>CM062294.1:97540520-98998702 GCA_031216915.1 Pictodentalium vernedei
TGGTAAAGTAGTGATAAAAACTCTTAATCATCGATTTAAAAATTGGTGTAGATTATGGTGTTTCTGACGATTAGTCGACTTCTTGATTTATCACGATGTGCCTCGATATGACATAAATGTTAAAAAATTTATAGTAATTTATATATTTTTTTATACTTACCAATGACCCAGACTTAGCTGGTGCTAACTCTAACAAAACCAGGGCCAAACACTAATTTTGCCCCCCAATCCCCAAAATTTGCATCCAAAACAAAAAGAAATCATGTCCTAAAGGACCTCCATACTATGCCTCTACTGCGCATGCGCAGTGACGCAGACGTCCCGAAATTGGCGCCAATTATCATTCTTACTGGCAGTGCCTGGTCAGCGCTATGTACTCAGCGGGGAGGCAAGAGTTCCCAACTCCAGGGAGGGCCATCCCCGTCTGGGTCATTGGTAAGTATAAAAAATATATAAATTACTATAAATTTTTTAACATTTTTATACTGTACCAATGACCCAGACTTAGCTGAATAGTAAACAGGCTGGAGGGCCTAGGACATAGAGGAAAATCCAATAAGCTCAACTATATAGTAAAGAGGTAACCCCTTAAGGAGAAAAGGAGTATTAGGCTTACATGTATCTTTCTTATTTAATATTAAATTAGAAAGATACACTACCCTTAATAATTGAGCACAATAACATTCATGTTCTCTATTAACATCCAGTATAACCCTTATACTAATTATTTTTAAAGCAAGCCAAAAAATAAAGTAGTCCAGAGAATTGAGACTCTTTATAGTCATTTAAAAGTGTCCGAGTATTGTATATTAAAGCCCGTTTGACACTTGACATATACAAATGCTTCACACCGAGCTACACTTTAAAAATAAGACATGAATGAATTTAAACATTAATATTACACTTTAAAAACCATCCCGGAAGCGACTCCGAAATACTGACTTGGAGGAGGCATTCCCTTGCTTTTCACTATAAAGCAGGTGACCTAAGGGAACACCCCCCCCCCCCCCCCCCCCCCCCCCCCCCCCCTTCCCCTTGCCCTGGGTCAAATAGCCCAGAGCGAAGAGGGCAGCCGGACGGAGTCACTGCCGGAACAGAAAGCCTGCATAACTATAGTTGCAACTGTTTAGTGGACGACATTCTGAGCAACAGATAACGGACCTAAACAATGCAGGTCTCCAGAAATGGATTCAATATTTCTGAGATAAAAATTCGTAAATGTGGATGGCTGAGACCAATAAGCAGCCTTCATTAAATCTGTAATAGCAACACTATTAGCATAAGCCCAGGAAGTAGAAAGAGCTCTTACTTCATGAGCAGAAATCTTAAGCACAGACTGCTGAGAAGAAGATAAATCTTCATAAGCAGTACGGATAGTTAACTGAATCCATCTAGCAATAGAATGGACTGAAATATCCTTTCTATTAGGCATCAAAGACAGAAAGAAACGTTTCCGTCCCTTTCTGATAAACTGAGATCTCTGTTTATAGATACGTAATGCTCTAACAGGACAGAGTAAAGGCCTACGCCCGTCTGAAGACGGAAGAGCCTTAATAACAATAGGTTCCGGATATTTATTAGGAGCCTGATTCTTAGCTAAAAAAACCCACATTAGTAGTGAAGGTGATAGTGTTCCCAACACTACGATAATGAGAATCATCCACCGATAGTGCATGAAGCTCACTGACTCTTCTAGCAGAAGAGAAAGCTAAGAGAAAAGCTGTCTTATAAGATAAGAATTTGAAATCTACTGTCCTAAGAGGTTCAAATGGCTTTTCCTTCAATTTAAGAAGAACCCAAGCTAAATTCCACTTAGGAATTAATCTAAGAGTTCTGGGTCTATTTATCGAAAAGTTTCTAACCAACTTCGATAAAGAGACATTAGATCCAACTTGTAAACTATCATGATGTGCATAGGTATCAGATAACATAGATCTATAACCCTTTATAGTAACAGGCTGCAGTTTGATTTCGTCAAACAAGTATACTAGAAAGTTTGCAATGTCTGGTATAGAGGATCGAATATATCTACAGAATGATCCCTACACCAACGACGAAAAACCTTCCACTTAGCCGCATAGTTTAGCGAAGAGGAGGTCCTCCTACAGTTAGAAATCGCGTCCACTGCTCGTCCTGTAAAGTGCTTGCCATGCAAGAAGGACCGCACAACGGAAAAATGTGAAGGTTGAGACCTTGCGGGTTGTGATGGAGTTGACGCGATTTCCCCTGCGAAAGAAGATCCTCCCGTGGAGGAAGCTTCCGCGGTAGGTCCCACAACAGACACCTGAGTAGATTTATCCACGGTCTCTGTGGCGACAGAGATGCTACCAACAGAATCTTGCATTGAGATTGTTTTATCTTTAGCAATCCTTGTTGAATTAACGGCGCTGGAGGATACGCATATCCTATCATTCCGTCCCAAGGGATCGACAGAGCGTCTACTGCAAATGCTCTTGGATCCGGACACGGAGACACATACGTCTGCAACTGATTGTTGAGATGTGTCGCAAATAAGTCTATCATTGGCCGTTCCCATTGGTAGCAAATCTGATTGAATACTTGTTTGTTGAGAGTCCACTCCGACGGCAACAAGCGACCCTTTCGTGAAAGGGAGTCTGCTAGCACATTCAGACGACCTGGTATGTGACGGACCGAAAGAAGAACGTGATGTTCTAACGCAAACAGAAGGATTCTTTCCGTTAGATTGAACAACGGAACTGACTGAGTGCCTCCCTAATTCCGTATATACGCCACTACTGTCGTATTGTCGGATAGGATTTGGACATGAGCATCGTGAATAATGTCCATCCAGTGATGTAATGCAAGCCAAATTGACATCATTTCCTTGATGTTTATGTGCTTGCACAGGAATTGCGGATCCCAAAGACCCTGGCATCTCGAATCCGTTGGGATTAATGATGCACCCCAACCTGTTTGACTGGCATCCGTCATAACGGTAAAACTCGGATCCGGCAACTGCAGCGGAACTCCTTGAGTTAACCACTGAATGTTTGCCCAAGTCTGAATCTCTTGTTTCACTTGATCTGACAAGAGAACGTCTACATCGAGTGAATGAATTTTCACACTCCAATTCTGAGTCAGGAAAATTTGAAGAGGACGTGTGCGTAACCGCCCCATCGGAATGAGATCCGCAGCGGTTCCGCACAGACCTATCAGTCTCATAAATTCTCTCGCCGTGACTTTGTCTGCGTGCAGACAATAGCGAGCATAACAACTGACTAATTTCGCTCTGGTTAACGGCAGACGAACGAGATTGTTGTGCATCTCGAAGCTCATTCCCAGATGAGTGAATGACTTGGACGGCACCAGATCCGACTTCTCCTCGTTTACTATAAAACCGAGACGTCGGAGCAATAGAAGAAGATTCTGAACATCGTTCTGAAGCGTTAACTCGTTGCCATACCTCTGAAGAATGTCGTCCAGGTAGGCCGACGTTACCACAGACGAATGAGCTCGGAAGTAGATCATTACCGAGCTCATTACCCGAGTGAAAGCCCAGGGTGCTAGATTCAATCCGAAGCACATCGCCCGGAATTGATACACCACTCCTAGGACTGCGAAGCGTAGATACTTTCGGAATGTCGGATGTACCATGACGTGAAAGTACGCATCTTTGAGATCTATGCTCGTTGCATAATCGTTCACCCGAATACTCACTCTGACCGATCGAATCGTCTCCATATAAAACTTCGGCGCGACGATCAGCTTGTTTATCCAGCTCAAATCTATGACTGGACGGAACGAGCCGTCTGGTTTCGGAACCAGAAACAGATGGCTGTAGAATCCTGGAGATTCCTGGTTTTCTACGACCTCTACCGCGTTCTTCATTAAAAGAGACTGCACCTCTGATAACAGAGCGTCTCTTTTCTGCGGATTTGACGGAAGATGAGTCCACTTTGGACTTCGAGTTAATGGAGGCTTTCGTTTGAAGGATATCTTTAGACCTTCCGAAGTCACTCCTCTCACCCAAGGGTCGTCCGTAATCGACGCCCATTCTTGTGAGAAGCTCGACAACCTTCCGCCAACCGGAACGCGATAGAGGTTTAAGCCATCACCTCCTGGACCTGCGAGGCCTGCGGTAGGAGAAACCACGTCTTCCACGACCCGCACCTCGCCCCGTCGACCTCGGGGCGTCCGACCGATTGTCCCGGCCTGAAGGACGTCCCGAACGAGAGTCGCTATCCTGACGGTCTCTCGAATAAGACCAAGAGGACGTACCGGAACCTCTATAGGAACCTCTCTTGGGCGCATTAGACCCAGAAGTGCCTGTCTTATTCGTGTCTGCTGTATCCGACTTCTTAGGAGCAGATTTGAACAACAGAGAATCCTTAGCTTTCTTTGTAATTTTATCATAAATAGCGGAAAGCTTGCCGTCAAAGAGAAGTTCTTCTGAGACCGAAGCGACTCTAAGAGAGTTCTTCACCTTAGAATCCACTAGTGTGGATGTAGCTAGGGCTGCGTCACGTCTAACCAACTCCAGATTTGCCACTGAAAGGGCGGAGTTACACGTGGAATAAGCTACTGCCCTTGAAAGAAGTCTTAAAGAGGAATGTATATCCTGAAACTCTTTCCCCTGAAGGCGCAGTGATAACGCCTTAGTAAGGTGATGTGCGTAAGATAAGGCATCTAAATTGGCTCTGTTAGACGCAATAGCTGTTTCCAACACCGCGGTTGGAATAGAAGCTGACGACGGTAATGATAGCTCTAAGTCTTCCGCCTCGTCGTCCATACGCAGAGGAACTCTCGGTATACCCTGTCCTGCCGTATCGAATTTATTCCTTGCATTAATGAAAGGCAGGTTGAGAGTATTAGCGGACAAGAAACCTGCTTTCCCTGTCCTGGAAGCAAGTTTAAATATAGCGTCGTTCAATAATTCAAATGTTCTTGCAACATTATTGGACTGCGACGGAAACTCGGGAGCGATGTCCCTGAACCGCTCAAAAAATTCAGAGTCCAATGACGCTATAATTCTCTTGTCCGGAAGCGCAGCAGTCTGGCCCGACGGAACAACTTGAGGGAGAAAGTGCCGGATGAAGTCCACGGCAGCTTTATGTTGTTCTGAAAGGGATAGCTCCAAGTCATCCGTATCCCTTTCACCATCCGGTCGGACCTCATGATGTTCCCGGTCGTCCGCCCCCGATGCTTCGGCGGAGCGTACCGACCCAGCGCCGTCGGATAATTCTCGATCCGACACCGTTTCTGTCGGCTGCTGGGATGCTGCGATAAGCTGTGCTATCTGCACAAGAATGTCCGGCGTCGAGACCTGCGGAGGCGCAGTCTTTCGCTGCTTCGCCGAGGGCAGCTCCGCATCAGATGGCTCCCGCATACTTTTCCTATGCGAACGTCCGGAGTCCATCGGTCTCGAATCCCTGGCTGCCGGATGGCGGTCACGCAGCCAAGGTGCGGTCATGTGCGCTGACGAGAAGAGGAAGCCTTAACAGTCTCTGCAGACTGCTTATACAACGGAGCGTCCCAAGCGACGGACGTATGCTCCGCTAAAGACACATTTTGTACCACAACATCTGGTCCCAGATGTTGTTGTACGAGAGAGGGGCCTCTCTCGTTCGCGGCCCGGCTGGACCTGGACGAGCTAGGAACCGGACTCAAAGGCTTCCTCCGTTCTCGCTTACTATCCGCCGTCACTGGGTGTGCATCTATTATGTTTATAGTGCTCGCATCACCCAAAATTTCCTCTTGGACCGCATCGGACGAACCCAGCTGCCGAACCATTCGGTGAATGGATGCTACACCGGGCGAGCTAGCGGACGACATTTGTCTAATCTCCATGAGCACTTTTGCCGCTAGCTCTGAATTCATTTGTGACGACGGACGCACACTTGAAGAAGATAACATGGAAACATCACCCTGTTCTGGTTCCTCTGAAATAGAAACTGAGAGAGTAGAGTGACCTTGCGGAGAAAGAGCCGGCATCGCTCTTTCTCCAGAAACAACATATCGTGACACACGTTTCCAATGTTTCTCATCCCAATGTTCACATATAGGACAGGGATTAATGCGAGAACACTGACTACAATTAATACAATGATCATGAAAGTCAGAGGAAGATTTCTTCCTATTACAATTTGAACAACGTCCCTTCATTGTGAAAGAACAACAATAAGTCCTAGTTACTCGCAAAAACCCCTGACACAAAGATACATAATAACATGATCCATTAATAAATGAAAAAACAATTGAAAAACAAAATAATTTTGAAAAAATATTTTTTCAGCGAAGCCCAAGTTGCTGAAAAGTAACGTTGAGCCCCAATGGATCCGATGGCAAAGTGTGGTCAAAAATTTTAAATTTATATTAAATAATTAATGAGACACTTTCAGATAATATAAATGTATCTTATAGTGAGATAAACTACAGCAAAGGCAAACAGCCCCCCTCAAAAAAGGCTGTTGCCAATGAAAACAAACAGTGTAAAAACACCAGAAAACATGACTCCAGGCACTGAAAAAACTGGCCCGGAATCAGTCATCAATTACACTCTATCTGATGCAAAACAGAGACTCCCAGGGGAGAATCTGTAGAACATCAGATGGAAGATGCAGAACACAAACGTTATACACCCATGGGTGAAAACGTAACTATGGGGAAAATAACAGAAAACATTCTGTAACCAAGCAACTCTCCCAGAAAATTTTAGAAATGAAATTTCTCAAAAATATGCCAAAAGCATGGGAGAATTGCAAGGGGGGACTTTAGAAGGCTAGGGGAGAGGAAACACTGAATAAGCAGTGCAACAATTAGCAAGAATGACAACAAGAGGCCCATGCCTCGAAAATAGGCAACTTAACATAATTTCATCAAAAAATTTTAAGTACAGCCCTGATTATTTTTTGTCACTTCTTTTTCCTCTCCTCCTTCTATCCTCCTTAGAATCACATTTTCTCCAAAAATTGGCATCCTTTAAACTGAGATTTACAAGCACAAAGATCAGTGAGATGTTGACTGATGAAGGGCCAAACAGAGAATGATAATTGGCGCCAATTTCGGGACGTCTGCGTCACTGCGCATGCGCAGTAGAGGCGTAGTATGGAGGTGAGGACATGATTTCTTTTTGTTTTGGATGCAAATTTTGGGGATTGGGGGGCAAAATTTGTGTTTGGCCTTGGTCTGGGTCATTGGTACAGTATAAAAATACTGATATTTCCACCATGAAATGATGTAGCATACTATATTGTCACACTCGATTTTATAAATGACATTTCAACATGTTCACCTCTCATTTGCTTGTAAATGTGTAGATGGTAGTTCACTGCTCATATTTGAGTATGATTTTTTTTTGGATCAAGTCGGATGATTTTGTCAGCTGAGTGAAATAATCCACGGAGACCACGAGAGGCTAAGATTATTTGTTACCCCATGTCTGATCACGTGGTACAGGTTTTTACCTACCCGAAGCCAGCCGTATCCCATCCCATCCCTTCGGCCGAATGGGATACGGCTGGCTTCGGGTAGGTAAAAACCTGTACCACCTGATCAGACACGGGGTAACAAATTTATCTATTGACTTTCCGTTTTAGAAGTACAATCTTTTTCATGTGTGAACACACCCAGCATGAGATCTTTTATCTTCCATTGTTGAGCCATACAGGTTTCTGTGGAATTTTTGTGCAATTTTTGTGCAAAAGAGTTTTTGTGAAAATATGCCGATATGACTAGTATAAAAAAATTATTGAATTTCTTTTTTTCTTTTTTGTCACAAAAACAAAGCTTATGAACCCCACATTGGAGGGTACTCGACAAGATCATTCCAATAAGGGGTCATGAGCTATATTTTGGAGATAAAAAATTAAAATATAATACATGTACACTGTAAAACTGGAATGATTCGTCTTCTACGGGGTATGGACAATTTGTAGATTTCGGAACGAGGCTTCCACTGGGTATGGGAAATTTGTCAGTGGCTGGGCAGACATATCATGGGTTTCAATGAATATAGTCTCATACCACGTATCTATCAACCAATCAAATCAAAAAATTCACTTTAATCAATAGATAACGAACTTTAATCTGAGCAGTGAACTTTTGTATTTATTTTACTTTCTCCTTGTTTGTTTTCCCAAAACAACCCTTTATAATTGATTCAACTCAACTGATTTGTAAACAATAGTGAAAAAAAAATAGTCTGTCATTGCTGAGAGTGGAATATGATGGTGGGAGTGGAATATCAGTTTTGGCAAGTGGGAGGGGGAATATGATTTGTTTGGGGGGAAGACAAAAAAATGAAAATAAAATAATTCTTCTTATTGCCAACATGTAGATGAAAAAGCTTTCCATTTAACCCTTTACCTAACAGATCGCCCGCATCCGCCCGCGTAATATGCAAATTGAGCAATTGAAAAAATTAGATTTTTCAAAATATTTCAACAAAACCATATCATGTGACCCCCTCATTGGAACGTGCTCATTGAGCTCGTTCCAATGAGGGGTCACATGATATGGTTTTGTTGACATTTTTTGAAAAATTTTAAAAAATGATAATTAAAATAAAAAATTTTGATATCGTCTGTGTTGGGTAAAGGGTTAACTTCAATCAGTTTTTCAGAACAGAAGTCTCAGTATGTAATCATGAACAAAAGCAAACATTCTGGGGGATATGGGGATGGGGGAGAGGTCGCACACAGCCCCCAAATTCTTTGCCTTGTCGGTCAGGAGCAGGGCAGACTACTATTGGTTGATAATTAGCATGTTCAAAGAAATCTGTATAAGCATCAAACTGTCTGATGTGATTTTAGTAGTTTGGTGATATGCAAGTTGGATAAGCCCAAGAAATTAGAAAAGGCATTTGGCATTGTTGTGGTAGAAGCCATAATGCAATGCAATGTTAACGTCTAGAATCCACCACAGCGCTCTCTGACATACACTATTACCTGTATCACAGACATATACACCCTTTGTTCATTCCATGACATACTCAGCTCAACTCTACAGAGCATACTGCCAGTGCTCCACAGACGTGCAAGCAAGGCAAACGTGCCTCAACAGGTCCCTATTTTACACCTAGGTATGGTGAGGATTCCATGTTACTGGTGAACATACCCAGTGTTCACAGCCGGCATGATATTCAACGTCACTCACTCAAACTTCACTGATCACATACCAGCCACTACTAAGCACCCAAATCAATTGCTCAGTGGCCACCAAGCCAGAAAATAAGCAGACTGTCATCTGCAAAATGAGGTCCCCAGAGGGTGTATTTAGTGATGCTACCCTGCACAGCAGGGTAGCGTCACTAAATTTATCCTCTGTGAACTTCACTCTGAATCAGGGTATCAAAACTAAACAGAAAGAGGTACCCAGACGATAAATTGGCAAACTGTACGGAATATCATCATAAAATTCACCCTCTGGGGACCTCATTCTACAAATGTCAGACTGCTTATATTTTTATACTGTACCAATGACCCAGACTTAGCTGGTGCTAACTCTAACAAAACCAGGGCCAAACACAAATTTTGCCCCCCAATCCCCAAAATTTGCATCCAAAACAAAAAGAAATCATGTCCTAAAGGACCTCCATACTACGCCTCTACTGCGCATGCGCAGTGACGCAGACGTCCCGAAATTGGCGCCAATTATCATTCTCTGTTTGGCCCTTCATCAGTCAACATCTCACTGATCTTTGTGCTTGTAAATCTCAGTTTAAAGGATGCCAGACACGTAATTTTTGGAGAAAATGTGATTCTAAGGAGGATAGAAGGAGGAGAGAAAAAAGAAGTGACAAAAAATAATCAGGGCTGTACTTAAAATTTTTTGATGAAATTATGTTAAGTTGCCTATTTTCGAGGCATGGGCCTCTTGTTGTCATTCTTGCTATTTGTTGCACTGCTTATTCAGTGTTTCCTCTCCCCTAGCCTTCTAAAGTCCCCCCTTGCAATTCTCCCATGCTTTTGGCATATTTTTGAGAATTTCATTTCTAAAATTTTCTGGGAGAGTTGCTTGGTTACAGAATGTTTTCTGTTATTTTCCCCATAGTTACGTTTTCACCCATGGGCGTATAACGTTTGTGTTCTGCATCTTCCATCTGATGTTCTACAGATTCTCCCCTGGGAGTCTCTGTTTTGCATCAGATAGAGTGTAATTGATGACTGATTCCGGGCCAGTTTTTTCAGTGCCTGGAGTCATGTTTTCTGGTGTTTTTACACTGTTTGTTTTTATTGGCAACAGCCTTTTTTGAGGGGGGCTGTTTGCCTTTGCTGTAGTTTATCTCACTATAAGATACATTTATATTATCCGAAAGTGTCTCATTAATTATTTAATATAAATTTAAAATTTTTGACCACACTTTGCCATCGGATCCATCGGGGCTCAACATTACTTTTCAGCAACTTGGGCTTTGCTGAAAAAATATTTTTTCAAAATTATTTTGTTTTGCAATTGTTTTTTCATTTATTAATGGATCAAGTTATTATGTATCTTTGTGTCAGGGGTTTTTGCGAGTAACTAGGACTTATTGTTGTTCTTTCACAATGAAGGGACGTTGTTCAAATTGTAATAGGAAGAAATCTTCCTCTGACTTTCATGATCATTGTATTAATTGTAGTCAGTGTTCTCGCATTAATCCCTGGCCTATATGTGAACATTGGGATGAGAAACATTGGAAACGTGTGTCACGATATGTTGTTTCTGGAGAAAGAGCGATTCCGGCTCTTTCTCCGCAAGGTCACTCTACTCTCTCAGTTTCTATTTCAGAGGAACCAGAACAGGGTGATGTTTCCATGTTATCTTCTTCAAGTGTGCGTCCGTCGTCACAAATGAATTCAGAGCTAGCGGCAAAAGTGCTCATGGAGATTAGACAAATGTCGTCCGCTAGCTCGCCCGGTGTAGCGTCCATTCACCGAATGGTTCGGCAGCCGGGTTCGTCCGATGCGGTCCAAGAGGAAATTTTGGGTGATGCGAGCACTATAAACATAATAGATGCACACCCAGTGACGGCGGATAGTAAGCGAGAACGGAGGAAGCCTTTGAGTCCGGTTCCTAGCTCGTCCAGGTCCAGCCGGGCCGCGAGCGAGAGAGGCCCCTCTCTCGTACAACAACATCTGGGACCAGATGTTGTGGTACAAAATGTGTCTTTAGCGGAGCATACGTCCGTCGCTCGGGACGCTCCGTTGTATAAGCAGTCCACAGAGACTGTTAAGGCTTCCTCTTCTCGTCAGCGCACACGACCGCACCTTGGCTGCGTGACCGCCGATATATTACCAGCTTCGCCGATGAAGGATTCTTCGGCGACCAGGTCACACCATCCGGCAGCCAGGGATTCGAGACCGATGGACTCTGGACGTTCGCATAGGAAAAGTATGCGGGAGCCATCTGATGCGGAGCTGCCCTCGGCGAAGCAGCGAAAGACTGCGCCTCCGCAGGTCTCGACGCCGGACATTCTTGTGCAGATAGCACAGCTTATCGCAGCATCCCAGCAGCCGACAGAAACGGTGTCGGATCGAGAATTATCCGACGGCGCTGGGTCGGTACGCTCCGCCGAAGCATCGGGGGCGGACGACCGGGAACATCATGAGGTCCGACCGGATGGTGAAAGGGATACGGATGACTTGGAGCTATCCCTTTCGGAACAACATAAAGCTGCTGTGGACTTCATCCGGCACTTTCTCCCTCAAGTTGTTCCGTCGGGCCAGACTGCTGCGCTACCGGACAAGAGAATTATAGCGTCATTGGACTCTGAATTTTTTGAGTGGTTCAGGGACATCGCTCCCGAGTTTCCGTCGCAGTCCAATAATGTTTCAAGAATATTTGAATTATTGAACGACGCTATATTTAAACTTGCTTCCAGGACGGGGAAAGCAGGTTTCTTGTCCGCTAATACTCTCAACCTGCCTTTCATTAATGCAAGGAATAAATTCGATACGGCAGGACAGGGTATACCGAGAGTTCCTCTGCGTATGGACGACGAGGCGGAAGACTTAGAGCTATCATTACCGTCGTCAGCTTCTATTCCAACCGCGGTGTTGGAAACAACTATTGCGTCTAACAGAGCCAATTTAGATGCCTTATCTTACGCAGATCACCTTACTAAGGCATTATCACTGTGCCTTCAGGGGAAAGAGTTTCAGGATATACAATCCTCTTTAAGACTTCTTTCAAGGGCAGTAGCTTATTCCACGTGTAACTCCGCCCTTTCAGTGGCAAATCTGGAGTTGGTTAGACGTGACGCAGCCCTAGCTACATCCACACTAGTGGATTCTAAGGTGAAGAACTCTCTTAGAGTCGCTTCGGTCTCAGGAGAACTTCTCTTTGACGGCAAGCTTTCCGCTATTTATGATAAAATTAAAAAGAAAGCTAATGATTCTCTGTTGTTCAGATCTGCTCCTAAGAAGTCGGATACAGCAGACACGAATAAGACAGGCACTTCTGGGTCTAATGCGCCCAAGAGAGGTTCCTATAGAGGTTCCGGTGCGTCCTCTTGGTCTTATTCGAGAGACCGTCAGGATAGCGACTCTCGTTCGGGACGTCCTTCAGGCCGGGACAATCGGTCGGATGCCCCGAGGTCGACGAGGCGAGGTGCGGGTCGTGGAAGACGTGGTTTCTCCTACCGCAGGCCTCGCAGGTCCAGGAGGTGGTGGCTTAAACCTCTATCGCGTTCCGGTTGGCGGAAGGTTGTCGAGCTTTTCACAAGAGTGGGCGTCGATTACGGACGACCCTTGGGTGAGAGGAGTGACTTCGGAAGG
Organism: Pictodentalium vernedei; assembly: GCA_031216915.1. Classification (NCBI taxonomy): domain Eukaryota; kingdom Metazoa; phylum Mollusca; class Scaphopoda; order Dentaliida; family Dentaliidae; genus Pictodentalium; species Pictodentalium vernedei. The sequence continues at coordinate 97,553,237 of CM062294.1, forward strand.
TCTAAAGATATCCTTCAAACGAAAGCCTCCATTAACTCGAAGTCCAAAGTGGACTCATCTTCCGTCAAATCCCCAGAAAAGAGACGCTCTGTTATCAGAGGTGCAGTCTCTTTTAATGAAGAACGCGGTAGAGGTCGTAGAAAACCAGGAATCTCCGGGATTCTACAGCCATCTGTTTCTGGTTCCGAAACCAGACGGCTCGTTCCGTCCAGTCATAGATTTGAGCTGGATAAACAAGCTGATCGTCGCTCCGAAGTTTTATATGGAGACGATTCGATCGGTCAGAGCGAGTATTCGGGTGAACGATTATGCAACGAGCATAGATCTCAAAGATGCGTACTTTCACGTCATGGTACATCCGACATTCCGAAAGTATCTATGCTTCGCAGTCCTAGGAGTGGTGTATCAATTCCGGGTGATGTGCTTCGGATTGAATCTAGCACCCTGGGCTTTCACTCGGGTAATGAACTCGGTAATGATCTACTTCCGAGCTCATTCGTCTGCGGTAACGTCAGCCTACCTGGACGACATTCTTCAGAGGTACGGCAACGAGTTAACGCTTCAGAACGATGTTCAGAATCTTCTTCTATTGCTCCGACGTCTCGGTTTTATAGTAAACGAGGAGAAGTCGGATCTGGTGCCGTCCAAGTCATTCACTCATCTGGGAATGAGCTTCGAGACGCACAACAATCTCGTTCGTCTGCCGTTAACCAGAGCGAAATTAGTCAGTTGTTACGCTCGCTATTGTTTGCACGCAGGCAAAGTCACGGCGAGAGAATTTATGAGACTGATAGGTCTGTGCGGAGCCGCCGCGGATCTCATTCCGATGGGGTGGTTACGCACACGTCCTCTTCAAATTTTCCTGACTCAGAATTGGAGTGTGAAAATTCATTCGCTCGATGTAGACGTTCTCTTGTCAGATCAAGTGAAACAAGAGATTCAGACTTGGGCAAACATTCAGTGGTTAACTCAAGGAGTTCCGCTGCAGTTGCCGGATCCGAGTTTTACCGTTATGACGGATGCCAGTCAAACAGGTTGGGGTGCATCATTAATCCCAACGGATTCGAGATGCCAGGGTCTTTGGGATCCGCAATTCCTGTGCAAGCACATAAACATCAAGGAAATGATGTCAATTTGGCTTGCGTTACGTCACTGGATGGACATTATTCACGATGCTCATGTCCAAATCCTATCCGACAATACGACAGTAGTGGCGTATATACGGAATCAGGGAGGCACTCATTCAGTTCCGTTGTTCAATCTAACGGAAAGAATCCTTCTGTTTGCGTTAGAACATCACGTTCTTCTTTCGGTCCGTCACATACCGGGTCGTCTGAATGTGCTAGCAGACTCCCTTTCACGAAAGGGTCGCTTGTTGCCGTCGGAGTGGACTCTCAACAAACAAGTATTCAATCAGATTTGCTACCAATGGGAACGGCCAATGATAGACTTTTTTGCGACACATCTCAACAATCAGTTGCAGACGTATGTGTCTCCGTGTCCGGATCCAAGAGCATTTGCAGTAGACGCTCTGTCGATCCCTTGGGACGGAATGATAGGATATGCGTATCCTCCAGCGCCGTTAATTCAACAAGTATTGCTAAAGATAAAACAATCTCAATGCAAGATTCTGTTGGTAGCATCTCTGTCGCCACAGAGACCGTGGATAAATCTACTCAGGTGTCTGTTGTGGGACCTACCGCGGAAGCTTCCTCCACGGGAGGATCTTCTTTCGCAGGGGAAATCGCGCCAACTCCATCACAACCCGCAAGGTCTCAACCTTCACGTTTTTCTGTTGTGCGGTCCTTCTTGCATGGCAAGCACTTTACAGGACGAGCAGTGGACGCGATTTCTAACTGTAGGAGGACCTCCTCTTCGCTAAACTATGCGGCTAAGTGGAAGGTTTTTCGTCGTTGGTGTAGGGATCATTCTGTAGATATATTCGATCCCTCTATACCAGACATTGCAAACTTTCTAGTATACTTGTTTGACGAAATCAAACTGCAGCCTGTTACTATAAAGGGTTATGGATCTATGTTATCTGATACCTATGCACATCATGGTAGTTTACAAATTGGATCTAATGTCTCTTTATCGAAGTTGGTTAGAAACTTTTCGATAAATAGACCCAGAACTCTTAGATTAATTCCTAAGTGGAATTTAGCTTGGGTTCTCCTTAAATTGAAGGAAAAGCCATTTGAACCTCTTGGGACAGTAGATTTCAAATTCTTATCTTATAAGACAGCTTTTCTCTTAGCTTTCTCTTCTGCTAGAAGAGTCAGTGAGCTTCATGCACTATCGGTGGATGATTCTCATTATCGTAGTGTTGGGAACACTATCACCTTCACTACTAATGTGGGTTTTTTAGCTAAGAATCAGGCTCCTAATAAATATCCGGAACCTATTGTTATTAAGGCTCTTCCATCTTCAGACGGGCGTAGGCCTTTACTCTGTCCTGTTAGAGCACTACGTATCTATAAACAGAGATCTCAGTTTATCAGAAAGGGACGGAAACGTTTCTTTCTGTCTTTGATGCCTAATAGAAAGGACATTTCAGTCCATTCTATTGCTAGATGGATTCAGTTAACTATCCGTACTGCTTATGAAGATTTATCTTCTTCTCAGCAGTCTGTGCTTAAGATTTCTGCTCATGAAGTAAGAGCTCTTTCTACTTCCTGGCCTTATGCTAATAGTGTTGCTATTACAGATTTAATGAAGGCTGCTTATTGGTCTCAGCCATCCACATTTACGAATTTTTATTTCAGAAATATTGAGTCCATTTCTGGAGACCTGCTTTGTTTAGGTCCGTTATCTGTTGCTCAGAATGTCGTCCACTAAACAGTTGCAACTATAGTTATGCAGGCTTTCTGTTCCGGCAGTGACTCCATCCGGCTGCCCTCTTCGCTCTGGGCTATTTGACCCAGAGCAAGGGGAAGGGGGGGGGGGGGCGGGTGTTCCCTTAGGTCACCTGCTTTATAGTGAAAAGCAAGGGAATGCCTCCTCCAAGTCAGTATTTCGGAGTCGCTTCCGGGATGGTTTTAAAGTGTAATATTAATGTTTAAATTCATTCATGTCTTATTTTTAAAGTGTAGCTCGGTGTGAAGCATTTGTATATGTCAAGTGTCAAACGGGCTTTAATATACAATACTCGGACACTTTTAAATGACTATAAAGAGTCTCAATTCTCTGGACTACTTTATTTATTGGCTTGCTTTAAAAATAATTAGTATAAGGGTTATACTGGATGTTAATAGAGAACATGAATGTTATTGTGCTCAATTATTAAGGGTAGTGTATCTTTCTAATTTAATATTAAATAAGAAAGATACATGTAAAGCCTAATACTCCTTTTCTCCTTAAGGGGTTACCTCTTTACTATATAGTTGAGCTTATTGGATTTTCCTCTATGTCCTAGGCCCTCCAGCCTGTTTACTATTCAGCTAAGTCTGGGTCATTGGTACAGTATAAAAATGTTAAAAAATTTATAGTAATTTATATATTTTTTATACTTACCAATGACCCAGACGGGGATGGCCCTCCCTGGAGTTGGGAACTCTTGCCTCCCCGCTGAGTACATAGCGCTGACCAGGCACTGCCAGTAAGAATGATAATTGGCGCCAATTTCGGGACGTCTGCGTCACTGCGCATGCGCAGTAGAGGCGTAGTATGGAGGTCCTTTAGGACATGATTTCTTTTTGTTTTGGATGCAAATTTTGGGGATTGGGGGGCAAAATTTGTGTTTGGCCCTGGTTTTGTTAGAGTTAGCACCAGCTAAGTCTGGGTCATTGGTAAGTATAAAAAATATATAAATTACTATAAATTTTTTAACTTTCAGGCCTGGTGGTCACCCATTCAAGGATTAACCGGGCTCGATGTTGCTTAACTTCGGCGATGTAATGAGAACTGGTCGCTCTGCCAGTGCTCACATGGCTGTCTATCATAGCCCTTAACATGACATATTTGACTTTCATGGCTAATTACAATTAACCCTCTATACAATGCACTCTATATCACAGTTGATTATTTAAACTATTGCTTTTTCAATTTTTTCAAAAATGTTTTGCAAAACCATATGTGGCCCCTTATTGGAATAAGCTCGACAAACTTGTTCCAATGACGGGTTCATATGACATGGTTTTGTTGAAATGTTTTGAAAAATAATATTTTTTCAACTGCTCAGTATATTAAATTATGTGGGTGGATGTTCCTGATTTGTTAGGTAAAGGGCTAATATAATGAAACTTTATGAAGAGGTTTTAGCAAGAAGCAGATATATTTGTTCATAAAAACTGTTGGGTAAATTAACTCAATTCATGATCAGGCAAACAAGGGTCACGGTGGAGGAAGAAAGTTATGGGCCTGATCTTGAAAGTTTACTAAGTTTTGAAATTCTAGAAGCCAGTTTAACCATGTCAGTCTTATTTTTGAATGGTATCATTAAATATCATTATATACAATATTGTCCACACCGATTGGGAGAATCTCCCCGTGGGAACCCCGGGAAGTAAGCAGCACTTGTTTACTGCGGTAAACCAGTTCCGCTTTACTAGTAAAATAGGACCCAGTCACCAATGCTTGGGGTGAAAGTCCTCTAAAATGGGCAACATGTTGATCAACGATTGACTATCCTTGACTTCATCGCCATGTTGTGTCACGATTAGCCATTGTGCATAAATATGTGACGTTAACCACCAACAAACAAACATTGGGAGAATATATTTTGTATCAATAGGGAGGTTCAACTTTATCCGGATAGAGTAGTCTAATATATGGTTAGCAAGTCTGAGAGAAGTTTTATTATTCCTAAATTTTCCCTCTGGATTTAACGCTTTCTTTTCTGATCTTAAAATACCAAAATTTCAAGCAGCAATTTTTCCCCCATAATGCAATTACCAGTAAGAGTTTATAACCAATCAAATTGCGTTTCAGAGAGCTGTCAGGACTCTTTCAAACAGTACTAAAATGGCTAAATTTCTAGTTGCATTATGGGAAAATTAACGGCTTGAAATTTAGAAATTTAGACATATTAGTGTGCGGAGGGGAGGATTAATACTGAAAAGTTATAGCTATCACAGCTGCAACATCGCTTGATTTCTTTGAACTTTGACAGTGACATTGAATACACTGCTCAATTATAACTCAAAACAAAAAAACAAAATTTATATCCGTTTGGGCTTCAGGAATTTTTCTCTTGCAAATACTGTGTTTTTCAACCCACAGTTAACTTAAGATGTAATGAGATAAATAAAGAAATATAAAAAACTTCAATTTTTTAAACCATTTGCAAAGAATTGCGGGTTAACCCTTAACCCTCTGCACTCTGATGTCAAAAAAGCAAGGTTTTCAGCAGCAAATATTTCCCATAATGCAGTTTGATATTTAACCAAATATACCTTGTTTGACAGATCTCAGTAAGCTCTGTCAAACAAGATATAATTGGTTGAATTCATAGTTAAACAAGATCAAAATGGAGTGATTGGATTCTGTTCCAGTGTGTTAGGGGTTAAAGGCACTCGTAGAATAAGGGTTTTAACCAGGCTCTCATAGAATAAGGGTTTTAACAAGCTGAGTGCTTAAAACCCTTATCCTACTCGTGGTTTAAATCTGATTGCTGGCCCTAGTACCTATTTATTCTATATTGAAAGCCTTGTGGTCGTTTGGATTAAATTATTAGTATACTTGCTGATTTCCTCACTGATGTATTGTTCGTTGTGTTGCTTGTTTGTTGTCTGCAAAATATTCTGCACGCACATTGATGCATACCTGATTGAAATTGTCAGTAACCCCCCCCCCCCCCCCCCCCCCCCCACCCACCCTCCCACTCCCCAAAAGAAAAAATAAACAATAAAAAGAAAAAGAAAAATGGGCAACATTTCTTATCAATGTATAAGACCAAGCTCTCAGACCACATGTCTAATTCTCTAAAAAAAATCTGTTGCTGTTATGGCCTGGAATCAGTCTTGATCTGAAATAGGTGATTGCCAATGAAATTTTTTTTAAACATTCATTTTCTGTGAATCAAAGCTATAAATGTTACTTAATTTGACTGACATTTTCATGACATTACAAACGTAAATGAAGGCTGACTGCAACCAGGGTGTTATAATTATGCCAGATAGTTCCACAAATTATGTTCATATCTTGACGTTTTCAAGGGGATTAATTATTGCTGGGAATATTTATGACTGGGACAGGAAAGAATAATAATAGGAATGAATAATTTCAATGCCTAAATTCCACTTAAGGATGCTCTTTGGCTATACAACAGAACTAGTGGGATGTTGAACTGCACATTACTGATGAAATGCTTGTGATATAAATAAACTTTCAATCCAGTTTTAAATATGTTGATATTCTTTTTGGACTTTTGGCTGCTCAGTAGGGAATTCCACAGAGTCAGGTTGCAACAGAAAAAGGCCCTATCACCTGCTGAGGCAAATTTAGAAGTCGTCTGAGACAAAGTTGTTTGAGTCTTAGAGATTATTACCATTATATGGATGTACAAAATATGTATCCGAGTAGAGCTCCAGGTTCTAAAGGCAGATCACAATGCGTCAAATACCAGATAATGGTAATAATCATTTTATCTAACATTATATTGGGGATAAGTCAATAATGTAGACGAATATATAACAAACTATTTATTCGTATGGATGAAAAAAAAAAATGGAACTCATGCAAAAGGAACGTGCCTGTATCCGCCCCCCTGATACAAACATCTCTATCTGTATCAGGGGGTCAGATACACGACAGTTATGGAGTTAATACAGACAAAATACATGTTGATTGTAATATAAAAGATGTTATCAGCTTTGAGATATGATTGCACAATGTTGTTAATGCACTTGAAAGTAATAAGAATTATTTTATATTGTTTTCTCTGTTGCATAGGAAGACAGTGGAGATCCTAAAGAATCAGAGTTGTTCTGGAAAATTTATGACTTCATGTTACAACCCTAGCTGCTCAATTTTAACTCTTAGAAGCCGGGATTGAAGCTTTCTTGCCTGTGATGTAATACGGCAGGTAATCTGGCTGTGACTGTTCAGCCATCTTTGGGCTGGGGGAGAATTACACACTGAGCAGGTGCTTCTAGTCAAGTGTCATCTGCCTGAATAGGCAGACAACACCTGACTAGAAGCACTTGCTTTACTGTAAGTTTTTCGCGGTATGTCATACTCAGTAAATTCATTCTGTTTCTCCGGCTTCTAAGAGTTAATTCTGATTGAGTTTTATCAAGAAGTGATCTTTTACAGCCAATATGCAATGAGTATAATTGACCTGGCTGGTAATAAATGCATACAGTTAAAACTAAAAGTCCTGTCAAGAAATATGCACATACAGCACGTCGATCTGCATGTTAATCTACGCGTTAATACAATAGTAAGGCTATCAAATTCTGTACATATGGCCTATGCACAAGCAATGTTTCAGCCAATGGACCTCCGGGTAACCCGGAGGTCCATTGGCAAAAACATTGCCTGTGTTTGCTATGAGTAATCAGGAGAACCTGCCATGCTTTGGATGCCATTCGATATGGCAATATGGCCCAATTTCTACATGCAATTAAGCCTAGATAAGCGCACAGTTTGTGACAGGAATCCGAGTTTTAACTGTACACTAACTGCTCGGCAATCTGCACATCAATAACAGGTCGTATCTTGCTAATATTTTCGCAGATGAAAAATGCTGCATGACAGACTTGCATAACATGCATGTTGGCAGCAAGATTTTCATCCACAAAATACCCCAAGTTGTGAACAACTGCATTCACTTTCAGTTAACATGGGACCTTTAGGGTGATTTGATAGCTGATGAGGTAGACCAATGTATATAACTTCAGTTTTGTCAGCATTCAACTTCATGTAATTACTGCTCATCCAGCAACTGATGTCAGCCACACACATTTCTAACTTATTATTGGAAATACCTGTATATCTTTATAAGTAAAAGCACATCAAATTACATCCCACCTGCGGCAACCACATTATGTCCTTGGGCAAGACACTTCACTGCCATTGGGGGCACGGTGACGTTGTGTACTAAGGCATACTGCACGTCGATGGTGCACCTGTCTTCAGCCAATGCTAACCCTGCTTGTGTGGAGTTGGTATGTTGGGGAGCTGACAGTTGCTCGGTGGTTCTCTCCAGGTACTCCAGCTTCCTCCACCCATAAAACTGTCACGGTCATGGTTAGGCATTGTGCAGAAATATGTGACCTCAAAAACACCAATAAATAAATCAAATTACATCAATGGTCATCTGCATGCAAATTTCTGCAAAAACTGGATAAACAAACAACCCATAACAGCATCAAATTCCAAACAGAATTAGACTGGTGGCCTGAGAGTTTGGTATAAGACACGCCCTAATTTTGGGCTCATATGTCACGGAAGTGGAGTAGCGAGAGGAGTTGGGGGGGGTGGGGGGGGGGGGGGGGGGGGGGACTTATACACCATATAGTATGATAATGTTAAAAATAGATTTTATCACTAGAAAATAGTTTACTTGTGAACATTCCTAGCATTCAGAACTCTTTTAATATATTTTTTCAGAGATGATTACTTCAATCTGTTTGCTCCCAAATGTGGTGGATGTGGACGCCCCATTATTGATAATTATATATCTGCTTTGAACAGGCAGTGGCATCCTGAGTGTTTTGTTTGTTGGGTAAGTGTCAGGACTAATTAATTTAATTAGAGACGGTAATCTTGATTAAAAATGTTCAGTCAAGTCTAGTCTTCTTGAACTCTTTACCTTACACGAAAAGCAGACGACACTTGCAAATAAAATTCTTGAATTACTAATTTTTTTCTGTTTTTGCATAGAAAACTTATCTCATGTCCCCTCATTAGAATGAGCTCACTGTGCTCATTCCAATGAGAGGTCATTAGCTATGTTTTTGAGACAAAAAATGAAAAAAAATAATGAAAATTGAATGGTAATTTTTGAGCTTAACTTGACGAAATCAAGATAAGCTATTGCCATCACGAATGTGTGGAATTCTGTTAGTCTGTGAATCTGTTCACATTTTCATTTAGCACAGGCTACACCCCATAGTTCTTGTCTGATCATCCTGAAATTTCATATGCAGGTTTGAGGTCATGTCTAGTTGAGAACGTCCCCATTTGGTTGCGATCGGTCAACTGTGATGGCTGCCAGAGCCCAAAACCCGAAAAACTTTAGCACAGTCTACAGGTCGTATTTATGGAGGGATTTCATTGTAACTTGGTAGGATGACTCCATATAATGTCTAGATGAGAATGTCCCCTTTTGGTCATGATTGGTCAACTGTGATGGCTACAGGGGCCGCCCAAAGCCCAAAAACCTTTAGCACAGTCTACAGGTCATCTTTATGAAGGGATTTCATTGTAACTTGGTAGGATGACTCCAGATAATGTCTAGATGAGAACGTCCCCTTTTGCTTGTGATCATTCAACCTTGACATCTGGCCAAGCCCAATACCCTTAGCACAAACTACAGGTCGTATTTGTAAAGGGATTTCATTGTAACTTGGTTGGATGACTCAGTATAATGTCCAGATGAGCACATCCCCTTTTGGTTGTAATCGGTCAACCATAATAGCTACACAGGCCCGAAACCCGCAAACCTTTAGCACAGTCTACAGGCCGTATTTATGGAGGGATTTCATTGTAACTTGATAGGATGATTCGTTTTGGAATAATTTCACTGTAACTTGGTAACTTTTGTTGACATACATTAACTGTGAGGGCCACATTCATTAACTGTGAGGGCCACATTAACCCACCCCTCAATTCTTTAGTACTGTCTACACCACAAATTATTTTTATTGAAAACATAGCATACAGGGAACAGAAATTAACATATTCTCAATTATCACAATTCTTGTCTTATTTCATAATCCGAATTTTAGCACTAGCAAAAACACTGGGAAAAACAGTTCAAAAAAATTTCTTCTCACAAACATTGCACCTGTCATCAGTGATCATTCACAAGCTATTTTTTTTAAATTGGGCACCTCAGGACATTTTGAGGAGTAATACCTCTACCCCCTCCCCCCCCCCCCCCCCCCCCCCCCCCTCCTCGACACACACACACACACTCACATTTTAACATGGTTGGTAATGGGGAAGAAAATCTCTTTCCAAACCCTTTGGCTTCTTTTTTTCCGGTAAATAATGACCAAATGATTATTTCGAAAATTTGGTTTGGATAAATCCATGGACCTTTGTCAGGTGAGACCTTAGGGCCTTTGGGGTCTCTTGTTTCAGTTATGTCAAGAACATAGCGAATGAACCCTCATTGGAATGGACCACTTGAATTCATTCAGCTGAAGGGTCATAAGGCCATAAGAACCCCTGTTTCTCAGGCCCGCATGCATGGTCATTTTTGCTGTGCATGCAACCTTTTTATCACCTCCAAAAATCTTTTAAAATTCAAGTTATTGTGCTCATTTCAGTAAATTGATAGAACCAATTCTTGCGTTAGCAAATTTTAAATACCACACTCTCTGCATTTATTCTACAACATACTTTGATAAAGTGGGTGGGTTTTAGCAATACTCAATTCAGAAAATGTTTTATACCATAAAAAATAAGTATAACGACAGACAGAGTGGCAATGTCTTTCATACTGACAACAATTACAAAGGGGAATGGTTGATTTGCACCAAGGTTGATTTGCACCAAACCTGAGAAACTCTGCAGAGTCAGACACAGTGTTGAATGGAACATGTTCTCCAGACATTGTTTTGTTTGTTTTTTTGTAAATGGCCATCATTGTGTTATTCGAAACTGTGTAGCGAGTTTACCAGTTATGGAATTAAGTGAATTTTGGGAGCAGGATAATTGTTTGAATCAATGATATATCAAACAATAACCTTTGATTGATATGAAAGTAACATTTGCATTTGAAAATAAATCGTATATTATCAGCTGTGTGCAGTCGAATTGGAGAAAAAACCACGCAAACATTTATTCTTTTTGTATTTAATTTTTCAGAAAAATATGATTTGTGGATGAACTGCTCGTTCAGATAGGTTGTTATAATTATGAATATATTGGGAAAAAAATTCTGATTCACGATTTTCTTAAGCAAGTTGTGAGGGAATTTCATATTTTTATACTGTACCAATGACCCAGACATAGCTGGTGCTAACTCTTAAAATATAGGGCCAAACACAAATTTTGCCCCCCAATCCCCAAAATTTGCATCTAAAACTAAAGAAAACATGTCCTGAAAGGCCCTCCACACTTCGCCCCTACTGCGCACATGCGCAGTGTCAAGGACGTTCCGAAATTGGCGCCATTTATCATTCTAAGTTTGGCCCTTCATCAGTTAACATCTGACTGATCTTTGTGCTTTTAAATCTCAGTTTTAATGATGCCAGACACATAAATATTAGTGAAATGGTGATTCTAAGGAGGATAGAAAAGGAGGAGAGGAAAAGAATGTGTGACAGAATTTTATCAGGGCTGTAACTTAAAATTTTTTAATGAAATTATGTTAAGTTACCTATTTTCAAGGCAGCAGCCATTTTGTTGTCATTCTGATTATTTAGTTACACTGTTTTTCAAGTGTTTTTCCTCTCTCCCTGTCCTTTAAGTTCCCCCTTGCTATTCTCCCATGCTTTTGGCATAGTTTCTGTAATTATTATTACTAAAATTTCTTGGGAGTTTTAACTGTATAACAGAATGAATTCTGTTTCTTTCCCCATATTTACGTCTTCACCTACGGGTGGTTAGGCGTTGTGTTCTGCATCTACCATCTGATGTTCTGCAGTTTCTTCCCTGGAAGTCTCTGTTTTGCATCAGATGGTGTATTTTTGGTAACTGATTTCGGGCCTGGGTGCCTGGAGTCTTATTTTAGTGTTTTTACACTCATTGTTTACATTTACAACAGCCCTCTGTGTGAGGGGGGGATTTCTAAATAATAATATCTTTATGTTATTTTAATCATAACTAGATACATTATTATTGTTCGTAAGTGTTGAAAAAATTGTTTAAAATATTTTTAAAATTTTTGTCCACACTTAGGCTTGGGATCCATTGGGGCTCAACGTTACTTTTCAGAAACTTGGGCTGTTCTGAAAAAATATTTTTTCAAAATATTTTGATTTCAATTATTTTTTCTATATTAATGGATCATATTATTATTATGTATTTTGATTGCCAGGGGTTAGTGCGAGTACCAGGACTTGTTTTCTTTTCACATTGAAAGGATATTGATCAATTGCTTTAAGAGGAAGTCTTCCTCTGACCTTATTATCATTCTATATGTGGTCAGTGTACTCGCATTAACTCCTGTTCTGTATCGTATGATTTCGATGACAATATGGGAAGCGTATGTCACGGTATGTTGTTGGGGATTTGGACACTCCGGTCCTTTCCCCGCAGGGTCACTCTACTTTATCAATTTCTATTTCAGACGATCAAGATTAGGGTGATGTATCTGTGATGTCTTCCAACAGTGTGCCTCCGTCGTCACAATTAATGAAGGGCTAGCGGAAAAGTGCTCATGTAATACGCCAATTGCCTAAGAGGACCCTAGTAGGTTCGACGGCCTTTGACGTCCGCTAGCTCGCCCGGTGTAGCGTCCATTCACCGAATGGTTCGGCAGCCGGGTTCGTCCGTTGCGGTCTAGAAGGAATTTTGGGGTGATGCGAGCACTATAAAATTAACTTAATGCACACCCAGTGACGGCGGATCGGAGGGAGAACGGAGGAAGCCTTTTAGTCCGGTTCATAGCTCGTTCCGGTCCATCCGGACGGCAAGCGAGAGAGGCCCCTCTCTCGTTCAACAACATCTGGCCCCAGATGTTGTGGTACAAATGTGTAGTTAGCGGAGCATACGTCCGTCGCTCGGGACGCTCCGTTGTATAGGCAGTCCGCTGAGACTGCTAAGGCTTCCTCTTCTCGTCAGCGCACACGACCGCACCTTGGCTGCGTGACCGCCGATATATTACCAGCTTCGCCGATCAAGGATTCTTCGGCGACCAGGTCACACCATCCGGCAGCCAGGGATTCAAGACCGATGGACTCTGGATGTTCGCATAGGAAAAGTATGCGGGAGCCATCTGATGCGGAGCTGCCCTCGGCGAAGCAGCGATAGACTGCGCCTCCGCAGGTCTCGACGCCGGACATTCTTGTGCACATAGCACAGCTTATCGCAGCATCCCAGCAGCCGACAGAAACGGTGTCGGATCGAGAATTATCCGACAGCGCTGGGTCGGTAGCCGGGGACTCGAGGCCTGCAGACTCCGGACGTTCGCATAGGAAGTGTGCGGGAGTCAACGTACACGGAGCTTCCAGCGGCAATGCATCGTAAGTCCGCTACTGCACAGGCCTCGGGATTGGATGTGCTTTCCTTAATAGCACAGTTTATCGCAGCATCAACTGAATCTGTCGCATATATTTTATCCGACGATGCTGGGTCGGGACGCTCCGCGGAAGCGGGTACGGACGTCCGAAAGTTTCATCCGGTCTGATGGGATACCGAAAGGGATTCGGTGGATTTCAGGCTTTCCCTTTCGGAACAACATATGCTGCGATGCCGGATAAGAAACTGATAGCGTCGGTGGACTTAGAAATTTTTGGTTCGGTTCAGGGACATCGTCCCTCAGTTCCGACATAGTCCAATAATGTCACACAAACTTTCGAATTATTGAACGACGCTACATTTATTATTATTTTATGCTTGCTATCCAAGCATTTCTGGTTTCTTGTTCGAAGAGATGTCTTTCAAAAGTGTGCCTCTGTCGTCATAGTTAATGAAGAGTTAGCGGCAATAAGTGCTCATGGAATATGTCTATCGCTTACGGAGTGACATTCGCTAGCTCACCCGGTGTAGCGTACATTCATCGAATGGTTCGGCTGCCGGGTTCGTCTGTTGCGGTCTAGGAAGGAGATTTGGGTGATGTGAGCACTTTAATTACTTTAGTTCTCACCCAGTGACGGCAGATTGAGGACTGATCGGAGGAAGCTGACAACATAGGGGACCGCATGTTGTGGTTCAGATATTTTACATTCGGAGCATATGTCCGTTGCTCGGGACGCTCCGTTATATTGACAGTCCGAGAGACTGTCTTTAATGCTTCCTCATCCTCACAGCAGGGCACACGACCGCACATTGGCTACGTGACCTCGAGTATCCGATCAGTTTCGGCATTCAGTGATTCCACAGCGAATAGGTCGCGCCATCCGGTAGCCAAGGGACACGAGGCTTATACACTCCGTTCGCTCGCATATTGGAAGTATGCACGGGGTAACGATCTCGGAGCTTCCTGCGGCAATGCATCATAAGACCGCTGCTCCTCAGGCCTCAGTGACGGACGTGCTATCCGAGTTAGCACAGTTGTTTCGCAGCATCCCAGCAATTGACGGTTTCTCGGTCGAATCAGGAATTATCCGACGGCGCTGGGTCGGTGCGGTCCGCGGTTGCATCAAGCTACGGACGACCGAACGCTTTATAGGGTCCGACAGGATGGCGAAAGGGATTCGAAAGATTTCGAGTTTTCCCTTTAGTAGTATCGGAAGATGCCTTTCATATCTTCTGGCATTTTTTCCAGTGATTATTTTTTGGACTTCATTGCTGCGATCTTGGATAAGAGACTTATAGCGTCATTGGACTCGGATTTTTCGATCGGTACAGGGACTTTGTCCCTGACTTACCGACGCAGTCCAATATTGTCATTACAACATGTGTTTTATTTTTCGACGCTATATATTTATATATATATACAAGCCTGCTACTAAGCATGATAGTTTAGTTTCTTGTCCGCGTGGCTCATTTCTGCCATTTTATCTTTTTTACATATAGTTTATTTTGGCAGAGCAGGGCATACCGAGAGTTCATATGCGTCTAGACGGTGTGATTAAAGACTGCATATATTCTTTTCGCCGTTATGTCTTTTCCAATTTCATTGTTGGGAACGACATTATGTATAGTAGACTTAACTTAGACGCTTTATTATACGTAATCCGCCTTACTGAGGCGTTATCATTACGTCTTCAAGAAAAGATTTACGGGATATTATTCTCAATGTATTTTCTTTTAAGGGCAGTAGTTTGTTCACGTATAACTCCGCCCTTCAGTGGCTGATTGGAGTTGGTTAGACGTGATGCAGCCCTAGCTACATCCACGCGTGGATAGTAGGTTAAGAACTCTCTCAGAGTTGCTTCGTTCTCGGAGGAGCTTCTCTTCGACGGCAACTTTCCGGCAATCCATGAATTGCTTGATTTATACATTCTCTTGTCTATCTAGTGTTACAAGAGATTCAGACTGGGGCAAACATTCGGTGGTTGACTCAGAGAGTGCCGCCGCAGTTGCCGGACCCGAGTGTGGCTGTTATGACGGTTGCCAGTCAAACAGATTGGGATATATACTGATCCCTACGGATTCGAAGTGCCAGGGTCTTTGGGTTCCGCAGTCTTTTAACTATCAGTTTAACTTCCGCGGAATAATGTTTTTTAGGCTTGCTTTATGTCATTGCATGAACATTATTCAGAAACGCATGCCCAAATTCCTGTCCTTTAATTCAACAGTAGTGGCGTATCTCCGGAACCAGGGAGGCACTCTTTCGTTTCCGTTATTCAATTTAATGGAAAGAATCCGTCTGTTGGTTATACTACACCAAGTTCAGTTTTGGTCCGTCATATTCTGGGTCGTCTGATTGTTTTATCGCACTCCCGTTCTCTTACGGGTCGCTTGTTGCTGTCAGAATGGACTCTCAACAAACAAGTATTTAATCAGATTTGCTATCTATGGGAGCGCCCAATGATGTTTTATTTATGACACAGCTTGCTAATCAATTGCAGACGTATGTGTTGGCTTGTCCAGATCTCTGAGTTAATACTGTTAACGCTCTATTGATCTATAGGACGGAATGATAGGATACGCGTATCCTCCGGCGCTGTTGTTTTAGCAGGTATTGCTAAGATAAACAACCACAATACATTTCTGTTGATAGCATCTCTATCTTCACAGAGATCATGAGTAATTTACTCTCTTGTCTACTGTGGATCTTAACGTGAAATCTTCCTCTATGTGAGGATCTTTTTTCACTGGGTAAATCGTGTCATCTTTATCACAACCAGCAAGGTCGCAACCTTCATGTATTCCGTTGTGTGGTCCATATTGCATTGTAAGCACTGTACTGGACGAGCTTTGGACGCGATTTCTTACTATAGGAGATCCTCTTCTTCGCTATTCTATGCGACTAAAGTGGAGGCTCTTCCGTCGTGGTGTAGGGATCATTATGTTCATATGGTTGATCCCTCCATACTACTCATTGCTATTTTTTAGTATACTTGTTTCACAAGATCTACTGCAGCCTGTTGTTATTTAGGTTATAGGTTTATGTTACCTCATACCTATGCACTCTACGATAGTTTACATTTGAGTCTTTTGTCTCTTTATCTAAGTCAGTTAGTAACTTTTTGATAAATAGACTTAGAATCTTTAGATTAAATTCCTATACGGATTTTAACTTCGGTTCTTATTTAGCTAAGTAATCATTTGAGCCTCTGGAAACAGTAGTTTTCAAATTCTGACCTTTTAGACAGTAATCCTGTTGGTTTCTCTTTTACTGTAGAGTCAGTGAGTTTCATGCACTATCGATGGATGATTTTCACTTTCATAGTTTCGGAATCAATACTTCCGTTACTA
Source organism: Pictodentalium vernedei (assembly GCA_031216915.1). Lineage (NCBI taxonomy): Eukaryota > Metazoa > Mollusca > Scaphopoda > Dentaliida > Dentaliidae > Pictodentalium > Pictodentalium vernedei. Next base: position 97,569,881 of record CM062294.1, read on the forward strand.
TTTAGGTTGGATTGTTGCATAAGAGTTAGGCTCCTATTATCCGGAACCTATTATTTTAAGGTCCTTCCGTCTTCGTATGGGCATAGGCCTTTACTCTTTCCGGGTACAGTTTATGTATTTATAAACAGATATCTGTTTATTACAAGGGCGTAAGCTTCTTCTGTCTTTGATGTCTAGTAGAAGGACGTTACGCTCCATTTTATTGTTAATGGATTCTATTAACTAGCGTACTGCTTATGGTATATCATTGGCTTAGCAGTTGTGCTTAAGATTTCGGCTCATGAAGTAAGAGTTCTTCTACTTCTTGGGCTTACATTAATAGTGTTGCTATTATAGATTTTTGAAGGCTGCTCATTGCGCTCAGCCATCCATTCATGAATTTTATCTCAGAAATATCGAGTCCATTTCTGGAGGCCTCTATTGTTAGGTCTATTCTCTACTACTCAGAATGTCATTCACTTAACAGTTGCTACTATAGCTAGGTAGGCTGTCTGTTTCGGCAGTGTCTCCGTTCGGCTGCCCTCTTCGCTCTGGGCTATTTGACCCAGGGCAAGAAAAAGGGGGGGGGGGAGGGTGTTCCCTTGGGTCACCTGTTTTTTACTATGAAAACAAGGGGATACCTCCTCCGGAGTTAGTAATTCTGAGCTGTTATTGGGATGGTTGTTTAGTGAGAAGTTTAAGTTATAAAATTCATTCAAGTCTTAGTTTTTAAAGTATAGCTTTTGAATATTGCATATGTCAACGGACATGATTATGCAATTCTCAGACACTTTTAGGAGTATAAGAGTCTCTATTCTCTAGACTTACTTTATTGGCTTACTTTAAAAATTATTAGTATAAGGATTATTGGATATTAATAAAGTACATGGATGTATGAAGCTCAATTTTTGGAAGGTGTTGTATCTTTCTAATTTATCATAAATAAGAAAGATACATGTAAGGCCTATTACTTCTTTCCCCTACAGGGGATGACTCTATTTTATTTTATTGAGCGTATTCCATTTTGCTCTATGTTCTTGGCCCTCCAGCCTTTTTACTATTCAGCTATGTCTGGGTCATTGGTACAGTATAAAAATGTTAAAAAATTTATAGTAATTTATATATTTTTTATACTTACCAATGACCCAGACGGGGATGGCCCTCCCAGGAGTTGGGAACTCTTGCCTCCCCGCTGAGTACATAGCGCTTACCAGGCACTGGTTATTAGAATGATAAATGGCGCCAATTTCGGAACGTCCTTGACACTGCGCATGCGCAGTAGGGGCGAAGTATGGAGGGCCTTTCAGGACATGTTTTCTTTAGTTTTAGATGCAAATTTTGGGGATTGGGGGGCAAAATTTGTGTTTGGCCCTATATTTTAAGAGTTAGCACCAGCTATGTCTGGGTCATTGGTAAGTATAAAAAATATATAAATTACTATAAATTTTTTTAACATTTTGATGAAATAAATCTGTGAAAGTTGGTAATTTACAGCACTTCAACATTTTTCCCAGAGAATTCTGTCCCTGTAACGTTTCGCCCTGTGTCGTGGAATAATATTTTTATACTGTACCAATGACCCAGACATAGCTGGTGCTAACTCTTAAAATATAGGGCCAAACACAAATTTTGCCCCCCAATCCCCAAAATTTGCATCTAAAACTAAAGAAAACATGTCCTGAAAGGCCCTCCACACTTCGCCCCTACTGCGCATGCGCAGTGTCAAGGACGTTCCGAAATTGGCGCCATTTATCATTCTAAGTTTGGCCCTTCATCAGTTAACATCTGACTGATCTTTGTGCTTTTAAATCTCAGTTTAAATGATGCCAGACACATAAATATTAGTGAAATGGTGATTCTAAGGAGGATAGAGAAGGAGGAGAGGAAAAGAATGTGTGACAGAATATTATCAGGGCTGTAACTTAAAATATTTTTATACTGTACCAATGACCCAGACATAGCTGGTGCTAACTCTTAAAATATAGGGCCAAACACAAATTTTGCCCCCCAATCCCCAAAATTTGCATCTAAAACTAAAGAAAACATGTCCTGAAAGGCCCTCCACACTTCGCCCCTACTGCGCATGCGCAGTGTCAAGGACGTTCCGAAATTGGCGCCATTTATCATTCTAAGTTTGGCCCTTCATCAGTTAACATCTGACTGATCTTTGTGCTTTTAAATCTCAGTTTTAATGATGCCAGACGCATAAATATTAGTGAAATGGTGATTCTAAGGAGGATAGAAAAGGAGGAGAGGAAAAGAATGTGTGACAGAATATTATCAGGGCTGTAACTTAAAATTTTTTAATGAAATTATGTTAAGTTACCTATTTTCAAGGCAGCAGCCATTTTGTTGTCATTCTGATTATTTAGTTACACTGTTTTTTCAAGTGTTTTTCCTCTCTCCCTGTCCTTTAAGTTCCCCCTTGCTATTCTCCCATGCTTTGGCATAGTTTCTGTAATTATTATTACTAAAATTTCTTGGGAGTTTTAGCTGAATAACAGAATGAATTCTGTTCTTTCCCCATGTTTACGTCTTCACCTACGGGTGGTTAGGCGTTGTGTTCTGCATCTACCATCTGATGTTCTGCAGTTTCTTCCCTGGAAGTCTCTGTTTTGCATCAGATGGTGTATTTTTGGTAACTGATTTCGGGCCTGGGTGCCTGGAGTCTTATTTTAGTGTTTTTACACTCATTGTTTACATTTACAACAGCCCTCTGTGTGAGGGGGGAATTTCTAAATAATAATATCTTTATGTTATTTTAATCATAACTAGATACATTATTATTGTTCGTAAGTGTTGAATAAATTGTTTAAAATATTTTTAAAATTTTTGTCCACACTTAGGCTTGGGATCCATTGGGGCTCAACGTTACTTTTCAGAAACTTGGGCTGTTCTGAAAAAATATTTTTTCAAAATATTTTGATTTCAATTATTTTTTCTATATTAATGGATCATATTATTATTATGTATTTTGATTGCCAGGGGTTAGTGCGAGTACCAGGACTTGTTTTCTTTTCACATTGAAAGGATATTGATCAATTGTTTTAAGAGGAAGTCTTCCTCTGACCTTATTATCATTCTATATGTGGTCAGTGTACTCGCATTAACTCCTGTTCTGTATCGTATGATTTCGATGACAATATGGGAAGCGTATGTCACGGTATGTTGTTGGGGATTTGGACACTCCGGTCCTTTCCCCGCAGGGTCACTCTACTTTATCAATTTCTATTTCAGACGATCAAGATTAGGGTGATGTATCTGTGATGTCTTCCAACAGTGTGCCTCCGTCGTCACAATTAATGAAGGGCTAGCGGAAAAGTGCTCATGTAATACGCCAATTGCCTAAGAGGACCCTAGTAGGTTCGACGGCCTTTGACGTCCGCTAGCTCGCCCGGTGTAGCGTCCATTCACCGAATGGTTCGGCAGCCGGGTTCGTCCGTTGCGGTCTAGAAGGAATTTTGGGGTGATGCGAGCACTATAAAATTAACTTAATGCACACCCAGTGACGGCGGATCGGAGGGAGAACGGAGGAAGCCTTTTAGTCCGGTTCATAGCTCGTTCCGGTCCATCCGGACGGCAAGCGAGAGAGGCCCCTCTCTCGTTCAACAACATCTGGCCCCAGATGTTGTGGTACAAATGTGTCGTTAGCGGAGCATACGTCCGTCGCTCGGGACGCTCCGTTGTATAGGCAGTCCGCTGAGACTGCTAAGGCTTCCTCTTTTCGTCAGCGCACACGACCGCACCTTGGCTGCGTGACCGCCGATATATTACCAGCTTCGCCGATCAAGGATTCTTCGGCGACCAGGTCACACCATCCGGCAGCCAGGGATTCGAGACCGATGGACTCCGGACGTTCGCATAGGAAAAGTATGCGGGAGCCATCTGATGCGGAGCTGCCCTCGGCGAAGCAGCGATAGACTGCGCCTCCGCAGGTCTCGACGCCGGACATTCTTGTGCACATAGCACAGCTTATTGCAGCATCCCAGCAGCCGACAGAAACGGTGTTGGATCGAGAATTATCCGACAGCGCTGGGTCGGTAGCCGGGGACTCGAGGCCTGCAGACTCCGGACGTTCGCATAGGAAGTGTGCGGGAGTCAACGTACACGGAGCTTCCAGCGGCAATGCATCGTAAGTCCGCTACTGCACAGGCCTCGGGAACGGATGTGCTTTCCTTAATAGCACAGTTTATCGCAGCACCCCAGCATCAACTGAATCTGTCGCATATATTTTATCCGACGATGCTGGGTCGGGACGCTCCGCGGAAGCGGGTACGGACGTCCGAAAGTTTCATCCGGTCCGACGGGATACCGAAAGGGATTCGGTGGATTTCAAGCTTTCCCTTTCGGAACAACATATGCTGCGATGCCGGATAAGAAACTGATAGCGTCGGTGGACTTAGAAATTTTTTGGTTCGGTTCAGGGACATCGTCCCTCAGTTCCGACATAGTCCAATAATGTCACACAAACTTTCGAATTATTGAACGACGCTATATATATTATTATTTTATGCTTGCTATCCAAGCATTTCTGGTTTCTTGTTCGAAGAGTTATGGAGATGTCTTTCAAAAGTGTGCCTCTGTCGTCATAGTTAATGAGGAGTTAGCGGCAATAAGTGCTCATGGAATATGTCTATCGCTTACGGAGTGACATTCGCTAGCTCACCCGGTGTAGCGTACATTCATCGAATGGTTCGGCTGCCGGGTTCGTCCGTTGCGGTCTAGGAAGGAGATTTGGGTGATGCGAGCACTTTAATTACTTTAGTACTCACCCAGTGACGGCAGATTGAGGACAGATCGGAGGAAGCCAACAACATAGGGGACCGCATGTTGTGGTTCAGATATTTTACATTCGGAGCATATGTCCGTTGCTCGGGACGCTCCGTTATATTGACAGTCCGAGAGACTGTCTTTAATGCTTCCTCATCCTCACAGCAGGGCACACGACCGCACATTGGCTACGTGACCTCGAGTATCCGATCAGTTTCGGCATTCAGTGATTCCACAGCGAATAGGTCGCGCCATCCGGTAGCCAAGGGACACGAGGCCTATACACTCCGTTCGCTCGCATATTGGAAGTATGCACGGGGTAACGATCTCGGAGCTTCCTGCGGCAATGCATCGTAAGACCGCTGCTCCTCAGGCCTCAGTGACGGACGTGCTATCCGAGTTAGCACAGTTGTTTCGCAGCATCCCAGCAATTGACGGTTTCTCGGTCGAATCAGGAATTATCCAACGGCGCTGGGTCGGTGCGTTCCGCGGTTGCATCAAGCTACGGACGACCGAACGCTTTATAGGGTCCGACAGGATGGCGAAAGGGATTCGAAAGATTTCGAGTTTTCCCTTTAGTAGTATCGGAAGATGCCTTTCATATCTTCTGGCATTTCTTCCAGTGATTATTTTTCGGACTTCATTGCTGCGATCTTGGATAAGAGACTTATAGCGTCATTGGACTCGGATTTTTCGATCGGTACAGGGACTTTGTCCCTGACTTACCGAAGCAGTCCAATATTGTCATTACAACATGTGTTTTATTTTTCGACGCTATATATTTATATATATATACAAGCCTGCTACTAAGCATGATAGTTTAGTTTCTTGTCCGCGTGGCTCATTTCTGCCATTTTATCTTTTTTACATATAGTTTATTTTGGCAGAGCAGGGCATACCGAGAGTTCATATGCGTCTAGACGGTGTGATTAAAGACTGCATATATTCTTTTTCGCCGTTTATGTCTTTTCCAATTTCAATGTTGGGAACGACATTATGTATAGTAGACTTAACTTAGACGCTTTATTATACGTAATCCGCCTTACTGAGGCGTTATCATTACGTCTTCAAGAAAAGATTTACGGGATATTATTCTCAATGTAATTTCTTTTGAGGGCAGTAGTTTGTTCACGTATAACTCCGCCCTTCAGTGGCTGATTGGAGTTGGTTAGACGTGATGCAGCCCTAGCTACATCCACGCGTGGATAGTAGGTTAAGAACTCTCTCAGAGTCGCTTCATTCTCGGAGGAGCTTCTCTTCGACGGCAACTTTCCGGCAATCCATGAATTGCTTGATTTATACATTCTCTTGTCTATCTAGTGTTACAAAAGATTCAGACTGGGGCAAACATTCGGTGGTTGACTCAGAGAGTGCCGCCGCAGTTGCCGGACCCGAGTGTGGCTGTTATGACGGTTGCCAGTCAAACAGATTGGGATATATACTGATCCCTACGGATTCGAAGTGCCAGGGTCTTTGGGTTCTGCAGTCTTTTAGCTATCAGTTTAACTTCCGCGGAATAATGTTTTTTAGGCTTGCTTTATGTCATTGCATGAACATTATTCAGAAACGCATGCCCAAATTCCTGTCCTTTAATTCGACAGTAGTGGCGTATCTCCGGAACCAGGGAGGCACTCTTTCGTTTCCGTTATTCAATTTAATGGAAAGAATCCGTCTGTTGGTTATAGTACACCAAGTTCAGTTTTGATCCGTCATATTCTGGGTCGTCTGATTGTTTTATCGCACTCCCGTTCTCTTACGGGTCGCTTGTTGCTGTCAGAATGGACTCTCAACAAACAAGTATTCAATCAGATTTGCTATCTATGGGAGCGCCCAATGATGTTTTATTTATGACACAGCTTGCTAATCATTTGCAGACGTATGTGTTGGCTTGTCCAGATCTCTGAGCTAATACTGTTAACGCTCTATTGATCTATAGGACGTAATGATAGGATACGCGTATCCTCCGGCGCTGTTGTTTTAGCAGGTATTGCTAAGATAAACAACCACAATACATTTCTGTTGATAGCATCTCTATCTTCACAGAGATCATGAGTAATTTACTCTCTTGTCTACTGTGGATCTTAACGTGAAATCTTCCTCTATGTGAGGATCTTTTTTCACTGGGTAAATCGTGTCATCTTTATCACAACCAGCAAGGTCGCAACCTTCATGTATTCCGTTGTGTGGTCCGTATTGCATTGTAAGCACTGTACTGGACGAGCTTTGGACGCGATTTCTTACTATAGGAGATCCTCTTCTTCGCTATTCTATGCGACTAAAGTGGAGGCTCTTCCGTCGTGGTGTAGGGATCATTATGTTCATATGGTTGATCCCTCCATACTACTCATTGCTATTTTTTAGTATACTTGTTTCACAAGATCTACTGCAGCCTGTTGTTATTTAGGTTATAGGTTTATGTTACCTCATACCTATGCACTCTACGATAGTTTACAATTGAGTCTTTTGTCTCTTTATCTAAGTCAGTTAGTAACTTTTTGATAAATAGACTTAGAATCTTTAGATTAAATTCCTATACGGATTTTAACTTCAGGTTCTTATTTAGCTAAGTAATCATTTGAGCCTCTGGAAACAGTAGTTTTCAAATTCTGACCTTTTAGACAGTAATTCTGTTGATTTCTCTTTTACTGTAGAGGCAGTGAGTTTCATGCACTATCGATGGATGATTTTCACTTTCATAGTTTCGGAATCAATACTTCCGTTACTATTTAGGTTGGATTGTTGCATAAGAGTTAGGCTCCTATTATCCGGAACCTATTATTTTAAGGTCCTTCCGTCTTCGTATGGGCTTAGGCCTTTAATCTTTCCGGGTACAGTTTATGTATTTATAAACAGATATCTGTTTATTACAAGGGCGTAAGCTTCTTCTGTCTTTGATGTCTAGTAGAAGGACGTTACGCTCCATTTTATTGTTAATGGATTCTATTAACTAGCGTACTGCTTATGGTATATCATTGGCTTAGCAGTTGTGCTTAAGATTTCGGCTCATGAAGTAAGAGTTCTTCTACTTCTTGGGCTTACATTAATAGTGTTGCTATTATAGATTTTTGAAGGCTGCTCATTGCGCTCAGCCATCCATTCATGAATTTTATCTCAGAAATATCGAGTCCATTTCTGGAGGCCTCTATTGTTAGGTCTATTATCTACTGCTCAGAATGTCATTCACTTAACAGTTGCTACTATAGCTAGGTAGGCTGTCTGTTTCGGCAGTGTCTCCGTTCGGCTGCCCTCTTCGCTCTGGGCTATTTGACCCAGGGCAAGAAAAAGGGGGGGGGGGGGGGGGAGGGTGTTCCCTTGGGTCACCTGTTTTTACTATGAAAACAAGGGGATACCTCCTCCGGAGTTAGTAATTCTGAGCTGTTATTGGGATGGTTGTTTAGTGAGAAGTTTAAGTTATAAAATTCATTCAAGTCTTAGTTTTTAAAGTATAGCTTTTGAATATTGCATATGTCAACGGACATGATTATGCAATTCTCACACACTTTTAGGAGTATAAGAGTCTCTATTCTCTAGACTTACTTTATTATTGGCTTACTTTAAAAATTATTAGTATAAGGATTATTGGATATTAATAGAGTACATGGATGTATGAAGCTCAATATTTTTATACTGTACCAGTGACCCAGACATAGCTGGTGCTAACTCTTAAAATATAGGGCCAAACACAAATTTTGCCCCCCAATCCCCAAAATTTGCATCTAAAACTAAAGAAAACATGTCCTGAAAGGCCCTCCACACCTCGCCCCCACTGCGCATGCGCAGTGTCAAGGACGTTCCGAAATTGGCGCCATTTATCATTCTAAGTTTGGCCCTTCATCAGTTAACATCTGACTGATCTTTGTGCTTTTAAATCTCAGTTTAAATGATGCCAGACACATAAATATTAGTGAAATGGTGATTCTAAGGAGGATAGAAAAGGAGGAGAGGAAAAGAATGTGTGACAGAATATTATCAGGGCTGTAACTTAAAATTTTTTAATGAAATTATGTTAAGTTACCTATTTTCAAGGCAGCAGCCATTTTGTTGTCATTCTGATTATTTAGTTACACTGTTTTTTCAAGTGTTTTTCCTCTCTCCCTGTCCTTTAAGTTCCCCCTTGCTATTCTCCCATGCTTTTGGCATAGTTTCTGTAATTATTATTACTAAAATTTCTTGGGAGTTTTAGCTTAATAACAGAATGAATTCTGTTCTTTCCCCATGTTTACGTCTTCACCTACGGGTGGTTAGGCGTTGTGTTCTGCATCTACCATCTGATGTTCTGCAGTTTCTTCCCTGGAAGTCTCTGTTTTGCATCAGATGGTGTATTTTTGGTAACTGATTTCGGGCCTGGGTGCCTGGAGTCTTATTTTAGTGTTTTTACACTCATTGTTTACATTTACAACAGCCCTCTGTGTGAGGGGGGGATTTCTAAATAATAATATCTTTATGTTATTTTAATCATAACTAGATACATTATTATTGTTCGTAAGTGTTGAATAAATTGTTTAAAATATTTTTAAAATTTTTGTCCACACTTAGGCTTGGGATCCATTGGGGCTCAACGTTACTTTTCAGAAACTTGGGCTGTTCTGAAAAAATATTTTTTCAAAATATTTTGATTTCAATTATTTTTTCTATATTAATGGATCATATTATTATTATGTATTTTGATTGCCAGGGGTTAGTGCGAGTACCAGGACTTGTTTTCTTTTCACATTGAAAGGATATTGATCAATTGTTTTAAGAGGAAGTCTTCCTCTGACCTTATTATCATTCTATATGTGGTCAGTGTACTCGCATTAACTCCTGTTCTGTATCGTATGATTTCGATGACAATATGGGAAGCGTATGTCACGGTATGTTGTTGGGGATTTGGACACTCCGGTCCTTTCCCCGCAGGGTCACTCTACTTTATCAATTTCTATTTCAGACGATCAAGATTAGGGTGATGTATCTGTGATGTCTTCCAACAGTGTGCCTCCGTCGTCACAATTAATGAAGGGCTAGCGGAAAAGTGCTCATGTAATACGCCAATTGCCTAAGAGGACCCTAGTAGGTTCGACGGCCTTTGACGTCCGCTAGCTCGCCCGGTGTAGCGTCCATTCACCGAATGGTTCGGCAGCCGGGTTCGTCCGTTGCGGTCTAGAAGGAATTTTGGGGTGATGCGAGCACTATAAAATTAACTTAATGCACACCCAGTGACGGCGGATCGGAGGGAGAACGGAGGAAGCCTTTTAGTCCGGTTCATAGCTCGTTCCGGTCCATCCGGACGGCAAGCGAGAGAGGCCCCTCTCTCGTTCAACAACATCTGGCCCCAGATGTTGTGGTACAAATGTGTCGTTAGCGGAGCATACGTCCGTCGCTCGGGACGCTCCGTTGTATAGGCAGTCCGCTGAGACTGCTAAGGCTTCCTCTTCTCGTCAGCGCACACGACCGCACCTTGGCTGCGTGACCGCCGATATATTACCAGCTTCGCCGATCAGGGATTCTTCGGCGACCAGGTCACACCATCCGGCAGCCAGGGATTCGAGACCGATGGACTCCGGACGTTCGCATAGGAAGTATGCGGGAGCCATCTGATGCGGAGCTACCCTCGGCGAAGCACCGATAGACTGCGCCTCCGCAGGTCTCGACGCCGGACATTCTTGTGCACATAGCACAGCTTATCGCAGCATCCCAGCAGCCGACAGAAACGGTGTCGGATCGAGAATTATCCGACAGCGCTGGGTCGGTAGCCGGGGACTCGAGGCCTGCAGACTCCGGACGTTCGCATAGGAAGTGTGCGGGAGTCAACGTACACGGAGCTTCCAGCGGCAATGCATCGTAAGTCCGCTATTGCACAGGCCTCGGGAACGGACGTGCTTTCCTTAATAGCACAGTTTATCGCAGCATCCCAGCATCAACTGAATCTGTCGCTTATATTTTATTCGACGATGCTGGGTCGGGACGCTCCGCGGAAGCGGGTACGGACGTCCGAAAGTTTCATCCGGTCCGACGGGATACCGAAAGGGATTCGGTGGATTTCAAGCTTTCCCTTTCGGAACAACATATGCTGCGATGCCGGATAAGAAACTGATAGCGTCGGTGGACTTAGAAATTTTTTGGTTCGGTTCAGGGACATCGTCCCTCAGTTCCGACATAGTCCAATAATGTCACACAAACTTTCGAATTATTGAACGACGCTATATATATTATTATTTTATGCTTGCTATCCAAGCATTTCTGGTTTCTTGTTCGAAGAGTTATGGAGATATCTTTCAAAAGTGTGCCTCTGTCGTCATAGTTAATGAAGAGTTAGCGGCAATAAGTGCTCTTGGAATATGTCTATCGCTTACGGAGTGACATTCGCTAGCTCACCCGGTGTAGCGTACATTCATCGAATGGTTCGGCTGCCGGGTTCGTCCGTTGCGGTCTAGGAAGGAGATTTGGGTGATGCGAGCACTTTAATTACTTTAGTACTCACCCGGTGACGGCAGATTGAGGACAGATCGGGGGAAGCCAACAACATAGGGGACCGCATGTTGTGGTTCAGATATTTTACATTCGGAGCATATGTCCGTTGCTCGGGACGCTCCGTTATATTGACAGTCCGAGAGACTGTCTTTAATGCTTCCTCATCCTCACAGCAGGGCACACGACCGCACATTGGCTACGTGACCTCGAGTATCCGATCAGTTTCGGCATTCAGTGATTCCACAGCGAATAGGTCGCGCCATCCGGTAGCCAAGGGACACGAGGCCTATACACTCCGTTCGCTCGCATATTGGAAGTATGCACGGGGTAACGATCTCGGAGCTTCCTGCGGCAATGCATCATAAGACCGCTGCTCCTCAGGCCTCAGTGACGGACGTGCTATCCGAGTTAGCACAGTTGTTTCGCAGCATCCCAGCAATTGACGGTTTCTCGGTCGAATCAGGAATTATCCGACGGTGCTGGGTCGGTGCGGTCCGCGGTTGCATCAAGCTACGGACGACCGAACGCTTTATAGGGTCCGACAGGATGGCGAAAGGGATTCGAAAGATTTCGAGTTTTCCCTTTAGTAGTATCGGAAGATGCCTTTCATATCTTCTGGCATTTCTTCCAGTGATTATTTTTCGGACTTCATTGCTGCGATCTTGGATAAGAGACTTATAGCGTCATTGGACTCGGATTTTTCGATCGGTACAGGGACTTTGTCCCTGACTTACCGACGCAGTCCAATATTGTCATTACAACATGTGTTTTATTTTTCGACGCTATATATTATATATATATATACAAGCCTGCTACTAAGCATGATAGTTTAGTTTCTTGTCCACGTGGCTCATTTCTGCCATTTTATCTTTTTTACATATAGTTTATTTTGGCAGAGCAGGGCATACCGAGAGTTCATATGCGTCTAGACGGTGTGATTAAAGACTGCATATATTCTTTTTCGCCGTTTATGTCTTTTCCAATTTCAATGTTGGGAACGACATTATGTATAGTAGACTTAACTTAGACGCTTTATTATACGTAATCCGCCTTACTGAGGCGTTATCATTACGTCTTCAAGAAAAGATTTACGGGATATTATTCTCAATGTAATTTCTTTTGAGGGCAGTAGTTTGTTCACGTATAACTCCGCCCTTCAGTGGCTGATTGGAGTTGGTTAGACGTGATGCAGCCCTAGCTACATCCATGCGTGGATAGTAGGTTAAGAACTCTCTCAGAGTCGCTTCGTTCTCGGAGGAGCTTCTCTTCGACGGCAACTTTCCGGCAATCCATGAATTGCTTGATTTATACATTCTCTTGTCTATCTAGTGTTACAAGAGATTCAGACTGGGGCAAACATTCGGTGGTTGACTCAGAGAGTGCCGCCGCAGTTGCCGGACCCTAGTGTGGCTGTTATGACGGTTGCCAGTCAAACAGATTGGGATATATACTAATCCCTACGGATTCGAAGTGCCAGGGTCTTTGGGTTCCGCAGTCTTTTAGCTATCAGTTTAACTTCCGCGGAATAATGTTTTTTAGGCTTGCTTTATGTCATTGCATGAACATTATTCAGAAACGCATGCCCAAATTCCTGTCCTTTAATTCGACAGTAGTGGCGTATCTCCGGAACCAGGGAGGCACTCTTTCGTTTCCGTTATTCAATTTAATGGAAAGAATCCGTCTGTTGGTTATAGTACACCAAGTTCAGTTTTGGTCCGTCATATTCTGGGTCGTCTGATTGTTTTATCGCACTCCCGTTCTCTTACGGGTCGCTTGTTGCTGTCAGATTGGACTCTCAACAAACAAGTATTTAATCAGATTTGCTATCTATGGGAGCGCCCAATGATGTTTTATTTATGACACAGCTTGCTTATCAATTGCAGACGTATGTGTTGGCTTGTCCAGATCTCTGAGCTAATACTGTTAACGCTCTATTGATCTATAGGACGGAATGATAGGATACGCGTATCCTCCGGCGCTGTTGTTTTAGCAGGTATTGCTAAGATAAACAACCACAATACATTTCTGTTGATAGCATCTCTATCTTCACAGAGATCATGAGTAATTTACTCTCTTGTCTACTGTGGATCTTAACGTGAAATCTTCCTCTATGTGAGGATCTTTTTTCACTGGGTAAATCGTGTCATCTTTATCACAACCAGCAAGGTCGCAACCTTCATGTATTCCGTTGTGTGGTCCGTATTGCATTGTAAGCACTGTACTGGACGAGCTTTGGACGCGATTTCTTACTATAGGAGATCCTCTTCTTCGCTATTCTATGCGACTAAAGTGGAGGCTCTTCCGTCGTGGTGTAGGGATCATTATGTTCATATGGTTGATCCCTCCATACTACGCATTGCTAGTTTTTTAGTATACTTGTTTCACAAGATCTACTGCAGCCTGTTGTTATTTAGGTTATAGGTTTATGTTACCTCATACCTATGCACTCTACGATAGTTTACAATTGAGTCTTTTGTCTCTTTATCTAAGTCAGTTAGTAACTTTTTGATAAATAGACTTAGAATCTTTAGATTAAATTCCTATACGGATTTTAACTTCGGTTCTTATTTAGCTAAGTAATCATTTGAGCCTCTGGAAACAGTAGTATTTTTATACTGTACCAATGACCCAGACTTAGCTGGTGCTAACTCCACAAAAACCAGGGCCAAACACAAATTTTGCCCCCCAATCCCCAAAATTTGCATCCAAAACAAAAAGAAATCATGTCCTAAAGGACCTCCATAGTACGACTCTACTGCGCATGCGCAGTGACGCAGTCGTCCCGAAATTGGCGCCAAATATCATTCTCTGTTTGGCCCTTCATCAGTCAACATCTCACTGATCTTTGTGCTTGTAAATCTCAGTTTAAAGGATGCCAGACACGTAATTCTTGGAGAAAATGTGATTCTAAGGAGGATAGAAGGAGGAGAGGAAAAAAGAAGTGGCAAAAAATAATCAGGGCTGTACTTAAAATTTTTTGTTAAAATTATGTTAAGTTGCCTATTTTCGAGGCAAACGCCTCTTGTTGTCATTCTTGCTAATTGTTGCACTGCTTATTCAGTGTTTCCTCTCCCCTAACCTTCTAAAGTCCCCCCTTGCAATTCTCCCATGCTTTTGGCATATTTTTGAGAAGTTTCATTTCTAAAATTTCCCTGGGAGAGTTGCTTGGTTACAGAATGTTTTCTGTTTTTTTTTTCCCCATAGTTACGTTTTCACCCATGGGTGTATAACGTTTGTGTTCTGCATCTTCCATCTGATGTTCTGCAGATTCTCCCCTGGGAGTCTCTGTTTTGCATCAGATAGAGTGTAATTGAGGACTGATTCCGGGCCAGTTTTTTCAGTGCCTGGAGTCATGTTTTCTTCTGTGTTTACACTGTTTGTTTTCATTGGCAACAGCCTTTTTTGAGGGGGGCTGTTTGTCTTTGAGGTAGTTTATCTCATTATAAGATACATTTATATTATCCGAAAGTGTCTCATTAATTATTTTATATAATTTTAAAATTTTTGACCACACTTTGCCATCGGATCCATCGGGGCTCAACGTTACTTTTCAGCAACTTGGGCTTCTCTGAAAAAATATTTTTTCAAAATTATTTTGTTTTGCAATTGTTTTTTCATTTATTAATGGATCATGTTATTATGTATCTTTGTGTCAGGGGTTTTTGCGAGTAACTAGGACTTATTGTTGTTTCTTCACAATGAAAGGAACTTGTTCAAATTGTAATAGGAAGAAATCTTCCTCTGACTTTCATGATTATTGCATAAACTGTAGTCAGTGTTCTCGCATTAATCCCTGTCCTGTATGTGAACATTGGGATGAGAAACATTGGAAACGTGTGTCACGATATGTTGTTTCTGGAGAAAGAGCGATGCCGGCTCTTTCTCCACAAGGTCACTCTACTCTCTCAGTTTCTATTTCAGAGGAACCAGAACAGGGTGATGTTTCCATGTTATCCTCTTCAAGTGTGCGTCCGTCGTCACAATTAAATACAGAGCTAGCGGCAAAAGTGCTCATGGAGATTAGACAAATGTCGTCCGCTAGCTCGCCCGGTGTAGCGTCCATTCACCGAATGGTTCGGCAGCCGGGTTCGTCCGATGCGGTCCAAGAGGAAATTTTGGGTGATGCGAGCACTATAAAAATAATAGATGCACACCCAGTGACGGCAGATAGTGAACGAGAACGGAGGAAGCCTTTTAGTCCGGTTCCTAGCTCGTCCAGGTCCAGCCGGGCCGCGAGCGAGAGAGGCCCCTCTCTCGTACAACAACATCTGGGACCAGATGTTGTGGTACAAAATGTGTCTTTAGCGGAGCATACGTCCGTCGCTCGGGACGCTCCGTTGTATAAGCAGTCCGCAGAGACTGTTAAGGCTTCCTCTTCTCGCCGGCGCACACGACCGCACCTTGGCTGCGTGACCTCCGATATCTTGCCAGCTTCGCCGAGGAAGGATTATTCGGCGACCAGGTCACACCATCCGGCAGCCAGGGACTCGAGACCGATGGACTCCGGACGTTCGCATAGGAAAAGTATGCGGGAGCCATCCGATGCGGAGCTGCCCTCGGCAAAGCAGCGAAAGACCGCTCCTCCGCAGGTCTCGACGTCGGACATTCTTGTGCAGATAGCACAGCTTATCGCAGCATCCCAGCAGCCGACAGAAACGGTGTCGGATCGAGAATTATCCGACGGCGCTGGGTCGGTACGCTCCGCCGAAGCATCGGGGGCGGACGACCGGGAACATCGGGAGGTCCGACCGGATGGTGAAAGGGATACGGATGAATTGGAGCTATCCCTTTCGGAACAACACAAAGCTGCCGTAGACTTCATCCGGCACTTTCTTCCTCAAGTTGTTCCGTCGGGCCAGACTGCTGCGCTTCCGGACAGGAGAATTATAGCGTCATTGGACTCTGATTTTTTCGAGCGGTTCAGGGACATCGCTCCCGAGTTTCCGTCGCAGTCCAATAATGTTGCAAGAACATTTGAATTATTGAACGACGCTATTTTTAAACTTGCTTCCAGGACAGGGAAAGCAGGCTTCTTGTCCGCAAATACTCTCAACCTGCCTTTCATTAATGCAAGGAATAAATTCGACACGGCAGGTCAGGGTATACCGAGAGTTCCTCTGCGTATGGACGACGAGGCGGAAGACTTAGAGCTATCATTACCGTCGTCAGCTTCTATTCCAACCGCAGTGTTGGAAACAGCTATTGCGTCTAACAGAGCCAATTTAGATGCCTTATCTTACGCAGATCACCTTACGAAGGCGTTATCACTGCGTCTTCAAGGGGAAGAGTTTCAGGATATACAATCCTCCTTAAGACTTCTTTCAAGGGCAGTAGCTTATTCCACGTGTAACTCCGCCCTTTCAGTGGCTAATCTGGAGTTGGTTAGACGTGACGCAGCCCTGTCTACATCCACACTAGTGGATTCTAAGGTGAAGAACTCTCTTAGAGTCGCTTCGGTCTCAGGAGATCTTCTCTTTGACGGCAAGCTTTCCGCTATTTATGATAATATTAAAAAGAAAGCTAGTGATTCTCTGTTGTTTAGATCCGCTCCTAAAAGGTCGGATTCAGCAGACACGAATAAGGCGAGCACTTCTGGGTCTTATCCGCCCAAGAGAGGTTCCTATAGAGGTTCCGGTGCGTCCTCTAGCTCTTATTCGAGAGACCGTCAGGATAGCGACTCTCGTTCGGGACGTCCTTCAGGCCGGGACAATCGGTCGGACGCCCCGAGGTCGACGAGGCGAGGTGCGGGTCGTGGAAGACGTGGTTTCTCCTACCGCAGGCCTCGCAGATCCAGGAGGTGATGGCTCAAACCTCTATCGCGTTCCGGTTGGCGGAAGGTTGTCGAGTTTTTCTCAAGAGTGGGCGTCGATTATGGACGACCCTTGGGTGAGAGGAGTGACTTCGGAAGGTCTAAAGATATCCTTCAAACGAAAGCCTCCATTAACTCGAAGTCCAAAGTGGACTCATCTTCCGTCAAACCCTCAGAAAAGAGACGCTCTGCTATCAGAGGTGCAGTCTCTTTTAATGAAGAACGCGGTAGAGGTCGTAGAAAACCAGGAATCACTGGGATTCTACAGCCATCTGTTTCTGGTTCCGAAACCAGACGGCTCGTTCCGTCCAGTCATAGATTTGAGCTGGATAAACAAGCTGATCATCGCTCCGAAGTTTTATATGGAGACGATTCGATCGGTCAGAGCGAGTATTCGGGTGAACGATTATGCAACGAGCATAGATCTCAAAGATGCGTACTTTCACGTCATGGTACATCCGACATTCCGAAAGTATCTACGCTTCGCAGTCCTAGGAGTGGTGTATCAGTTCCGGGCCATGTGCTTCGGATTGAATCTAGCACCCTGGGCTTTCACTCGAGTAATGAACTCGGTAATGATTTACTTCCGAGCTCATTCGTCTGCGGTAACGTCGGCCTACCTGGACGACATTCTTCAGAGGTACGGCAACGAGTTAACGCTTCAGAACGATGTTCAGAATCTTCTTCTATTGCTCCGACGTCTCGGTTTCATAGTAAACGAGGAGAAGTCGGATCTGGTGCCGTCCAAGTCATTCACTCATCTGGGAATGAGCTTCGAGACGCACAACAATCTCGTTCGTCTGCCGTTAACCAGAGCGAAATTAGTCAGTTGTTACGCTCGCTATTGTCTAAATACAGACAAAGTCACAGCGAGAGAATTTATGAGACTGATAGGTCTGTGCGGAGCCGCTGCGGATCTCATTCCGATGGGACGGCTACGCACACGGCCTCTTCAAATTTTCTTGACTCAGAATTGGAGTGTGAAAATTCATTCGCTCGATGTAGACGTTCTCTTGTCAGATCAAGTGAAACAAGAGATTCAGACTTGGGCAAACATTCAGTGGTTAACTCAAGGAGTTCCGCTGCAGTTGCCGGATCCGAGTTTTACCATTATGACGGATGCCAGTCAAACAGGTTGGGGTGCATCATTAATCCCAACGGATTCGAGATGCCAGGGTCTTTGGGATCCGCAATTCCTGTGCAAGCACATAAACATCAAGGAAATGATGTCAATTTGGCTTGCGTTACGTCACTGGATGGACATTATTCACGATGCTCATGTCCAAATCCTATCCGACAATACGACAGTAGTGGCGTATATACGGAATCAGGGAGGCACTCATTCAGTTCCGTTGTTCAATCTAACGGAAAGAATCCTTCTGTTTGCGTTGGAACATCACGTTCTTCTTTCGGTCCGTCACATACCGGGTCGTCTGAATGTGCTAGCAGACTCCCTTTCTCGAAAGGGTCGCTTGTTGCCGTCGGAGTGGACTCTCAACAAACAAGTATTCAATCAGATTTGCTACCAATGGGAACGGCCAATGATAGACTTATTTGCGACACATCTCAACAATCAGTTGCAGACGTATGTGTCCCCGTGTCCGGATCCAAGAGCATTTGCTGTAGACGCTCTATCGATCCCTTGGGACGGAATGATAGGATATGCGTATCCTCCAGCGCCGTTAATTCAACAAGTATTGCTAAAGATAAAACAATCTCAATGCAAGATTCTGTTGGTAGCATCTCTGTCGCCACAGAGACCGTGGATAAATCTACTCAGGTGTCTGTTGTGGGACCTACCGCGGAAGCTCCCTCCACGAGAGGATCTTCTTTGGCAGGGGAAATCGCGCCAACTGCATCACAACCCGCAAGGTCTCAACCTTCACGTTTTTCCGTTGTGCGGTCCTTCTTGCATGGCAAGCACTTTACAGGACGAGCAGTGGACGCGATTTCTAACTGTAGGAGGACCTCCTCTTCGCTAAACTATGCGGCTAAGTGGAAGGTTTTCCGTCGTTGGTGTAGGGATCATTCTGTTGATATATTTGATCCCTCTATACCAGACATTGCTAACTTTCTAGTATACTTGTTTGACGAAATCAAACTGCAACCGGTTACTATAAAGGGTTATAGATCTATGTTATCTGATACCTATGCACATCATGATAGTTTACAAATTGGATCTAATGTCTCTTTATCGAAATTGGTTAGAAACTTTTCGATAAATAGACCCAGAACTCTTAGATTAATTCCTAAGTGGAATTTAGCTTGGGTTCTCCTTAAATTGAAGGAAAAGCCATTTGAACCTCTTGGGACAGTAGATTTCAAATTCTTATCTTATAAGACAGCTTTTCTCTTAGCTTTCTCTTCTGCCAGAAGAGTCAGTGAGCTTCATGCACTATCGGTGGATGATTCTCATTATCGTAGTGTTGGGAACACTATCACCTTCACTACTAACGTCGGTTTTTTAGCTAAGAATCAGGCTCCTAATAAATATCCGGAACCTATTGTTATTAAGGCTCTTCCGTCTTCAGACGGGCGTAGGCCTTTACTCTGTCCTGTTAGAGCACTACGTATCTATAAACAGAGATCTCAGTTCATCAGAAAGGGACGGAAACGTTTCTTTCTGTCTTTGATGCCTAATAGAAAGGACATTTCAGTCCATTCTATTGCTAGATGGATTCAGTTAACTATCCGTACTGCGTATGAAGATTTATCTTCTTCTCAGCAGTCTGTGCTTAAGATTTCTGCTCATGAAGTAAGAGCTCTTTCTACTTCCTGGGCTTATGCTAATAGTGTTGCTATTACAGATTTAATGAAGGCTGCTTATTGGTCTCAGCCATCCACATTTACTAATTTTTATCTCAGAAATATTAAGTCCATTTCTGGAGACCTGCATTGTTTAGGTCCGTTATCTGTTGCTCAGAATGTCGTCCACTAAACAGTTGCAACTATAGTTATGCAGGCTTTCTGTTCCGGCAGTGACTCCGTCCGGCTGCCCTCTTCGCTCTGGGCTATTTGACCCAGGGCAAGGGGAAGGGGGGGGGGGGGCGGGTGTTCCCTTAGGTCACCTGCTTTATAGTGAAAAGCAAGGGAATGCCTCCTCCAAGACAGTATTTCTGAGTCGCTTCCGGGATGGTTTTAAAGTGTAATATTAATGTTTAATTTCATTCATGTCTTATTTTTAAAGTGTAGCTCGGTGTGAAGCATTTGTATATGTCAAGTGTCAAACGGGCTTTAATATACAATACTCGGACACTTTTAAATGATTATAAAGAGTCTCAATTCTCTGGACTACTTTATTTATTGGCTTGTTTTAATAATAATTAGTATAAAGGTTATACTGGATATTAATAGAGAACATGAATGTTATTGTGCTCAATTATTAAGGGTAGTGTATCTTTCTAATTTAAATATTAAATAAGAAAGATACATGTAAAGCCTAATACTCCTTTTCTCCTTAAGGGGTTATCTCTTTATTTTATAATT
This sequence comes from Pictodentalium vernedei, assembly GCA_031216915.1. Classification (NCBI taxonomy): domain Eukaryota; kingdom Metazoa; phylum Mollusca; class Scaphopoda; order Dentaliida; family Dentaliidae; genus Pictodentalium; species Pictodentalium vernedei. The sequence goes on from CM062294.1 coordinate 97,590,375, forward strand.
GAGCTTATTGGATTTTCCTCTATGTCCTAGGCCCTCCAGCCTGTTTACTATTCAGCTAAGTCTGGGTCATTGGTACAGTATAAAAATGTTAAAAAATTTATAGTAATTTATATATTTTTTATACTTACCAATGACCCAGACGGGGATGGCCCTCCCTGAGTTGGGAACTCTTGCCTCCCCGCTGAGTACATAGCGCTGACCAGGCACTGCCAGTAAGAATGATATTTGGCGCCAATTTCGGGACGACTGCGTCACTGCGCATGCGCAGTAGAGTCGTACTATGGAGGTCCTTTAGGACATGATTTCTTTTTGTTTTGGATGCAAATTTTGGGGATTGGGGGGCAAAATTTGTGTTTGGCCCTGGTTTTTGTGGAGTTAGCACCAGCTAAGTCTGGGTCATTGGTAAGTATAAAAAATATATAAATTACTATAAATTTTTTAACTTTCAAATTCTGACCTTTTAAACAGTAATTCTGTTGGTTTCTCTTTTACTGTAGAGTCAGTGAGTTTCATGCACTATCGATGGATGATTTTCACTTTCATAGTTTCGGAATCAATACTTCCGTTACTATTTAGGTTGGATTGTTGCATAAGAGTTAGACTCCTATTATCCGGAACCTATTATTTTAAGGTCCTTCCGTCTTCGTATGGGCATAGGCCTTTACTCTTTCCGGGTACAGTTTATGTATTTATAAACAGATATCTGTTTATTACTAGGGCGTAAGCTTCTTCTGTCTTTGATGTCTAGTAGAAGGACGTTACGCTCCATTTTATTGTTAATGGATTCTATTAACTAGCGTACTGCTTATGGTATATCATTGGCTTAGCAGTTGTGCTTAAGATTTCGGCTCATGAAGTAAGAGTTCTTCTACTTCTTGGGCTTACATTAATAGTGTTGCTATTATAGATTTTTGAAGGCTGCTCATTGCGCTCAGCCATCCATTCATGAATTTTATCTCAGAAATATCGAGTCCATTTCTGGAGGCCTCTATTGTTAGGTCTATTATCTACTGCTCAGAATATCATTCACTTAACAGTTGCTACTATAGCTAGGTAGGCTGTCTGTTTTGGCAGTGTCTCCGTTCGGCTCCCCTCTTCGCTCTGGGCTATTTGACCCAGGGCAAGAAAAAGGGGGGGGGGAGGGTGTTCCCTTGGGTCACCTGTTTTTACTATGAAAACAAGGGGATACCTCCTCCGGAGTTAGTAATTCTGAGCTGTTATTGGGATGGTTGTTTAGTGAGAAGTTTAAGTTTATAAAATTCATTCAAGTCTTAGTTTTTAAAGTATAGCTTTTGAATATTGCATATGTCAACGGACATGATTATGCAATTCTCACACACTTTTAAGAGTATAAGAGTCTCTATCCTCTAGACTTACTTTATTATTGGCTTACTTTAAAAATTATTAATATAAGGATTATTGGATATTAATAGAGTACATGGATGTATTAAGCTCAATTTTTGGAAGGTGTTGTATCTTTCTAATTTATAATAAATAGGAAAGATACATGTAAGGCCTATTACTTCTTTTCCCTACAGGGGATGACTCTATTTTATTTTATTGAGCGTATTCCATTTTGCTCTATGTCCTTGGCCCTCCAGCCTTTTTACTATTCAGCTATGTCTGGGTCATTGGTACAGTATAAAAATGTTAAAAAATTTATAGTAATTTATATATTTTTTATACTTACCAATGACCCAGACGGGGATGGCCCTCCCAGGAGTTGGGAACTCTTGCCTCCCCGCTGAGTACATAGCGCTTACCAGGCACTGGTTATTAGAATGATAAATGGCGCCAATTTCGGAACGTCCTTGACACTGCGCATGCGCAGTGGGGGCGAGGTGTGGAGGGCCTTTCAGGACATGTTTTCTTTAGTTTTAGATGCAAATTTTGGGGATTGGGGGGCAAAATTTGTGTTTGGCCCTATATTTTAAGAGTTAGCACCAGCTATGTCTGGGTCATTGGTAAGTATAAAAAATATATAAATTACTATAAATTTTTTAACTTTTGGAAGGTGTTGTATCTTTCTAATTTATCATAAATAAGAAAGATACATGTAAGGCCTATTACTTCTTTTCCCTACAGGGGATGACTCTATTTTATTTTATTGAGCGTATTCCATTTTGCTCTATGTCCTTGGCCCTCCAGCCTTTTTACTATTCAGCTATGTCTGGGTCATTGGTACAGTATAAAAATGTTAAAAAATTTATAGTAATTTATATATTTTTTACACTTACCAATGACCCAGACGGGGATGGCCCTCCCAGGAGTTGGGAACTCTTGCCTCCCCGCTGAGTACATAGCGCTTACCAGGCACTGGTTATTAGAATGATAAATGGCGCCAATTTCGGAACGTCCTTGACACTGCGCATGCGCAGTAGGGGCGAATTGTGGAGGGCCTTTCAGGACATGTTTTCTTTAGTTTTAGATGCAAATTTTGGGGATTGGGGGGCAAAATTTGTGTTTGGCCCTATATTTTAAGAGTTAGCACCAGCTATGTCTGGGTCATTGGTAAGTATAAAAAATATATAAATTACTATAAATTTTTTAACTTTTTAATGAAATTATGTTAAGTTACCTATTTTCAAGGCAGCAGCCATTTTGTTGTCATTCTGATTATTTAGTTACACTGTTTTTACAAGTGTTTTCCTCTCTCCCTGTCCTTTAAGTTCCCCCTTGCTATTCTCCCATGCTTTTGGCATAGTTTCTGTAATTATTATTACTAAAATTTCTTGGGAGTTTTAGCTGAATAACAGAATGAATTCTGTTCTTTCCCCATGTTTACGTCTTCACCTACGGGTGGTTAGGCGTTGTGTTCTGCATCTACCATCTGATGTTCTGCAGTTTCTTCCCTGGAAGTCTCAGTTTTGCATCAGATAGTGTATTTTTGGTAACTGATTTCGGGCCTGGGTGCCTGGAGTCTTATTTTAGTGTTTTTACACTCATTGTTTACATTTACAACAGCCCTCTGTGTGAGGGGGGGATTTCTAAAAAATAATATCTTTATGTTATTTTAATCATAACTAGATACATTATTATTGTTCGTAAGTGTTGAATAAATTGTTTTAAATATTTTTAAAATTTTTGTCCACACTTAGGCTTGGGATCCATTGGGGCTCAACGTTACTTTTCAGAAACTTGGGCTGTTCTGAAAAAATATTTTTTCAAAATATTTTGATTTCAATTATTTTTTCTATATTAATGGATCATATTATTATTATGTATTTTGATTGCCAGGGGTTACTGCGAGTATCAGGACTTGTTTTCTTTTCACATTGAAAGGATATTGATCAATTGTTTTAAGAGGAAGTCTTCCTCTGACTTTATTATCATTCTATATGTGGTCAGTGTACTCGCATTAACTCTTGTTCTGTATCGTATGATTTCGATGACAATATGGGAAGCGTATGGCACGGTATGTTGTTGGGGATTTGGACACTCCGGTCCTTTCCCCGCAGGGTCACTCTACTTTATCAATTTCTATTTCAGACGATCAAGATTAGGGTGATGTATCTGTGATGTCTTCCAACAGTGTGCCTCCGTCGTCACAATTAATGAAGGGCTAGCGGAAAAGTGCTCATGTAATACGCCAATTGCCTAAGAGGACCCTAGTAGGTTCGACGGCCTTTGACGTCCGCTAGCTCGCCCGGTGTAGCGTCCATTCACCGAATGGTTCGGCAGCCGGGTTCGTCCGTTGCGGTCTAGAAGGAATTTTGGGGTGATGCGAGCACTATAAAATTAACTTAATGCACACCCAGTGACGGCGGATCGGAGGGAGAACGGAGGAAGCCTTTTAGTCCGGTTCATAGCTCGTTCCGGTCCATCCGGACGGCAAGCGAGAGAGGCCCCTCTCTCGTTCAACAACATCTGGCCCCAGATGTTGTGGTACAAATGTGTCGTTAGCGGAGCATACGTCCGTCGCTCGGGACGCTCCGTTGTATAGGCAGTCCGCTGAGACTGCTAAGGCTTCCTCTTTTCGTCAGCGCACACGACCGCACCTTGGCTGCGTGACCGCCGATATATTACCAGCTTCGCCGATCAAGGATTCTTCGGCGACCAGGTCACACCATCCGGCAGCCAGGGATTCGAGACCGATGGACTCCGGACGTTCGCATAGGAAAAGTATGCGGGAGCCATCTGATGCGGAGCTGCCCTCGGCGAAGCAGCGATAGACTGCGCCTCCGCAGGTCTCGACGCCGGACATTCTTGTGCACATAGCACAGCTTATCGCAGCATCCCAGCAGCCGACAGAAACGGTGTCGGATCGAGAATTATCCGACAGCGCTGGGTCGGTAGCCGGGGACTCGAGGCCTGCAGACTCCGGACGTTCGCATAGGAAGTGTGCGGGAGTCAACGTACACGGAGCTTCCAGCGGCAATGCATCGTAAGTCCGCTACTGCACAGGCCTCGGGAACGGATGTGCTTTCCTTAATAGCACAGTTTATCGCAGCACCCCAGCATCAACTGAATCTGTCGCATATATTTTATCCGACGATGCTGGGTCGGGACGCTCCGCGGAAGCGGGTACGGACGTCCGAAAGTTTCATCCGGTCCGACGGGATACCGAAAGGGATTCGGTGGATTTCAAGCTTTCCCTTTCGGAACAACATATGCTGCGATGCCGGATAAGAAACTGATAGCGTCGGTGGACTTAGAAATTTTTTGGTTCGGTTCAGGGACATCGTCCCTCAGTTCCGACATAGTCCAATAATGTCACACAAACTTTCGAATTATTGAACGACGCTATATATATTATTATTTTATGCTTGCTATCCAAGCATTTCTGGTTTCTTGTTCGAAGAGTTATGGAGATGTCTTTCAAAAGTGTGCCTCTGTCGTCATAGTTAATGAGGAGTTAGCGGCAATAAGTGCTCATGGAATATGTCTATCGCTTACGGAGTGACATTCGCTAGCTCACCCGGTGTAGCGTACATTCATCGAATGGTTCGGCTGCCGGGTTCGTCCGTTGCGGTCTAGGAAGGAGATTTGGGTGATGCGAGCACTTTAATTACTTTAGTACTCACCCAGTGACGGCAGATTGAGGACAGATCGGAGGAAGCCAACAACATAGGGGACCGCATGTTGTGGTTCAGATATTTTACATTCGGAGCATATGTCCGTTGCTCGGGATGCTCCGTTATATTGACAGTCCGAGAGACTGTCTTTAATGCTTCCTCATCCTCACAGCAGGGCACACGACCGCACATTGGCTACGTGACCTCGAGTATCCGATCAGTTTCGGCATTCAGTGATTCCACAGCGAATAGGTCGCGCCATCCGGTAGCCAAGGGACACGAGGCCTATACACTCCGTTCGCTCGCATATTGGAAGTATGCACGGGGTAACGATCTCGGAGCTTCCTGCGGCAATGCATCGTAAGACCGCTGCTCCTCAGGCCTCAGTGACGGACGTGCTATCCGAGTTAGCACAGTTGTTTCGCAGCATCCCAGCAATTGACGGTTTCTCGGTCGAATCAGGAATTATCCGACGGCGCTGGGTCGGTGCGGTCCGCGGTTGCATCAAGCTACGGACGACCGAACGCTTTATAGGGTCCGACAGGATGGCGAAAGGGATTCGAAAGATTTCGAGTTTTCCCTTTAGTAGTATCGGAAGATGCCTTTCATATCTTCTGGCATTTCTTCCAGTGATTATTTTTCGGACTTCATTGCTGCGATCTTGGATAAGAGACTTATAGCGTCATTGGACTCGGATTTTTCGATCGGTACAGGGACTTTGTCCCTGACTTACCGAAGCAGTCCAATATTGTCATTACAACATGTGTTTTATTTTTCGACGCTATATATTTATATATATATACAAGCCTGCTACTAAGCATGATAGTTTAGTTTCTTGTCCGCGTGGCTCATTTCTGCCATTTTATCTTTTTTACATATAGTTTATTTTGGCAGAGCAGGGCATACCGAGAGTTCATATGCGTCTAGACGGTGTGATTAAAGACTGCATATATTCTTTTTCGCCGTTTATGTCTTTTCCAATTTCAATGTTGGGAACGACATTATGTATAGTAGACTTAACTTAGACGCTTTATTATACGTAATCCGCCTTACTGAGGCGTTATCATTACGTCTTCAAGAAAAGATTTACGGGATGTTATTCTCAATGTAATTTCTTTTGAGGGCAGTAGTTTGTTCACGTATAACTCCGCCCTTCAGTGGCTGATTGGAGTTGGTTAGACGTGATGCAGCCCTAGCTACATCCACGCGTGGATAGTAGGTTAAGAACTCTCTCAGAGTCGCTTCATTCTCGGAGGAGCTTCTCTTCGACGGCAACTTTCCGGCAATCCATGAATTGCTTGATTTATACATTCTCTTGTCTATCTAGTGTTACAAGAGATTCAGACTGGGGCAAACATTCGGTGGTTGACTCAGAGAGTGCCGCCGCAGTTGCCGGACCCGAGTGTGGCTGTTATGACGGTTGCCAGTCAAACAGATTGGGATATATACTGATCCCTACGGATTCGAAGTGCCAGGGTCTTTGGGTTCTGCAGTCTTTTAGCTATCAGTTTAACTTCCGCGGAATAATGTTTTTTAGGCTTGCTTTATGTCATTGCATGAACATTATTCAGAAACGCATGCCCAAATTCCTGTCCTTTAATTCGACAGTAGTGGCGTATCTCCGGAACCAGGGAGGCACTCTTTCGTTTCCGTTATTCATTTTAATGGAAAGAATCCGTCTGTTGGTTATAGTACACCAAGTTCAGTTTTGATCCGTCATATTCTGGGTCGTCTGATTGTTTTATCGCACTCCCGTTCTCTTACGGGTCGCTTGTTGCTGTCAGAATGGACTCTCAACAAACAAGTATTCAATCAGATTTGCTATCTATGGGAGCGCCCAATGATGTTTTATTTATGACACAGCTTGCTAATCATTTGCAGACGTATGTGTTGGCTTGTCCAGATCTCTGAGCTAATACTGTTAACGCTCTATTGATCTATAGGACGTAATGATAGGATACGCGTATCCTCCGGCGCTGTTGTTTTAGCAGGTATTGCTAAGATAAACAACCACAATACATTTCTGTTGATAGCATCTCTATCTTCACAGAGATCATGAGTAATTTACTCTCTTGTCTACTGTGGATCTTAACGTGAAATCTTCCTCTATGTGAGGATCTTTTTTCACCGGGTAAATCGTGTCATCTTTATCACAACCAGCAAGGTCGCAACCTTCATGTATTCCGTTGTGTGGTCCGTATTGCATTGTAAGCACTGTACTGGACGAGCTTTGGACGCGATTTCTTACTATAGGAGATCCTCTTCTTCGCTATTCTATGCGACTAAAGTGGAGGCTCTTCCGTCGTGGTGTAGGGATCATTATGTTCATATGGTTGATCCCTCCATACTACTCATTGCTATTTTTTAGTATACTTGTTTCACAAGATCTACTGCAGCCTGTTGTTATTTAGGTTATAGGTTTATGTTACCTCATACCTATGCACTCTACGATAGTTTACAATTGAGTCTTTTGTCTCTTTATCTAAGTCAGTTAGTAACTTTTTGATAAATAGACTTAGAATCTTTAGATTAAATTCCTATACGGATTTTAACTTCAGGTTCTTATTTAGCTAAGTAATCATTTGAGCCTCTGGAAACAGTAGTTTTCAAATTCTGACCTTTTAGACAGTAATTCTGTTGATTTCTCTTTTACTGTAGAGGCAGTGAGTTTCATGCACTATCGATGGATGATTTTCACTTTCATAGTTTCGGAATCAATACTTCCGTTACTATTTAGGTTGGATTGTTGCATAAGAGTTAGGCTCCTATTATCCGGAACCTATTATTTTAAGGTCCTTCTGTCTTCGTATGGGCTTAGGCCTTTACTCTTTCCGGGTACAGTTTATGTATTTATAAACAGATATCTGTTTATTACAAGGGCGTAAGCTTCTTCTGTCTTTGATGTCTAGTAGAAGGACGTTACGCTCCATTTTATTGTTAATGGATTCTATTAACTAGCGTACTGCTTATGGTATATCATTGGCTTAGCAGTTGTGCTTAAGATTTCGGCTCATGAAGTAAGAGTTCTTCTACTTCTTGGGCTTACATTAATAGTGTTGCTATTATAGATTTTTGAAGGCTGCTCATTGCGCTCAGCCATCCATTCATGAATTTTATCTCAGAAATATCGAGTCCATTTCTGGAGGCCTCTATTGTTAGGTCTATTATCTACTGCTCAGAATGTCATTCACTTAACAGTTGCTACTATAGCTAGGTAGGCTGTCTGTTTCGGCAGTGTCTCCGTTCGGCTGCCCTCTTCGCTCTGGGCTATTTGACCCAGGGCAAGAAAAAGGGGGGGGGGGAGGGTGTTCCCTTGGGTCACCTGTTTTTACTATGAAAACAAGGGGATACCTCCTCCGGAGTTAGTAATTCTGAGCTGTTATTGGGATGGTTGTTTAGTGAGAAGTTTAAGTTATAAAATTCATTCAAGTCTTAGTTTTTAAAGTATAGCTTTTGAATATTGCATATGTCAACGGACATGATTATGCAATTCTCACACACTTTTAGGAGTATAAGAGTCTCTATTCTCTAGACTTACTTTATTATTGGCTTACTTTAAAAATTATTAGTATAAGGATTATTGGATATTAATAGAGTACATGGATGTATGAAGCTCAATTTTTGGAAGGTGTTGTATCTTTCTAATTTATCATAAATAAGAAAGATACATGTAAGGCCTATTACTTCTTTTCCCTACAGGGGATGACTCTATTTTATTTTATTGAGCGTATTCCATTTTGCTCTATGTCCTTGGCCCTCCAGCCTTTTTACTATTCAGCTATGTCTGGGTCATTGGTACAGTATAAAAATGTTAAAAAATTTATAGTAATTTATATATTTTTTACACTTACCAATGACCCAGACGGGGATGGCCCTCCCAGGAGTTGGGAACTCTTGCCTCCCCGCTGAGTACATAGCGCTTACCAGGCACTGGTTATTAGAATGATAAATGGCGCCAATTTCGGAACGTCCTTGACACTGCGCATGCGCAGTAGGGGCGAATTGTGGAGGGCCTTTCAGGACATGTTTTCTTTAGTTTTAGATGCAAATTTTGGGGATTGGGGGGCAAAATTTGTGTTTGGCCCTATATTTTAAGAGTTAGCACCAGCTATGTCTGGGTCATTGGTAAGTATAAAAAATATATAAATTACTATAAATTTTTTAACTTTTTAATGAAATTATGTTAAGTTACCTATTTTCAAGGCAGCAGCCATTTTGTTGTCATTCTGATTATTTAGTTACACTGTTTTTACAAGTGTTTTCCTCTCTCCCTGTCCTTTAAGTTCCCCCTTGCTATTCTCCCATGCTTTTGGCATAGTTTCTGTAATTATTATTACTAAAATTTCTTGGGAGTTTTAGCTGAATAACAGAATGAATTCTGTTCTTTCCCCATGTTTACGTCTTCACCTACGGGTGGTTAGGCATTGTGTTCTGCATCTACCATCTGATGTTCTGCAGTTTCTTCCCTGGAAGTCTCAGTTTTGCATCAGATAGTGTATTTTTGGTAACTGATTTCGGGCCTGGGTGCCTGGAGTCTTATTTTAGTGTTTTTACACTCATTGTTTACATTTACAACAGCCCTCTGTGTGAGGGGGGGATTTCTAAAAAATAATATCTTTATGTTATTTTAATCATAACTAGATACATTATTATTGTTCGTAAGTGTTGAATAAATTGTTTTAAATATTTTTAAAATTTTTGTCCACACTTAGGCTTGGGATCCATTGGGGCTCAACGTTACTTTTCAGAAACTTGGGCTGTTCTGAAAAAATATTTTTTCAAAATATTTTGATTTCAATTATTTTTTCTATATTAATGGATCATATTATTATTATGTATTTTGATTGCCAGGGGTTACTGCGAGTATCAGGACTTGTTTTCTTTTCACATTGAAAGGATATTGATCAATTGTTTTAAGAGGAAGTCTTCCTCTGACTTTATTATCATTCTATATGTGGTCAGTGTACTCGCATTAACTCTTGTTCTGTATCGTATGATTTCGATGACAATATGGGAAGCGTATGGCACGGTATGTTGTTGGGGATTTGGACACTCCGGTCCTTTCCCCGCAGGGTCACTCTACTTTATCAATTTCTATTTCAGACGATCAAGATTAGGGTGATGTATCTGTGATGTCTTCCAACAGTGTGCCTCCGTCGTCACAATTAATGAAGGGCTAGCGGAAAAGTGCTCATGTAATACGCCAATTGCCTAAGAGGACCCTAGTAGGTTCGACGGCCTTTGACGTCCGCTAGCTCGCCCGGTGTAGCGTCCATTCACCGAATGGTTCGGCAGCCGGGTTCGTCCGTTGCGGTCTAGAAGGAATTTTGGGGTGATGCGAGCACTATAAAATTAACTTAATGCACACCCAGTGACGGCGGATCGGAGGGAGAACGGAGGAAGCCTTTTAGTCCGGTTCATAGCTCGTTCCGGTCCATCCGGACGGCAAGCGAGAGCGGCCCCTCTCTCGTTCAACAACATCTGGCCCCAGATGTTGTGGTACAAAATGTGTCGCTAGCGGAGCATACGTCCGTCGCTCGGGACGCTCCGTTGTATAGGCAGTCCGCTGAGACTGCTAAGGCTTCCTCTTCTCTTCAGCGCACACGACCGCACCTTGGCTGCGTGACCGCCGATATATTACCAGCTTCGCCGATCCAGGATTCTTCAGCGACCAGGTCACACCATCCGGCAGCCAGGGATTCGAGACCGTTGGACTCCGGACGTTCGCATAGGAAAAGTATGCGGGAGCCATCTGATGCGGAGCTGCCCTCGACGAAGCAGCGATAGACTGCGCCTCCGCAGGTCTCGACGCCGGACATTCTTGTGCACATAGCACAGCTTATCGCAGCATCCCAGCAGCCGACAAAAACGGTGTCGGATCGAGAATTATCCGACAGCGCTGGGTCGGTAGCCGGGGACTCGAGGCCTGCAGACTCCGGACGTTCGCATAGGAAGTGTGCGGGAGTCAACGTACACGGAGCTTCTGGCGGCAATGCATCGTAAGTCCGCTACTGCACAGGCCTCGGGAACGGACGTGCTTTCCTTAATAGCACAGTTTATCGCAGCATCCCAGCATCAACTGAATCTGTCGCATATATTTTTATCCGACGATGCTGGGTCGGGACGCTCCGCGGAAGCGGGTACGGACGTCCGAAAGTTTCATCCGGTCCGACGGGATACCGAAAGGGATTCGGAGGATTTCAAGCTTTCCCTTTCGGAACAACATATGCTGCGATGCCGGATAAGAAACTGATAGCGTCGGTGGACTTAGAAATTTTTGGTTCGGTTCAGGGACATCGTCATAGTCCAATAATGTCACACAAACTTTCGAATTATTGAACGACGCTATATATATTATTATTTTATGCTTGCTATCCAAGCATTTCTGGTTTCTTGTTCGAAGAGTTATGGAGATGTCTTTCAAAAGTGTGCCTCTGTCGTCATAGTTAATGAAGAGTTAGCGGCAATAAGTGCTCATGGAATATGTCTATCGCTTACGGAGTGACATTCGCTAGCTCACCCGGTGTAGCGTACATTCATCGAATGGTTCGGCTGCCGGGTTCGTCCGTTGCGGTCTAGGAAGGAGATTTGGGTGATGCGAGCACTTTAATTACTTTAGTACTCACCCAGTGACGGCAGATTGAGGACAGATCGGAGGAAGCCTGTTAGTCCGGTTCCTGGCTTGTCCAGGTCCGTCCGGGCTGTGAGCGAGAGAGGTTCCTCTCTCGCCCAACAACATAGGGGACCGCATGTTGTGGTTCAGATATTTTACATTCGGAGCATATGTCCGTTGCTCGGGACGCTCCGTTATATTGACAGTCCGAGAGACTGTCTTTAATGCTTCCTCATCCTCACAGCAGGGCACACGACCGCACATTGGCTACGTGACCTCGAGTATCCGATCAGTTTCGGCATTCAGTGATTCCACGGCGAATAGGTCGCGCCATCCGGTAGCCAAGGGACACGAGGCCTATACACTCCGTTCGCTCGCATATTGGAAGTATGCACGGGGTAACGATCACGGAGCTTCCAGCGGCAATGCATCGTAAGACCGCTTCTCCTCAGGCCTCAGTGACGGACGTGCTATCCGAGTTAGCACAGTTGTTTCGCAGCATCCCAGCAATTGACAGTTTCTCGGTCGAATCAGGAATTATCCGACGGCGCTGGGTCGGTGCGGTCCGCGGTTGCATCAGCTACGGACACCCGAACGCTTATAGGGTCCGACAGGATGGCGAAAGGGATTCGAAAGATTTCGAGTTTTCCCTTTAGTAGTATCGGAAGATGCCTTTCATATCTTCTGGCATTTCTTCCAGTGATTATTTTTCGGACTTCATTGCTGCGATCTTGGATAAGAGACTTATAGCGTCATTGGACTCGGATTTTTCGATCGGTACAGGGACATTGTCCCTGACTTACCGACGCAGTCCAATATTGTCATTACAACATGTGTTTTATTTTTTAGACGCTATATATATATATATATATACAAGCCTGCTACTAAGCATGATAGTTTAGTTTCTTGTCCGCGTTGCTCATTTCTGCCATTTTATCATTTTTACATATAGTTTATTTTGGCAGAGCAGGGCATACCGAGAGTTCATATGCGTCTAGACGGTGTGATTAAAGACTGCATATATTCTTTTTCGCCGTTTATGTCTTTTCCAATTTCAATGTTGGGAACGACATTATGTATAGTAGACTTAACTTAGACGCTTTATTATACGTAATCCGCCTTACTGAGGCGTTATCATTACGTCTTCAACTAAAGATTTACGGGATATTATTCTCAATGTAATTTCTTTTGAGGGCAGTAGTTTGTTCACGTATAACTCCGCCCTTCAGTGGCTGATTGGAGTTGGTTAGACGTGACGCAGCCCTAGCTACATCCACACGCGTGGATAGTAAGGTTAAGAACTCTCTCAGAGTCGCTTCGTTCTCGGAGGAGCTTCTCTTCGACGGCAACTTTCCGGCAATCCATGAATTGCTCGATTTATGCATTCTCTTGTCTATCTAGTGTTACAAGAGATTCAGACTGGGGCAAACATTCGGTGGTTAACTCAGAGAGTGCCGCGCGCAGTTGCCGGACCCGAGTGTGGCTGTTATGACGGTTGCCAGTCAAACAGATTGGGATATATACTGATCCCTACGGATTCGAAGTGCCAGGGTCTTTGGGTTCCGCAGTCTTTTAGCTATCAGTTTAACTTCCGCGGAATAATGTTTTTTAGGCTTGCTTTATGTCATTGCATGAACATTATTCAGAAACGCATGCCCAAATTCCTGTCCTTTAATTCGACAGTAGTGGCGTATCTCCGGAACCAGGGAGGCACTCTTTCGTTTCCGTTATTAAATTTAATGGAAAGAATCCGTCTGTTGGTTATAGTACACCAAGTTCAGTTTTGGTCCGTCATATTCCGGGTCGTCTGATTGTTTTATCGGACTCCCGTTCTCTTACGGGTCGCTTGTTGCTGTCAGAATGGACTCTCAACAAACAAGTATTCAATCAGATTTGCTATCTATGGGAGCGCCCAATGATGATTTATTTTTGACACAGCTTGCTAATCAATTGCAGACGTATGTGTTGGCTTGTCCAGATCTCTGAGCTAATAGTGTTAACGCTCTATTGATCTATAGGACGGAATGATAGGATACGCGTATCCTCCGGCGCTGTTGTTTTAGCAGGTATTGCTAAGATAAACAACCACAATACATTTCTGTTGATAGCATCTCTATCTTCACAGAGATCATGAGTAATTTACTCTCTTGTCTACTGTGGGTCTTAACGTGAAATCTTCCTCTATGTGAGGATCTTTTTTCACTGGGTAAATCGTGTCATCTTTTTCACAACCAGCAAGGTCGCAACCTTTATGTATTCCGTTGTGTGGTCCGTATTGCATTGTAAGCACTGTACTGGACGAGCTTTGGACGCGATTTCTTACTATAGGAGATCCTCTTCTTCGCTATTCTATGCGACTAAAGTGGAGGCTCTTCCGTCGTGGTGTAGGGATCATTATGTTCATATTGTTGATCCCTCCATACTACTCATTGCTATTTTTTAGTATACTTGTTTCACAAGATCTACTGCAGCCTGTTATTATTTAGGTTATAGGTTTATGTTACCTCATACCTATGCACTCTACGATAGTTTACAATTGAGTCTTTTGTCTCTTTATCTAAGTCAGTTAGTAACTTTTTGATAAATAGACTTAGAATCTTTAGATTAAATTCCTATACGGATTTTAACTTCGGTTCTTATTTAGCTAAGTAATCATTTGAGCCTCTGGAAACAGTAGTTTTCAAATTCTGACCTTTTAGACAGTAATTCTGTTGGTTTCTCTTTTACTGTAGAGTCAGTGAGTTTCATGCACTATCGATGGATGATTTTCACTTTCATAGTTTCGGAATCAATACTTCCGTTACTATTTAGGTTGGATTGTTGCATAAGAGTTAGGCTCCTATTATCCGGAACCTATTATTTTAAGGTCCTTCCGTCTTCGTATGGGCATAGGCCTTTACTCTTTCCGGGTACAGTTTATGTATTTATAAACAGATATCTGTTTATTACAAGGGCGTAAGCTTCTTCTGTCTTTGATGTCTAGTAGAAGGACGTTACGCTCCATTTTATTGTTAATGGATTCTATTAACTATCGGTACTGCTTATGGTATATCATTGACTTAGCAGTTGTGCTTAAGATTTCGGCTCATGAAGTAAGAGTTCTTCTACTTCTTGGGCTTACATTAATAGTGTCGCTATTAGCTATTATAGATTTTTGAAGGCCGCTCATTGCGCTCAGCCATCCACATTCATGAATTTTATCTTAGAAATATCGAGTCAATTTCTTGAGGCCTCTTTTGTTAGGTCTATTATCTACTGCTCAGAATGTCATTCTCTTAACAGTTGCTACTATAGCTAGGTAGGCTGTCTGTTTCGGCAGTGTCTCCGTTCGGCTGCCCTCTTCGCTCTGGGCTATTTGACCCAGGGCAAGAAAAAGGGGGGGGGGGGGAGGGTGTTCCCTTGGGTCACCTGTTTTACTATGAAAACAAGGGGATACCTCCTCCGGAGTTAGTAATTCTGAGCTGTTATTGGGATGGTTGTTTAGTGAGAAGTTTAAGTTTATAAAATTCATTCAAGTCTTAAGTTTTTAAAGTATAGCTTTTGAATATTGCATATGTCAACGGACATGATTATGCAATTCTCAGACACTTTTAGGAGTATAAGAGTCTCTATTCTCTAGACTTACTTTATTATTGGCTTACTTTAAAAATTATTAGTATAAGGATTATATTGGATATTAATAGAGTACATGGATGTATGAAGCTCAATTTTGGAAGGTGTTGTATCTTTCTAATTTATCATAAATAAGAAAGATACATGTAAGGCCTATTACTTCTTTTCCCTACAGGGGATGACTCTATTTTATTTTATTGAGCGTATTCCATTTTGTCCTTGGCCCTCCAGCCTTTTTACTATTCAGCTATGTCTGGGTCATTGGTACAGTATAAAAATGTTAAAAAATTTATAGTAATTTATATATTTTTTATACTTACCAATGACCCAGACGGGGATGGCCCTCCCAGGAGTTGGGAACTCTTGCCTCCCCGCTGAGTACATAGCGCTTACCAGGCACTGGTTATTAGAATGATAAATGGCGCCAATTTCGGAACGTCCTTGACACTGCGCATGCGCAGTAGGGGCGAAGTGTGGAGGGCCTTTCAGGACATGTTTTCTTTAGTTTTAGATGCAAATTTTGGGGATTGGGGGGCAAAATTTGTGTTTGGCCCTATATTTTAAGAGTTAGCACCAGCTATGTCTGGGTCATTGGTAAGTATAAAAAATATATAAATTACTATAAATTTTTTAACTTTCATGTTTCACAGAGAAAAAAAACATTCCAAACACCTTTCATTTATTACCCAACACCCCTCCAGTGAAAAACCAATGTTGCTGCGTGGACCACCAGGATGTTGGGTTGGGGCAAATTATTAAGGGTTATAATGCTGCTTTTACTTCATGAGAGTATTGTGAATTTTTTTCAAGATTTTTGTGTTTTTATTTCAACTTCTGTTAATTTCTTACCTTATTGCTGCTGTTCATTTTTTTATCCCCTCCATCCATCCGCCCGCCCGATCATCTGTTTGTCCATCTGTCCATAACAACTTTAGACTTCATGACTCAGTCAGTTGATGTTGGATTTAAATGATCTTCGGTATGCTAATAGACCACCACGGCAGAAAAGATATTCACAAGTAACAGGTTTTGTCCATTTTTTTTTCTAGAGTTATGGGCCTTTTTCCACTTTTATTCTCATGTCATTTTTTGACGGTTGTATTATGTTATGGCATTGCCCGTCTGTCTGTCTGTCCATCCGTAAACAATTTCTTTTCAACCTACTCACAGTTGTTTACAATTGGCTATAACGTAAGTGCAAGCCCTACTTTGGAACTAACTCAAGCTTTCAAGAAACTTTTCCAAACAAGTTGAAAAAGTAATAGAGTAAAAAAGCACGAAAAAGATCGAAAAAGTGTCGAGCGAGACCGGCGCTCAAAATTACAGGCACTCTCTCTGCACTCCTCTTGCGTTTACTGAGCGCATGCGCAACAACCGTGACGTCAATTCCTTTTATTTCCGCCATTGTACTGGTCGGAAATTTTTGTGACTCGTGCTATTTTTTAGCTGTTATCTTCGTGAACAACTTATTTGTATGTTCTATCTTCATCTGATTATGTGCAAGTGGATTGTATCCTTTTCAAGCTTCTAAATTATTACTTTGGATGATATTTTTGATAAGGCCATAAAAAAAGAACCTCTGTTTCTCAGGCCCGCGCGCATGGTCATTTTTGGTGCGCATGCAGCCTTTTTATGACACCAAAAAATTTGAGATATTGTGCTCATTTCGGTAAATCGATATAGATGCGTTCGCAAATTTTAAATTAACATACTTCAAGCTTTTTCTACATCATACTTTATTAAAGTGGTTGGGTTTTAGCAATATTCACGGCAGAAAGTGTTTTATTCTGTAAAAGGTAAGTCATAATGACAGCAAGAAGGAAGGTGTCTTTCAGTCTGACAACAAACAATCACAAAGGGGAATGGTCGATTTGCACCACGTTTGATTCGCACCAACCCTCAGAAAGTCTGCAAAGTCAGGTGCTATGTTGAATGGAACACAGTCTCCTGGCATTTATTTTTAGTAACATTTGTATTGTAAATGGCCGTCATTGGGAATTTGTGTACTGTTATTTGAAACCGTTAAGAGTTTCCCAGTTAATTTAAATAAATGCATTTGAGATGCAGGATAATTGGATAACTAATAGTAACCGTTGCTTGATATAAAGGTAACAGTCATATTTGAAAATAAATCGCATATAGGCAGGTATGTGCGGTCGAATTGGTTAATAAAAACACGCAAACATTCGTTTTATATTTCATTTTCAGATTTCCCAAAAATATGATTTATGGATGAACTGCCCATTCAAATGGGTTGTGATAATTTTGAATATAATGGGGAAAAATTGCAATTCACGACTTTATTAGGCAGGTTGTGAAAGGATTTTTTTTTTTTTGAAAAATAAATCTCTGAAAGTTGGCACTTCGACATTCGATTTGTCCCAGAGACGTTTCAACCCGAGACGTTTCAACCACGAGGCGTTTCGTGACTTTCGTCCTGTGTTATAATTTTCACGTTTCACGGAAAAAACAAACATTCAAACCCCTCTTCATTTATGACCCAACACTCCTATGGTGAATAACCAATATATTTGCGAAATTTTGCGTGGTCCACCAGGCGTTTGGGTGGGCGTCAAATTACCACAAACAACCTCTCGGGGAGAAAATAAAAAGAAAAAAAAACAAAAACGCCCACCCGCATGTTTTTTTTGAAAAAATGGCCTGAGAAACAGACAATCAACTTTGTATGGCCTAATTTTTGCTTTTTCATACATAGTCTTGTTTTTCCCTCACTTGAGAACACAACAATTGTACTCAGGCCCAATCATGTGGTATTTGTGGGGTTTGGTCCACAAAATTCTGGGCTTCTGTTAACAAAGTGGTTCTGTCTAGAGCTAGAACCTCTCGTTCTCGGGGTAAGGGTAACCGTGCCTTATCAGATATTTCTGTGAGTGCACGTAGTGACTCTGTCACACAGGATGCTGATCCGTCTTTTTCAGTGGCGAGTTCCTCTGCAACTGTTGATGGTGCTAGTGCGGTAATACCTGGCATGGAGACCGTGGTCTCTTTGTCTTCTGATGTCACTCTTGAGGCATATGTTTTTGTTGAGAGCTTCTCCGAGGTCAGCTCGGTGACACTCTCCGATTTGCTTCCTACGCCGTTGACAGTTGCTGAGGAAGTTGTTACTACAGATCCTATTTTGTATGATGGTGGCTCTTCCATCTCCTCTGTGGATGGTATACAGTCTGGGGGGGGGGGCTCTGTCTATGAGCTCTCAGCCTCCCCTGGCTTCACGGTGAAGCTCTGCGGGTTTGCTGTCTGCTCCGTCTCATCTGGCTAGGTTTGCTCCTAGTCGGTTGAGCCGTTCGGTCGCTTCGGCAGCGATTCCTCACCCCTCGAGTGAATCGTTTATTGTTTCTCCTTCCCCTGCTAGTGTGCCGACTAGCAGGATGGGGTTGGGACATTGGCATCCAGGGCCTGCTGTTCGGCAGAGGTCAGTGACAGCCCCGGGTAGCTGTCACTCTCGGAACCTTCCTCCGGTGATTCCTCATTGTGTTCCAAGTCTGGATGTCGATCGATGCTTGCCGTCGGTCTCAGAGGATGGGCAGTTGGGGCCTTCTGCCACGCAGAGGCCAAAGGCAGGATCCTGTCATTCTTGGGACAATCCTCCAGTGTCTTCTCACCGTGTCCCAGTTCCAGCTACCGATCGACGTACGCCGTCGGGCTCTTTAGAGGATTTGCAGGCAGGACCTTCTGTTCCACAGAGGTCAGTGCTTGCCCCTGGGCATCACAATCGAGACCATCCTCCGGCGTCTTTTCACCGTCTCCCTATTCTGTCTGCCGATCGACGTTCATCATCGGTCCCTTCTGAGGATTTGGGTTCTTCTACCGGAAGGGTCCATTGGGAGGACACTCTGTCGGGCGATGCTGCTGTGACGGATTCTCAGGATGACCTGTGTCAGGTCGTTTTGGCGCTCACCCGGTTTCTTTCTAGCAACCCTCAAGTTGGCCTCCCTGTGCCTCCTGAGGCACAACATCCTTTGTTCGGCCGCCGAGATGTCTCGCCTGGCCCCTTGGATACTGCACAGTATTCACAGGAGGTTTCTGCTGGTCAGCCCGAGTTGGGCTACGTCTCCTCTGCAACAGAGGATGACAATTTTCTTGAAGGTGATGCACCCCCCTCGTCAGTCTTGGGGCAGGCTTTGGATTTTGTGTTTGGCTTATTGCTGGACATTCAGCATTCAGACCAGCCATCTTTGACCATCCGGCCGCGGTCCTCTGTGGAGCGCCGTTACCCTGTTGAGCCTTCTAGCTCTGGGGCTTTGCATCCTCTGCAAATGGCTCAGGTTGTTGAGTCCTTTCAGGGCTTAGACGCCAAGATGCCTTTCAGCCTCCATCGTGGTTTCGTGTTTACGATTCCGTCTGTCCACCAGTCTTCCAAGGGATGACTACTGTGGATGAGGATTCTTCTTCCCTCGGGTTAGCTAAGTCTAAGTCGGCAGTTCTCCCGATATCGGTAGTTGAGTCTATGGTGGGCCTGTCCCGAAAGATGCTGGGTATGTTATCTCTCGCGGACCATGTTGTCGCTGCCCTGGCTGAATATATTTCCCGCCAGGGGTGTTTGATGATGCTCAGACGCCTTTTCGCATTTTGTCACAGGCTCTTATAAACTTGACACACGCTCACGCCTGTAACACGGCTAATTTGGAGCTGGCACGCCGGGATGCAGTGTTGGATTCTTCTCCATCCCTTCCTTCTGAGCAGCGTGCTGTTCTGAGGTCTGCCTCTTTGGTTGGACCTCAGTTGTTCCATGGTTCCGTGGAAGCTGTCCATGGCGAGGTTCTTTGTCATTCGAAGGACCAACTTTTGCTACGACAGCTGGACCAACCTGCTGCTGCAGGTGGTGGTCATTCTAGGCCCGCCAAGCATCCTGCTGCGTCTGCATCGTCGGCAACGTCGGCTACGCCTTCGGCTCTGTCTGCTCCTTCTGCTCGCTGGCAGCCTCAGGCAGGAAAGTCTCAGGACTCTGTCGCTTCCTGAGGTGGTGGTTTCTCCTCTCGGGGCCTCGTCGAGGCTGCAAGTGAAGTTCCTCACCTTGATTCGCCTCCAGTCGGAGGAAGGCTGTCACTGTTTTACGACCGTTGGACAGAGATAACATTGGACACTTGGGTCCTCAACGTCATACAAACCGGTCTGCGACTGTCCTTCTATCGACACCCCAGTTTATCTTGGGTGCCCCTCCCGACTCGGGTCCCTTCCGATTCTCTACGTCGGGACCTTCTGGTGCAGGAGATCAACAATCTTCTCTCCAAAGGGGCGATCGAGGTGGTCAGGAACACCCTTTCACCGGGGTTTTACTCGAGACTTTTCTTGGTGCCGAAGAAAAACGGCCAATTTCGTCCTGTCATCGATCTGAGTATCCTGAACAAGTACATTATAGCTCCTCATTTCAGTATGGAGACTTTCCGGTTGGTTCGACATTCAGTTCACCAGGGCGACTTTGCTGCCAGTATCGACCTGAAGGATGCCTACTTCCATGTACCCATTCATCTGGCGTCACGGAAATACCTTCGGTTCTCGTTTCGGGATCGAGTCTATCAATTCAGAGCTCTCCCGTTCGGTTTGAACCTGGCTCCTTGGGCTTTCACCCGACTGATGTCACATGTGCTTGCCTTTCACTGTACTCAGCCGGCTGTGACTTCGTCAGCCTACCTGGACGACATCCTCCAATGGCACCATGATGCTGCTGTTCTGGAGTCTGATGTCCGGCAGTTTCTTTGCCTACTAGCATCGCTGGGTTTCAGAGTCAATCGCGAGAAGTCGGAACTCCTTCCTTTTCAGCAATTTCATCATTTGTGGATGGATTTCGACACTCTTCACAATGTGGTGTCGGTCCCCAATCCTTGGGCGCCGATTCTTTCCGCCTTCACTCGGAACCTGCTTCAATCTTCCTCGGTCTCGGCCAGGTCTTTCCTTCGGATGATGGGCCTTTGTGATTCGGTGACAGATCTCATTTCACTCGGTCGATTGTTTGTCCGACCTCTCCAACACTTCCTGTTGAATCATTGGCGTCCGAATGTAGATCCGCTGGACCTGGAACTTCCTGTTCCTCGGTCCCTGCTTTGTCACCTCCACCCTTGGGCCGATGTTCCCTGGCTGACACAGGGTGTTCTGTTGGATCTTCCTTTGGCCGATCGCATCCTTACTGCAGATGCCAGCTATCGGGGCTGGGGTGCACAGTTGGATCGAAGTGAAAGGTTTTCTGCTGCTGGTGTACAGATCACAATGTGGATTACCGTGATCCGTCAATCGCTCAAATTGCAGATTTTCTGGTATACCTTTTTGACTCCAAGGGCCTTCAGCCTATTACGATTAAGGGCTATCGGTCCATGCTGTCTGATACTTTCTGTTATGTGGGAAAGCGGTGCATCGGTCGTAATCTTTTTCTCTCCAAACTCTCCAAACTCATTCGGCACTTTTCTTTGAAGAGGCCTCGAGTTTTGCATCTTACACCCAAGTGGAACTTGGCATGGGTGTTGCACTGTTTGGCGGGGGTGCCTTTTGAGCCTTTATCTGAGACCGATATGCATTTTCTAACCTATAAGACGGCTTTCCTTCTAGCATTTGCTACTGCTCGACGCGTCATTGAGCTTCATGCACTATCTGTTGATTCTGCTTTCTTCAGAAATAAGGCTAACAGTGTCACCTTCACTACTGATTGCTCTTTTCTGGCTAAGAATCAACTTCCGGATTCGGTTCCTCCTCCCATCTGCATTCGGGCTCTCCCCACTGTCGATGGTCAGAGACCTCTTCTTTGTCCTGTTTGTGCGATGAAGACTTACATTAATCGCACTCAGTTCATTAGGAGGGGTCGGAAGAGATTCTTTCTGTCTCTCATTCCTGAGAGGCAGTCTGTCTCTTCCCATTCTATTTCCAGGTGGATCTGTCTTGCAATCAAGCTGGCTTATTCCCACTTGTCTGTTTCGGATCTTGTTTTGAACCGGTTTAATGCTCACGAGGTTCTTGCCATTTCTACATCCTGGGCGTTCTCCAATTCTGTTTCGCTCCGGGATGTTATGAATGTGGCTTACTGGAGGAATGCTTCTACTTTAAGCTTCTCCTCCTTTTGTCTCTGCCACCTACAGCAGCAATCTGAGGACCTTTATTCTTTAGGCCCTCTCGTTTCTGCTCAGGCTGTTGTGCACCCTCGTTAAATTTGTTTTTATCGGGTTTGTGCTTTCGCTCAGCCTTGTTCTTTTCAGGTGCCTTCTCTCTATCTTCATTACAGGTTTCGCTATTGTTCTCTGCCCTTCTTGCTTTTCTTTCTGCTGCTCTTGTTGGTATTGGTTATGTGATTCACCTCCTCCTATTGTTTTTTCAGCCAGTTGTAAACAATTGTGAGAAGGTTGAAAAGAAATTAAAATTTTTTAGTAAATTTTGTTTCTTAACATACCTACCACAATTGTTTACTGGAGGCCCACCCTCCTTGAGGATATCTTTGATATCGATGCCTTCCTGCTAAATCACAAACTTCTCGTTGGTGGAAATACGGAATTGACGCTCGGTAAACGCAAGAGGTGTGCAGAGAGAATACCTGTAATTTCGAGGGCCGGTCTCGCTCGACCCTTTTTCGATCTTTTTCGTGCTTTTGCACTCTGTTACTTTTCCAACTTGTTTGGAAAAGTTTCTTAAAAGCTTGAGTTAGTTTCAAAGTAGGGCTTGCACTTATGTTATAGCCAATTGAAAACAATTGTGGTAGGAATGTTAAGAAACAAAATTTACTAAAAAATTTTAATTTTTGTGTCGCCTACTCCTCCAAAAGTTTACATGCTACATTGTTAAAACTTTGCACACATGTTTATCAATAATTGCCGTGGTGCATGTGACAAGAGCAGGTAACTCTGTTTTGTATTTCCAGAGTTATGCCCCCAATTAGTACTTAAAACATTACAGTATTGTATCAGCTACTCCTTCAACATTTTACATGCTATATTGTTCAAACTTTGCACACATGGTGATCACCAATTTCTGTTGTGCATGTGACAAGAGCAGGTAACTCCATTTTGTATTTCCAGAGTTATGCCCCTTTTAGTACTTAAAACATTAACCCTTTACCTAACGAATCGCCCGCATCCGCCCGCGTAATATGCAAATTCAACAGTTGAAAAAATATTATTTTCTTCAAAAAATTTCAACAAAACCATTTCATGTGACCCCTCGGAACGAGCTCGTCAAGCTAGTTCCAAATAATAAATTTTGATATTGTCTGCATTGGGTAAAGGGTTAACAGTATTGTGCAGCCTTCTCCTTCAACATTTTACATGCTATATTGTTCAAACTTTGCACACATGTTGATCACCAATTTCCTTGGTGCATGTGACAAGAGCAGGTAACTCTGTTTTGTATTTCCAGAGTTATGCCCCCAATTAGTACTTAAAACATTACACTATTGTATCATCTACCCCTTCAACATTTTACATGCTATATTCTTCAAACTTTGCACACATGGTGATCACCAATTGCTGTTGTGCATGTGACAAGAGCAGGTAACTCCATTTTGTATTTCCAGAGTTATGCCCCCTTTTAGTACTTGAAACATTACACTATTGTGTCGCCTACTCCAACATTTTACTTTCTTTATTGTTCAAACTTTGCACCCATGTTGATCATCACTTGTCGTTGTGCATGTGACAGGAGCAGATAACACCATTTTATTTTTAAATGAAGAGAATCCTTGCCATTTATAACTCTTATGATCCTCAAAATGTCCTTTTTCCTTGGTGCCACCTATTGTCAATCATTATCAATGAAGTTAACCTATCAATAAATGGATGCTACCATTGTAAACGGCGAGGAGAATCTTCTACAGAAGCCTTGTTTTTATTTTGTGAAGACCCCAGATTGATTATTATAAAAATGTAAAAACAGGTGAATTACCCTTTACCCCAGACATGGCAGGGGAATGGACAATGATTGGAGGGGGGTGGGGGGAGGGGGCAGAGATAGTCAAGTCAACAAAAATTTCAAACTTTACCACAGACAAACTTGTGCATGTTCCAGTTATGACGGGCGTATGTTGCCCCACTAGTCAGTGCTCTTATTACAACTTAAAAACCCTTAGCAGGGGATACCTGTGGCATTGCACCTTATTTTTAAAAATTAATTAAATGGTTCAAACCATTTTCACGTATTCTTAAAGAAATAAAATACTCTCTCTGGCCTTATTTATAAGGGATATTATTCATGTTGGACATGTAAGCAGACCAGATTGTGATATGACGTTAATCCTTAATCCATCTCATAATTTCAAACCACAAATTCTTCACATTATGCAACTTGTAATTAATTTCAGTCCTGTTCACAAAATTCCTTGAACTCTGTCAAACAAAATTAAATTGATTAACCCTTAGAGGCCAAATTCCGACTTTGGTAACTTTTTTACTGCAACAAAACGGGTGCCCAACATGCAGCCTTTATGTATATTTTCAAGGTACATTCCAAGGACCATGGGAGTTGTTTATAGACATGTCTTGACTGTCTATGTAAGCAGCCAAGACTTGCCTAGAAACAACTTCAAAGCCACAGGATGTACACTGTCAAAGCAGATCAAAAATATAGAAAATCTCGAGGCCATTAAGGTTAATTTCCCAGTTACACTATGGGAAATATTTGCCCTTTGGAAGTGGACATCACTTTACAGAGGGTTAAACGACACAAAAGTGATTAAAATTTTCCTCTGCTTACATGTACATGTAACCCATTTTAGCTCTGGAAAGAGAGATGCTTGTGTTTGTCCCTGGGCCATCCTTGAAAATCTCTGAATTTCTCAACTCTTGCTCTTAGAAATCCCTTGATGTTGTACTTGCCATCAGCTGCTGTTAACCATTTACCCAACGCAACGGCCAAAACCGGCCAGCGCTATTCTCAAAAATCGCCAATTAATTTTCAAAATATCTTCATTTTTTGTCTCAAAAACATAGGTTATGACCCCTCGTTGGAACGAGCTTGTTAAGCTCGTTCCAACGAGGGGTCATAACCTAAGTTTTTGTGACAAAAGCTTCCTGTACAGAATTAGTAAGTTGGATTGTCTGACAGTTGCTTGGCAGTGTTTCATGGTTCTCTCCAGCTTCCTCCACCCATAAAACAGTCCAACACATTATGACTCTGCCTTTTGAAAGTGTCATTAAACCCCAGTAAACAAACAAACAAACAACTTTTTGGTATATGTCTATAGCAACAATGTCTATGGCAAGTTCATTGACCAACCACATCCAAAGAAAATAATGAGAGTTATTGCCCTTTGTTAATATATATCGTGTAATGCTTGTTTGTGGAATAACTTAACCCACCCCCCTCCCCTGGTTTAGCATACTACACTAAGTGGTCTGCTCTTATAATGATGCCTGTGGTCTGCTCTTATAATGATGCCTGTGGTATGCTGAGAATTGTTTGTCGTCAACTTTCACTCATAATGTATGTTATCTGACTTTTCCTCCACACTATAACCTTTGTACATATTATCCTGAAAGGCTATAGATCTAGCTCATTAGAGCTGTCTTCGTATGTGGAAAGATCTTTAATGTGTGTGTTATTTCATTGATGAATTCTGTTTATATACAGTGGAAATATATCATTCATTTATTAAGAGCTGAACCCTGTTATGCATATTCTGTCTTTTGTGAACATACAGAACAAGTGTCTCCTATATACATGACTTTCCTACTCTGACAGTGCGTAATGTAATTACATCAAATATTCATTATTCTCTGAGATAATGGCGATTTAGGCTACATGTGATGGTGAGGTAGGTTGGAAAGAAATGAAAATTTTCTGCTTTTTATAGCTACTATACTAAACATCATATTACTTTCCTGCCTTGCTGCTCACAAATATTTTTGCACTCTTTGATAATAGGGGAGATTTCTCTTTGTTTCAAATTCTACAATCATTGACTTGTAAGTAACAAGAGTAATAATCTAATCTTTTTGTAGTTGCTCCAGTCAAACCACTTTTATCATTCTATATTGAAAAAAAAAGCTTGGAAAACAACCAGCAATTTTATAATGACTGTTTTACAGTCAAAGCTCACGTGCTTGTCCATTTTATACTTCATTGGATGCTTTAAAACAAATCTAATCCTCATATGGAGATATATGACAAGGATTCTTTTGAGTGTCTACAGTAGGCAAATATGGGACCCTTTCCCAAAGGGATTTGGCATAATTTTCTCAATTCCCAACCCCAAGTTTCCCAGTCTCAGTCTTCATTCTGGACAAAAATTTAATCCACAATTGGTGTCCTAAATTGGGAAGTTAAGCCCTCGGAAAACCAATAATTGCCCACCCATCGGAGCACAAAAAACATACAAATTCAAGAGCCAACAACAGGGTCTTCTCTGATAATATATGAACAGTTTAATTGGAGATTACAGATACTGGAGTGAACATGATTTCATTTGACATGCGACTGTTATAAAACTTAGTACATGTCGTTTACGAGTATTTGTATTAATGTTATCTGTCCAATGTTGGGTGTGGTAGCTCAGTTGGTAGAGGTGCAGGCTGCAAGCCGAGATGTCCTCGGTTCGAATCCCAACTGCGGCAACCAAGTTGTGTCCTTGGGCAAGACATTTCACCCCCATTACCCGGGCAAGACATTTCACCCCCATTACCCACGTGGGGGCACGATGACACTGTGTACTAAGGCGTACTGCACGTCGATGATGCACTTGTCTTCAACCAATGCTAACCCTGCTTGTGTGGAGTCAGTATGTTAGGGAGCTAACAGTTGCTCGCCGTTGCTCGGTGGTTCTCTCCGGGTACTCCGGCTTCCTCCACCCGTAAAACTGTCGTGGTCATGATTAGCCATTTTGCAGAAATATATGCCCTTAAACATCAATAAATAAATAAATAAATAAATAAATAAATAAATAAATAAATAAATAAATAAATAAATAATGTGTCCAATGTGAAGATACAATTTCTTATTCTTTGTATGTTTGTTTTCCTTGAAAACAAATTCCCAACTGGAGCCTTCATAATACAAATGTTTCCAATGGCATGGTTCCTGGACCCTTTTGCAAAGAGGGCAGAAAAATCCCTGCATAATTTCACTTATACAATTTGCCCCCGTGGCTGGTTTTTCATATGCTGAAAACTGCATTGTAAAATTTTCTTGCAGAAAGGACTGTGGGCTATATTAATTTCTAGTGGATAACATTTATTCAATTAACAGAGATTAACTTTTTTTTAACTAAAATGCACTTAGGTCAAATTTGTACTGAATGAAAAGCAAATGGTTTGTTTGGTGTTGGATACTTATATACAATCAACAGGATTTTTATTTTTAACCCTTAAGGTCCTGGGGATTTTTATACATTTTTGCTATACTTTGAAAGTCTACCTCCAGTGGCTTTGCATTTGTTTCTAGTCAAGTCTTGGCTGACTACAGAGGCAGCCAAAACTTGCCTAGAAACAACTGACAAGGTACTTAGAAAACAAGTTTTCAGTTTACCCAAATATACATGTTGGGCTACCTGTTCCTTTGCATTAAAAAGTTATCAAAGTCGGAATTAGGCCTTTAACTCTTTGCATGCTGCTGGCGGATATTCCTGCCCAGCACAGAGTTTCTCTTGTCTCTGAAATTAGTATAATTTGTGCATATTTAATCATATTGTCTCCCTGTAAATGGAATGAATTTTTCACCAATGATTTCTTGTGTTACATTTAGATTTATTTTTCATCAAATCTAGCCATGGCTGCTATAAAGAAGCCATGACTAGATCTGATAAAAAATATCTATAAAATACTCAGCGGGTTAAGAGTTAAGGGTCAAGCAGGTTTTGATAACTGGGACTGACCATTGCAGGTGACTTGGAAATATATAGTTTTCATGCAACTATGTGCTGAATCATTTATAGTGATGAACCGATTATCAAAACTTGCCATCAATCGATTACTGGTTGTTTCTCTGCCGATCATTCCGATGGTTGAAGTAGGACACTGAACAAAATCTGCTGGTGTCTATTATACCACAGAATTTTGTTGATAAATCATCAATCACGAAAGCTTAATACCACATAAGTTCTCAGAATATGCATATTTAGTGCTGGGCAATATTAGCCGAAATAATATTTGCATTTTGGTTGGGGTGTGGGGAAAAGATCGTTATTAACCATACAATCACACGATATTGTTCTCAAGAAGATAGTGTTTTATTCCGGTAAATAGTGGTTTTGTGTAAGGATATAATATACTTGGCTGTATTAACCAGGAATATACTGTGCACACATACTTTGTGCCCTAAATGAATAATAATTTTTATGTTAATGTGTGTTGTGAAGTCGTATGACGCATGGTTTACACGTTTGTCAGAATGTATTATTCAGTGTTTTTTTTTCAGTGTGTTACCTCATTTGATGTGTTTCTCTAATGTTTACATGAACTCTACAGTCTTTAGGAAATGGTGGCGATCTCGTACTGATTGCAGTTGGTAAATTCTGTAATATCTCTGCTCTGCAAATCCCTAAATTTTCTGCTATGCACCAAACACGTTTTTAATGGGGAAACTTTATTGAAAGGGCCAGATATGAAAGGGATTTTTAATAGTCAGTGTTAAATATAGAATAACCATAAACTGCCAGTTTTTAACTGCCGGTTGTCATAATCGGCCGATGCCCCATAACCGGCCAGTTCTGATTGCCGATTCCGATTATCGGTTCATCACTAATCATTTAAGATCTTCATTCACATGGATTAAATTGTTTTTCTTCTTTATTTTCAGGATTGTAGAACTCCGTTTGGAAGTGGTAGTTTTTTCGATCATGAAGGTCTACCATACTGTGAGACACATTACCATGAGAAGCGAGGGTCTCTCTGCGCTGGCTGTCAAAAACCAATCACTGGCCGATGTATAACAGCAATGTTTCGCAAATTTCACCCTGAACATTTTGTATGTGCTTTCTGTTTGAAACAACTAAACAAGGGAACCTTTAAAGAACAAAACGACAAGCCTTATTGCCACCCATGTTTTGTGAAGCTGTTTTCATAAAAAAAATAGGTCAGCATTTCTGTGGTTCTCTTGTTTGTGCTGTAAAACGCTTGTCATGGGGTATTTTACTGAGTGCTCATACTTTCCATATAATCGTATTTGATGAAAAAAAATTATAATATATGAATAAAAATTATCTTTATACATCTAAATATTTTGTCAAATGGTTTTCAATTTTGACTCATTCTTATTCCATTGAAGTGCCAAAATATACACGACATCATAGGAATAAATTTTATGATATTGAAAATCTTTTCTATATGAACCAAATAGTTGAAATGTCGTCACACGGTATATACAGTTTATTTCCCTGTTCCACCTCTGTTTGGCTGAAGCAGTGGAATCTGGATTGGAATGTCAAATAAATATTATTCTATACTGGAGATCATTGATTTTGTGTGATATGCATCACTACAGTTGTATCCCATCCATGGGGAAAGCCTGTGCCGCTGCGGTGTTGGTAGATTTGCAGCTTGTGAGTCTTAAGATTGAGTTGCTGCCTGTGAACATGCATTCTGTGTTGTATGCCATTGTTGGAACCCTTTACCCAACGTAATGGCCAAAACCGGCCAGTGCTATTCACAAAAATTGCCAATTAATTTTCAATATTTTATTCATTTTTTGTCTAAAAAACAAAGGGTTATGACCCCTCTTTGGAATGAGCTCATCAAGCTTGTTCCAAAGAGGGGTCATAACCTATGTATTTTTATACTGTACCAATGACCCAGACATAGCTGGTGCTAACTCTTAAAATATAGGGCCAAACACAAATTTTGCCCCCCAATCCCCAAAATTTGCATCTAAAACCAAAGAAAACATGTCCTGAAAGGCCCTCCACACTTCGCCTCTACTGCGCATGCGCAGTGTCAAGGACGTTCCGAAATTGGCGCCATTAATCATTCTAAGTTTGGCCCTTCATCAGTTAACATCTGACTGATCTTTGTGCTTGTAAATCTCAGTTTAAATGATGCCAGACACATAAATATTAGTGAAATGGTGATTCTAAGGAGGATAGAGAAGGAGGAGAGGAAAAATGTGTGACAGAATATTATCAGGGCTGTAACTTAAAATTTTTTAATGAAATTATGTTAAGTTACCTATTTTCGAGGCAGCAGCCATTTTGTTGTCATTCTGATTATTTAGTTACACTGATTTTTCAGTGTTTTCCTCTCTCCCTGTCCTTTAAGTCCCCCCTTGCTATTCTCCCATGCTTTTGGCATAGTTTTTGTAATTATTATTACTAAATTTTCTTGGGAGTTTTAGCTGATTAACAGAATGAATTCTGTTCTTTTCCCCATGTTTACGTCTTCACCTACGGGTGGTTAGGCGTTGTGTTCTGCATCTCCCATCTGATGTTCTGCAGTTTCTTCCCTGGAAGTCTCTGTTTTGCATCAGATAGTGTATTTTTGGTAACTGATTCCGGGCCTGGGTGCCTGGAGTCTTATTTTAGTGTTTTTACATTCATTGTTTACATTTACAACAGCCCTCTGTGTGAGGGGGGGGATTTCTGGAAAATAATATCTTGATGTTATTTTAATCATAACTAGATACATTATTATTGTTCGTAAGTGTTGATTAAATTGTTTAAAATATTTTTAAAATTTTTGTCCACACTTAGGCTTGGGATCCATTGGGGCTCAACGTTACTTTTCAGAAACTTGGGCTGTTCTGGAAAAATATTTTTTCAAAATATTTTGATTTCAATTATTTTTTCTATATTAATGGATCATATTATTATTATGTATTTTGATTGCCAGGGGTTAGTGCGAGTACCAGGACTTGTTTTCTTTTCACATTGAAAGGATATTGATCAATTGTAATAAGAGGAAGTCTTCCTCTGACTTTTATAATCATTCTATATGTGGTCAGTGTACTCGCATTAACTCCTGTTCTGTATCGTATGATTTCGATGACAATATGGGAAGCGTATGTCACAGTATGTTATTGGGGAATTGGACACTCTGGTCCTTTCCCCGCAGGGTCACTCTACTTTATCAATTTCTATTTCAGACGATCAAGATTAGGGTGATGTATCTGTGATGTCTTCCAACAGTGTGCCTCCGTCGTCACAATTAATGAAGGGCTAGCGGAAAAGTGCTCATGTAAATACGCCAATTGCCTAAGAGGACCCTAGTAGGTTCGACGGCCTTTGACGTCCGCTAGCTCGCCCGGTGTAGCGTCCATTCACCGAATGGTTCGGCAGCCGGGTTCGTCCGTTGCGGTCTAGAAGGAATTTTGGGGTGATGCGAGCACTATAAATCAACCAAATGCACACCCAGTGACGGCGGATCGGAGGGAGAACGGAGGAAGCCTTTTAGTCCGGTTCATAGCTCGTTCTGGTCCATCCGGACGGCAAGCGAGAGAGGCCCCTCTCTCGTACAACAACATCTGGCCCCAGATGTTGTGGTACAAAATGTTTCGCATTCGGAGCATACGTCCGTCGCTCGGGACGCTCCGACATATAGTCAGTCCGGAGTAGACTGTCAATAAGGCTTCCTCATTCTCATGGTAGCGCACACGACCGCTCTTGGCTACGTGACCACGGATATCCAGTCAGCTTCGCCAGTCAGAGAATCATCGGCGACCAGGTCACACCATCCGGTAGCCAGGGACACGAGGCCTGCAGACTCCGGACGTTCGCATAGGAAGTGTGCGGGAGTCAACGTACACGGAGCTTCCGGCGGCAATGCATCGTAAGACCGCTACTGCACAGGCCTCGGGAACGGACATGCTTTCCTAAATAGCACAGTTTATCGCAGCATCCCAGCATCAACTGAATCTGTCGCATATTTTTTATCCGACGATGCTGGGTCGGGACGCTCCGCGGAAGCGGGTACGGACGTCTGAAAATTTCATCCGGTGCGACGGGATACCGAAAGGGATTTGGAGGATTTCGAGCTTTCCCTTTCGGAACAACATATGCTGTTGTGTATGTCATCTGACTTGGTCTTCTACAGCTTCTTTCGTCGGACCAGAATGCTGGGATGTCGGATGTGAAACTGATAGCGTCGTCGTCCCTCAGTTCCGACATAGTCCCAATAATGCCACACAAACTTTCGAATTATTGAATGACGCTATATATATTATTATTATATGCTTGCTATAACCAAGCATTTCTGGTTTCTTGTTCGCAAAGTTACGGAGATGTCTTTCAAAAGTGTGCCTCTGTCGTCATAGTTAATGAAGAGCTAGCGGCAATAAGTGCTCATGGAATATGTCTATCGCCTACGGAGTGACATTCGCTAGCTCACCCGGTGTAGCGTGCATTCATCGAATGGTTTGGCTGCCGGGTTCGTCCGTTGCGGTCTAGGAAGGAGATTTGGGTGATGCGAGCACTTTAATTACTTTAGTACTCACCCAGTGACGGCAGATTGAGGACAGATCGGAGGAAGCCTGTTAGTCCGGTTCCTGGCTTGTCCGGGTCCGTCAGGGCTGTGAGCGAGAGAGGTCCCTCTCTCGTCCAACAACATAGGGGACCGCATGTTGTGGTTCAGATATTTTACATTCGGAGCATATGTCTGTCGGTCGGGACGCTCCGTTATACTGACAGTCCGAGAGACTATCCATAATGCTTCCTCATCCTCACAGCAGGGCACACGACCGCACATTGGCTACGTGACCTCGAGTATCCGATAAGTTTCGTCATTCAGTGATTCCACGGCGAATAGGTCGCGCCATCCGGTAGCCAAGGGACACGAGGCCTATACACTCCGTTCGCTCGCATATTGGTAGTATGCACGGGGTAACGATCACGGAGCTTCCAGCGGCAATGCATTGTAGGACCGCTTCTCCTCAGGCCTCAGTGACGGACGTGCTATCCGAGTTAGCACAGTTGTTTCGCAGAATCCCAGCATTTGACAATTTCTTGGTCAAATCAGGAATTATCCGACGGCGCTGGGTCGGTGCGGTCCGCGGTTGCATCAGGTACGGACGACCGAACGCTTCATAGGGTCCGACAGGATGGCGATAGGGATTCGAAAGATTTCGAGTTTTCCCTTTCGTAGTATCGGAAGCTGCCATTCATATCTTCTGGCATTATCTTCCAGTGATTGTTATTTTGGACTACATTGCTGCGATGTTGGATAAGAGACTTATAGCGTCATTGGACTCGGAATTTTGGATCGGTTCAGGGACATTGTCCCTGGCTTACCGACGCAGTCCAATAATTTCATTACAACATGTGTTTTATTTTTCGACGCTATATATGCATACAAGCCTGCTACCAAGCATGATAGTTTAGTTTCTTGTCCGCGTTGCTCATTTCTGCCGTTTTTTTTTCATTTATACGAATAGTTTATTTGGCAGAGCAGGGCATACCGAGAGTTCATATGCGTCTAGACGGTGTGGTTAAAGACTGGAAATATTCTTTTTTGCCGTCTATGTCTTTTCCAACTTCAATGTTGGAAACGACAATGATGTCTAGTAGACTTAACTTAGACGCTTTATCATAAGTAATCCACCTTACTGAGGCGTTATCATTACGTCTTCAAGAAAAGATTTACGGGATATTATTCTCAATGTAATTTCTTTTGAGGGCAGTAGTTTGTTCACGTATAACTCCGCCCTTCAGTGGCTGACTGGAGTTGGTTAGACGTGACGCAGCCCTAGCTACATCCAGGCGCGTGGATAGTAAGGTTAAGAACTCTCTCAGAGTCGCTTCGTTCTCGGAGAAGCTTCTCTTCGACGGCAACTTTTCAGCAATCCATGAATTGCTCGATTTACACGTTCTCTTGTCTATCTAGTGTTGCAAGAGATTCAGACTGGGGCAAACATTCGGTGGTTGACTCAGAGAGTGCCACTGCAGTTGCCGGACCCGAGTGTTGCTGTTATGACGGTTGCCACTCAAACAGATTGGGATATAATATTGATCCCAACGGATTCGAAGTGCCAGGGTCTTTAGGTTCCGCAGTCTCTTAGCGACCAATTATCTTCCGCGGAATAATGTTTTTTAGGCTTGCTTTATATCATTGCATGAACATTATTCAGAAACGCATGCCCAAATCCTGTCCGTTAATTCGACAGTAGTGGCGTATCTCCGGAACCAGGGAGGCACTCTTTCGTTTCCATTATTCAATTTATTGGAAAGAATCCGTCTGTTGGTTATAGTTCTGTTTTGGTCCATCATATTCCGGGTCGTCTGATTGTTTTACCGGACTCCCGTTCACTTAGGGGTCGCTTGTTGCTGTCAGAATGGACTCTCAACAAACAAGTATTCAATCAGATTTGCTATCTATGGGAGCGCCCAATGATGATTTATTTACGACACAGCTTGCTAATCAATTGCAGACGTATGTGTTGGCTTGTCCGGATCTCTGAGCTAATGTTGTTAACGCTCTATTGATCTATAGGACGGAATGATAGGATACGCGTATCCTCCGGCGCTGTTGTTTCAGCAGGTATTGCTAAGATAAACAACCACAATACATTTCTGTTGATAGCATCTCTATCTTCACAGAGACCATGGGTAATTTACTCTCTTGTCTACTGTGGGACTTAACGTGAAATCTTCCTCTATGTGAGGATCTTTTTTCACTGGGTAAATCGTGTCATCTTTTTCACAACCAGCAAGGTCGCAACCTTCATGTATTCCATTGTGTGGTCTGTATTGCATTGTAAGCATTGTACTGGACGAGCTTTGGATGCGATTTCTTACTATAGGAGTTCCTCTTCTTCGCTATTCTATGCGGCTAAAGTGGAGGCTCTTCCGTCGTTGGTGTAGGGATCATTATGTTCATATTGTTGATCCCTCCATACTACTCATTGCAACTTTTTAGTATACTTGTTTGACAAGATCTACTGCAGCCTGTTATTATTAAGGTTATAGGTTTATGTTACCTCATACCTACCGTATGCACTCTAGGATAGTTTACAATTGAGTCTTATGTCTCTTTATCTAGGTCAGTTAGTATCTTTTTGATAAATAGACTTAGAATCTTTAGATTAAATTCCTATATGGAATTTAACTTCGGTTCTTATTTAGCTAAGTAATCATTTGAGCCTCTGGAAACAGTAGTTTTCAAATTCTGACCTTTTAGACAGTAATTCTGTTGGTTTCTCTTTTACTGAAGAGTCAGTGAGTTTCATGCACTATCGATGGATGATTTTCACTTTCGTAGTTTCGGAATCACTACTTCCTTTACTATTTAGGTTGGATTTTTGCATAGAGTTAGGCTCCTAATATCCGGAACCTATTGTTATTAAGGTCCTTCCGTCTTCGTACGGGCATAGGCCTTTACTCTTTCCGGTTAGAGTTTATGTATTTATAAACAGATATCTGTTTATTACTACGGGCGTAAGCTTCTTCTGTCTTTGATGCCTAGTAGAAGGACGTTACGCTCCATTCTATTGCTAATGGATTCTATT
Organism: Pictodentalium vernedei; assembly: GCA_031216915.1. Lineage (NCBI taxonomy): Eukaryota > Metazoa > Mollusca > Scaphopoda > Dentaliida > Dentaliidae > Pictodentalium > Pictodentalium vernedei. The sequence goes on from CM062294.1 coordinate 97,625,967, forward strand.
AACTATCGGTACTGCTTATGGTATATCATTGACTCAGCAGTTGTGCTTAAGATTTTGGCTCATGAAGTAAGAGTTCTTCTACATCTTGGGCTTACATTAATAGTGTCGCTATTATAGATTTTTGAAGGCTGCTCATTGCGCTCAGCCATCCACATTGATGAATTTTTATCTCAGAAATATCGAGTCCATTTCTGGAGGCCTCTATTGTTAGGTCTATTATCTACTGCTCAGAATGTCATTCACTTAACAGTTGCTACTATAGCTAGGTAGGCTGTCTGTTTCGGCAGTGACTCCGTTCTGCTGCCCTCTTCGTTCTGGGCTATTTGACCCAGGGCAAGAAAAGGGGGGGGGGGGGGGGGAGGGTGTTCCCTTGGGTCACCTGTTTTACTATGAAAACAAGGGGATACCTCCTCCGGAGTTAGTAATTCTGAGCTGTTATTGGGATGGTTGTTTAGTGAGAAGTTTATGTTTTAAAAATTCATTCAAGTCTTAGTTTTTAAAGTATAGCTTTTGAATATTGCATATGTCAACGGACATGATTATGCAATCCTCAGACACTTTTAAGGAGTATAAGAGTCTCTATTCTCTAGACTTACTTTATTTATTGGCTTACTTTAAAAATTATTAGTATAAGGATTATATTGGATATTAATAGAGTACATGGATGTATGAAGCTCAATTTTGGAAGGTGTTGTATCTTTCTAATTTATCATAAATAAGAAAGATACATGTAAGGCCTATTACTTCTTTTTCCCTACAGGGGATGACTCTATTTTATATTATTGAGTGTATTCCATCTTGCTCTATGTCCTTGGCCCTCCAGCCTTTTTACTATTCAGCTATGTCTGGGTCATTGGTACAGTATAAAAATGTTAAAAAATTTATAGTAATTTCTATATTTTTTATACTTACCAATGACCCAGACGGGGATGGCCCTCCCAGGAGTTGGGAACTCTTGCCTCCCCGCTGAGCACATAGCGCTTACCAGGCACTGGTTATTAGAATGATTAATGGCGCCAATTTCGGAACGTCCTTGACACTGCACATGCGCAGTAGAGGCGAAGTGTGGAGGGCCTTTCAGGACATGTTTTCTTTGGTTTTAGATGCAAATTTTGGGGATTGGGGGGCAAAATTTGTGTTTGGCCCTATATTTTAAGAGTTAGCACCAGCTATGTCTGGGTCATTGGTAAGTATAAAAAAATATAGAAATTACTATAAATTTTTTAACTTTTGAGACAAAAAATGAAAAAAATTAGTTATTCAAAAATTTTGTTTGCAAGTGTCGTCTGCTTTTCATGTTAGGTAAAGGGTTAATGGTAATATAGGCAACATAATAGATAAATATTCCAAGACATGCGTTCAATTCTCTTTATGTGTGTACTGCAGCTTTAACATGCTTTCCATGGTGTCTTGATTATCTGCCATTGTCCATCATTGGTAATATAGGCAACATAATGGATAAATAATCCAAGAGGTGCGGACAATTCTATAAAGTGTGTAGTGTACTCTGAAGTGTGTATTGTACTTTTGACTAGTTTCTTCCCTATTCAGATTCATCAGAGGCAATTGCCTCTGATGAATCTGAATAGGGAAGATACCAGTTAGACTGTTTAATTCTATACAACACTTTTTAGAGAAATGTCTGCACCACTTGGATTTATTTATCAATTATACTGCATCATTTCAATATAAAAACTTCATTTTCAAATTCAAATAAGTATTAAAAAAGATTTAATAATGAAGATGCTCTGTAAATTAATTTAGTAATAAACAAATTAATGAATTCTCGGCACAAGGTCATTAAAAAAAAAAATTCCATGTTATATCTTTCTTGGTTGGCAACAAGTGAACATACGTTCACACTACTCTTCATATTCATTAAGTATCACTGATTAAAGTTTGGGGTGAGGTGTATTGAATATGATTAGATAAGATGATGCTGTTGTCCAGGCTTGCTATTTGTTTAAAAAATGTTGGCATGGGAGAGAATTCTCAGATGAATATGATGGAACAGCAGACATTCCCATCACATGACATATGTTGGTACGACACTCAGACTGAATAAGTATTAATCAAAATTGAAAGACATATTAATGAAAGTAATCTCTTAGGACATGATGGTAATTTGACGAAAATATTTTATACTATTTGACAAAAGATATATATGTAAATACATAGAGGATATCTACGCTGTTTTGGTGAATATTAGGAATTATCTCATGAGTGTGGACCTGAACATTTTATAATTCACGAGCACATGTGCGAGGGAAAAATAATACTTTCAGGTCCACACGAATGGGATAATTCCCGATATTCAATAAAACAGCGTAGATTTTCTTTTTATTATATGCGATGTGACGTTGTACTGCGTAGTATTCAGCCCAATTCGACTGCAAACAGTTTCAAGACAATAACAAAAAGCTGCTGGTTGTTCCTTCAAGGCGATGTTCAAGACGATGTCGTGCGCCGAAGCGTGACGTCATTTAGGAAGCTACTGAAAAAATTCATGGTGTGGACCTGAAAGTTTTATTTTTCACGAGCAAGTGCTCATGAAAAATAAAACTTTCAGGTCCACACTCATGAGATAATTCCCGACACCGACTAAAATAGAGTAGATTTTCATTTTTATTATATGCTACGAGACATTTTATTGCACAATAATAAGCCCAATTCGACCCCAAATGCGTACTTTTCAAAACAATAACAAAGATGAACTGATCATTCCTTCAAGGTTACGTAATGTGGCATAGCGCGACATCATTTAGGAAGCTACTGATGGATATTCCTCAATATCTGTTGAGTCGATCGATATGAAGCAATATCTTTTAGATAATTTACGATAATTCACAGTCTAGCATATAATAAATATACATATATAGCTATACAGTTCAACCCAGAAAGCAATGTATTATTCACTGTCTACATTACTTGCAAGCCAGAAAATAAGCAGACTGTCATCTGCAAAATGAGCACCCCAGAGGGTGAATTTAGTGGTGCTACCCTGCACTAAATTTACCCTCTGTGAACCTCAATATGAAACAAGCTTCTCAAAATTAAACAGAAAGAGGTACCCAGAGGATAAATTGGCCTGCTGTATGGGATAACATCATCAAATTCATCATCTGGGGACCTCATTCTTCAAATGTCAGACTGCTTATTTTCAGGCCTGATAACTTGAACTTTACACAAATGAATGAAGATAACTAAAACATTTCTTCATGTCTTTCTATGCTGATGCTACTGCTTTTTGGAAGCTGTTTCTTTAAAAGATACCTGATTTGATATTTAGCAAGTTAATACTACTAATTTGACTGGTACCACAAGATCTGCCAAGTGCTCTCTTCAATTATTTTGCTAATACTGTACAAACACTTGTGGCCCTCTTCCAATAGGATTTTTGCAGTGCCTGTTATGTAATAATTGTCAAAGATTGAATTTTTGTATTAAAATTCCCTAACTTTGACATTCATATTTTGGGCTTTGTAGTTGTTCAGTTTCAGGGTTATTGGAGTGGAACCCTGTTTATTATGCCCCAGTCATCCGAAGAAGGATTCAGGGGTATCTAGTGAAGCCCTCCATTCTTCCATCTGTCTGTCTGTCTGTCTGTCTGTCTGTCTGTCTGTCTGTCTGTCTGTCTGTCCTGTCCTGTCCTGTCCTGTCCTGTCCTGTCCTGTCCTGTCCTGTCCTGTCCTGTCCTGTCCTGTCCTTCCTTCCTTCCTTCCTTCCTTCCTTCCTTCCTTCCTTCCTTCCTTCCTTCCTTCCTTCCTTCCTTCCTTCCTTCCTTCCTTCCTTCCTTCCTTCCTTCCTTCCTTCCTTCCTTCCTTCCTTCCTTCCTTCCTTCCTTCCTTCCTTCCTTCCTTCCTTCCTTCCTTCCTTCCTTCCTTCCTTCCTTCCTTCCATTCATCTCCATCCATCCATCTGTCCGTATGCTCATATATCTGTCTGTCCATTTGTCCATACAAATGTTTTGCATTGTAATTTCAAACCCATCAGTCAGATTTGGATCTCCAATGGTATGCTGATAAACCCACTTGAGGGAACTGATATGCACAAGTAATGGGTTCTGTCCAATAATGTTTACCAGAGTTATGGACCCTTTTCACTTTTTGTATTTAGACTTTTGACTTAGAAAACTTTTTTGTCCCACAATACCTTTAAGGCTACTTTGAACATGCCTACGGGTCGGGGAGAGTTGCTCATGGTTTGCATAGCACTTGTTAACAAGATATTTTGCCAGTGAAAAATATTCAGTTAAAAGGAGTATTCAATTAAAAAGAATTGGATTAATTTCCTGTATTATAGTGATACCCTGTGCATTTATTCTATTGTATCTTGTTTGACAGAGCTCATTGAGCTCTGTCAAACAAGTTATAATAGATTAAATGCCTCTGTTCTGAGGCTACGAGGTCTATAAACACAAGGGAATTTGTGGTCATCATAGAAATTGCTTGATATATTACAAGATTTTTTATTCAATTAACAGGAGTTTACCCTTTAAACTATATGCAATTAACAGGTCAAATTTGTACTAAAGGTATGGTGATGGTTCGCTGTTTGAAAATTATATGCAATTAATAGAGTCATTCAGTTAAGAGATAACTAATTAAATTGTCTATGCTTGATAACCATTAAGTTTCAATATTACTGTCTTTACTTTCCCACTTTGTCTGGACATGATGTCCAGTTCTAAAAGCAATTAATCAAAATTACACTTTTAACCTTTACCCAACGAATCAGCCACATCTGCCTGCGTAATATATGCAAATTCAGCAGCTGAAAAAATATTATTTTTCAAAGAATTTCAACAAAACCATATCATGTGACCCCTCTTTGGAACGAGCACGTCAAGCTTGTTCCAGTGAGGGGTCACATGACATGGTTTTGATGAAATTTTTGGAAAAATTTAAAAAAATGATATTTAAAATAATAAATTTTTATATCATCTGTCTTGGGTAAAGGGGTAAGCAGTGAATGAATGCAAAATACTTTTGACTTTTTACTGTATTTTTTCATCCAAGTTGTTTTCTTTATTGTCTATTGGAAAAACATTTTGTTGACTGCATCACATTTTGTTAATTAGAATTTGATTTGATAAGTATCGAATTTCAGAAACATTTTATTTTGTTAGTCAACATTGCTGCTGATGGTGATAAAAACTTTTGAGAGCTTGGATATTTTCCCACTAGCTTTTTCAGCATCTTAAACATTATTATATGTACTATTTACTGGTGTTTAAGGTCACATACTTATGCACAATGGCTAATCGTGACAGTTTTACGGGTGGAGAAAGCCGGAGTACCCTGAGAGAACCACCGAGCATTGACATGCAACTGTCTGCTCCTCAGCAGTCTAACTCTGTTCAAGCTCCGCTCAGTAGGCACTCTCCCATAAATTGTAACAATACAAATTGATGGAGATTAAGTAATTTTTTTTTCCGATAAAGAAGGAAATCCACAAAATAGGAAGTCTTCAACTGTAGATACCTGCATAAAGCACGATTATAGTCTTTCGGCACTGTACCAGTTAACCAACCTTGTGTCTGATGGATTTTTAGACTTTTGCTTTGAGATGCAATACATATTTCAATTCCACGCAGTATATGAATACTTGTTAATGATAAAAAAGCAGTTTTCCAAGAATTTTTACATAGACGAGCATTTGGTTAGTCATCTCCAAACCACGTAAACGGTGAGTCGGTTAGTCATTTTTGAAATTTTGCACACTGCAACCTGTTCTTTAAATAAAAGTTGGCAATATTGCATAGCATCAGAATATTGAACATTGTTAAGAAAATTTGTTTTTGTTGAGTGTTGTCTGTGTATTGGAACAAATGCCCCCTCAAAATGGCAAAAGCTGGGACATTTTTGTGTTTGTGATCAATAAGCATTCCATCAATTCAGTTGTATGAAGATCAGTGAACACAAGGCACTATTATAACTTAACACTCTGCTCACTGATGGCAAAAATACCAAAATTTCGGGAGCTCGGTGGCTCAGCAGGGTTCCCGTGGGCCTTGAAAAGCCTGGAATTTCAAAAATGAAATTCAAGGCCTTGAAAAAGCCTTGATTTGGCTCCCTGGGCCTGGAAAATCTTGAAAAATGAAGCATTGCACGCCGAGTTGAGATGAATGAAATACGTCCGAGACGTTTCGAGTGGTTCAACTACGATAAGCCTGGAAAAAACCTTGAATTTAACTTTCTATTAGCCTTGAAGCTCCTTGAATTTGGGGTGTATATGGCCTGGAAAAGCCTGGAATTTTATGTCAGGTCAGGTGCAGGAACCCTGCTCAGTGGTAGACTGTTGGACTTCTATGCTAGAGGTCCTGAGTTCGATCCCCATCTGGGATGACCCGCATTGTGTCCTTGGTCAAGGCACTTTATCCAGGTTGCCTACATAGGGGGCATGATGACGCCGTATACAAAGGCGTACTGCACGTCGTTGGTGCACATGTCTTCAACTGCTGTAACCCTGCTTGAGCGGAGCTTGAACAGAGTTAGAATGTTGAGGAGCTGACAGTTGCCCGTTGATGCTCTGTGGTTCTCTCCGGGTACTCCGGCTTCCTTCACCCGTAAAACTGTCATGGTCACGATTACCCATTGTGCATATTATGTGACCTTAAACACCAATAAATAAATAAATAAATATATAAATAAATAAATACCAAATTTTCAAACTGCAAATTGCAATCAGGAATTTAACCATTTCAGTCTTGTTTGACTGAGCTCCTCGAGCTCTGTCAAACTAGATTGATTGGTTAAATTTCATGATGCCTTATGAGAAAAATTTTATGCTTGAAGTTTTGCAATTTTGACATCAGAGTGCAGAGAGTTAATTGATAGAAACTCTTTGAATGATATATATAATTTTAACCGTTGAGGTCTATTTCAGTCTTGGATCAACTTTTATCACTTCAGAACAGGTACCCCCAGAAGTAGAGTTTGAGTAAACTTGACCATTACATACATATACATATTTGCCATTGTTTCTAGACAAGTCTTGGCAGCCTATATTGGCAAGACTGCAAGGTCACAGAACAAAAAATGCCATAGTGTGGCAGAAATATATGAAATAATCTCCAGCCCTATTGTGGTTAAGTGTGTTGTTCTTGGAACTAGAACAATTAAATTTGAATAACAGCTTGAATTGGGTTAGAAATAAAATTAAAATTCTTCGGCGACTTTCTTACACATTAGTACACAATTCTCCAAGATTATGGCAAACATAACACCATCAATATCACTTAGGAATGTATTACAGTGGAACCTTGTTAATTGAATAGCCACTTTGCCAATGAAAATGTTATTCAATTAACAGGAGTATTCAATTAACAGGAATTGTGTCACTTTCCTGTATTCTAAAGATAAATTTGGCATTTATTATCTTTTATCTTGTTTGACAGAGCTTACAGAGCTCTGTCAAAGAAGATATGTTAGATTAAATGCTTGTATTGGATGTACAGATGCCAAATAGGTCAATAAACAAAGGAAAACTGGGGCCATTCAGGCTAATTGCTTGACAGGTTGCAAGGTTTTTTATTCAGTTAACAGGAGTTGACTCTATAACCTTTTTTCAATTAACAGGTCAAATTTGTACTGGAGGTTGGTAAATGGTTTTGTGTTGGGAAATTATATTCAATTAACATGGTTATTCAGTTAAGAGATATCCAGTCATATTCAATTAACAGAGATATCCAATCATATTCAATTAACAGGATTATTCAGTTAAGAGATATCCAATTAAGTGGGCTCCACTGTATTGTCAGATACCATAGTAGTCGTCTTCTGGACTTGTTGATGAAATATTTGTATGTTTTTGTGCCTGATCTGGTTTTGGCATACTTCTCAAATGGTATTGGTGTGTTTAACAGGGTAAAATGAGTCAAGCAGTGAGTTTGAAATGTGTGTATTAGAGATAGCACTTTCTGACATGTAAAGGGCAATTTCATAACGGAATTAGGGCATGCTTGTATTGATGAATACACAAACAATTCCTGTGATGTGGTCAATTTTCAAAAGCAGAAAATATTTTTGTGTAACTTTGCTTTTGCTCCCTATAGAAACCCTTGGTAATGCAGCAATGCTTGTTTACTTTGGTGAACAAGTTCTGCTTTTCTTCAGGCCTGGCATTTTCAGGAGAGTGATTTATTTGTGAAAACTAGCCCTCCTGGCTTCAGAAAATAATGATAACCATAACAGCCTATTCCTAAAACCCACATCTTTTCAGATGTCTGCTATGTTAGTGGTTGGTTCTCATCAGATTACCGAAGTTAAGCAATGTCGAGCCCGGTTAATCCTTGGATGGGTGACCATCTGAGTGATTGATTCCAACTCCTGTGTTGTGTCCTTGGGCAAGGCACTTCACCCCGACTGTCCACACGGGGGCACGATGATGCCATGTACTGCAGTGCGGAGTTACGATGTTGGGGAGATGACAGCTGCTCATTGTTGCTTGGTGGTTCTCTCCAGGTACTCAGGCTTCCTCCACCCGTGAAACTGTCGCCGACACGATATGACCTTGGCTGTTAAAGTGTTGTTAAAGCCTAATAAATAAATATATGTTAGTGGTCTCTGTGAGATGACCACACTGCCCCTCCCTCACCTCTGGGCCTTGCCAAGGCCCGGAGGTGTGGGAGGAGCAGTGTAGCCATCTCACAGTGACTACCTTGCTAGCCGCACCAAAGAAAATGTACAAGGCCCACTAGGCAGAATTCATTAATAGTGCCACTTTTAGCTTTTGCAAGCTGAGGAGAGCTAATCGCTCCCCTAAGCTATATGAGGGGAGCAATTTTTAACCCTCCTGCATTTTAAAAAATTCCTGGCCTCTTACTCTGCTTTACTGGTAAAATATGATCTGGTAACCAATGCCTGGGGTGGAAATCCTCTAAAATAAGCAGCACAGAATCAAATGATTGGTTAAAACTTATTTTATACATATTTTGCAGTCATGATATAGTCCTAGATGCTGAAAGTAGCCTTAACCATCAATATATAACCTTGCTTTTACAAATAATATGTTGCAAGAAATTTTATTGGAAAGGGCCTTTCACAACATTGTGTCAAATAATGGCATGTTATCGTGTCACATAACGGTGTGTTATCCGCTTAACTGCCAAAAGAAATGTATCTGTAGAATTATTTATCACACACCTATTAATGTAAAACACAAGATTTCCTCTGTTCTGTCAGTACGATAAAAAAAGTTGTATCGCACATGTGGTGATACAAAACACATTCGATTTTGTTTCGAACGTAAACAGAGAAGGAACCTGTCAAGATATATCGCGTCATCATTCGTCAAATGCGTGGGAGTCGAGATCGCTTGGAAATTCAAAGTTCCTCATTTAGATTTGTTTACGCAGGATTTAAACAATCAGATTTGAGTCAAAAATTTACAAAATAAAAATAACATTCTGACTGCTTGTTTCTTGACAAATACTTTCCACAGCTGGTCATATAATGATGGAGTGTACTAAACTTATTAGCTATTTAAAAACCTTTTGTTGAGTTATTCCCTTCAGTTTAGTCAATATTTGAAGTTTGATCAACTTGACCGTGACACTGATAGCTGTCAATTGTTTTTGACCAGTTGAATGCTGTAAAAATTAAAAAGCAAAATAGGGTTGGTACCCCACCCATTAACAGTGATGTCTTCTTGGCAACGAAGGAAAAACAGCGATTATCAACTTAAAAAATGCTTTTAGTTCAATTTTCGTGTAGATTTGTTGATTACATGGGAGGTGTGTGATAAATACAGAACTGCACATATGTTTGAATGGGTTTAGAATTATCGCACTCAATTGCTTTGGCCCAGGATATCACACAAGCCTTGGCTCTCTTAACCCATAATTAACCCTTTACCCAACGTAACGGCCAAAACCGGCCAGCGCTATTCTCAAAAATCGCCAATTAATATTTTTATACTGTACCAATGACCCAGACATAGCTGGTGCTAACTCTTAAAATATAGGGCCAAACACAAATTTTGCCCCCCAATCCCCAAAATTTGCATCTAAAACCAAAGAAAACATGTCCTGAATGGCCCTCCACACTTCACCTCTACTGCGCATGCGCAGTGTCAAGGACGTTCCGAAATTGGCGCCATTAATCATTCTAAGTTTGGCCCTTCATCATTTAACATCTGACTGATCTTTGTGCTTGTAAATCTCAGTTTAAATGATGCCAGACACATAAATATTAGTGAAATGGTGATTCTAAGGAGGATAGAGAAGGAGGAGAGGAAAAATGTGTGACAGAATATTATCAGGGCTGTAACTTAAAATTTTTTAATGAAATTATGTTAAGTTACCTATTTTTGAGGTAGCAGCCATTTTGTTGTCATTCTGGTTATTTAGTTACACTGATTTTTCAGTGTTTTCCTCTCTCCCTTTCCTTTAAGTCCCCTCTTGCTATTCTCCCATGCTTTTGGCATAGTTTCTGTAATTATTATTACTAAAATTTCTTGGGAGTTTTAGCTGAATAACAGAATGAATTCTGTTCTTTTCCCCATGTTTACGTCTTCACCTACGGGTGGTTAGGCGTTGTGTTCTGCATCTACCATCTGATGTTCTGCAGTTTCTTCCCTGGAAGTCTCTGTTTTGCATCAGATAGTGTATTTTTGGTAACTGATTCCGGGCCTGGGTGCCTGGAGTCTTATTTTAGTGTTTTTACACTCATTGTTTACATTTACAACAGCCCTCTGTGTGAGGGGGGATTTCTTGGAAATAATATCTTGATGTTATTTTAATCATAACTAGATACATTATTATTGTTCGTAAGTGTTGAATAAATTGTTTAAAATATTTTTAAAATTTTTGTCCACACTTAGGCTTGGGATCCATTGGGGCTCAACGTTACTTTTCAGAAACTTGGGCTATTCTGAAAAAATATTTTTTCAAAATATTTTGATTTCAATTATTTTTTCTATATTAATGGATCATATTATTATTATGTATTTTGATTGCCAGGGGTTGGTGCGAGTACCAGGACTTTGTTTTCTTTTCACATTGAAAGGATTTTGATCAATTGTAATAAGAGGAAGTCTTCCTCTGACTTTTATAATCATTCTATATGTGGTCAGTGTACTCGCATTAACTCCTGTTCTGTATTGTATGATTTCGATGACAACATGGGAAGCGTATGTCACGGTATGTTAGTGGGGAATTGGACACTCCGGTCCTTTCCCCGCAGGGTCACTCTACTTTATCAATTTCTATTTCAGACGATCAAGATTAGGGTGATGTATCTGTGATGTCTTCCAACAGTGTGCCTCCGTCGTCACAATTAATGAAGGGCTAGCGGAAAAGTGCTCATGTAAATACGCCAATTGCCTAAGAGGACCCTAGTAGGTTCGACGGCCTTTGACGTCCGCTAGCTCGCCCGGTGTAGCATCCATTCATCGAATGGTTCGGCAGCCGGGTTCGTCCGTTGCGGTCTAGAAGGAGTTTTGGGGTGATGCGAGCACTATAAATCAACCAAATGCACACCCAGTGACGGCGGATTAGAGGGAGAACGGAGGAAGCCTTTTAGTCCGGTTCATAGCTCGTTCTGGTCCATCTGGCCCCTCTCTCGTACAACAACATCTGGCCCCAGATGTTGTGGTACAAAATGTTTCGCATTCGGAGCATACGTCCGTCGCTCGGGACGCTCCGACATATAGGCAGTCTGGAGTAGACTGTCAATAAGGCTTCCTCATTCTCATGGTAGCGCACACGACCGCTCTTGGCTACGTGACCTCGGATATCCAGTCAGCTTCGCCAGTCAGAGAATCATCGGCGACCAGGTCGCACCATCCGGTAGCCAGGGACACGAGGCCTGCAGACTCCGGACGTTCGCATAGGAAAGTGTGCGGGAGTCCACGTACACGGAGCTTCCGGCGGCAATGCATCGTAAGACCGCTACTGCACAGGCCTCGGGAACGGACGTGCTTTCCTAAATAGCACAGCTTATCGCAGCATCCCAGCATCAACTGAATCTGTCGCATATTTTTTATCCGACGATGCTGGGTCGGGACGCTCCGTGGAAGCGGGTACGGACGTCCGAAAATTTCATCCGGTCCGACGGGATACCGAAAGGGATTCGGAGGATTTCGAGCTTTCCCTTTCGGAACAACATATGCTGTTGTGTATGTCATCTGACTTGATCTACAGCTTCTTTCGTCGGATCAGAATGCTGCAATGCCGGATAAGAAACTGATAGCGTCGGTGGACTTAGAAATTTTTGGTTCGGTTCAGGGACATCGTCCCTCAGTTCCGACATAGTCCAATAATGTCACACAAACTTTCGAATTATTAACGACGCTATATATATATTATTATTATATGCTTGCTATTACCAAGCATTTCTGGTTTCTTGTTCGCAAAGTTACGGAGATGTCTTTCAAAAGTGTGCCTCTGTTGTCATAGTTAATGAAGAGCTAGCGGCAATAAGTGCTCATGGAATATGTCTATCGCCTAAGAGGTCCCTTGTAGGATCGACGGAGTGACATTCGCTAGCTCACCCGGTGTAGCGTACATTCATTGAATGCTTCGGCTGCCGGGTTCGTCCGTTGCGGTCTAGGAAGGAGATTTGGGTGATGCGAGCACTTTAATTACTTTAGTACTCACCCAGTGACGGCGGATTGAGGACAGATCGGAGGAAGCCTGTTAGTCCGGTTCCAGGCTTGTCCAGGTCCGTCCGGGCTGTGAGCGAGAGAGGTCCCTCTCTCGTCCAACAACATAAGAGACCGCATGTTGTGGTTCAGATATTTTACATTCGGAGCATATGTCTGTCGGTCGGGACGCTCCGTTATATTGACAGTCCGAGAGACTGTCGATAATGCTTCCTCATCCTCACAGCAGGGCACACGGCCGCACATTGGCTACGTGACCTCGAGTATCCGATCAGTTTCGTCATTCAGTGATTCCACGGCGAATAGGTCACGCCATCCGGTAGCCAAGGGACACGAGGCCTATACACTCCGTTCGCTCGCATATTAGTAGTATGCACGGGGTAACGATCACGGAGCTTCCAGCGGCAATGCATTGTAGGACCGCTTCTCCACAGGCCTCAGTGACGGACGTGCTATCCGAGTTAGCACAGTTTTTTTGCAGCATCCCAGCAATCGACAGTTTCTTAGTCGAATCAGGAATTATCTGACGGCACTGGGTCGGTGCGGTCCGCGGTTGCATCAGGCACGGACGACCGAACGCTTTATAGGGTCCGACAGGATGGCGAAAGGGATTTGAAAGATTTCGAAATTTCCCTTTCGTAGCATCGGAAGCTGCCATTCATATCTTCTGGCATTATCTTCCAGTGATTATTATTTCAGACTACATTGCTGCGATGTTGGATAAGAGACTTATAGCGTCATTGGACACGGAATTTTGGATCGGTTCAGGGACATTGTCCCTGACTTACCGACGCAGTCCAATAATGTCATTAGAACATGTGTATTATTTATCGACGCTATATATACATATAAGCCTGCTACCAAGCATGATAGTTTAGTTTCTTGTCCGCAATGCTCATTTCTGCCTTTTTATCATTTATACGAATAATTTATTTTGGCAGAGCAGGGCATACCGAGAGTTCATATGCGTCTAGATGGTGTGGTTAAAGACTGGAAATATTCTTTTTTGCCGTCTATGTCTTTTCCAACCACAATGTTGGAAATGACAATGATGTCTAGTAGACTTAACTTAGACGCTTTATCATACGTAATCCACCTTTCTGAGGCGTTATCATTACGTCTTCAAGAAAAGAATTACGGGATATTATCCTCAATGTGATTTCTTTTGAGGGCAGTAGTTTGTTCACGTATAACTCCGCCCTTCAGTGGCTGATTGGAGTTGGTTAGACGTGACGCAGCCCTAGCTACATCCACGCGCGTGGATAGTAAGGTGAAGAACTCTCTCAGAGTCGCTTCGTTCTCGGAGAAGCTTCTCTTCGACTGCAACTTTTCAGCAATCCATGAATTGCTCGATTTACACGTTCTCTTGTCTATCTAGTGTTGCAAGAGATTCAGACTGGGGCAAACATTCGGTGGTTGACTCAGAGAGTGCCACTGCAGTTGCCGGATCCGAGTGTTATAATTATGACGGTTGCCAGTCAAACAGGTTGGGATATAATATTGATCCCAACGGATTCGAAGTGCCAGGGTCTTTGGGTTCCGCAGTCTCTAAGCAAGCACTTATCTTCCGCGGAATAATGTTTTTTAGGCTTGCTTTATGTCATTGGATGAACATTATTCAGAAACGCATGTCCAAATCCTGTCCGTTAATTCGACAGTAGTGGCGTATCTCCGGAACCAGGGAGGCACTCATTCGTTTCCGTTATTCAATTTAATGGAAAGAATCCTTCTGTTTGTTATAGTACACCAAGTTCTGTTTCGGTCCGTCATATTCCGGGTCGTCTGATTGTTTTACCGGACTCCCGTTCACTTATGGGTCGCTTGTTGCCGTCAGAATGGACTCTCAACAAACAAGTATTCAATCAGATTTGCTATCAATGGGAGCACCCAATGATAATTTATTTACGACACAGCTTGCTAATCAATTGCAGACGTATGTGTTTGCTTGTCCGGATCTCTGAGCTAATGTTGTGAACGCTCTATTGATCTAATAGGACGGAATGATAGGATATGCGTATCCTCCGGCGCTGTTGTTTCAGCAGGTATTGCTAAGATAAACAACCACAATACATTTCTGTTGATAGCATCTCTGTCTTCACAGAGACCGTGGGTAAATTTACTCTGATGTCTACTGTGGGACTTAACGCGAAATCTTCCTCAATGAGAGGATCTTTTTTCGCTGGGTAAAATCGTGTCATCTTTATCACAACCCGCAAGGTCGCAACCTTCACGTATTCCATTGTGTGGTCCTTATTGCATTGTAAGCATTGTACTGGACGAGCTTTGGACGCGATTTCTTACTATAGGAGATCCTCTTCTTCGCTATTCTATGCGGCTAAAGTGGAGGCTCTTCCGTCGTTGGTGTAGGGATCACTATGTTCATATTGTTGATCCCTCCATACTACTCATTGCAACTTTTTAGTATACTTGTTTGACAAGATCTACTGCAGCCTGTTATTATTAA
The DNA here is from genome assembly GCA_031216915.1 of Pictodentalium vernedei. NCBI lineage: Eukaryota > Metazoa > Mollusca > Scaphopoda > Dentaliida > Dentaliidae > Pictodentalium > Pictodentalium vernedei. The sequence continues at coordinate 97,641,037 of CM062294.1, forward strand.
GGTTATAGGTTTATGTTACCTCATACCTATGCACTCTATGATAGTTTACAATTGAGTCTTATGTCTCTTTATCTAAGTCAGTTAGTAACTTTTCGATAAATAGACTTAGAATCATTAGATTAAATTCCTATATGGAATTTAACTTCGGTTCTTATTTAGCTAAGTAATCATTTGAGTCTCTGGAAACAGTAGTTTTCAAATTCTGACCTTTTAGACAGTAATTCTGTTGGCTTCTCTTTTACTGAAGAGTCAGTGAGTTTCATCCACTATCGGTGGATGATTTTCACTTTCGTAGTTTCGGAATCACTACTTCCTTTACTATTTAGGTTGGATTTTTGCATAAGAGTTAGGCTCCTAATATCCGGATCCTATTGTTATTAAGGTCCTTCCGTCTTCGTACGGGCATAGGCCTTTACTCTGTCCGGTTAGAGTTTATGTATTTATAAACAGATATCTGTTTATTACTACGGGCGTAAACTTCTAATGTCTTTGATGCCTATTAGAAGGACGTTACGCTCCATTCTATTGCTAATGGATTCAATTAACTATCGATACTGCTTATGGTATATCTTTGACTCAGCAGTTGTGTTTGAGATTTCGGCTCATGAAGTAAGAGTTCTTCTACATCTTGGGCTTACATTAATAGTGTCGCTATTATAGATTTCTGAAGGCTGCTCATTGCACTCAGCCATCCACATTCATGAATTTTTTATCTCAGAAATATTGAGTCCATTTCTGGAGGCCTCTATTGTTAGGTCTATTATCTACTGCTCAGAATGTCATTCACTTAACAGTTGCTACTATAGCTAGGTAGGCTGTCTGTTTCGGCAGTGACTCCGTTCTGCTGCCCTCTTCGCTCTAGGCTATTTGACCCAGGGCAAGAAAAGGGGGGGGGGGGGGGGAGGGTGTTCCCTTGGGTCACCTGTTTTACTATGAAAACAAGGGGATACCTCCTCCGGAGTTAGTAATTCTGAGCTGTTATTGGGATGGTTGTTTAGTGAGAAGTTTATGTTTTAAAAATTCATTCAAGTCTTAGTTTTTAAAGTATAGCTTTTGAATATAGCACGTGTCAACGGACATGATTATGCAATCCTCAGACACTTTTAAGGAGTATAAAGAGTCTCTATTCTCTAGACTTACTTTATTTATTGGCTTACTTTAAAAATTATTAGTATAACGATTATACTAGATATTAATAGAGTACATGGATGTATGATGCTCAATTTTGGAAGGTGTTGTATCTTTCTAATTTATCATAAATAAGAAAGATACATGTAAGGCCTAATACTTCTTTTTCCCTAGAGGGGATGACTCTATTTTATATTATTGAGCGTATTCCATCTTGCTCTATGTCCTTGGCCCTCCAGCCTTTTTACTATTCAGCTATGTCTGGGTCATTGGTACAGTATAAAAATGTTAAAAAATTTATAGTAATTTATATATTTTTTATACTTACCAATGACCCAGACGGGGATGGCCCTCCCAGGAGTTGGGAACTCTTACCTCCCCGCTGAGTACATAGCGCTTACCAGGCACTGGTTATTAGAATGATTAATGGCGCCAATTTCGGAACGTCCTTGACGCTGCGCATGCGCAGTAGAGGTGAAGTGTGGAGGGCCATTCAGGACATGTTTTCTTTGGTTTTAGATGCAAATTTTGGGGATTGGGGGGCAAAATTTGTGTTTGGCCCTATATTTTAAGAGTTAGCACCAGCTATGTCTGGGTCATTGGTAAGTATAAAAAATATATAAATTACTATAAATTTTTTAACTTTCATTATTTTTTTCATTTTTTGTCTCAAAAACATAGATTATGACCCCTCATTGGAACGAGCTCGTCGAGCTCGTTCCAATGAGGGGTCATAACCTATGTTTTTGAGACAAAAAATGAAAAAAATTAGTTATTCCAAAATTTTTTTTGCAAGTGTCGTCTGCTTTTCATGTTAGGTAAAGGGTTAATTCTTGACCCATTCAAACGTGTGGTTCTGTATGTTTGCACTGTTTCAAAATAAATTTTTATCCGCGACAAATTGCTCTGTATATGGTAATATCAGTCGGTTGGTCGGTTGGTTAATCGGTCAGCCAGCCCATCTGTCATCCAGTCAGTCTGTTAGTCTGTGACCAACAAGTTTTTAAACTCAGTAACTTTAAAAAGCTTGGTGAAATAACATCATATTTGGTATGAAAGTGTATCTTATTGATGTTTAGCCCCATGTTCAATGCAGCTGCTATTCAGAATATTTTCATCAGAGTTATTGACCTTCATGAACTTTGAATTTATTCAGGCCTTTAGATTACCCCAATTAGAGAAGGTGTGAAGACATCAAGAAAAATATATAAATTCCCCTGCTTGTTCTCCATTTGAGAATAACTTCCATCATAATATGGCCACAGAAACACAAAGAAAGGCATGGCAATAAAACATAACAGGATAAGGCTGTTATTTCTGGTTTTAATGTACCCAAATTAGGGCAAAAGGGTGTGCCCAAAATATATGAATTTAAAGGCCTGATTTGTTTCATATTTACCTTCCATTGCAGCTTGGGTGTGAATTCACAACTTTTAACCCACAAGTATGATTAATTATTTAACTCACCAGCCTTGGCTTGTGGTTTAACCCTTTACCCAATGGAGATGATATCAAAATTTATTATTTCAAATATTTTCAAAAATTTTTGAAAAAATTTCAACAAAACAATATCATGTGACCCCTCATTGGAACGAGCTCGTTCCAATGAGGGGTCACATGATATGATTTTGCTGAAATTTTTTGAAAAATAATATTTTTTCAACTGCTGAATTTGCATATTATGCGGGCAGATATGGCCGATTCGTTGGGTAAGGGGTTAAATACTTAATCCTACATATCAGTTGAAAGGTACTTATTGACATATTGTATTTCTTACGTAGACGTTTATTATCATTGGGTAAAATAAATCAACATTTAAAAAAAATTACAAAGCCCAATGCATTAATTTTTTATCGCTATGCAATGAAATAAAGAGATTGTGTCATAAGATAATTGTGATAGTGTAATGACCTTTATGACACTACAGCTGTTATTGGTATAAACTTTTTCAATGTTAAATCTGTCAGGGAAATTTATTACCCAAGTGTGGGAATGAAGCTAAATTTTATCACAGGCTTGTTATTCTCACAGTTTGATCGAAAAACTGAGCTATTCCCTTAATTAGCTTGGGCTTCAACAGATTCTCACAGTTTGATGGAAAAGCCGGGCTGTTCCCTTTATCCTACCCCTGACTTGAAAAGTCGAAAGGGTATCAAGTGGAGACCTTCATCCATCCATTCATCTATCTGTTTGTCCGTCTGTACCAACATTTTCCCTTGTATCTCAGCCACTGCTACTCCGATTTGAATGATATTTGGTGATGTGATAGAGCACAGAACGATACCTGTATTGCGCAAGTTTCTTCCACACATTTTTTCCAGAGGTATGGTCCTTTTTTGACTTCGAAAATTCAAAATTCCTTTTGTCTAAACATTTTCCCATGTAGCTCATCTACAGCTACTCTGTTTTGAATTATATTTGGTACAGTGATAGAATAACATGGGGGTAACGATACTTGCCTAGCCGTGAGTTTCTTCCACACATTTTATCCAGAGTTATGGCCCTTTTTTTGACTTGGAAATTTCAAAATTCCCTTCCGTCCAAACATTCTGCCTTGTATCTCAGCCACTGGTACTCTGATTTGAATGATATTTGGTGTGGTGCTAGAGCATCATGTGATTACAATACCTGTTTAGCATGAGTTTCTTTCACCTATTTTCTCCAGAGTTATGGCCCTTTTCACTTTATCAACTTAGAAATTTTTTTGCGGTCAGGGCATTTGCAGTGCTTTGCGATGCAGGCCTCTTGTTGGCTAGGGCTTCATTAGTTGAATAATTTGATGCCCTGACTGTTATAATCAGCCCTGGTTATCACAGTTCAATTGAGTTGTACCTTCTATTAATTCCTTACCTGACGAATCTCCTGTGGAAACCCTAGAAAATGAAGCTGTGCTTCTTTACTGTGGTTTTACGGGCTCTGTTTTACTGGTAAAATAGGACCCAGTCGTGAATGCTTGAGGTTGAAGTCCTCTAAAATGGGAGATATGGGCATAAACAATTGACTAACCTTGACTTTATCTCTGTGTTGTGCTCATGATTGGCCATTGTGCAGAAGTATGTGACCTTAAACACCAATAAATAATTTTTGTCCATATGTACAGAATTTGAAAGTGATACTTTGGGTGATAACAAACTCCATGGGGAATTTAGTTACAATTCACTCTCCATGTACTGTATTATGTCCATATGAGAACCCCAGGAAGTGAGGCAGTGCTTGTTTAACACTTTACCTAAGACGAAAAGCAGACGACACTTGCAAACAAAATTCTTGAATAACTATTTTTTTCATTTTTTGTCGCAAAAACATAGGTTATGACCCCTCATTGGAATGAGCTCGCTGAGCTCATTCCAAAGAGGGATCATAACCTATGTTTTTGAGACAAAAAAATGAAAAAATAATGAAAATTAATTGGTGATTTTTGCGAATAGCGCTGGCCTGTTTTGGGCGTTCGTTACATTGGGAAAAGGGTTAATGTGGTAAACAAGCTCTGTTTTACTGATTTATCAAAATATTTCAAGAAAATCATATCATGTGATCCCTCATTGGAATGAACTTGTTGAGGGGTAACATGACATGGCTTTGTTAAAATTTTATGAAAAATTTGAAAACAAAAACAATACTTTAAAAAATAATTTTTGATTTCATTTGCATTGGGTAAAGGGTTAACCCTTTACTTAATATAATGGCCACATCCAATCACGTTGTTCACAAACAATCACCATTCAAATTAGATAATTTCTCCAATTCAGCTTAAAAAACATAGCTTATGACCCTTCAATGGAAAGAGCCAAAAGTCGTGTTTTGGGGGTACAAATTTTTTTAAATCATTCAAAAATTTTATTTATTTCATTCAATTTATTTATTTTTCCAAATGCCATCTGCTAGTAATTTTTTCAGTAAAATGATGACATGCTTTTACCTGACACACTGTAAAGACCCTGTGAGCCCTTTTCAGGACAGTGTATCACATTTTGGTATATTTAATGGCTTGAAATAGTTAAATAGGTGGCAAATAATTGCATGAGTGACAGAAGTCCAAACTCGAGATCTCTTTCTGATGAACAACTGATACTTTTATAGAAATCAGTTTAGTTGTCACAGCACTCGCTATATTATTATTATGTTACATGAGTGTATTTTGATGTTTCTCACTAAGTTTTTATATTTGTAGATCTCTTCATCCCAACCTAAGTTGACATGTTTGGTTGCAATATTTGGCATTATTCCCCAAAATTGACAATTGTGCTACATCCATACAGACATGAGTCGCCATTAAAAAACCATGCACAGCATGGGTCCACATTCACTAGTTTAACCCTTTACATAACATAGCGGCCAAAAACGGCCAGAAAATTAACCAGGATAAGCCTACAACACCCTAAAATATCTTGTAAATTTCTCAATAAATCCATACAAATATGGATATCATTAGAACCAGCTCGTAGAGCTGGTTCTAATTACATCCATATTTGTATGGGTCTATTGAAAAATTGTGAAATTTGCTTTCGAAAAATGTGAAATTGATATTTTTTTTTTTAAAGAAAAATACTGTGTAAGGTAAAGGGTTAAAATAATTGATCAAAATTGCAAGGGTGGGTTACCCCATTAACCCACTTTTTCAGTTCACACAAACACACACAACACCTCTTCATCAACATTTTTCTTCTTAGGATTCACAGTTGTATTGCATACAATCAAAGTGGGGATTGTTTTATTTGCTTTGAAGAGATGTTGAAATGAAATTAACTAGGCCCTCAATATAATAATTGTTCAGGCCTTATTTTAAAAAGGTAACATGATCTGATTTAATTTTCGTATTTTGCAGTAATATATACCAACATTACATTTGACTTTTATGCTTGACCTTCCATCAGTAAATGAATATCTTAACTGGATATCCACTGGCATGATATTTGGATGATCTTTTCAGTGGATTTCGCATGATAGGAATGAGTGAAGACAAGCAAATGAAATGTATATTTTGTCTAACAGGTAGAGTGATTAAAGTCCATTTTGAGGCTTTATTCTGAAGTGCAGGTACAACAACTTAAAGGTTTCATGCTGTGTCGATGCGCTTCATATTATCCTTTGAATGAAATTATTGGGGGCGCGGTGACTCAGTTGGTAGAGGTGCAGGCTGCAAGCCGAGAGGTCCTCAGTTCGAATCCCACCTGCGGCAACCACGTTGTGTTCTTGGGCAAGACACTTCACCCCCATTGCCCATGTGGGGGCACGGTGGCAGTGTGTACTAAGGCGTACTGCACGTCGATGGTGCACGTGTCTTCAACCAATGCTAACCCTGCTTGTGTGGAGTCAGTATGTAGGGGAGCTGACAGTTGCTCGGTGGTTCTCTCCGGGTACTCCGGCTTCCTCCACCCATAAAACTGTTGCGGTCATGATTAGCCATTGTGCAGAAATATGTGACCTTAAACACCAATAAATAAATAAATAAATAAATGAAATTTTTTCATCTCTGTGGACTTGCCTTGTTCCAATTTATGGGAGAGTGCCATTTGGCACTCTCCCATAAGTCGCATCAAGGCAAAGGCACATGAATAAATTTTCATAACCAGAAATAATTTAGCTCTCTACCAGTTAAACCTGGATGAAATACCTCTTACAACTACATCACAAGAACCTGCAAAGTCAAAACAGACATAACTTGTCTTTTTCATAGTTTACATAATTTTTGTTATTTAGTAAGCTATGTGGATCTGGATTAGTTTATTTGAGGAGAGGATGGAAAGCTGCATATTCAAGTCTTAACATCTCATTTTTTATTATCTTCTGATAATATTTTGTAAAATTTATTTTTTGTAATTTATATTATTTCTTTAAAAGAAAAAATAATGGGGTAAATTCCAGCCTGCAAATAATATATTTTTTTCTAGAACGTGTCATTGAGACAGGTACCAACAGTTTTGTGCCTGTCATCACAAACCTGATACTTGTCTCAGGGGTTTTGGATAGAGATGGGCAGTATACCCCAAAGACCCAAACGGGTAGCGATATCATGGGGATACCAAAAACAACAAACCGAACCAATCATTGAATACCAAAACTGTTTGGATTTTTAAATTTTTCTGCATTCGCTATTTATAAAGCCCCATCGAGGCTTGATAGAAGTTGAAGGGTTCATTTTCATGAAAGTAGTGACTGATTTTCTTTTCAGTTTTGTTAACCCTTAAGGGCCTGGGCAATTATCCAGAATTCCCACTGGACTACAACCTGTACTTGTCCAGCTGCTTAGTGGTGATTTGTAGCCAAGTCTTGGCTGCCTGTTAAGGCAGCCAAGACTTGGCTAGAAATCACTGCCCAGGTGATTTGTGTATTTTCAACAGGACCTCATAATAATGGCATGGTCAGGGCACATGCTCTGAGATAGCAATAGTCTGAAATAGGCCTTGAAAAGGTAAGGTGTGTTTTGAACAAATCACAAAATTATTGTAGATATGATTTGTGTTCGTAAAATAATTCTATTGTTGAGCTATTGACAGTGGCAGGGGGCGCAGTGGCTCAGTTGGTAGAGAGAGAGAGAGGTCCTCGGTTCGAATCCCACCTGCGGCAACCGCGTTGTGTCCTTGGGCAAGACACTTCACCCCCATTGCCCACGTGGGGGCACGGTGACGCTGTGTACTAAGGCGTACTGCACGTCGATGGTGCACTCTTGTCTTCCACCAATGCTAACCCTGCTTGTGTGGAATTGGTATGTTGGGGAGCTGAAAGTAGCTCGCCGTTGCTCGGTGGTTCTCTCGGGGTACTCCACCTTCCTCCACCCGTAAAACTATCCCGGTCATGGTTAGCCATTGTGCAGAAATATGTGACCTTAAACACCAATAAATAAATAAATATTGACAGTGGCATTTATTGCGCTGTGGTAGATTGATGCAAGAATAACTTATTGTGTATTTTTCTGATGTGAATTCCTCCTTGGTACTATCAGGAAATATCAATCAAGTCAGATACTGAATCCTAAATTCCAAGGGTGAATTTTATAGCATGTTCAGTTTATAATATGGAGGTGTGTGTTAATTGAATGTGGAGATCTGACTAAAATCTTGCTTTTACTGCTGTAAACAAGTTCTGCTTTACTGGTAAAATAGGCCCCAGAATCAACGTCAGGGGTTGAAGTCCTCGAAAGTGGGCAGTAAAGATATAAATGATTATTTATCGAGCTCGTTCCAAAAGGGGTCATAACCTTTGTTTTTGAGACGAAAAATGAAAAAAATTAGTTATTCAAAAATTTTGTTTGCAAGTGTCGTCTGCTTTTCATGTTAGGTGAAGGGTAAACAACACTTTTGACAGCCAGGGTCACCTCGTGTCAGACAATTTTACAGGTGGAGGAAGCTGGAGTACCTGAAGAGGACCACCAAGCAATGTTGAGAAACTGTCAGACTACCCAACATACTAACTCCACACAAGCAGGGTTAGCATTGGTTGAAGACAGGTGCAACATTGATGTGCAGTACGCCTTAGTCCACAGCACCACTGTGCCCCCCCCCCCCCCTCCCCCCATGGGCAATCAGGATTAAGTGCCTTGTCCAAGAACACAACACAGTTACCTGGCGGGGATCAAACCCTGGACCTCTTGGTTTGAAGTTCAATGCTGTAACAACTGAGCCACCATGCTCCCTGTGTAAACGATTAGCTATATTTAACTACATCCCAGTATTGCAGTAATGAGATGGCCAAAGATGCTGAAAGTGACCTTTAACATAAATAAATAAATAATATTGACTTATTATCACTTATTGGAAATCTCTTTGTAGGAGAGCTTTCCAATAAATGGTAATAATTAAGGAATTTCGTATTGGTGAAACTTATGGAAATTTAACTTGATTTTAAATTAGACCTTTTTTGTATTCAATTCCAAGGACTTTTACTGGTCATTAAATCAGGAACTAGTGAATTGGAGCCTGTCTGTGAGCATGACAGGTTGTTTATTTGCAGGCTTGGAAGTTATTATCGGTATGTAGATCACCAAATTTTACTAGTCTTGTAAATTAATTTTTTGAATTTTTTTCTTAGTTCATTATTAACTCTGTAGATAACTGCACAGGAACAAACTAATTTTAATTTAGGCTCTTGAATAAAAGAATTCTTGTTTCTAAGGTGCCCACCTCGTCTTTGTAAATCTTCCTGATCACCCTTTTTTAATTTGGAAATGTCTTTAGTGATATTATTTTGCATTTGCACGACTTAAATTGTTTGACTGAGGCATAGACAAACCAGACATAGTTGGTTAAATATGCAACTGCATAAAGAGTAATTGCTTGACTGGACTTGTTACGTGAAATAATTCATGAGAGGTGAGGGACGTTGTACAAACACGTGTTTTACAATATAGTCCCTCGCTTCGCCTCTGTTCATTACTTTTCATTATTAACGATAATTATTTAACCCTTTACCTAACGTAATGTCCAGCACTATTCTAAAAAAATCGCCAGTTAATTTTCCTTATTTTTTCATTTTTTATCTCTAAAGCATAGGTTATGACCCCTCATTGGAACGAGCTCGTTCCAATGAGGGGTCATAACCTATGTTTTAGAGACAAAAAATGAAAATAATAGCTATTCAAGAATTTTTTGTGTAAGTGTTGTCTGCTTTTCATATTAGGTAAAAGGTTTAAAAAACAAAAAACAATGAAGTCCCCATTGCATCCAGGGCAAAGCATCTTTGTTTGCGCGCACGGATACATGACACAATTGTTGATTGCATAATTCACTTGTGACTTTTTCATTTTTAATCAAACCCGGAAATCCCAGTAAATCACACTTTGTAAAGTAATAAATATGCGTAATCTTCACTGCTGAAAACATTGTTTTTTTCATAAAATAGTGTAAGGAGTTGAATTAATAATTCCAATTCATTTCAGGAATGTTTTTTGGATTAACCATTAAGAGCCTAATTCCGACTTTGATAACTTTTTAATGCAAAGGACCAGATGCCCCAACATGCATTATTTGGGTAAACTGAAAACTTGTTTTCTAAGATGTTTCTAGGCAAGCTTTGGCTGCCTCTCGTTCCAGTGAGGGGTCATAACCTATGTCTTGAGACAAAAAATGAAAAAAACAATGAAAATCAATTGTCGATTTTTTAGAATAGCGCTGGCCGGTTTTGGCCATTACGTTGGGTAAAGGGTTAAACACCAACAAATAAATATGGTACGTACAATTATGTTTGAAGGTAAAAAGCACCAGAACAATGATGTTACAGTTTTTTCTGGATGAGTATGTTCAAACTGGTAACGTCATTTCAAATATTTCGTATGGTGACGTCAGACAGTATCATATAGTACTGGAGCCATAACCTTAGAAAAAACTTAGCGAGCTATTGTCCAATTAGAGGGCAAGGATTTTTGTCTTTTTGGAACATAGATTTGTTAAGGTACATAAAAGCATGTGGTGTTCTTTGTGATAAGAGCGATAAAACCAATTTTCTAAAACTTTTTCAGGAACATGTGTCCAAATACCAACAACATCTACTTTGAAGCATAAAACAAATAAATATGAAAAGATTTGTGAACCATACAGATTCTGACATAGAAGCAAAATGGCCAAATCTTATGCCAGCTAAAAATAAATAATAATTTAGCATTCGAAACGTTTGTGGCTATTTGAGTGAAAAATAGTAGGACCCCAACTTTGAATGTTATTCAGAAGAACTATTCCATTTATTAAGTATTCTTTAGGCCTTATTTAATATGTTTGAAAACATTATATTTATTTATTAAGGTTCAATGACACTTTAACAGCCAAGATCATATCGTGTCGTGACAGTCTTACGGGTTGAGAAAGCCGAAGTACCTGAAGAGAACCACCAAGCCACAAAGAGCAGCAGCTGCCAGATCCCCAACATCGTAACTCTGCACTGCTGCACAGACAGGGTTAGATTGGTTGAAGACAAGTGCACCATTGACGTGCAGTATGCCTTGGTACACAGCATCATCGTGCCCCCATGTGGACAATCAGGGTTTAGTGCCTTGCCCAATTACACAACGTGGAAGTCTGAATTGATTGCTCAGATGGTCACCCATCCAAGGACTAACCAGGCTCAACGTTGCTGAACTTCGGTAATCTGATGAGAGCCAGTTACTGCAACGCCACCCCGTTTGAAATCATTGTTTTGCTTGTTCAAAATGGAAATGCTGTTTGCTTTTTTAGAGTATTAAATTATTTTGGAAAGTGATTTGTTACATAAGTATTTTATTTTCAGGATATTATTCTCCCAGTAAGAGGAGTCCGATATTAGCAAGATTTTATTCATAAATAATTGTTTTATCAAAATTTATTGGAGAGTGCCTATTGGCACTCTCCAATAAATTGTGATAAAACAGATTTGTGTAAAGCATTTTTTTCCTACTGCTGTGCAAAGAACAAGCTAATGCATACAGTCTAAAGCCACTGAAGTGGCTTTCACATAGGGTCCTGTGAATCTTCGAGATTTGATTCAGACTGAAATCTTTCCTGAGATTCGATTTGAATCCATTATCATGGATTAGACTTTTCGAATCCACCCAATTAGTTTGAACATACTCATCAGGAGGAAACTGTAACATCATTGTTCTGGTGTTTTTCACCTTCGAAGTTGGCAAATCACCTTTGCAATCTGTACTAATGGCAGGATATATGAAATTTGAAAGACGTTGGGTTTTCTCACGCTCTTAAATTGCACTTGTAGTACTGGACAATCAAGTGGAATTAGCCTGTGTCAAGTGAAGGGCCATAAAAGTCAATAAAGTTACTCCCCATTAACAGGTGAAGGAGGGGTTTTTTATCGGCACTATTCAATTCTGCTAGTGTTGGATGAAATCACAATGGACTATGCTGAATACCTCTTAGTTGGCTCTGTCTTTGAACCTGACAATATAAACTATGTCATAGTACAGACTTTCCACTTCAACCTCGCAATTAAGAATTTTTATTACTTTCTGAAGTGTGATTTACTGGGATGTCCGGGTTTGATTATAAACGATAACTTCACAATTGAATTATGCAATCAACAATTGGGTCATGTATCCATGTGCACAAACGTTGACTCTTTGCCATGGGTGTAATGGGGACTTCATTGCGTTTTTTAACGCTTTACCTAACATGAAAAGCAGACGACACTTGCAAAAAAAAATCTTGAATAACTATTATTTTCATTTTTTGTCTCTAAAACATAGGTTATGACCCCTCATTGGAACGAGCTCAATGAGCTCGTTCCAATGAGGGGTCATAACCTATGTTTTAGAGACAAAAAATGAAAAAAATAATATTAATTGGCAATTTCTGGCCGTTTTTGGCCGTTACGTTAGGTAAAAGGTTAAATAATATAATTATCGTTAATAATGAAAAGTAATAAACAGAGTAATCTCTTGACTGGACTGATTACGTGAAATAATTCATTCGAGGCGAGGGACTATATTGTAAAACACTCGTGCGCATTCGCGCACTCGTGTTTGTACAATGTCCCTCACCTCTCATGAATTATTTCACGTAACCAGTCCAGTCAAGTGATTACTCTCTATTATATATCTTTTTTGTATTGGATTCATCCCCTTTCCCTATGACAGAGCAAAATGATGAAATAATTTGATAGCTGCAATCCCCATTCGTTTCTTCACTGATCGATGTAGTTTGGATATACAATGCGGAGAATTTCCCATAAAGCTTTTTTTTTCGCAGAAATGGATTCAATTCAGATTTGATTTGGATTCAAATATTTTGCTTGCTTGGTTTCGGTATTCTTTTCGACCCAAAAATGAGGATTTGCTGTGCCTTACTTTCAGCACTTTTCAACAGGGCCATGATAGAGGCTTGCAGCACTTAACCAGTTAATGTGATTAAGATAGCTTTCCAGTATGACATATTTGTTGTACCGGAATTTGGCCCATGTATCCTGTCAGAATATTATGTATCCTTTGTCTGTGAGTCAGGGTTCATAAAATTCTGACAAGAGTGCATAGGGCTGTGTCCACTACCAAAGAACTGTATAACTAATATTATTCTACCTCCTTTCTACAAGTATATGAAAATTTCTTCATTTTTAAAATGTCCCATTCATTCTGCATATAAACTAAAGGTGGTGCCCAGTCAAAATCTATCATGGCTGACAGTGAAGCGTCATCCTCCTTTGTTTATTCATCTTTCAGATGTTGTCAGGCAATAACTTATTCACATTAAACAAGTTAGAATTTACTATTTCTCCCATGATAACCTCCAGAAATGGAGCAGTGCTTGTTTACTGTGGTAAACAAGTTGTGTTTTACTGGTAAAATTGGACCCAGAACCAACACCTGGGGTGGATGTCCTCTAAAATGGGCAACATTGGTATAAAGGATTGGTGGAAGTGGAAGCAAAGGTATAAACAATTGGATAAACTTGACTTCGTATCTATGTTGTACTCATGATATAGTCATTGATGCTGAAAATGACTTTTAAATAAATAAAAAATAAATGAATAAAATTTATTATTGATCACAGTTGCTAGTTCAGGGTACAGAAAAAATAGTCTAGGGTTATCTTCTTTACATCCCCAGGCCTGGCATTTTCAGGAGAGCAATTTATTCGCTCACCTACTGCTCGCCTTAAAAAAATTAAGGCGGGCGAAAACTAGCCCTCCTGGCCTTAGAAAATAATGATTACCATAACAGCCTATTTCTAAAACCTACAACTTTTCAAATCTCTGCTATGTTAGTGGTCTCTGTAAGATGGCCACACTGCCTCTCCCACACCTCCGGGCCTTATTGAGGCCCAGAGGTGTGGAAGGGGCAGTGTAGCCCTCTCAGAGATACTACCCTGTTAGCAGCACTAAATAAATTGTACAATGCCCAATTGGCAGATTTCATTAATAGTAAAACTTCATTTTGTCACTTTTAGATTTTATAAGCTTGAGGAGAGCTAATCGCTCCCCTACATTTCTAAGAATGCCAGGCCTGCATCCCTGTAGAAACCCCAGGAAGTGAAGCAATGCTTGTTTATGTGTGGTAAACCAGCTCTGTTTCACTGGTAAAACAGAACCTGGACACCAATGCCTGGGGTGAAAGTCCTCTTAAAGCGGGCAACATAGGTATAAACAATTGACTAGACTTGACTTTATATCCATGTTGCGGTCATGATTAGCCATTGCACAGAAATATTTGACCTTAAACAGCAATAAATAAATAAATAAATCTTCCTCACAGTTGGTAACCTAATATAGTGTATACGGTGTCGTTGAATTCCATATTGGGCTCAAGCTTTGTTGAAGCCATTATGAAATTGACAGACACTGTATACACCATTATTAGGTCACTACCAAGTGTGTAACAGGACACAGAAGATAACAATTCTGACAGATGTGGACAGAGTTCAAAACGATATATAATCGTAAAAAAATGCTATGCATAAAGTTGGTTTGTTGTATCTTTGACATTGGATGTCAGATTTTAGGTTAATACTAAAAGGTCATTATTGGAGGTGTCTTCCAACAGCAAGTACTTGCATAATTATTATCCAACCATTTTGAATTCATGTGTGTAAAAATGTCTTATCCCTTTACCTAACACAGTATTTTTAAAAAATAAATTAAATTTCACATTTTTTGGAAAAAAAATTCACAATTTTTCAATAAAACCATGCTGATATGGATATCATTAGAACCAGCCTGACGAGCTGGTTCTAATGATATCTATATTTGTATGGTTTTATTGAGAAACTTCTGAGATATTTTAGGCTGTGGTAGAATATGTAATTATTCTGGTTAATTTTTTGGCCGTTTTTGGCCCCTATGTTAGGTAAAGGGTTAAAGCTGTCAAGTGAAACATGTTTTATTGTATAAGAAGTGATTTCTGAATGTTTGCTTTGCAAAAAGGAATGTGTTTGAATGATTTTGATCTGTTTGCCTTGTTTGTGTGTACATTTATATGTCTGTTTTCAATTGTCTTGTCCAAGCAATAAATATTTTCAGTGATCCTGCACCTGCACCATCCTCGACTTTTAGTCACTGTCAGAGGCAGGAAGCATTTCGAACATGAGGGGATATAGTCATAAAGGGCACCCACACACTGATCTATATTAGTGGTGGCCCCTCTGTGGAAGTGAAGCAATGCTAGTTTTACTGATAAAATAGGACCCAATCACCAATGATTTTGGTGGACGTCCACTAAAATGGGAAACACAGGTTTGAACGATCGGCTGGATTTGACTTTGTATCCATGTTGCGGTCATGCTTAGCCAGTGTGCAGAAATATGTGACCTTACACACCAATAAATAAATAAATATTAGTGGTGGCTCATTTGCCTTAGAGTTTGGGACGTACGCACCTGTACATTGAAAAAAATGCACATTTTTTCCCCCATATTTAGCACATTTATTAACAATTGAGCTCAAAAGATGGATTTTTCACACACACACCCTGATTCTCTAGTGATGGTACTATGATGTGAGTATATATTGGTAATTGTTGGCCTAATGTATGTATCTCTTTCTTCAACTATTTCTGGAAAAAGTTGTGGGGGGGGGGGGGGGAGGAGGGGGTTGGTGGGGTAAGGTTTACTGTGGTAAACAAGTTCTGCTTTTCTGGTAAAACAGGATTTGGTAACCAATTCCAGGTGTAGAAGACCTTATGTGGGAAGAATAAACATAAATGATTGACTAAACTTGACTTTATATTTTTGTGGAAGTCATGAAATAGAACAGGTTGCTGAAAGTGACATTAAACATTAATAAAAAAAATTAAAATGAATTGAATAACCATAATAATGAATATAGAATTTACCAATATGTGTCTCTGTGTTGATAAATGACACACATTTTATAAAATCTGTTCCAAATGGGTTAAAATTGTAGACCATTAATATAATTGGAGCTTTTTTATGTAAATATGCTGTGATCTTTTGAAGAAAGTGTAGACATAACCATGTTTAGAATACAAGTTAAAAGGAAATATTTCGAGTGGACAGCAGAAGTGTAAACATCTTAAGTCACTTTTGTTATCCAAATACAAACTTAATGCTGAGATGTGTTTGAATCCAATCAAAGAAGTCATTCATCTGGTCATTTAGTTCATTAACTCCCTGCTATCTTTTTAGCAGCAGTTTTGCCAGTAATGCAATTGAGCAATTTATCCGGTAATATTTCGTTTGACAGAGCTCGGTGAGCTCTGTCAAACGAGATATTAATGGTTGAATATTTGATCCTTTACAAAGAATTTTTATGGACAAAGAAAATACATTTTCAAGTTATCAGAGAGCGAAGGGTTAACCCTTTACCCAATGTAATGGCCAAACCGGCCAGTGCTATTCACAAAAATCGCCAATTGATTTTTATTATTTTTTCATTTTTTTTGTCTCAGAAACATAGGTAATGACCCCTCATTGGAACGAGCTCGTTCTAATGAGGGGTCATAACCTATGTTTTTGAGACAAAAAATGAAAAAAATTAGTTATTCAAGAGTTTTGTTTGCAAGTGTCATCTGCTTTTCAGGTTAGGTAAAGGGTTAATCTTGTTCTTCGTTATTAAAGTACTCTTTAGCTGTGTGCTGACTCATAAAGCAGTAACATATCACTTGACTTAGGGCCAAATTAATTTGTCAGATAACCTTGGTTATAAAAAAAATTATAACAACTGTTGACCTATTTCATTTTGACTCATATTCTTATTATTCACATGAACTTGTGTATCTTTCCAAATGTGTTGGTACACTATTAATTTCCCCCACGGGAACTCCGGAAGTGGAGCAGCTCTTGTTTACTGCAGAAACAAGTTTTGCTTTACCCGTGAAATAGGACCTGGTAATCCGTGCCTGAGGTGGAAGTTCTTTTAAAGTGGGCATTGTATGTTTAAAGGATTGAATAAATTTGACTTAGTACCAATGTTGTGGTCATGAGATAGTCATAGATGCTGAAAGTGTTCTTAAACACCATTAAATAAATGAATACCATTAATTTTTTATTATGCCCCGACCTCTGAAGGAGGATTCGGGAGTATCTAGTAAAGTCCTCCGTCCCTCCATCCATCTGTCTGTCCGTCCATCCATCTGCAGAAACATTTTGCATTGTAATTTCAAAGCCATTGGTCAGATTTGAATCTCCTTTGGTAAGCTGATAGACCTGCACAGGGGAACGGATATGCAGAAAGAAAGGGTTCAGTCCAATAATTTTTTCCAGAATTCTGGCCCATTTTTCACTTAGAAAATTTTTGAAAATATAATAACCTTTAAGGCTACTTCAAACATGCCTGCGTGCATGATCTCGGTAATGAGGAGACCCTCTCCTCTTGGGAACTGAAAGAAGTGGAGTGGTGTTTTTATGCCCTCGAGGAATTTTCTTGAGGGCATTATGTTTTCACCATGTCCGTTGTCCGGTGTCCGGCATCTGTCCATTAAATTTTGCATTCCGTCAATTAACTAAAGTTCTACCAACCGGACTTTACCAAACGTTTATAAACGACTGGCTACACTTGACTCCATCCCTATGTTGTGATCGTTCAAAATGCTGAAAGTGACCTTAAACACCAATAAATAAACAAATAATTTTACTCTGAAAAACTAGTTCTTTTTTTCAGTGTAATATGAATTGCTAACTGATGCTTTGGTTGTCATTCAGAATGGGCAGCAAAGGTACAAATGAAAGGGTTAACTTGACTGTACAGTTGTTGCAGTCATGATATTACCCTAGTTGGCAAAATTGACCTTAAACCCCAGTAAACACAAACATAGAGGATGCCCCTGCTTTACCAATGGAAACATTGATGGAAATATAAAAAATGAAATTTTTCCCCATGTGAGCCGTGGAAAGTGGAGCCATGCTTGCTTACTTTGGTAAACAAATTCTGTTTCTAAAGTAGGCAGAATGCAATTGAAGGAGTTGTATAGCTTTATTTGTTTCTCAATCCATTTCTCAATCCATTTAGGATCTTTTATTCGTTCTTGGATTACATGCTAAATAGAATTTCAACTTGTCCCCAATTTTTTAGTGTAATTCACAAAACCCATCCAGTAAATTGTATCCAGACTCACGTAAATTTCAATATAAACTGGGAAATCGTTTAAGATATGCTATGTATATGTTTTGTTTTTTTTTTTTGGGGGGGGGGGGCGCGGTGGCATTGCGATAACCAGTTCACGTCAGATCACCGAAGTTGAGCAACGTCGAGCCCGGTTAATCCACGGATGGGTGACCATTTAAGCGATCGATTCGGACTCCCGCGTTGTGTCCTTGGGCAAGGCACTTAACCCCGATTATCCACTTGGGGGCACAATGATGCCGTGTACTAAGGCGTACTGCACGTCGATGGTGCGCATGTCTTCAACCAATCTAACCCTTCCTGTTCTGCAGTGCGGAGTTACGATGTAGGGGAGCTGGCAGCTGCTCGTTGTTGCTCGGTGGTTTTCTCCGGGTACTCCGGCTTCTTCTACCCGTAAAACTGTCATGGTCATGATTAGCCATTGTGTATAAGTATGTGACCTTAAACACCAATAAATAAATAAATAATAATATGAATAATGTATATGTTTTGTTTGACATAGCTTACTGAAGTCTTCTCAACAAAATACATAGATTTACATTCTTATTTTATTGTTAGAAACCAGGTTCTTTACTTGTAGGGTGCTGGAAGCTCACATTTGCGCTTTATTCTTTAGTGCTTTATTCTTTAGTGCCAGTACCATAATTTAAAGGTTTCAAATTCTTGCGGATGTGCTTCATATTATCTTATTTATTTATTTATTGGTGTTTAAGGTCATATCCTTATGCACGATGGCTAATCACGACCGTGACAGTTTTACGGGTGGAGGAAGCCGGAGTACCCGGAGAGAACCACCGAGCAACGGCGAGCAGCTGCCAGCTCCCCAACATCGTAACTCTGCACTTGCAGGGTTAGATTGGTTGAAGACATGCGTACCATCGACGTGCAGTACGCCTTAGTACACGGCGTCATCGTGCCCCCCATGTGGACAATCGGGGTTAAGTGCCCTGCCCAAGGACACATCGTGGGAGTCCGAATTGATCGCTCAGATGGTCACCCATCCAATAATTAACCAGGCTCGATGTTGCTTAACTTCAGTGATCTGACGAGAACCGGTTACCGCAACGCCACCGCGCCCCCTTCAAATTATCTTTGAAGTGATATTATTCTATCTATTAGGATTTGCCTTGTTAAAATTTATGGGAGAGTGCCTGGCGGCACTCTCCCATAAATTGTAACATGGCAAACATGCACAAAGAAATTTTAAAGACCAAAAATAATTTAACGCTCTACCAGTTAATACAATACTGGATAATGAAATATTCCTGTTGTCTTTTATATCCATATTTTGGGCTCATAATTTGGATATTCGGTCAACAGGATTCAGTTGTACTTCAGAGAAAGATAAAAGTACAACTTATCCACCTTTCTTTCATTCATTTTTCTCTTTACATCAAAGAGCATCTTTATGTTGAGTATCTTTGTTGTGGGATTCAGGATGTAAATATATCACACCACAATCAAACAAGATTGTCTTCCTATGACAGAACTTGGTCAGATGAAGTGGTACTTAATGCAGCTCAACTAAGTTCAGACAAAGGAAGGCATTGTTTACCCTTGTCCCTTCAGATGATACAGCATATAAGAAAGTAGAAATCAGGGATGTGAAAGTTCACCTGATTTCATGATTTAAGCGTTTTTCACCAAAATGTTGAAAATTTAGGCCTAAAAACTTAAATGTCTGTTTCTCAGGTCCCCACAGGGTTCTTTTGGCATGCTCTCATTTTATTACCAATGCAAGAGTAAAAAAGTAAAAATTAAATGGTTTGTGTCTAATATGTCACCCAAGTTAATAAAATTGATAAATTTGTCCCTTGAGTGCAACCATTAGTATTGCAAAGCCTTCGTGTACTAAAGGGATGAAATACATCACCACCCATACTATTCTGTAGATTATGAGGCCTAAAACATAAAACAAACCAAGAACATGAACATTTGATTGCAAATAAATAATTACAAAAATAAAAAATAAAATAAAAAAACACCCACCCACATGCAGTTAAAAAAAAAAAAAAATGGCCTGAGAAACAGAAGATCTACTGGGGACTTATCTTCTATAAAGTTGCAGTGAAATGGTCTAGAAGCCCATTTCCATGCAATGTTATGAATATAAATGCTAAATCAATCAGTAGCTTTTTAAAAAAGCTCACCTGAGCAAAGCTCAAGGGGAGCTTTACTGATCACTTTCCGTCCGTCATCTTTCGTAAACTTTACAAAACCGACTTCTCCTCCAAAACCACTAGCCCAATTTTATTCAAATTTGGGGTAAATGTTTATTACCTAATGTCAATATGGATTTGTTCAAATAAAGTTACCCCTCCCCTCTCTCTGGGTGGTGCCACGCCCTCAAGGGGCACCAAAATCTTAAAAAATCTTCTTCTCATGAACCAGCAGTAGTAGAGACTTGATATTTGGTGTACAGCTTCCTTTTGAAGAATGTTCAAGAGAAGTTCAAGGAGCTATATTTGCCTTCGTTATGGGAGGGGCAAGAATTTTTACCCCGGCCAAAATTTCTATTTTCGAAACCGAGAGGTAGATTTGAACCAGATTTGATATAAAGGCTTATTGGGTCATAAGTACTTAATTTATGCCAAAACATTTTTTCCTGTCGCCCCATGGGAACTGCAGGAGCTAAAAATAGAAAAAATTAAAATACCCATATCTCTAAAACTACACAGCACTGAGAATTCTTTTTTGGTGTGAAGCTTCCTTAGGACCAACAGAATGAAATGGTAAAAAAAAATTGCTATCGGTTTTATCATGGTGTAGTTTTTGGTACATGTTTATTGAAAATCACTTCCCTGGGTCCCTATTTGGGCTCTTATCTGGTAACTCTTAGGACATGGCCATCATCTGGGAAAGGGTTAAGTTTAATTAGCATGTTCCAGTGCATTCATAAGCTGTGGTTTGTAAAAAAAAATTGGAAAAAAAACTTGCAATGGCATATTAATGTTAGTGATTGTGTGGGTTTTACTAATTTGTAAGGTCCTACCCAGAAAAGGATTCAAGAGATTGTGTCCATGGAGTTATTAGCTCTTTTGTGCTGGAGCTTTAATTTGTTTTCCTACAATACTTTCAGCTAAATTGATGACCTCTCATGAGAACTATGATAGAAAACAGATCAAAAGAAGTTTCCTCCATGATATAATTGAGTAAAATGTTAGGATTTTGATTTAGGACCATATCATTAGGCCTAAAAAAGTTGAAAATCTTTTTCTCAGGGCCTCCCACATGGTCCTTTTGAATTGGCTGCCACATGCTCTCTTTTTATAAGCAATGCAAACTTAAAAAAATTAAAATTAAATGGTTTATGTCTGATATTTTACCCAAGTTAATAAAATTGATAAATTTGTCCCTTGAGCGCAACAAGGCTTTGCAATGCTTCAGCAAAGCAAAGCAAAGCCTCCTTGCATTCTAGATTATGAGGCGTAAAACATAAAACAAACTAAGAACATGAACTTTTGATGGCAAAGAAATAATTACAAAAATAAAAAATAAAATAAAAAACAGCCCACCCAGATCCCAGATGCAATTTTACCAAAAATGGCCTGATAAACAGAAGATCTACTTTGTGGGGCCTTACTACATTATGGCAGTACTACTCACCGTTCAACCTGAGCAACACTGGGTACATTCGCAAACTAGTCACCTATACTGACCTACTAAAGTTATGAAGAGGTCTTGTGTTGGCAGCATATGGGTATGTTGGATGTCAAGGAGAAAAATTATGCTCACTCTTGTCTCGTGCATTGATCTCTGATTTCAGTGTGTACATGATAATGTTGTACAGTGAAACCCTGTTAATTGAATAACCATTTTGCCAGTGAAAATTATTCAATTACACACATACTTAAGCAAGGGTCCCCATATATGCTGAAGGCTGCAGGCCTGAGGTGATGCTGGTTATCAGGGTGGGGGGATGTACCCTCCTATTGGTGGGGGTCTGGGGCAGTGGCAGAGCTGTAGGGTGTCTAGGAAGTACATCCCCCCCCCCCCATTCCAGGTATTTTCATCCATCAATTACATGTTACACCTACATTGAGGCAGAAACACTGATACACTATTTGGTGTTAGAGACGTTCATTATAGATCTTTCGGAAGTGAATCACAAACACAAATCTGAAGTCAATATGGGCTATTGTCATGATTTGAAAACCGATCATGTATATGTAAATGGTTTGTCTATCTCTTTATCTGTCATAGCGTTCATCCAAACTTATTTTTATTTTCATACGATAACTTGAGTAATGAGCAGATCTTCTTTGCATTTGATATGTAAGTCATTTATAAGGAAGATTGAGTGAAAATACTGACATGCAGATATTTGGTGACAGTCACTGACACTATATCAGACATTTGGAGCCCTGGTAACTTGTGGCTGTAAGATTTGCATATTTATGAAACGTCAGACAATCGCCAGTCATTTTGCCCATGTAAGATCTGTTTGAGAATCTGTTCCTCATGAGAACGATACAAGCAATAGCATGTCTGTCCACTTCACAATTTCCCTGCCTTCCTGGCACAGATAATTGCCTCCGGTTGGAACCAAATTTTACCCCAGAATCTCTCTCAGAGCACTAGATATAACCCAGAGGTCCATTGGCTGGAACTTTGCTTGTGATTGTTATGCTTTGCAACAAATTTGCAATTATTGCTTGGGTGGAATCTCCACTCTATGGGTGATTTAGTGATAATGCACTCTCTATGTACTGTACACTTTGGATGGTAAGGGGCTTCTGTGTCCTTTCCAACAGTATATTACTTAACAGTGCATATCATCATTTTAGAGATGTAAACGTTAGGAATAAGTGGATATTTCTCACCTTTTATCAGATTTTACCTAAAAGTTTTTGTCTCCCAATATTCAGTTTAAAACCAGTTAGGCCACAAAAAGTAGATTTGTTTCTCAGGCCATTATTTGTAAAATTGCATGCAGGTGAGCGATTCTTTATTTCATTTTTGATTCTCTAATTATTTCTTTGCCATCAAAAGTTCATATTCTTGGTTTATGTTTTAGGCCTCATAATCTACGGAATAGCATGGGTGGTGGTGTATTTCGCTCCTTGAGAGCAAGAAGACTTTGCACTCAAGGGACAAATTTATCATGGGTAAAATATCAGACATAAGGCTTAATAAAATTAAAAATCTGTTTCTCAGGCCCTCCCGCATGGTCCTTTTCGCTGCCACATGCTCTCTTTTTATGATCAATGCAAACTTGAAAAAATAAAAATTAAATGGTTTATGTCTGATATTTTACACAAGTTAATAAAATTGATAAATTTGTCCCTTGAGTGCAACAAGGCTTTGCAATGCTTTAGCATTGCAAAGCCTTGTGGCACCCAAGGGACGAAATACACCACCACCCTTACTATTCTGTAGATTATGAGACCTAAAACATAAAATAAACCAAGAATATGAACTTCTGATGGCAAAGAAATAATTACAAAAATAAAATATAAAATAAAAAAAACGCCCACCCGCATGCAATTTTACAAGACTTGGCTTGAGAAACAGAACATCTACTTTGTGTTGCCTAAACCATTTAATTTTTATTTTTTTATAGTTTACATTGCTTATAAAAAGAGAGCATGCGGCAGCCAAAAGGACCATGCAGGAGGGCCTGAGAAACAGATTAATTTTTTTAGGCATTAATGAGGGTAGATAATCTTACCTAGCAGTTCAAGTAAAAAAAATTTAAAAAAATTCAAAATCTGGTTTGCCTTTTTGAGGTATTTCTGGCAAATTTGGTCAGTTTGTTGTATAGGAGGTTTAATGCAACTCGCATGCCAGTGGTTAACCCTTTACCTAACATATCACAAAAATCCTGTCAGCACTATTCACAAAAATCAGCATTCAATTTTCATTATTTTTTCTTTTTCTCTCTCAAAAACATAGCGTATGACCTCTCCACCCCCCCATTGGAATGAACTTATTCCAATGGAGGGTCCTAAGCTACATTTTTGATGCAAAAAATGAAAAAAAATTAGTTATTTGAAAATTTTGTTTGCAAGTGTTGTCAGCTTTTCATGTTAGGTAAAGGGTTAGTCTTCAACCCTCTGCACACTGATGTCAGAATACTGAAGTTTCTAGCAGTGCAAATTTCCCACAATGCAGTTCACATATAACCAGTTCAATCTTGTTTGACAGAGCACATTGAGCTCTGTCAAACAAGATTAAATTTGTTTCTCGTTTGTATTCCTAGTTGCATTATGGTGAAAACTTGCCACTTGAAATGTTGTTATTTTGACATTGGTGTGTATGGGGTGAAGCTAACAACACAAGTTTAAAATAACCGGCATTCAAGTTTTTGGTCGAGTTGTGTTAACAACGGAGACCTATGGTTTGGCGATGGTCAGTGTGCATCTGGGCTGGCATCTGAGTGGGTGTCCGAGTGGGTTGCCAAACACTGTTAGTGCAATAACTTGAACAAGCCTTCTCTTATTTGACTAATATTTGCCATATAGGTCTTTTGCAATAATATCTCAAGCGAGTTCAAAAACTGGCATGGCCCGATGTTTCAGTACAGAGTTATGAGCCTTAATTAGTCAATTTTTACAAAATTTTTTTCTCTCAAAAGATACGACATGATCCATCACTTTAACCCTTTTGTGCCTCGTCGGCCCGTGACACGCCGGTGGTAAACCGACAATACAATCCCCTCGGTGCTCTGCACGCCGATGGCATAGTTATGCGTCTACTCTTACCTCAGTCCACGTGTGCTATCTCTATCAGTCCATAGAAGTAATTTCCATGCCCGAATGAATTTAGAGTTATTTTCCTTTAGTTATTAGGCTGCAGTTTTAGTGCCATTTGCACCAGAATCATAGTGATTCCATGGATGAATATGACTCTAATGATTGTGACGTGGAACAGGATTCTGTGGTACCGTCTGGCTCAAATCAAGCTGACACTACTATGAGTGCTGGACTTTCAGATGTTTTTGCCAGTAATAATCCAGATGATGAAAAGAGTCCTTCAACATCTGGAATAGGACTGGCCAGTGGGAGGGGACGCGGCAGAAAAAGAAATGCTGGTCAGGGATGTGGCAGAATATGAGGGAATGGACATGGTCGCGGAATTGGTCCAACTTTTCAATGGGGAAAAATGCACAGATTTTGTTCCACTAGATATCCCATGTTCTGAAGCTGGGAAGATAAATCTTGACTTACCTGACAATCCAAATGAATGGGACTTTTTTACACTTTTATCTAACGGACGAGATGATCTCAAAATTTTCCCCAATATCCGAAGTCTTGGGGGTGGGGGGGAGGGGGCTCGTGTGACAGAGTTGTGAAAGGGTTAAGGATCTTGCTAAGCTCCTTCTTGTGAAGTGTTATGAGATGCTGAAAAAAGACAAAAACATCATATGGTATAGTTATGTAACATGCTGGTCTATTTGTGCCTGTTGTGAAGCAGTGGTTAACAAAGTTTTAAATTATATACTGTGCATCACTTACTTACAAGCTTGTGCCTTATAAAGTATCTGTTTTTTATTGTACAATAAAACTTGGTTATGATAATGTCTGAGTGTTTGTGGTGATTTTAGTGTCATAAAATTTTTAAAAAAATGCAAAATGGCAAATGGATGTACATAAAACTGTACTTAACCAGTTTAGTGTTAGAAGCTCATGTTTGGATCCTTGCAATGTGCTTGTTCCACAATTAAAAGGCTTACTTTTTTCTGAATGTCATTGTGCCTCCTCATACTCTCTCAAAATCAAAAGTATTTTGTTCATATGATTTGCCTTGTCTTAATTTACAGTCGAGTGCCCACAGGCACTGTCCTGTCAATTGTGACAAGGAAAATTCATGTGAATAAATTCTACCAACCAAAATTAACCCTTTGTCCATTCTAAAAATTGGAATGAGCTCGTCGATCTCGTTCCAATGAGGGGTCATAACCTATGTTTTTGAGACAAAAAATGAAAAAAAAAATGAGTTATTCAAGAATTTTGTTTACAAGTGTCGTCTGCTTTTTGTGTTAGGTAAAGGATTAATATAACACTCTACCTGTTAAAATTTTTTTTCTGTTACCATGCACAACAATAAATTTTGAACTATTTCTTGAACAAATACATCTGAATATGAAAAAATGAGCTGACTGTGGAAAAGTGACATTGAAAATTTTCAACTTTGGAAGTAAGTTTCTTTAGAAAATGTCTTGCAAAAGAAAGAAAAAAAAAACTCAAAGGAAAAGACACATTTCTTGTAGATGTCAGATTTTTGTTTTGTTTTGGGTTCCTTTGTTGTAAAGAAATACAAAACAGAGAGGTACATATGTAGCATTGCAATACAGGGTTTGGGTGGGAGGTTTAACCCTTTAAACATGAGAGCCCACTTTCAAGCCCAGGGACATGGTACGTCATACTTTCATTAAGTAGGATTCCTGCTAATAAAGAATATGGACTCCTCCAATTGCTACATTTGAACTGACATGGAAGATACCACCAGTGTTCAAAGGGTTAAAAGTGCTTGAATTTTAAAACTGACTTTCTTGCACCCTGAAAGTGATTGAAAATGAGACTTTATTGGAAAAAGTCATGGAAAGTCATTGAAAAACCTAAATTTGCGGGGTGACTGCTTGAGCTCTTGAGGTCAAAAGATGCATTTACTCATGGACTGCCTGTCCCATGGTTAGAAAAATTTTAAAATTAACCTTGAGACTTTGAGTCTGAATGATATTTGACAAAAATGTCCACAGAAGTGTATAGAACATGCATCACAATTAAGAAAGTAAATGGTGCAGTACTGCTTGATCCGTTGAGATCAAAAGATGCATTTACTAGCCGACTGCCTGTCCCATGATTAGAAAAAATTGAAAATTAACCTTGAAACATCCAGACTGAATGATAGTTGACAAAAACAGACACAGAATTTGCAGAACATGCATGCCAAATAAGAAGGCAAATGGTGCATTACTTTTCTGCACAATACAACACACACACTGGTGCTAGATTTTCTTATGCGGTGGAGCCCACTTTAACTGTTAAAGTGCTGGAAGCCCATATTTGGGCTTTATTCTGAAGTGCAGGTACCACAGCTTAAAGCCTCATATTCAGTGCATGTGCTTTGTATTATCTTTGAAGTGATATTATTTAGTCTGTAAGGGTTTGTCTTGTTACAATTTATGGGAGAGTGCCCATAGGCACTCTCCCATAAATTGTAACAAGTCAAAGACATGTGTACAAGATTTGATGGCCAAAAATAATTTAGCACTCTACCAGTTAACTGGATATCTAACCCATGGGATCCCCAGGAAGTGAAGCAGTGCTTGTTTACTCTGGTAAACAGGTCCCAGTCACCAATGCTTTGGGTGGATGTCCTCTAAAATTGGCATCATGGGTATAAACAAATGACTAAACTAAACCCCCCCTGTGAGAACTTCGGGAAGTGAAGCAATGCTTGTTTGCTGAGGTAAACAAACTTTGTTATACTTGTAAAATAGGTGGCGGCCACCAATGCCTAGGGTGGAAGTGTCCTCTAAATGGGCAACATGGGTATAAATGATTGGCTGGACTTTACTTCATTTGCTTCATATCCATGTTGTGGTCACGAATAGCCATTGTGCAGAAATATGTGACCTTTCACACCAATAAGTAATAATAATAAATGATTGACTAAACTTGACTTTATCTCCATGTTGCAGTTACGATTTGCAGAAATGTGTAACCTTAAACACCAATAAATA
The DNA here is from genome assembly GCA_031216915.1 of Pictodentalium vernedei. Classification (NCBI taxonomy): domain Eukaryota; kingdom Metazoa; phylum Mollusca; class Scaphopoda; order Dentaliida; family Dentaliidae; genus Pictodentalium; species Pictodentalium vernedei. Next base: position 97,668,845 of record CM062294.1, read on the forward strand.
AATTTATTGGATATCAACTAATTGAATAATCCTGTTAATTAACTTCCTAACACAAATTAACAGACCTTTAGTACAAATTTGACCTGTTAATTGCTTATAGGTTATAGAGAAAACTTATGATAATTGAATAAAAAATCGACTTTACTCTCACATCCACTGAATATCCCATGTTTGAAGACCTATTTAGCCTCATGGAGCTCTGTCAAAAAAGATATAATAGAATAAATGCTCAGTTATTACAGTGAAGCCCACTTAATTGGATATCTCTTAATTGTATATCCCTATTAATTGAATATAATTTTCAAACACAAAACCATTGTCCATACCTTCAGTACAAATTTGTTCTGTTAATTGCATATGGGTTGTAAAGTAAACTCCTGTTAATTGTATATAAATTTTTGTAATATGTCGAAAAGATTACTGTGACATGCACCAAATTCCACTTATTTATCAACCTTTTTGGCCTCACCACATCCAGTACAGGCATTTATTCTATTATATTTTGTTTGACAGAGCTCTATGAGCTCTGTCAAACAAGATATAATGGAATAAATGCTCAGTTTACCTCCAGGACACTGGAAAGTGACCAAATCCCTGTTAATTGTATACTCCTGCTAATTGAATAATTTTCACTGGCAAAATGGATATTCAATTAAGAGGATTCTACTGTACTAAAATACAGGAAAGTGATCTAACTTCTATTAATTGAATATTTTCATTGGAAAAATAGCCATTTGATTAACAGTATTCCACTGTATAGCAAAGTTGTGCTTTGAATTGAATAATCCTGTTTCTTAACTTCCTAACACAAATTAACAGACTTTTAGTACAAATTTGACCTGTTAATTGCTTATAGGTTATAGAGAAAACTTATGATAATTGAATAAAAAATCGACTTTACTCTCACATCCACTGAATATCCCATGTTTAAAGACCTATTTAGCCTCATGGAGCTCTGTCAAGAAAGATATATAAGGTTTATATACACATGGTGTTTGTAAAAAATCTTTTATCGCGACGAGAGCGTTTTCGGGGGCATATATAGCTACGAGTCGCGCAGCGATGAGTAGCTATGTAGCCCCCGAAAACGCTCGAGTCGCGATAAAAGATTTTTTACAAACACCATGTGTATATAACCCTTTTATCTACACCCCCACCTCTCCCACTCCCGTAATAAAACAAGTTTTGATTAACAAATGCAGACCACTAAAAATAATCTAGCCTTCAACCAGATAATCACTAATGTGAAAAATATCTGGTTATTTGTACTTTCCGACGTTTGACGTCACATTTTGAAAAATGTTGAAGAAACTGAATTCCCAGTGACGTTTGAACGTCAGGATAATTAAAGTCTCGAAGGGTGAAATAATCTCATTTGAAAAAGTGTAAGTTAATAATTTTTACTCTTTTCCGTCAAATTTTATTTCTACAATTCAGTAAGTTTAATTAATGGCCTTCTTTTTTATTCAATACATTTCGATAAATACGCCCCGTTTTATTTGTTTCGATCCGCGGCAGCGATAATTAGTTATTCAAAGTGTTGAATGAAATAGTACGTCATGCAAATGAGATGGGCGTGAACGTTGTATTCTTGCGATATCACGTGACTTTTATTCTTACTGCAGTAACGATAAAAGATTTTTTATTGACGGCGAGTTTTCGATAACGATAAAAGATAAAACGTTACTGTTTTTACGTATAAAGTAGATAAAATAGAATAAATGCTCAGTTATTACTAGAATACAGAAAAGTGATCTAACTTCTATTAATTGAATATTTTCATTGGAAAAAAATAGCCATTTGATTAACTGGTAAAGTGCTGGAAGCCCATATTTGGGCTTTATTCTGAAGTACAGGTTCTGAAGCATAATGGCCTCATATTCTGTGAATGTGCTTCATATTAATTTTGAATTAAAATAATTTAGTCTGAGAGGATTTGCCTTGTTACAATTTATGGGAGAGTGCCTAGTGGCACTCTCCCATAAACTGTAACAAGGCAAAGGGATGTGGACTAATTCGGATGACCAAAAATAATTTAGCACTCTACCAGTTAACAGTATTCCACTGTATAGCAAAGTTGTGGTATTTGTGTAGAAATGACATGTTTGTAAACAGAAATGCACCAATAATACAAATGGCATAGCAGGGTTTGAACCTATGCAGAGAGAGTTTCTTTTGGCACCAACCGCCTAGCGAAACTATACTGAACCATGCATACTACATGGTCACTGACAGACAGGGTTTTAGTATAGTTTTGCTAGGTGGTTAGCACTTAAGGAAACTCTCTGCATGGGTTTCGAACTCCCGCTATGCCATTTGCAATATAACCAGATTAATTCTATGACACTCCGGAAATTCCGAAAAGAGGTGTTCTCACTGATTTCCATGAAGTGTAGTGTGTAGAATTAAGTGATGCAATTTCAGTTATCTATAATTCGTAGTTGCATATCACTTCTTGTGATCTTTTTGTGTTCATTTGGAATAGCAAATAAAACTCAAGCCTGTATAAATAAGAAGTATGGACTTGAGCAGGCTGAAGTGATTAATAGTTTGTGCTGTCTGAGGGGAGCACGGTGGCTCAGTAGGTAGAGGTGCAGGCTGCAAGCCGAGAGGTCCTCGGTTCGAATCCCACCTGCGGCAACCGCACTGTGTCCTTGGGCAAGACACTTCATCTCCATTGCCCACGTCGGGGCACGATGACGCCGTGTACTAAGGCGTACTGCACGTCGATGGTACGCATGTCTTCAACCAATCTAACCCTGCCTGTGCTGCAGTGCGGAGTTACGATGTTGGGGAGCTGGCAGCTGCTCGTTGTTGCTCGGTGGTTCTCCCCGGGTACTCCGGCTTCCTCCACCTGTAAAACTGTCACGGTCATGATTAGCCATTGTGCATAAATATATGACCTTAAACATCAATAAATAAATAAATAAATGTGCTGTCTGAGAGTTCTGGCCCAAAGAAATAAGATGGGACAAAACCAGAAACATATAAAAGATACAGAACGAGACACCCACAGATTGGACCAGTGTTTTGAGTCATTTGGCACAGGCATACTGGGTTAACCCCTAAAACTCTGGTTGTGCAACAGAATTTTCTCCAATCACTCTGTTTTTCTCTTGATTAACAATGAATTTAACCAATTATATCTTGTTTGAAAGAGGTCACTGAGCTCTGTCAAACAAGGTATATTTGGTTAAAAATCATTTGGTTAAATATCAAACTGCATTATGGGAAATATTTGTTTGCTGTTGAAAACCTTGCCATTTTGACATCAGAGTGCAGAGGGTTAATACAGCTCATGTTGGACAATGTGAATTTGTTAATTTACTTTTATGATTTTGTGCTTTATAGAAAAAAGGCCTCACTGTGACTAGAATTCAAAGAACCAAAGTAGCAAACTGTAGGCATGTCAGAACCAAGGAACTGGGAAGGGATTGGGGGATGAAATGGGGCTAAGCCTCTCAACTCTCAAACTTGAGGTTTCAATCCAGTTATCTCCTTCACTTTTCTGCTTTACTGGTACAATGGAGCCCTGTTAATTGAATAGCCACTTTGCCAATGAAAAGTATTCAATTAACAGGATTATTCAATTAACAGGGATTGTGTCACTTTCCTGTATTCTCTAGCATTTATTCTATTATATCTTCTTTGACAGAGCTCCATGAGCTCTGTCAAACAAGATATAATAGATTAAATGCCTGTATTGGGTGTACTGAGGCCAAATACATCTACAAACAAAGGAAAACAGGGGGAGAGGTGGCATAATATCTTGACACGTTGCAAGATTTTTTATTCAATTAACAGGCATTTACACTATAACCTATATTCAATTAACAGGTATGGTAAATGGTTTTGTATTGGGAAATTATATTCAATTAACAGGGTTATTTAGTTAAGAGATATCCAATTAAATGGGCTCCACTGTAATAACTTTATTATTGAGCTCTGTAAACCAGAGATAATAGACTAAATACTTTTTCTTAGATGAATTATGGCAAAGTGGACTATAAACATGGGGGATTTAGTGGTTACAAAATAATTCTTTGGTAGAACAAGAATTTTTAATGAGTTAACAGGGATTTACTCTATAACCTATATTCAAATAACAGATTGATTTTGTACTGAAGGTGTGGTAAATGGTTTATGGTCTTTGGAAGTTATATACAAATAATGAAGTAATCTAATTAAGAAATATCCAATTAAGAGAAGTGAGGCAGTGCTTGTTTACTGTGATAAAGCTCTGCTTTACTGGTAAAATAGGACCCAGTCACCAATGCTTGGGGTATAAGGCCTCGAACATAGGCAACTGTTTAATTTGCAAATTACGCGGGTGGTGTGGCCTATTCGTTAGAAAAGTTTTAATATAATACTGATAAATTAGTTGGTAAGACATGTCATGAATGATTTTGAGGAGGAAGTGTAGTCTCTCACGAATTTAACCCTTTGAAACAGAGAGGCTGTTTTTGGCTCACCAACGATAGTTGTGTGAGCCTATGGCATAGCCCTCAAGTTGGCGTCCGGATTCATACATTTTGAACTTTTGTGTGCAGGTTTTGATTTTTTTTTTGGGTGGGGAGCTATTTTATGTCAGCATGATTTTCAGGGATAGTAATATTTTAGTCAACCCTTTCCATGCAACTTCAGCCAATGTTCATTGCACTGTCATATTGGTATGTAGGGAAGTTATTAGAACTTTTTTATTTGATTCTATACTTGGATAATTTACTTTTGGGCCTCTTTAATTAACACCTGTTTGGCTCACCAACGATAGTTGTGTGAGCCTGTGGGAAAGCCCTCATGTCGGCATCCGCATTTCTACATTTTGAACTTTTGTGTATAGGTTTTGATTTTTTTTCATTTTTATTTTTTTCCAATTTAATGTTAGCATACTTTTCAGGGATAGTAATATTTTATTGAACCATTTCCATGCTCATTTACTTAATTTTTTTATTTTTGTGTGCAGGTTTTGGACAACCACACTTTACATTGGCCACCCGTTGGTGAGCCACGGGGTACTAATACCCCTTCTAGTTCTGGCCCAAGAACATATGTCACAATTTCATTAAGTAGGATGGCTGCTAAGGGAATGTGTGGGGCAGATCAATCAATATTTTCAACGTGCAGCCTGAGGGCTGCACATTGAAAATATTAATTGGTCTACGCCCCAAGTAATGAATGTGGACTCACCCTATTACTGCCATTGAAGTGGCATGGAATATACCACCTGGGATCAAAGGGTTAAACATCTGACAGATATTTGCGATACAATGTGTTGCCATATCGAACAATGGTGATGTGCATTAAAATTGAATGCTTGTAAAAAATAAAACTTCAAGGGAGGGAATAATATAAAATAAAATAAATTGAACTACTTTACATACGAGTATTATAAGTTGAACATTTACAACAGCACACTGTTAACCTCATGATTACTGATGGTATCTATCAGGTTGGTTCAATAACAAGTCCATATTCGCCAAGGCTTCACATTGAAAATATTGATTGGTCAGCACCACACGTCCACTAAGCAGCTACCATACTTAATGAAATTGTGACATAATAAGTGCCTGGGTCAAAAAATAGACCTATAAGTTCCAAAGGGGTAAGTTGGTTTCCTTATAGCAAATGAATTCTGTTGTTCGTCGTCTTCAAATTGTGTATGGCAAAGGGTAAAAATGAGAAAATAGAGAGAAATGGTAGATCGGAAGAAAATGGAGAATTTACGTTGACACGAAAATGGCAATAGCTCCAAAACAAAAGTTTGAAAATATCTGATTTTTCAGTTCTATTTGACGAGATATAGCTTTTGATTTTGATTAGTACAGAATGTTAAATATGTTGATTACTTTATATAACACATATAAATGCATGCATGTATTCATGACTGCTGGAAATATTAGTCTTTTTTAATTATTAATTAGTTGTTACAATTTTTAAAACAATATATGCATTTATGTCACATTTATTTAATAATAAAAAAAACAATGTCTTTCTAAATTAGGTGTAATGTGCTTTTTATTACTTTCCAACCTGCGGCAACCGCGTTGTGTCCTTGGGCAAGACACTTCATCTCCATTGCCCGCGTGGGGGCACGATGACGCCGTGTACTCAGGCGTATTGCACGTCGATGGTACGCATGTCTTCAACCAATCTAACCCTGTCTGTGCTGCAGTGCGGAGTTACGATGTTGGGGAGCTGGCAGCTGCTCGTCGTTACTCGGTGGTTCTCTCCGGGTACTCCGGCTTCCTCCACCCGTAAAACTGTCACGGTCATGATTAGCCATTGTGCATAAATATGTGACCTTAAACATCAATAAATAAATAAATAAATATTACTTTCCAAAGTGTGATTTACTGGGATTTCCAGGTTTGATTATAAACGATAATTTCACAAGTGAATTATGCAATCAACAATTGTGTCATGTATCCGTGCGCACAAACGAAGATGCTTTGCCGTGGGTATAATGGGGACTTCATTGTTTTTTTGTTTTTTTAATCCTTTACTGAACATGAAAAGCAGACGACACTTGCAAAAAAAGTTTCTTGAATAACTATTATTTTCATTTTTTTGTCTCAAAAACATAGGTTATGACCCCTCATTCCAATGAGGGGTCATAACCTATGTTTTAGAGACAAAAAATGAAAAAATAATGAAAATTAATTGGCGATTTTTGAGAATAGCACTGGTCGGCGATTACTCTCTGTTTTACTTAGTACAGTAGAACCTGTCTTGAGAGACCGCCTGCCCATTGGGCCACACAAAAGTGGTCTCTCAAGACAGGTGGTCTCTCATAACAGGTTCAAGGTTTTCTCAAGTCAGTGAAAAACCAACCACAAAATTCTGAAATGGAGAAGAATGGATTTTTGTAATTAATTTGTAGTTGTTCTTTTTTATGAAGTTTTTGTAACAAATTGAAATGGACTGTTATAAAAATTATAAAAATAAATTAGTGTTGAAAATCTTCATTGAAGATTTTCAAAACTAATTTATTTTTATAATTTTTATAACAGTCCATTTCAATTTGTTACAAAAAGATTTTCAACACAAATTTATTTTTATTCCTATCTGTCACATTTCTGGTATGTATGAAATTGTTTATTCAGCAATAATCCTAATCCTAATCTTTTTACAGGGGTCTTATAAAAACATCTCAATCTGTAATGAATTAGCAATTTAAACCCAATTAAGAGCTTTTAATACTTTTAATTATGTTAGTATAACCACAATGGATTTTCCAATTCCAGAATAAGTAAAAAGTTTTTGTCATGGTTTCGGTCTTCAAAGGGGCGGTCTCTCAAGACAGGTCCATTATGGCATAAAAATACAAGTTGGTACCAGGTCACAGTGCACAACACCACCACACCTTCTTCGGGGAGAGGTAGCACCTTTTGTGAGAGGAACCCCTCTCACACTGGTCCTCACCCAAAGAAGCCTGGACCTGGCCCTGAAAAGAAGAAAAGCAAGAAGAAGAAGAGTCCGTCCACCAAGCGCCGGGATTCCAGGCGCTTGGAGGCCTTCCGGAATAGGAAGAAAGAGGTGAGCGAGAGAATGGAGGTCCTGGGGGCAGCTGCCAGTTCCCCTCCTAGTCCCACTAGTACACCCAACCAACTGCCAGCTCCTGAGCCGGTACTGTTGGATGAGGAACATCTGGTGGAGACTGAGGAGGAACCGGAGGTTGCCTTTTCACCTCCTCCCAGCCCTCACTTCCCACTTCCTTCTCTACCGGACAGCCCGGGTGAGTCAATCTCAGCAACACAGCCACCTAAGTCTGCAGTCACCGCCGAAGAATTAAGGAAAATAAGAGAGATGGCAAGACGAGCAATTGAGATGGGAAACCGAATCGCCTCCGAAACTCAGGAGTTCAGGGAACAATCCAAGGCAGATCTCAAAAAGAAATTAGACGCAATCCATTCACCAAACTCAACACTAAACTCAACATCGTCGATTTCCACATCACAATCTCAACCACCTCCAAAGAAAAAGAGCCGGAAGAAGCCTAGACGGGGTTAAGCCACCTCCCTTCTTCCTTTTCCTCCTCCACCGCGCCTTGACATCCTACAACAACAACAAACAGCTAACGAGGGTCGAAAGGGGCTTGTCCTCTAAATCGTCCCTGCACGCCTTCGGCGCGTCAAACCATTTCGTTCAGGTCACAGTGGTCTCTCAAGACAGATGGTCTCTCAAGACAGATGGTCTCCCATAGCAGGTCCATTATAGAGTAAAACCAGTCGGTGCCTGGCTGATGTGGTCTCTCAAGACAGGTGGTCTCTCAAGACAGTGGTCTCTCAAGACAGGTTTTACTGTATATTACTTGGTGGTTGCAGTATTGGACTTCAAACCAAAAGGTCCATGGTTCGATCCCTGCCAGGGGTAACTGCATTGTGTCCTTGTACAAGCCATTTAATCCTGATTGCCCATGTAGGGGTATGGTGGTGCTATAAGGCGTACTGTAGTTCAATGGTGCACTTATCTTCTCCCAGTGCTAACCCTGATTGTGTGGAATTAGTACATTGGGAAGTTTGACCACCACTTTTCAGTGGTTCTCTCTGGATATTCCGGTTTCCTCTACCTATAAAACTGTCTGACACAAGGCAACCATGACTGTCAAAAGTGATGTTAAACCCTAATTAAAAAAAAAATGGAAAGGGGGAATAACTCAATGGTGGAATGGGAGGACAGCATAACTCGATATATGCCTTAGAGGGCCTTAAACACCAATAAATAAATGAATGAATGCCTTAGAGGGCATTTCATGCAGGACATCCTTGTACTATTTCATTAAGATCTGACTGCTATCACCTGAGTTGTAGACTCGCAAACATATTTATTTCTCTTTGGAAAATGGGCATAACTCATGAGTGAAAGGTGTGGGAAGCATAACTAATAAGGTTTTGTTAAACTTTTTTGAAAAATATATTTTTTTCAACTGCTCAATTCGTTGATTATGGCTGATTCGTTAGCTGAAGCATAATGGATTAAAAACCAATATTGAATGTATTGAGGCCCAATAGGTATGAAAACCTGGGTAATTCAGTTTCTGTCCGATTAATTAATTGTGTGACAGGTCATAGGTAATTCTTCAATAAATCTATTTTTAGATTTTTTATTGTCTGCAGATGAAAGTCATTGCAAAACAGAAGTGACCTCCATCCTTCTGCACACCCATGCATACAGGCTCATTTGACTAATTTCACATAAACTATTGGCAGGCTTAAACCTTTTGGACCAGAGTTTTTACTTATTCATCATGGTGTATTTGTAAGTAGCATGTTGAAAAAGAAATTTTGAGAATTACTGCCTCAAGTTGGCTAAACTTGACTTCATCCCTATGTTGTGGTCTTGAGATCGTCAAAGTTGGTGAAAATGACTTTAAACACTAATAATTTTTTTTTTTTTTTTTTTTTTAAGTTCACATATTTCTGCACAATGGCTAATCATGACCACGACACTTTTATTGGTGGAGGAAGCCGGAACACTTGAGCAACGGCGAGCAACTGTCAGCTCCCCAACATACTAACTCCACACAAGCAGGGTTAGCATTGGTTGAAGACAGGTGCACTATTGACGTGCAGTATGCCTTAGTACACAGTGTCACCATGCCCCCACGTGGGCAATGGGGGTGAAGTGTCTTGCCCAAGGACACAACGCGGTTGCCACAGGTGGGATTCGAACCGAGGACCTCTCGGCTTGCAGCCTGCACCTCTACCAATTGAGCCACCGCGCCCCCCAAACACTAATAAATAAATTTTCCTTTATTGTACAGTACATGGAGAGTGGATTGTAACAAAATCACCTGGGGAGTGGAGTTATCACCCAAGTATCACTTTCAAATTCTGTACATGTGGACAAAGAACACCAGCAATGTTTTAACCAATGGACCTCTGGGTATAACCCGGAGGTCCATTGGCTGGAACTTTGCTTCTACTTGTTATGCTTTGCAACAAATTTGTAATTATTGCTTGGGTGGAATCTCCACTCTGTGGGTGATTTAGTGATAATACACTGTCACTCTCCACGTATTGTATATTTCAAATAGTGTATTTTTGTAAAAAATGGGAACACATGCAGCAAAATAAACCCATCCCACACCTTTTAGTTTACACAGTGAAACCTCACAATAGAGTTATTGCTAACTGATTGCATGTGCAACATGTATAAAGATGATGGCATTCTTCAATTTTTTAGTTCAACGAAGTTATGTGAGCTCATGACATGACCCGTGACGTGTCTGCGGCATTGGCATCAGCAGTGGCATTGGCGTCGTCATCAACACTTGTGTTAAAGTTATTGCAAGAGTCCACTTTGACTTTCCCACCTGTTACTATGCACCTCATACTGTTTCTGTGGCTTACAATTACCCACTGACCCTTAAGCCAGTGATATTTTTTTCGATTTTTAGAGTGTTTTTGCAATGTTCGACTTTTTTGTAAGTATGGCTTAGTAATGTCTGACCTGTTTTGCAATACATGAGTGGAGGCTACCACTGGTATGCTGTGGCTTTTATATTTCATATATATTAAATGCATCAATATAAGACACATTAACCCTTGGCCAGACATTTTTCAGAGATTTTGGACTTTTTTAATGCAATGTTAGACTTTTTTGTAAGGGTAGACTCAGATGGTGGACTTAGAAAATTTCTGACCTGTTTTGAGATACATGTACATGAGTAGAGGCTATCACCTGTATGCTGTGGCTTTTATATTTCATGTATGTGTTAAATGCATCAATATAAGACAACATTAACCCTTGACCAGACATTTTTTGGAGATTTTTGACTTTTTTATGCAATGTTAGACTTTTTTGTGAGTGTGGTCTTGGTTTGCTGTACATGAACATGAGTGGATGCTACCACCAGTATGCTGTGGCCTTTATATTTCATATATGTTTTATATATATATATGTTTTATTTGATGAAATGCAGACTACTTTGGGTGAGTTCGAACCTTATGTGTTTGAATTTTAATAAGCCTAGGTTTATTGCATGGCATGTGTTGGTGGGCTGATGGGGACGGACACCCCCTTTTGTTTGTTTTTGAGTTGCTGCCCTTGATTGACTTGGCATTTTATTAAGAAGAGCACTCTTAATGTTGAAATCAACTCCTCCTACACTTTATAACTTTTTAGTTTGGTTAACCCTTTCAGACTTTAATTATCCTAACGTTCAAACATCACTGGGAATTCAGTTTCTTCAGCGTTTTTTTTTAAAAATGCCACGTCGAACGTCGAAAAGTACAAATAACAAGATATTTTTTGCATTAGTGATTAACTGGTTGAGGGCTAGATTATTTTTGGTGGTCTGAATTTGTTTTTCAAAACTTGTTTTATTACAAATTATTGGAGAGTGCCCACAGGCACTCTCCAATAATTTGTAATAAAACAAATTTATATAAACAAAATATTATTTGTGTTTGACTGAAAATGAAATGTGAGCAAAGAAAGTGTTGTCTTTTGCTCTTGTATCCTCATTTTTTGAAAGCCATGATAGTGCCTCTTAGCACTCAACCAGTTAAGAAGCCTTGACAGCAGGATTATATCAGTATTTTAAGCTGCTATAACGTTTGGCTCAAAGGTTGTCACTGAGCACTATTCGGGAGAAAATAGGAATTGAGGTTAAAATTTTAAGAAATCGAAAAATAATAACAAATGACCACAAAGTGTCAACGCTCTGTTTGATTTCGTACGTCATAAGACGTACAAAAGTATCAAAGGGTTAATGAATTGCTAAAACATTATTACTGATAGTTCGTCGATATGCATCATAAATAGAGATGACAAGATACTTCAGTTTGTTTTTACTGCCCTTGGGATATTTTTTTTAATTTTTTGTGAATAGGATGCACACATGGTGAAATCACCCTCCTCCCACATATTTCAGTTCAGAGGAGTGAAACCTTACAGAATTATTTCTCATGGATTCCTGATTTGCAACTTGTATATAGATGAAGAGATTCTTTATTTTTTCTGGTATGGCCATTGATTTATTTAAAAATTTAGAATGTTTATGAATATAGGTATTCTGATAGTGAAATCAACTTTAGTAAAACTTTCAAATATTATTAATGATGATTCATTAATTGGTAGAGTGCTAAATGGGGGTGCGGTGGCTCAGTTGGTAGAGGTTCAGGCTGCAAGCCGAGAGGTCCTCGGTTCGAATCCCACCTGCAGCAACTGCATTGTGTCTTTGGGCAAGACACTTCACCCCCATTGCCCACATGGGGGCATGGTGACGCTGTGTACTAAGGCGCACCGCACATCGATGGTGCACCTGTCTTCAACCAATGCTAACCCTGCTTGTGTGGAATTGGTATGTTGGGGAGCTGACAGTTGCTCGGTGGTTCTCTCTGGGTACTCCAGCTTCCTCCACCCGTAAAACTGTCACGGCCATGGTTAGCCATTGTGCAGAAATATGTGACCTTAAACACCAATAAATAAATAAATAAATAGAGTGCTAAATTATTTTTCAAAGGTGATTTGTAACATGAGTATTTTTTTCAAGAATACCATACTACCAGCAAAGAGAGCCCTTATTTTAGCAAGAATTTTGTCATAAAAAATTGTTTTGATATAATTTTTTGGAGGGTGCCTATAGGCACTCTCCAATAAGTTATAACAAAGCAATTTTGTACAAACAGTTTTGTATTTCTGTTGCTGAGCAAACAAGCTAATGAATATTACTATTATTACCACAATAGTGGCTTTTAGCACTTTTCAATAGTGCCATGAGAGTGGCTCCTAGCACTCAACCAGTTAATATGCAACATGTATAAAGACAACATAATTTATTAATTTGTGATACCAATAAATAAATACATGAATAAATTAATTAATTTGTGGTTTCTTCCCTTAAGCTACTCAGAAACGTTTTACGTTCCATAAAGAGCATACACATGAGGTGAAACTAACTCATCCCACGCCTTTCAGTTTATACCAGTGCAATATCAGAGTTACTGCCCTTGATCGACTTGGAAAATTTAACGTTTTTATGAAGATGCATACTATAATGATGAAATCAACTCTTTTTACACCTTTGAGGTTTCTCTGATGAAATTTTAAGGGTTCATTGGGAAGTGGAGCAGTACTTGCTTGCAGTGGTGAATAGGACCTTGTAACCACTGCCCTGGGTGATGGTCCTCTAAAGAGGGCACAGAATAAGTATAAATGATTGGTTAAAAAAGTAAACCCTTTACCCAACGTAACGGCCAAAACCGGCCAGCGCTATTCTCAAAAATCGCCAATTAATTTTCATTATTTTTTTCATATTTTGTCTCAAAAACATAGGTTATGACCCCTTGTTGGAACGAGCTCGTCGAGCTCGTTCCAACGAGGGGTCATAACCTATGTTTTTGAGACAAAAAATGAAAAAAATTAGTTATTCAAGAATTATTTTTGCAAGTGTCGTCTGCTTTCTACGTTAGGTAAAGGGTTAAACTTCTGTTGTGGTTGATATATTGCTATATCAGCTGAGAGTAACCTTAAAACTCAACAAACAAAAATGTAAATCTTTACCAGTATAGAGCAGAAATGGATTCTGGATAAGTACAGGAGAAGGCTAGCTGGGCAAAGTTTTTACCTTTGCTATCACAAAAAGTGTAAGCAATTTTATTTTGCCCCAAACCGCTTGATCCAGACAGTCTGCATCCATCCATTCATGAATGCATTCATTCATGTCATTTGTCTATCTGTCAAGCCTCGCGTCCCCGCGTTGTGTCCTTGGGCAGGCACTTAACCCCGATTGTCTACATGGGGGCGAGATGACGCTGTGTACTAAGGCGTACTGCACGTCGATGGTGCGCATGTTTTCAGCCAATCTAACCCTGCCTGTGCCGCGGTGCAGAGTTCAGAGTTACGATGTTAGAGAGCTGACAGCTGCTCGTCGTTGCTCGGTGGTTCTCTCCGAGTACTCCGGCTTCCTCCACCCGTAAAACTGTCACGGTCACGATTAGCCATTGTGCATAAGTATGTGGCCTTAAACCCCAATAAAAAATAAGTAAATAAAATCTGTCAAGCCATCGATGTACTCGCTGATAATTTAATCCACCCTTACCCGGGAACACCGGGGTGGAGTAGTGCTTGATTATTGTGGTAAACAAGTTATGTTTTACCGAGTTACTTTTACTGGTAAAATTGAATTCGGTTTCCCGTAAGAAATAAGAAATATCCATATCATGAAAAAACCATTGATGTAGAAATGTGTGACTTTAAACACTAGTATACAATACTAAATAGTCCAATTAAGTGGTCTCCACCCTAGAGTTGAAACGGTTAAGGGGTTTTCTTGATCGATTAATCACGTGGATTAACCATGGTTAACCGATTAATCACTTGTCCAAATAGATATCTGAATAACTGCCATACCGTTGATGATTTACAGCATGAACCCTTTACCCAACGTAACAAACAAAAGCGACTGGGCCTATATACAAAAATCTCCATTCAAATTTATTATGTTTTCAATTTTTGTCTCAAAAACATAGCTTATGATCCCCTCATTGGAACGAACTCTTTGAGCTCGTTCCAATGAGGGGTCCATTGAGGGGTCATAAGCTATGTTTTTGAGATAAAAATTGAAAATTTTTAGTAATTCATTAATTTATTTTGCAAGTATCGTCTGCTGCCCGTAATGGGTAAAGGGTTAAGAATGACCATTTCCAGCTACTGATACAGCATGATGATCATGCAAGTAAACAAATATGTCAGCAAGTAACTTGCATGCTTTACTCTGTCTCATATAATTGATGTGAGTCTGTGTGACAATGTTTGCCTGTTTTGGAGAAAGTTGTTCCTTTGTTGACCCTTATAACTTTTTGGATCGATCAAGATGTTGATTATTGATTAATCGATTAATCGGTTAACCGTTTCAGCTCTACTCCACCCCCCCCCCCCCCCAGAACCTAGGGAAGTGAAGCAGAGCTTGTCTACTTTTGTAAACAAGTTCCGTTTTATTGGTCCAGTAAGCAATGCCTGGGGCGCAAGTCCTCTAAAATGGGTAACATGGGTATAAATAATTGGCTGGACAAAACTTTATATCCATGTTGAGATGACGTTCAGCCATTGTGCAGAAATATGTGACCGTAAACACCAATAAATTAATAATATAAATAATAAGTAACCAACGCCTGGTGTGAGAGTCATCGTAAGTTGGGCAGAATTATTGTATGGCATTGACTCATTGGACTTTATACTTGTACAGTTATGATATAGCCACAGTTGCCGAACGTGGCCTTAACTCTTTTCCTACTACAGCTTTTGAATGGTT
This sequence comes from Pictodentalium vernedei, assembly GCA_031216915.1. Taxonomy (NCBI): domain Eukaryota; kingdom Metazoa; phylum Mollusca; class Scaphopoda; order Dentaliida; family Dentaliidae; genus Pictodentalium; species Pictodentalium vernedei. The sequence continues at coordinate 97,684,104 of CM062294.1, forward strand.
AAATCCAACTATGTAATATTCTGCATGAATGGAAAGTCCATTGTAAAAATAAAGAGGTAAATAATATTGAATTTAAAATCCACTGCCAACGAGCAGGGGATTTGAAATTTTATATTCCTCTCCTCTTTATTACCGTTACTGGTATTATTTATTTTTTATTAGGATTTCAACTGCCAGGGTCATCTCCTGGCGGACAGTTTTACGGAAGGAAGAAGCCGGAGTGACCGTAGAGAAACACCGTGGAATGGCGATAGTAGTATGTCTCGTATGTTTCAGGTGCCATTTGGATGACCCTGGTGGATGACCCCGGAAGTGACGTCATGTCACGTGACCCAATGGCGCCATGTTGTGTTGTTATGGTAACCCGCGTGAGCGGCCATGTTGTGATGTCATCTCCATAGTGATACGTGGTGTGAGTGCGTGTTGTTAGGGTGATACGTGTTTCCGTCGTCCATTTTGTATACTGGAGGCCGCCATCTTGGTTTCTATGGTAGCACGTGATTGCTATGTTACCCTACAATTGGTCGGGGTATGTTCGGGGGTGTGTTCGATTGAATCGGAGTAAATCAAATTACCACAAACAACCCGACAATCCCTCCAAATCACCAAAATCTATCCCAAAATCACCGGAATTTACTTTATTTCCCCAATTTATCGGCTTAGCGCATAGTGCTATAGTACTAAGGGGTACAAGGGGGTGCGTTCGATTGAACAGGAGTAATATTCTGGCTTAGAATTCTCCCAGAATCCCTTTTTGGATCCCTATCCCATGACGTTTTTCCCATTAAAAGACACGTTCTTTTGTTCATTACCCAGAATTCTCTGCTTCTATCTGTATATGCAATAGTTTTCGTCTATCTGCTCCTGTTCCTTTGTTATAGAGTATACTCCAGTAGCGTAGAAGAGCCTATTAACTGGAACAGCTTTGCTTATTATTACTACATTTAGCTATTCTAGTCTATTCTTGTTAGTTCTGACCCTATTCCGTGAACTCTTGTTGTTTCATTTATCTAGATCATTTATATAAATTATAACTAACCAATCAGATTGCTTGATTTCCCATAACCTGTACTTAATAGAGTTATCTCCCGTTATTACAACGAAGTTGTATCCGATTCTCATCACATCTACATCCAATGGCAATATTCCCGGGCACCCCAATTTCGGCACCCCTTTTGTTGTTTCATTTATCTAGATCATTTATATAACTAACTAATCAGATTGCTTTATTTCCCATAACCTGTACTTAATCGTACAGAGTTATCTCCCTTCTTTATAATGAAAGCCTATATCAATGGCAATATCCGCGGGCACCCCAATTTCGGCACCCCTTTTTTGAAAAACATATGACCTTCGGCACCCCTTTTTTGTCATATGTGCTTATGTGAAAAAGCACAATGTGACACAATGTGCCCTAGTACAAAGGCACATGCTTTATGTGCTTATATGTGCTTATGTGAAAAGGGATTCTTTAAAAGGGATTCCATAAAATGGAATTCCTATCCGACTCCGTAAAATGGGATTCCGTGTTTTATCGTCGACACTCGAGGGTATGAAAAGGGACTAATAAAGCCTAATTCATCAACTACAACAAGAACCCGAACAGATACAACTGACAACCAAGATCAAAGGGAACAGAACAGATAGAAGAGAACTGACCCAATGAAGTCATCGAAGTGAATTGACCATAACAAAGTTTTCAACTGAATGAACTCTAACCCCTAAATATAACCCAATGTTAACCCTTTGAACACTTTGAATTGACTTTATGTAATTAAAACACCCTTTGAATTGTTTGAATGAACTCTAACCCTAACGAAGGTATTAACACCCTTGAACTGAATGAATTTTAAACTTAATAAATTTTAACTGAATGAACTACAACCCATTAAACTGAATTCTTCCAATAGGGAAGGGGAATACCCTCGAGTGTCGATGATAAAACACGGAATCCCATTTTACGGAGTCGGATAGGAATTCCATTTTATGGAATGCCTTTTGAAGAATCCCTTTTGGAAAACACCTGTGGCTATGGAATCCCATTCTGGTCATATGTGCCTATGTGCTAGGGCACATTCTGTCACATTGTGCCTTTTCACATAAGCACATATCGGCACATAAAGCATGTGCCTTTGTGCTAGGATACAATGTGTCACATTGTGCTTTTTCACATAAGCACATATGACAAAAAAGGGATTCACCAGTAGGTATCCTCAAATAATAAAATACCAGGTATCCTAAAATACCCGTATGTGCCTATGTGCTAGGGCACATTGTGCCTTTTCACACAAGCACATATAAGCACATAAAGCATGTGCCTTTGTGCTAGGGCACATTGTGTCACATTGTGCTTTTTCACATAAGCACATATGACAAAAAAGGGGTGCCGAAGGTCATATGTTTTTCAAAAAAAGGGTGCCGAAATTGGGGTGCCCGGGGATATTGCCATTGGATGTAGATGTGATGAGAATCGGATACAACTTCGTTGTAATAAGGGAACCAGATAGACGAAAACTATTGCATATACAGATAGAAGCAGAGAATTCTGGGTAATGATCAAAAGAACGTGTCTTTTAATGGGAAAACGTCATGGGGTAGGGATCCAAAAAGGGATTCTGGGAGAATTCTAAGCCAGAACATTACTCCTGTTCAATCGAACGCACCCCTTGTAGCCCCTTAGTACTATAGCACTACGCGCTAAGCCGATAAATTGGGGAAATAAAGTCAATTTCGGTGATTTGGGATAGATTTTGGTGATTTGAAGGGATTGTCTGGTTGTTTGTGGTAATTTGATTTACTCCGATTCAATTGAACACACCCCCGAACATACCCCCCGTCCCATTGTAGGACTTTGGGTAACATAGCAATCACGTGCTACCATAGAAACCAAGATGGCGGCCTCCAGTATACAAAATGGACGACGGAAGCACGTATCACCCTAACAACACGCGCTGCGCATGCGCACTAACACCACGTATCACTATGGAGATGACGTCATAACATGGCCGCTCACGCGGGTTACCATGACAACACAACATGGCGCCACTGGGTCACGTGACTATGACGTCACATGAGATCCCCCGATGAGATCCCCCAACCTATCCCTCAAACATACGAGCTTTACTACTGAAGTGCATATCACTGCATATCAGAATATCAAACTTTGGAAAAGCTTTATTTAATTTCATTTAAAATCAAAGGTTTCTGGGAAAAAGAATAATTGTGTTTCATGTGTAAGGTGAACACCAAGAAACTAGATTTGTAAGAATATTAACCCCCTAAAAACTGATGTTGAGATATCTAAAGTTCAGTGTGCAAATATTTCCCATAATGCAACTAGAAATTCCCAGTTGCATTATGGGAAAAATGGCTACTTCAAATCTGGATATTTTGACATCAGTGTACAGGGGGTTAAGCTATACATTTAGTTTGTCTGATATGGTTTGATTGGGGTTGATGAAATGAGAATTACTCAAACAGATCCACTGGATGGCCTGAGGAATCCACCAACCACTGGTGTTGAACTAACAAGCTCATTCATACAGAGACATCACTACCCAAGCTCATCGAGCAAATGAGCCTTAGATAACGTCTTGCAATCTGATTCAGCTGGCGGGTGTCTTGTCCAAACATCATAGGTGTTTCCTCAACAATGACTTGCTTTTAATTGGCCTGAAAGTCCGTAATATTATAAGTTTTTTAAAAGGACGTACCAAACCAAAATCTTATATCACGGTCTTTCAGACCATGTTTGGACTAGCGGGTTTCATGCATTAATTCAAGGTGAATACGTGTTGAGTTATTGCTGGAAATGATCGGTATCCACTCAAAAACACTAGATTTCCTTTTCATTATACGTTTTTAGAACAAATTGATCACTTCCAGTGATAATTTGATTCGTATTCACCTTGAAGTAATGTTTTGAAAGCCGCCATTTTGATTGATACCGTGAAAGTGGAAATTTCTATATCTTCACAGTGGGGGATACGATTTCTATCTTTCCGCAATTTCTTCGATAATCTATCGTTTAGCGTATAATAAAAAATTGTATTCAAAGGCAAAGAACTAGCTCTATTCAATTCAATCCAAAGTATGCGATTTGGGTGGACACCATATAGGTTGTAGTGTGTACCAAGGGGGCGCGGTGGCTCAGTAGGAAGAGGTGCAGGCTGCAAGCCGAGAGGTCCTCGGTTCGAATACCACCTGCGGCAACCGCGTTGTGTCCTTGGGCAAGACACTTCACCCCCATTGCCCAGGTGGGGACACGGTGACGCTGTGTGCTAAGGCGTAGTGCACGTCGATGGTGGTCCCATTGTAGGACTTTGGGTAACATAGCAATCACGTGCTACCATAGAAACCAAGATGGCGGCCTCTAGTATACAAAATGGACGACGGAAACACGTATCACCATAACAACACGCGCTGCGCATGCGCACTCACACCACGTATCACTATGGAGATGACGTCACAACATGGCCGCTCACGCGGGTTACCATGACAACACAACATGGCGCCACTACGTCACGTGAGATGACGTCACTTCCGAGGGCCCCCACCGAGGTCCCCCAACCTATCCCTGAAACGTGCGAGCACTACTACTTCTGTTCACATTCCGCTAAAGCAGGGTTACAGCGGTTGAAGACATGCGCACCATCAACGTGCAGTGCGCCTTAGTACATGGCACCATCGTGCCCCCATGTAGGCAACCGTGATAAAGTGCTTTGCCTAAGGACACAACGCGGGTCGTCCAGAACGTGATCGAACTCGGGACCTCTAGCATAGAAGTCCAACAGTCTACCACTGAGCCACCGGGCTCCCCATCTAAAACCCGAAAGAATACACTTTTTGACTGCTCCACACTCGTGAACACCCGGAACACAGGGAGATGGCTTTTATGTCCCATCCCGGACCGAACCAAGGCCGAGCGGATGCGTCTTGGGCATTCATGTCCCCCTACATTTTCATTGAGCTTCCACGGTGTCGGATGAATTAATCATCGTGCCAGCTAAAAATCTGACAAAACTAGAAATTTTCGACAAACTTTTTTTTGTGTCGAGAAACAGTCGACTCCACCAACAGTACTTTAATCACAACACCGGACAGAGAATTTCGATCGGATCGCAACTGAATCGCAACGCGGTCGAAATTCTATATCGCTTTTCTCCACTGCAACATTAGAATCTCGCCTGTCGAAGAAATATCAGAACATTGAATCTGAGACAATATTTTCGTTTCTTTTCTTTTTTTAACCCTTTACCCAACGTAACGGTTAAAATCGACCAGCGCTATTCACAAAAACCACCATTCAATTTTCAGTATCTTTTCCAGTTTTTTGTCTCAAAAACATACATTATGACTCCTCATTGGAACGAGCTCATAAGCCATGTCTTTGACGTGGAAATGGAAAAAATGTAGGTATTCAAGAATTTTGTTTGCAAGTGACGTCTGCTTTGCCTGTTAGGTAAATAGTGAACGAAGTCTCAACACACTGGTGTAAGTATGTCGTGATCTGATGGAAAAGACATCGTTTTGGTTATCACAATTCTGTATATCTGCTCTATTTATTTATTTATTGGAGTTTAACGACACTTTTGACAGCCAGGGTCACCTCGTGTCGGACAGTTTTATGGGTGGAGGAAGACGGAGTACCCGGAGAGAACCATCGAGAAACGGCGAGCAACTGTCAGACTCCCCAACGCACTAATTCCACACGAACAGCATTGGTTGAAGACAGATGCACCATCGACGTGCAGTACACCTCAGTACCCAGCGCCCTCGTGGTCAGTCGGGATTAAGTGCCTTGCCCAAGGACACAACGCTGTTATCCCATGGCGAGGATCGAACCGTGGACTCCAGCTGCGTCAAGTTAGTTGGCATCAGCATAAAGACAGTTAAAATGTGTTATCAGAGATCCGGTCTGTTTTCACATCTTTTTTAGCTATGGGAGGAAATACTGCTTATGTCTGATAACCAATTTCTAACCTTTTGTGCACTAAAAAACCTATTTATATTCATTCTCTCGGAGTTATTATTTTTCGCATTGATTTGAACATTTTCTTCAATTTTCGGACGTGTATGTTTGTTTTGGCAACCAAGAGAACACGTAGGAAGACTTGTTAGAATGGTAAAGAAGCTTGGAACTGACAACGATACTTGGCTAAGTAATATACTTCATACTAGGGGGGTAATGAGAAATTCTGTACAAAATTTGTGAGAATACATGCGCATGGAGTTACAAATTAGCTGTTTAAAAATAAACTAATCATCTCGGATTTAAGGGAATTAAGACAAAATGCTTCTTACGCTGAATGACTGTGAGATTATTTTTGCTTTGCTCTCTCTAGCAGTCGCAACTACAATCTATATGTTCTGTGGGACAAAGAGTGCAAGTGGTATCCCGCCTGGACCATGGGGACCACCTGTACTTGGTAACATTTGTCAAATGTTTGGTGATAAACGAGAAATATTCAGTAAATTCCGTGACAGATATGGTGACATATTCAGTCTTCGTTTCGGAAAACAGCTTGCGGTGGTTTTCAACGGATACCGATCGATCCGAGAAGCTTTTGTGGAAAATGGTCACGAAACAACTGGAAGAAGCGTCCCTTTCTTCTACAAGCATATATCTGATGGTGGAAAAGGTAAGTATGTATATATTATCTCACAACTGAGGCGACCAATCCAAACAAGATACCAGCAGACATTTTTTTAGGGAACCCCGGGAAATGGAGCAGTTATAGGTAAACGGTACATAGTACCCGGAACCAACGATCGTCGTGAAAAATCTCTAAAAAGTGGACAGCATGGGCATGAGCGATTGGCTAAACGTGACTTTATACCTGTGTTGCGGTCTTGATATAGCCACATAACTGAAAGTGACCTTAAACATCAATAAATAAATATAATCAACAAAAATAGTCAAATAAATTTTGTTATTTTCGATTTTTTTGGTTCAAAACATTTTTTATGTTGAAACGAGCTCGTTGCAATGGTGGGTTAGCTGTTATCGTCGGTATTGATAAAGTGAAATGTTTGAATTATTTGGTCGGCTAGTGGATTAAATAATGTCGAGGCTACGACCATTTACTCAAACTCTCGGGGGCATGAGTCTAATTCCGTAAGGAATCCGAATCTATTATCGGCTATTTGTTTACACACTTTTCATGAGCGCAGACTATCGTTTAACCCTTTACCCAGCATAACGGATAAAACCGGCCAGCGCTATCTACAACAAGCATAATTCAATTTTCATTATTGTTTTCATTTCTATGTCTCAAACACATAGCTTATGACCCCTCATTAGAACGAGCTCGTGAGACAGTTCCAATGAGGGGTCCTAAGTTATGTTTTTGAGACAAAAAATGAAAATATTAGGTTATTCAAGAATTTTGTTTGCATGTGTCGTCTGCCTTTCGTGTTTGGTAAAGGGTTAGGCAATGTTTCGTCAAGTCACTCACAAAGATATACAGATATTCTGTTGTGCTCCTGATATAGATATTCTAATCAATAAGTATTTAATTCGCCTTGACCCCCCCCCCCCCCCCCTCCCTCGATATTACCAATTGGTAGGACTACGCGGAGTAATCATAAAACTTAAGTCTTCAAAGATTCGGTCAAACCACGTCTCAATTGAAAAATACTTCTTGTGTTGATTTAAAGAAAATTAATGTTTATGATCTTTGTTTTAAATTCAGTCATCTGGAAAATTTCAGTTGGTTGGAAAAGCGAGCCGTAGGTTCACTTTTTCGACCAACTGAAATTGAGTCTAAGCATAGGCTATGAACTATTTATGTGCTAGACTGGTTCCAGATCGACGGATTCCTTACAGAATTAGACTGGTGACTTGAGACCTAGCCTGTTACCCATACCCAGTTTGACTAGAAGTCGACACTTACATCATTTATCCATAAATATATAAATATTTTATACCACACATTTTTTTTAAAAGTGATGTTTACCGAGTTGCATCTGTTCGTCCGTACGTAGGGATGTATCTCTCTACGAGTCCATGACTCAGAAAATAATAGTAAGATCTTAATGAAATATAACATGGATGTCCAGAATGACATGCCTGTTCAAACATATATCAAGTTATGCTTTCCGCGCATTTCCCTCATGAGTTATGTCCCCTTATGTAAAGAAATATACATGTTTGTCCGTACAAGTCCATAACTCTACTCATAGTAGTAAGATCTCAATGAAATCGTACACGTATGTTCTGCATGAAATGTCTTCAGAGACATATTTCTAGCTGTGTTGTCCACCCATTCCCCTCATGAGTTATGTCCCTTTTCCACTGAGAAATATAAACGTTTTGTCCCTACGAATCCATAAATCAACTGATATTGGTCAGATGTTAATGAAACCTTACATAAATACCCAATATTACATACCCTTTCAGGCACATATCGAGTTAAACTGCCAAACACTCGTGAGTTATGCCCTTTTTGTGTTGGGAATTTGACACTTTTGTCCGTGGAATCCATCACTCAGCGTGTCATGCCCTTTCGAATTCACATCAAGCTATGCAGTCTGCACATTTCATTTGTGATTTATGCCCCCTTTCAATTGAAAAATATCCAAACAGGACACAGTATCATCTATTGATTTATCACTGGAATTATGTCAGCATCTCTGGTGCAATCTCTTGTTAAATTTTCTAATTATCGCTTTGGAACGAGCTTCAGTGATGGTTTATAAGTTATGTTTTGGAAGCAAACATTGGAATAATAGGAACATTTGCTTAATCATTTCAACTTTATCTATGCTATATTTTAAAATGTCTGTATGTCTGTCTGTCTGTCCGCTATAGAAATTAATATGGGGCCATCCCGAGTGTCCAAAATGGGTCTACTAGGAGTACTTTTCTATGGCGGAGGTCATCGTCAGGTTTAAAAATGTGTGTGGGGTGGGGGTGGGGGTGTACTAAAAGTTATGACCAAAATGTTTTTTACCGATATATGTCTTCAGAGGGGTCTACTAGGGGTACGCTTTTTATCAGGAATCTAATGGTGAGATTTAAAAAAAGTATCAGAGTGGGGTTGGGGGTGTAGAGGGGCATCACAAGTTATGACCAAATTTTTTCCCACCGATATAGGTCTTCAAAGGGGTCTACTAGGGGTAATCTTTTACCAGGAATCTAATGGTGAGGTTTGAAAAAGTGCCGGGTGAGGTGGGGTGGGGTGGGGGTGTAGAGGGGCACCAACTTAGCCCGAGCAACGCCGGGTAACCCTGCTAGTTATAGATAAATGGGATTTTACACTTTACTCTTTTCATCAAGCTTCACATAAAGCATTATAACAAAGATAATGTTCTCGATCCGGAACTTACGATACAAACAAGACTGAATTTTAGCAACCTGTTGTTTGCAAAATGAGGGCCCCAGAGGGTGAATTTGCTGATGCTATCCCATACAGTGGGCCAATTTATCCTCTAGGTACATCTTTCTGTTTAGGTTTGAGACCCTGGTACAGATTGAGGATCACAGAGGATAAATTTAGTGATTTTACCCTGCTGTGCAGGGTAGCATCACCAAATCCACCCTCTGAGGACCTCATTTTGCAGATGACAGTCTGCTTATATTCAGACTTGGATACAAACCACTTTATGTAGATGTAATGAAATTTTTCACTCGTGCTAAGAAATCATTACTACAAGTTCACAGAGATTTTGGAAAAGTGGTCACACGGTCAGATCAAAAGCTCATTTCGGAGGTGCGCTTTTCGAGCATCAATCTCAAAATGTTCAAAATGCGACATCCTTGCACGTAAATAACATAACAGTGCATTTTCGAATAAATCAGCTGATGTGGTATTTATGACAGTTTCCTTATGGGATAACAGCACGTGCTGCAAAATATTTCTCGATATCCATCATCTCGAATGATATCGAAGATTTTTATATGACAACCCTAAATAACTCCATAAAGTCGCTATATGGTGCTTATCATATAATACAGTCGCCGTAGACGGGTCGTAATCCAGTGATATACACACATGCGTTCACCAGGTAAAAACAAATCATCAGCAGAAAAATTTTAATTAGTGAATTCCTATAATTAGTGTTTAGAATTTAATATTATTGTGTCCGTGGAAAGATTGCCCACTTGTAGAAAGTGACCGGTTCATGGGGGCCTTAATGTATCTGACTAGCCGGGAAACAAGAGTCTCAAATTTTCTAAACCCATGTCTAAACAAAACGAGGCTCACATGACGTCACTGACGTGCAGAGATTTGCGACGAGACGACTATTTTACAAACGCGAAATAAAAAGTCTAGTTCCTTTGTGTAGAACAGACAAACATTCCATAATTTCTTTTTCTTTGTTTAAATTTCAGCTGTATTCAATTTTAATATATCACCACCATTATAATAAACAAATTATTACAACAGCCAAGTAACCTAGGTTGTTATTTTCCGTCTCGTTCACGATACCAGATCAGTGAAAACAAATACGACGTCCACGGAATCATTTTTGATTTGCCTCATCTGACCTCGTTAACACGGCGGTATACGACGAGCCAGATCTTCTGACCGTTGCAATAATCTGTATTTGGGCTCCACAAATAGATTTTCTGTTTCTCAGGCCATTTTTTGTAAAAATACATGTGGGCGGGCGGTTTTTAATTTTATTCTTTATTTTTGTAATTATTTTCTTTGTTCATGTTCTTGGTATGTTTTATGTTTGAGGCCTCATAATCTACATAATAGCATGGGCGGTGGTGTATTTCGTCCCTTGAGTGCATGAAGGCTTTGCAATGCCGAAGCACTGCAAAGCCTTGTTGCACTCAAGGAACAAATTTATGAATTTTATTAACTTGGTTAAAATATCAGACATAAACCATTTAATTTGTATTTTTGAAAGTTTGTATTGGTTGTAAAAAAGAGCATGTGGCAGTCAAAAGGGCCATGCGGGATAGCCTAGCAAACGGATTTTAAAACTTTTTTTAGGCTTTATTTCATTATAATTTGCGCAATATCACATCATATTTTTATTCTTATTTCAGTTTTCTAAGTTCGGAGATGCAAGTAATGACTTTCTATTACGAACACAGTTCACAGACAATCTCCCTGCATTTCTTTTTTCATTCTTTTTTCATATTTTTCACCAGAAGCAGTTTCATAGCTAAACGCTACTACCATTTAAAACAAACATTCCATAATTGCCTTTCTGTCATTTTCCGTCTTTTTCGTCAATGCCATTTTCACCTTTGTAATTTTTTCTCTCTGTCCTAGGCTATTCGTCACAGCAATTTTCGTCCTATGTCTCGAAGCCATGTCCGCCAATGCCATTTTTACCTAAGATCGGTTCTGGCAGCATGGAGCCCTGCTCGTTCTTGTGCATTCATCTAACGCACATATTTTTCAGAGCTTTTGAAATATGTTCCGAAAATTTTCAGACGGCTTAACACCGTCGCCATTTAATATCGTCGTATAGATTATCAAGTTCACCTCATTTCAATCTGAATTTACATGTTGGTCTGTGTGTGTAGTGTTACGATAAGTAGCCCACTTTGGTTTGTATCCGCTTCCGCTCAATTGCTCTTCACTGATAACATGGAACCCATTTATTACCAGATTCTTTAACCATTTTTCAATACAGTCATAATCCACGCGTGGGCATTGAAGTCCACTCATGCGTTTACCAGGAAATAAAAGTCATCATCAGCAAAATTTTAATTAGTGCTTCATTAATAATTTTTTTAATGATTATTTCTATAATTAGTGTTCGCAATCTAATATTATTGCCTTCGTGGAAAGATTGCCCACCCGTGGAAAGTGACCAGTCCACGGCGGTGGTACTATATCACGACAAACTCAGCTTCAAACGTCAGCTGACTAGTTCAAGTAGACGGTTATCTCCCCTTATCGAATATCACTTATCGACTTTGAGAACCCATCAGCCAATTGCTTCACAGAAAATTGGCTAAGGTGTGAGAAAAGTAATCAGATTATACAGCATTTTGGACATCAAAGGAACAAAAGTCAAGGCTTGTGTCTTATAAATATAGGTTCGATCCTGACCTGTGTCCTTGCGCTGTGTCCTTTGACAAGACACTTAATCCCGACTGGTGGTACATTGTATACTAAGGTGAATTGTACGTCGATGGAGCACTTCTCTTCAACCGTCGCTAACTCTTCTATTGCTGAGTTAGTAAGTTGGACCGTTTGACAGTTGCACGCTGCTACACGGTGGTTCTCTTCTGGTACTCCGGCCCCACTCCGTAAAGCTGTTCAACAAGATGTGACATTGGCTGTTGGGAGTATCATTACATCCCAATAAACAACCAGCAAACAACCAAGAACAGGCCCATGATTGAAACTACGGAAGTAACATGGAACTCTGCCCTGAAGCGTCTCTTCACGGGCGAGGCGTCGTACCGTTCAGTCTGGGCAGTGATGATTCGGGAAAACGTTTCAAAAATAATATTTTTCTTGAAGTTTCCTGTCCTGATGTTTTGAAGAGTTTCGAATTGTGTACACCATTGTATGCAGAAAAGGGAGTGTGTCTTTTTCTTTTTGTGAGGTATGTATATATGGGGTGGGGAGATTCAGTAATAATTTAACCCTTCACCAAGTGACTACCATCTTTTTCCAAATTTGAAGAAAAACTTACGTGGTAATGGTGACTACCATCTCTTTCCAAATTTGAAGAAACACTTACGTGGTCAAAGATTTCAAGATGATGAGGAACTTACTGCTGCTGTGAAGGCTTGGCTACAGGACCAAGATATAGATTTCTACAGACGCGGCATCAATGACTTGCAGACAAGGTGGAACAAGTGTATTGAATTACAAAGGGACAATGTTGAAAAATAAATATGTTCTGTACCGATATTCCAGTTTTATTTATCTTAGGTTCAAAACTTTTTGACATCCCCTCGTATTTACTTAATGAGGGCATTCTCAAAATGTAGGAGGAGGGTAGTCGAATTACGGACAAAAAACCAACAGGACAAATACCAATAAAATGACAAAATATCTTTAAAATTGGTTAGCGTCAACCTAATTTTATTGAATACTTTTGCAATTATTTTTAATGGCCAGTATTGCATATTTTTCCTCCATATATTATGTGTTTCTGAGATGAGGCTAATGTTTGCGAATTATCTATACCCATCTGCATAGTCCGCTTGAACGATTAGTCATTTTCTATTGGGTATTTATCATACTGCCCAAATAAGCGAAACGCTACATCTCCAGTTTTTGAGTATCCACTATAGTGACTGGACAAGCCCACATCCAATAATCCCTCCAGCGACGAGGTGGGTGATTACTATACAGGTAGATATAGAACTATAGAAAATTCGCAAAGAATAGTTCCATTTCAGAAACACGTAGTTTGCTTCATTATCTTATACTTACCTACATTGTCTAACGATTAAGTAACCTCGAAATCAAAGCCTTACACCAGGACTGGTGGTGGGCAAGGATGAATAAATATGAGGACATGATAATAATCCAAACCCCACTTACTGCTTCCTTCGTTCCCAATGAAGTACCTCAACAGTATAATAACTCTTTTTCCAGCGCATGTCATTCAATAGGCAATCAAATTCATGCAGCAACAACAGCAAGAAAACATTTTTATTACTTTGTATTATCCCAATTATCCCCGACGACATCATTTATTTCACTGATAAACTCAAGTCTAAACACATTTGTCCCCGTCTCACAAAGCAGACAGTCTCAGAAAAAGCCATCCCGTCAAGGCATGTGACAAATCTACCAGTTTCTGATGGAACCATCCCAGATAAAATGAAATTTCAAAAAAGTAACTGCAATGTTTAAATCGGTGATACACACGCTTCAACAACTACCGACCAATCAGTTTATTCCCCATTTTTTTCTAAAGGTCTAGAAAAGATAATTTTCAAACGTATCTCCGATTTTCTGACTCACAACGATATTCTCTATTCTCAGTCTCTCACCAGTACAACTTCAGAAAAGGTCACTCTACTGCCCATAGAATTATGCATCTCGTACACAATACAATCAACGAAAACAACTCGAGCAAAAATTACTCATCATTGGCAGTATTCTTAGGTCTACCCAAAACATTTTGATACATCACGAAACGTTGTTACAGAAATGGATTTTGAATTTTTATGCAACACGGGGTATGACGAATATCCGGTTTCGTAGCTATCTGACGAGCAGAGTCCAATTTGTTGAATACCTTAATAGTAGGTCGAGTGACGCTGATATAAGGTGTGGAGTTTCACAATGCTCCAATTTAGGACCCCTACTTTCCCCAATTTACATAACTAATATGCTAAATTCCACAAAACTAGGGTTACTTTCCTTTGCAGATCACACAACCAGTTACGCATCTGACAACAACTGAGATTAATTTTATTACTCAGTGAACCTTCAACTAGAATCCATACATGACTGATGCACAGCCAATCGCTTACATCTTAATGCGAACAAAACCAAATACGTCATATTCAACATCCACCAAAAGGTCTACGCTACTACTTGAAACAAATGAGAATTGTACTATAACTGGAGAAGGCACAACTGAATCAGACAATAAGATAAAATATTTAGGTATAAACATAGATGACAAACTGAGTTTCAAGCAGCATATTTCTACGCTGTGATAGAAAAGTGCAAGACTCAAAATGCGCTTAACAAAACGAAGCACATTTGAACCCATAGTGGCTTGTTATCTTCCTGCTACTCACTAATACATAATTATCTAATGTAATGTATCCAGGCATGGGGGTAATTCAGAGTCTATAAATAAATCCTTTCTTATTCAAATCAACCCAAAAAACCACCAATGACAAAATAAATACAACTGCAACACAGACCCTCTGTTTCGCAAGGATAATATACTGAAAGTGCATGATCTTTATACCGTGAACTCGGTTATGTTTGTGCATCCACGATTAAAGTTCCGTTAGACTTCCACCAACCTATCATATTTATTTCTCATTTGAAACAAAGCACACAGATTTAACCACAAGGCAGAAAGGTAAACTATATGTAGAACAACATTTCTCGATATGTTTCCCACTTTCTGTTCCCTAAAGTGTGGGACAGCCCTGATTCTTCTACTCTCGAATTATCCAATTTAAAAAGGTTATTGAACAATAATTTAATCATTTGCCCCGCCTCTGCGTTTGATTGGTTGAAAGCATACAGCGTGAAAGTCGTCAAAATCGTATAAACCAAATCACGTCATGATTTGGAATGTCGCTACATGTTCGCACATCCGATCCAACTTTGAAGACTCTGGAAGCCCCGCCCACTCAATCCAATTGTCACCGTGAGGGCGTGACGGCAGACTGATAGATGGATAACAAGCTTGTAAACAAAGATCAATGAGCGATTTTTCATCGCCCCCCAGTCAGCGAGAATATAATGATAATTTCTCGGGAACAATTGAATTTAATAAAATATACCGAAGTTGGAGACGTATAAAAGATCATACACCCAAACATGATTTGGGGGGAACTCAAAAAAAATGTTTTTAATGATATTGTTACGTGACTTGCTAAATATCTGTCGTCTGCGATCGAAAATCAAAACAACAAACTATTTGACAATGATTGACGTGACCTGTTTGTGGCACACTTTGCCGAGTTTGACTGTTGTCTTTTGCGAAAATTATTTAAGTTTTTCGTTCACGTACACATAGTTTTTATATTTTAATATTACGGCCGGATTAAATTATAAGAAATAACTGTTGTTTTCCTTCGGTTTATGCGATATAAACCGAAACTTTTCAGCACAAGCTTCATAACTCGCGTAATAACAACAGTTATTTCTTAAAAAGAATGAGTTAATCATGTTCATGCTCGATTACCTGTTCGGATCTTTACTGTAATTGCTGTTCGACATAGTCATATAAATCAGATATATACTCCTCTAAAGTGGTTCTCATTGTTGCAAACAAAACATGTTCAACTTAAGATTATTTATTTAATTATTTATTGGTATTTAAGGTCATATACTTATGCACAATGGATAATCATGACCGTGACAGTTTTACGGGTGGAGGAAGCAGGAGTACCCGGAGAGAACCACCGAGCAACGACGAGCAGCTGCCATCTCCCCAACATCGTAACTCCTCAATGCAGCGCAGGCAGGGTTAGATTGGCTGAAGACATGCGTACCATCGACGTGCAGTACGCCTTAGTACACGGCGTCATCGTGCCTCCATGGGTTAAGTGACTTGCCCAAGGACACAACGCGGGAGTCCGAATTGATCGATCAGACGGTCACCCATCCAATGATTAACCGGGCCTTAATGTTTCTGTATTACTTAATTAAACTTTGCATGTACTGTGCATATGCTTCAAAATAAAACATTCATTCATTCATTCATTCATTCATTCATTCATTCATTCATTCATTCATTCATTCATTCATGATGCACAGGATCCAATACTCTTGCTCGTACGCATCAACCATCATTTGTCCTAACCAATCGCTTTTAGATTCCAAATCAGTAATACAGTGGAACCCTGTTAATTGAATATGCACTTTACCTGTGAAAATTATTCAATTGACAGGAGTATTCAATTTACAGGAATTTGGTTATTTTCCTGTGTTCTAGAGATAAAGTGAGGATTTAATCTTTCATATCTTGTTTGACAGAGCTCACGGAGCTCTGTCAAACAAGATATAATAGATTAAATGTCTGTATTGGATGTACTGAGGCCAAAAAGGTCTATAAACAAGGAGACTATGGTGATTGTCAAGGTAATTTCTTGACATATCACAGGATTGTTTATTCAATTAACAGGAGTATACTCTATAACCCCTATGCAGTTAACAGGTCAAATTTGCACTGAAGGTATGGGAAATGGTTTTGCGGTTGAAAGTTCTATTCAATTGACAGGGATATACAATAAAGAGATATTCAATTGAGTGGGCTTCACTGTACCTCTCTGAATAAAGCACAATAAGAGGCAAGTCCACTCGGTGTCGTGGGCATGTATTCGCGGATAATTTGGTTAAGAAGAATGAGGGTATACCCATTTCACAATCCAACGACAAATTGTGTCTTTTGTGATGGCCACATTCTTTCTACCCGTTTATGATATGAACAATTGACTGGATCCACGATATTTTGTTATCCCTGTGACATATGTTCTAAGTGTTAGGTAAAGGCGACACATGTAAACAAAACTGTTGAATAACTAATGTTTTCATTTTGTTGGTTCAAAAAATGAAAAAATAATGAAAACTGAATGGTTATTTTTGTGAAAAACGCTGGCCGGTTTTGGCCGTTACTTTGAGTACAGGATGTTTTATCAAGTAATGCGAATGCAACTAGAGAAACAGAATTTACTGCACCCAGTAAATTTAAGTCTGTGTGAAAAGGGTTAAAGAATCAGGAATAAACTATACAGAAGGAGAATTTATGGAGGCTTATTTTCAGGAGTAAAATATTTTTAAACAAATCAGAAATGGGTTTTCGTTAACAGTATTTACAGATATTCATACTGGAATCAGAACAATTATTTATAAGAAACCAGAAAAGGCATACATGTGACCAGCATTCAAAGGGTTCGATACTCGAATCAGAAATGGACATTTTTGGCTCTGCCCACTAATTTGAGTGATGAAATACGTTCACAAACTTTAGAAATGCATTAAGGTGTAATAAAATTCATTTCCCAGTATTTCTGAATAATACGCACTTGATGACTTTGGTGACCTCTTTCAGGCAGACCCCTAGGTGACCTCCATGACCTTGACCCATATTTTAAATTTCCATCAAGTGTCGACTCATTTGGTGTTAGTTCCAGGTCCATTCATCATACCACGATTGAGATATGACCATGACCCACTTTCAAAAATGTTGGCTACGCCCACTTTTTTAACATAAAAATGCATGTATGGACCTCAGGAATGCTTGGGGGGGGGGGGGGGGGGGTCAAAAAATGTGATTTCCAGCAATTATGAAAAATGCACTTAATGACCCCTAGGTGACCTCCTTGACCCTGACCTATATTTTGAACCTCCATCGAGTATCGACTCATTTGGTGTTGGTCCCTACTCCCAGGTCTGTAGGTCATACCACGCCTGAGATATGGGTTTGACCCACTTTCAAAAATTTTGGTCACGCCAACTTTTTTTAGGTAAAAATGCATTTGTGTACTTCAGGAATACTTTAGGCGGTCACAAATGTGATTTCCAGCAATTCTGAAAAATGCACTCAATGACCCTTCGGTGGCCTCTGTGACCTTGACCCATATTTTGTATCTCCATCAAGTGTCGACTCATTTGCTGTTGGTCCCAGGTCCATACATCATACCACGCCTGCAGTATGGACGTGACCCACTTTCAAAAACATTTTGACCATGCCCACTTTTTTATGTCAAAATGCATGTGTGTTCGTCAGGAATACTTTAGGGGGTCAAAAAATGTGATTTCCAGCAATTCTGAAAAAATGCACTCAATGACCCCTAGGTGACCTCTGTGACCTTGACCCATATTTTGAATTTCCATCAAGTGTCGACTCATTTGGTGTTAGTTCCAGGTCCATTCATCATACCACGATTGAGATATGAGCATGACCCACTTTCAAAAATGTTGGCTACGCCCACTTTTTTAACATAAAAATGCATGTATGGACCTCAGGAATGCTTGGGGGGGGGGGGGGGGGGTCAAAAAATGTGATTTCCAGCAATTATGAAAAATGCACTTAATGACCCCTAGGTGACCTCCTTGACCCTGACCCATATTTTGAATCTCCATCAAGTGTCGACTCATTTGGTGTTGGTCACAGGTCCGTAGGTCATACCACGCTTGAGATATGGGCATGACCCACTTTCAAAAATTTTGACCATGCCCACTTTTTTATGTCAAAATGCATGTGTGTACGTCAGGAATACTTTACGGGGTCAAAAAATGTGATTTCCAGCAATTCTGAAAAATGCACTCAATGACCCCTAGGTGACCTCTGTGACCTTGACCCATATTTTGAATCTCCATCAAGTGTCGACTCATTTGGTGTTGGTCCCAGGTCCATAGGTCATTCCACGCCTGGGATATGGGCGTGACCCACTTTCAAAAAGTTGGCCACGCCCACTTTTTACGTCAAAATGCATATGTGTACGTCAGAAATAGTTTAGGGGTCAAAAAATGTGATTTCCAGCAATTCTGAAAAATGCACTCAATGACCCCTAGGTGACCTCCGTGACCTTGACCCATATTTTGAATCTCCATCAAGTGTCGACTCATTTGGTGTTGGTCCCAGGTCCATACGTCATACCATGCCTGAGGTATGGGCGTGACCCACTTTCAAAACACCCCCACAGAGAACCCTAATGCCCCAGGAATCTGAAAAATATTCAGTGCCGAGAACTTGTGGCTGTCTATCAGCATGCCAAAAATCAACGAGATAGGGCAATTCGTTTTTGAGTTATCTTGTGGACAAAAAAGTGATGAGAAGACAGAAGACAGAAGAAGAAGAAGAAGAAGAAGAAGAAGAAAAAGAAGGAGAAGAAAACGCCCACTTTTTTGCGCCAAAATGCATGTGTGTACGTCAGGAATACTTTATGGATCAAAAAATGTGATTTCCAGCAATTCTGAAAAAATGCACTCAATGACCCCTAGGTGTCCTCTGTGACCTTGACCCATATTTTGAGTCTGCCTCAAGTGTCGACTTATTTTATGTTGGTCCCAGGTCCATACGTCATACCATGCCTGAGATATGGGCATGACCCACTTTCAAAAATTTGGCCACGCCCACTTTTTTACGTCAAAATGCATGTGTGTATGACAGGAATACCGTAGGGTATCAAAAAATGTGATTTCCAGCAATTCTGAAAAATGCACTCAATAGCCCCTAGTTGACCTCCGTAACCTTGACCTATATTTTGGACCTCCATCGAGTATCGACTCATTTGGTGTTGGTCCCAGGTCTGTAGGTCATACCACGCCTGAGATATGGGTGTGACCCACTTTCAAAAATTTTGGTCACGCCCACTTTTTTTACGTAAAAATGCATTTATGTACTTAAGGAATACTTTAGGGGGTCAAAAATGTGATTTCCAGCAATTCTGAAAAATGCACTCAATGACCCCTAGGTGACCTCAGTGACCTTGACCCATATTTTGTATCTCCATCAAGTGTCGACTCATTTGCTGTTGGTCCCAGGTCCATACATCATACCACGCCTGCAGTATGGACGTGACCCACTTTCAAAAACATTTTGGCCATGCCCACTTTTTTATGTCAAAATGCATGTGTGTACGTCAGGAATACTTTAGGGGGTCAAAAAATGTGATTTCCAGCAATTCTGAAAAAATGCACTGAATGACCCCTAGGTGACCTCTGTGACCTTGACCCATATTTTGAATCTCCATCAAGTGTCGACTCATTTGGTGTTGGTCCCAGGTCCATAGGTCATTCCACGCCAGAGATATGGGCGTGACCCACTTTCAAAAAGTTGGCCGCGCCCACTTTTTTTACGTCAAAATGCATGTGTGTACGTCAGAAATAGTTTAGGGGTAAAAAAATGTGATTTCCAGCAATTCTGAAAATGCACTCAATGACCCCTAGGTGACCTCCGTGACCCTGACCCATATTTTGAATCTCCATCAAGTGTCGACTCATTTGGTGTTGGTCCCAGGTCCATATGTCATACCATGCCTGAGGTATGGGCGTGACCCACTTTCAAAATTTTTTTTGGCCACGCCCACTTTTTTATGTCAAAATGCATGTCTGTACGTCAGGAATACTTTAGGGGGTCAAAAAATGTGATTTCCACCAATTCTGCAAAAATGCACTCAATGACCCCTAGGTGACCTTTGTGACCTTGACCCATATTTTGAATCTCCATCAAGTGTCGACTCATTTGGTGTTGGTCCCAGGTCCATAGGTCATTCCACGCCTGAGATATGGGTGTGACCCACTTTCAAAAATTTTGGCCACGCCCACTTTTTTACGTCAAAATGCATGTGTGTACGTCAGAAATAGTTTAGGGGGTCAAAAAATGTGATTTCCATCAATTCTGAAAAATGCACTCAATGACCCCAGTTGACCTCCGTGACCTTGACCCATATTTTGAACCTCCATCGGGTGTCGACTCATTTGGTGTTGGTCCCAGGTCCGTAGGTCATACCACGCTTGACATATGGGCGTGACCCACTTTCAAAAAATTTGGCCACGCCCACTTTTTTACGTCAAAATGCATGTATGTACGTCAGGAATACTTTAGGGGGTCAAAAAATGCGATTTCCAGCAATTCTGAAAAATGCACTCATTGACCCCTAGGTGACCTCCGTGACCTTGACCCATATTTTGAATCTCCATCAAGTGTCGACTCATTTGGTGTTGGTCCCAGGTCCATACGTCATACCACGCCTGAGGCATGGGCATGACCCACTTTCAAAATTTTTTTGGCCACGCCCACTTTTTTATGTCAAAATGCATGTGTGTACGTCAGGAATACTTTAGGGGGTCAAAAAATGTGATTTCCAGCAATTCTGAAAAATGCACTCAATGACCCCTAGGTGACCTCTGTGACCTTGACCCATATTTTGAATCGCCATCAAGTGTCGACTCATTTGGTGTTGGTCCCAGGTCCATAGGTCATTCCACGCCTGAGATATGGGTGTGACCCACTTTCAAAAATTTTGGCCACGCCCACTTTTTTTTACGTCAAAATGCATGTGTGTACGTCAGAAATAGTTTAGGGGGTCAAAAAATGTGATTTCCAGCAATTCTGAAAAATGCACTCAATGACCCCTAGTTGACCTCCGGGACCTTGACCCATATTTTGAACCTCCATCGGGTGTCGACTCATTTGGTGTTGGTCCCAGGTCCGTAGGTCATACCACGCTTGAGATATGGGGGTGAACCACTTTCAAAAAATTTGGCCACGCCCACTTTTTTACGTCAAAATGCATGTATGTACGTCAGGAATACTTTAGGGGGTCAAAAAATGTGATTTCCAGCAATTCTGAAAAATGCACTCAATGACCTCTAAGTGACCTCTGTGACCTTGGCCCATATTTTGAATCTCCATCAAGTGTCGACTCATTTGGTATTGATCCCAGGTCCATGCGCCATACCACACCTGAGATGGGGAGCCCTTTCCAAAAATTAATCACATGATTGAGTTTCAGGTAGGTCATACATTTTATTAAACTTCCTGGCATACATGCGTACATAGAGGTCCTCCATATATGGCTAAAGTGGGCGTGGAAGTAAAAGGGTTAATGGATTGGGATTCAACAAATGTAGTGCTTTACCCTTTGGCCCTCTTTCCTACATGACATTGTTAAATAGAATATCTTCTCCAGGGAATGAGGAATCCGTTTGCATTTGTTGGAGGGGTGGGGTAGTGATAATTTAATCTTATAGCCCTGGTGGGCTATACGATTAAATTATTACTGATTCTCCTTTATCGACCCATTGCTGATTTTTTTTCGGTACAGAACATGTATGCATACGGGATCGGGAAGGTTAATGCCACTTTCTGTTTATAATATAATAATCTCTTTTACGCAGGTGTCTTCTGGTCTTGCGGTGAACGATGGAAGGAGTCAAGAGATTTCTCAGCCGACGCACTGAAATATTTCAAGGAAAACTCGGGAATGCTTTCTTGCATACAGAATGAACTCACGTATTTCGTGGAAGAATTAAAGTCCCAAAAAGGAAGTCCAACTGACACCCATTCTCTAATATATTCTGCTACAACAAATATATGTATTTCTCTACTTGCTGGTCGGCGGTTTACTTATGCCTCTGAGGATTTTATGCTCTTAGTTAACACTGTGGAAGAGTTTACGACGTGTTCTCAAACACTGATGAACATGTGTCCTGTTCTTCGGCACCTTCCCGGGGATGTTACTGAGTTCAAGGACTCCGTTAGGAAACAAAATCATCTGATGGCATTCTTGAGAGAAGAAATAGTACGTCATCAAAAACAGACAAACGGACATTCGGTGAAAGACGTCATAGATTACTACCACGACAAAACTGATCCAAAAGACTCCAATACCTTAGAAAGTAAGTTGCGATGTTCAAGAAAACACTTGATTCATTTTTCTTGATTTGTGTTATCACTCTGCAATCAGGATATTTCTATCAAGAGTGTCGCTCATGAGTGGAAGGAATGGGGGACGTCCCCATTAAAAAAACTAGGCGGGATATTTTCTCAAAATCGTCTGCGTCTTGACTCCTTTCTCTCGTTTCTTTTTAACCGGTTGAGTGCTTGAAGCCACTAACAGAGCTTTCAAAAAATAAGGATACCAGAGCAAAAGCCGATATCTGCCCACGTTTCATATTCAGACAAACGCTTATAATATTTTGTTCATATAAAATTGTTTTATTACAACTTATTGGAGAGTGCCAGTGGGCACTCTCCAATAATTTATAATAAAACAAATTTTGAATAACAAATACAGACCACCAATAAAAATCTAGTCCTCAACCAGTTAAACTATCCAACTGGATGTGAACTTTTTCACAATGGAACATTATTACACCCCCACCAAACAACCCCCCCCACCCCAAAAAAAAAAAAACACACACAAAAGATGAAGTACAAAATCAATGTCGCGGAAGGCTACCGACCGCTAAAATTTACCAGTTCAGTTAACCCTTTAAACAACGTAACAGCCCAAACCGGCCAAGGCTATTCACAAAAATCGCCAATTAATTTTCATTATTTTTTTTCATTTTTTATCTAAAAAACATAGGTTATGAACCCCCCTTTGGAACGAGCTCATCGAGCTCGTTCCAATGAGGGGTCATAACCTATGTTTTTGAAACAAAAAATGAAAAAAATTAGTTATTCAAGAATTTTGTTTGCAAGTGTCGTCTGCTTTTCATGTTAGGTAAAGGGTTAATCATTTGTTTGTTTATTTATTGTGGTTTAACGACACTTTCAACAATCAGGGTCATGCCGTGTTGGACAGTTTTACGGGTGGGGGAAGCCGGGGTATCCGGAAAGAACCACCGTGCAACAGCGAGCACCTGTAAGACTCTGTAACTCGCTTACCAGCTGTTGAAGGCAAGCACGATCGACGTGCAGTACTCCTTAGTACACAACGCCACCGCGCCACCGTTCCACCGCGTGGGAAATCCTAATCGTGTCTTGCCCAAGGACACAACGCAGTTACCGTTGGTCAGGATCGAACCGTCGACATTTCGATTTAAAGTCCAGTGCTTTAACCACCGAGCAACCGTGCTCCCTGGTAATCCATTACCCATCCCGAATAGTAGACGACAGTTACAGAAATATTTCTTAAATATCTAAAAATAAATGTTCATTTTTTGCCATAAATGATGGGTCATAACCTATATTTTTTAGATAAAAAAATAAAAATATAAAATTAGAATGTCGATGTTTGAGAATAGCGCTGGTCGTCTTTTAGCGTTACGTTAGGTAAAGGATAAACTAATCGTCATACACTGCAATCTCAATTATTTCCAAATGATACAAAATACTGCATTTTGATTGGCTGAGAGGTACGGTGTAACCTGCAATCCACAGTGACTTTTTTACACCTTGTTTAACAACCGTGTGAAAACAAGAATATACAAGAGCAAGCAATATTGCTAAAACAGTACCCATTTTTAATTATTAATTCATACCTTCTGCTCGGTTATGTTAGAACAAAAATAAAAATACAGGAAATTTAACATTTATGTGCAATAAAATATTACAGATATGGCTGTCATTGGAACTGGCTCTTTGCGCCAGTTCCAATGACATCCATATTTGTCTGGTTTTATTTAAGAAACTTGCACAAGTACAAGTTTTCTGTCAGTTTTTGCCCACAATGTAGGTTAAAGTATCAAGTACACCAAAATTCTTGGAAATAAATCCGTTATCCTTGTGTTTTTCATGGTGTATGGGAATTTACACCGGTTTGGGAACTCAGAGTATATGAGTTCCCAAAGCGGTGTAAATTCCCATACACCCTGGAAAACACAAGGATAACTTATAGTCTCCAGCCTCATTTCCGCATATTCAGTGTCTTCTCTACCCGGTGTTGATCTCACCATTGTGCAGACAAAAGTTCAAGGAAGCAGTCCTCACCAAGCTCGATATAAGCGCCTCAAAGTTACTGTTTTATGGTGAACAAAAAATTAATAATAGACATAAACGCGTTGGTGGTGTGCGCTCCGACCCGTACAAACTAAAGTTTGAGAGAGAAAGATAAATTTTGTAGTAACAATGTTCTGCGGGGGCACCGGAAGCACTTCAGGGGCGGGGGTGGAGAGCTCAGACCCCGGGAAAAGAACATTTAAGAAGCATGCATGTCTCGAAGGCCCTAGGCCCGAGATGGGGGAGCTGGAGAGGATATGTCCCCTCCCATCTGGAGGGGAACCTTCTTCCAAACTCCTCCATCTCCCCCATTGAATTTTGAAAGCTCCCAGAACAGATTTGTGATGTATTACAGCTTTACTCCGAGAATAAATCATTGGAATTGAGAGACGAACCTGGAAGGGCATTGTCTGCCCCCTCTCGCCCCCGTGGTCCGAAGGCAGGGAGGGCAGCTGCCCCCATGCTTCCAGCGTCCCTGGTGTTCTGTAATACGGTTTAGAAACACACGGTTGGAAAGGGCTCATTAAGTCCTTTCCAATAGTGTATTACACCACAATATGTCTCTAGCTTAATACAAGAACGTAAAAAATCAGGCCACATCAGGGTTTGGGTTGTGTATGATGAAGTGTGTGTGTGTGCGTGTGAGAATATGCGTGGGTGTGCCCGTTTGTATGTATTATTGGCCCGTGTTTATACCTCTAGGTCTAGGAAATATCGATTCATTTAGCAGAGGTGGACAGGCCGTATGGTCCATCGGGGAAATTCCCATGGGACCCCTATTGGGTTCCCCTGTGACCCCAAAATTGATGTAGCCCAACACCTTTTGGTACGTGAAATTTCGTGAAAATGACCAAAAGTCGAAATGGGTCTGATTGCACAGACTGCTGGTATATCGAAATGCTTTCTGTGCTGACTGCCATTGGCAGTCCGCATATAGGACATTTCGATATCCAGCAATTTATCGCTCAGATGAAAGGAAACAGCTCTCCTTCAATTTAATAAAAAACAAAATGTTCTATGGTTGGGGAGAACTAGGGTCTTCTCGATACCCCATACCTAATCCCCACCAACCCACCCACCCGATAGAACCATTTTTGTCGAATGATCGATAATGATGATACAAAAAGGCCATCAAAATGTCCTCTCTGTGGACTGTCATTGATCGCACAGATGCAAGGAAGCCGCGTTCCTTCAGTTCGCAAAATCAAATTTTTTGACCCCACCCCTACCCCCTGGTGCGTTCCCCGGTAACTTTTCTTGGCCCAGTCCGGCCCAGTCCGCCCCTGTCATTAAGTATGGTTGTTGAATTTTCTTCATAGTCGCTTTTTTTCTTCAGGAGATCTACCTTATATTCTAAGGGACCTGTTACTTGCTGGTGGAAATACAACGGCCATACTACTGTACTGGGGTCTTCTCTACTTAGTGAACCACCCCGAGGTCACTGATAACGTTAGAAAAGAACAACAGAAAGTCATTGGAACCAAACGACCACTAACATGGCAGGACAAACCAAAACTGCCATATACTGTTGCAACGTGCATGGAGATAAAGAGGACGAGATGTATCACCCCTTTCAGTGTTCCCCACAAGGCGACTTGTAGCATGGAGGTTGGTGGTTATACGATACCAGAGGGTACTCTATTGATCCCCAACATTCACTCGGTGTTATCCGACGAAAGTGTTTGGGAAGATCCAGATGTTTTCCGACCGGAGAGATTCATAGATGAAGAAGGATGTCTGTGTTCGCACGAAGAGCTGATTCCGTATTTTATAGGTACGTATTCAATAACCTTTCGACAAACGTGATAAATACACAGAACGACACGCGCGTGTGAATGAGTTAGTCGATATGGCACTTGTGCCATCGCGCAAGGATAAACCTCGAGGCCGCACCCATTCACATGCGTGTAGTTCTGTTTTTATTATACGCCTTCACGTCTATAAAAAATAGACGCGGACACTCAGAATATCATTTGGCAACTACAAACAAAAACAACCAAATTTGCAAGGGGAACCCCTGTTACTATTTCGTCCCCTGAGTTCCAATGTGTTCTATGTGCCTACTGGCACATAGAATACATTGGAGCTCAGGGGACGATTTTCAGCTATCGCTAGCGGTTTAAATTGTAATTGCGTTGCACGATTTGTAGAAAATCTTAATGAAATTTCACTTCCATTTAGAAATAGTCTGTCAACGATTTCCGTTCGGTACATATGTATGGAACAGATTTTCATTTTCCGCATGGTTTAGTGTTGCTGAAAATGGGGATGACATAGAACTGTCGTGTAATAAATAAAGGATATGGAATGAGTGTTTTGGTCACACGATATTTATGAAACGAGTCAAAGAATTTTCCGTTTTGCCGAGCCTCTGGCGATGCAAAACGGGGAAATCGTAGACGAGTTTCACAAATATCGTGTGGCCAAAACACGAATTTCATATTCTGTTTATCGCGTGAAACCACAGTTACCAAAAACACATCTTTTAGATTGAAAAGAAGGTTTAAAGAACGGAATTGCATCTGGAAAGTCATGCATTTGACGGTGACGCGTCACAGCTGCACACAGTCACACGTCATAACCGCATTTACTTTACACAGATCTTTTTGGTGATAACCAATCAGAAAGCGTTCTTTGAAATTGACCAATCAAATCAACCGAAGGTGTTATGAAGCAGTAATAGTAGGTATAAAAGGCCGATATACGACCACTTGTACATGTACGTGTACAACATACGCACACGATGCGTTCACCAACGTGGAATTCGGTGTTAAATCACACGCTTGTTCACAAAAACTGTACAGCGGTCTTGAACCCCTCATGTATAGTCAGGGACTCCTAGATCGCGCTTTTAGCGTTCAAACACTCGTGGTGAACGCATCGTGTGCGTGTGTTGTACATCTTCAGTTGTATCGTGTACGTGATTTTTTGGTCTACGTTCGCATCGCAGATCAGACCTATCGATCCATCGTCGGCGAACGCGATCGAAAGCAAAAGATTCTGGGTGATCATCAAAAAACAACAATTGTGGTTCAAGACCAGCGGTCCAGAATCGGCAATTGCGTTGGTACAGATGGTCCAGAAACTCTCCCTCGTTTTTGAGGCGGTTACGTTTTTGATTGATATAAATATAGGGGAGAAAAAAAATATAAATAAATAGTTATTTAGAAAAATAAATATATCAAATCGAATAGATAATAAAAAAAAAAAATACGTAAATCATGAGCGATTCTCAGACTATTAGAGCGAGGTTTCTTTTAAACATGCTGATGAGAGCATACGCAATCTGCGTGAATGAACAACTACGTCCCATCTTGTTAGAACGATGCGTCGGATGTCGGGATCATCTAGACTTCAATCACGAGGATCATTCGTGTTTGACGATGGAAAGGGAAGATATGGTCGTCATGTATTTCGAACCGGCATTCGAACGCGTTAAATTCGACGATGTGATCACGTTTTGGAAGAGATTAGTCTACTGTAAGAATCGAGACAGGCCCACAGATTCGGAAGAACTGAAATTGGCGCGTAGAAGTTTGACTTTAGAAGACAAGGGATGCATCAAGAAATTATTGCTGAATGAAGCATACGTCTAAGTTTTGTTTTTCGTTGATATAAAAATAAGGGAGAGTAGAAAATAAAAAAAAAAATAAATACACACATAAAATTTTTTTATCTAATATTAGAAAGAAAAAACACAAAAAAAAAAATGAGAACCAGAAATAAATTGTATCCGACGTTAGTGGACGACGAGGACGAGAATCTGAACGGCGTTTTGCTGACGGCGCCGTCACTAGAAGAAAGAGAAAGAGGAGAGAGGTATCGCATCGATCAAATCAGTAGAATCCAATCATATCTGACTCGAGAGAGAGTTTCTCGTCGTTCCCTCAAGAAGAAGTATTCGCATTTCGTGAAATTCGTCAACGGGATCGACACGACACTCATCACGATTTCCATGGGTTTACACGTGGCCGGCATTGGATTGTTGTCGACCGCGGTCGGCATTCCGATTGTGCTGACCGTGGAAGGAGTGGCTCTCGCCGCCGGATTGTTCAGCACGCCCGGAAACTTTTTGAGTAGGAAATTATATCTGAAGGCGAGGAAACACGACAAGATTCGCATCTTGGCCGACTCCAAAATCGACACGATATCCGAAATGATCTCTATGGCATTGAAAGACGGTAGGATATCGGACGGAGAATACTTCGCGATATTGAGCGAGAAAACGAAATACGATGCCATGAAAGAAGCCGTGAGAATCAAGACTCGTCAGATCATCAAGGAAGAGTTGAAGGATTCTCTCGTGGAAAAGGGTAGGAAAGAGGCCAGGTAGGAATTCAGTAAGATGATAGAACTCAAGGGCAGCGATTGAAAAAAAAAAAAAAATATATATATATAATAAGAACAGAATTTAAAAAAAAAAAAAAATATTAAATTCATATA
This sequence comes from Pictodentalium vernedei, assembly GCA_031216915.1. NCBI lineage: Eukaryota > Metazoa > Mollusca > Scaphopoda > Dentaliida > Dentaliidae > Pictodentalium > Pictodentalium vernedei. The sequence continues at coordinate 97,713,576 of CM062294.1, forward strand.
TAAAATAAAAAAAACGAAATTAATTTAAATAACTCTTCAAAAAAATGTATTGCGTAAAGTGTAAGAGAGTTACCGAGACAAGTAATTCTAGAGAAGTGCGAACTAAAAACGACAACGTGCGGAATTTGCAACGTGTGTGGTTCTATCAAGACTCGATTTGTCAAACAAAAGAACGCGAGCAAAGACAAAGGCATCGTGAATAAAATGATCAACAATCTACCTTTCGAAATGCATCTGCCCGGTCACAGTTTCACGGGACCAGGAACGAAATTGAACAAGAGACTCAACGCCGATCTGACACCCAAATCTTGGAGCAAACCCGTGAATAGGGTGGACGCGGCCACGTACGATCATGATCTGTGCTACGCCGGACATCCCGACACCAAGACTCGCAACGACGTCTGCGACAAAAACATGTTGATGAGATTGAGAGGCATATCGAATCCGGCCAGGAGAGAGAAGATGGAACGTTCGCTGGTCGGCAATCTGATCGGTGCGAAACGTCGATTCGGATGGGGCATTCAAAAAAAAAAGCGCATCTGAAAAAGAGAAGAAGAAGAAACGATTATTGACGAGCGAATTGGCCGAGGAGTTACACAAACCGCCGTCGACTTGGTCGACATGAGATCGTTTTCGAGGTGGAACGAGGGCGTCAAATATCTATTGACGGTCATTGTTGTGTTTTCCAAATACGGTTGGATCAGAGCTTTGAAGAATAAATCGGGACCTTGCATCGCCGAGGCTCTGAAGAGCGTGTTCGACTCGTCTTCTCGAAAACCAAGTAAATTGTGGGTGGACAAGGGAAAGGAATTCTACAACAAGGACGTTCGTCGATTGGTAGACCTCTACTCGATCAAAAACGAAGAGAAAGCCAGCGTGGTTGAACGTTGGAATCGAACGATGAAGGAGAAGATGCACAGATACTTCACGGCGAATTCGACCAAGAAATACATATACGCTCTGAACGGTCTGGTGAAAGATTACAACGACACGTGACACAGATCGATCAAGATGACTCCCATGGAAGCTAGCAATCCTCAAAACGAAAAACGGGTCTACGCGAATCTATATCCCGAGAGATCTAAGATCGGGAAGAAGAAGTCTAGAATGCCGAAATTTGCGGTCGGCGATCGAGTGAGAATCTACGCTTATAAGAAGCACTTCGAAAAGGGTTATACTCCTCGATGGACCTTGGAAATCTTCGTGATCATCAAAATATTTCACACCGATCCGGTGACTTACGAAATCGAAGCTTTGGATGGAGAAGAGATCATCATCAGAAAGTTTTATGAACAACAATTACAGAAGATGAAGTTTTGATGAAGAACACAAAAAAATTTTTTTTTTTATTTACTCTCTTTGACATTTTCTTGTTTACACACACATATATATATATAAGAGAGAAAAAAAATAAATAATAATAAAAAATAATTAAAAACTATTTTTTTTAGATAAAGAAAAGCAAGTGAATTAATAAACAAAAAAAACCTAAAAATCCTTTAAAATGACAAATATACTAGATATAGCACAATGCATAGTGAAAGAAGAAAGTATTCAAGAATATGAGGTTCACGAATACAAACCGGTAACCGGAATGAGTTTGAACAATGCGGGAGAGATAAGAATCAACGTCGAAACTCAAGATCTATTCGTACATCCTAGCGAGAGTTACATAGTGGTGCAGGGACGTCTCACCAAGGAAGATGGGAGCGACTACGCCAACGACGACACGGTTACTCTTGCCAATAATGGCATCATGCATCTATTCAGTAACATAAAATACATGCTATCCGGACAAGAGATAGAACCTGTGTTTCATCCCGGTCAGGCCACCACGATGTTCGGACTCTTGACGTATCCTGATGATTTTTCGAAATCCAGAGGACTTAATCAGTTGTGGGTGAAAGACACTATAGGCCCTGCTAGCGCCGGCGCCGCCACGACATTCGACTACGTCGTCAAGACGTCCAGACCTAAAGGAACGTTTTCGTTCAGGATACCTTTGAAATACATCTTCAGATTTGCAGACGATTACAACAAGATCATGTATGGATTCAAACACAATCTGACGTTGATTTGAAAAGGAAACGACGACGCAATAGTGAGACTCGCCACGACCGATGCGGGTAAGATAACTCTACACAAGATATCTTGGTTCGTTCCGCACGTGGAGCCTTCGATGGATGAGAAACGCGGTCTCTACAAGATCATAGAATCCAAGAGTAAATTACCTGTGGGATTTAGAATGAGACAGTGCGACACGGCTAGCATTCCTCCCTCCACGAATCACTTCGATTGGAGATTGACGGTGAAATCCGCTTCCGAGAGACCACGTTTCATCGTGGTCGCGTTTCAGACCGATAGGGACGGGTCTCAGGAAAAGAATGCGTCACTGTTTGATCACTGCCATTTGAGAAACATGCAAGTGTTTCTGAACGCCACGAGATATCCGGCAATCGATTACAATGCGTCGTTCGACAAGAACGATTTCTCCAGACTGTACGGCGACGCCGCTGATTTTAGAAAGAAGTATCATGGTCTAGACGAATTGATGAGCAATCCCAACATATCTCCCGGCAAATACAAGTCGATGTAACCCATGTTCGTGTTCGACGTCAGTAAACAGAGTGAACGACTCAGGAGTAGCGTGTTAGACATTCAGATCAAGATGCAATTCGATAGGAATGTGCCGAGAAAAACCGAAGCCTTCGCCCTGGTCCTGTCGGACAGAGAATTACAATTCGAATCGGACGGAAATAAGATGTCGATCATTCGATGAGAGATGAGTGTGTGAAAAAAAAAAAAAAAAAAAAAAAAAAAAAAATTAAAAGTAATGTGTGATTATTAAAAAAAAAACAAAAAAAACCAATAAATAAAGTAATGTGATATAGAGAGATTGAACATCTCTCTATATCTCATTACTTTTTTTTGTTTTTAATAATCACACATTACTCATTATTTTTTTTTAATTCATTATTTTTCCACGCGTTCACTGTTTGTTCAAAGGATCCAGTTCGATCAGTAGACTCACCATGGAAGTGGTGGCTTCGGGATTATTGGTTTTCGTGACGAAATTAATCCTGTCTCCGGCATTCACTTTGAGAGGCGTGCCGAACGTGCTGACATTCACGTGTTGATTCTCAGTCTTTTCGATGCTGTATCTCTTATCACTCTCCACACCATTCACCATGAGATTGACGACCGCTCTGTTATTCAAATCCGAGGAAGCCAGACTCATTCGAAGGATTTCACCTCCCAACGGCATGGGATATCCAACCTTACCGTGTTTCGATCCGCTACCTCCGTTTCCGAAAGACCACTCGGCTTTTCCTTCATGTAAGGTGCCGGCCTCTTCGGCCCACACGGTGATCAATTGTCTGGCATATTTGACTCTCTCCACCACCGAAATCAGGTTGCAGGCGTCCGTCATGTTCACGGGTTCCGGTAGATTCGTGAGCGCGTGTCCACCCATGTCTAGTTTACCTTCCATGATGTTGCCCTTTCTCCAGACCGAGTTGTCGTCCACGTATTTTCTGCTGACAGCGCTAGAATCAAATTGCGGGATCGTGACCGAGACCGAATAAATTCTCACCGTTCATGTTGATGCCACCCTCCATGGTTCCGCCAGATTGTTTGTTCAGGTAGAGATCATCCACTTGCGATTCTACGTATTCTTGCGATCGTATCACGGCAGAATCTACGTAGCCCTTGTTGACCGCGGTTGAGTCCGCATCCGTGTCGTCGATCTTCGACAGATTCAATATCTTGTGGAATCCCGCATTCAGATCTGATTTCATTTCACGTCTGTCAGACTTTCTCCATTCCAGATCTACGTAGTGTTTGGTCACCACGTCCTTGGGATTCGTGGGAGCGGCCACGTTCGTTATCTTGTAAGAATTGGCGTTCAATTCCGAGTGCATCGTTTTCTGAACATATCTATTTCTCAGGTGTTCACTGAATCTCGCGTGAGAGTCATCCGCGTATCTTGGTGGCGGCATCGGTGGGATCTACAGGATTCGCCACGTTCACCAAACATTTGGATTTCAGATCGAGATCGTCAGTCATGGTTTTATCCACGTAATTATCCAGCAGGATTCGTTCGAAATCGGAGTTCCCCCTGTCGACGTATTTTTTAGTCGCGGCATCTGCGAGATCTATCGGCTCGGGAAGATTGTAGAGCTTTTTATCATTCATGTTCAGAGGTTCTTCTTGAGGTTCGTATCTCCGAACGTAATGCTCATCCAAGTTGGCAACGTCGTAACCATCGTCGACTTCGAACGTCTTCCTCTTCTTTCTCGGGTTGACTTTTTCGTCATCACTTCTACCAAATTTATCGACTGTCATGTTGTTGTGGGATTTTTTTTTTGTTGTTGTTTAGAAAAAAAATGTGTTCAAAACGCAGTTTATTAAAAAATGAACTATGTTATTTTATTTTTCGTTTTTTATTCGATTAAAATTTTTTTAAAATAATTTTTTTATCTTTATATATATACTATAAAAAAAAATCTCTCTCTAATGTAAGTCATTGAGAATGTCTTGAAATTCATCTCCTTCAGACCATCTCTTGAGAACGTAGAGACACAGGTGACCGCAAAACACTTGATCTGGCGATTGCACTTGATCCGTGTTGTAAAGAACCATCGATTTGTTGAAATAGTTCTTTATTTCTTTCGGCGGCGAGATTCCGTAGCTGTCGAAATAATAATTCTTCTTCTTCTTCCCGTTCTTGAACCACGCCACCCAGTGAGTGCCTTCACCCGATGAATCGTCTAGATTTAAAATTCTGCATTCCGATTGTCGAGGTCTTCTCTTCGGCATGGCATCTCTGGAAAACACTCCTAGAAAATCTTCGATTTTCAAATCTTTTGCCGCATTCAACAGATTGATGTTGGATAGGGGTTCATTGGGTAAGACGACACCTTCTACGGATATCTTTATTTTCTTATTCATAGATGCGTATGTATATATTTTTTTTTATTTATTTTATTATAATTCACTAAAAAGTGACGTTATTTTTTTTCTATTTTTTTTCTTTTTCTTTTTAAACTAACTCTATCGACTTCCACAATCTTGAATCCGTCAAATTCCTTGACTTCTATAATCTTGGATTCATCTAATTCTTCTTGATTTTCTGGAATCCTACTAACTTTCTCGATGTCACTATCGATTTCCATAATTTTATGTTCATCTAATTCCTCTTGATTTTCTGGAATCCTATCATCCACAATCGTATCTGGAATCTTATCATCTACAATCATATCTGGAATCCAGTCATCCACATTCATATCGTCTCTAATTAGATCCACAGTCCAATGTCCGAGTGCCAAAGTGCTTATTTTATCGTCTAACACGAATCTCTTGTCGTCGTCGGCCGTCAGCGAAATCTTGTTGACTATTTCGGTATACAGGTCGTGATTTTCACTTCGAATCGATTTCATAGTCTTATACACCGGACCACTTCCTAACAGACAATCTTTATACTCTTGGAAAGAGATGTTTTTCTTCACCACGCACGCTTTAACTCCTTTGCACTTCTTGATCTCTTCATCATCTTCTAGACGATAAGCATACAGGTTGGGTCTCAAGCCCACGAATTCGACGATCTGTTTACCGCCGCTCTCATCCTTAAATTTACCCAACACCTTCTTGTTGTTGTTCGATTGAATGTTGGACGGGTGATCGACAGGATAATTGCTTGTGTCGAACCACTCAGCCACGTCTGGAGATATGTCTCGGTAGACGTCTTTCGTCTCTATCTCGTAAACTAAATTGTCCGTGTCGGTGAACAGTAGTTTGGCTTTGTCATCAAATTTTCGTTTGATGTAATCGTAGTGAAACTCGTACATCAATCGCTTGCTGACATCTAAGATGATCGGTCCGAGATAATACGGTTTGTCGAACTTCAGGTGCGTCTTTTGCATGTGAACGGCTACTAGATTTTCGCCGAATATGGTTCGGTGTTTGTAATTGGGTTTCGCCACTAATTTTTTAGCTTTTTTCTCAGACGTGACGAGTCGAACGTCGGTTCTCTTCCTGATGTTTTCCATCGATTTGCCGTACACGCAGTTGTTCATGAGTTTGAAGAAATCTTTTTCGAAATCGTTCTCGGCTCGAGTTCTGAGATTCGTGTTGAGATCGATGTATTTTTTCATCCAAGGCTCTTCGTCGAATCGATGTATGTCGACTAATTTCATCCTGTAATCGACGTACTGTTTCAAATTCTCGCTGTAGACGACGTAGTTATGTTTGTTAAATAAATTGGGAATGAGTTTCTCCTCGTCTCCTTTGTTCGGTTCCATTCGTTCGGGAGCCAGCTGATAATCGTTGTGTGGATCGTGTAATTCTTCCAGATAGTTCAAATCGACTTCTAAAATGCAAGGATAGTCTCTCCATTTTTGCATCTCTTCCGGTTCCTTCACCCATTCGAAATTTCCAATCGGTAAAGGATGACTCATAGCCCAACCGTACAGATTATTGGCGTCCCAATACTGTATGTATTTAGTCGACCGTTTCGAATCGAAACCTTCTTTCATGTAGGGATTGTTAGCCTCAGAATGTCTGTGAGAGATCATCGATACGCCACCTCTCGCAGCCCTTTCGAATATGAGCAACATGTCCACGTCGGATAATAATTCCAATTGGACTTCGGTGGTCTTCAACAGAGCATCCCACGCCAGACCGGGTGCGGTGAAATACCAAGCGGGATCCAGATCGTAATTTCGACAACAGACGTCTCAAAAATTTTCGAACACGTCTGCCAAGAGCAGAACGTCGGTCTTCAGATAGAGATCGTGATAATCTCTCATGGTTTTCATATCGAATGATTTCCACACGTTTTTGGCGTGTTCGTAATTCTCGTCGGAAATGTCGGATTCATATAATTTCGAATAAAAATCATCTTTCGAAGGTAGTGCGGTGTCTTCGAATCTCTTTAGATCGTTCATGTAATCATAAGGATAGACTCCTTTCCTCAACATGACGTCTACTCGTTCTCCGAAATGTTCGCTCGTGATTTTAAATTTATCCTTGCTCATGTTATCGACTAATTTTTCCAGAGCGGTCGACATGAATTTAAAAGTGTCGATGAAATGTATGCATCTACAAATGGATTTCGTTTTTTCTTCGAACGTATTTCCGTCGATTACTCTTTCCCTCTCCATGAGCTTCCATTTCGTGAAGGAAATGTATCTTCCTTCGCTGTTCGCGATGCAATTTAATTCTTCGTGCGAGGTGCCAAGATTTTTCACGAACAGATGACTGTCGTAACCCGAGAGATTGTGAAACATCACCGGATAGAAAGCGGCGTCTCGATATTTTAAATTACACTTGCTGTCAGCCGGACCGCGATACAGACCTGTGTAATGATCGTGGTCTCTGACCTTCTTATTTTCCTCCGAATTCTCGTCGAACGATTGTCTGCATATGTGACATTCGGTGGCTCTGTTATTTTCGTCCTGCTGCTCTCGCGTGATGATCATTTTCGCCGGAGTTTTGAATTTGTCGTATAACATTTGAATTTTCGATTCTAACTCTTCCACGAACCTTTGAGCCACGTCGTTGTCTTCACGCTGTTTCGTGTAGGTGAAGGGACCCATGTCGTGTTGCGAGTCGAAAGTGCATTTCACGTAAATGCAATAGCCTGAAGGTATGTGTTTTTGATATCTTTCGATGTAACTTTGAAGAGCGTTGGGTTGACAGGAACTTATTTTCGCGGTGAAACATTCGAAATCGGCGTACACGACGAATGGTACTTTTAACCTTCTATTGTGATTTTCAAACTTCATGATGGTGTTGGGTTTGGGCATTTCGACGGCGACACCTTGATTTTCGTAGCAATATTCCTGATGTTTCGCTAATGATTTTTCGGTCTTAAACATGTTCATGCAGTTGCAACAGAAAGATATCTTATGTCCATGATTATTATTTTGTCTTGACAGTAATCGGCTCGGATGTTTAACCCAACAATAATGACGATTGTCACCATTCGAAATCGATAATAAAATAATCGTCTTTTCTCTTCCGCGATACGAAGTCCGTCTGAGAGGATAGATCTTTTGATTTTCGTTGTCGTATCCCAGGATGTTCACCGCTACGGTGGGATTTTGAACCTCGAAACATTCGATGTGTTTTAACTATGTTGGAAAAGTCACTCCGGTCCAATCGAGATTTTTAGAAGTTTCCTCGTAACGAGAAACTCTATCAGCGTGTATTTCGACAGGGTATAAAGTGGAGGTGACTGCCCATTTAAAACACTGATCATCTTTATTTCTCACGTTGACCACGGCGTGTTTCTTAGTCAAGAAATACGGTAATTCCAAGTAGGAAGATCCTTTCAACGGTTCGTTTTTAGTCATGTGAATTTCGAGTTTCAACACCTTGCTGAACGTCCAATTACTACCTTCATTTTGATAATTCGCGAGAGATGTCAACATCTTGTCTTTCATCTTTTCGAAAACGTCCGATAGATCTGAACCACGAAATACGGGTTTGACGTTAGATCTGAAATATGCATTTTTCACGATGCTCTCGCCGGACTTCACGTCGATTTTATTCATTATGCAATGGAGTATCATCTTAATTTTTAATCCCAAGTTCGTGTATTCGCGAAACAAATCCAATACTTTTTTCTTCACCCATTCCATGAACAATTTCGGATCGACTTTCTTCGACAAGGGAAACACGTCGAAAGTTTTAAAAATGTCTTTGATCGCACTCTCCCGTTCTACGGGTTTTGATTGGAATAGTTCCGCAACGAGTCATCTTACATATTCTTCTCCTTTCTCTTCGTTGATTGCTCGTTGAATTTCGCTCGATATATCTCATTTGTCTTGAATCTGAAGTTAGGGCCCTGCGAATCGGGAAATTTATGTTCGAATCGAATCTCGAATCGAATCGGGACTGATGTCGACATCGAATCGAATCTCGAATCGAATCGGGATAAACTCGAGAAATAATTATAACTGGCATTATCTTGTGCAGAGATGTCCGGAAAGCACTGTGAGAAGAGATCATTGACATAACTTGACAACTTGGCGTTGTTTCAATTTTCTTTCTCGTTGAATGGCCATCCAGATGTTCACTTGGCCCGACAATAAATTCAAGACATAAATATGGACAAATTAAGGTGTTACTGCCCAGAGACATTTAAGACAAACCACTAAATTGAAACATGAGACTTAAAAGCACAAATGTAATACAAGTGGCACATTAATTCCCATGGGTTGAAGTCAGCTACAGCCGCTAACTTCAGGTACGTTAGCATGCCTAAATACATTATTGTTATGTTTAGTTGTTTTGTATTATCAGAATTTGGGTCTTGTAGATTTCGGTCCATTCTCTATTCAATAACACAGTATACATCAAAAGCAGCGAAGGCGTTAAACTGTGTTAGTTTCTGCATTAGTTAACTCGAATAGTGACGCAGTGCTCATTCACACAAATTGCTTTTACTTCATTCCAACTTCCAAGTACCAACTCCGAACAATGCAAAGAAACTACAGAGGTTTTCCTCCCACAGTTTTCTAACACAATAATGGAAGCGCTCCAGGCGACATGTCTCCATTATTGTGTTAGAAGATTCCGGGACTGGGAGCAGGCCTTAGGCCCATAGCTGGATATTTCGGTTGTATAGATGGGCGTGAACAGGTTAAAACTTGGACAGAGCTGCTGAGCAAACGGGATTCCGCGAATAACTCTCACACGAATTCCTGGAAATCTATAAATAGCGAATTTGCGGTGAGTGGTTTTCTGGGAATCTGAAACTGAAAGTGAAACGACAGAAATTTGCAATGAATTTGACTATTTTCCTGATAGAAACATTAAAACTAGAAGAGTTCGCTCCTTATTTCAACTGATGTCGACATTGTCGAACACTGATTCATTTTCCTCGAAGCTTCGTTTGACTAACGAATTGGCAAACTATTCGAGATCGATATACGAATACCAAAGCGATGTCGACATCGAATCGAATACTCGAAGCTTCGCAGGGCCCTATCTGAAGTGCATCACTCGTTTTTGTTTTAGTTTTTCTTTTCTTTTCTTTGGAAACTTGATGTTTTTCAACGGCTTTTCGTTTAGTCGTCTTCTTATTTTTCACAACTGGTGCATCTTTTGACGTCGTTGCTATCGACATTTCGTTTACCTTTCTAGCGTTTCGCAAATATTCTTGTATGACTTCAATTTTTTTTGATTTAGTTCTATGCTTTCTGAAATCTGAAATTTGTAATAGATTACAAATCTCGTTTAACTGAGGTATGGTTTTCTCATTTAAATTTACCATTGTTTTATCTGTTTGCTTCATTTGTAAGATGAAAAAAAAAGTTTTGCTTTTTTACTCTATATATATAATAGAAAAAAAAAGTTAAATTTTAAAATTCAATTTTTTGTAATACAAAATTTAAAATAAACATTATTTGTAAGAATTCATAAAAAACCAAATAATCGATCATGACAACAACACCTAAAAGATGTGGATTGAAATTGAAACGAGACGAAGGGTATGAGAATTCCAGTTTTAATATCTATACATTACAACCACATGATACCATCGAATTGAATGAGGTCGAGATGGTGGACTTAGAGCGCTACTACCACAAATATCGAATGTGTTTGAAAGTGGATGAAGCCGCACTCGATTTGTTTTACGAGTACCAAAGCGAACTGTTGATTAATATCATCGTTGCCGAAGACAGAGAATTCGACAGGGGTGATTTATTGTTGTCCTATGGAAGTTACATATATCCAATAATCTCACCCGAACTCGTGAAGAAATCGGGTGGTGAGAGCGCATTCGCCTATGAAAAAAAACTCAAAAGAGTAAAGATGAACATTCACACCATTTTCGTATGTGGAAAAATGACGAATGTGAACTTGCTAATAACGGACTTGGAAATATAAACAATAGAGAGATTGAAATTAAAAAAAATTAAACTTTTTATATATATAAAGAGAAAAAAAACTTTTACTAAAAAAATTTTTACATTAAAGAAAATTAAAAATTAAAAAAACAACTTTTATATATATAAAGAGCAAAAAAAAATAACAAACTTTTTTTTTTAACAAATTATTATTTAAATACAAAATTTAAAATATACATTATTGCAAGAATTCGTAAAAACAAAAAAAAAACAAATAATCGATCATGAAGACAACAACACCTAAAAGATGCGAATTGAAATTGAAACGAGTCGAAATGTATAAGAAATTCGGTCATAAAATCTATAGATTACAACGACACGATCCCATCGAATTTAACGATGTCGAGACGAAGGGCTTAGGGCACAAATACGAGAAATATAAGATGCCTCTGAAATTGAACGAAGCCGCGCTTGATTTGATTTACGAGTACCAAAGCGATCTGCAGAACATCGTCATCACTGAAGATAGAGAATTCGACAAGGACGATTTGTCGTTGCCCTATGGAAATTACATATTTCCAAACATCTCATTCGAACTCGTGAAGAAATTGGGTGGTGAGAGCGAGTTGACTGATGTAAAAAAACTCAAAAGAGTAAAGATAAACATTCAACACGTTTTCAAAAAAGGAGTAGACACGAGCGTCAACATGCTAATAACGGACTTGGAAATATAAACAATAGAGCGATTGATTTTTAGCGAAGAAAAAATGAAAAAAAAAAAAAAAAAAAAGTAAATGAGATCTCATTTACTTTTTTTTTTTTTTGTTTTCCTTCTTCTTCACTATCATCATGATATATTATAATAACGTTTCCTTTTCTCTCAAATTTCTGCGTCGATTCTTCTTCTTTTTCTTTTTCTCTGTGATCTGATACGTTCATGGTAACATTTTTGTTTATCCGAATCATAATTATGAATGAATGTTGTGCATCTCTTGGTAACACTCGCTTCAGAAGGTAGTGGTGACCGTGGAAAGCATCGTCTCATTCCCAACCGTGTATCCCGCGCTTTATCTATCTCTTTCCTTAGATATCCATTAGCGTCTAACCATTTTTTTATTTCTTTGCTCTCTGGCTCACGATGTTCGTCATTATCGTCAAATTCATTCAGGTGATAAATTTGTTTCTCCACCTCTTCACCCATTTTAAATATATATTATTTTATACTTTCTATGATTTTATATATTTTATATAATTTTATATTTATAATAACATATTCAAAATCGGTATGTTCTTAAATGGCGAATTGTCACCGAGCAACAAACCCTTGCCGTATCGCTTGACATTCCGTCCACTCTTCAGAAAGAGACCATTTCCTCTCAGAGAGTTGCCACCTCTAACGGGTTCTAGATACAATCCTTTACCGCTGTCGTCTACGTGAACATGACACACGGCTCCTCCCTTCTTCAAAAACAGTCCGTTGCCACCCATTAATTTCTCAACTCCCGAACTAGCGAGTCCTGTGATGGCTCCCATGCCGAGAGTCTTTCCGAGAAAGGGTAGCACCTTTGCGGCGAAGGGTAATGCTTTTGTGGCGATTCCTGCCAATAGCGGTAGGATACCGCCTTTCATTCTCAAATTGTATCTCAATTGAGCGGGACTCAATCTCACCGTCAACCCTCTTCCATCGTGAATCGCTTTCTCCATCTTTTTGATTTGACTTCTGGTCCAGGCGATCGAATCCTGTCCGCCTCTCGTCAGGTCTTCGTGAGTGAATTTGAATCTCACCGCCTCGCCTCGAGTTGTTAAAGCTCTCTTAAGTTTCTTCTTCTGTCCTGTGGATATATTCACGTTTTTAACCACATATTGTGTCATAATTCTGTTTTGTTTGTTTTTTTAAATATATTTACTTCAATTGTTTCTTGTTTAATAATTATATTAAAATAATTTTGTAAAAAATTAATATTACCGTTTATTTCATTTTTGTTATCTATATATATAATATTTTTTTTTTTTTTTTGCTTTTATATTTCTCTTATGTGAAATCGTATCGTCACTCTCTCTCCGCGAAGATCTAACAGTTCACCATTTTGATCCGTCAACGTGGTTTTGAGACTATACAACGTGTCTAAAATCACTGGTAGATAAACTAAATTTCGAGGTCGCTCCACGATCTTATAACCTGGCGACACGTTTGGAAAGAAGGAATAGATCGTCGGCTGAGCGCTACCATTCACGTAGCTTCCAGCAATCATGTCCACGTTCACCAGAATGCTATTGACAGCGAGAATGTCGACCGTATTTTCAGATGCCGCGTGGCCTCGATACATCTTTCGATCGAATCCCAACATCTTGCCTATAGAATCGTCCGTGTTGAAATCCACACGAAAATTATCTTCCAAATCCAACATCGTCTGTAAGGTATTAGGATTGGGAGCGAGTCTGATCTTGTTGCTTCCCTTTCCATCCGTCTTCATTCGCGTCTGAATGTAATGGTTCAAATCGTCTATGTCGTAACTCCCTTTGGGAATTCGAATCTCCAACCAATCCACTCCGTCGGAATACTTGAACGAGTTATTCTTTTCGGTGACATTGGGAAAGGAATAATAAGTCTCCAGATTCACTAACGCCATCTCGTAACTTTTCTCTCTGTTCAATTCGATGGAAGGTTCGAATTTCATAGCAAATCGAGTCGAATCGCCACTCACCACGATTTGAATGGATTGTTTCGCAGCCGTATTCTTGGCTATCCGTTCTAACAATTTTCCATGTTCGAACATTATATCTTAATTTTATTTTTATTTTTTATTCAAAACTAATTATTTGAAGATTTATTTATTTTTCTAATTTTTTTATTTTTTCACGCTCTATCTTATTATTATCATCACCATCAGGAACATAAAACTTGTCGAATCCGCACCGATATTTTCCGCGATTAAATTCGCTCGTCAAATCGATCACGACGAAATTGTAAAGTCCACCATCCCAAACCCTCTTGCAGAATCTCCTGAATTCGACAGCGCTCATGTCGTTCATGACGTGATCGCCGTAGATGTGATTGAGATTCTTGAGATCTTGGCGAAAGAGACACAGAAAATTAGCGTTCTCCCTTATCGTCTGTCTGGGCAATTGAAAATAATTCTGCGACAGATAGAAACAGTCCACGTTGCTGTGTCGACCCCTAACATAATACGATTCGCATCGGTTCTGTCTCTCCAAAAGCAGATCGTCGAAAATCATGAGATTCTTATCTTCCGATTTCAGTTCCCTAGGATCCGGAACGTCGCTAGCGTTCTCATAAAATCGACACTCGACGTTCGAAGATGCATTTCTCTTCATCAGCTCCGTCGCCGCGCCGTCCAAAATGGTCGAGAGCAGAGCTCCACACTTGACGAATTCCTCCCTACTGTCAAAGATTCTGGCTATGACGTCCTTGGGCAATCTGCGATCCATGCACTCTCGAAGCAATCTGTATTCGGGTTGAAACAAGCTCTTGCCAAACACGAACAATCTGTCGTAATCCAACCAGTCGTGTCGGGACAACAGATTCATCAACAGATTGGTCTTTCCACAATTCGATTTTCCCACTATCAAACCTCTTATGCTCTTGGGAAAGTACTCGTTATTCGACCTCTTAGTCGCGGCGTCGTTCCAAGACATATCTTTAATGTTCATCTTTGTTTTATTTTTTTTTTTGTCTGTTATTTTAGATTCTTTTCAAACACAAATTTTTTATGTTTTTCAAACTCTGTTTTTAATGTTGTTATTATTATTTTGTTTATATCGCACCGTCGCGAGTTCTCTTCAATCCAGATCCACTCGTCATTTTGGCTAAATCTTGTATGGGCACCACGGCATCCTTAAAATCTATCCAACTTTTCGGCGTTCGCTCTAACGCAGCTCGCTTCGCCGGCGGACTGATCAACTTGTCGATCAACGCGTCGGCTGCCCTCTTGCCAGCCACAGAAGCTATCCTACCACTAGCTTCGGAAGCGGCTTTCTTACCAGCATCCAAAGCCGTCTTCTTACCGACCTCAAACGCGGTCGATGCGAGTTTTCTACCCGCATTGCTCGTGAACACTCGCATTATAGAATCGACGATGCCAGAACCGCCTTGAACGTAAGTCCTGACGTATCCCCTGTTCTTTATCACCAACATATTTTATTTTTTTTGATATATTTTATGTTTGTTTTTTTTTCACTGGTAAATCGTTTTGTCGTTTTTAAATACTTTTATTATTCTAGTGTAATAATTTACTGTTTTATTTTTGTTTGTTTGTTTCTCTCTCTCTACTTATTATTATTATATTCACATCAATCCTTCAATTCGTTCATCAGCCTTTTATACTGGTTTTTATTCAAAACCTTCTCTCTCAACAATTCGTCAGATATGGCAACTATCTGATTATCTAATCCCGTGTTACCAGCCCGTCTGCTCCCCATCAACAAACTCAATCTCTGAGACAGAGCGTCGGGATCGCTCGGAAGAAAAGTAGTGGTTTTCACCCCTTTGCCGGTCATCGATTCGATGAACTTCTTGTTCGCATTCCATATGGGCTTCACTATTTTCGTCCACTTGTAACCTCTGTTGGCTTTGGGTCTCGTCTCTCTGGCATCGTTATTTCTATTCATGGCGTGAGTTTGAACTAGAATGTCTCCGTAATTGTGGAAATCCTGTTCCGTGTAATCTCCGGGCTTATCGAAAAGGAGCAATCTCTGCAGACCATCGGTTACTTTATACTTATTCGAACCCACGATCAATTCATCATCATCCATTTCCACTTCAGTGTCGCCCACGAATTTCCTACCGCTCGAATCCTCGCGAATTCCATACAACAGATCTCTCTTACCGCCACCATCATCATCGGACGATGCGATGCTATCAGTGGTGATAGTCGAAGCTGTATCATCGCTCTCACTCACGTCGGTTTCGATTCTCGTGGGAACGTAATCCGGTGTAGATTGAACGGAATACCGATTTCCAAAACTAGAAGGCAACGAACCCATTCTCAAAGAACTCTCCTTTATGGGTCTCAATTCTTCGACTATCTCCTTCCTGCTTCGCTCTTGACCCTCCGTCACGGGTTTAAATATTTTTGTGGCTTCGCGTGTGAGTTCCATCTCACCGAGACGTCTGCTCCTATCAGCAGCCTGAATCGCCTTCTTAGAACGTAAATACTCGTCTAAAATTCGATCTCGGCGTCTAGGATCCATCCTCCAAAACGTCATCATTCGTTTTAATTGTTTTATTTATTTTTCAAAATTAAATGTTTAATTATATTTTTTTTATATTTTATGTTTTAAGTATTAAAATCTCTTTCCATCTTAATATAATATCTGAAAAAATATTCACATCTCAAACTCGCTGTGTTAATTGAAGTTAAAAAAAAAAACGTTTTAAACAGTACATGACAAACCGGTTTCTGATGTAACGCATTTTGACAGTAGTATTTAAATTTTTGTCAAAAGATCATCATTCATTCACACATCAATTCATCGAGTGTCGAATTAGGAGAAAATCCTTTTTTTGATGACTGTTAGACAGTTTCAACACACAATGGAAAACTGATTTTAACAAATCTCTCTCCGATTGCTATCGTGAATATATTAAAAATTTTACCACTCGAAACCTAACTGAGCGAAAAATGCGTTTTAAACATTCCGATAAGTGTTTCTTGACTTTATTCAAGGAACGCTTAACAGTCAACCTCATTTCTCATAGTGGAGGAATTCTCCAAAAAAACCCAAAACTCAATTTTTATCCATCCCATCACCAGAAAACATCAGTGTCTATAATACAGGCTATATATTCACAATCGACTCTGTTTGAACAAAACACCTCAATTACGATAACGTGTGTTAGTTGCTTACTTCAGGAAAGACGTGACTGGGTTTGCAAATTTCCAAACACACAGACACTCTTCGTTCAGATCGAGTTTTTATTACGAGAATCGAGCGATTCGATCGCTCGATCAGCTGAGTGGTTTTTTTTTGAGAATTTTCTCATAGTGGAGGAATTCTCCAAAAAAACCCCAAAACTCAATTTTTATCCATCCCATCACCAGAAAACATCAATGTCTATAATACAGGCTATATATTCACAATCGACTCTGTTTGAACAAAACACCTCAATTACGATAACGTGTGTTAGTTGCTTACTTCAGGAAAGACGTGACTGGGTTTGCAAATTTCCAAACACACAGACACTCTTCGTTCAGATCGAGTTTTTATTACGAGATTCGATCGCTCGATCAGCTGAGTGTTTTTTTTTTAGAATTTTCTCATAGTGGAGGAATTCTCCAAAAAAAAACCCAAAACTCAATTTTTATCCATCCCATCACCAGAAAACATCAATGTCTATAATACAGGCTATATTCACAATCGACTCTGTTTGAACAAAACACCTCAATTACGATAACGTGTGTTAGTTGCTTACTTCAGGAAAGACGTGACTGGGTTTGCAAATTTCCAAACACACAGACACTCTTCGTTCAGATCGAGTTTTTATTACGAGATTCGATCGCTCGATCAGCTGAGTGTTTTTCTTTTTGAGAATTTTCTCATAGTGGAGGAATTCTAAAAAAAAACCCAAAACTCAATTTTTATCCATCCCATCACCAGAAAACATCAATGTCTATAATACAGGCTATATTCACAATCGACTCTGTTTGAACAAAACACCTCAATTACGATAACGTGTGTTAGTTGCTTACTTCAGGAAGACGTGACTGGGTTTGCAAATTTCCAAACACACAGACACTCTTCGTTCAGATCGAGTTTTTATTACGAGATTCGATCGCTCGATCAGCTGAGTGGTTTTTTTTTGAGAATTTTCTCATAGTGGAGGAATTCTCAAAAAAACCCCAAAACTCAATTTTTATCCATCCCATCACCAGAAAACATCAATACAGGCTATATATTCACAATCGACTCTGTTTGAACAAAAAAACCCCACCACCTCAAAAACGAGGGAGAGTTTCTGGACCATCTGTACCAACGCAATTGCCGATTCTGGACCGCTGGTCTTGAACCACAATTGTTGTTTTTTGATGATCACCCAGAATCTTTTGCTTTCGATCGCGTTCGCCGACGATGGATCGATAGGTCTGATCTGCGATGCGAACGTAGACCAAAAAATCACGTACACGATACAACTGAAGATGTACAACACACGCACACGATGCGTTCACCACGAGTGTTTGAACGCTAAAAGCGCGATCTAGGAGACCCTGACTGTACATGAGGGGTTCAAGACCACTGTACAGTTTTTGTGAACAAGCGTGTGATTTAACACCGAATTCCACGTTGGTGAACGCATCGTGTGCGTATGTTGTACACGTACATGTACAAGTGGTCGTATATCGGCCTTTTATACCTACTAGTAATTAATATTTATTGAAAACATGAAACGGTAATAAGCCGAGAAAACGCAGAAGTCATATGATAAAATAAGAAACTTCACCCTCAACTATGTTCCTTTATGGCAAGTACAACCAAGGGCCAACGGCGGCAGAAACTTGTTTTGTCTCCCCACTGCCTTTGGTCGTGGTACAATTTTAAATCCCGTGTTTTTATATGAATTATGTGAACAGTTTTGGGGCGAGGGAGGGCAGAGAGTTGAGATCTCTCGTAGAGTAATCTGTTCATGACTTAATCCATACACAGGCAATCCGAACACTTGTCTTGTTTTAGACCCCAAAATAGCCCGTTCGTGTTACATGACCAGAAGAAAATACCATAAAACTTTTACAATTGTATTGTCTAGAATTTTAGTTTCTACCTATTAATGTAACTGACTAAAATGAATCATTAGCATTTTAAAAGATGTGTCAATTTGTCAACTGGCAGTGAATCACTTTGAATCAAATTGTGCTACCCCTTGCACACATCGCAAATAATTCCTTTGCTCGAGGAGTCGTGTCAGACAAAATGAAAGATACCAAAGTGATTCCAATTTCAAATCCGGAAAAGAACATATATTCACAAACTATAGACCAATAAGCATACTTCTTACATTCTCAAAAGTAATAAAAAACTCATGTCTATCAGATTAATTAGTTTCTTAACCCTTTACCTAACATGAAAAGCAGACGACATTATAGATTGTAACAGGCTGCAGGTAGTTGAAAGCAATTTCCGTTCAATGCCATTAATAATCAAGAGAAAAATGTCAATGAAAATATAATAATTAAACTTTTTTCGGTTCATGCTTTTTCAAATAAAACGATTGGCTCACACGATTCTGTTTTTTCTTTTCATACCTCAATGAACCGAAAAAAACACAATTAGGTCCGCCCCCAGCCACGCCCCTAAAATACCAGTCTTCGGAGTTGCAACATGGTGTCAAATCAATAGAAGTTAGAACACTGGCACGTTCTAAATAGGAAAAAGAAAAATAAATTTATATTACTAATTTATCACCATGAAATTATGTATAAAATATTTATAAAATATTTAAATGACCGTGGTGGGTCAATTTTTCTTTTTCTTCACAACTGTATTTATTTGACATTTCAATTTTTACGCACACTGGGTGATCGTCTGCTTTCATCGTTTTACCCAAATCGATTGTAAACAATGGCTGGTCACAACGAATACGGCAATTTCGACATTGCAAATTTGAATACGACAGTGTCGTCTGGCTTTATATCTAACTCCACTTTTACAAACTGTGTTTTTCAGTTCTCGGGAAACGGTCAAAACCAAAATACAATGTAATACTGATGGCCTACTTCCTCCTACCACGGAACGTAACTTTTACGTGAAGTGAACAGTTGAATGAAATTTGAGGGAGGCGTGGCTTATGACGTTTTCTTTGCATTACGTAATTCATTGGTCAATAAAAAATTTAATGACATAAGTGCATTTGACTTGGAAAGTGTGTCAATTACTACCGGCATTGCAATAATATGCGCCCTCTTTTATGCCAGAAAAACAATATGTCTACCAGTTTTAGTTTTTAAGTCTTTATTCGCTGAAGTAGAGGACGACAAACACTATTTATTTATTTGGGTCGCGAACGTTTAATTATAAGGAATGATCGTTTCTTTTGTCTATTTCTTGAGTTATGAACCCCAAAAAACAAAGTCCAAAGCTCATTTACACAGTTTGGACTTTGTTTTTTGGGGTTCATAACTCAAGAAATAGACAAAAAGAAACGATTATTTCTTAAATAAATGATAATAATAACGAAACACTTTAACCCTTAACTGCCACGCCCACTTTAACCATATATGGAAGACCTCTATGTACGCCTGTATGCGAGGAAGTTTAATAAGATTTATGACATACTCGAAACTCTATCATCTGATTAATTGTTAGAAAGGGCTCGCTGAGCCCTTTCCAACAATTAACCCTTTACCCAACGCAGACGATATCAAAATTTATTATTTTAAATATAATTTTTTCAAAAAATTTCAACAAAACCATATCATGTGACCCCTCGTTGGAACGAGCTCGACGAGCTCGTTCCAACAAGGGGTCACATGATATGGTTTTGTTGAAATTTTTTGAAAAATAATATTTTTTCAACTGCTGAATTTGCATATTACGCGGGCGGATGCGGGCGATTCGTTGGGTAAAGGGTTAATCAGATGGTGGGTTAGATCAGCGCATGTCAGAACGTACAGATAATCATCATAAAATAGGTGACAATAGTCGCTTTCGGCAGCGTAAGTGTTAAAATACTTCACAATCGTAACATGGTTAATGAATCGTCATTATATGACAAGACACCTTTGTGAATAATATTCTCGTAAAAATATTTGAAACTGTTTGCGACTGCGAAAACAACCCCGTCACAAACTCTTCCATGAGATGTAAACAAAACATAAAATTTAAGATTGTTGCACTGTAATATGCCCATTATAATATAGTGCCCTTTCACCTTCGTGGCGGAAAAACAACCTTATCTAACATTTACTGATGAGCAAAAACAGGATTTGGGGAAACAAGGAGTGCTTATATTCATTCATTCATAAAAAATAACGCAACCATAAAAAAGAAGGAACGATTTTTAAGTAGTTAACGTATTAGGACCGCTGGGGAAAAGTCTTCAATCGATTCTAAATATATACACAGATGAATTCAAAAGCGAAAAAGTGGGTATCAAAATCGCACTTTACCAGCTTGGAGCTAGGGGATATGGAATTTTATTTATTGGTTGTCCATAACTTTTTATACAAATATACTTAAATACACTTATTTATACAATTTTTTCGTCAAAAACTTTGCATTTTTGCAGAGGTTATTTTTCAGTTTCCCTCTTCCAACTGTAGTCACGCATATATTTACAGAAATTTCTCCACAAAATTTCAATCTCATACATAGTTTGTTTATGTGTTTTTGTTTTAGTTGTCTGCACCTTGATTGATTAGGGATTGCGGTTTACTCACTGGTTAGAGCATTGGACTTATGATCAACGGTTCAATACTGACCCGTGTCATCTGCGTTGTGTCCAGATATTTCTTCTTGGTTACCTTTATGGGAGCATGGCGGTGTAAAAGGAATGGAAGTCCGTAGGAACGTTAGTCCCTCTGGACTATTATTCCGCGGAATTATAGTCCTAGGTCTAACATTTCTAGGAATAGTAGTCCGGCGGACTACTATTCCTAGAAATGTTAGACCTGGGACTATAATTCCGCGGAATAATAGTCCAGAGGGACTAATTTTCCAACGGACTTCCATTCCTGTCACAGCGGCACTGTGTACTAATCGAAGAGCACGACCGCGGTATACTTGCCTTTTACCGCTGCTAAACCTTCTCGTACCGGTTTAGTAAGTTGGAGAGTCCGATAGTTACTTGCCGTTGCTCGGTGGTTCTGTCTGGATACTCTGGCTTAGTTCGTCAGTAAAACTACCCAATATAATATGAAATAACAATGGCTGTTGAAATTCTCGTTAATCCTTTACCAATCGTAATGGAAAAAAACCGACCAGCGCTATACACAAAACGTCACCATTCAATTTTCATTATTTGTTTTATTTTTTGTCTCAAAAACATAGCTTATGACCCCCTCATTGGAACGAGCTCGTTATGTTTTTGACGCAAAAAAATTAAATTATTCAAGAATTTTATTTGCAAGTGTCGTCTGCTTTTCGTGTTAGGTAAAGAGTTAACCCCCCACAAACAAACAAATAAACCCTGATACCAGTGATGGAAGTCTTAGGCAGAGCGAAAGCTAAGTGGATTTGATCACTGTGTTGTTTGATAATTGACATGGACGAAGATGATTCCAGTGGACAAAATATCATTCAGTGTGACATATAATATTTGCAAACAAATTTCCAAATGGATTTTAAAACAAGTAGTTGACACTCGTGATATCCACCCCTCCCATATACACAATAACACGCACATGCGTAAGTCTTCGGAGATCCATTCTTCCTTTTTGACACAATTATGGTTTAATCCCGGGAACGGGAATTCCTGGGTTCCCGGCTCTAAAAGCTGGTCACACGATACACGGGAAATCTATCGCACGGAACCGTTTGTGTTGAAGTGAAGTCTTTAAAATTGGAAAAAACTGCCCCAACGTAACTTTGTAAGATTTCTCCAGCCATTCCACGCCTGAACTTTTTACAATCCTGCATCCTGAAGAAGCCTTTTCACCAAATCACTGTAGCTCTCCTTCAGTTCCAGAGGACTCCTCTCTTCAACAGTAAGATCTTCACTCGCTTCAAAGTTCAAACTCGTCTTCATTTTCAGAATCACTAGTATCTTTCACTATTCACTACCTCCTTCACCGTCAACCCCTTCTTCACTGCCGTCACCAGTCTCCTCTACTGAGGAGACTGGTGACGGCAGTGAAGATGGAGTCGAAGCCAGGAGGAAGTGGTGATAAAACTAGCGCTTCTGAAAATGAAGATGAGTTGGAAGCGGGTTTGGGTTTTCCCACTTCCTGTTACGATAGAAAACCGGGAATATATTACACCCCCAGACACAATAACACTCATATGACACATCTATGTTATGTCCTCGGGCAAGACACTTATTACCGCGGGTGGGCACGGTGGTGGTTGTGAACTAAGGCGTACTACACTTCAATGGTGCACTTGCCTTCAACGGCTGCTAAGTCTGCTTGTGCCGATATGCTGGAGAGTCTGACAGTTGTTCGCCGTTGCTCGGTGGTTCTCTCTGGATACACCGGCTTCCTCTAACCGTACAACTCTCCGACATGATATGACTCTGACTGTTGAAAGTGTTGTTAAACCCCCAAATACACAAGGTGGTCTGACAAAATAATTTAATTAACAAGATTAACTATTTATTTATTTATTTATTGGTGTTTAAAGTCACATATTTATTTATTTATTTATTGGTGTTTAACGACACTTTCGACAGCCAGGGTAACCTCGTGTCGTACAGTTTTACGGGTGGAGGTAGCCGGAATACCCAGAGGAAACCACCGAGCAACGGCGATCAATTGTCTGACTCCCCAAAGTACTAGCTCCACACAGGCAGTATTAACATTGGTTGAAGACAAGGACGCCATCGACATGCAGTACGCCTTAGTACGTTCGCCGTTGCTCGGTGGTTCTCTCCGGGTACTCCGGCTAAATAAATAAATAAATAAATAAATAAATAAATAAATAAATAAATAAATAAATAAATAATACGCCTTAGTACACTTAGCCACCGTTCCCCCACGTGGGCAATTTGGATAACGTGTCTTGCCCAAGGACACAACGCGGTTGCCACAGGAGGGATTCGAACCGAGGACCTCTCTGCTTGCAGTCTCCATCTCTACCTATTGAGCCACCGGGCTCCCAAAGTCACATATTTCTACACAATGGATAAAGATTCTATTGTTTTAAATTTAGTATAATTTTCACTACGCTTTCGCTAAAATATACATTCCAGTTCTTAAATTATGTACTTTTATATTTCAGGGCCCAGGCATTGCATTGGAGCCGAGATGGCGGATATGGAAATCTTTTTATTTTTATCCACACTTGTTAGAGAATTCGATATACTTCCATCAGAGGCCGGCAAGCCTCCGCCTATCAGAGGAACGTTGTGCAAAACATTCAATGCCGACAGATATAAAATAAATCTTGTTCCAAGACCGTCATATACTATATAAGAGATAGAAGAGAAATAGCATGTTATTTGGCAGACTATCCTAAAAGAAATATTAAAAATTGTCTTACTTGTTAATACAATACTGTACTTCCACAATAGCAAACGGCGGAAGAGAAAAGCAGACGGCACGAGTAAAATAATTATTGAACAACTAAACAATATCATTTTTCTACCGAAAAACATATCTTTTGACCTATCACTGGAACAAGCTCAGCTAGCTCGTTCCAATGAGGGGCCATAAGCTATGTTTTTGAGACAAAAAGAAAACAAAATTGAACTTTTTTTGTACAGGTGGCCTGTCCGCCGTCACGGTGGGTAAAGGTA
Source organism: Pictodentalium vernedei (assembly GCA_031216915.1). NCBI lineage: Eukaryota > Metazoa > Mollusca > Scaphopoda > Dentaliida > Dentaliidae > Pictodentalium > Pictodentalium vernedei. The sequence continues at coordinate 97,737,837 of CM062294.1, forward strand.
TAATGATATTCTAAAGGCCTTTATTTAAAAAAAAAATTACAAAGGTTAACCGTTTACCCAACGCGAATTGCACACACTTGCAAAAAATAAAAAAAACATTCTTAAATGACTAAAAAATTTTCTTTCTTCGCCTAAAAATATAGCTTATCACCCCGTATTGAAATGAGGTCACAAGCTATGTGCTTTTAGGCAAAAATTGAAACGAATAAATAAATAAAATTTGAATAGAATTTTTTTTTAAATCGTGAGACCAATTGTGGCCGTTACTTTGGTGAATGTAAACACATTTTCCATGCAAATCCCATGTATTTTATTAGCGTCAGTACACAGTTTGTAAAGGTGTTTTCAGGCCAGTTGTGGAATTAAATATTATCGTAAATATGAAACTACAAACCGAGTAAGATATATTCTTCTTGGAGATATGTCGGGTGATCGAACAAGTCTGTATGTGTGTGTGTGTGTGTGTGTGTGTGTTGTGTGTGTGTGTGTGTGTGTGTGTGTGTGTGTGTGTGTGTGTGCACAAACCATGTCAATGGGGGACATTTGTCAGTTTATTCCTTTATTTATTTATTGGTGTTTAATGTCACATACTTATGCACAATGGCTAATCGTGACCGTGACAGTTTTACGGGCGGAGGAAGCCGGAGTACCCGGAGAGAACCACCGAGCATCACCACCGAGCATCGACGAGCAACTGTCAGCTCCTCAACATTCTAAATCTGTTCAAGCTCCGGTCAGGCAGGATTACAGCGGTTGAAGACATGTGCACCATCGAGGTACAGTGCGCTTTAGTACACGGCGTCATCGTGCCCCCATGTAGGCAGCCAGGATAAAGTGCCTTGCCCAAGGACACAACGCGGGTCACCCCGGACGGGAATCGAACTCGGAACCTCTAGATTAGAAACCCAACAGTCTACCACTGAGCCACAGCGCTCCCATTTGTCAGTTTAAGCACCTGCTAAAGGAGGTCTACTTTCGATCGAGGACATCCTTGGTTTCTAATTCTTTTTAAAGGCGTTTTTCAATTGAAATAATGTTCGAAAACATTGTTAAAATGATGATTTAGAATCTTGACGTGAGTTGGTGGTATTTTTTATTTTGAAGTGTGCTTCCTGCATTTCGTGGAGGTATACGCAGCGTTTTATAGGTTTTCACATCAGATGAATAATGATATGTTATGTTATGACGTACACCTTTCGTCCCTTGAGTTCCAATGTGTTATATGTGCCTACTGGCACATAGAACACATTGGAACTCAATGGACGCTTCGTCGACACTAAACTGTCGGTTATTCGTGATCTGGGTTGCAAAGTAAAATTTCTGTTTCAATAGCTACAACTGACACTGTATAACGAATTGCTATGTACACTCAGTTGATAGCGTGTGTGTGGATTGTGTGTGTTGCCTGTTTGCCAGGACTTATGCAGTAGGAAATGAGATTGATTTTTTCAGAATACGAGCTAATGACCGTATCGGAAATTATGCCAATGTCACAAGAACTTGCGCAGTGAAATATATCTCAACGGTTAACAAGACCTCGTTTATAATGTAGACAGATCATGGAAGTCGTCCTCCTCAGTTGTCATGTGCAGTTATGTTTGTGTGTGAGTGAAGGTATGCAAGGGTGTGTTGGGGGTGTGCGTGTTTGTGAGTGTGCTTGCCTGTGTGTGTCGAGCTGTGTGAGTTGAGATAAGTGGGACCAATATCGAAGAATTCAGGGGAAACTAGATCCGATATTAGCCATCTGGAGGCTCGGTAAGTTTGAAAGTTTGTTGTATTGTTAGAATCACACATTTTCATGTGTTTGCTAATGTCACTTTGTTGCCACATTGCACAGCTCTGCAAATGTATACGCGTGAACAAATGAAGGCCTTTGCACCAGGCCATAAAGGTAATGTTAACGTGAATTGTATTAGGAGAGTGTCAAAACTAATTTGCAACAGGGAGATCTTGAAACTGTTGTGATGTTGAATATTCAAATCATCCAGTAGTCTCAATCCAAGGAAGAAACCAGAACTCCTTGTCTATCCAGTGATGTGCCATTACTGGAGGTTACCAACACATTCTATTGCTTATAATGTTAACTTTTACCCAACGTAACAGCCAAAACCGGCCAGCGCCTTTCTCAAAAATCGCCAATAAATTTTCATTATGTTTTTAATTTTTTGTCTCAAAACATAGGTTATGACCCCTCATTGGAACGAGCTCGTCGAGCTCGTTCCAATGAGGGGTCATAACCTATGTTTTTGAGACAAAAAATGAAAAAAATGAGTTATTCAAGAATTTTTTTTGCAAGTGTCGTCTGCTTTTCATGTTAGGTAAAGGGTTAAATGAGGTAAAACATGACTTGCAGACTCTTGGAGAACAGTAAGTAGTAGGTCCTTGAAGTTGAGATTTGTCCTATTTTCGTTTGTAGCCCGTATACTCTGGGATTGTCACTGACCATAAATTCTTTTAACTCTCTGCACCGTGATGTATCTTCCAAAGAGGGGTCATAACCTATGTTTTTGAGACAAAAAATGAAAAAAATAATGAAAATTAATTGAGGATTTTTGAGAATAGCGGTGGCCGGTTTTGGCCGTTACTTTGGGTAAAGGGTTAAATCAGTGAATAAATCTATCGTAATTGTAAGTATTCATTTTATATTTTACATTTCAAAATTAAACAAATAGAGAATTCATTAAAACTGGTTTCCTCTTTTTTTCGGGAGCTCGGTGGCTCAATGGTTAGACCATTACCCCTTTAACCAACGAATCGACCGCACCCGCCAGCGTAATATGCAAATTCAAAAGTTGAAAAAATATTATTTTTCAAAAAATTTCAACAAAATCATATCATGTGACCCCTCGTTGGAACGAGCTCGTCGAGCTCGTTCCAACGAGTGGTCACATGATATGGTTTTCTTGAAATTTTTTGAAAAATTTGAAAAAATGATATTTAAAATAATAAATTTTGATATCGTCTGCGTTGGGTAAAGGGTTAAACTTCAACTCGAAAGGTTCACGGTTCGACCCTCAACAGAGTTAACTGCGTTGTGTTCTTTTCGCAAAATACTTAATCCTGATTGCACGCGCCACGCGAGGACACGGTGGCGCTGCATTCTAAGGCATACTGCGCGTAGATACTGCACTTGCTTTCAACCCATGCTAACTGTGCTCGTTAGGGCTGCACGGTATTTCGATAAACCGATACATTATTTATTTATTTATTTATTTATTTATTTATTTATTTATTTATTTATTTATTTATTTATTTATTTTTATTTATTTATTTATGTATTTATTTATTGAGGTTTAAAGTCACATACTTATGCACAATGGCTAATCATGACCGTGACAGTTTAACGGCTGGAGGAAGCCGGAGTACCTGGAGAGAACCACCGAGCAACGACGAGAAACGGTCAGCTCCTCAACATTCTAACTCTGTTCAAGCTCCTCTCAAGCAGGGTTACAGACATGTGCACCATCGGCGTGCAGTACGCCTTAGTACACGGCGTCATCGTGCCCCCATGTAGGCAACCGGGATAAAGTGCCTTGGGGACCTCTAGCATAGAAGTCCAACAGTCTACCACTGAGCCACCGCGCTCCCAAAACCGATACATACCGGTATTCAAACCTGTATCGGTTGAATACCGGTGTAATTACAAAAATATCAGTTTATCATTATTTATTTACCCAGAATTTAATTTTCAAGATGTCTCGAGTTTTTTAAACTGCATTCCCGAATGAATAATATTATGCATTCACCTAACGAATCGTCCACATCCACTCGGGTAATATAAATTGAGCAGTTAAGAAAATCTTATTTTTGAAAAATTCGATAAACTAATATTTAAAATAAACTTTGATATCGTCTGCGTTGGGTAAAGCTTCATTCGAACTGCATCATCAAGGCATGCTGATTCTTTCCTACTGTGATAAGGCAAGTCCCGATTATGGTACGTATGTTCAGATATCTGAACAGTCTTTCGACATACCGGTACACCGCGGTATTTTTTTGAATACCGCTACCGGTATTCAGTTTCAAATACGTGGTTCTCGACGGATACTCCTCCTTTCTGCACCCGTAAATCTATTCGACACGAGGTTTTGGTGACGAATGACAGATAACTTTCAGCTGGTCCAAGCTTTACCAAACATGCACAGATTGCTGTCGTTAAATCCCAATAACTTAATAATATTGAGTTCATCCTTTTTCAGCAAGAATGGGGTTAGCCCTTTACCCAACGAATCGGCCGCATCCGCCCGCGTAAATTGCAAACCCAGCAGTTGAAAAACTATTATTTTTCAAAAACTTTCAACAAAACCATATCATGTGACCCCTCATTGGAACGAGCTCATCGAGCTCGTACCAATGAGGGATCACATGATATGGTTTTATGGAAATTGTTTGAACAATTTCAAAAAATAATATTTAAAATGATAAATTTTGATATCGTCTGCGTTGGGTAAAGGGTTGAGGCCTAACTAAATCTAATATTCTCCTGGGACATACGTATGCGTGCAAATATGAATCATAACATAGAGTAATGGAAAATGTATTCATTCATACTCGTATTTGAGTTTTTTTTATCTTACAATCAACATGTATATTGTCTGTATTAACTCCCCAACTGTCGTGTATTCGACCCCCTGATACAGATGTTTGTATCAGGGGGTCGGATACAAGCACGTTCCTTTCGCGTGAGTTCCATTTTTTTTCTTTTTGTTCATCCATACGAATAAATAGTTCGTTATATATTCGACTACATTCTTGACTTGTCCCCAATATATTGTAAGATAAAATGATTATTACCATTATGTGGATGTACAAAATATGTATCCGTGTCTCGCTCCGGGTTCTAAGGGTAGATCACGACGAGTCGAAGTCGTGATCTACCCTTAGAACCCGGAGCGAGACTCGGATACATATTTTGTACATCCACATAATGGTAATAATCTCGATGTAACAAACGATTTAAAGAAATACTAGAAGCAGTGCATGTTTGGTAACGCGTGGACCAACTGAAAGTTATCTGCCATTTGGCCTAAAAAATCTTGTCTTGCAAGAAAGTACACAATTACTGGCAAGAGCTGCGATTCAATATGTAAGACTCCATTACAGACAAAAATCACCCGACTGCAAAAAGTATTAGGGGAGGGGGTGTCCACCCCCTCCTAAACCCCCTTTCGCTACGCCATTGGTTTCCTGTGCATGGTTAGAAAATAGAGGAGAACAAATGAGTCCCACTCTTTAGTGAAATTTAAGAAACGAGTTCAGTGTATTCGAACCAATGCTAACCCTGCTTGTGTGGAGTTAATATGTTGGGGAGCCTGACAGTTTCTCGCCGTTGCTCGGTAGTTCTCTCCGGGTACTCCGGCTTCCTCCACCCGTAAAACTGTCCGACACGAGGTGACCCTGGCTGTCGAAAGTGTCATTAAACTCCAATAAATAAATAAATCCATGTATTCGGTCCGAATTGAGCCGCCTTTGATGAGATACTGACCTAATTTACTTGATTTCACTTTAACTCTATACCTAACACGAAAGGCAGACGACACTTGCAAACAAACTTCTTGAATGACTAGTTTTTTTTTCATTTTTGCTGTCAAAAATCTAGCTTATAATTTTCATTATTGTTGAGCTCGTTCAATGAGGGATCATAAGCTCTGTTTTTAAGACAAAAAATGAAAAAAATAATAAAAACTGAATGGTGATTTTTGTAAATAGCGCTGATCGAGTTGAAGATTCTTTTTATCACCTGACGCAAAATCCTGAGTGGATCGTATTTGGAAGAAAAATAGTACATAGTGACGTAAATATCTTAAAACATACAGTTATAGACTTTTATTAGAACGACGTGGAATACCACTTTTAAAGTATGAATTTAACCCTTTACCTAACATGAAAAGCAGACGATACTTGCAAACAAAATTATTGAATAATTAATTTTTTTTTTCATTTTTTTTGGTCAAAAACATAGCTTTTGACTCCTCATTGGAACGAGCTCAACAATAACGAAAATTGAATGGCAATTTTTGTGAATGGCGCTGGCCGTTTTTTGCTGTTAGGTTGGGTAATGAGTTAAAAGACGGAAAAGAGTGAGATCGTGTAAAAACTGATAGTTACTGGTTAAGGCTTGATGGGTTATCTCCGAAAACCCTGTCTGAGGCCAGGGACGTGGCGATAGGGGTGGGGGTGTCACTCTCCCAATCCTGACCAAAATTTCCTGTAGTTGGAAATTGGAAGGACAGGTCATGAGTAGTTGGAAATTCCATCTTTCTGGATTTTGGAGTTTCTTTGGTGATGCCAATGTCTCCTTTACTTCCCAAAATTCCAACTCGGTTTAAAATCGGTAAAAATTATAACTGTTACTATTTAAAACTACAGGGTACGCAATATCGAGCTTCATAAGTATGCATGATGCCAATCGGTACAAGATTTCTATAGTACGTTTACTTATCGTAATAAAAAAAAAAAATCCTCGAAATGCACTTCAAGAAAATCACATCATGTAAAATCGTTATCCTGAGTTAATTCCATCATTCACAGTTACAAAAGGACGAAACGTCGAAAAATGATCATTCCTGCATAAGATCTGATTTAACGTTAGGACAGTGTGGATTGCTAAACGTTCTAAGCTTGAGCATTTGTTTTGCACATATTCATTGCCCAGAAGAATACCAAATAATAATAACCTGATAATTCTATCATAAATGTGTTGGCATTTCAAATAGCAGAAGCAATTCTCCCTTCCGGTGCCTTCCCTAGTTGGAAATTCTCTACCCTACCCTCCCCCACCACCAATCGGAAACATCTAGCCACATCCCTGTCTGAGGCCGGTTTATTTAAAAGACTCACATGCTGGTCTTTGAATTGTGATGCACTGAGGCCCAGAGAAGATACACATCTTAAGTGAGAGAGTGGTCCAATTTCTTTTCAAGATCGGTTATCTGTACTTGAAGGAGTGGACCGCATGTTGTCAATTATGAACAAAGCCTACCCTTACAATCCAGTTATTTACTCAAATTTCTCACGTACAAGGGACGTCGTTACGAGGCAATTAAATTTATGATGTATGGAAATGTGAATTGGATAACACAAAATACCCTCTAGGGCAATATGAACTGACAGTATTTGTTACTTATATGTCACGAATGTATTTATAAGAGAGACAGTTGAGACTTTTACCAACCCTTCAACACCTTATATTTGAATGACATCGTCGCATACAACTTTTTCTGCAACAAAACATTTTACAAACAATTAATACAAACATAGCAATAGTATTTATACTGCATGGGAATGATATATCCTGACAGCCCAACAACCTGGAGAAGAAATCCTCACAAAGCGGATTGGAACACACCCAGAGAACTACTAGTCAAAGAAGCAATCAAACAAGAAAAAGAAACAGCTTGGCACGGCACCACACGGCACCAAATCACCAGAAAACTAGGGGAACAGAAAATCGATAAAGCATTCTGGAACACATTCAAAATACTAACAGGCAGCACCACCGACGGCCTACTAACCAAACCTGAGAAACCTTTACTAAAGCTCGGCGGATCACTAACCGAAAGCGACTGAGAAAAGTCACAGATATTTGCAGACAATCTCCAAAGAATCCACAACACTCACGTCAGACTAATATTTAACGAATCCTTCTAGACCACGGTAAAAACGTTTCACGAGAGATAACGGAACCTTCTTCAAGCTACTACAGAAAGACATTAACGAGGACATCGACCGTCACGACCTAGTTCAAGACTTCACAGTAAATGAAATCAAACAGCAACTAAAAACATGCAAGAATAACTCAGCGCCAGGTGAAGATGGTATCACATACGCCATACTGAAACAGGCACCAACTAAACTCTTCGAGAAACTAGCAACAATCCTCAACAGGTGCCTACAACTAGGATACGATATTTCCCACAGACCTGGAAAAACACAGTTGGAAAAATGATACCAAAGCCCAAGAAAGATGAAAAAAATTACGACAAATCACAGACCAATTAGTCTACAACCCCCCCCCCCCCCCTTTGAAAAGATCCTAAACAACAAAATACTAAATCTCCAAGAGACTACAAACGTCTTCAATAGATGGCAAAGAGCGTACAGAAAGGGCCAAGAAGGGATCGAACATGCCACACGACTAGCGCAAGACACCAGACCACGGCAAGTAAAGAAATGGATTACCACAGCTGTACTTCTAGACGTCGAAAGGGCCTTTGATTCAGTCTGGCATGATGGACTTAACCCTTTACCCAACGTAACGGCCAAAACCGGCCAGCGCTATTCTCAAAAATCGTCAATTAATTTTCAAAATATTTTCATTTTTTGTCTCAAAAACATAGGTTATGACCCCTCGTTGGAACGAGCTCGTCGAGCTCGTTCCAACGAGGGATCATAACCTATGTTTTTGAGACAAAAAATGAAAAAAATTAGTTATTCAAGAATTTTTTTTGCAAGTGTCGTCTTTTTTTCATGTTAGGTAAAGGGTTAAATACAAAGTCAGCAATATGAACCTACCACGCAAAATCATCAGAATAATATCATTCTACCGCGACAACAGCACTCCTAAATGAAAATAAACAGCGACATATCGTCGTGTGGGAACCATAAGGTTCTATCTTCCAGTGGAAGATAGAACCTTATGGTTCTCACACGACGATATCTAGTCCGGTGGAATTAAAGGCGGAAACACCGCATGGATCGGTCCTCACTCCACCATGTGAACGACCTTCCTGTCGACCCACTCAACAACGTTCAAGTACCCCAATTCGCTGATGACCTAGGACTCTGGACATCAAACAAAAGAATTACCATAATCCAAAAAGACTGCAGAAAAACCTAAATGACATTGAAAAATGGTGCTCCAAATGGTGAATAAAACTGAATACAACAAAGACACACACAATCCTCGTCCACAACAAAATAACCGAGCCAAGCATCAAAATTACTATATATTGGAGAAGAAGCCAAACAATGCAATGAAGTTAACCAACTTGGCATCACCTTAGACAAAATGCCCACTCTGCGTAGCCATGGCAAAAGAATCTGTAACGAAGCACGGAAAAGAATCGGCCCATCCAAGAGACTTCGAGGAACAAACTGTTGTACCAACGCTACGAGACTACTGCAACTCTACACATCCTACATATGCCCAGTACTAGAATATGGCGCACTCATACTAAAAAAGCCTGTAAATCAACACGCCTGGAGATACAACACACGCAGAACAATACAATCAGACCTGCCCTCATGCTTCCTAGAGACACAGCAACAAACTACCTCCATGAAACTTCAAATATCGCAACCATCCCGGAACGCTACGCCGACCTTCAACTAAAGACCATTGCCAGACTAAGACATAGTCCACTATTTGAGGATTTAACCATTAGAACACAGCTATCAGAAAACAGAAAAACTAACTCCCTCTTAGGATGAACACGCCAACTTGACAATGGTAGTACCTCTCGGGGAAGCTAAACCATCTCACATTGGCCCACGTCAGTCGGAGGGTTCACCCGAAGTTGCCTTCATACGAAAACTAGGAATAATAATAACAGATATACCAGAAATCAATAATCGCGAACCAGAAGAACAGATATACTATAAATCAACAATCCCCAGACAGCTGCCAACAACATCACGGACTAGCTATAACAATGGGAAAACCAGGAGAAATACATAACAACAACACAAAGACGCCACACCAGATAAACAAACAGGCCACAAACATCAAACAGACAGTGGTAGCACCGCTCGGTGAGGCCTGGTTCCTCTCATACTGTTCCATGTCATTTCAGTTCATCCACATCACGAAAACAAAAAGAACGTCCAAAGTCTGCTTCAGACATCAAAGAACCAATAGAACACCGAACAGTCACAACTCGATCAGCAGAAAATTAAGGATGGGGATCAAACTCGGGACCTTTAGCATAGAAGTCCAACAGTCTACCACTGAGCCACCGCGCTCCCATGGCGGCTCGTAGTAACGCATCAAGGGCTGATATGTTGGCCGATATGAAATTAACCAAGTAATATTCTCTTTTTTCATTAAACCAAATCAAATAATTTTTTTTTTTTTTGGGGGGGGGGGGGGCAACTAGGGGGGCAGACTCCCATGAAGGGGGGGGGGGGGGGGAATACGTAAAGGATCATATCATTACTTTGTTATGAGGTAGTCCAAACTTGGACCCAAAGTCCGTAATATACTTTTTTGGTTTGGTACGTCCTGTGGACGTACCAAACCAAAAAATTATATTACGGACTTTGGGTCCAAGTTTCGACTAAATGTAATGGTAATTAGCGGTCCTCCTTTCAAAAAATCCTGGATCCGCGTCTGGTGGATCTGTGTGAGAGAGAGAGAGAGAGAGAGAGAGAGAGAGAGAGAGAGAGAGAGAGAGAGAGAGAGAGATGCCTTTGTTGGCTCATAACTAAATTATAACTTATAAGTATCTGCATCCGAGTCTTTAAATCTCTACTGCCTGGATGTGTTCATCAGCTAGCCTGAGGCTTTGGGCTAAGTGTGTATGGGAAATTATTGGGAATAAAAAAAGAGAGGGGTGTGTGTGTATGTGAGAGAGAGTGACTGAATGTGTTTGTGTGTGAGGGTGGATGGAAATGCATGCGAGATGGTTGGGGGAGGGGGGAGCAACTGGGGGGGGGGGGCAAAGCCTTCGTTTGGGGGGGCAAATGCCCCCATGCCCCCCCCCCCCCCCCCCCCCCCCGTAGTGCCGCCACTGAATGTTCCCAGATCTGTTACAGTTTTTTGACATTGTTATTGTTTTTCATTCTTATAAAGTCCGAAGTTTTCTCTTCTCCTAGACCAGCTATCCGAACGTCGCGGCTTCCCCAGTGGGGATGCCGCGACGTTCGGATAGCTGGACTATCTCTTCTCTCACTTCGACGAATTTCTGCTTAGGATCTTTGTATGCGTTGAATTCTGTGTACAACTGTCTTCTTTTTTCTCTTCATCTACCTAATCCCCACCATACAAAAACTCCCCATTTGAGTGGTTACACCAATTTTCTGATTCATTGCTTTCGACGAATAATCGTGAACGTTTCGACTGTAAACAAAATGGCGGCGCCTAGTAACGCATCAAGAGGGGTAACTGTAGCTTGGTTCAGATCGGCATCATATCTGCCGAGTTTAAATTCATATCAGCCGAGTTCGATAATAGGAAATTCTGAGAAAGAAAATTGTATCTAATAAATAATTGTTATTTTCACAGTCAAAATAATACTTGGCTGAGTGTAGAGATGGAAACACTTAATAATAATACAAAATAGAATTGTTCAACAATTTCTGAGTGGGTCCAGAAGGAATGCCTTTTTTAATTTAAAAAAATAACAGTCGACAGGGGCGTAAATGAGAGGAGGGTGTATGGGGAGGGGTGACCACCCCACCTCTCAAATAATATGTCAACTCTGGACATTTTCGTCTGAATTGGGCCTGAGATAGTGATTCGCTCTTGCCAGTAATACAGTACTTTCTTACAAGACTAGTTTGATACCTGGACTTGTGTCACACCCACGCGGCCGGTGAAACAAATGGATAGGTTTATGGAACCTAAATCGGGCTGTTGGGACAATGCATAACCAATTTTGAGTACTTTAAGTGCTGAGTGAAAAATGGTTTGGAAAGCTCACGATTACTACATGCACAAATAAATTTACAATAACTCCCGTGTTTTTTTAACAATAGGCATCCCTTCTGACTAATATATCAACAGCATCACCAAGACATGCCTTTGACGAAGGCATGCCTTGAAGATGTAGTTGGATATATTTTATCAGTCGGGACTTGAGTTATCAGAGTCGAGACAAATATGTTTACCGCCTCCCCACAATCGTTCATCTTCGCGACAACCATGACACTCGCCTTAATGAAGAAATGACAGCGCATCACAAACGTGAACGTTGCAGCATGAGAAGTGTAAGAGAGACAAAGTCTACACTTTTCAAGATTGTTACCAGGAACGGCTCTTCAAGTGTAAAAATAGACCTCGGTTTAGGGTAGGGATGGCCGCACTTCACAATTAAGACCAGTTGCTGAAGTACATAAAGTGTAGAAGAGATATATGTGCCTAAAACAACATTGGCGACCCCAGTCTTCTACCGCCCTCTTGCGGTTATTCGATTAAACGTTTTGCATTTCTCTCAGGTCAAATACAATTACACCCCGCCCCGACAACTACACCACACACACATTATCTTTCAAAGTTGACATAATGACTTGTTTTTCATAACTGTGTTACCAGTATCTCGCATTTATAGTCCGGGAGCCGTGGGATCGAACCTGGTTTTGCCGGTTAAAGTTTTTTCCTCTTCTGATCTGAGTAGGTGGGTGTCTTACGTTCAAGAATCAGGGGGGGGGGGGTGACCGGCCGTATCCCTTGGGCAACTCGACATATTGGCTCCTTTTTGAGGTCACCCCCTCCTAAAAGTGTAATATTGCATTTTCACCATGAGCAAATGAATGAACGACACACATGCATTGATATAGACCTTATTCTCGTTGAATTTGGATGACAATCACATTCCCTTGCCTTTTGTACAATTTTGGATTTTTCACCCAACACCAGCTGATTCTCGTGGTGTTTGCTGATGTAAACAGCAGGTATATGTTTTGGCAAAACTCAAGAAGAAGTAACACAAAATTTTCATCTATCTGGAAGAAAGATAAGACAGAAATGACAAACCGAGTAACTATATTCCTATACAATCATATTTATCAGTCACTGGACTTTCATCGTCGCGAGCAACCAACAGAATAACAAGAACAGAACATGTGGAAAGGTAAACCATTGACCTGGCAACTGCACCTTGATTGATTGATTGATTGATTGGAGTTTGGCGTCGCTCTCAGCAATGTTCCAGCTATATCACGACGCTGCCATTTTATTTGAGGAGGGAAGTCCAGACACTGATATCTGTCAAAACCCCCGGCCTCCAGCAGGTAAGTGGCAACCTTCCCACTTGAGTTCGAGATGAAAAATCCAAAAATTGTGCAAAAGGCAAGGGAATGTGAACGTCAACCAAATTCAACGAGAATAAGGTCTATAGCAATGCATGTGTGTCGTTTATTCATTTGCTCATGGCGAAAATGCAATATTACACTTTTAGGAGGGGGTGACCTCAAAAAGGAGCCAATATCTCGAGTTGCCCAAGGGATACGGCCGGTCACACCCCCCCCCCCCGATTCTTGAACATCTGACACCCACCTACTCAGATCAGGAGAGGAAAAAACTTTAACCAAAAAACCAGGTTCGATCTCACGGCTCCCGGACTATAATCAAAGTAAACGGTCAATATCTCGAGTTGCCCAAGGGATCCGAACGGCCTCCCCCTGAATCTTCAAGAGGTAATCCTGGACTAATGGAAACTGTAAAGAAAAAAAAATCTTTACCCGGCAAAACCTGGTCTGACAAAAAATCCCCATCTGGCTCACGAACTATAACACGAAATCTACATTAGGCAAATAAAAAATTTGTTTGTGATCTTCTTAAATATCTGTTAAATGTTCGGTCTCTCTTTGTACCGTGTTTACTTTCGGAAACGATGATTTAATAAGCAAATAACGCGATTAACTGCTTTTCCATCTGCTTTTGTCAGTTAAAACTATTAGGATGTGTCAAAAATAGGATATTCATCATTCCAAACACACACTTAGAGTGAAACTGGGAAGTAACCCTTTACGTAGTCCAGTATACTAGACCTCATGTGTGCACATTTATTTATTGGAGTTTAACAACACTTTCGAAAGCCAGGGTTACCACGTATCGTACATTTTTACTGGTAGAGGAGGCCTGAATAGCCGGAGACTGCGGAGAGAACTTTCTCAAATACAGAACGCAGGTGACGCAGGTCAGGATCAAACTACCTTTCTTTGGGTAACATACTGTAGCGTTTCCTTTGGGTAGAGTGAGTGCTACAATAATTATTTATGGGTCCTTGGATTTATCACTGGAAGAATCACCCAAACACAAATATGGAAGACGAGTAGTTTTATACTGATATAGAAAGGTACACATGAACATGAATGAAAATAAGAAATGATGGTGCGCCAGTATCTCTGGGCTCAGACACACGACCGTTCACCTTGAGAACTTCACTGGATCTGCCTCGTGGCGTCGAGAGTTACTCCCTGACGTCACTGGGTATAGCCAGTATCAATAAGCGTGTTCGAAGTATATCGTGTTCTGAAAAAGTTATGCTACATTACCCCCCTCCCCATGAGACTGAACGTCCCTTGTTCAGAGTTCCAAAACAAATATAGTTGAAAGTTTTTTTTAAAAAAACGTGCGCTGTTCTGTTATTCCTGTCCAACAACTTGAACTTCATGTGTCCATCTCCTGGGCCTCACTGTACCGTCACTCCTGTCCCATAGCAGCCGTTAAATCATCAATAACCCGTTGCGCGACTGTATAGAAATTTATATTCTGCATGTCCATACCTTCAGAGTAATTCACAGAATAAGCCTTTGTAAAAGTTTTTGTCCCATCCGGTTCCGTAACAGTTTTTATGACAATGCATATGCCAATGTGAGCGTTAGATACTTCAATCACCGGCTCTGAGTGTTCGTTACTTTCAACATCCGACAAGCGATTTGTCGACCCCTGCGAAGCACGCTCTGATATCTCATCTTCTTCATCCCCAAATAACCCATCACTGTCAATATCTAGAATGTTATACACCACGTCCGATTCATTCACCGGTAAATCAGGGCTTAGTCCAGTTCTCGACCAACTATCCAGAGAAGACGGGGTACTGGCGTCACTATTCTTCTCTTCAGACCATATCTGGTTCAGCCTCGTGGGACTCCTATTATTGTCCTGACTATTAACTGTGCCTCCACAATCTTCTACCCAACTCCGTCGAGTGCCCTGCAAACTACTCCTGTCACCGCCATAACCAGTGGAGCTTCTCCGATCCTTTGAATTACTCCGGTGAGCACCTTGCCAACGTCTCTGACTCTCCTGGCCACTGACACCTCCACGGGCCCTCGAACTACTCCGGTGAACACCACGCCGGTTACTCCTGTCACTTCTATGTCCAGTGACTCCAGTGGAACTTCTACGGCCCCTTGACCTACTCCGATCACTTCGATATCCGGTGTTATTTCTACAGTCATTTGACCTACTCCTGTGTGTACTACTCTGATCACTTCTTACGTCCTTATGCGAATGCCTGCCACGAAAATCATTGTATTCCTCCCTATCAGTCTCTTTCCACACACTCCCCAGTACCTCTCTTCGAACCTTCTCCAAACTCCATCCATGCTTTCTCAACAAATGTTCCTTGTAAACATGCTTCCTCTGAAACCTTTCTTCACATTCTGAACACTGTACATAGCGAACTCACTGTGTATGTCTGGCGTGACAATGTCTCTGTAGATTCTTACGATTCACCAAATCTTTCCCACACTTTTCACAATTGAATGTCAACTTCGATTTCGAAAACAAAACTTTACTCCCCCGAATTTTTGATGTTCCAGTGCCGCGCCCAAGTCTTCAACTCGGCATGCGGATGGAGAGAAGTGCGTTCGCTTCTTTATTTCTCAACCATGGCCCGTTCGGGCGTTCCCTGTCAATGCATTTTGCTCGTGATTGTCTTTTACACCTTCCTGTGGTTCACTTGCTGCCCCCGCTTAGGAGGATTTATCTCAGGATCACGGACAAATGGACTCCGGTATCTTCGTCTCCTGTTGTGTAAATTCTGGCCTGTTCCACGCATTTCACATGGAATCCGATCCACCAAGCCCCTGTCTGCTGATCGCCGTCTACACCGGCTTTCCTCGGCTGAACTCCGGTCCACTTGATCTCTGATAGATGGGCTCTGATTCATCGGAGGCCCATCCACTGGACTCTGGTCCTTTAGACTGCAGTCAGTCGGACGCAGGTCCTCTAGACGCCTGTCTGCGGAATCCTGGTCCATTGGGCTCCTGTCAGTCGGACTCTGGTCCGCAAGACTCCCGTTAGCTTGACCCACGTCTGGAGATTTCCTGAGCTGTATATCTTGAAGTGTGAAATCATTTTATGGAGTCGATGTAGTATCTAACAACCCTCTTTCTCGTTGAAACCATGTCACAGTCTTTGTTCCTTTGTACACCTTGAGTCTATCTCCATGAACGACCAGTGGTGAACTTTTGGACGAATGTTGAACTTCGTAAACGACGTCAGATAGTTAACGCACAACTACCCACGGTCCCGTCCAAAACCGATCGAATTTTGCTGACCTTCCTTTGCTCTTTCTATATTGGTTCAGCCGCACAAGGTCACCCACCTCCAGAATGGTTTTGCTAACTTTCCTGTCATATTGCTTCTTCATATTGCTTCTCGCGAGCGAGAATGTGTGCGTCTTCTAAATCTTTCTGTAATTGTTTTACTACAGTCATTTCACAAGTGTCATCACCCTTCACCAACCGTTTAGTCACAACATCCAATGGTATGCTCATCTCGTTCCCAAACACCATTCTAAAAGGTGTGAATCCAGTACTGACATGCGGCGTACTGTTGTAAGCCATGGCAATATAGTCCAATTTTAGGTCCCAATCTCGTTGATTCTTTCCAACCATTTTTGCTAACATTTTGTATTGTCCGATTCATTCTCTCCACCATGCCATCAGAACGAGGGTGGAGTGGGGTAGTACGGCACTTGTCAATCTCCAGGAATTCACACATTTTCCGAAACACAGCACTCTCATATTGCGTTCCTTGATAAGAAAATATCTCCATAGGGCATCCATAATGTTTTATCCACATACGAAAGGTCAAATCTGCAATCATCTCAGCCTTCATGTCACTCATTGGTATCATTTCCACAATTTTTGTGAAATAGTCCTGTACGACTAAAATGTACTTATTTCCTGAATCTGTTGTTGGGAATGGGCCAGCGATGTCCGTGGCTATCCGTTCAAAGCCTCCACCAACATTATAAGAACACAGTTCATGTCTTCAGCTTTCTTGTGGATCCTTCCTCTCTTCACAGATGTCACACATTCGAACGTAATCAGCTACAGACGAATGCATCTTTTCCCAGTAGTAAGCACACAGCTGCGCCCTTCCCCATGTCCGTTGTATTCCTTGATGGGCAGACGCGGAGGCGCTGTGTAGCTGCCACAACACTGCTGGTCTCAATACTTTTAGAGTCACTATTCGCCACCTTGAGGATGCTGCGTCTTTCCACAAGTAGCATAGAATTGTCTTTCTCACTTTCAGCAGTTCCCATCGCGCTACCCAAAACTTAATTTGTGGGCTCATGTGGGAAATTTCGGGCCACTCAGGCTTTTGTCGTCCAGCTTCAACCCAGGTCAAGATTTGTCCAATGTGTTGATCAGCTAGCTGCTCCTGTCTTATGAAATCTTCAGTCCAATTATCACATCCTACATCGAGTTGTTCAATGGGTTTACTCAGTCTTAGACGATTTGCTTTCTTGCTTCTCTTAGTATATGTAGTGACATCAGCCGCATCAGCAACCGTTCCACTAATCGTTCGGTGGCCTTCATTCTCCTGTTCACTATCCACATCGCCTCCAGAATGGATAGAGAATGCTTGAATTACATCTGCACTGGGGTTTTTCGAAATGCACACTGGGCTCCATTCACAAGGATTCTGATCCACTGGACTCCAGTCACTGAGACTCCGGTCCTCTCTTAGATCTGTCACATCCGTTTCACTGGGTCCACTGTACGGATATTGAGTTGGCAGGTGACACTGTCTACAGGACATGGCTTCGTTGGGACATAACCGGGACATTGCGTCTGTGTTTGCATGCCACTTATCTGGTCGGTGTTGTATCTTGAAGTCAAACTGGCTCAGAGTCTGTAACCATCAACCCATTTGACCGTCAGGTACTTTAAACCGGTGAAACCAGGTTAATGACCCATGAATTGTCCTTAACCCTTTACCTAACATGAAAAGCAGACGACACTTGCAAAAAAAATTCTTGAATAACTAATTTTTTTCATTTTTTGTCTCAAAAACATAGGTTATGACCCCTCGTTGGAACGAGCTCGACGAGCTCGTTCCAACGAGGGGTCATAACCTATGTTTTTGAGACAAAAAATGAAAAAATAATAAAAATTCATTGGCGATTTTTGAGAATCGCGCTGGCCGGTTTTGGCCGTTACGTTGGGTAAAGGGTTAACAGGAACCACCTTCCTACGAGGTAGTGTTTGTAGTGCTGCACAAAATAGATTATTGACAACATTTCTTTCCTTGTCACGCAATAGTTACGTTCTGGCTTGTCCAGTGTTCTGCTCCCATGCGAAATAACAGTTTCCACATCACCCTGTACCTGCGATCAAACTGCTCCAATTGCGAACTCACTTGCGTCGGTGTCTAAAATGAAGGTACCATCATCCACAGCTGGATATCCAAAAGAAGCACAGGCGGCTCCGTAGGACGCTGTTTGAGCTCTAGAAATGCACTTTCACAGTCTTGACTCCATTTGAAGGTTTTTCCTTTCCCAGTGAGCTCATAGAGTGGTTTAGCTGCCTGTGCATAATCTCTAACAAACTTCCGATAGTAATCATACAATCCCAAGAAAATCCTCGTATCACGGATAGTGGTGGGCCGAGGAATGTCTTTTATCGCTCTGACTTTGTCAGGATCGGCAGCCACACCACTACGGGATACTACGTGACCCGGGAACGATACTTTCGTCCTACACAGCTGGCACTTCTTTGGTTTTAATTTCAAACCTGCAGCGTCCAATCGATCCAGAACATGATCCAAGTTTTGAAAATGTCCATCCACGTCTTTACCATACACTATGATATCGTACAAGTATAGAACAGCTATATGCCACTGAAGTCCTTGGAATACCCTTTCCATAATGCGCTCGAACGTCCAGGGCGAATTGCAGAGGCCCATGGCCATGGTCACATATTGATAAAGATCTCCACGAGGTGTTGCAAACGCAGTTTTCTCTTTATCCTTTTCAGCCATTGGGATCTGATGATATCCCATTACCAAGTCCAACGATGAAAACCACCTGACCCCACACAAAGCGTCAAGATTATCCTCCACTCTCAGAATAGGATAGCTATCCTTTATTGTCTTCTCATTGAGCTTCCTATAGTCTACACACAACCGCCACGATGTATCTTTCTTCTTGACCAACACACATTGTGCAGACCATGGACTAATTGATTTCTCAATCACTCTAGCATTTTCCAGTTTTCTAATCTCCTCGAATATGCGAATGTCTGTACACCACTACATCCTCTTCATTAGGGTTGAAGACACGCGCAAATACTGTGCCAGAGTCGGAACTCCCAATAATTCTTGCAAGTCCAAGGTGGTACTTCTCCATAAATTTAATTTCCGGACTCACAACATCTCAGGTGGCAACATCGTTTCCCTTCCTGGTCGTACCGCATTTGATGACAGCTTCGTGTTTTGAAGGGATTGTGACTGTTTCCAAACATACCAGTCTACATGACTTTGGCACCCCTCCATCTGTTTGCAAGGGACATTTCGTAGAGCCAATAGTTAAAGTCCTTTCATCCAAATCCCATTTGCAGCGATGTTGTTCTAAGAAATCTTGACCAAGCAAATTTGTCTTGACTCCACTAATAATTACATCCATGCCAGTGACTATGTTACCGAACACCACATTTAATCGTGCGACTCCCAAAACATCCAAAGGTATGCCATCTGCCACTGAAAATGACTTTCTCATAGGTGCTAACGGAGACCTGTCTCTAGCTGGTATCTTGTAGAAAGTATCTTCGGTTAAAAATATTCTTCTGGCGCCAGTGTCTATGAGCCAAACCACAGGAGTCCCTTCAACGTAGCCACGAACAAACATACCACCCAATTCGTTGCTTTTTGTTACAGTAGCGAATTTCTCTCCTTCTGTCACAGCTCTCTGTGAGGCGCCACACCCGAATCAGTAATTGTGTTTTCACTCTTACTAATGCAATGGGTGCTCCGTGAAACCTCCAATGACTCTCCTGTCCCAGGCCTTTCTCCTGATCGGACAACCTCCCAGCCTACTGGAGCTGTCCTTGTCCATTCTTACTCCTTGTCCTGGTAACTCCGGTAACTTCTGTCCATAACCACATTGGCTCTTTGATTGATATGCGTTCTCAGTCTTACCGCCGATATTGCCCCTTTTACGTCTACGGCGGAATCTTCTCCGTCGATTAGATCCTATTTCTGGCCAGTCCACATGCTTCTCTTCATCCTGTTCGATTATGTGAATTCGGTTCCTACCTAATGGCCGCGATTTATAATCTTGCTCACTAGCAATAATTGCTTCCTCTTATATAGCATTTTGTATAGCATCACAAAGTGTCTGCGGTCTCGTCCTTTTTACCATCAGTCGGAAAAACTCGTCTCCACACTTGTTAGGAAAGCTTTGAGAGACTTCGCTTCTACTATATCCGAATTTCGTGGATATGCTCTCCTGTATAAATCAGCAATGGTCTGTCCCAAATCTCTTAGACTCTCACCTGATTTTCGAAACCTTGCTCTTACTTCTGTTTCTACGCTTCCTTCAAAGCTGAATGGCCGAATCATTCCTCCATACTTTTCATGAATTTATCCCAATTATTCCTCACCACAACTGGAAGTCCATTCGCATACGATTCTGCCTGACCTCTTACGGCAAGAAAGGACATAATTCTTTTCCTCTCTTCATCCCAGTCATTTATTTTGGAAACATTCTCGAAGTGAATAATGAACTCAGACCAGATATCACTATTGGCGCCCTGAAATGTTCATGTCACAGGCACCTCCATTCTCTTGACATCTCGCCCAGCGTATTTCCTGTGGTCTGAACATGTGTGACGACAATGGTCACCAGAAAAAATAGGATTCATCGAGAGTTCATGGTTTCTAGCATTTAGATTTCCATGTATTCTGGAAACGCGAGGATAATGTTCTATAGGTGCCCAATAAGGCTGTTTAATCTGGTTATTTCTCACTGGACCAGCATCGCTGGGTATATTCTTCACCAGTTTAATTATCGCCGATATCAGGACGCATGTTATTATCCCCATAAGTCCTGTCATGGTGTATTGTTGAGAATACTTTACAGCTGCGCTGTCGGGGTACATATACCACATTACTGCTATCAAGAAAGCACACGAAAGTAACAATCCCAGCCACGTAATGCTAAATATCAACCACTGTTTGTTTTCTGTTCCGTGTTGAGGGTCTCCAGTAACACGCTGATTTGAATATCCACGTGAACTTTCACAGAACATTGGAGACAACTGATCTGGTATTGTGCGGGATGTTAAATCTTTCCCCAACTTCTGTGTTCCAGCCAGAGATCCACTAGATGCATTATCCCAATTAAATTGGTCATATTCTGAAAATGTGCCTTGGTGACCCAATCCCTTCCTCATTTCGCTTGTTTGGCGCTCGGGATGGCCGTAATTCAAAGCAGATGCCACGCTGTGGCCCCTCTTGACATACGAGTAGTTTCGAGTATCTTTCCCCTGTGTCAGAGGAATCACATTTCCTTCCCTGTTGGACACATCCATGCTTCGTACTGGAGTATGACCTTCCAGATGTTCTGCTGGATTGCGTTTGCCCCTACAGGGATATGTCGTTTATACTTCTCCAATGTGGAGTCAGAACTCATGGGTGTAGAAATGTTGTAATCATAACAAACCTTGTCTGATGGAGTGACATTATCAAAATGGTTCCAGCCATCTGCTACAGGACCATACGTTCTGTCAAGCTCAGCCTCTCCGGTGACTCCAGTGCTCCTCTGGACAGCAATGTCTCCATTGGCCACTTTGCGCCCGATATCTCCTGCGTATCCAGTGAAATCGCACTTCCTGTCTCCAGTGTATCCAGTGAGGTTGAACTTTCTGTCTCCATTAGTTTCTTGATTTCCATCGGAATTCCATTCTTTACAATTTTCACCACTTCCAGTGCATTCCATTATTTATTGGGAAACTGAATAGCCGATCTTCTTTCCACAATGAATAAATCCCACCATCTGCCACCAATTGTAGCGTTTCCTTTGGGTAGAGGGAGTGCTACAATAATTATTTATGGGTCCTTGGATTTATCACTGGAAGAATCACCCAAACACAAATATGGAAGACGAGTAGTTTTATACTGATATAGAAAGGTACACATGAACATGAATGAAAATAAGAAATGATGGTGCGCCAGTATATCTGGGCTCAGACACGACCGTTCACCCTGAGAACTTCACAGGATCTGCCTCGTGGCATCGAGAGTTACTCCCTGACGTCACTAGGTATAGCCAATATCAATAAGCGTGTTCGAAGTATATCGTGTTCTGAAAAAGTTATGCTACAATACGATTGCATTCGACTGATTGCGTGGTGCGATTGGAAGTGTGCACAATTTCACAGCAATGAAACATTTACACATCTGTCCTTTGAAATCTGAACATACTGTTGAAAAGATTTTACCAGGAGCCAATGCTGTAAAACGTTTAGAATTGTATTTCTAGAATTGTATTTTCTAGTTATGACTTTAATTGGGTGGAAAGAACTATTAGCATTTTCAAAGATATGGCAATTTGCTAATTGAAATTGCCATATCTTTTAAAATGCTAACGATTCATTTTAGTCAGTTATATTAATATGTAGAAAATACAATTCCAGAAAATACAATTATAAAAGTTTTGTAGTATTGGCTCCCGATCCTGCTTGGGAATACCAGAGACGGTGGTGCGGGGGGTCACAGAGGGGCACTTACCTTCCGCCACATTTCCCCTCACAGTTTTGTATAATTGATATGCTTTCACGATGAGTTTTACAATTTGGGAATATGCCAATATGCAAATGTGTCAATATACAAGTAGTGCAAACAAGTTTAATTGTATTTGGCAAATGAATTCCACCTTCGGACAGTTCTGCTTATTTCTCCCCCGTCAACCGTGTTCCAACTTGAAGGCCAGCCATGACCAGACCGCGGCATACACACTAAACAAGAGAGATTATTAGTTACCCCGTGTCTGATCACGTGGTACGGGTTTTTACCTACCCGAAGCCAGCCGTATCCCAGTACCACGTGCTCAGACACGGGGTAACGAATTTATCTATTGACTTTCCGTTTTAGAAATACAATCTATTTCATGTGTGAACACACACAGCATGAGATCTTTTATCTTCCCTTGTTGAGCCATACAGGTTTCTGGGGAATTTTTGTGCAAAAGAGTTTGTTTGTGAAAATATGCCAATATGACTAGTATAAAAAAATTATTGAATTTCTTTTTTTCTTTTTTGTCTCAAAAACATAGCTTATGAACCCCACATTGGAGGGTACTCGACAAGCTCATTCCAATAAGGGGTCATGAGCTATATTTTGGAGATAAACAATGAAAATATAATACATGTACACTGTAAAACTGGAATGACGATTTTTTGCGAATAGTGCAGGCCGTGATAAGACACAGGATAACAAATTTACATGTATCTATTGACTTTGAAGTATTTCATTTTTGTGAACACGCAAGGAGGGGGAACTTTATCTTCAATTTCCTCGGCTGAAAACTGTGCAAACCGCTTCAACGACATTTTTGTTTGTTGTGACGTCTGAATTCTGCCTTCCAGTTATCGTTAAATTGATTTAGATGAACGCGTCTTCTACGGGGTATGGACAATTTGTAGATTTCGGAACGAGGCTTCCACTGGGTATGGGAAATTTGTCAGTGGCTGGGCGGACGTATCGTGGGTTTCAATGAATATGGTCTCATACCACGTATCTATCAACCAATCAAATCAAAAAATTCACTTTAGTCAATAGATAAAATTATATACTATACAAACAAGTTTTGAACCACCGGCTGCCCCCAAACATTGGCCCAATACAAGTTTCACACTCTCGGGTGGGTGTGTGTGTGTGGTGTGGGGGAGAGGCTAGTTCTAACAAGGAGAGGAAATAGGAGGAGGGGGCAGCGACCGGAGGGTCCTAATTATGACTTCGGTAGGCCCCCAAACCCCACACAACGGCCTTTCAAATACCATCTTTGACCCCCCCGTCTGTCCATCAAAAAAAAAAAAAAAAATTGGCTAGAGCACCCTCCATTATAAAATACTGGCTATGCGCCTGATTCCAGTTTTCCCAACTTTTTTGAAAGTATATTTGGTCGGCTGTTTTATGAAATGTTGGATATGAATCCCAATATTTTTTGTGGGAACAAGTAATTATGTTATGGGGCCAAAATATTATGACGTGAGAACAAGATATTTTATTGTGGGGAACAATATATTTTTCTTGGGAGACCAGGATACTATGTTGTTGGAACAAAATATTTATCTTGTGGGATCAATATATTATGTTGTGGGAACAACATATTAAGATTTAGGAACAAGATATTTTTCTTGTGGGAACATTATATCATGTTGTGGGAACAAGATATTATGCAATCTATCATTTTGTGGGAACATGCTAATTTCTTATGGGAACATGATACTATGTTATATATCATGAGGGGACAATCCAATTTGTTGTGGGAACAAGCTATTATGTTCTTGGAACAGGATATTTTCTAAAAGAAATAAAATTCTGAATTGGCCTCATTCAGCTTTGGTAAGTTTCTGATGGACTTTTGTTGACAGAATTATTTCTACATCCAAATTGATAGGATTCGATCATACTCTCTCACAAAGTTGCAATGAGAGCCGAGAGGAAATATTTAATACTGTTATATCACACTCACACGTAGCACTCTACACTTTAAAATCATTTGGGTTAAAAATCAACTCATACCCACTGGGTTGAGTGAATATGGACCCAATTGGGTTCATATTCATTCAACCCAGTTAATTTGGGTTGATTTTTAACCCAGTTGATTTTAGAGTGGATATTATGCAGTCTATCAAACTGTGAACGTTATCAGAAAGATTTTGCTGAGTACCGGGTACTAAATTGCCAGTTTGAAATTTTCTCCGTGCTTCCTCTTCTTCGTTTTTTGTCGTTTACTAAATTCAAATTAATTTGCAAGTGGTGAAGAGGTCGGCGTATGTTTACTCCCAGTACCGAATTTGCGAGGATAGTGCAAACAGGTAGATAGCCATGAACGATATTGTAACAGGGGTGTGGCGAATTACTCTCCGAGGATAGAACCGTGTTGGTCTTCTGATTTGTGAGGATCTGGGTAAACTTTCAACATGTGGACAAAATATAACTCAACTCTGGAGGTAGAATAAACATTTTGTCATATGCTGTGTTCTGGATGAAAACACAAGAAAATAGGAACAACAGTTTATACGCGGTTTATTAAGAAGCGAAAAATAGTACGATATGAAATGGACATGAAAATGAATGACGAGTCAAAAAACATGGCCCCACTACACTTTCACCAAAAAAAGGGTTTAAATTCGACCCAACATATGTTCAATAATTGTGGATGGTTCCCACAAAACTCGGACCTGGAAAGAATCAATGTAAAAAAACGTTAATTTTCACCAGAGCCGAGTTGAACGAGTCCAAAAATTACGGAATCCATATTGGATAACCTTTTTACAGGTCACAAAGTGTCCCCATAACCAACCTGGTATATAGGTTTAAGTTTGGCCAGCTCGATCAAAGCTTTTGCCAAACATACTTATGAGGGAGAGAGCTCTTATATTGGATAATGTGGCGGGGAAAGGTTTTGAATAATGGAGTCTGATTGATCCCTCGCTTTCACCTCGACGAATGAAACAACAAATGCACTACGGCGTGTACCAATAAGTTTTTTTAACATGGAAATAACCGTAAGCCAACACAAACCCAAATAAACTTCTGTTATGAACAGACGACGAATAATAACAGAGTAATTTAGAATCATTGTTGTATATAATTTCAACTGTTGTTACTAAATCCGTTACACTGTTTTTAGAACCATACAGCAGTTCTTAACCCTTTACCCAACGCAGACTATATCAAAATTTATTATTTTGAATATCATTTTTTTTTAATTTTTCAAAAATCTGCAACAAAACCATATCATGTGACCCCTCGTTCCAACGGGGGGTCACATGATATGGTTTTGTTGAAATTTTTTGAAAAATAATATTTTTTCAACTGTGAAATTTGCATATTACGCGGGCGGATGCGGGCGATTCGTTGGGTAAAGGGTTGAATAGATTTCCGATAAATCTTTAATATTTTATAGTTTTCATTTAAAATGTGGCGTACCACACGTTTTCCTTTCCGAGAACCAGCTTACCAAACCAGTTCTCATGAAAACATTATATGCAATGCTTAAACTGATGATATGAAGTTGAAGCTGGTGTTATGAAATTACACATTTCTCTACCGACTATGACACAGTTTAACCCTTTACCCAACGCAGACGATATGAAAATTTATTATTTTAAATATCATTTTTCGAATTTTTCAAAACATTTCAACAAAACCATATCATGTGACCCCTCGTTGGAACGTGCTCGATGAGCTCGTTCCAACGAGGGGTCACATGATATGGTTTTGTTGACATTTTTTGAAAAAATAATATTTTTTCAACTACTGAATTTGCATATTACGCGGGCGGATGCGGAGATTCGTTGGGTAAAGGGTTAAGTTATTTTCTCTTTTTAGAAATTCTGTAGTCTTGATCTTGTCTCTCTGTTTTTTTCTGGAATAGTCCTCTGGTGTCCACTGCTGCCAATTTCTTTTCACTGCTTGATAATAATATGTTTCACATTTGCTATTCCTAGCAATTTAACCTTCTTCGTGGCATGCAACAGGGTAATCAGCCCTGTTGTGGAGAACTGAAGTTGCATTACGACCACTCACCTCCGATCTGCTGCAGCACGTTCACCAGCACGCTCTCTCCCCTAGCACTGATAGGCAGGACAAAAGTACGCCGCCGGAATCAGAAAACCAAGTATTCTTTTCCGATGTACTACATGCTTCATCGCCCTGCTCCTTTGCCATCTTCTTGTGATGGTGTACACCCCAGTAATGTATAACAGATATTCCATTTCAACAGGGAGGAAAAACAAATTAAATGCCCAGGAATAACAGCAATTATAATTGCTTTCACTGCTTTCAACATATAGAGTATAGTATTACGGAAATAGCAAACTGCACAATACTAAAACGCTGGTTAATTTCCCTCTGAGATAAATACAATATCCAGGCTATATGATTGTGGACGCAATTTTGAATTAAATTATTTTTCTTATTTTTCTCAGCTTTGATTTTACAGTTCCGCCAATAATTCCAAACCTTTACAAATATAGTTGTAAGGTTCTAAAGGTCCACAAGGCCACGTGGTTTACACTAATCTAACGCATATGATAGGTCCCTAGTTCTTCCACTATTAACCATAAATTACTATCAATAGGATATTATTTTTTAACCCGTGTCTGATCACGTGGTACGGGTTTTTACCTACCCGAAGCCAGCCGTATCCCATGAGGCTTCGGCCTCATGGGATACGGCTGGCATCGGGTAGGTAAAAACCCGTACCACGTGATCAGACACGGGGTAACGGATTTATCTATTGACTTTCCGTTTTAGAAGTACAATCTATTTCATGTGTGAACACACACAGCATGAGATCTTTTATCTTCCATTGTTCACCCAGGTTTCTGTGGAATTTTTGTGCAAAAGAGTTTTTGTGAAAATATTCCGATATGACTAGTATAAAAAAATTATTGAATTTCTTTTTTTCTTTTTTGTCTCAAAAACAAAGCTTATGAACCCCACATTGGAGGGTACTCGACAAGCCCATTCCAATAAGGGGTCATGAGCTATATTTTGGAGATAAAAAAATAAAATATAATACATGTACACTGTAACACTGAGATGACGCGTCTTCTACGGGGCATGGACAATTTGTAAATTTCGGAACGAGGCTTCCACTGGGTATGGGAAATTTGTCAGTGGCTGGGCGGACGTATCGTGGGTTTCAATGAATATGGTCTCATACCACGTATCTATCAACCAATCAAATCAAAAAATTCACTTTAGTCAATAGATAAATCAATATTCGAGCGAATAAGTTGTTGTATCAGCTTTTTAATAGACTGCTCACAATTTTGTCCCATTTTGAAATTAATGGATATCCCCGTAGAACATAATTCTCAGTAACCAGCTATTTAACACTTTAGCATTCAAGAAAGCTTTTACATTTCAATAAACGAACGAGAGATTAGCCTCTACCACCAAACATAAGACTTTAGGATTGCAATACTTTCCCTGCTGTAAATTGCTTGTCCTATATAAGACACTCCAAATATACACCTCTAAGGTTAGTTCGATTTGACATATCAGTAACAGCTTCAGTTTTCGCCAGAGCTAAATGATGTATCGCAATGACATCCACAAATATTGTCTATGTAATATTAAAAATAGCACACAGACTACCGAGGACAAACCACCCATTATTATCAGAACCCAAGACGCCGAGAGCATAACTTAAAAGGGAACTATACAAATATTTGCAAACTCCTACACGTCGCGATTTCTGTTTAATAGGTTAGGTTCCACCTGCGTCAAGGCCTATTGTCAATAGAACATTCATACACCAATTTAATGTGTACTACCTACTTTGAACAGGCAAAGGCGATGTCTTATTTGCCTTCCTAGAAAAAAATATCATTTCTGGTCATGACCTACGGTAACACAAAATATATCCAAACTCATGGCAATGCAATCATCTAGCATTTGAGCTTTCAGTATCGTTAAAGATTCTTTCTTGAATTCAGTTTAATGAATAGTTAACCCTTTACCCAACGCAGACAATATCAAAACTTATTATTTTAAATATCATTTTTAAATTTTTTTTCAAAAATCTACAACAAAACCATATCATGTGACCCCTCGTTCCAAAGACGGGTCACATGATATGGTTTTGTTGAAATATTTTGAAAAACAGTATTTTTTCAACTCCTGAATTTGCATATTCCGCGAACGGATGTGGCCGATTCGTTGGGTAAAGGGTTAACACTTTAATGGCCCTACAACTTGGTCCTATTTATTTGATTTAAAGTTGGCCCGAAACATTACCAGAAGTTGAGTTGAGCCAATTGTTGAGTCTAATCTTGCAAACACTCAATATTACTTTGTACTTTTGGGCACATAACTCGACTTCTCTTCCTATTTACCAATGGTCGAGTTGCCTCATATGTTTCAGAGGGTGACTCACCCAAAGAATCATCTTCATAATTAATTCCGACACTGGAGGTATTTTAGAAAAGTTATAATTCACCTGCTACAAATACTGCCCAAAGCTTTTCTCGATTAAGCGTTTTTGAGTTACATTGACACTTCCAAATGTCTAATAATATGGCTTAACATTTAACCTTCAATACCTTCACCAGGCTCAAAATCAATCCATCTATAACAAGATGTTTAAAAACCTTTATCAGGTATTTTTCACATTCTTCAGTGGTTGGGCCGAGTTGGCCGTCCCTCTCAAATTATCTAGCTCAATTTGCCCAGATCGCCAACGAGCCTCCAAACCATGTATTGTGTGTGTGGAGGAGGGGGGAGGGTAGGGATTATTTCGACTCCTATTAATCCCACCTAAAACCACTAAGTAGGATTCCATATGTTTACAATTGCACTCACCTGGGCAGAGGCCCTTGTATTTGTGACCATATAGCCACTACCTAATGACATGTCCATACCAATATTCGAGCTCCAATTTCCCCATGAATTCAATTCATGTTGAGTTTTCAAAGAAGCCAGATCTTCTTTATGTTCTAATACGAAGAGATTGCATGATAAATGCATAATTTAAGTAGTTGTAAAACCAGATCCTGGTAGCCTTGCCAATTTGTAACGGGGTGGGGTGAAAGACTCACCAGGGGCTAGAACCTTGGTCAAGATTTTCCTGTTGGTCTTCAGATTCGTAAGGATCTGGGTCAACTTTAAAAAGTGGACAAAATACAACTCAACCCTGGAGGCAGAATAAACATTTTGTCATGTGCTGTGGTCTGGATTAATACACAACATAGGAACAACAGGTTTATTAAAAAGGCAAAAATAGTATGATATGACATGGACATGATTATGAATGACGGGTAAAAAAACCACGGGCTCACTACACTTTCTCCCAAAATAGATTTAAATTCGACCCAACATATGTTCAGTTAATGCGGATGGTTCCCACAGAACTCGGATCTGGAGAGAATCACTGTCAGAGTCGTTGATTCTCACCACGGCCGAATTGAACGAATCCAAAAGTTACGGCACCTATAGTGGCTAACCTTTTTACAGGTTACAAAGTGTCCCCATAACTAACATTGTATTTAGGTTTTAGTCTGGCCAGCTGGATCAAATCTTTTCCGAACATAAAATGGACAACGAGTTATGAGCGAAACCGCTCTTGTGAAGGATAATTTCGCGGGAAAGACTTTGAATGCTGGAATCTGATTGATCCTTCGCTTTCAACTCGATGAATGAAACAACAACAAAATGCACTACGGCGTGTACTAATAAGTTACATCGATTCATTTTTAACATGAAAATAAGCCAATACAAACCTAAACAAGAAAACGGTTTGTGCAAGCACAAGCGCGCGAGAAAATGCCAATGAAACACTATTATTTTATCATGCACTCTCTCCGTATTTGGACAAAAAAACAAGAAACATTCTATGAACAAAGTTGAACCCCTCTCACTAAAAGGGGGTGAATACCACATCTCAAAGCATAGTGACTGATGATTCACAATGAACTAGTTTAAAATAAGTTCAAGTATATTAGACAGGGTTCCAGGCTATGGGGATTAATATTTTCATTCGAAAAGACCTCAAAAGGCACCTCTACCACCCCAACACACAACATAAAGATAAGCTTTTTGAACGGATCGTCCGGTTACGAAACTCGACTTGGGACAAACGCAGGCGATTTTGATAGGAACTGCCCCGACCAATCTCCAAGTATTATCAGTAGGTTCTCGAAAATTCTCTTTAAAGAAATTCAAGCCTATTGGACAAGGACGGTGGTGGCTACATTTTGGGGCTTAATATCTCCATTCGAAAGAACATGAAAAAAAGTACCCCACCCCCTCCACAAGATAAACAAAGCAATAATATAAATGTAGGCTACAGGCATTTTGCGACTTGGGAGAAAATATTCTCGCACACATCTAATATAATAGAGGGTGGATGTATTAAAACAAAAATGGTTTTAAAAAGTACCTCTATGTTTGGATGTGGCATAACACAATACGAATATTGCAAAACATTGCATACGGCGAATCCCAATTGGGTAACGAATTCCGCATATTAGTGGGTCCAGTATATATACGGTTCCTTTTTTTATTGTTTTCCAAGTCAACTGACCTGGGAATTTAGTTCCACATGATTTGCAACAATAAAACCAGACAATCCGAGTTACGTAATGAGAAAAAAGAAATGCGATGTGAAAGTCCAAAGAGGCTGAGACAAAACAATAGCGAAATGCACTGTGAAAGTCCACCTTGAAAAGGTCGAGAGAAGAAAAAAAGCAGAGAAATGCACTATTGCAACCCCCTCCACCACCCCCCCCCCCCCTCAAATCCCTCTAAATCTGCCAGGTTTTATACTTGCCAGTTCCAAGTCTGGGTAAAAGATGTACGATGTTGATAAATTAAAAAGGGAAAATAAATAAATAAATAAATAAATAAATAAATAAATAAATAAATAAATAAATAAATAAATAAATAAATAAATAAATAAATAAATAAATAAAACACAGCAGCAAAATTCACTGTAGAAAATAATTATAGACCTGCCAAGTTTTATAAATGCCGGTCCCAAGACCGGGTAAAAAATGAGGGGAGCTGATAATTTAAAAAAGAAAAAAAAAAACAGTAGCGAAATTCACAACAGAAAAAACCCTAAATCTGCCAAGTAGCCCAGGTAAAAGATGAGGAGTGTTGATAAATTATACCCTTTTTAT
The DNA here is from genome assembly GCA_031216915.1 of Pictodentalium vernedei. Lineage (NCBI taxonomy): Eukaryota > Metazoa > Mollusca > Scaphopoda > Dentaliida > Dentaliidae > Pictodentalium > Pictodentalium vernedei. The sequence continues at coordinate 97,769,658 of CM062294.1, forward strand.
TTTAAATCAATCTCTTAAATGGCTCATTTCAGAGAAGGGTTTCCGCTTAATCTGTGTCTTTATGTGTCTTTATGACTGGAAGAAATGAGACCGAAAATGCGATTTTTTTCATCAGATTTTAAACCTAAAATAATAAGAGGTTGAAATCAAGATATTACCACCATATTTGGTATAAATTTTGTATATAATCTAGCGTCTACTTCTTATACTTTCGCGTTTATTTAATATTTTCAAGACTTATAATTTACTTGTGAGTCTCATTATCCCTGCTTGCGAAAACTGAGACCGTAAATCGGAAGTCGCGCCATACATTAATTTGTCCAGGCAGGCAGGCAGGCAGGCAGGCAGGCAGGCAGGCAGCTTTATTCAGCAAAAATACACCTACATGTATGACGAGGCAGTATGCTACAGCTGTACATAATAATGTTGCATAAACCAAATGTTAAAATTATAAAAGATTAACATATAAATTTTATTAAGAATCGTACCATTGTCTATTATTATGCCTCACCTTTGTAACATCTGCCGTGATTGGTTAATTTGACACCTTCTAAAAGTCATAGTACTGGGGTTTTGGGGCAAAACACGGGTACTATCGGAACGTTTTTTCCCTGGAGACAAGAGAACGAAGAAAATGTAAGCTCCACTTCCATTGATCAGCGTCGATTGGAATTTCTCAACACCAAACGCTGGCTCCGTGTTTGTTTAACTTTTTTCGTCACAGGTAGACACAAACTTGCCAACAAATATATCATCTTCAGTGGGTGTGTTTTCAATTTTAACTGCAAACAATGAATTCAAAAGAATCAGAAATATTAAAAACTCACGTGTTGTTCACCACCTCAGTGAATCCTGAATATGAGTTATGACCTCAATCAATTATATTTCCACAAGTTTAGTAATCCTCGTCCTCACTGAACCTCCGCCTCAAGTTCAAAATAAATTGTTTCACTCCGCTTAATTCTATCAACTGCCGTCGTCCGAGAAACGTGAATTTATATTCTATTAATTTATACCACTTATCACACAAGCATTAACAATGAATTATAACATGAACAGCTGCAAACACTGGCATTTGTCGATATAGAAACTCCCAAAAGCGACGGCACTTGTGACAAGTCATTTTCGAAGAGACGTCATTCGTTCGAAATGACGTCATGTTTTTGGATTCGACTACATTGTTGTTACAAGACTGATGGCATGCTGCAGTTAACGCTTAACATTATAACAATGAACGTACTTTTGTTCGGCATAATAAAATAATTAAAACGTTTCTTTTCATGTTCTATCTGTCGATAGTACCTGAGTTTGTGTGATTTCTGAAATAAAACCTGAAGCAGCGAAGCTGTTTCAGGTTTTATTTCAGAAATCACACAAACTCAGGTACTATCGACCGATAGAACATGAAAAGAAACGTTCTAATATTATATTAATGGCTCAGTAACTTTTCCCTTTCATTGGAGAAAAGCTGGATATATGCCATAATAAAGTTGGAAATAACACATGTTGCGCTCATCACAAATAATATGATGTAACATAAAGGCTGGCATATGTGACATGGCGGCCAACTTATATTTTTGCTTAAAAAACAAATGATTAATAGATCCAATTAATTTCTTGGATCCAATTATTTTCTCACTTCATTCAATTGTTGACTGTTGGAAGGTCCCTTTCAACATCCAGATTTCTTACATATCTAAGATGACCATCGTGGCTACAAGCTTTGATAAGTTTTATGTTTCCTAGTCCGAATAATAACTTGAAAAAGGAATGACTAATAGGTCCATTTTTTCTGGTTCATGTAGTAATTTTAAATGTATTTGAACTTCGAAAATGAATGAATTTAAATTGAGCGGCGTGGCCGTAAAAATGATGCCACATACTTCATTAGCAGCTAATATTTCCAATTTATCACACGATAATAATCAAATAGTTCATTAGTGATGTATGGTCCGCAACATGCCCGTTAAACATGTGACGCCAGAAGTCAACATTGTGAGTGAGTTTGCTTGGAAAGTAGAATTGAATTAATTTTCACTGTTTTCAAGTCATGTATTTTATTGACCATTTGGTCGCGGACGACATTTGGATAACAATTTCAGAATAACTAAAAGATTTCATTTTTGCCCATTTTATGACGCATCATTGGAAAGATCTCGACGAAAAATTGAAAATAGATAATATATTTGAATGGTACTTTTTGTAAATAGCGCCGATCGGTTTAGTCGTTACGTTAGGTGAAGGGTTAAATAAATAGAGGATATCTAATGTTTTTTTTGTGAATACCAGGATTAATCTCATTCGTGAGTGAGATAATTTGTATTTTCATTCGCAGCTGCGAGTGAAAATACAAATTCTCTCACTCACGAATGAGATTAATCCCGATATTCACAAGAAAACATTAGATTTTCTTTATATTATACCCCTTTCATTTGAAGCTTCAACTGAAACGATCCAAACCGACGCCCATACCACGCAAGAAATCTGTTCACACAATCAGCTGATCGCTGTTTCCGCTGACACAGATCACATTGGATGTTGTGTACATCCACACAAAATAGTTTTCGGGATTGTTGGCGAAATGACGTAATTTGTAGCCACAAACAAATTCAGTAAGATGAAATTTCTACTTCATTGAATTTTCGCTTCAATAATAATTCTTCAACATTGAATTGAATTAATTCAACAATTTAATTCTGAAACAGAAAAATTTCGATCGCGCATTAATACATTTTGGCATTCCATCGTGATCTGCCGCGTCTTATTATATTCACGAGTGGAGCGAGAACAACTTTTTTTTTGCGCTTGCGAAAATTCATTTGTAAATTTCAAGTTCACACGAAATGTTAATCGCCGAGGTGTTTGATCTCACTAGTGAGGGGAGAACCCAATTTATTTTTTTACCGATTCCTATTATAATTAAACGTTAGGGGTGTAATAATAAACAGTACGTGGTAAAAGAAATCTCAAATTCATCACGATTTGAAATAAAATTTCTGAATTTGTTCGCTAAAATCGATGGCAATTAACCTCGGCTTAGAATAATTTTAGTGAACTCTGTTCTGAAATTTCATATCAACTCGTGACTTGGTGGAAACATTCAATTTATTTGACAAAATATTAACTCTTTATCTAACACGATCGACAGACGACATTTGCAAACAAAATTCTTGAATAGCTACTTTTTTTCATTTTTTTGCGTCTAAATCATAGCTTATGACCCATCATTGGAACGACCTAGATGACCTCGTTCCAGTGAGGGATTATAAGCTATGTGTTTGAGAAAAAATGAAAGCAGGATGGTGATTTTGTGACTAGCGCTGGTCGGTTTTGATAGTTACGTTAGGTAAAGAGTTAACCTAAAGAAGGGAATGGCTCTCGGGTAAATGTTTTTTTATGCAAGTCTTTTTAAGTTTTAGCCTGAAGAAGGGAATGGCTCTCTGGTAAATGTCTTTTTTATGCAAGTCTTTTTATGTTCGATTATATTCCATTTTTTCTTCAGGTGATTACAAAAATATCCCCTTTTATCTGTCAATGACTCCGCTCCGGTACATAGGCATGTTCAAAAATAAATTTTGATTTGAATCTAAAAAGACCAGGTGTTGATCTGGAACGGTGAACCTTAATTATCGCCGCGCATCCATGTACCAATGTGTGTTACTTGATTGGCATAAATGATTTTGCCTTCATACTGACTGCCTTGTCTAAACTTCACGACATTGGCCACTTAACCATCATCATTCGTTACAACCATGTGCACCTGTAAACATTTAGTCCGAGATATCTAAATAAAAAGGCTTTCCCCCGATTTGCCGCGGTCTCCTAACGAGAGGGCCTTCTACTTTAGCCCTATCACCCACCTAATCACTCCTCCCCCACTATCGTCCCTTTTAGTCTTCTGGCATTCTAACCCAGACTGTTTTTTATTACTTTTCAAAGTGTGATTTACTGGGACTTCCGGATTTGATTATAAACGATAACTTCACAAGTGCTTTTTTGCAATCAACAATTGTGTCATGTATCCGTGCGCGCAAACGAAGACGGTTCGCCGTGGATATAATGGGGACTTCATTGTTTTTTGTTTTTTAACCCTTTACCTAATATGAAAAGCAGAAGACACTTGCCAAAAAAAAAAAAAATTCTTGAATAACTATTATTTTTATTTTTTGTCTCAAAAACATAGGTTATGACCCTTCATTGGAACAAGCTCGACGAGCTCGTTCCAATGAGGGGTCATAACCTATCTTTTAGAGACAAAAAATGAAAAAATAATGAAAATTAATTGGCGATGTTTGAGAATAGCGCTGACCGTTACGTTAGGTAAAGGGTTAAATAATATAATTATCGTTAATGATGAAAAGTAATAAACAGAGACATTGCTGGACTGGTTACGCGAAATAATTCATTCGAGGCGAGGGACTACATACTCGTGTTTGCACAATGTCCCTCACCTCTCATGAATTATTTCACGTAACCAGTCCAGTCAAGCGAGCGATTACTCTCCATATTATTTCCCCCGTGGCGATCTCTCAGTCTTCCCAACTATGATATTGACTCTTTCTTTAGTTTTCAAGAAATCTTATTCTTCCAAGCAAATATTTAGGAAATATTCCAGGGTCTCCGTTACCCCTAAGCTGCACATTTTGCCCCCCCCCCCCTTCCTCGGCCTTCCAGATTGCTCCCTCAACTCGAGTCACTTTGATCTCACTTTGAACAACAATTACTCCCCAAACGATCCATCGAGTTCCTCCTCAAAAGCTGCTGCATCCTTTTTGTATGACTCGTCCAAGGAACTCTTGACACAAACTTACTTCAGCTTCCCAGTTTCTATTGCAATCATCGAGACCCCCCCCCCCCCTTCCCCTTCCATCACCCCCGGGCAAAACTGCCTAAATCAACCAAGAATATATGTAAATGTATTCGTCAAGAACTTTCCATGACTTTTTTTCTCTGCAAGTTCGATGTTCAACTACTTTCAGACCTTTGGATTTTCAGTTTTATAATTCAAGCATTTTCAAGAACTTCCAAGAAACCGTAAAAACCCTCCCTAGGCAAATAGTCTGGCAAGTTGAAAGTGAGTGTCTGTAGAAGATAACAATTAATGAATCTCCTATATACATTCTTTCGTCATCAGAAAAACTTTGAATCGTCAATAGTCCCTGTTTAACCCTTTACTCAACACTTGCAAGTAAAATTCTTGAATAACAAAATGCTTCATTTTTTCGTGAAAAACATAACATATGGCCCCTCTTTGGAACGAACTCAACAGCTCGTTCCAATGAGAGGTCATAAGCTATGATTTTGAAACAAAAAAAATGAAAAAAATAATGAAAAATTTAATGGTGATTTTTGTGAATAGAGCTGGCCGGTTTGAGCCGTTACGTTGGGTAAAGGGCTATCTACAAAACATTTATTTTATCACAACAGGGGGCGGCGTGGCGTTGCGGCAAGCTGTTCTCGTCAGATCACCGAAGTTAAGCAACGTCGAGCCCGGTTAGTCCTTGGATGGGTGACCGTCTGAGAGATCGATTCGTTGTGTCCTTGGGCAAGGCACTTAACCCCGATTGTCCACATGGAGGCACGATGACGCCATGTACTAAGGCGTACTGCACGTCGATGGTGCGCCTGCATAACTGTGTGAGCTTCTCTCTCGCCGCGAACCTATGCGCTGTCTTCGTTCTTGTGACCATTTGTCACTTACTGTACCTTTTTTTTGGGCGATCTGCATTGGCGAGCGAGTGGGCTTTTTCGGTTGCTGGTCCGAGACTCTGGAATGCATTGCCATCGCATCTTCGGTCACAACTAAGTTTACTTGCTTTCAAGAAACAGCTTAAAACTCTTTTATTCAAATAATTTATTTCATAGCTTGTGCTCTATAATCTGTAAAGCGTTTTATAGAACCCTTGGTGTTTTCACGCTATATAAAATTAATTATTATTATTATTATTATTATTATTATTATTATTATTATTATTATTATCAATTGAATCAGACATTAATTAGGACAGCAATGTGTCTGTTCGTCAAGCCAAATAGTGTGACGTCATGTGATGGTCAAGTTTGCTTTTGGATTGTAAGAACAAACAAATGCAGGGCCTATTGTTGTAATTGTTTTTAAAATAATGTTTAGGTAATAGAAGATGTCACTGCAGTGTTAATTAATATGACAATACGCAAGGCGTAAGGAGGAACCCCAAAGTATCCAACATATTGAAATATTTCATTTCGCAACCATTACTCCAAAAACATTTTATGCAATCGAATTCCTGCAAACATATACGCATCACAGTACTAAATATTTTCCCATAGGCGACCATTATAACATTCAGGAGAAAAAATATGGTCGCATCATTTTAAATTTGGCATTCAAATATCTTTTGTCAAGTAGGCCGTCAGACAACCTTTTTCTCATCCTTAAACATGCAACAAATAAAAGAGAAAAACTAACAGAAAGGGAAGTGCTGGTCACATGTACATATTTCTCAGGGAATTCCCAACCAAACACACCAATAGTCAAGTTAATTTTTAGGTCCAAAACGTCCTCAAATCACCACCTTTATTCACCTGGAACATTCAACAGTTATGCAAGATGTCAGTAGAATGCTTCAAATGTTTATTGAAACAATATATTTTTCCAAGACTGCTTAGTTTTAAGGATTACACAATTTCAGAGTGCAACTTTTCGAGGAAGGTAAACCTAATTACAATATTTACAACAGTTATACCTATGAGCAAACCCAATCCTGCCAAAGATACATTTACCTCTTTCATGTGATGAAACAGTCATTTCTGCAATAGAATTCAACTTTTGGCTTCTGCCTAGTCAAAAGCATTGGAAATTTGTTCTTTTGAAGAGAAGTGTCCAATCTGTGTCAAATGGGCTTAAAAACTGGTATTTTCTCCGACAGAATTCCTACTCTGCTATCTAACGAGTAAGCTGGGAGGTATAAGAATTCGCAGCTTTCTTTGAAAACTACCCCCACTCCAAAATAAAACTAAAATCTGCATCAACACACAATACCTTTTGACAAAATCTGTCTTAATTAACCACACAACAAGATAAATAGTGCCCCACACCCATGAAACAATATGTCAATTTTGGGGTTGTGCAGGGCTTATAATTCCTCTACATTTGGGAGAATTCATTTGGATTCTTGCGAAAATCGTTGCGAGAATTCAGACCTGCTATGAGTGCCCCAGGATCCCATGAGGCCAGTATGGTTGAACCCTTGTTGTATACTGATAACACATGTTAACCCTTTGACCCAATACAGCTTTTTAATTTTTAAAACACCAACTACTGATTTAACCCTTTACCTAACATGAAAAGCAGACGACACTTGCAAAAAAAATTCTTGAATAACTAATTTTTAAATCCATTCCTTGGAGTTTTTCCATAAATGTGCCTTTCGAGCTGCAGTGACACAACAACCCTTGGAAGTTTGGCAGTATTTGTCTACAGCTGACAGAACTAGAAGCACTCAGGAAGACCTATGCTAATAATCATCTGACATGTACACTAGAGTTATGAATAATTTCATAACGTCATTTCTATGTAGTATTGATGAACCATGACTAGCTGAATGTAACCCAAAATACTTCTCTGAACCCTTTGTCAGGTGAACGATTAAGACCCTTGGGGTGGGAGGTGCTTTTGTTGTTTTTTTTTAACCCTTTACCCAACGTAACGGCCAAAACCGGCCAGCGCTATTCTCAAAAATCGCCAATTAATTTTCAAAATATTTTCATTTTTTTTCTCAAAAACATAGGTTATGACCCCTCGTTGGAACGAGCTCGTTGGGTAAAGGGTTAAAAAAAACAACAAAAGCACCTCCCACCCCAAGGGTCTTAATCGTTCACCTGACAAAGGGTTCAGAGAAGTATTTTGGGTTACATTCAGCTAGTCATGGTTCATCAATACTACATAGAAATGACGTTATGAAATTATTCATAACTCTAGTGTAATGTCAGATGATTATTAGCATAGGTCTTCCTGAGTGCTTCTAGTTCTGTCAGCTGTAGACAAATACTGCCAAACTTCCAAGGGTTGTTGTGTCACTGCAGCTCGAAAGGCACATTTATGGAAAAACTCCAAGGAATGGATTTAAACATTAAAGAACAACCTTGAACCTAACCCACCATGCCCAAATATTAAGTCAGTTACTCGAAATGAACAGACTCAAATCTGACACCCCCCCCCCTCCCCCCGATACCAAATATGAAAGGATTCTGACTGGCTGATCTGAAGACGAAGATTTTTAAAGAAATCTCCTCCTATTGCATTAAGTTATATTTCAGCTCCAACAGACAGCCCAAATATTAACCCAGGGACCCGATTTGAAGAAACTTCAATTTGAATCCACTTGAAATGTATACGAAGTATGAAAGCATCGTGAATGGAGGATTTGAAGAAGATTTTTAATGAAATCCCCTTATATTGAACTAAGTTAAAATCCGGGCTCCCACAGGCAGCACAAATATAAACCCGGGTACTCCATTTGAACAAATTTTAATCTGACCCCTCCAGAGATGTTGTATACCAAATATCAAAGGATTCTAATTGATTGTTCTGGAGAAGATCACTTTTAAAGGAATTCCCTCCTCACATTGCACCAAGTTAAAATAATAACTCAGAGACTCAATTTGAACAAACTTGAATGTGACGACCCACCCACTGCCCCTCCAGCTCCCCGAGATGTTGTATACAAAATATGAAAGCATTCTGATTGGTGCATTTGAAGAAGATTGTTAACGAAATTTAGATCTGACCTCCCCAAAGGTGCTGTACACCAAATATTAAAGCATTCTAACTGGTGGGTCTGAAGAAAAAGCTTTAAAAAAAATTCTCATGTTGCACTGAGTTAATTTGAGCTCCCATAACGAAATCATTCTGACTGGCGGATCTGAAGGAGGTTTTTCAAAGAAATTTCCTCAAATTGCACTGTTGATATTTGGGTGCCCATAGGGAGCTCCAATATGCCCCCCTCCTTTCCCCTAGAGATGCTGTATACCAAGTATCAAAATATTCTTATAGATGGTTCTGGAGAAGATTTTGTTTTAATTTTGGAAAACAATTTATGGGTGCTATCAGCGAAATGCCCCATTTTAGGGGCTCCTGTGGGCGTAGAAACTTTATTTGAACAAACTGGAATTCATATTTGATAAGAAACATGAATATCAAATTTGGTTCAATTCGGCCCAGTTGTGTATGAGGAGAGGTTGATAATGTAAAGTTCACGCCGGACAGATGGACGGATGGTCGACAGACAGAAAATGATCACTTTAGCTCCCCCTGACTTACAGTCAGGTGTGCTAAAAATAAACAATATTCACCAAGCTTACCGGTAATAATTATGGATGCTACTGGAACCAGCCAATGAGCCGGTTCCAATAACAGCCATATTTGTACGAATTTTATTGCCAGTGTCACGATATTTCAGATAATGTTAGTGTTGTATTGTTAATTTGTTGCCTCTGTGTTAGGTAAAGGGTTAAACTGTCTCAGCGCTTTTCACGTGAATCCTAGCAGCGGTGCTACGAGAATCTACATGGTTTCTCACTGGTTTTGTTGCACGGAAGTAGGGTAGAATGGGGGATATGAGCCCACACAATTTTTGGCACAGATCGAAACTTAGTTTTTTCGAACAAATTGCGTTCGTCACGATCGAATTGTATGGACTTGTTCGATGCGACACGTTCACGTTCACATCGTCACTTCTCCCGGTTTTTGCAGTGGTGGACGTAGACGAGGCGTTGTGTGTTCTACCTCCATTTTCTCTAACGATCAACGTGGATCCGACTAAAATTTCGACGGAATTTTAACAAACTCTAAAAATTCCTTCTCTTAAAAATTCACTTTTAGGTGGGCTCGTAAGATTTAACGACCACCGTTCTCAGGAAGACACTCACCTTTTCGCAGAGGTAACACGAACACGTCATTTAGGTGAATTTTTTCGACAGAATGCCGCCAAAAAGACACCACCGGTGCGGATGAAATACTAGTAGTGATTCAACGTCGATTCCCGCAGAAAAAAGGAGTCCGAATCGAGCGGCGAATTTATCGGTGGGTCAGAACCCACCAGCGATGATGTAGAAAGGTCCTTGGCAATGCGAAAGAGAGCGCGCGAAGTCTAAATGTATGAGGTGGGCCCGCTCCGGTCCGCAATTGCTTGATTCCCATAACCTGATAAAAAATTTTTAAAAAAATATATATAAACAGCATTAAAAAAAAGAAGAATACAAAAGATATATATATAAAACAACATTCAAAAAAATAAATAAGAATACAAAAAAAAATAACTTTTTTATTAAAGAAAGAAAGAAAAATAATAATAATAATAATAATAATAATAATAATAATAATAATAATAATAATAATAATAATAATAATAATAAATAAAAACAATGTTTCTACACATCGGAGATTCGAAGCGGGGGGACGAGCAGATTGGCAAATTAATACGAAGTAATGAGAATATTCAGGCGCAGGACACGGCCAGGCGATTGGGAGAGACGGGATTGAGACGAGAGGCGACCAAGTTGTTCAAACCCGTCACTAAGGTTCAGGATCGAACTAGGAAAGAGATCATCGAGGAGTTGAGACCCATAAAAGAAGGTTCTCTGCGGATGGGTTCACACCCCGGTAGTTCAACGTCGAGAATTCCTTCTGGTTACACTTCTGAGAGAATCGAGACCGATCCGAATAGCGTCGGTAGTTTTACGCCGAAAAGTTTGTCCGAATACACTCCAGAGAGAATCGAGACCGATGTGAGTAACGTCGATAGTAGCGACGCTTCGAGCACATTAAGCATTATATCTGACGATAGTAGTGGAATCGTGAAAGATCTGATGTATGGATTTCGTCATATTCGCGATAAAACTTTCGTGGGTGACACGGAACTAACGCTTGAAGATCGCTAGTTGATCATCGGTCTGAACAGGTACGAAATGACTGACGGACTGCATACTTTGCTCTCTCACCAGAGACCTGATGATTTCACCGAGGAGGATTACAAAAATTATGGAGACATTCTGGTTCAGACTCACGCCATGAAGAAGAATAACGATTCCAAGGAGACAAGACCTAAGGATAGGAGTGGTTACAAGTGGAAGAACGTGGTGGAACCCATATGGAAGGCAAACGAGTATTTCGTGAAATCGACGACTGGGAAGGGAATGACCGACACGATATTTCTTCCGTGCGATCCCTATGCCTTGTCGGAGAGATTGAGATTGTTGATAGCAAGCAGAGAGGCTGGTAACACTGGAGTGGATGACGAGATAGTGAGCGTGTGCAACGAATTGTTGAGGCAGAAGGTCTTGACTAAGAAGGATTATCAAATGTTGATGAATCGTTTGAAATAATAAAATAGTAAGAGAAAAGAAAAACAAAAATATTAAGTAAATAAAAAAAAATATATATTTAAAAAAAAAAAAAAAAAAAATTAAAAAAAATGTTAGTGATCAATAACAGGGGATACGCTAGATCTTACGTCTACGGCGGATCGGGCATCGTGGATTCGATGATGCGATTTTTAACTCGTAAATTCACCAGCGATGCCGCAAAAACAGATCGCATTGAGTGCTCTCAAAATCGGAAAGAAAATGGTGATCGATGAGGGTAAGAAAGCTGTGACCGAAGCGAGTGGTAGGATAGCTTTGGAAGCCGGTAAGAAAGGTGCCAACGCTTTGATTAATAAATTGATAACGATCGAGAATCGAACTAAAAAGTTGGAGAGATTTCTATGATGATGTCATACCAATACAACACTTAGCTAAAATGACGAAAGTATCGGGATTGAAAGTGATTTATAAATAATAAAAAAAACTTTTTTATACATATAGAAATAGAAATTAAAATAGAAAAAAAAAAAAAAAAAAACAGAATTCAAAACATAGTAAAAACAAACTGGAAAAAAAAAATTATGAATATCAAAGACATGTCTTGGAATGACATGATGGCCAAGACCATAAGAGGTCTGATAGTGGGAAAATTGAATTGTGAAAAGACCAATCTCTTGATGAATCTGTTGTTGTGACCTGGTTGGTTGGATTATGACAGATTATTCGTTTTTGGCAAGTCTCTTTTAACCGGAATATAGATTGCTTCGAGAGTGCAGGATACATAAATTACCTAAGGATGTTATGTCGAGAATCTTTGACAATCGAGACGAATTCCAAGGACACGATACTTCGAATATATTGGAAGGAGCAGCAAGAGAACCGACCAAGAAAAATGTTCGAAAGAGTGTTCGAATGTGGAATGTCAGTTTTACGAGAATGCCGACGACGTTCCTGATCCTAGACAGTTGAAATCAGAGAATAAGAATCTCATGATCTTCGATGATCTACTGTTAGAGAGACAGAATCAATGTGAATCGTATTATGTTCGAGGACGTCACAGCAACGTTGATTGTTTCTATTTGTCTCAGAATTATTTTCGGCTACCCAGACAGACAATAAGGGGAATGCTAATTTTCTGTGTCTCTTTCGTCAGGATCTCAATAATCTCAATCACATCTACGGAGATCACGTGGCCAATGACATGAGTAGGGAAGAATTTAGGACATTTTGTAAGAAAGTGTGGGACAAAGGACTTCACAATTTCGTGGTGATCGATTTGACTAGCGAATTTAACAACGGAAAATATCGAAGCAGATTCGACGATTTTTTTTATATTCCCGATAATAATAGAGAAGAAAATAAAAAAAAAACAAACAATATCGATAAAATATAAAAATATATAATAATAAAAAAAAGAAATGTCAGAACATCATCTATTAGAACAGATAGTCGAGAATACGGCTGTGAAACAATCCTTTCAAATCATAGTGAGTCACAACACGACTCGATTCATGACTAAATTCAAACCTTCCATCGAATTGAAGAAGGAAAAGAGATACGAGATGTTGTTGGTTAATCTCGAGACTTACTATTCATTTCACAACATCACCAAAAAGAATAACGCATCCATGTATTCCAACGGAGTGGATTGGTTTGAGATACGAAGTTACGTTACGTCGATGGTAGCACTCAGCCTATGATCTACTCGTTTTTTTTCGGATGTTTCATCAGGTTACAAGATCGTGGAGTGACCTCGAAATCTCGTCTATCTACCCGTGATCCTGGACACATTGTATAGCATCAAAACCACATTGATGGATCAGAACGGCAATCTGTTAGATCCTCGCGGAGAGAGAGTGACTATACGATTTCACATCAGAGAGATATGAAAAAAAATTAAGTAAATGAAAAAAATAATAAATATAATTTGAAAAAACAATAAAAAAATTTTTTTTGTTTTTTTCTCATTTAACAAAAAAAATAATTTTTTTTTTGTTTTTTTACATTTTTTTTTTATATATTTAAATAAGAAATAAAAATAAAAAAACCCAAACTTATAATATTTATAATAATTAAAAAAAAAACCCAACTTATAATATTCCTAATTAAAAAGTATTTATAATCCAGTGAAAAAAAAAAAAACAACAAATATGAGTAGTAGTCGATATATATCTTTAAAAACGTGAACATATCCAAAAGACAGAAAGCTAAACTTCGCAGTATGTTGAGTCATCGAGGCCGTTAGATTTAAATTCAGTTACGAAGATCTGGTTAGTGGTGATAGCAATCAGATCGCCTGGACTAAAACTCAAATCAAAAGGATGGTGAAAGCAATTCATAATCGAATGAGAATGACGGTGAGATTGAGTCCCGCTCAATTGAGATACAATTTGAGAATGAAAGTCAGTTTCTTACTGCTATTGGCTGGACTCGCTGCCAAAGTATTACCCATTCTCACGAAGACAGTGTTACCAGCTCTGGGCGTGGGAACTCTTTCGGGACTCGCTAGTTCGGCAGTGGACAAATTAATGGGTAGAGGATTGTTTCTGAAGAAGAGAGAAAATAGACTATTTTTGAAGAAGGGAGGAGCCGTGTGTCACGTAGACATCTAAGGTAAAGGATTGTATCTAGGACCCATGAGAAAAGGCAGCAATGCTTTCCACTGAGATGGTCTCTATCTGAAGACTGGAGAGAATGAGGAACTGATTGGTAAAGGTTTATTGTTCGGTCAGAATTCGCCGTTTAAGAATATACCCATTTTGTGTATGTTATTATAAAAAAAAATAACGATTAAAAAACAAAATAACAATTAAAAAAATGAAACAAACGGAGAAAAAATGACATTTCCCGTATCATTCTAATGACAACGATAAAAAAATAATGGTTTTATCGAAATACGAGAAGCATAAACTCCAACTTTCGAAAAAAAATGTCATCTCTTTCCAATAATAATATGCACGGTCACAATAGATGAGAAGTATTCATTCATTCGTTTGATGATGAGATGAATAGATATGTTGTTATTAATAAAAACGTAATAGATATGAAAGAGGAAAAAAATATAACAAAAAATAATACTAAAAACAAAATAATAAAATAAATAAAAAAAAATAAATAATAAGAATAGAGAAGATTTTTTTTTTATTATTTTATAAAAAATGATGGCGAACGATTCCATGAAATCGAGAGCTCAGTTTCTTCAAAGAGCATTGTGCAGGGCTTAATGATCTGCATGAACAAACAACTTCCTCGCATCATGCACAAAAGGTGCCTTAGCTGTCGAGAGGAGAAAAAATTTAATCGCATTGATCATTTGTGTTTCACGATGGAATGGAAAGACATCATCTTCATGTATTTATGACCACATTGGTATGCATCCAACGCGATGACTTGATCGAATGTTGGAAGCAATTTGTGGTTAGTGTTAGAGAACCCAAACCCACTAAATTGGAAAAGTTCAAGATAGTGCATCGAGGTCTCACCAATGAAGAGAGAGGACGCATTTTGGAATATTTGTTGGAAAATGGGAGACCACTACCATGAAAGGAGGTTTTTAATGCTGAATTCCTTGTTTTAAGGGAAGAAAACATTAGAAACAAATGTTTGGATTCCATGTTTAAGGGAAGAAAACATTAACAAAAATTTTTGTTTGTTAAATAATAAGGAGGTGAAAATAAAAAAAAATACATAAAAAATAATAATAGATATAAATAAATAAATAAAATAAAATGAAAATAGAACTTCGAAGTAAAAACATCTATGCATCATTAGAGAAGGTGGTGCCCACGGCACCTCTTCTACCACCAGAAAGTAGTGATGGTGAGGCGCAGAGGTATCGAATCGAACAGATTAATAACATTCAATTGTATCTGATGCGAGAGAGAGTTCATCCTGGATAAGCCACCACGATGTACAGACTCTTGACGTATCTGTACGATTTTTTTTTAAATCTAAAGGACTCAATCAATTGTGGGTGAAAGACACTGTTGCTGACATGACTGCAGCCAATACTGGCGCCACCCTGAGATTCGACTACGTCGTCAAGACATCGAGACCCAAAGGAACGTTTTCATTCAGGATACCTCTGAAACACATATTCGGATTCGCAGAAGATTACAATAAGATTCTCTATGGATTCAAACACAATCTGATGTTCATTCGAAAAGGAAATGACGAAGCCATCATGAGACCTGCTGCAACCAATGTGGGTAAGTTACATTTGAACAAGATATCTTGGTTTGTTCCACATGTATTTCCTTCAGTCGTGGAGAAAGTACATCTCTACAAGATCATAGAATCGAAGAGTAAATTACCAGTGGGATTTAGAATGAGACAGGGCAACAAGGCTAATATTCCATCAGGCAATCACTTCAATTGGAGATTGATCAAGAAATCTACTTCGGAAAGACCGTGATTCATCGCAGTGGCATTTCAAACTGATAGGGATGGGTCTCAAGAGAAAAATCCTTCCCTATTCGACCATTGTAACTTGAGAAACATGGAGGTATTTCTAAATGCCACGAGATATCCAGCCATCGGTTACAATGCCTCTTTCGATAGGAAAGATTTCTGCAGACTATACAGCTACACCACAGATTTCAGAAAGAAATATCATCGACTGGACGAATTGACGGGTAATCCTAATATCAGTCCCACCGAATACAAATCGATGTATCCCCTGTTCATATTTGACGTTAGTAAACAGAGCGAGTGACTCAAGAGTAGTGTCTCAGACCAGATCAAGATGCAATACGATAAGAATGTGCCAAGGAGAACTGAGGCTTTTGCTCTAGTCCTATCTGATAGAGAGTTAGAATTTCAATTGGATGCACAAAGAATGTCCACGCGTTTGATGATATAATATAAATAAAAATAGAAATTAAAATACCCCCCAAAATATCGATAAAATATAAAAAAAAAAAAAATAATAAAAAAACCCCTAAAAATGAATAATCAAGATAGAGAATGTTTGAGACGAAATTGAAATCATTTAGTAGATAACATAGATGAGAGCATTTTATTAAATATATTAGATCGATTGGAAATGACAACACCCATAATATTGACTTCGAAATGGTAGAACGAATTAAAAAACAGGGAACAACCATGAAAGACTGCGTGAGACATTTACTAGATACATTAACATATAGAGGAGAAACGACTTTTGAGGAATTTATTATTTCTATGTTGGATCTTGGTTTAGAAATGGACGAGTGTTTTAAGAATGTTAAACCAAAACAAATAACAATATATGCAAGTTTGGAATTTCAAACCAAAACAAAATAAAATGTAATAAATAAAAAAAAAATATAATTGGATTTTGAGAAATTCAATCTCTTAAAATCCAATTATATTTTTTTTTGAGTTGTCTCCCCTACATCACAAAAAAGTGATTATTTTCAATTTTTTTATACTCTCTGTTCAGAGGATTGAGTTCGATCAACAGTGAGACCCCTGAAGTGGCGGCTTGAGGATTATTGGTTTTCATCTTGAAACTGATCCTAAACCCCATCTGCACCTTGAGAGGCGTACCGAAGAAGTTAGTGTTCGAGTGTTGTTCCTTCATCTTTTTGACTCTGTTTTTGTTCAGATACAATTCATCAACATGAGATTCCAGATAGGATTAACAATCCAGTAGGGCCGAATCCACATAGCTTTTGTTGACTGCCATCGAGTCTTTGTCCGCATCGTTGATCTGGGATGGATTCAATATCTTGTTGAATCCCGCATCCAGATCCTATTTCATTTTTAGCTCATCGATGTTATTCTTTCTCAGTTCCAAGTCTATGTATTTTTTAGTTGCCACATCATTGGGATTCGTGGGATCGGGTACGTTGATTATCTTGTTGAAATTCACATTCAATTTGGACTGCATCACTTTAGGAACATAGCGATCTCTCAGATGTTTATGGAATCTCACGTGAGAGTCGTCTGCATATCTTTTAGTGGCGGCATCGGTCGTATCTCTAGGATCTGCTATGTTCACCACTCGTTTAGATTTCAAGTCAAGATCGTCCGCCATGGTTTTATTCACGCAATTATTTCTCATCATCTGCTGAAAATTTTCGTCTCCTCTATTAACATATTTTTTAGTCGCGGCATCCGACTTATCGATCGGTTTGGGAAAATTGTAGATTTTCTTATTGTTTAAATTTAAAGGGTCTTGTCGAGGTTCGTATCTTTGAACGTATCGTTTGTCCAAGTTGGCAATGTCATGAACAACTTCAACTATGATTCTTCTTTTCTTTCTAGAGGAACCTTCATTATCGTCAGCACAACCCAATTTATCAACTGTCATGTTTTTTTTGTTTTGTTTTTTTTTATTATTTAAAAATTATATTTTTTTTATTATTTTAATTAATGCAACCAAAAAAATTTTTATTTATATATCTCTCGCTCTAGATATATATATATCCAAAAAAAAATTCTTTAATGTAAATTGTTGAGAATATCCTGAAAGTGATCTTCTTCCGACCATCTCTTGAGAACGTAGAGGCATAGGTGACTGCAAAACACTTGATCCGATGCTTGCACTCATTTGGTATTGTAAATAACTGACGTTAAATAGTTTCTTATTTCTATCAGTGGTGAGATTCCGTAGTTATTGAAATAATAATTTTTATTCCGGTTCGAAAACCATGTGACCCAATGCGTGTCCTCACCTCTGATATCGTCCAGATTTAAAATTCCACATTCCAAATCATCGTCTTTTTTTCTTGGCAAGGCATCTCTAGAAAACGCACCTCAAAAATGTTTGATTTTTAAATCTTTTGCCACTTTCAATAGATCAATGTTGGATAGGGGTTCGTTGGGTAAGATGACACCTTCTAAGGATATGTGTTTTATTTTCTTATTATTCATAATATATTTTGTTTTTTTTATTTTTTTTTCTATTCTTTTTTTTAATTTATAAACTTGCAAGTTTTTTTTTTTAAAGGTACGACATTTTGATGTCTTTAGTCGAACTCCATTCATCATCCTCTCAACTTTGTTGAAATATCACAGAATAATATCTGAGTGCGAAAGTGTGTATTTTATCATCACATATAATTCTCTTATCGCCCTCGGCTGTCAAGGCAATCTTATTGATTTCTTTGGTGTATATCTCATGCATTTCGCTTTGAATCACGGCTATCTTTTTATACACAGTCAAATTTTTGAGAAGACACTCTTTATACTCTTCGAAAGCAATGCTTTTATTCATCACACATGCTTGAATGCATTTACATCTCTTGATCTCTTCACCTTCGATGAGATAAGCATAAATTTTGGTCTCAAACCCATGAATTCGGTGATCTGTCTTCCACCATTCTCGTTTTTGAATTTACCCAACACCTTTTTATTGAATTTGAATTTACCCAACACCCATCTTAGATGGGTGATCATTGGAATAATTACTCATGTCGAACCATTCGTTCACATCTGACGCTATGTCCTCATAGATGTCCCTAGTCTAGTCTCTATTTCGTAAGACAGACTGTCCGTGTCGGTGAACAATAGTTTGGCTTTCGAACCGAATTTCGCTTAGATGTAATCATAGTGAAACTCGTACATCAACTGCTTGGTAACGTCTAAGATGATCGCTCCGAGAAAACAGGGTTTGTCGAACTTCAGATGCATCTTTTGCATGTGCACGGCCACTAGATTTTCATCGAATATATTATATGATTCTATGTTGATAACTGGGTTTCACAATTAATTTTCTAGACTTCTCTTCAGAAGTGATGAGTTGAACGTCAGTTCTATTCCTTATGTTTTCCATAGATTTCCCATACACGCAATTGTTCATGAGTTTGAAGTCTTTTTCGAAGTTGCTCTTGGCCTGCATTCTTAAATTCGTGTTGAGATCGATGTATTTTTTCATCCAAGGCTCCTCGTCGAATGGAATGATTCGATGCATGTAGATCAATCTCATTCCGTGATCTATGTAATGTTTCAGATTTTCGCAGTAGACCACATACTTGCATTTGTGATTTAAATTACAAATGAGTTTTTCGATGCCGTTCACTTCTGTTCATTCAGGAGCTAGCAGATAATCATTGTGTGAATCATGTAACGTTTCCAGATAATCCAAATCAACGTCTAGAATACAAGAATAGTCTCTCCATTTTTCTTTTTCTTCCAACGTTTCAACCCATTTGAAATTTCCGATTGGTAAAGGATGACTCATAGCCCAACCGTACAAATTATTAACACCCAAATACAGTATGAATTTACTCGGTTTTTTCGAATTGAAATCTTTTCCCATGTAAGAATTATTAGCTTTGGCATATCTAGTGGAAATCATAGAGACGCCACCCTTCACAGCCTTTTTGAACATGAGCAACATGTCTACGTCCATTAATAATTCAAATCGAACCTCTGTCGTTTTCAAGAGAGCATCCCAAGCGAGTCCGGGAGCAGTGAAATACCAAGCCAGATCTAGTTCATAATGTCGACGACACTCTGGTCGAAAATTTTCGAACACATCGGCCAAGAGAAGCACATCAGTTTTCAAATAGAGGTCATGATATTCTCTCATGGATTTCATGTTGAATAATGTCCACACTTTTTGCGCGTGTTCATAATCATTGTCGGAAATGTGAGTCTGGTATAATTTTGAATAAAAAACTTCTTTGGGAGGTAGAGTGACGTCATCGAATTTCTCGAGATTGTTCATGTAATCATAAGGATAGACACCTTTCCTCAACATAACGTCCACCACTTCTCGTAGATCGTTAAAATGTTTACTCGTGATTTTAAATTTCTGCCTATTCAAATTGTTGACTAATTTTTCCAGACTGGTTGACATAAATTTATAACTATCAATGAAATGTATCTCTCCATGAATGGGACTCATTTTCTCAGTCAAACCATCGATGACTCTCTTTTTTTCGATAACTTTACGTTTAGTGAATGAAATGTATTTTTCATCATTTTGCGCAATGCAGCTCAACTCCACCTCGCTAACACCCATAGTTTTCACGAACAAGTGACTGTCGTAACCCAAGAGATTGTGAAATACCACTGGATAGAATTGGGCATCTCAAAATCGTAAATTACATTTGTTGTGAGCAGCACCGCGAAACAGACCCGTGTAGTGATTGCGATCTCTAACTTTTTTATTATTTTCAGATTGATTATCGAATAATTGTCTACAGATGTGACATTCGGTGGTTTCATTGTATTTTCGATGTTGCTCTGGCGAGATGATCATGTCTTTAGGTTTTTTAAATTTGTCGTATAATATTTGAAGTTTCGATTCTAACTCTTTCACGAATCTTTGAGCCATGTTGTCATCATCTGAACGTTTGGTGTAGACAAATGGACACGACGATTCTCGATCGCAGAAAGAACATTTCATGTAATAACAATAGCCCGAAGGTACGTGTTTCTGATATTTTTCAGCATAACTCCTACACTCGTCAGTCTGGCAAGAATTTATTTATTTATTTTCATGGTGAAACATTCAAAATCGGCGTAGATGACGAATGGTGGTTCTAATCTTTTTTGTAGGTGCGAAAATCCACGCAAGTGTTAGGTTTAGGCATTTCGACGGCAATGCCTTGCTTTTCGCTGCAATATTCCTGATGATGCATCATGAACGAATTCATGCAGTTGAAACAGGAAAATCTCTTGCACTTATGTTTACTAATCTGCTTCGACAGTAAATAACTCATACTTTTAATCCAGCAATAATGTTGTTTGTCACACTCAGAAATTAATAACAAATTAACAAACTTTTCTCTCTCTTTGTGCGAAGTCAGTCTGAGAGGATAGACTATTCCTTTTTTATTATTTCTCTCGTATCCCAAGATTTTCACGGCCATGGTGGGATTTAGCTTTTCGAAATCTCTGATATCTTTCAACCACATCAGGAAAGACACTCCCATCCAATTGAGATTTTTACAAGTTTCCACATACTTGGAAACTCTCTGAGCATGCTTTTCTACGGGATATAAGGCCGATGTGATCGCCCATTTGAAACACTCATTATCATCTTCATTTTTCACATTGATCACGGCTTGTTTTTTAAATACAAAATAAGGTAATTTTATGTAGGAAGATGTTTTCAAAGGATCGTGTCGATCTGCATGAATCTCGAGATTCAATATCTTCTCGAACGTCCAATTTCTTTCCTTGTTTTGAAAAGTAGCCATAGATTCCATCATCTTGTCTTTCATCACTTTATAAACGTTGACTAATTCGTCATCTCTGAACACAATCTCGTTTTTAGATCGGAAATAGACATTTCGTATCAGGATCTCACCCGTTTTCGCGTCGACCTTTTTCATCAAACAATACAAGATCATTCTTATTTTTAAACCCTTATCTAGATGTTTTCAAAATATGTCGAACACTTTACCCTTCACCCATTCCATGAACGATGCAGGATCGAGTTTTTTTACGAGACCAGTCTTCACATCAAAAGTTTCAAACCATCCTTTGATGGCTTTGTCTCATTTTATAAAAATCAATGGTGACTTCAATGCTTCAATTACGATGTCCGTTATAGCATCGAGGCCTTTTTTTTCTTTTACCGCTCTCTCGATTGCATCCATCGTTTTTTTTCTCTAATGAATCATCATCTCGAACCATGTCGCTTTTCATTTTTTTATTATTCTCTTTCAAAACCTTCTGTTGCTCTACCACTTTTTGTTTAATGACTATCTTCTTCTTCTTCGTTTTCTTAGTTTGAGCCATGTTGTCGTCATCTGAACGTTTGGTGTAGACATGGTCGTTTGTTGACGTTTTGTTGTCGCTGTCTTCTCATCTTTTTTCACGATTCGAGTTGTTTTTGTCACTACCACAGATCTTTCGTCCATTTCCTTTCCGTCGAGCAAATGACCTATGCATTCGTCTTTTTTCATGTATTTGACACCTTTCAATTTCAATGACTGATGCACTTTGGCTTGTAATTTCACCAGTGATAGATCACAAGTTTCCCCACGCATGGCTTCGATCAATCGTTCTTTGGTTTTGTAATGGTTGTAATTTTTAATTCCTAGATTTGTAAAGTACTTTTTCAACTCGGGTTTGGTGGACAAATATAATTTTTTTCCACGATATTTTTTTCGTTTTTGGCATTTTTTTTGTGTGTTAAACTTATATATAATATTTATTTTAATTTTTCCAAAAATGTTTTGTGAATTGTTAAACTTCTTATTCTTATATATATATATTATATATGATGCCCTTGAAGAAACTCTTAAGGGCATCATTGCTGAACATGCACCACCCAAGTCAAAAATTATAACTCATAGGGAAAAAGTGGAGTGGTTTACAGAAGATGTTAGAGCTGCTAAACAACAGCGTCGCAGACTTAAGCATCTTTACAATAAAACGAAGCTTGAGGTTCACTGGCAGATGTTCTGCCACCAAAGGAATACAACTAATAAGATCATCAAAAAGGCGAAGAGGGAGTACTACAATTCGCTTATAGAGGAGGGAGTCATCTAATACAAGGGTGCTGTTCTCGCTAACCAATAGTCTCCTTGGTAAAGAACAAAAAGTCATTCTCCCACATCATCTAAATACTGAAGAAATTCTGGAAAAATTCAGCGATTATTTCTTAACGAAAATTAAAGTAATTCTGGATAGTATACCATCATGTGAACCACCAGAGTTTGATCATCTTGACATAAAAAGTGATTTTTCTAATTTTCACTCTGTCTCAGAAGACGACATTCGAAAAATGATTTTTTCATCATCCAATAAATCCAATGATCTAGATCAAATTCCAACATTCCTTTTAAAAGAGACTATTGATTATTTTCTGCCAGCCATAACATCTATTATATCTGCATCCCTACTTGAGGGGTTTGTTCCAAACCCATTGAAAAAGCACTTGTTACACCACTCATCACGAAACCATCTCTTGATCCTGACAACCTGAAGAATTATCGACCAGTGTCGAACCTCTCTTTCCTATCTAAATTGTTGGAAGGGTTGTTGCTTTACAACTCAAAAATCATCTGCATAAAAATGATATGTTAGAGCCCTTCCAGTCTGCATATAAAGCCAACCACAGTACAGAAACATCCTTACTGCGAGTCAACAGTGACATTGTTAAATCAGTGTCTGAGGGTAAGGATGTACTGCTTGTTCTCTTGGATTTGTCACCAGCATTCGACACAGTCGGTCATGGAATTCTCATGCAGACATTGACACAGCATGGCATATGTGGAACTGTCTTATCGTTATCGTAGTTTGCATCATATCTAGAAGGTCGCAGTCAACAAATATATATCAATAAGATCGGTTCAGAAAGCAGGATTTTAAAGTGTGGTGTTCCTCAGGGCTCAGTTCTTGGACCACTCTTGTTTACTCTGTACACTTCTTCTCTGGGTCGCCTTCTTTAAAAGCATGGCATGTCATATCATCTGTACGCAGACGACACCCAACTGTACATCACATTCAACCCATCTGGTCCAAGTGACTCATTCACCGCAGTCAGTAACATGGAAACTTGCATAAATCTTGTGTGGGAATGGATGATAGACTTTAAACTGAAAATGAATGACTCTAAAACTGAATTCTTAGTGATATCCGGGGTTCGCATGCCTACACCCCCTGTTACATCAATTCTGGTTGGAAACAACATCACTATGAAAAGTGAATCGGCCAGGAATATTGGACTGATTATGGACTCAAATTTAAAACTAGACATCTATATCAATAAAATATGTCAAAAATGCTACTGGTAGCTTCGTAATGTTGGAAGACTGCGACCTTTATCTTAACCAGTCAGCACTTGAAAAACTTGTGCACTCCACAAACTGACTCCAGTTTACCTGCAAGAGCTCATCACTGTAAATAAACCATCACGCAGTCTCAGATCTAAAAAACAAATTCAACTAGTTGTACCTTTTAGCAGATCTAATCAGGCTCATGATCATGTGTTCTCCATCGTGGGTCCCAGATTGTGGAATTCTCTGCCAATTAGTGTCAGAATTTCAGAAACTCTCGATGTCTTCAAAAGAAATCTTAAAACTTTCCTATTCATTGAAGCATTCTCTGGAACCAAAACAGATGTGACTCTTTATTTCAGAAAATTGTATTTATATTCTGTCAAGCATTTTATAGCACTATTTGTGGTTTTACGCTCTAGAAAATAAATTTTTATTATTATTATTATTATTATTATTTTTGTTTGTTTTTTTCCACCCCCCCCCCAAAAAAAACCCAGAAAAAATAGAAAAAAAACGAGTACTACCTCATGATAAATACTTTAATAAGCTTGTCGAGTCGAGAATTAAAATCTATCTGTAATGATCTAACTCTCTCTTTTTTTATCATATTTTCGCGTCCGTTATGAGCATGTTAACTTTAAAGCTATCGTCTCCCCACTGATAAATCCACCGGAAAACCAGATTCACCCTCTCGAACGTCCGTTCTTCCTCGATGCTCAGATTCAATTCGTCGACCACGTCTTTAGAGACGTTCAGATATATATTACTCCTGTAGATTAGCGCGAGATCGTCTGCATCGTAATTTTCTATCTTTTCTGAGAGAATGGTTAATAGATCGTCTTGACATTCGTACATTAATTCCAGGACCGTCTTATTCATTTTCAAAGGCAATGTATATTTGTCGTATTCCTCTCACAATCCACTCGTCTTCATGCCCTTCAATTCTATGGTGTCGTGCGATTGTAGTCTATAAATTTTACTACCAAACTTCGAATATCTCCCGACTCTCTTCAATTTTAATACAGATTGTTTAGGTACTGACAATTTCATGACAGATTATTTTTTTTAAAATGATAATAATTATTAATTGTAAAAAATATTTTTTTTGTTTTTTTTCTACTTCTTATTATATAATAAAAAATAACAACTTTTTTCTTTAATGACAAAAACGGTTATTAAATTTTGTGAGTGTATTTTTCTTTTAATGATAATAATTATTAATTATAAAATATATTTTTTTTTACTTCTTATTATATATGTAAAAAATAACAACTTTTTACAGTTTTTTTCTTTAATGACAAAAACGGTTATTAAATTTTTGTGTGTGTATTTTTTAATGATAATAATTATTAATTGTAAAAATATTTTTTTTGTTTGTTTTTTACTTCTTATTATATATGTAAAAAATAAAACTTTTTTTTACAGTTTTTTTCTTTAATGACAAAAATGGTTATTATTATGACTGATTATTTTCGTTGTTGTTTTGTTGTAAAATTTTTGATAAAATATTAAATATTGTGTGGTTTATAACAAGGAAGACGTTTTTTGACTCTGGTCATGACCCCACCTCACGACGAGGCTTAAAAATATAATTTTCGTAATTTACTCGTCGATACCTTTAATTTAATAGGTCACACAACCACCTTCTTGAAGCTTTTGATTTTTCTGATGGGCGTGACCCTCACCCCCACGTAAAATGGAAAAATGTCATTTTCATAATCTACTCGACGAGCTCTTCAAGTTGATACCTCATATGCCTGGATTTGTAAAAAGGAAGACGTTTTTCGGCCCTGGTCATGACCCCACCCACGATGAGAGTTGAAAATATAATTTTCGTAAAATACTCGTTGATACATTTAATTTGATATTTCACATGACTACTTTCTCGAAACTTTTGATTTTCTGATGGGCGTGACCCCCACCCCCACGTAAAATGGAAAAATGCCATTTTCATAATCTACTCGACGAGCTCTTCAAGTGATACCTCACATGCCTAGCTTCGTAAAAAGGAAGACGTTTCTCGACTCTGATCGTGACCCCCACCCCATGACGAGGGTTAAAAATATAATGTTATCATCCATCTCACAACTCATAATATCTACATAATCACGGACTGGAGCAGGCCACCTCACGCGTAGACTCCGCGAGCTATCTGCCTCTCCTTGCCAAAAACCTCTCTATGTCATCGCTGGCGGGTTCAGGCCCACCGATAAATTCGCCGCTCGATTCGGACTCCGTTTTTTCCGCGGGAATCGACGTTGGATCGCTAGTGTTTCATCCGCACCAGTGGTGTCTCTTTTTCGGTATTCTGTCGAAAAAATTCACCTAAATGGCGGGTTCGTGTTACCTCTGTGAAACGGTAAGTGTTTTCCCGAGAACGGTCGTTGTCAAATATTACGAGCCCACCTAAAAGTGAATTTTTATGAGAAAGAATTGTTTAGAGTTTGTTAAAATTCCGTCGAAATTTTAGTTGGACACACGTTAACTCGTTAGAGAAATCAACGTAGAATCCACGACGCCTCACATACCGCCACCACTGTAAGAACATGGGAAAAAGTGACGATGTGAACGTGAACGTGTCGCATCGAACAAGTCCACACAATTTGATCGTGACGAACGCATTTTGTTCGAAAAAACTAAATTTCGAACTGTGCCAAAAATTTGGTGGGCTCATATCCCCCATTCTACCCTACTCACGGATCTCCACGTGAATCGATTCTCAGATTCTCATCGAAATATAAGCCCTGGCTGAGGCTATACGATACGATTCATCAATATCAGTAGAAAGTGCCATTTCATCTCAACAAATGATGTGAAATATTCTTTTACCTAGTGATGGGGTAAAATATAGCCCTGGATGTGCCCCCACACCCCTCAGTATGCTTTTTTCCATAATAAACTATATTAATTTATAAATTAATTGATGCTGACACATATTGAATTTCCCATTTTTATTTAATCACATTCTGGCTTCTGAAGACATATCACATTGTGTTTGATGCATATTTTGCAATCTTTGTAAGAAAAAGCCTCAGTTTTCTCAGCTAAGGCACCTCGAGTCATAAAACAGTGATTTTTTCCCCAACAGAATGACCGGTACCTGCTACTGTGGTGTCTCACGACACTCTTAACATTCCTAAAATCATCAAATATTGATTCTGTGGTGCTGTGCCTGTGCTGCAAGTATCCACAAGTGCAGTTTCACAACTTTGGTTTTAATCCCCACTGGCACACATTCTGTCAAAAGTAGTGAAATTGTAGAAAATATGTTCCCAAATAGGACAAATCAGTTACAGTACAGTCGCCGTGGACTGGTTGTAATACACGCATGGGAAGTGATGTCCACTCATGTGTTTACCAGGCATAAAAATTATTAGCAGAATTTTAATTAATGAAGCACTGGGTTGTACCCGTTGCTTCATTATTTGAAGTTTTGATGATTATTCCTGTAGTTAGGGTTTGGCATCAAATATTATTTTATCCGTGGAAATATTGCCCATCCGTGGAAAGTGAGCAGCACACAACAGCTGTACTGTATCTGTTTCAAGTATATAATACTCTTTGATGTTTAATGTCTGTGACAGGGTGGGTCCAAAGTACTCAGTACTCGCACTACTCGAGTACCACTTTTTTGACAAAGTACTCAATACTCGCCCCAATCCTGATTTGTGTATGAGGTGGAGGAGGTTGGGGAGTGAAACATGGCTTTAAATTATTTAAAATGTAGAACCATGCAAATGAAAAGCAGAGAAACATTTCATCTGAAGGACAGACAGACGGACATGCAGTAACACATTTTGGAAGCCTACATAAAAGTAGTGACTGACTTACAATGAAAAATATAGAGAGAAGAGTCAGTGCAATGTTACCAAACGGAAGACAAGAGGCCCCAGGGGACCCGAGAGCACTCACCTGACATGTGGCCTAAATATCAACCCAGGGAATTTATTTGAACAAGTTGCATCTGCCCCTCGTAAGAAATGCTTATACCAAATATCCAAAGATTCTGACCGGTGGATCTGAATAAGGGATTTTAAAAGAATATCCCTTATATTGAACTAAGTTATAATTCGGGCACAGGAAGACCAAATATGAACCCAGGAACTTGGCTTGAACAAACTTGAATCTCACCTCCCTAAGGATGCTGTCAAAAAATTCTGACTACTGGATTGTACAGAATATTCCTCTTATTGAACTAAGTTATAATTCGGGCTCCCCCAGGGAGCCCAAATATGAACCCAGGGACTTGGCTTGAACAAACTTGAATCTCACCCCTCTAAGGATGCTGCATACCAAATATCAAAAGATTCTGATGGGTGGATCAGAAGAAGAAGATTTTGAAAGAATATTCCTCATATTGCACTAATATAATCATAGAGAGCCCAAATATGGACCCAGATATTTGATTTCAACAAACATGTGAATGAACCTTCCAAAGATGTTATATGCGAAATATGAAAGCATTTGGATCAGTGGTATGGGAGAAGAAAATTCTTTAACGTGTTTTCCCATTAGTCACAGTGTTAAAAATGATGACTCAGCATTTGTTCAAAGTCCTGGAAAACTTCCTGTGATAAAACCGATGGCAATATTTTTGGACCATTCCTTTCTGCTGTTCCTAAAGAAGTTTCAGACAAAATAAAAATTCTCAGTGCCATGCAGTTTTGGAGATATGGGCGTTTTAAATGTTTTCTATATTTAGCTCCTGTGATTCCCATGGAGCGACGGGAAAATTTTATTTGCATAAATTAGGTACTTATGACCCAATAAGTCCCTCATATCAAATTTGCTTCAAATCGGCCTCTCAGTTCATAAAAATAATTTGTTATTGTACAATTCGGGCTCAAATATGAACCCAGAGACTTGGCTTTAACAAACTTATATCTCACCTCCCTAAGAATACTGAAAATCAAATATCTAAAGATTCTGACAGGTGGATCGCACTGCTATGTGCTGAGGTGATGCTGTGCATCATATTCTTTATGCTCCAGCCCCACCCCCACTAGATGTTACTCTTGTCCCTAACTTTGATATCCTGGCTAAGCACCTGTGTCATGGTAAACTAACATCAAATTGTGTGCTTATGTCCAGTAGCTAACATTGGGATAGTATTATGTGCTTTATCAGAAACTTGATCGAGTATTGATGACAAATGACAATTTTCATTACCAGTACGTGGTACCAGTAATAAAATAAGATTTGCAAATATCACCCTGCGTTTTTTCAGCTATTAACTAACATAAAATTCTGCGCTTCAATAAAATTATTTTGTTACTACCTGTTGAAAATTTGTGTTTCTTGTTTTGCTATTTTCGAAAAAAATCACTCCTTTTCTGGCTAGCATACTAACCGCCGAGGCAAACCGAGGAATATCAAGGTGAATGAAAGCAGGGGTGGAACAGGTGGTGTGTTCTTTTTATTATTTATTTATTTGTGTTTAAGGCCACATATTTCTGCACAACAGCTAATCATGACCATGACAGTTTTACGGGTGGCGGAAGCCAAAGTATAACCACCGAGCAACTGTTAGCTCCCCAACATACTACACAAGCAGGGTTAGCCTTGTTCAAAGACAGGTGCACCAACAACATGCAGTATGCATTAGTACACAGCACCAACGTGCCCCCACATGGGCAATGGGGGTGAAGTGTCTTGCCCAAGGACACAAAGCTGTTGCCCAAGGTGGGATCCGAGGACCTCTCGGTTTGAAGCCCGAATCTCACCTCCCTAAGAATACTGAAAATCAAATATCTAAAGATTCTGACAGGTGGATCGCACTGCTATGTGCTGAGGTGATGCTGTGCATCATATTCTTTATGCTCCAGCCCCACCCCCACTAGATGTTACTCTTGTCCCTAACTTTGATATCCTGGCTAAGCACCTGTATCATGGTAAACTAACATCAAATTGTGTGCTTATGTCCAGTAGCTAACATTGGGATAGTATTATGTGCTTTATCAGAAACTTGATCGAGTATTGATGACAAATGACAATTTTCATTACCAGTACGTGGTACCAGTAATAAAATAAGATTTGCAAATATCACCCTGCGTTTTTTCAGCTATTAACTAACATAAAAATTCTGCGCTTCAATAAAATTATTTTGTTACTACCTGTTGAAAATTTGTGTTTCTTGTTTTGCTATTTTCGAAAAAAATCACTCCTTTTCTGGCTAGCATACTAACCGCCGAGGCAAACCGAGGAATATCAAGGTGAATGAAAGCAGGAGTGGAACAGGTGGTGTGTTCTTTTTATTATTTATTTATTTGTGTTTAAGGCCACATATTTCTGCACAACAGCTAATCATGACCATGACAGTTTTACGGGTGGCGGAAGCCAGAGTACCCAGAGATAACCACCGAGCAACTGTTAGCTCCCCAACATACTACACAAGCAGGGTTAGCCTTGTTCAAAGACAGGTGCACCAACAACATGCAGTATGCATTAGTACACAGCACCAACGTGCCCCCACATGGGCAATGGGGGTGAAGTGTCTTGCCAAAGGACACAAAGCTGTTGCCCAAGGTGGGATCCGAGGACCTCTCGGTTTGAAGCCTGAATCTCTACCTACTGAGCCACTGCACCTCTTGTGGTGTATTCTGATTATGTAAATAGATTTAAGCAGTATCTGTATGGTTTTAATGCCATATTTGAGAATTATGGGTGCTAAAGTAATAGAGTGCGCTGAAAAATCTTCCCTTTGGTATTTAGTAGGTAGCTGGGTAATGGTATTTAAAGCGACTGCACTTCAGTAAGCAACAGTGTGAATTGTTAATCACATTGTGACTTCTTAATTAGTTCTCTTTGTGGCTGTCGGCAATTATCTTCTTTCTTATGACAGAAAAAATGTTATGGACCAATATCATGACATGGGAAACAGTATTTTTTCGGAAGTGGTAATTTTTCAGTCACCAACAATGAAAAAAAAATGTTACAAGACTGGATACGTGGTCAGCACTCACGGCTGACCAACGGGACCGACGATTAAAAGGATACTGACTTAATTTTTCTACAATTCAACAAAATGGCGGCAATTGTGAAAAAAAACTGGTCACGTAAAGAAGGTGAAAACCTTGAAAACAAAAATGTCAACAAATCAACACACATTTGTGCGGTTATCACAGGCGAAAGGGCTAAAAAGTATACTGTATATATACAGTAGGTGCAGAGTGTATTATTACTAAATCACCCACAGAGTGGAGATTTCACCCAAACAATAATTCCAAAAGCATAACAAGTACAAGTTCAGCTCTGCACAGCCAATGGACCTCTGGGTTAAACCTGGAGGTCCATTGACTCCACGGCTGAAACACTGCTTGTGTTTTTTTTTGTTTTTCGTCCATATGTACAAATTTGAAAGTGATACTTTTGGTGATAACTCCACTCCACAGGTGATTTCGTTGCAGTCCTCTCCCCATGTATTGTACATATATCAAATACAAGCTGTAGCTCTGGGTGTACAGCCAAGCGATACTTATCACAGTACACCACAAAATCCTAATTACATAAAGCCAACAATGGCAAAAACAATAAACAAAAAAAACAAAAACAAAAAAAACAAAAATAAAAAAAATGACAATTAAAAAACCAAAACTTTGGAGGTGCCGGAACTGAAAAGTTTGGCCGACCCAAGGCCCAGATAAAATCTGATGGGAGTTTTATTTTTATCAAATATTACAGTGATCTGTTTTATGATACCCAGTTACCACTTAAGCGCTTCATCCACGCACAGACGTAGCCCACTAATAACCAAGCTACCTACTACATACCAAGGGGTAGTTTTCGGTAACAACTCGGTCTACATGTATATATCTTGCATTTACTCAAATAAATCAAGTAATATCACATATATAAATCAATTAAAAGTCTGCAATTATATTTAAACTTTTTGAAACAACCCTGACTTACTTTTTTTCTTTTCACATCGGTATCTCATGGCATAACTCGGTTTTTAGTAGGACCCTATTTCTGGAGGGTGGTTTGGTTTGGATCAAATTGCCATAGGATGATTTGGGTTAAATTAGCAGCCGGTTTGGGTCAAATTGCTGGAGGACAGTTTGGATGCAATCCTCACTGATGACGGTATTATATAGAACACATGGAACGTGGATTTATTTATTGGTGTTTAACAGCACTTTTGACAGTCACCTCGTGTCGGATAGTTTTTTGGGTGGGGAAAGTTGTAGTACCCGGAGAGAACCACTGAGCAACTGCCAGGCTCCCAACATACTAACTCCACACGAGCAGCGTTAGTTATGGTTGAAGACAAGTGCACCATTAACGTACTGTACGCCTTAGCACACAACGCCACTGTGGCGACATGGGCAATGGGGGTGAAGTATCTTGCCCAAAGACACAATGCGGTTGCCGCAGGTAGGATTCGAACAGAGGACCTCACAGCTTGCACCTCTACCTACTGAGCTGCAGTGCGAACGTGGATTACTGCAGAGATAAATATACAATATATATTATTTTTTTAGGAGTGAAAAAAAATATATTATAGCGTGTCTAAAATATCTCACAGATGTATAACTGTATTGCTTTTCTGTTCTTTGGGATGAAACTACCCAGGCCGGGTTTTCCCCAGACCGAATCTTCATGTTCTCGAAAAATGATGACATTTATTTTCGATGGCCTTAAAAATCTAAAAAGGTTATAACTTTTCCGGTTTTTTTTTGTTTACAAAACTACAAACCATTGTTCATAAATAAAGATGGACATCACAAAGTACTTTGTTTTGAATTCTGACTGGACCGAAAAAGTGACCTGTCGATATCGGGTCGTTTTGTCCCAACTGCCCTTCACATCCGCTGATGTGTTGTTTTGCCGCGGGTCGTCTCACCCCCTATATTGGGGCGAAATGACTCGGGTATCGGTGTGGGGGGGGGGGGGGGGGGGAGTGCGAAATGGCAATGATTTTATTATTAAATTGTTTAAATGCTTTAAAGTACTTTTCCACCATCAAGTAACATTATAATGCATAAAACTAAAACGGAGACAATACACCATCTTGAAAACAATTTTTAACAACAGCAGAAAAATATAATCCACTACCTGTTGCATTGGATGAATGTATTGGTATTATTACAAAAGTGCGAAAGAAATTTCTTATTGGTATCATTGAGATCAACGACTCAAACTTAGTGGAAACATATATGGAGAGGTGTCCTGGGAAAAGAGTGAAAGAACCACAGAAGAGAAACGGCACAGGCAAATGTCAAATGTTGTGCTTCTGAATACTAAACTGTAAAAATATAAACAAGTACATAAGTAAAACAGGAATAAAACATAATATCACTGCAAGTTCTGTTTTTTTTTTAATCCATACCTCGTTGACATACCACCAAAACCCTCTCTCATACATAAGTAAAACAGGAATAAAGAATATCACTGCAAGTTCTGTTTTTATTTAATCCATATTCCCTACCTCGTTGACATACCACTAAAACCCTCTCTCATACATAAGTAAAACAGGAATAAAACATAATAACATGGCAAGTTCTGTTTTTATTTAATCCATACCTCGCTGACATACCACCAAAACCCTCTCTGTTTGTCTGATTTCACGTATCGTTCAATGCAGATACGGTAAAATTTTTCAATTTAGTAACAATTATGAAAATTTTAATGGAAATTGTTTATTTCTGTAAATCCTTTGGGAAGAAAAGATTACTAAAGTACCAGAGGAAACAATTACATCGCATTATCAAAATAAAATTTTAATTTAGGGGCGAAACCACCCACCTCCGTCTGTGGGGCGAAATGACCCGGGGCGAATGAGGATTGGGGCGAGAGGTGAACGGGAATTGGGGCGAAACGACCCGGGAGCAACTTATCAGGTTAGAATTCAATGTTTTTTTTCCATTGACGACAGTACTAATCTCCCCCCCCCCCCCCCCCCACCCCCATCTCAGCAAGCTGATTTGGGCAGAAACAACCATCTATCCATTTAGTTTATCATCTCATGAAAAAATGATACTGAAAAAAAATATAGGTCGCCAAATGAATTTTGCCCTAAATTTGGAGCTTCCTGTACTCCCATCCAGTTTCGCACTGAATGAAACAGACATATTTTTACCTACCCCCACCCAGTTTCAATCTTCTCTCACACATTTCAGAAGACAATAGTCACCAATATTTTATATCTTTTCCAAAACATGCACTTTAATAAAAATTTTATTCACACTTACAAGCTCAGTTCATTTTCCACCAATCGGATTATCCCAGGAACTTTTATCCTGGACTAAAAGTTGGGAGCAAACCAATAGAGGCGCTGTTTGCACGAAAAGACTGTATTGTGACCTAAACGTTCTACAAAGTCGATAAAAATATATGTAATTATGGGTTTAAATTAAAGAAACAATACTGTCTAATATATTAAATATCTTTTTTATTATATAGTCGTGATCTCCGTCCGTCCGTCCGTCCGTCCGTACGACACACCCCGAAAAGCTCCTAGGGTATTCAATTCGAAACGTTTAAACTATGCTAAGGTGTTGAGGTAGCAACTCAGGATGTGCATAAAGGCATCGGAAATTTTCATTTGACCCCAGGTGGGTCCAGTGGAATCACTTTTATCATTGGAAAATCAGTTTTCATCGAAAGGCTCCCAGGGTATTTAATTCGAAATACTAAAACTATGCTAAGGTGTTCAGGTAACATTTCTAGATGTGCATATAGGTTTCGGAATTTTGATTTGGCCCCAAGTGGTTCCGGTAGATCCATTTTTATCATTGGAAAATCAGTTTTCATCGAAAGGCTCTTAGGGTATTTAATTCGAAATGTTTAAACTATGCTAATGTGTTCAAGTAGCATCTCTAAATGTGCATGAAGGTTTCGGAATTTTGATTTGGCCTCAGGTGGTTCCACTGGAACCTCTTTTATCATTAGAAAATCAGTTTTCATCGAAAGGGTCCTAGGATATTTAATTCGAAATGTTTAAACAAAGCTAAGATGTTCAGGTAACATCTCTATATGTGCATAAAGGTTTCGGAATTTTGATTTGGCCTCATTTGTCCCACTGGAACCTCTTTTATCATTAGAAAATCAGTTTTCATCGAAAGACTCCTAGGGTATTTAATTCGAAATGTTTAAACTAAGCTAAGATGTTCAGGTAACATCTCTATATGTGCATAAAGGTTTCGGAATTTTGATTTCGCCCCATGTGGTTCCAGTGGAACCACTTTTATCCTTAGAAAATCAGTTTTCATCGAAAGGCTCCTAGGGTATTTTATTCGAATCGTTTAAACTATGCTAATGTGTCCAGGTAACATCTCTAGATGTGCATGAAGGTTTCGGAATTTCGATTTGGCCCAAGGTGGTTCCAGTGGAACCACTTTTATCGTTAGAAAATCAGTTTTCATCGAAAGGCTCCTAGGGTATTTAATTCGAAACATTAAAACTATGCTAAGGTGTTCAGGTAACATTTCTAGATGTGCATATAGGTTTCGGAATTTTGATTTGGCCCCAAGTTGTTCCGGTGGATCCATTTTTATCATTGGAAAATCAGTTTTCATCGAAAGGCTCTTAGGGTATTTAATTCGAAATATTTAAACTATGCTAATGTGTTCAGGTAACATCTCTAGATGTGCATAAATGTTTCAGAATTTTGATTTGGCCTCGTGTTTTTCCAGTGGAACAATTCTATCGTTGGAAAATCAGTTTTCATCGCAAGGCTCCTAGGGCATTTAATTCGAAACGTTTAAACTATGCTAATGTGTTCAGGTAACATCTTTAGATGTGCATGAAGGTTTTGGAATTTTGATTTGGCCCCAAGTGGTTCCAGTGGAACCACATTTATCATTAGAAAATTAGTTTTCATCGAAAGGCTTCTAGGGTATTTAATTCGAAATGTTAAAACTATGCTGGTGTGTTCAGTTATCATCTCCAGATGTACATGAAGGTTTCGGAATTTTGATATGGCCCCAAGTGGTTCTGGTGGAACCACTTTTATCGTTGAAAAATTAGTTTTCATTGAAAGGCTCCTAGGGTATTCAGTTCGAAATATTCAAACTATGGTAATGTGTTTCAGCGGAAATGCGAGGATACAACATTGTGTGCTTTGCACACAAATAACTCTATCTAGTTTCTTTGCCTGATCTATCAGCATTACAATTAACCCTTTACCCAACGCAGACGATATCAAAATTTATTATTTTAAATATCATTTTTTCAAATGTTTCAAAAAATTTCAACAAAACCATATCATGTGACCCCTCGTTGGAACGAGCTCGACGAGCTCGTTCCAACGAGGGGTCACATGATATGGTTTTGTTGAAATTTTTGAAAAATAATCTTTTTTCAACTGCTGAATTTGCATATTACGCGGGCGGATGCGGCCGATTCGTTGGGTAAAGTGTTAACCCACAATGGTTGAGTGAAAAAAAATCATGTGTCACTTTTTGCATTTTTCTCAATAAACTGATTCCAAACAATAAGTTTAATAAATGTTTTGTCCCCCAAACGGTCATCATTTTTCATCTGTATACCAACAGAGTAGCTGTATAAACTATCAAAGTCAAAAAGTTGTTCTCAGAGTAATGGATGCCAAAAACATTAACCCTTCCATTATTCTTAAAATAAAAATGAAACAAAATGTACTTTTGTTTCATGAAGGTGTTTGGATAAAGTACAATTTACAGTAGAAGTACACTATATGACAGAAGCACACTCTAACATGAGATAATCATATGACCTGAATGAAGAAGGAAACAAAAGAACAAGCAGTGCTAGCTATATGACCCCTACCCCTGCAACCAGTTTAGCAAAAAAGCCTACGTCCAACCCTTTTGAGTCCACACACTTCAATTCTAGAGTCAGAATCCTCAACTGTTTCCCACATATACAGTGCATAGAGTTAACAAGACACTTGGGAAATTAATAAATCATACATTTGGGTAATACAGACACTGCCAAAATGAGATGAAAGTCAAAATTTCTCCTGGTTTTGTACTGAGACCAGATTAAGAACTGCTCTCTGCACTTGAGCTGAGCCTGAATGTTTTAAAAAAAATGTGTGAGTACTAACCATGAGGCATCCATTGATACTGATGGGAGCCAAATATCCAAATTAAATTGATCAGAATAGATTAAACTGGGGGGTAGGGGGGGGGGGGTGGTGATAAAAAAGAGAATTTTCCCAAATAAAACCACAATTCAGTTTGGAGTCTCTCAATTTTGTACAGTATCACAACTTTTCTTCATTTCACCCACATTCTCAAGTATCAAGCCAGCATAGCACATCGAGCCACATGCCAAATCCACTCTATCTCCACTTGTTTGACATTATCAAAAAAAATGAGTTGCTGAACCTGGATGGGATCAGCATAGTAACTCATTCCAGCCAGGTCCAACAACTCATTTTAACTGAAATCTTCCTAATGCAACAGTCTTTTAAACTACTAGGTATCTCTATTAAAGTGGTCTATACAAAAAGATGCCATATTACCTTCTACATGAACAGGATACAGTTTTTTATGGTGGCAGTAGTAGTACTTGGTAAGAAAAATGACAAATGAAACACCAAGGACAGAGGAAGCACACAAAATGCCATTTATAAGACAGATTTCTAAATTCTTGTGAAGGCCTCACTTTGTGAATAACAAAACGCATACAATGGACCAAACTATTACAGATTAACCCCTTGGAGCTGCAAGTTTGATTGTGAAAATAGAAATGTTAAGCCAAATGAATGTTTCAATATGAGAGGAGCAGTTGCATACAGTGTAGTGATTTTGTGCATCTAGAAATTTCCAAAAAGGTAGTTTTTGCACTCGTGGGTACAAAAAACTCATCAAAGCAGAGCTTTTCTCCAAAATATGATTAGAAAATTGCCCAGGTTGTCCAGCAATCAAGGGTAATAATGTAGCTACAGTTCTGTTCAAAAATAAGTGAAAATAGTTATTTCAGCATAGAAATATCAAGTAGTGACACACCCGAATTGCTCTCATGGAGTTAAAACCTCCTATGCATCTCATCAAAACAACATTTGAATCAAATCACAGGCTGAAACAGAATATTTCTCATTAATTTGACCATCACAGCTGCCAAAATAAAGAAAAATCCCTGTTCAGTGACTGTTTCTGACACTGCAGAATGTAACAAATCATACTTTCAGCAACCATATATAGACAGAGGGGGTTACATTCTGGAATAAGAAAAAAAATGATACTTCTACTGACTATATTTGGGGATGGAGGTTAGTTGGCAAGTGTAAATCAATAATAAACTTGACTGAATGTTTTTCAGATTGAAAATATGATCCATTCCAAGTTTGGCCACGGGGGGTTAAAACCTGCTTATTTTGCACAGACAACAACATTTAGCTCAATTAATACTGCTATTTCATATTGGACTGCCTCTGATTGACTACATACACAACAAAATAACCAAACTGTACCATCTTTTCTCCACCTTAGATTCACTGTTCATTTGGCCAGCATTTTATGCATTTGGGCACTCAGAAATAGGCTTTTTATCATGAAAAATGGATATGCAACATCTTCAAAATTACCTTTTCTCTAAAATTTCCATCCAAGTACAAACCTACTTGGCTTCAGACATCAAAGTAATAAAACCGATAGACGCAACATCGAAAACTATTTTTTTACAAAATCACAAGAAATACCGCTTTAGGTTACAATACAGTGTTTTTTTCATTGGCGACAGTATTAATCTTTCCTCCACCTCATCAATCTGATTTGGGCAAAAACAACCATCTATCCGTTTAGTTTATCATCTCATGAAAAATGATACTGAAAAAAAATATAGGTCGCCATATGAATTTTGCCCTTAAATTTGGAGCTTCCTGTACTCCCGTCCAGTTTCGCACTGAATGAAATAGACATATTCTTTCCTACTCCCACCCAATTTTAATCTTCTCTTACACATTTCAGAAGACAATAGTCACCGATATTTTATATCTTTTCCAAAACATGCACTTTAAAAATTTTATTCACACTGACAAGCTCAGTTCATTTTCCACCAATCGGATTATTCCAGGAACTTTTATCCTCCATTAAGGTTGGGTGCAAACCACCAGAGGCGCTGTTTGCACGAAAACACTGTATTGTAACCATCAGCACTGTATCACCTATTTTCAAGCAAAGTTTTCATTACTATTTATTACACCTTAAAATTAGGATAATTCAAAAACTGCGTTTCGTTTTGATTCTTGAACCTCACTAGCTACGTGTCCATGCATATCTTTATGACATCGCACTAATATAAACAACAAGATCGCCGGTTATATCTGCGGTTTTTCGATGAAGGTACATCGTGTAATCGCCGAAAAGGACAAGTTACAACGAAATCAGGAGAGTTCTAGTTGAAATAGCAAGATTATTAGCTGAGGGTATTGAAAAAAACGTTCAAAAGGACAGAATACGAGTGATGTGTTGACATGTAAATGCCACGCAAAGCTGAGATGCGAGTTGGATTTGCAACAGAAAACGAACGCATTTGACATTTTGTTTAGTGTTGATATCGGCCCAAAGATTCCTAGAGGGGGATAAGCCGATTGCAATTGTATCGGCAATTGTGAGCCGGAAGTCACGTGATTTTTTCCCTGAAATTTCCTGTCCACTTCAAAATATCGCTTGACGGTATTAGAGAATTCTGTTCTAGAACACATTTATCTGATTAGTATGTACAACCCCTTGCGAGCCTACGGGCGCTGGGGTTTCTATTGATGACAGAACATTCATGTTCATATGCCTACTTTGAGAAACAGCGGGAAATGTCTGTAATTCTTTTTCTATTTCTAGTTATTCACCCAAACCATTCTGTAATGGTACAAGAGGTACATCATTTATACGATAAGTACATGACAAAGAATGACGGCATTACATGGTGTATTAAAGGAACATAAAAAATAAGGATAAAAACATTTAAGTTGTTGGCATTTTTGTTTGTTTCATCT
Source organism: Pictodentalium vernedei (assembly GCA_031216915.1). NCBI lineage: Eukaryota > Metazoa > Mollusca > Scaphopoda > Dentaliida > Dentaliidae > Pictodentalium > Pictodentalium vernedei. The sequence continues at coordinate 97,809,591 of CM062294.1, forward strand.
GTATGGACAATGGATGGTATAGTGCCTGGTGCAGTTACCCGAAGAAAGGGCCTTTTTTTACCACGGTGACATAACCACCAGTTACTGATGATAAGATGTGTTCTACCACCACCTTAACCCCCTTGAAACCGAGAAACCACTTTTCCGGGTCAGGAACATGATACGTCATAATTTCATTTAGTAGGATAGGATGGTCGCTAAGTGAATATATGGGGGGGGGGGGGGGGGGGGGGGGGGCAAGCCAATCAATATTTTCAACGTGCAGCCCAAAGGCTGCACGTTGAAAACATTAATTGGTCTACCCCAAATAATGAATACAGACTCTTCCAATTGTTGCTATTGAATTGACATGGAAGATACCACCAGGATCCGAAGGGTTAAGGATGTAGGGTGAAAAAGCATTGCCACAAAGCATTACTATTTTCTTTTCAGTCATAACTGATGTGCACAACACATATTTTTCGATATCCTTTGTCAGTATACATATAAGGGAATATCTTGGAAGTGACGCGTATTACATAACAAGTTTAGGAAGATGGTCATACACCTTAGAAGGGTCAGTGCTAATTTAAGCCAACAGTCCCACATATTATTATTACCGACACCCTCACCAACAAATAGAAAACGGATTCGTGCAATTACTATAAGCTAGTGTTGTATGCGACAATTCCATTCTGAAATTCAGTGCTGAAAGGGTTTCGGCATACTTCATACTTTTTATACTACTAAAGTTGACATTAACGAGGCACCATTCGCTTACTGGTCGCGTAATAAGACTTTTTCCTACCTATTGATGTTGGTGTACATTATCGAATGGACTGAACTTGAAAAATGATTGTACTTTTAGAGAAATCAATTAATTGGTATAACTAGTATACCAAGATCTAACGATCTCCATCTGTAAGAACAACAGTATAATTTCGTTCGGAAGTAGTAGCGACGGAAAGTAGCCGTAAATATGTGCTCGCGTCTAATCTCAGTCTGTCTTCCTGATTTTGAGAGAACCAAGACAATAGTGTTTGGGTTTGCACAAGATTTCCTTTATTTTCTCCGAGTCTTCACAAGGAAAACAATGGGTTAAGGTTTCTTTTCCCCGATTTCGTGGGTACCTCTTTGTCACTCTTTGTCACTGAGAATAAAAAAAGTCCCCACAAAGACTGTTAACCCTTTACCTAACATGAAAAGCAGAAGTCACTTGCAAACAAAATTCTTGAGTAACTAATTTTTTTCATTTTTGTCTCAAAAACATAGGTTAGACCCACTCTTTGGAACGAGCGCGACGAGCTCGTTCCAAAGAGGGGTCATAACCTATCTTTTTGAGACAAAAATGAAAAAAATAATAAAAATTAATTTTTGTGAATAGCGCTGGCCGCTTTTGGAGGTTACGTTGGGTAAAGGGTTCAACAAAACTGAGTGTGTGTGTGTTTAGGAGACTGTACATACAGTGTTTGTCATCCGCATTTTTTCTGAGAACGTATACAATAGTGTCTGGGTTCTCTCAACGATTTCCTTTATTTTCTCAGAGTCACCGCAATGTAAACAATTGGTGGGGTTTGTCTTCTCGATTTCGTGGGGACTTGTTTGTCACCGATAACAAAAGAAAAACAACAGGACTGCACAAAACGGTTAAAAGACTGTGTGAGGTGTGTTGGTTTGTACACTGGGATGGAGGGAAGAGAGGGGGAGATGATTGTAAGTATGTGACCGAGGTCCCCCTTTCCAAAGAGATGCTGAATTAACTATTAAATAGCCATTTTCTGCAGCATTTGAGATTTTGTTTTATCTTTTCTAACGGTCCAGGTTGCCAACTAACAAGGTAGCTGTGTTATTTGCTGCAAGGCAAATATAACAACAGACCACGAATGGTGTTGTCAATATTAAACAGATAAGATTGTGCAATGAAGATTGTACATATCTCTGTTCATTTGCTTTTGAGCAGACGGGCTACAAAACGACGGCGATTGATTTTGACTCCGGGCTTTAATATTTAAATAATTTCAATAATTTAGTGCATCTTGAAACATACTGAATTGAAAGAGACAAACGCAATAACCCCAAACACTCACGTACTTATGCAGCTCATGTCTCTATCAGCTTATGAATAAAATGTTAAGTTATTTTAAAAGTTCGAGGATTGTCTTTTTAGGAAAAAACGGGAGCGGTTTTTCTCCATTAGAAAATGAAAATACTTGATATTATAAGGTAAATGTTTAGTTCCGCCACGTATATACACCCCTTCAACACGTAGACGCTATATTTGTGGTGCATGACGGCCTTTTGGTTTTCACCAAAAACACAAAATAAACGTAGTTTCCCGTGGGAACTTACAAAAGTTGAGTCGAACTCTGTGCCGGAATCACGATTTGGTAAAGTGTGTGTGTGAGAGTATGCATGAAAACATTTTCTCGCTGGAGAACATCAGTGAACAGGTAGTGGCTTTGACAGCTTTATCTTGTGTCAGTGAAGATGGCGGTGTTGGGGAGGGAGTAAGACCATTAAGGTTCCCATGGTTGCAGTACAGTGATCACGAAAGAAACCCTCGGAAACCTGAGAATGAGCCTTTCTGAACTCGAATTCCCAGCTGGCACACAACGTTACTCAATGTAATTAGTTAGTTATCGGAAGGTTGAGGCGAACCACAACGTTTCCGGAACAGGTCTACAGCGTTAAATAAGATGTTGTTGATTGATGTAAGGTAGCTGTGTCGCCACAACGTTTTTACGTGTCCACAGTGACATGTAAAAAAAGTTGGTAACCACCACGGGCCTAATCTCGATTCAAACTGAACAGCTTATACGCAATAAAACAGGCACCACTACAACATGCTACCTCTGGAGAAACTTGTAAGTTATAGTCAAGGAGTCTTGGCAATTGTTTCTGGTCATGTCTTGGCTATTGGAAGTTGTTTCTGGACAAGTCTTGGCTGCCTGTGTAGGCAGCCAAGACTTTCCTAGAAACAACTGCAAAGTTGGCACAAATTGTCTACAACTTCAAGTAAGGGGATGTTAAACGTTTCAACAGCATGTGAACAACGCTAATTAAGAAGGCGCTAAATGGTAGAACATAGAAAGGAATTTCAATGTGTTTGCATGCAGTTTAGTTTTATTAATTGACGATTGTAGCAAACTATTCGTCATCCGATGTTCACGGAAAATCTTGGCTTTTGGTTCGGTACCCTCATTTTTTCGAAAGCCCTGATAGTGGCTTCTACCACTCGACCAGTTAAGCACAAAGAGGATCCATTAGATGAGATCTATGTGAATTATATGTGCTTTTTGAAGAAGAACAAAACTTTGATGTTAGACCTTGATGCTGAAGTTGTAGAAACAACTATCGTACATCGCCTCAGTGTCCTTACCAAACGTGTTAAATTTCAGCAGTTGAGAACCGTGTGTGATCTTGGCATTCAAATTGCGAATCAAACAGTTATGCGTGATACATCGCCCCGTTTTTGGTCGAGTTGTGTTAACAATCGAGACCTATGGCTTGGCGACGGTCGGTGGGCGGGCGGGCGGGCGGGCGGGCGGGCGGGCGGTCGGGTTGGCGGGCTGGCTGGCTGTCTGGCTGGCGGGCGGGAGGGCGGGCGAGCGTCCTTCGCCGGGCGGGCGGTTTCGAGCTTTCTTTCGGGCTATCGGACGGGCGTCCGGGCATCCGGGCATCCGGTCATCCGGGCGTCCTCGCACTGTTAGCGCAATAATTTGAACAAATGTTCCCCGATTTGACTAAAATTTGCCATACAGGTCTTTTGCAATATCTCAAGTTAATTCGAAAACTGGTACAGCCTGATTTGTCGTTAGCCTTAAGTAGTCAATTTGTTTTAGGAATTTTGAGCTCGTTAGCGCAATAATTTGAACAAACGTTCTCAGATTTGACTAATACCTGCCATACAAGTCTTTCGCAATCATATCCCAAGCGAGATCGAAAACTGGTCCGGCTTGATTTCTCGTTATAGGGTTATGGGCCTTAATTAGTCAATTTGTTACGGATTTTGAGCTCGTCAGCGCAATAACTTGAACAAACGTTCTCTGATTTGACTAATATTTGCCATAGGGGTCTTTTGCAATAATATCTCAAGCGGGTTCGAAAACTGGCCTGGTCCAATTTTTCGTTACAGAGTTAAGGGCCTTAATTAATTTTTTACGAATTTTTACGAATTCTGAACTTGTTAGCATTGTAACTTGAACAAAGGTTCCAGATTTGACAAATCGGCATATGCTTGATAACCGGATTGCCACCATAACTCGACGCCCGCATCTCGACGCGAATCTCTTGAATGGACATTCATGTGTTGTGGCGTTTATTAATTATACTCCTGAGTAATGATAAACACAATTTCATACTTTCAACATTTAGTGTCCAAGTATCACATTGGACTAGAAGTCGCATATCATACCTTCTAATTGTCCTTTTCTTGTGTGTAAGTTTGATAGCTATATCTTCATTGGTTTTTAACCCTTTACCCAACGTAACGGTCAAAACCGGCCAGCGTTATTCTAAAAAAATCGTCAGTTAATTTTCATTATTTTTTCATTTTTTGTCTCAAAAACATAGGTTATGACCCCTCATTGGAACGAGCTCGACCTATGTTTTGAGACAACAGATGAAAAAAATTAGTTCAAGAATTTTTTTTGCAAGTGCTTTTCATGTTAGGTAAAGGGTTAAATTACGTCTGGGGTTCCATTTACGAAAGATTTAACGTTCGTGTTTGACAAAAAATGAAAAAAATTAGTTGTTCACGAATTTTTTTTTGCAAGAGCTTTTCATGTTAGATAAAGGGTTAAATTACGTTTGGGGTTCCATTTACGAAAGATTTAACGTTCGTGTTTGATCTTGACTTTCAATGTTAAGAACGTCCAATCCTTTGCGACACATCGTCTCATTGCCATGAACCATTTACCTAAAATTAATCATCTACGACCTTTACTATTTATGAAAATCTCCATTGAAGTTTTATTATTTATTTAATTGTTTTGACCCAGGACATACTTTGTGGTTCCCTCATTACAGCGAGCTCGTTCCATTGAGAAGTCATAAGCTTTGTTTGGAGAGACAAAAATGGACACTGTTTAGTTAACAGAAACATTTCGCACACTGCCCTATTACTAGTAAGAATTAGGACGCTACGTCACTAAAATTTGTGTTCTTCCCAATTTATGTCGTTTTTCCATATCAGTTCGCACGGTTGTTTGTTTGTTTGTTTATCTAACAATCATGTAGATTTTGGCCTGACAACCACGAGAAACGGTGCATATCACATAATGTATTCCGATTCCGTATCACATAGATGACTCATTCTGATTCCGTATCAGACAGATTCAACTTCCGGTAAACACCGCACTTTCACATATATCATTATATGTAAAATATGAAATTCAAAATTTTGACCAATTCCAATCCAATTTAAACTGAAAAACGAAGGAAACGGGCTTTATGTAACGGGATTGTTAGATAAATGTATTATCATGACCAAATGCATGTCCTGTAGTTTGTATCAGATTTTCGGTAGTGTTTACAATCGGATCACAACTCGCCCTGACGGGCTCGTTGCTATCAGATTGTAAACACGACCGCGAATCTGATACAAATTACAGGACATGCACCTGGCCATTATAATGTATATTTATTGGTATTTAATACCACTTTCAAAAGCCAGGATCACATCGAGTCGGACAATTTTACGGGTGGATGAAGGTGGAGTACCCGGAGAGAACCATCGAGCTGCGGGGAGCAACTGTCGGGTCTCACAACGTACTAACTTTGAACAAGCAGAGTTAACAGTGGTTGAAGGCAAAAGACCCGTCGATGAGCAGTACGCCTTAGTATACAGCGTCACTGTACCCATACGTGGGCAATCGGGATTAAGTGTCTTGCCCAAGGGTTCTTATATACGGTTACGGTTTCAGGTTCTAACCAAACCCAAAATACACTATCAAGCCATCTCGTCGAAATTGTTTCGTTTCTCTAATCCGATTTCACTTGATCGAGGGCAACTGAGGTATTGTGGAAACCCGAACTGTAACATTTTACATTCAGCGGTCCGAAATATGAAAGATACGATTTTGTCACGAATGGACTCGCAGTTGTCAATTCTGCGAAAATGTGTTTTTTTTCTGCGAAAAATTTACGACTACTAATAGCTATCCGTATCCTCATCAAACGGTGGGCATTATGCGACACCTGCCCATTCAAGAAATTTTCTTCTGCGAGTGTAATCTGATAGTCATGTGGAGCCTGATGGTGAGCACACCTTTAGTAGTTTTGGAGCTATCACAGAGACATGGTTTGTGACATTCAGCATAAACCATTCAAATATTGCTTTGTCCCTGAAGTAACAGAGCTTGCGATAATGCACCACACATCACCAGTTCAGTACATTGCTAAGGTTAGAATAAATAAATAATCACACGTCTTCTCATCAAGTACATTGTTAAGATTATTTAAGAATTGAATGCAATTTTTATAATCTTTATTGGAGTATGAACGTGTGGGAATGGGTACAAATTATGTATGAATCCCGAAGGGATTCATACAATTTGTACCCATTCCCACACGTTCATACTCCAATAAAGATTATAAAAATTGCATTCAATTCTTATAATTACATTCCGTAACTGTTTAAACTACTTTTTACCAAACAACAAAGCAGAAAGACGAGAGGCGCTAAAAGTTAAAAACCCACACAAACACCACCCGAATTACATTCTGTCAACTGCACTCTACCGTAAATGCGGGTCAAAGTTCAACGAAATGTAATCATTGGACAATGAATTACATTTGGTCATGACGTTTCCATCCAGCTGACCAATGGAAATTAAGTATTTGGACCCAAAACGTATAACTACATTAACAATGTAATTATATAAAACACATAAGCAAACCCGATAGTTACAGGCGTGCATGTGCTGGCCATTTAAATTATCTCCCTTCCACCCCGATGTATTCAAGTTACATAACGAACAGTTAACAACAGTATAACATTTTAGTGAAAGAAATAAATAAAAAATAAACTTCTGATATCGAAATGGTTTTATCTTCACCAAACATGGCCTGAAGAGGGTGCTCAAAATAACTGAAGATACCCTTCAAAACAGAACCCATGTCCCGTCATGGGAACAAGTACGTCGTGATGCTTTCAATGAGGGGCTATAATGTACGCTTTTGAAACAAAAACGGAAATTAACCCAATTTGTAAGGCGATTTTCTGTATGACACTGGCCGGATTTAACCGATTAAGTTACGGGCTACAAAAATTTGATGGATCATTATCTCCCGAGACGTTAGCCAGCCGAGGGAGATAATGGTTCCTCGGGGAGACAAGCCACATTGTTACCCTCAAGCTCAGTCATTATTTTCTTTTATTATACCGAATGAAGATTCCGTCTTGATACAATTATTTGTGGATTATTGTGTAAAGAGTCATATAGAGAAGAGGAACCAAAGTTCCTAACTTTTCCGGTAGACATTTTGCTCGTTTTCAGTACTTCACAACGCTGAAGTCGTTTGGTAAAGCAACTACGACAACACGCGCATGTGCAACAATACTTCGCGTGTCCCAGCTGGCGCTGTCAGGAATCTTCGGCTGAAGTGGTAATGATTCAAAAATTATTGACCGTCCTTATTCATCGCGGATGGAACATTGTGAAGTGTTTTTTTTTAAACAATATTTTATTCGCTTGGAAAGGTTCGGTAAACAGGCTTATGCCTATATAAATACCTCACCGTTACATATAAATGCTTATTGTATTGTACAATCAATGGTGCATGAGTATACACAGTGCACGAGTGGCGTCACAGTGGAACGCCTCGCGAATGTAATTCAAAAACGTTTCCGAGTATTTACGTTCTTAATGCGCCAGATGGTCCCACGTACAAGAGAAGTAATGGACTTCGAAGTGTTAGAATTTTATTTATCCAAAAGTGCAATACAAATACACCCTGTTAAGAAATGTGGTGTTTGATCTTCATGGCGTGTAGACTGCCGATTCCAACCGCAAGGTCAAAATTGGCAATATACACACCATGTGTTATTTCAAAGATATGAGAGTCTATTGGTCTACATGGTAGATGCATTCTCAAGAAAATCTACCTGTTTCCTCAATAAAATTTTCAACAGCTTTAAATATCTTAAAATTCTCTGTGTCAGGCATTCTGTCAGTGACTTTCAAAAATATTTCAATATCGTTTATTATATACCCGATACTATTGAACAGTGTGTACCGCTGTGTACTGTAAATGGGACAAAATAGGATGTAGTGCTCTGAATCTTCATAGGGATGTTCGCATGAACATTTTGGGTCATTCACTAAGCATCGTTCATATTTGTGACCATTCCGATCACAACATCTATTTCTAAGTTCACTGTGGAGTAATTGGCCGCTTCTGTAACCTACAGAGTAATACTTTGGAATGAATGGATCATTTCTTTTGACATGTGACACGTCTAGGATGGGCTTGGCAGGCGCCTACGGCAACGGCAATAGCCCCCTACCAATGTCCAGGAATTCGCTGCTGCACTGCAGAAAGATGGAATAACATCAGTCAAGCTGATATTGGACGTTTGGTGAGGAGTATGCCACGTCGGATCGGCGCTAGCCTCGCGAACCGAGGAGTATTTACAAGGTGTTGAGGTCTTTGACTGAATGTGGTAAATTCTCTGACTGATCGTTCATGTCTTCTACAGCACAATGCGTGGAATGTGTGCTTGTCAGATACCCAACTATCGCTGATATCATTCACCAGATGTCACAGTGCAATGCCCCAACTGTCTTTTTGATGAAAATATAAATATATTTCTTAATATATCTCTCTTTTATCTAATATCCCCTACTTCTTTTGAATAGTATATTAACACAGGTGCAGACGATTGACAGATTTGATAAACAAAAGTCGGAACACTATTGAACAGGTGGCTAATTATCGTGACCTGAACTGTGACCTTAAATGAACGTGTTCTGGTGTTTCCCTAAAAATGATTTAATCTAATTAAAACTAAAAAAAATTAAAACAAATAAAATGACGTCATCGGCTCCTGCGGCGGGAGAAAAGGGTTTTTGGTGTACATACTAACTACTTAGAGAAGATTAATTTTAAAACAAATTTCGACAGGGAGTTTCTGTCATACGAATGGTGCAGCGGAAGAGCACTTCACTGTAATTATGTCCAATGATTGAGGCAGACAACCAACACTTTTCACGGCATTTTATCGCTAATCATTTCCCTTATCTGAATAGCAGATGACACCTGTAAAATAATTTCTTGAACAACTAAAAAATGTCTTTTTTCGAAAATGTAGCTTACGACCCCTCATTGGAACGCCCATTGCGAGTACGCACAGGGAGTTGGTAACACACAGTCATCCCAGAGGCGACAAAAACTAGTGAATTTCGACAAATAAAATTTCCAAAATTAGATGATATCCATGCTCAGGGTACATGGAACTATAGTTTTCTTAGATTACAAGCCTGTACTGTTGTTAGAATCGAGATCCTCGGAAAGCAGCTTGAGTTCTGAGTCCTCATATCACTCTTATCAGCTGTACTGATAATGTGTGTGTGTGAGGATGCGGGTGAGTGAGTGTGTATGGATTTGTCTTCCATATTTTGTTGGAACTTAGTCAATAGAGTTTGGGTTCCCACATTGATTTCCGTGGGGTTTTTTCGAGTCCTCATAAAAAAACAATTGCTTAGGGTTTGTCTTCCCGATTGTTAGGGGTCCATTTTTTCAGTTATTGCCTGAAATGAAAATTTTCAGTTCTTTCAGAATTGTTTTGGCAAGTATCGTCTTCTTTTCGTATCAGGTAAAGGTTAAATAACAATAAAAATGTTGATAAAAACAACCACAGGTAATTTTTTATTTATCCAAAGTGAGTAACTAAAATATTTGATCCTAAACTGTTAGGGACCATGGCCACAGGTGGTACGCGCCGATGTTTTGGGTCGCAAATTTCTTTTATGCATTTTGCAGTATGTAGAGAGTGGATTATAACTAAATCATCCGTGGAGTGGAGTTTCCCCCCAATGTATCACTTTCAAATTATGTATATATGGACAAAAATCACAAGCAATATTTCAGCCAATGGACCTCCCGGAGGTCCATTGGCTGGAACTTTGCTTGTGCTTTTTATGCTTTGCAACAAATGTGCAATTATTGCTTGGGTGGAATCTCCACTCTATGGGTGATGTAGTGATAATACACTCTCCACGTACTGAAAATAGAGCCAACCCACCACCGCCTGATATTATCTTTTCCTACGCCACTGGATAAAGTACTGAAAACAGAATCTAGAGTAAATAAAAATCTATTGGGCGTAAAATTAAATTATACACACTTACGGTCAATAAGTTTATAAAGTGTGAAGAACTTGAAATATCGTTTGATACGAGATATTCTAAAGTGTGTAATTCAAACTTCTCTGTCCCCAGTAAGATAAAAAGAAGTTAAGTGTGAGTCGCCCACGTCAAAAACTGTCAAAGGTTGCTCAGAACAGTTACAAGGAGTAACCCCTTTCCTGACACGACTAGTAAGTAGACAACTCATGCGAACTTTTCCTTCCCATTATATAAATTACCGACATACCAATTCCAACTAGGATCCTATAAAACTTAAATTTATATTCGATTCGAATCAAGCAAATGTTATCCAATCGAATCGAATGTCGATTCGAATCTCATCGCTTTTGTTTTAACCCTTTACTCAACGTAACGGCCAAAACCGGCCAGCGCTATTCTCAAAATTGCCAATTAATTTTCATTATTTTTTCACTTTTTGTCTCAAAAACATAGGTTATGACCCATCATTGCAATGAGCTAGTCGAGCTCGTTCCAATCAGGGGTCATAACCTATGTTTTTGAGACAAAAAATGGTAAAAATTAGTTATTCAAGAATTTTGTTTGCAAGTGTTGTCTGCTTTTCATGTTAGGTAAAGGGTTTAATACAAATTTGTAAAACACCACCTTTATATAACAATAACATGAGTTTGGAGGGCGTTGCGTTTTATTAACGGCCCGAGAGGAATGAATAACAGCCCGAGGGTTTATACCAGTCAGTAGGTAATAAATGAGAGTTCAACCATCATCGTACATGTACGTGTACGTGTACATGTACACCTCCATAGGATTTAGTGTTAAAATCGTGTACGTGTACAAGATTTTTAACGTTTTTTAGGGTGCTTTAGAATTCCCTTGAGAATTCAAACATCACTGATTGTATCCTAGAACGCATGAAATTTTTCGTACAGTACATGTACCGTTTTGATTGAAATCGGCAAGTGAGTTTCCTCCATAGGATTCAGTGTTAAATTGCGAGCAAAAAACGTTTTGAGAGTTCTAACATGATCGTCTCGCCGATTTTAATATTCGCGTCCGATTTTAACACTGAAAACCCTATGGGGCGTACACGGAGATCCACTTGCAGATTGTTAGAATCGGCAAGATGATGTGTGATTACCTACTAAGAGATGATGTTTGAACTCTCAAACCCACTTCGCGTTTCTCGAAGTGAGATTAGGGTACGTTATTGCGAGGTGATCGCGACGAACACTTCATGGAAATGTGTGAAGAGGTGATGTTTGAACTCTCAAAGCCACTTCGCGTTTCTCGAAGTGAGATTAGGGTACGTTATTGCGAGGTGATCGCGACGAGCACTCGATGGAAAATGTTTTGAACGAAGAGTGTTGTCGTCGTCGGTGTGGTTGGAAATTCGCGAGCCCGCTGTCACGTTTTTGATTGATATATATATATAGGGGAGAAAAAAACAAAAATATATAAATAATAGTTATTTAGAAAATTAAATATATCAAATCGAATAGATAATAAAAACAAAAATACGTAAATCATGAGCGATTCTCAGACTATTAGAGCGAGGTTTCTTTTAAACATGCTGATGAGAGCATACGCAATCTGCGTGAACGAACAACTACGTCCCATCTTGTTAGAACGATGCGTCGGATGTCGGGATCATCTAGACTTCGATCACGAGAATCATTCGTGTCTGACGATGGAAAGGGAAGATATGGTCGTCATGTATTTCGAACCGGTGTTCGAACGCGTTAAATTCAACGATGTGATCACGTTTTGGAAGAGATTAGTCTTCTGTAAGAATCGAGACAGGCCCACAGATTCGGAAGAACTGAAATTGGCGCGTAGAAGTTTGACTTTAGAAGACAAGGGATACATCAAGAAATTATTGCTGAACGAAGCATACGTCTAAGTTTTTTTCGTTGATATAAAAATGAGGGAGAGTAGAAAAATAAAAAAAAAATAAATACACACATAAATTTTTTTTATCTAATATTAGAAAAGAAAGAAAAAAAGGAAAAAAAAATGAGAACCAGAAATAAATTGTATCCGACGTTAGTGGACGACGAGGACGAGAAGCCGAACGGCGTTTTGCCGACGGCGCCGTCGCTAGAAGAAAGAGAAAGAGGAGAGAGGTATCGCATCGATCAAATCAGTAGAATCCAATTGTATCTGACTCGAGAGAGAGATTCTCGTCGTTCCCTCAAGAAGAAGTATTCGCGTTTCGTGAATTCGTCAACGCGATCGACACGACACTCATCACGATTTCCATGGGTTTACACGCGGCCGGCATCGGATTGTTGTCGACCGCGGTCGGCATTCCGATCGTGTTGACCGTAGAAGGAGTGGCTCTCGCCGCCGGATTGTTTAGCACGGTCGGAAACTTTTTGAGTAGGAAATTATATTTGAAGGCGAGGAAACACGACAAGATTCGAGTCTTGGCCGACTCCAAGATCGACACGATATCCGAAATGATCTCTATGGCGTTGAAAGACGGTAGGATATCGGACGGAGAATACTTCGCGATATTGAGCGAGAAAACGAAATACGATGCCATGAAAGAAGCCGTGAGAATCAAGACTCGTCAGATCATCAAGGAAGAGATGAAGGATTCTCTCATGGAAAAGGGGAGGAAAGAGGTCAGGAAGGATTATTATTATATATATATAATAAGAACAGAATTTAAAAAAAAAATATATTAAATTTATATATAAAATAAAAAAAAACGAAATTAATTTAAATAACTCTTAAAAAAATGTATTGCGTAAAGTGTAAGAGAGTTACCAATCGAGTAATTCTCGAGAAGTGCGAACTAAAAACGACAGACGGATGCTTCGCGGAATTTGCGACGTGTGTGGTTCTATCAAGACTCGATTCATCAAACAAAAGAACGGGAGCAAAGGTAAAGGCGTCGTGAATAAAATGATCAACAGTCTACCTTTCGAAATGCATCTGCCCGGTCACAGTTTCACGGGACCCGGAACGAAATTGAACAAAAGACTCAACGCCGATCTGACACCCAAATCTTGGAGCAAACCCGTGAATAAGGTGGACGCGGCCGCGTACGATCACGATCTGTGCTACGCCGGACATCCCAACACCAAGACTCGCAACGACGTCTGCGACAAAAACATGTTGGGGAGATTGAGAGGCATATCGAATCCGACCAGGAGAGAGAAGATGGAACGTTCGCTGATCGGCAATCTGATCGGTGCGAAACGTCGATTCAGATGGGGCGTTCAAAAAAAAAAGCGCATCTGAAAAGAAGAAGAAACGATTATTGACGAGCGAATTGGCCGAGGAGTTACACAAACCCATAGTGCGTAAATTTCGAAAGGGAAGGGTGTTCGTGAAGGGTCTGGATGACATTTGGTCTGCCGACTTGGTCGACATGAGATCGTTTTCGAGGTGGAACGAGGGCGTCAAATATCTATTGATGGTCATCGACGTGTTTTCCAAATACGGTTGGATCAGAGCTTTGAAGAATAAATCGGGACCTTGCGTCGCCGAGGCTCTGAAGAGCGTGTTCGACTCGTCTTCTTGAAAACCGAGTAAATTGTGGGTGGACAAGGGAAAGGAATTCTACAACAAGGACGTTCGTCGATTGGTAGACCTCTACTCGATCGAAAACGAAGAGAAAGCCAGCGTGGTGGAACGTTGGAATCGAACGATGAAGGAAAAGATGCACAGATACTTCACGGCGAATTCGACCAAGAAATACATATACGCTCTGAACGGTCTGGTCAAAGATTACAACAACACGCGACACAGATCAATCAAGATGACTCCGCGGAAGCTAGCGATCCTCAAAACGAAAAACGGGTCTACGCGAATCTATATCCCGAGAGATCTAAGATCAGGAAGAAGTCTAGAACGCCGAAATTTGCGGTCGGCGATCGAGTGAGAATCTACGCTTATAAGAAGCACTTCGAAAAGGGTTATACTCCTCGATGGACCTCGGAAATCTTTGTGATCATCAAAATATTTCACACCGATCCGGTGACTTACGAAATCGAAGCTTTGGATGGAGAAGAGATCATCGGAAAGTTTTACGAACAACAATTACAGAAGACGAAGTTTTGATGAAGAACACAAAATTTTTTTTTTATTTACTCTCTTTGACATTTTCTTGTTTACACACATATATATAAGAGAGAAAAAAAATAATAATAAAAAATAATTAAAAACTATTTTTTTAGATAAAGAAAGCAAGTGAATTAATAAACAAAAAAAACCAAAAAAACTAAAAATCCTTTAAAATGACAAATATTCTAGATATAGCACAAAGCATAGTGAAAGATGAAAGTATTCAAGAATATGAGGTTCACGAATACGAACCGGTAACCGGGACGAGTTTGAACAATGCGGGAGAGATAAGAATCAACGTCGAAACTCAAGATCTATTCGTACATCCTAGCGAGAGTTACATAGTGGTGCAGGGATGTCTCACCAAGGAAGATGGGAGCGACTACGCCGACGACGACACGGTTACTCTTGCCAATAATGGCATCATGCATCTATTCAGTAACATAAAATACATGCTATCCGGACAAGAGATAAAATCTGTTTTTCATCCCGGTCAGGCCACAATGATGTTCGGACTCTTGACGTATCTTGATGATTTTTCGAAATCCAGAGGACTTAATCAGTTGTGGGTGAAAGACACCATAGGCCCTGCTAGCGCAGGCGCCGCCGCGATATTCGACTACGTCGTCAAGACGTCCAGACCTAAAGGAACGTTTTCATTCAGGATACCTTTGAAACACATCTTCGGATTCGCAGACGATTACAACAAGATCATGTACGGATTCAAACACAATCTGACGTTGATTCGAAAAGGAAATGATGACGCAATAGTGAAACTCACCGTGACCGATGCGGGTAAGATAACTCTACACAAGATATCATGGTTCGTTCCGCACATGGAGCCTTCGATCGTGGAGAAAGCGCATCTCTACAAGATCATGGAATCCAAGAGTAAATTACCCATGGGATTTAGAATGAGACAGTGCGACACGGCTAGCATTCCTCTCTCCACGAATCACTTCGATTGGAGATTGACGGTGAAATCCGCTTCCGAGAGACCGCGTTTCATCGTGATTGCGTTTCAGGCCGATAGGGACGGGTCTCAGGAAAAGAATGCATCGCTGTTCGATCACTGCCATTTGAGAAACATGCAAGTGTTTCTGAACGCCATGAGATATCCAGCAATCGATTACAATGCGTCGTTCGACAAGAACGATTTCTCCAGACTGTATGGCGACGCCGCTGATTTTAGAAAGAAGTATCATGGTCTAGACGAATTGATGAGCAACCCCAACATATCTCCCGGCGAATACAAGTCGATGTATCCCATGTTCGTGTTCGACGTCAGTAAACAGAGTGAACGACTCAAGAGTAGCGTGTTAGACATTCAGATCAAGATGCAATTCGATAGGAACGTGCCGAGAAAAACCGAAGCCTTCACCCTGGTCCTGTCGGACAGAGAATTACAATTCGAATCGGACGGAAATAAGATGTCGATCATTCGATGAGAGATGAGTGTGTGAAAAAAAAAAAAAAAATAAAAAACAAAAAAAAAAATAAAAAAGTAATGAGTCATTATTAAAAACAAAAAAAACAACAAAAAAAAAAAAGTAATGTGATCTAGAGAGATTGAACATCTCTCTAGATCACATTACTTTATTTATTTTTTTGTTGTTGTTTTTTTTGTTTTTTAATAATCACACATTATTTTTTTTTTTTTAATTCATTATTTTTCCACGCGTTCACTGTTTGTTCAAAGGATCCAGTTCAATCAGTAGACTCACCACGGAAGTGGCGGCTTTGGGATTATTGGTTTTCATGACGAAATTAATCCTGTCTCCGGCATTCACTTTGAGAGGCGTGCCGAACGTGCTAACATTCGCGTGTTGATTCTCAGTCTTTTCGACGCTGTATCTCTTATCGCTCTCCACACCATTCACCATGAGATTGACGACTGCTCTGTTATTCAAATCCGAGGAAGCCAGACTCATTCAAAGGATTTCACCTCCCAGCGGCATGGGATATCCCACCTGACCGTGTTTCGATCCGCTACTTCCATTTCCGAAAGACCACTCAGCTTTTCCTTCATCTAAGGTGCCAGCCTCTTCGGCCCACACGGTGATCAATTGTCTAGCATATTTGACTTTCACCGAAATCTGGGTGCAGGCATCCGTCATGTGCACGGGTTCTGGTAGATTCATGAGCGCGTGTCCACCTATGTCTAGTTTACCTTCCATGATGTCGCCCTTTCTCCAGACTGAGTTGTCGTCCACGTACTTCCTGCTTACCACGCTGGAATCGAATTCGGGATCGGGATCGAGACCAAATAAATTGTGACCATTCATGTTGATGCCAACCTCCATGGTTCTGCCAGATTCTTTGTTCAGGTAGAGATCATCCACTTGTGATTGTAGGTATTCTTGCGATTGTATCACGGCAGAATTTACGTAGCCCTTGTTGACCGCGGTTGAGTTCGCATCCGTGTCGTCGATCTTCGACAGATTCAATATCTTGTGGAATCCTGCATTCAGATCCGATTTCATTTCTCGTCTGTCAGACTTTCTCTGTTCCAGATCTACATAGTGTTTGGTCGCCACGTCCTTGGGATTCGTGGGAGTGGCCACATTCGTTATCTTGTTAGAATTGGTGTTCAATTCCGAGTGCATCGTTTTCTGAACGTATCTATTTCTCAGGTGTTTGCTGAATCTCGCGTGAGTGTCGTCCGTGTATCTCTTGGTCATGGCATCGGTGGGATCTATGGGATTCACGACGTTCACCAAACATTTGGATTTCAGATTGAGATCGTCGGTCATGGTTTTATCCACGTAATTATCCAGCAGGATTCTTTCGAAATCGGCGTTCCCCCTGTCGACGTATTTTTTAGTTGCAGCATCTGCGAGATCTATCGGCTCGGGAAGATTGTAGAGCTTCTTATCGTTCATGTTCAAAGGTTCTTCTCGAGGTTCGTATCTCCGAACGTAATGTTCGACCAAGTTGGCAATGTCGTAACCATCGTCAACTTCGAACATCTTCCTCTTCTTTCTCGGGTTGACTTTTTCGTCATCACTTCTACCAAATTTATCAACTGGCATGTTGTTGTAAGGATTTTTTTTGTTTTTTAGAAAAAATATATTCAAAACGCAGTTTATTAAAAATGAACTATGTTATTTTATTTTTCGTTTTTATTCGATTAAAATTTTTTTTAAAATAATTTTTTATCTTTATATATACTATAAATAAAAAAAAAATCTCTCTCTAATGTAAATCATTGAGAATGTCTTGAAATCGATCTCCTTCAGACCATCTCTTGAGAATGTAGAGACGCAGGTGACTGCAAAACACTTGATCTGGTGATTGCACTTGTTCCGTGTTGTAACGAACCATCGATTTGTTGAAATAGTTCTTTATTTCTTTTGGCGGCGAGATTCCGTAGCTGTCGAAATAATAATTTTTCTTCTTCCCGTTCTTCATCCATGCCACCCAGTGAGTGCCTTCACCCGATGAATCGTCTAGATTTAAAATTCTGCATTCCGATTGTCGAGGTCTTCTCTTCGGCAAGGCATCTCTGGAAAACACTCCTAGAAAATCTTCGATTTTCAAATCTTTTGCTGCATTCAACAGGTCGATGTTGGATAGGGGTTCATTGGATATCTTTACGGATATCTTTATTTTCTTATTCATAAATAAGTATATATTTTTTTTATTTATTTTATTATAATTTACTAAAAATGACGTTATTTTTTTTTTTCTATTTTTTTCTTTTTCTTTTTAAACTAACTTTCTCGATGTCACTATCGATTTCCATAATTTTGCGTTCATCTAATTCTTCTTGATTTTCTGGAATCCTATCATCCACAATCATATCTGGAATCTTATCATCCACAATCGCATCTAGAATCCAATCATCCACATTCATATCGACTATAGTTAGTTCCGCAGTCCAATGTCCAAGTGCCAAAGTGCTTATTTTATCGTCTAATATGAATCTCTTATCATCGTCGGCCGTCAGCGAAATCTTGTTGACTATTTCGGTATACAAGTCGTGATTTTCACTTCAAATCGATTTCATAGTCTTATACACCGGACCACTTCCTAACAGACAATCTTTATACTCTTGGAAAGAGATGTTTTTCTTCACCACGCACGCTTTAACTCCTTTGCACTTCTTGATCTCTTCATCATCTTCTAGACGATAAGCATACAGTTTGGGTCTCAAGCCCACGAATTCGACGATCTGTTTACCACTGCTCTCGTCCTTAAATTTACCCAACACCTTCTTGTTGTCGTTCGATTTCGATTGAATGTTGGACGGGTGATCGACGGGATAATTGCTCGTGTCGAACCAATCAGCCATGTCCGGAGATATATCTCGGTAGACGTCTTTCGTCTCTATCTCGTAAACTAAACTGTCCGTGTCGGTGAACAGTAGTTTGGCTTTGTCGCCAAATTTTCGTTTGACGTAATCGTTGTGAAACTCGTACATCAATCGCTTGCTGACATCTAAGATGATCAGTCTGAGATAATACGGTTTGTCGAACTTCAGGTGCGTCTTTTGCATGTGAACGGCCACTAGATTTTCGCCGAATATGGTTTGGTGTTTGTAATTGGGTTTCGCCACTAATTTTTTAGCTCTTTCTCAGACGTGATGAGTCGAACGTCGGTTCTCTTCCTGATGTTTTCCATCGATTTGCCGTACACGCAGTTGTTCATGAGTTTGAAGAAATCTTTTTCAAAATCGTTCTCGGCTCGGGTTCCGAGATTCGTGTTGAGATCGATGTATTTTTTTCATCCAAGGCTCTTCGTCGAATCGAATGATGCGATGTATGTCGACTAATTTCATCCCGTAATCGATGTACTGTTTCAAATTCTCGCTGTAGATGACGTAGTTACGTTTTTTAAATAAATTGGGAATGAGTTTTTCCTCATCTCCTTCGTTCGGTTCCATTCGTTCGGGAGCCAGCGGATAATCGTTGTGTGGATGGTGTAATTCTTCCGGATAGTTCAAATCGACTTCTAAAATGCAAGGATAGTCTCTCCATTTTTGCATCTCTTCCGGTTCCTTCACCCATTTGAAATTTCCAATCGGTAAAGGATGACTCATAGCCCAACCGTACAGATTATTGGCGTCCCAATACTGTATGTATTTAGTCGACCGTTTCGAATCGAAACCTTCTTTCATGTAGGGATTGTTAGCTTCAGAATATCTGTGAGAGATCATCGAGACGCCACCTCTCGCAGCCCTTTTGAACATGAGCAACATGTCCACGTCGGATAATAATTCCAATTGGACTTCGGTGGTCTTCAACAGAGCGTCCCACGCCAGACCGGGGGTGGTGAAATACCAAGCGGGATCCAGATCGTAATTTCGACGACAGACGTCTCGAAAATTTTCGAACACGTCTGCCAAGAGTAGAACGTCAGTCTTCTGATAGAGATCGTGATAATCTCTCATGGTTTTCATATCGAATGATTTCCACACGTTTTTAGCATGTTCGTAATTCTCGTCGGAAATGTCCGATTCGTATAATTTCGAATAAAAATCTTCTTTCGAAGGTAGTGCGGTGTCTTCGAATCTCTTTAGATCATTCATGTAATCATAAGGATAGACTCCTTTCCTCAACATGACATCTACTCATCCTCCGAAATGTTCGCTCGTGATTTTAAATTTATCCTTGCTCATGTTATCGACTAATTTTTCCAGAGCGGTCGACATGAATTTAAAACTGTCGATGAAACGTATGCCTCTACGAATGGATTTTGTTTTTTCTTCCAACGTATTTCCGTCGATTACTCTTTTCTTCTCCATGAGCTTCTATTTCATGAAGGAAATGTATCTTTCTTCACTGTTTGCGATGCAATTTAATTCTTCGTGTGAGGTGCCGAGATTTTTCACGAACAGATGACTGTCGTAACCCGAGAGATTGTGAAACATCACCGGATAGAAAGCGGCGTCTCGATATTTTAAATTACACTTGCTGTGAGCCGGACTGTGATACAGACCCGTGTAATGATCATGGTCTCTGACCTTCTTATTTTCCTCCGAATTCTCGTCGAACGATTGTCTGCATATGTGACATTCGGTGGCTCTATTATTTTCGGCCTGCTGCTCTCGCGTGATGATCATTTTCGCCTGAGTTTTGAATTTGTCGTATAACATTTGAAGTTTCCATTCTAACTCTTCCTCGAACCTTTGAGCCACGCCGTCATCTTCATACTGTTTCGTGTAGGTGAAGGGACCCATGTCGTGTTGCAAGTCGAAAGCGCATTTCACGTAAATGCAATAGCCCGAAGGTATGTGTTTTTGATATTTTTCGACATAACTTTGAAGAGCGTTGGATTAACAGGAACTCATTTTCGTAGTGAAACATTCGAAATCAGCGTACACGACGAATGGTACTTTTAACCTTCTATTGTGATTTTCAAACTTGACGATGGTGTTGGGTTTGGGCATTTCGGCGGTGACACCTTGATTTTTGTTGCAATATTCCTGATGTTTCGCCAACGAGTCTTCGCTGTGAAACACGTTCATGCAATTGTAACATAAAGATATCTTTCCGTTATGATTATTATTTTGTTTCGACAGTAATCAGCTCGGATGTTTAACCCAACGATAATGATGATTGTCACCATTCGAAATCAATAATAAAATAATCGTCTTTTCTCTTCCGAGATACGAAGTCAATCTGAGAGGATAGATATTTTGTTTTTCATCGCATCCCAAGACG
Source organism: Pictodentalium vernedei (assembly GCA_031216915.1). Classification (NCBI taxonomy): domain Eukaryota; kingdom Metazoa; phylum Mollusca; class Scaphopoda; order Dentaliida; family Dentaliidae; genus Pictodentalium; species Pictodentalium vernedei. The sequence continues at coordinate 97,830,637 of CM062294.1, forward strand.
TTCACCACTACGGTGGGATTTTGTGCCTCAAAACGTTCGATGTGTTTTAACTGCGTTGGAAAAGTCACTCCGGTTCAATTGAGATTTTTAGAGGTTACCTCGTAAGAAGAAACTCTTTCGATGTTCATTTTGACAGGGTATAAAGCGGAAGTGACTGCCCATTTAAAACACTGATCATCTTTATTTTTCACGTTGATCACGGCGTGTTTTTTTGCTAGGAAATACGGTAATTTCACGTAGGAAGACCCTTTCAACAAATCGTTTTTAGTTATGTGAATTTCGAGTTTCAACATCTCACCGAACGTCCAATTACTACCTTCATGTTGATAATTCATGAGAGACGTCAACATTTTGTCTTTCATCTTTTCGAAAACGTCTGATAAATCTGAACCTCGAAATAAGGGTTCGACGTTAGATCTGAAATATGCATTTTTCACGATGCTCTCGCCGGACTTCACATCAATTTTATTCATCACGCAATGGAGTATCATCTTAATTTTTAGTCCCACATTCATGTGTTTGCGAAACAAATCCAATACTTTTTTCTTCACCCATTCCATGAACAATTTCGGATCTATTTTCTTCAACGAGGGAACCACGTCAAAAGTTTTAAAAATACCTTTGATCGCACTTTCCCGTTCCACGGACTTCGATTGAAATAGTTCCACGGTGAGTCGCGCTAGATATTCTTCTCCTTTCCCTTCGTCTATTGCTCATTGAAGTTCGCTCGATATATCTCGTTTGCCTAGAATCTGATGTGCATCACTCGTTTTCGTTTTTCTTTTCTTTTCTTTGGAAACTTGAAGTTCTTCTTCAACGGCTTTTCATTTAGTCGTCTTCTTATTTTTCACAATCGAAACGTTTTTGGTTTTTTTCGACGTCGGCATTTCGATTCCTTTTACTATCTTTTTCTTCTTCTCATTTTTCACAACCGATGCATTTTTTGACGTCGTTGCTATCAGCATTTTGTTTGCCTTTCCATCGTTTCGCAAATGTTTCTGTATGACATCAATCTTTTTTGATTTAGTTCTATGATTTCTGAAATGTGAAATTTTTAATAGTTTACAAATCTCGTTTAACTGTGGTATGGTTTTCTCATTTAAATTTTCCAATTTTTTTTTATCTGTTTGTTTCATTTTGTAAGAATATATTTTTTTTCCGAATTTTGTATTTAAATAATTTGTTAAAAAGTTTTGCTTTTTTACTCTTTTTAAATATATAATAATAAAAAAAAAAAAAAGTTAAATTTTAAATTCGATTTTTTTTTCTTTAATGTGTTTTTATTCAAAAACAATTTAAGACCGCTTTTATTTCTCGCTCGCAAACCGAACACGTTTTCTCATCTTCGGAATGACATTCTCTACAGTAACGCAGGTGTGCGCACGGTAGAAACAAGATGTTTGCGACACCTTCGCAGACCAGACACTTGGTGGTGAACGTTTTACTCGGTTTGTTTTCGACGAGTGACGATAACTCGTCCGCTTCCGCCATGAATTTGATGAGATGTTCTAAAGTTCGGAATTGAGACAGGGTCTTGTTCACGATGTTTAACGCATCATACAATTGTTCCTCGGTGTATCTGAGTTGTAACATATCCATCAATAATTTTTGGTTTTTATCTCTATCCCTCTCTTCGTCTTTGATTTTGATCAATCCCAACGTTAGGATCTTGTTCAAATAATCGCATTTGTCTTTTTCAATATTACTTATGTGTTCTAGTAAAGGTACGTCGTGAGGTTCCCAATTCATCAAATGTATGTCACAACAAAAACATTTGACTTTGTTGCCTCTACCCACGTAAACGAAACCTGCGGTGGCTAAATCTTCGGGTTTTTGAGCGGGATGCGAAGGCCAATTTTTAAACGTTTGAAGTCTTGCACGTTCTAGACTATAATTCGGATGTTTGGACTTGATCATTGTTTTTTACCTCAAAATTGAGTTTGTAAGAATTTTTTTTTTTTAACTTTTATTTATATATAAAGAGAAATAAAGAGAAACTTTTTTTTTAACAAATTATTATTTAAATACAAAATTTAAAATATACATTATTTGTAAGAATTCATAAAAAACCAAATAATCGATCATGACAACAACACCTAAAAGATGCGAATTGAAATTGAAACGAGACGAAAGGTATGAGAAATCCAGTTTTAATATCTATACATTACAACCACATGATCCCATCGAATTGAATGAGGTCGAGATGGTGGACTTAGAGCGCTACTACCGCAAATATCGAATGTGTTTGAAAGTGGATGAAGCCGCGCTCGATTTGTTTTACGAGTACCAAAGCAAACTGTTGATTAATATCATCGTCGCCAAAGACAGAGAATTCGACAGGGGTGATTTATTGTTGTCCTATGGAGGTTACATATATCCAATAATCTCACCCGAACTCGTGAAGAAATCGGGTGGTGAGAGCGCATTCGCCTATGAAAAAAAACTTAAAAGAGTAAAGATAAACATTCACACCATTTTCGTATGTGGAAAAATGATGAATGTCAACTTGCTAATAACGGACTTGGAAATATAAACAATAGAGAGATTGAAATTAAAAATTTAACTTTTTATATATATATATAAAGAGAAAAAAAAACTTTTACTAAAAAAAATTTTACATTAAAGAAAATTAAAAATTAAAAAACCAACTTTTTTTTATATATATAAAGAGTAAAAAAAAACAAAAAAAAAACAAAACTTTTTAAACAAATTATTATTTAAATACTAAATAATCGATCATGAAGACAACAACACCTAAAATATGCGAATTGAAATTGAAACGAGTCAAAACGTATAAGAAATTCGGTAATAAAATCTATAGATTTCAATGACACGATCCCATCGAATTGAACGAGGTCGAGACGAAGGGCTTAGAGCACAAATATGAGAAATATAAGATGCCTCTGAAATTGGACGAAGCCGCGCTCGATTTGATTTATGAGTACCAAAGCGATCTGCAGAACATTGTCATCGCCGAGGATAGAGAATTCGACAAGGACGATTTGTCGTTGCCCTATGGAAATTACATATTTCCAAACATCTCATTCGAACTCATGAAGAAATTGGGTGGTGAGAGCAAGTTGACCGATGTAAAAAAACTCAAAAGAGTAAAGATAAACATTCAACACGTTTTTGAAAAAGGAGAAGACACGAGCGTCAACATGCTAATAACGGACTTGGAAATATAAACAATAGAGTGATTGATTTTTAGCAAAGAAAAATGAAAAAAAAAAAAAAAAAAAAGTAATAAGATCATCTTTAGATCTCATTTACGTTTTTTTTTTGTTTTTTTTTTTGTTTTCCTTCTTCTTCACTATCATCATAATATATTATAATAACATTTCCTTTTCTCTCAGTTTTCAGCGTCGATTCTTCTTTTTCTTTTTTTCTTTTTCTTTGTGATGTGATACGTTTATGGCAACATTTTTGTTTATCCGAATCATAATTATGAACGAATGTTGTGCATCTCTTGGTAACACTCGCATCATTACCAATCTCTTCAGAAGGTAGTGGTGACTGTGGAAAGCATCGTCTCATTCTCAACCGTCTATCCCGCGCTTCATCTATCTCTTTCATTAGTTCTTTCCTTAGATATCCATCATTAGCGTCTAACCATTTTTTTATTTTTTCACTCTCTGGCTCGCGATGTTCGTCATTATCGTCAAATTGTTTCTCCACCTTTTCATCCAGGTGATAAATTTGTTTCTCCACCTTTTTACCCGTTTTAAATATATTATTTTATACTTTCTATGATTTTATATATTTTATATAATTTTATATTTATAATAACATATTCAAAATCGGTATGTTCTTAAACGGCGAATTCTCACCGAGCAACAAACCCTTGCCGAGTCGCTCGACATTCCGTCCACTCTTCAGATAGAGACCGTTTCCTCTCAGAGAGTTGCCACCTCTAACGGGTTCTAGATACAAATCTTTACCGCTGTCATCTGCGTGAACGTGACACACGGCTCCTCCCTTCTTCAAAAACAGTCCGCTGCCACCCATTAATTTCTCAACCGCCGAACTAGCGAGTCCCGTGAGAGCTCCCACGCCGAGAGTCTTTCCGAGAAAGGGTAGCGCCTTTGCGGCGAAGGGTAATGCTTTTGCGGCTATTCCTGCCAATAGCGGTAGGAAACCACCTTTCATTCTCAAATTGTATCTCAATTGAGTGGGACTCATTCTCACCGTCAACCCTCTTCCATCGCGAATCACTTTCTCCATCCTTTTGATTTAACTTCTGGTCCAGGCGATCGAATCCTGACCGCCTCTCGTCAGATCTTCGTGAGTGAATTTGAATCTCACCACCTCGCCTCGAGTTGTTAACGCTCTCTTAAGTTTCTTCCTCTGTCCTGCGGATATGTTCACGTTTTTAACCACGTATTCTGTCATAATTCTGTTTGTTTTTTTTTAAAATATATTTACTTCAATTGTTTCTTGTTTAATAATTATATTAAAATAATTTTGTAAAAATTAATATTGCCGTTTATTTTATTTTTTTGTTATCTAAAAATAATTTTTTTTTTTTTGCTTTTATATTTCTCTTATGTGAAATCGTATCGTCACTCTCTCTCCGCGAAGATCTAACAGTTCACCATTTTGATCCATCAACGTGGTTTTGAGACTATACAACGTGTTTAAAATCACTGGTAGATAAACTAAATTTCGAGGTCGCTCCACGATCTTATAACCCGGCGACACGTTTGGAAAGAAGGAATAGATCGTCGGTTGAGCGCTACCATTCACGTAGCTTCCAGCAATCACGTCCACGTTCACCAGAATGCTATTGACAGCGAGAATGTCGACCGTATTTTCAGATGCCGCGTGGCCTCGATAATCTTTCGATCGAATCCCAACATCTTGCCTATAGAATCGTCCATGTTGAAATCCACTCGTAAATTATCTTCCAAATCCAACATCGTCTGTAAGGTATTAGGATTGGGAGCGAGTCTGATCTTGTTGCTTCCCTTTCCATCCGTCTTCATTCGCGTCTGAATGTAATGGTTCAAATCGTCTATGTCGTAACTCCCTTTGGGAATTCGAATCTCCAACCAATCCGTTCCGTCGGAATACTTGAACGAGTTATTCTTTTCGGTGATGTTGGGAAAGGAATAATAAGTCTCCAGATTCACCAAAGCCATCTCGTAAGTTTTCTCTCTATTCAATTCGATGGAAGGTTCGAATTTCGTAGCGAATCGAGTCGAATCGCCACTCACCACGATTTGAATGGATTGTTTTGCAGCCGTATTCTCGGCTATCCGTCCTAACAATTCTCCATGTTCGAACATTATATTTAATTTAATTTTTTTTTTTTTATTCAAAACTAATTATTTGAAGATTTATTATTTTTCTAATTTTTATTTTCACGCTCTATCTTATTATTACCATCGGAAACATAAAACTTGTCGAATCCGCACCGATATTTTTCGCGATTAAATTCGCTTGTCAAATCGATCACGACGAAATTGTAAAGTCCACCATCCCAAACCCTCTTGCAGAATCTCCTGAATTCCGCAGCGCTCATGTCGTTTGCGACGTGATCGCCGTCGATGTGATTGAAATTCTTGAGATCTTGGCGAAAGAGACATAGAAAATTAGCGTTCTCCCTTATCGTCTGTCTGGGTAATCGAAAATAATTCTGCGACATGTAGAAACAGTCCACGGTGCTGTGTCGACCCCTAACGTAATACGATTCGCATCGGTTCTGTCTCTCCAAAAGCAGATCGTCGAAAATCATGAGATTCTTATCTTCCGATTTCAGTTCTCTAGGATCTGGAACGTCGCTAGCGTTCTCATAAAATCGACACTCGACGTTCGAAGATGCATTTCTCTTCATCAGCTCCGTCGCCGCACCGTCCAAAATGGTCGAGAGCGGAGCTCCGCTCTTGTCGAAATCCTCCCTACTGTCAAAGATTCTGGCTATGACGTCCATGGGCAATCTGCGATCCATGCACTCTCGAAGCAATCTGTATTCGGGTTGAAACAAGCTCTTGCCAAACACGAACAATCTGTCGTAATCCAACCAGTCGGGTCGGGACAACAGATTCATCAACAGATTGGTCTTTCCACAATTCGATTTTCCCACTATCAAACCTCTTATGCTCTTGGGAAAGAACTCGTTATCCGACCTCTTGGTCGCGGCGTCGTTCCAAGACATATCTTTAATGTTCATCTTTGTTTTTATTTTGTTTGTTATTTTAGATTCTTTTCAAACACAAATTTTTTTTTATGTTTTTCAAACTCTGTTTTTTTAATGTTATTATTTTTTATTTATATCGCACCGTCGCGAGTTCTCTTCAATCCGGATCCACTCGTCATTTTGGCTAAATCTTGTATGGGCACCACGGCATCCTTAAAATCTTTCCAACTTTTCGGCGATCGCTCTAACGCAGCTCGCTTCGCCGGCGGACTGATCAACTTGTCGATCAAGGCGTCGGCTGCCCTCTTGCCAGCCACAGAAGCTATCCTACCACTGGCTTCGGAAGCGGCTTTCTTACCAGCATCCAAAGCCGTCTTCTTACCGACCTCAAACGCGGTCGATGCGAGTTTTCTACCCGCATTGCTCGTGAACGCTCGCATTATAGAATCGACGATGCCAGAACCGCCTTGAACGTAAGTTCTGACGTATCCCCTGTTCTTTATCACCAACATATTTTATTTTTATGATATATTTTGTGTTTTTTTTTTCACTGGTAAATCGTTTTTTGCCGTTTAAATACTTTTATTATTCTAGTGTAAGAATTTACTGTTTTATTTTTTTTGTTTGTTTGTTTGTTTGTTTGTTTCTCTCTCTACTTATTATATACACATCAATCCTTCAATTCGTTCATCAGCCTTTTATACTGATTTTTATTCAAAACCTTCTGTCTCAACAATTCGTCAGATATAGCAACTATCTGATTATCTAATCCCGTGTTACCAGCCCGTCTGCTCGCCATCAACAAACTCAATCTCTGAGACAGAGCGTCGGAATCGCTCGGAAGAAAAGTGGTTTTCACCCCTTTGCCAGTCACCGATTCGACGAACTTCTTGTTCATATCCCATGTGGGTTTCACCACTTTCGTCCACTTGTAACCTCTGTTGGCTTTGGGTCTCGTCTCTCTGGCATCGTTATTTCTCTTCATGGCGTGCGTTTGAACTAGAATGTCTCCGTAATTGTCGAAATCCTGTTCCGTGTAATCTCCAGGCTTGTCGTAAAGAAGCAATCTCCGCAGACCATCAGTTTCTTTATATTTATCGAACCCACGATCAATTCATCATCATCCATTTCCACTAACGTATCACCTACAAAAGTTCTACCCTCAGAATCCTTATAAATTCCATGCAACTGATCTCTCTTACCGCCATCATCATCGGACGATGCGACGCTACTAGTGGTGATAGTCGAAGCCGTATCATCAGACTCGCTCATATCTGTTTGAATTCCCGTGGGAACGTAATCCGGTGTAGATTGAACGGAATACCGATTTCCAAAACTAGGAGGCAACAAACCCATTCTCAAAGAACTCTCCTTTATGGGTCTCAATTCTTCGACTATCTCCTTCCTGCTTCGCTCTTGACCCTCCGTCACGGGTTTAAATATTTTTGTGGCTTCGCGTCTGAGTTCCATCTCACCAAGACGTCTGCTCCTATCAGCTGACTGAATCCCCTTCTTAGCACGTTCATACTGTTCTAAAATTCGATCTCGGTGTCTAGAATCCATCTGTAAAAACATCTTTCGTTTTAATTGTTTTTATTTATTTTTTCAAAAATTAAATGTTTAATTATATTTTTATGTTTTTGTGTTTTAAGTAATAAAAAACTCTTTCCGTCCTAATATAATAATCTGAAAATATTCACATCTCAAACTGACTGTGTTAATTGAAGTTTAAAAAAATACGTTTAAACAGTACATGACAAACCGGTTTCTGATTTAACGCATTTTGACAGTAGTGTTTACATTTGTCAAAAGATCTTCATTCATTCACACATCAATTCACCGAGTGTCGAATTAAGTGAGAATCTTTTTTGATGACTGCGATTGCTATCATGAATATATTAAAAATTTTACCACTCAAAACCTAATTGAGCGGAAAATGCGTTTTAAACATTCCGATAAGTGTTTTTGACTTTTTCCAACGAACGCTTAACAGTCAATCTATCTGATCAAAGCAAAACACAAATATCTATTACAGATCAACGCCCCTTCGAACAAAAAAACCCTCAAAACTCAATTTTTATCCGTCCCATCAACAGAAAACATCAGTGTCTATAATACAGACTATATTCATAATCGACTCTTTTTGAACAAAAAACCTCATTCACTCATTACGATAACTTGTGTTAGTTTTTTTTAACTTCAGGAAGACGTGACTGGGTTTGCAAATTTCCAACCACACCGACGACGACAACACTCTTCGTTCAAAACATTTTCCATCGAGTGCTCGTCGCGATCACCTCGCAATAACGTACCCAAATCTCACTTCGAGAAACGCGAAGTGGGTTTGAGAGTTCAAACATCACATCTTCACACATTTCCATCAAGTGTTCGTCGCGATCACCTCGCAATAACGTACCCTAATCTCACTTCGAGAAACGCGAAGTGGGTTTGAGAGTTCAAACATCATCTCTTAGTAGGTAATCACACATCATCTTGCCGATTCTAACAATCTGCAAGTGGATCTCCGTATACGCCCCATAGGGTTTTCAGTGTTAAAATCGGACGCGAATATTAAAATCGGCGAGACGATCATGTTAGAATTCTCAAAACGTTTTTTGCTCGCAATTTAACACTGAATCCTATGGAGGAAACTCACTTGCCGATTTCAATCAAAACGGTACATGTACTGTACGAAACATTTCATGCGTTCTAGGATACAATCAGTGATGTTTGAATTCTCAAGGGAATTCTAAAGCACCCTAAAAAACGTTAAAAATCTTGTACACGTACACGATTTTAACACTAAATCCTATGGAGGTGTACATGTACACGTACACGTACATGTACGATGATGGTTGAACTCTCATTTATTACCTACTCCGGTCCGAGACGAAGTCCAGGATCGTTTATTAGCCAGAGGACTGTTATTCAGTCCTCAAGGGCCGTTAATAGACCAGAAAGGCCCCACAAAATCATGTTATTACTATTATTACCATCACTGGAAGCGGGCGACGGGCTGTTGATTAATTTTGTTTTCATTAACGCCCGTCGCTCGTTTCCGGTAGCATGACGTCGTGAATTACTGAGTTTTACCGCCCCGCTAAACTCCGTTAATATACTAGAGAACGCCTGCTAAAGTGGTAATAATATATGCGTGGAAAATAGCATATAATAGCAGTCGCCACTCAAAAATGTAATTCAGTGGAGCCCCTCTGCTTTTTTCCAGTTCATTGAAACACAACAAAACAAACACTCCCAATCCCCCCCACCCCCACCCCCACCCCCACCCCCACCCCCATAAGACACCTGGAATATTTCAGCGGCACAATCAAGGTAATTTCGGAAGTAGAATCTCCCTGAACTCTTCTTCTAGCATCCGGTCTCTAGATTCAGATTCTTTATTCACGGTATACATACATGTAAAGTGGTTACAAATATACGTATTGTACAAATATACACCAGGAACTTGGTTAAACACCCCCTGTATTTTTTCGCAGTGGTGTTAACCCTTTACCTAACCTGAAAAGCAGACGACACTTGCAAAAATAATTCTTCAATAACTAATTTTTTTTCATTTTTTGTCTCAAAAACATAGGTTATGACCCCTCGTTAGAACGAGCTCGACGAGCTCGTTCCACCGAGGGGTCATAACCTATGTTTTTGAGACAAAAAATGAAAAAAATAATGAAAATTAATTGGCGACTTTTGAGAATAGCGCTGGCCGGTTTTGGCCGTTACGTTAGGTAAAGTATTAATAGAAACTATCATTACTTTCATGCTATATTTAAGATGACCAAAAGTGATTGTTTGAGGAAAAAATGGTCTATTGACAAATGAAAGACAACACAATGTTGAAAATATGCAGAATTTTAATGGCGCAGATTACGCATATCTGTCACGACTGTTTTTTGATGGAAAAATGTTGTCTCGACAAGTATGGAGCTGGAACAGTCCTTGATGAAACAATGCCAGTAATTACAGACAAAAAAATGTAATTTGTGATCTCCTGAACACAATAGCAGTGTCTGACTTCAGTAGCGAGTGTATCCACCACGTGCCCGGATGACAACCTGAACCCTCCTCCGAATGCTACCATTGTGCCTTCTGATACGGTCCAGAGGCAACTGCTACCACTCCTCATGCAAAACAGTTTCCAAATCGGTCAAATTCTGTACAGGCGGATCCCTTGCTTGTACACGATTTTCGAGAAAGTCCCAGATGTGTTCTGAGGGATTCAAATCGGGGCTCATTGCAGGGCAAGGTAGTTTTTAATAGCTTTGTTCTGAAAGAATTCGCTCACAGCATGGGAACGATGTGGCCTTGCATAGTCGTCCATGGATACAGGGCGAGTAGCCAAGCGATGGTTGTCAAAATGAGGCACGATAACCGGATTGAGAATGTCCCGGATGAACTGATGACCATTGAGATTCACACGTACTGTCACCATACCAAGTTTACAATTACGAGAGAGGCACCCCCAGAGCATTACTGGTCCTCCCCCATAATGAACAGTAGGTCTGATGTTCCTGGGCATGTAAGCAGTATTTCTATGCCTCCGCACTTTCACACGACCACCTGTGACGTGAAGAAGGAACTTACTCTCAAGTCTGCTGATGAGAGAATGACTATAGCCATGTTGCTATCAAGTAGCTTTGAATGACATGCTTGTTGCATGACTGCTAACGATTTGCCATCTAAGTGCCTCTGACAGTCTCATCCTTGCCATGTCAGCATTTACTTATAAAATAAGTGACAAATTTTCTTGTTTTATATCCAGATATTGCATGTGGATGATAGAGTTTTTTGTGACATTCGTGGGTAGCATGCTTCACGTGGACGAGGGGATGTGTTTGGGGTACGCTATCAACCAGAAACATCATGTTTTTTACGAGAAGAAATGCACTGCAAGATATAGCAATCATTAAAACCTAATAATCAGTTACTGCAACTTCACTGCCATGAAACATTTCAGGGGCTACTTAATAAGTTCCAGGTGTATATAATAAGTAGTATACCGCGGAAAGCGGCATAGCCAGATTGCCTGCCAACTCCTGGAAGATAGAGTAATTGCAAGCAGACTGTGGCCAAATGAATGAACTTAGAACAATGCATGTGATACATGATTGTAAATGGGGATCGAATCATTTCGTTTCCACGACCAGAGATATGGTCCATCATTTACGTCACCGAAAAGTTGGTGCTTCAGGGTTGGCAAGAAGCAACCGGATTATTGGACTCCCACTACTACTCATCGTAACACCTGAGAGCGGCAACAAGCCCCATCCCGAAGTTCGTGTCGTTTAGACTGCGTCAAAGAGGTAGGTCATTATGTTTCGGCTTTATAATCACGTCAGCTGGATCACCAATACAGGTGACCTGATGATAGAAGAAGAGACCCTTTCGAGAAGACCTAATCGAATTATAGAGACGAATTCAAATTAAATCGAATTTCGAATCAACTCCTTCATTATTTTATAAATTTATTTTCTTCTTGTAAAGGTAGCTGGCTGTCTTTCGTGTTGCGTCTATGTTGCGTCTATGTCCAAATATGCACGTTCAGTGGCGTAGGAAGCATTTTGCACTTGCGATTGAGAATGCCCCAATTCCCGAGGACACTTTTCCGTAAATAGAGGGTATGAAATGAGTGTTTTGGTCACACGATATTTATGAAACAAGTCTAAGAATGTTCCATTTTGCCGAGCCTCTGGCGAGGCACAACGGAAAATTCGTACAGGAGTTTCATAAATATCGTGTGACCAAAACACAAATGTCATATTTTGTTTATCATATGACACCACAGTTACCCAAAACACATCTTTTTGATAGAAAAGGGGTGTTAAAGAATGGAATTTCACCTCGAACGTCATGTATTTGACTGTGACGTGTCAGAGCTGCGCGCAGTAGTCATACGACATAACCACACTGATTTGACACAGATCTTTTCAGTAATAACCAATCAGAAAGCGTTCTTTTGAAACTGACAAATCAAATCAACTGAGGTCTTATGAAGCACTAATTAATGTTTATTGCAAATATGAAAGGGCAATAAACCCAACAAATGGTGAAGTCATGATAATTCCAATTGCCACTTCACCAACAGTCTTTTTCAACTATTTGGAGGTTCAGTATGACAAATGTATTTTTTCATAGCAATTCCACCAAATGTTTTTGTTAAGACTTGTATTTCTCTTATTTTGCAATATATATACCATGCATCATTTGTTTGTTGTTGTTTGTTATAGAATTTGTTTTCAGTTGTGAATAAAAATAAATGTTTTCGGCTAGTAGCATTTGGAATATCTTTTGATACTTGATTCTCGAACTTTTGTCTGAGCAAAAAAATGTTTGATATTCTTTTTGGATGGTCAATTCCTCTTTTTTCTGAAGTAGAGAGGCAAATTAAATTTTTTGACTTCAAGAACATAGCCTATAACACCTCGTTAGAAGCAGTGGCGTAGCGAAAAATCGTGTGCCCCCCCCCCCCTCCCGCGAGATAGACACGGGGACCCTTTCATAATGGTGGTTGCCTTTAAAACGGGAGCAAATTTAGTGTTGTTACCGTGCACAGCATACATGATTTCACGTAGTACATACGCCATAAATTAAATGAAGGTATAGCCTATAGGATCGATTCTAAAAGTACGACTCTGTAGATTTTTTCATTGCATGTTTTAAGTTTCACCCCCACTATCCAACAATACACACATGCACGCCCAACATGTGTGACTTGAGAGGCACCATGTATGTATATTGTTCATTTCTCACCCCTATTAGTTACAATGATGTAGCGTTCACTTAACCCTTTATCTAACCTGAAAAGCAGACGACCCTTGCAAAAATAATTCTTGAATAACTATTTTTTTCATTTTTTGTCTCAAAAACATAGGTTATGACCCTTCGTTGGAACGAGCTGGACGAGCTCGTTCCAACGATGGGTCATAACCTATGTTTTTGAGACAAAAAATGAAAAAAATAACGAAAATTAATTGGCGTTTTTTGAGAATAGCGCTGGCCGGTTTTGGCCGTTACGTTAGGTAAAGGGTTAAAAGAATAATACATAGACTACAAAGAGTACGTCGTGTGGAAGTGAGAGTTTGAAATTATGTGTATTTGGTACACAGTCTAGCTCTCTCCCTTTCCCTCTTTCTTCCAACGTGGGGACGTCCTTCAAGACGGGGCCCCCCTTCTAGCCGGCCCCACCCCCGCCGCAATGCGGGCACTGCGGGCCCATCCCCTACGCCATGGTTAGAAGGGACACGACGGGCTCGTTTCAATGAGAATGATAATCTGTTTTGGAGTAAAAACTGAAATAATAAAAAAATTTGAATGACGGTTTATTTTAGGCGAAGGGTTAAAATAATCACAAAATGATCGTTACAACATCACCAGACAATTCAGGCCCAATAAAGTCTCCTCGATGTTAAGACGCTTGTTCTTTCCCATTTCTGTCTCTGTGTCTGCTTTTTTGTCTGTATATCTGTCGGTCTATCTGTCTGTCCACTGATGCTAAACCGATCTCATGATGCATCATTCACATTGACCTTGATGTGACAAATAATCAAGCAGCAAAATTTCATTATAATTTAACCCTCACAAGCACAATTTTCTCATAATGCAGCTAGAAATTTAACCAATTCAATTTTCCTTGAGCTCTGTCACACAAGAATTAATTGGTTAAAATCGTAGATTCATTATGACAAAAACATCAGTCTTGACATTTCGATATTTCTATATCATTCAGCAGATGGTTAATGAATAAAGCAATAGCCCCGGAAAGACAAGCCGAAAAATTCGATATTCAACCCAGTTTAGCTTGGTTGATGGTCCACCCTCAATCAACATATAATGGTTATATTAAAAAGTCATCTTATGGTGAAGTGTATCTAAAATAAATAACCGGATCTGGCACCTGCAAGCAGGTTTTAAAACAAACATGCCCCGGATGGCCCCTGATAGTGTTTTGTGTGGTGAGTACACTGCAGTAACATACTTTTTGTAGGGATCAAAGAGGTGTAGATTTTTATTTTAAACAATATATGCAGAAAATGTACCACCCGAAAAGAACAAAGGCGACTCAAAAAATAATGCATGAAAATGCGTTCAGCAGCAAGTAACGACAGAAGACAAGTTTCAATGCTTATGAAAGATAGACAGAAGGAAGAAAAAAGGACATAACATAAAACAAAAGAAGTAAACAATTTCTGAAAAAAATTGATATGGATAAGAATGAAAATGATGAAAATTCGGGAGGAACTGAAAAGAAATTCAGCAGTCTTAAATTATGAATGTCCTTCATCATATACCAAGAATAACCCAAACCTACATGTATAGGGTAATACAAATTTAACATATTCAGTGAATTAAAGTAAAATAGACCATCTTAAAATAATGTCTTTTTCCTGAACACTCATTAAAGTTGGGATGAGACACAATAACTCCTTGTGGCATGAAAATCGTTTTATCGCAAGAATATAATCTGGAGAAAAGCTGCAAATTTGTGGAATGCAGCAAAGACTGTTGCTGAGTGTTCAGTAACGGGCAGGGGTTCAGAAACTAACATTCTAAATTTCTCTAAAATATGATTGTGTCCATCAAAAAATACACTCCGGCCCAGGTCAGATTTCGTTTGAGGTAAGCCAATGCACTTTCGCAGTACTCTACCAAGCACGCTTAACACTTCAATTATAGCCGCTGTTGGGGCATGAGGACCAAATAAACATAAAAGCTTCGCCTAACGTACTAGATTCAAACCACCGTTTTTGGCAATGTATGATGGTCTAGTGATATAGGTGTTGGATTCATGGATGCCAACCGACGTTGGTAAGGGTCAGGGGGTAAGATTTGCTAAGGGTTCGGCGAAGGATAAGAAACCAATTCAAATTTCACAAAAAACGTGATTGTATGTTTAGAAAGTACACTAAAGTCCAATAATCCAACATGCTTCTTTGTAGTCATCTCTGACTTCTTTTGTCATGAAAATCGACTTTCGATAAAATTATCTCCCTTGAAATCATTAGACAGGAGAGGAAAATCTAATTGAGAAGCAAGAAATTGTTGAGAAAAAACTATGATATGATTAGAAAATAAAGCCAAGTTTCCGTTTATTACTTTTAATAACTCCGACTCTGAGAGCTGTCTGTTGTTTTCGTTTATTAAAAGTTACAAAAGGAAAATTGGCTTTTTATGGAAAGATAATTAGAAGCAACCACTTCACATATAATCCCCATTAGGAACATCTATCAGTATTACACCTCCCAAAACTGAACGTACACTTTGGCGTTTTGTTGAACGAATGTATTTTACAGTAATTTGTCAGTTTTTATGCTTCCCGGGAAAAAGTACCAAATCTCACGTCCCAAACCTTTAGATTAATGGAAGGGACGAGGTCTGTATTATTTATTTATTTATTTATTGGTGTTTAAGGTCACGTACTTATGCACAATGACTAATCATGACCGTGACCGTTTTACGGGTGGAAGCCGGAGTACTCGGAGAGAACCACCGAGCAACGACGAGCAGCTGCCAGCTCCCCAAGATCGTAACTCCGCACTGCTGCACAGGCAGGGTTAGATTGGTTGAAGACGTGCGCACATCGACGTGCAGTACACCTTAGTACACGGCGTCATCGTTCCCCCATGTGGACAATCGGGGTTAAGTGCCCTGCCCAAGGACACAACGCGGGAGTCCGAATAGATTGCTCAGATGGTCACCCCTCCGAGGACTAACCGGACTCGACGTTGCTTAACTTCGGTGATCCGACGAGAACCGGTTACCGCAACGCCACCGCGCCCCCGTGTCTGTATTATATATCACTCACTATTCCTCAAGTGTTTTCTCATCATCCTGTGATCCTGCAAAGACCTTCAGTAGTTCTGTAATTGATGGATGTTTTGTAAGTTACATACAAGAGCTTATAGTTTAGTATAGTATAATACAGTGCGGTATGGCACAGTGCAGTGCAGTGCAGTACAGTGCAGTACAGGGCAGTATACGATGCAGTATTGTAGGTACGGTGCTGTACGGTGCAATACAGTGCAATACAGTACAGTATAGTATAGGTATCACAGAACTAAATATTTTCCCTTAGGCGACCGTTATAACGTTCAGGTGGAAAAAAATATGATCTCATCGCTTTAATTTTGGCATTCAAATATCTCTGTCAAGTATAGCCCTTCAGACAACTTTTTCTGATCTGAAAACAGGGGGGTCATGCAACAAATAAGAGAGAAAAACTGACACAAAGGGAAGTACCGGTCACGTGCACATATTTTTCAGGGAATTCCCTACAAAAACACACAAAAAGTAAATTGTATTTTTCAGGTCCAAAAATGATCAAATTACCCTCTTTTTTATCAGGAATATTCAACAATAATGCAAGATGTCAATAGAATGTTTCAAACTTGAAACAGTGGATTTTCCCAAGGCTGTTCATTTTTAGAGATTGCGTCATTTCCAGGTGCAACATTTTAAGGCGGTGTAAAAGGAATGGAAGTCCGTAGGAACGTTAGTCCCTCTGGACTATTATTCCGCGGAATTATAGTCCTAGGTCTAACATTTCTAGGAATAGTAGTTCGGCGGACTACTATTCCTAGAAATGTTAGACCTAGGACTATAATTCCGCGGAATAATAGTCCAGAGGGACTAATTTTCCTACGGACTTCCATTCCTGTTACAGCGGTTCACTCTAATTCACTCTAATTTCAATATTTAGTTCCGCGATACCTATAGTATAGTATAGTAAATGAGGTGGTCCGAGCTAGGAGAACAGTTAAATCTCCCATTTTATCTTAGCTCCACATTTTGATACTACTAAATCCTCTGGTCCTGGCTTTGCATTGCACCCCAAATTAGCCTCGAATTCAATAGCCTATGAAACTGTAACATTTCCTGCTCACCAAATCAGCATGCACAACCTTTTCTTTTTTTTCATCACAATTTTACCTCAAGGGGAAGTCGGAAGACAGCCAGTTTGGCTATGACTTCTCCTAGCAGTATGCAGACAGCTCATTTAAATTGTCGTACATGTCATGTATTTTTCTATTCCTATGTTTATATTTATTGTCTTTTTTCTTAGTTATTGTAATGTATACTGCTGAATAAAGTCATCATCATCATCATCATCATCATCATCATCATCAAGAACTTTGTAGTACTGTAGCCAGCCCATTTCACACTTTCATGTAGCTACCGTAAAGAAAGTGGACCAGATAATCACGAGAACATCATCTAATGAGCTGCACACTGAAAATTAAAGTGTTAAAACTGACACTTTCAATGTGTTAAACCCATTCAAACTCTTAGGGTTTGATTTTAACTCTCGAAGTGCAATGCTTTAAGCACTTAGACATTACAATCGTCAGACATCTGAAACTTGAATGGATGGCACTTCCTATGTGTCTAGCATTGGTGGTTCTTACAGAATCGTCCATAATTTGATTTGCGCGCTTGGTGGGTACATAATTAAAAGGACACAACGCAGATGACGCGGATAAGGCTCGAGAGTTCGAGCCTGATCCGCGTCATCTGCGTTGTTTCCTTTTAAGTGTCGCGACATTACACTTGTCAAGTGGTATTATTGTCAACACCTGTCAAGTTCTGGGTTATCGACACTTGAACAAAGTGCTAGTTCAGCACTTATTAAGTGTTAAATACAGCACTTCAAGTGTAGTTTTTAACACTTTAGTTTTTAGCGTGTGGATTCCAGCCATCCAGCCATAGTCGTTTTGGCGGTGTGCATTGATCCAGTGGTTTTGGTGTTGGAGTTCTGATTACCAGGCGGGATTGCCGACGGTTCGATTCCCAGTCGGAGATCAGAAATCAGCATTCAAATGCTTCGAAAACATGATGTGTCCTTCAACACACACACTCAGGCCCGTGTCAGCCTTCGTGTGAAGCCAACCACATCACTTCTGTTGTACTGTAGCCAGCGCGTTTCACACTTTATGTAGGTGCCTTAAGGAAAGTGGTCCAAGTGATCACGAGAACATCATCTAAGATGGATTCCAGCCATCGTTTTTTTACGGTGTGCAGTGGTCCAGTAGTTTAGGTGTTCCTGATTGCCAGGCGGGATTGTCGATGGTTCAATTCCCGACCGGGGATCAGATATCAACGTCCAGTAGTTTAGGTGTTCCTGATTGCCAGGCGGGATTGTCGATGGTTCAATTCCCGACCGGGGATCAGATATCAACATTCTCCTCTCTTCCCCAATTTCTCTTCACTGGTGATCTCTTTTCCGATAACTCTTTCGTAGTCTTTTCTTTAGTATCAACTCTTTCCATAAATCTAACTATGTCTCTTAGGCTAATGTGATACATTATATGACCTACTCGCCATATGTATTTATCTAACAGTCATATAGATTTTGGCCTGAAAACCACGAGAAACGGTACGTATCACATTATGTGTTCCGATTCCGTATCATATAGACGACTCATTCTGATTCCGTATCATATAGACGACTCGTTTCCGTTAGCGCTACGGGCTATCATAACAGGTGCATGGATACATTCTATCTGCGTTTCAGTGATCGATCGAACATTATGTCTCAAAAATATTTAAAAATAATTTAACCCTTTACCTAACATGAAAAGCAGACGACACTTGCAAAAAAAATTCTTGAATAACTAATTTTTTTCATTTTTTGTCTCAAAAACATAGGTTATGACCACTCGTTGGAACGAGCTCGACCTATCTTTTTGAGACAAAAAATGAAAAATTAATGAAAATTAACTGACGATTTTTGAGAATAGCGTTGGCCGGTTTTGGCCGTTACGCTGGGTAATAGGGTTAAGATTTAATCTGTGTATGTGACAGAATTGTTAGATAAATGAATTATCATGATAATGTGCATGTCCTGTGATTTGCATCAGATTCTCGGTGGTGTCCAAAAATGGGATCACAACTCGCCGGCAAAGCACATTATAATCTGTATAAACACTAATGTTCAATTTGTATTTCGGAGACAGCTTAGATAAGCATTCATGCTTGCTGTTGAATCCAATTTCATTGATTATACTGTTATTCCTATTGATTTTTACGTTAGTACACTATGATGTATCAGTTTAACTTTGAAATAAAATAATGTTTAAACTAAATTAACATTCCAAATTTGGGGAAAACATGGTTGTGTCCATCAAAATACACACTACTTTCTGGGAGCAAAGGTAACTTATAGCGTCCCGTAAGCTTTGTTTGGAAAAAAAATGAAAATTCCTGGTTATTTCCCGAATACTGTGGATAACAGTGATCCATTCTTGTTAAGTTGATCCAAGTTATGGCAATGCAACAGTTGAGTTCTACTCTGACGCAATTCAAAAGCCGCATACACAGAATGACACGCGTATGTGAATGGGTTAATCGATATGGCACGAGTGCCAGGGAGGAAGAATAGAACGAGAGGCCGTAGGCCACGATGGCACAATGCCATATCGATTAACTCATTTAAACACGCGTGTCGTTCTATGTTTATTACACGCCTTCACGTCTATAAAAACAGTTATTAGAAGGACACTCGGCAATTCATTTGACAACTATCAACAAAAATAATACATTTTATCGCCAAGCAAATTTGGGAGGGGAACCCGTGCTTCTATTTCGTCCCTTAGTTCCAATGTGTTCTATGTACCAACTTACACATAGAACACATTGGAACTCAGGGGACGATTTTCAGCTATCGCTGGCGATTCAACTTGTAAGTACGTTGCACGATTCGTAGAAAATTCCTGTGAAATTTCGCTTGTGTTTAAAAATAGTCCGTCGACGATTTCCGTTCCGCACATGTGTGCGGAACATATTTTCATTTTCCGCATGGTTTAGTGTTGCTGTAGATGGGGATTACATAGAACAGGCGTGTAATAAATAGCAATACATTCATTAAAACAACACTATCATTTTCAAGCACCGGATGACATGTCACAAAAGAAAATTACGACCAGAAAAAACTCTCGAAATCTGAATAAAAAAAAATCTGCGGAGTCACTCAGTACACGATCACACTGTGTTCGGGATCTGAAACCCTGACTGAATTTATAGGACGAACAGTATCGTCGCCTAAGACAACGTTAAGTCAACTGTAAATTGCAAGTTACATGACGATGAATCTCCTTACATTTAATAACTTTATGTGTCAGTTCATATGTTTACATTCAGTGTTTTCGTTATTTTCGAATGAATGTGCAAATAAATTATACCATGCACCGTGTAGTGACAGATCCGGGAATTGCAATTAAAGTGAGTGTGGTGGTTCAGCTCAAAATTACTGAGTTGTCAGAGACCGTTCAAGTTTCCGGCAGCGAGAGAAAAGTAGTATGGTGCACAATGGTATTGTCCCCTCAATCATACTCTGGAATACCATAGTAGGGGTCCTAGTATACCAGGTTAGTTTTGGACAATACCAGGCGCGTAGACAGGATTCTATAGTATGGGTGCCCTTGCCATTTTTTTTGGGGGGGGGGGGGGGAGGGGGGAGGGGTTATTTCAAAGGCCGTTGTATGGGGTTTTGGGCGTCTCCACTACTCCTAACTAGTACCCTCCAGTTGTTGCTCCTTCCTCCTACTTCCCTGAAGTGGGAGGAGGGAGCAACGACTGGAGGGTACTAGTTAGGACTAGCCGTCCCCAATTCCCGAGAAAATATTGCAAAATTTACTGGTTTAGGAGAGAATGTGAGGCATTTGTAGAGTGTGTAGCTCATATATTGCTTCCATTTTGGTACTCAATGTTGTGTGAAAGTTGCGTTGGGCAAATGAGGGGTTTTTTTGGGGGGGGGATTTTAGGTGTGCGCTAGGCCCAACCCCAGCCCTCCCGTAGCTACGCCACTGGACAAACAATCGTGTACCATAATACTTTTTATAAGGGTGTCTCGGGTGCATTCGTGGCTTATTCCTTTCACATCAGTTTACTACATGATGTTTTAGGGTATCAGGAGTAAAAATTGTTTGTAAAAATGAACGTCAAGATTAAACAACAAGCCAATACGTAGTTTTAGGAAACCTAAGCAAAACACTTGATTTTGCCAACGTGTATGCATTGATTAGAGAATTAAGAAACTGTTTGGATACGTTCGCCGAGTCCGCCCTGTCTGAATATGTGTCTACCCTCAAGTTGACCATAAAAAATAATCACTGTAATTTCGGCACTGTATAATGGTTTATCCCCATTAGTCAGACACCCAATTGTCATACACTTCAGTTGTCAGACTGTTAATCAGGGATTAGCTGAAGTTAAAATAGATGATTATTTTTTGTTGTAAATGGAACAACCCAGATGTGTACAACTTGAATAAAATTTATTTTCACAATTTTGTTTGGTACTGTTTTTGTCCTTTTCAAGGAAGACAAATAATAAAAATACCAATTAATTATCTTCTGAAAAATAATCAAAACATGTAAATCACACATATATCATGTAATAACACTGATAACTTTAACCCTTTGAACCCTAGTGGCCCTTTTTTGATACGTCATAACGTCATTATATAGGATGGCTGTTCAATAAATGTGCTGGGTAGACCAATCAATACGCTGCACGTTGAAAATATTGATTGGTCTACCCCAAATAATGAATATGGACTCCTCTAATTGCTGTCATTGAACTGGCTTGGAAGATACCACAAGAGTTCACAGGGTTAATCAAACATTTGAAAACAAAATATTTTCTTCCAAACAGTTTACTGTTGGTTTATTTTTATTTTCTTGCAAAAACGATATTTGACTATTTATTGATATAGTTGGATTTTGACTATTTATTGATACAGTTGGATTTTGACTATTTATTGATATAGCTGACTATTTATTGATACAGTTGGATTTTGATTATTTATTGATACAGTTGGATTTTGACTATTTATTGATATAGTTGGATTTTGTCTATTTATTGATATAGTTGGATTTTGACTATTTATTGATACAGTTGGATTTTGACTATTTATTGATATATTTGGATTTTGACTATTTATTGATATAGTTGACTATTTATTGATATAGTTGGATTTTGACTATTTATTGATACAATTGGATTTTGACTATTTATTGATATAGTTGGATTTTGACTATTTATTGATATATTTGGATTTCGACTATTTATTGATACAGTTGGATTTTGACTATTTATTGATATATTTGGATTTTGACTATTTATTGATATAGTTGACTATTTATTGATATAGTTGGATTTTGACTATTTATTGATACAGTTGGATTTTGACTATTTATTGATATATTTGGATTTCGACTATTTATTGATACAGTTGGATTTTGACTATTTATTGATACAGTTGGATTTTGACTATTTATTGATATAGCTGACTATTTATTGATACAGTTGGATTTTGATTATTTATTGATACAGTTGGATTTTGACTATTTATTGATATAGTTGGATTTTGACTATTTATTGATATAGTTGGATTTTGACTATTTATTGATACAGTTGGATTTTGACTATTTATTGATATATTTGGATTTTGACTATTTATTGATATAGTTGACTATTTATTGATATAGTTGGATTTTGACTATTTATTGATACAGTTGGATTTTGACTATTTATTGATATAGTTGGATTTTGACTATTTATTGATATAGTTCGATTTTGACTATTTATTGATATAGTTGGATTTTGACTATTTATTGATATAGTTGACTATTTATTGATATAGTTGGATTTTGACTATTTATTGATACAGTTGGATTTTGACTATTTATTGATATAGTTGGATTTTGACTATTTATTGATATAGTTGGATTTTGACTATTTATTGATACAGTTGGATTTTGACTATTTATTGATATAGTTGGATTTTGACTATTTATTGATATAGTTGGATTTTAACTATTTATTGATACAGTTGGATTTTGACTATTTATTGATATAGTTGGATTTTGACTATTTATTGATATAGTTGGATTTTGACTATTTACTGATACAGTTAGATTTTGACTATTTATTGATATAGTTGGATTTTGACTATTTATTGATACAGTTGGATTTTGACAGTTTATTGATATAGTTGGATTTTGACTATTTATTGGTACAGTTGGATTTTGACAGTTTATTGATATAGTTGGATTTTGACTATTTATTGATATAGTTGACCATTTATTGATACAGTTGGATTTTGACTGTTTATTGATAGAGTTGGATTTTGACAGTTTATTGATATAGTTGGATTTTGACTATTTATTGATATAGTTGACCATTTATTGATACAGTTGGATTTTGACTGTTTATTTATAGAGTTGAATTTTGACTATTTATTGATATAGTTGGATTTTGACTATTTATTGATATAGTTGGATTTTGACTATTTATTGATACAGTTGGATTTTGACTATTATTTGATACAGTTGGATTTTGACTATTTATTGATACAGTTGGATTTTGACTATTTATTGATATGGTTGGAATTTGACTATTTATTGATATAGTTGGATTTTGACTATTTATTGATACAGTTGGATTTTGACTATTTATTGATATAGTTGGATTTTGACTATTGTTTGATATAGTTGGATTTTGACTATTTATTGATACAGTTGGATTTTGACTATTTATTGATACAGTTGGATTTTGAATATTTATTGATACAGTTGGATTTTGACTATTTATTGATACAGTTGGATTTTGACTATTTATTGATATATTTGACTATTTATTGATATACTTGACTATTTATTGATATAGTTGGATTTTGACAGTTTATTGATATAGTTGGATTTTGACTATTTATTGATATAGTTGGATTTTGACTATTTATTGATATAGTTGGATTTTGACTATTTATTGATACAGTTGGATTTTGACTATTTATTGATACAGTTGGATTTTGACTATTTATTGATATAGATAGTTGGATTGACTATTTATTGATATAGTTGACTATTTATTGATACAGTTGGATTTTGACAGTTTATTGATATAGTTGGATTTGGACTATTTATTGATCTAGTTGACTATTTATTGATACAGTTGGATTTTGACTGTTTATTGATAGAGTTGGATTTTGACTATTTATTGATACAGTTGGATTTTGACTATTTATTTATACAGTTGGATTTTGATTATTTATTGATACAGTTGGATTTTGACTATTTATTGATATAGTTGGATTTTGACTATTTATTGATACAGTTAGATTTTGACTATTTATTGATATAGTTGGATTTTGACTATTTATTGATACAGTTTGATTTTGACTATTTATTGATACAGTTTGATTGTGACTATTTATTGATATAGTTGGATTTTGACTATTTATTGATATAGCTGGATTTCGACTATTTATTGATATAGTTGGATTTTGACTATTTATTGATACAGTTGAATTTTGACTATTTGTTGATACAGTTGGATTTTGACTATTTATTGATATAGTTGACTATTTATTGATATAGTTGGATTTTGACAGTTTATTGATATAGTTGGATTTTGACTATTTATTGATACAGTTGGATTTTGACTATTTATTGATATAGATAGTTGGATTGACTATTTATTGATATAGTTGACTATTTACTGATACAGTTGGATTTTGACAGTTTATTGATATAGTTGGATTTGGACTATTTATTGATATAGTTGAATATTTATTGATGCAGTTGGATTTTGACTGTTTATTGATAGAGTTGGATTTTGACTATTTATTGATACAGTTGGATTTTGACTATTTATTGATTTAGTTGGGTTTTGACTATTTATTGATATAGTTGGATTTTGACTATTTATTGATACAGTTGGATTTTGATTATTTATTGATGCAGTTGGATTTTGACTATTTATTGATACAGTTGGATTTTGACTATTTATTGATATAGTTGGATTTTGACTATTTATTGATACAGTTAGATTTTGACTATTTATTGATATAGTTGGATTTTGACTATTTTTTGATACAGTTGGATTTTGACTATTTATTGATATAGTTGGATTTTGACTATTTATTGATAGAGTTGGATTTTGACTATTTATTGATATAGTTGGATTTTGGCTATTTATTGATACAGTTGAATTTTGACTATTTATTGATATAGATGGATTTCGACTATTCATTGATACAGTTGGATTTCGACTATTTATTGATACAGTTGGATTTTGACTATGTATTGATGTAGTTGGATTTTGAGTATTTATTGATACAGTTGGTTTTTGATTATTTATTGATACAGTTGGGTTTTGACTATTTATTGATAGAGTTGGATTTTGACTATTTATTGATATAGCTGGATTTTGACTATTTATTGATACAGTTAGATTTTGACTATTTATTGATATAGATGGATTTTGACTATTTATTGATATAGTTGGATTTCGACTATTTATTGATACAGTTGGATTTCGACTATTTATTGATACAGCTGGATTTTGACTATGTATTGATACAGTTGGATTTTGACTGTTTATGGATACAGTTGGGTTTTGACTATTTATTGATAGAGTTGGATTTTGACTATTTATTGATATAGTTGGATTTTGACTATTTATTGATACAGTTTGATTTTGACTATTTATTGATACAGTTGGATTTTGACTATTTATTGATATAGTTGGATTTTGACTATTTTTTGATATAGTTGACTATTTATTGATACAGTTGGATTTTGACTATTTATTGATATAGTTGGATTTTGTCTATTTATTGATACAGTTGGATTTTGACTATTTATTGATATAGTTGGGTTTTGACTTTTTATTGATATAGTTGGATTTTGACTATTTATTGATATAATTAGATTTTGACTCTTTATTGATGTATTTGGATTTTGACTATTTATTGGCATAGTTGGATTTTGATATAGTTGCCATCTGTGCTTTCTTTATTGTACTTCATATTTTTCATTTTATTGTCTTTTCTTTTTATTTATCACAAAAATCCCTATTTTTGTATGATTATTCATGTCTACAAATCATTTCTTATTGTACTTCATATTTTTCATTTTATTGTCATTTATTTCCTATATATTTTCTTTGTTTCTTAAAATATGATTTTCTGTTTATTTATCACAAAAACCTATTTATTTGTGTGATTATTCATTTTATTGTCATTTATTTCATAATTTAAATTATTTTGTCTTAAAATCTTTTCTTATTGTAACGTCATATTTTTCATTTTATTGTCATTTATTTTCTATCTATTTTCTTTATTTCTTAAAATATGATATTCTGTTTATTTATCACAAAAACCCTATTTATTTCTGTAATTATTCATGTTATTGTCATTTATTTCATAATTTTAATTTATTTTGTTGTAAAACACACTGGTGAAGAAATAAATCAATAAAACTTAATTAATTGTTTCTTTTCTGTCTGACTTATTGGCATATCCCACTTTATTCTGAAGGTGATAAGTTAGGGATTGGCGGTTCACTCAACCCAATAATCTGTGATTAATAACTGTCTGACAAGTGGGATGTGACTAATGGGGGATACCCTGCATAATAACACAATTTTAGAAATGAATACACTGTGTTTGATACTTGTTTAAAGGGAGCTAAAGAACCTCTAAGTTGTAAATCATTGAGATTTCAGGTTGAATGAATTTTTTTTTTTTCGTTTTTTACAAAACATTTTGGGATGAATAAAATGATGTTTTCATTTTTCCTTCGTCTACTTCCTTTTTCGATAAATACCACTACGCCAATTCCCGGCACATAAATTCTCTTTCCGTTAACCCTTTACCTAACCTGAAAAGCAGACGACACTTGCAAAAATAATTCTTGAATAACTAATTATTTTCATTTTTTGTCTCAAAAACATAGGTTATGACCCCTCGTTGGAACGAGCTCGACGAGCTCGTTCCAACGAGGGGTCATAACCTATGTTTTTGAGACAAAAAATGAAAAAATAATGGAACGAGCTCGACGAGCTCGTTCCAACGAGGGGTCATAACCTATGTTTTTGAGACAAAAAATGAAAAAAATAATGAAAATTAATTGGCGATTTTTGAGAATAGCGCTGGCCGGTTTTCGCCGTTACGTTAGGTAAAGGGTTAATAACGTTTTTTTGCTAACGAGTTTATTACGAACTATATGGATGCATATACGTTATCTAGCAATGTCCGGAGTTGGATGCGGAAATGTCTGTTCAGTTAAGAAATATCTCAAGAAGCTTCTAAATTGTTTGAGAAATTCATTTAATATTTTCAGTGATAAACATACATTCTTTCAGAATAAGTTTATGGAAAGCTGTACACAATGTTTTATTTGGGTGGGGGTAATTTAGACCATGGGATCGTGGTGGCTCAGTGGTTACGGCATTGAACTTCAAGCCGAGAGGTTCACGGTTCTATCCCCGCCAGGGGTAACTGCGTTGCGTCCTTGTGCAAGGCACTTGTAACAACCAGTAGTGTAATAATCAACCAGTAGTGTAATATTAACCAGTAGTGTAATAAAAATTAACCAGTACTGTAGTAATCAACCAGTAGTGTAATACAAATCAACCAGTAGTGTAATAACCAGTAGTATAGTAAACTTAACCAGTAATGTAATAAACATCCATGAAAACCAACAATTTTTCAACAAAATTTGAAAAATATGGGGGTGGCTCAAATCATAGTTTGGGAACATCTTATCGATTTTTAATCATTTTATCGGGGAGCGCGGTGGCTCAGTTGGTAGAGGTGCAGGCTGCAAGCCGAGAGGTCCTCGGTTCGAATCCCACCTGCGGCAACCGCGTTGTGTCCTTGGGCAAGACACTTCATCTCCATTGCCCGCGTGGGGGCACGATGACGCCGTGTACTAAGGCGTACTGCACGTCGATGGTGCGCATGTCTTCAACCAATCTAACCCTGCCTGTTCTGCAGTGCGGAGTTACGATGTTGGGGAGCTGGCAGCTGCCCGTCGTTGCTCGGTGGTTCTCTCCGGGTACTCCGGCTTCCTCCACTCGTAAAACTGTCGCGGTCATGATTAGCCATTGTGCATAAATATGTGACCTTAAACACCAATAAATAAATAAATAAATAAATATAAATAATCATTTTATCGTACGTTTAAAGGCGTTTTGCAGGTCAAACATCATTTCGTGGGTTCAATACGGCGAGGAAAGGTATTTTGATGATTTTTATGTGATGTGCGCATTTTCTGGTGTTTAATGTCACTTTCTGCATTTGTGGCTTTATGTAAAGATTTGTATTACAGTACTGGTTGATTATTACACTACTGGTTAATTTTTATTACACTAGTGGTTAATTTGTATTACACTACTGGTTAATATTACACTACTGGTTGATTATTACACTACTGGTTAATTTGTATTACACTACTGGTTAATATTACACTACTGGTTGATTATTACACTACTGGTTGTTACAGCACTTAATCCCGATTTCCCACGGGGGAGGGGGTAGGCACGGTGGCGCTGTGTACTAAGGCGTAGTGCACGTCGATGGTGCACCTGTCTTCAACCAATGCTAACCATGCGTTGAAGAGTCTGAAGTGACCCTGGCTGTCGAAAGTGTCGTCGCTAAACTCCATAAAATAAACAAATAAATAAATTTGATCAAGGTTTTTGAGAGAGGGTATTTCGGACATTTGGAGAGGGGATATTCTGGGCGTGTTGCGGGTGAAAGAAATAACTTGATGTATTCTCTCCATTTACCAAAACCCTTTACCCAAAGCAGACGATATGAAAGTTTATTAGTTGAAAAAATCTTTTTTTTAAATTTTTCAGAAAAATTCAGGAAAACCATGTCATGTGACCCCTCTTTGGAACGAGCTCTACGAGCTCGTTCCAAAGAGGGGTCACATGATATGGTTTTGTTGAGTTTGTTTTTAAAATAATATTTTTTTCAGATGCTAAATTTGCATATTACGAGGGCGGATGTGGCCTAATTGTTGGATAAAAAGGATTTAATCGGTCAGTGCTATGCTGTTCACAAATATTGCAATTGAAATTTGAAATTTTAAATTCAGGAAAACCATGTCATGTGACCCCTCTTTGGAACGAGCTCTACGTGACATTCAAAAGTAAACATCTGTTTCAGCATAAATTTTGTTTTTATGACAACTGGAATTTTTTTAGAAGCCCTTAACATTAAATTATAAAGTTATGATTTACGAACAATGTTTCACAGAGCTGAGGATATGATGGTTGATAGCCTGTTATCGTCATAAAAAATCCCCATCTTTCTGCATCATTCAAATTACCATTGTAAAATATATAGTTCATCGTCACAACGGCTGAATGAAGTGAATTGAAACTAGAGAAACAGAATTTACTGCCACCAGTAGTACAAGTCTGTATGAAAAGGGTTAAAGTATCAGAAAAAAACTACATAGAAAGAGAATTTATGAAGGTTTATTTTCAGGAATAAAATGGTTTTTAACAAATCAAAAATGGGTTTTCATTAACAGTATTCATTAACAGTATTTACAGATGTTCATACAGGAATCAGAACAATTATTCTGAGAAACCAGAAAAGGCACATATGTGCCCAGCATTCAAAGGGTTCGACCAAGGAATCAGAAACTGACATTACTGGCTCTTCCATTTATTTGAATGATGAGATACAATTATAATCTTCAGAACTGTATTAGTTGGTATAAAATCCAATTTCTAATAGGTCTGAAAAATATGCTCTTAATGACCTCTGTTGACAGCATTCAGGTGGACCAAATTTTTAACCTCCAGCAAGTTTCAACTCATTCGATGTAGGTTCCATGTGTATAGGTCACACCCAGCCTAAAGTGTGAGCATAAACCACTTTACAATATTGGCTCCACCAACTCCGGATCTGCCATATTTGCAGATGATGGCAAATATTCATAAAAAATGTTAAAGTACATGGTACCTCTGGAAAATATGTTGCAAGTAAAAGAGTCCTATAATGTTGGTATATAGACGTCAAAAGGCCTTAAAGGCCCCCAAGAGCATATCTGAAGACTTACTGGCATTGGCAAAATACCAAGGTCCCATCTATGCCCATGTGTGTTTAGAACAACATTGTGAGAATGGAAAGGGGTTTCATTATTCTCGAGTTTGCATAAAATGAAATTTTTGGGACACATATTAAGATGTTGAGAGGGTTAAAAATACTCCCTTTAAATACACCATTTTAATCCTTTAAAAGGGGGCGCGATGGCTCAGTTGGTAGAAGTGCAGGTTCCAAGCACAGAGGTCGTCGGTTTGAATCCCACCTGTGGCAAGCAAAGCCCATAGGATATTACAAGTAACTGTGATTAGACATTTCAAAAGTTAATATTAACTGGTAGAGTGCTGGAAGCCCATATTTGGGCTTTACCCTGAAGTATAGTTACCACAGCTTAAAGGCCTCAAATTCAGTAGATGTGCTTCGCTTTATCTTTGAACTGAAATAATTTAGTCTGTTAGGATTTGCCTTGTTACAATAGGCAATAGGCACTCCCCCATAAATTGTAGCAAAGCAAAGACATGTGAACAAATTCCGATAACCAAAAATAACTTAGCACTCTACCAGTTAACCTTACTGTTCCTTCATCATATTGTATAGTGCAATTTAAACCGGTGTACACTCTTAATAAATGACGACTGACTAAAAACGAAAACATTCGACTACCACAATAGAAGATAGTTAGGCCTTATAAAGTATATTTGTCTTTGGGCAAGACACTTCACCCCATTGCCAACGTGGGGCCACGATGGCGCTGTGCACTAAGGCGTACTGCACGTCGATGGTGCACCTGTCTTCAACCAATGCTAACCCTGCTTGCGTGGAGTTAGTATGCGGGGGAGCTGACAGTTGCTCGCTGTTGCTCGGTGGTTCTCTCCGGGTACTCCGGCTTCTTCCACCCGTAAAACTGTAGTGGTCATGATTAGCCATTGTGCAGAACTATGTTACCTTAAAAACCAATAAATAAATAGATGATCCTTTAAAAAACGAGCTCATCTCAATGAGGGTTAATAGGCTGTGTTTTTAAAGCAAAAATGAAAAAAAGTAATTAACTAAAGAGACATTTCTGTGAATATCGCCGACAGGTTTTTGCCGTTATGTTGGGTAAAGGGTTAAAAATGCCTTACTTTGGAAGGTACACTAAATGGTGTCCCATTCCACATGGGACGTCGATGGTGCACCTGTCTTCAACCAATGCTGACCCTGCTTGTGTGGAGTTAGTATGTGGGGGAGCTGACAGTTGCTCGTTGTTGCCCGGTGGTTCTCTCTGGGTACTCCGGCTTCCTCCACCCGTAGAACTGTAGTGGTCATGATTAGCCATTGTGCAGAACTATGTTACCTTAAGCACCATTAAATAAATAAATAAAAAAAAATGACGACTGACTAAAAACGAAAACATTCGACTACCACAATAGAAGATAGTTAGGCCTTATAAAGTAAATTTGTCCTTGGGCAAGACACTTCACCCCATTGCCAACGTGGGGCCACGATGGCGCTGTGCACTAAGACGTACTGCACGTCGATGGTGCACCTGTCTTCAACCAATGCTAACCCTGCTTGCGTGGAGTTACTATGTGGGAGAGCTGACAGTTGTTCGCTGTTGCTCGGTGGATCTCTCCGGGTACTCCGGCTTCCTCCACCCGTAAAACTGTAGTGGTCATGATTAGCCATTGTGCAGAACTATGTTACTTTAAACACCTATAAATAAATGACCCTTTAAAAAACGAGCTCATCTCAATGAGGGTTAATAGGCTGTGTTTTTAAAGCAAAAATGAAAAAAGTAATTAACTTAAGAGACATTTCTGTGAATATCGTCGACAGGTTTTTGCCATTATGTTGGGTAAAGGGTTAAAAATGCCTTACTTTGGAAGGTACACTAAATGTTGTCCCATTCCACATGGGACGTCGATGGTGCACCTGTCTTCAACCAATGCTAACCATGCTTGTGTGGAGTTAGTATGTGGGGGAGCTGACAGTTGCTCGTTGTTGCCCGGTGATTCTCTCTGGGTACTCCGGCTTCCTTCACCCGTAGAACTGTAGTGGTCATGATTAGCCATTGTGCAGAACTATGTTACCTTAAGCACCATTAAATAAATAAATAAATTATCCTTTAAAAAACGAGCTCATTCCAATGAGGGATAATAAGCTGTGTTTTTAAAGCAAAAATGAAAACGTAATTAATTAAA
Organism: Pictodentalium vernedei; assembly: GCA_031216915.1. Classification (NCBI taxonomy): domain Eukaryota; kingdom Metazoa; phylum Mollusca; class Scaphopoda; order Dentaliida; family Dentaliidae; genus Pictodentalium; species Pictodentalium vernedei. The sequence goes on from CM062294.1 coordinate 97,862,819, forward strand.
TAGACATTTCTGAGAATATCGCTGACTGGTTTTCGCCGTTATGTTGGGTAAAGGGTTAATATGCCTTACTTTGGAAGTTACACTAAATGGTGTCCCATTCCACATAGAAGAAAATGTTTGCAGAAAGGAAAGGGAAAAACATTATGTAGCCATGAGTTATATTAAAGGTGTTTGCACTCACATTGAAGTTTTAAGAGGGTTAAAAACAGACCATTCAAATACTCCATTTCATTATTTTATAATTGTGGTAGATGTGTCCAGAAATCCACACACCACTCCATCCCAGAACCTGTCGATCCTGAGTTATGATTAAGAATAATAAATTTTAAAAATGGTTTGAAAAGTGAAGGGTTCAACATGATTTGAGAATGAAGTTTGTAACATGATACTAAATAAATATACAATGTTATTCAGTGTAACACTTAAGCATTCTCTCTGACCCTTTGTTTATGAGAGATTCTCTGCTGTTTTAGATAATGTCTATTGCTTCAGTTAACTCATTGGTCAGTATATGTTGTAAACATATTTTAGCATCCAGAGCCCCAAGGCCCCACATGCCTCAAAATCATAGATGACCGAGTTCTAATGGCAGCCAGTCTATCAGTATACCAAACAACAATGAGACAGGATTGATTGTATTCAGGTTATTGTGTTGATAAACAGTGTATAGAAGACAGAAAAAATCCAACTACGCCACCAAGGCATGTCTTCTATGAATGTTAGTTATTTATTTATTGGGGTTTAACGACACTTTTGACAGCCAGGGTCACCTCAAGTTGGACAGCTTTACAGATGCAGAAAGCCGGAGTACACAGAGAGAACCACTGAAAAACGGCGAGCAACTTTCAGGCTCCCCAACATACTAACTCCACACAAGCAGGGTTAGTGCAAGTGCACCATCCACGTGCAGTACGCCATAGTACCCAACGTCACCGTGCCCACACGTGGGCAAAGGGGTGGGGTGGGGTAAAGTGTTTTTCCCAAGACAAAGGCGATTGCCGCAGGTGGGATTCGAACTGAGATCCTCTCGGCTTGCAGCCTGCACCACTGACGACGGAGGCGTCGAACCCCTCTATGAATGCAATGGAAATACTTTAGAGGCTTATTTTCGGGGATAAAATAGCTTTAAAGAAATCAGAAATAGGTTTTCGTTAACAGTCTTTAAGGATATTCATTCAGGAATCGGATAAATTTTTCCAAGAAACCAGAAAATACATATATGTGTACAACACTCAAAGGGTTCGATCTAGGGAATGTACTAGGGGGTCCAAAAATGTGACTTCCAGCAATTCTGAAAAATACACTCAAGAACCCCTGGGTGACCTCAGTGACCTTCATCCACATTTTAAACCTCCATTGGGTCTCGACTAGTTTGGTGTTGGCCCCAGGTCTATACATCATACCATGCTTGAGATATGAGCATGACACACTTTCAAATGTTCGACCACGCCCTCTTTTGAAGGTCTCGTTACAGTTATTCAGGTGAAAACGTTGGCTTTCCAAGAAATGCGCGACTTCTCATTGACAGCTCTGAATATGACCTTTCTGGAGACTACTGCACGCAACAAAAATCTTACAATATCACTCAAATACAATCAACTGAATAACACAGTTGATGGCTAAAAATGCCTCAAAATGGTCAAAATGTTCTCATTTTGAGGATAAATTTCCAATTTTCGTGCATCGATAGTGATAAAACTGTGTTATAGGAATTCCTCATTCCTCCACTGAGGATTTTACAGCATAAGATGATCATTCTGACAAATAAAAAACATATGGGTTTCTTATTCATTTTTTTCACAAGGCTTTCTCAAATCAAATTTACTCAAAAATTGTCCCATTTGCAGCCTGCAAATTGTCAGGTCCCAAACAGGTGTGATCCTGACCCCAATTGAAATGCACTTTCTATAGCTGCATGCAGCAATCAAAGTATGACAAATTTTGTTTTATATGTTATTATTAAAAGTTTAACCCTTGGCAGATTTGAGACTTCCCATAAGGGTACTGTCTGAATAATTGTTATTTTCGCCAACTTTTACATGCAATTTCTCAGCAATGGAGCCATATTGTCTTAAAACCTTTCCCATGAGAAGATAAGGCATTCATCCAAGAACAATTTTGCTGTTATATGTTTTATTCCAAGTTTTACCCCTCACCCAGTTGTCAGGCCTTGAATAGGAATACCCTCATCTTGCACATTCTCATTCAAAAACCAAGATTCAAGATTAGTCCATGTCTCTTTTCAGACACTCAGTCTATGACTGATGTTCACACATTTAGAGCATAATATGATACACTAAAATCACCACACAAATATTTTAAAATTAACTCCTATTGGCCACAAATGATATGAATATATCATTTTATCTTCAAGATTTACTAACTTCAAGGGCAAATTTCTCTTAATTGCGAGGTTTTTTGTAACAATTATTTTTGTATGCATAGAAGCAAAAATGCTTGCAGAAGAAAGTTACTGTTTAGTTTTTAATCTCGTCTTTAACCCTCAAGCAAATGAGGGTAGTAAGAGTACCATCCGAAAATGTCAAAATTAGCTAACTGTGATTGCATCTTCCTGTCATTTTGGAAAGGTTAATTCTAAATACCTAATGAACAAATCCTCTGTTGTAAGTTATGCTTTGGGGCTTAACACAACATAAGCTTTGACCTTGTAAAGAATAGTACTGTCAGAAAAAAATTGATTTTCAGTAAATTTTGCAAACGTTTGTGTTCATTTTCTCTAATTGCAAGGTTGTTGTAGCAATTATTTTGGTATGGATAGATGCAACAATGATTGTAGAAGAAAGTTACTGTTTACTTTTTAATCTCAAGATTTAACCTCCAAGCAAAATAAGGGCGTGAATAAGAGAACCGTAAGAGATTGCCAAAATTAGCCAACTTTGGATACTTTTTGTGCATCATTTTGGAAATGGATAATTTCAAACACTTTGCTTTGCTATATGTAGTCTGCATTTTCACATTGGAAAGTTGGGAACACAAGTTGTCCAACAAATTACAATTCTCTAGTTTTATGTTTGCATTGGTTATAAAAGGAAACCATGCCGCAGCCAAATGGACCAGGCAAGATGGTCTGAGAAACAGATTTATAACATTTGAGGCTTAAATTGTGTTTTTTTTAATTTTCAGTATGGAATTGAACTGAATATTTTTATATACAATATGCGATATAATATCCGAATATATTGAATATATAAATTAATTCAGTGCTGGCGGGACTGACATAGCCATCAGGAATGTTTTTCCGCCATACCCTCTCGCTTATGACTTTGTAAAAATAAACTACATATAAAGGATTAAAGTCACGCAATATATGATACCTAAATAACTCTCTTCCTGCATTAGTTCAAAAATTAATTTGACTCCCAAGGCAGCAGGATTGTGAATTCACCGAAATGTACAGAGATCATTTTTTTTATTTTTCTTCTGATGTGGATGGAGTTGAAATTGATGAGGTAACAAAAAGAAACAATAGTTTGATGGTCTAAAGATAAGATTTGACACCGACGAGGCCTTGAATATTGGTGCTGGGTAGGGGATTCGTTAGACCCCTTCCTTTTCTTGCAGATGTCAACTTTATTTACCACTCATGCCGGGCACTCTGTCGCTGGTACCTTCCATCTGATATTTCTTGCTTCATTTTGTTATAGCAATGTTATCAACTTTTAGTTTCTGGATGCATAATCCTTGAATGGTACTCCGAATACCCCAACTCTGTGCCAGGCAAAACGGAGTGGGAACAATATATTTTTCTGCTGTCACTAGCAGCACACCCACCTCTTCATTTAACCCCGCTACGCATTGTAATGTGATGATGTTGGGCACAAATGGAACACTACCTAGCAGTTAATTGTGGGCTGTTATTGTTCTAGCTTTTACAAAGATAGAACGCCTTACAGTAAGCCAATTGTACGTGAGGTCAAACTTCTAAAAACCTTCCAGAACAGCCTCCTCAACGTTTGATCAAATGTCTGAACAAAAATATACTTGAACCCTTAGGAGGGTTCAAGTATTTTTGTTCAGAAATCTGACCAAACGTTGAAGAGGCTGTTCTGGAAGGTTTCCAGGAGTTTAAATTTATTTAATCTAACTGGTACATTTACTGCATTGTAGCTATCAGCAGTCAACACTGCATGTAAATGTAACAGCTAATTTAAATAAATTTGCCGACGGCACAGTTGCCCCCCTTAGGCATACTTCAATCAAAACAACTGTAAGCCATTTCCAGTTGCATGAAATGTTACGAATGGATTTGCCGTCTCGTAACAATAGCTACCCGTTTTCAGAATTGTACAGAACTCTTTCAACAAATAATAATAAGCACGTAATCCCCTAATATAATAATATAGAAACAAAAGGCCCCAAGAAGCCTGAGAGCGCTCATATGACACTGACAACTATCAACCGAGGGTCCTGATTTGAACAAACTTGCATCTGCCCCATTAAGAAAACCATATTCCAAATATCAAAGCATTCTGACCGGTGGATCTGTAAAAAAGTGTTTCAAAAACTATTCCTCATATTAAACTAAGTTATAATTCGGGCTCCCACAGGGAGCTGAAACATGAACCCAGGGACTTGGCTTGAACAAACGTGAATTCCACCTCCCTAAGGATGCTGTATACCAAATATCAAAAGATTCTGACTATTGGATCGGAAGAAAAATATTTAAAAATTATATTCCTCATGTTGAACTAAGTTATAATTGGGGCTCTCACAGGGAGCCCAAGTATGAACCCAGGGACTTGGCTTTAATACCAAATTTGAATCTCACCACCCTGACGACACAGTATACCAAATGGCAAAAGATTCTTACTGGTGGGTGTGAAGAAGAAGATTTTTAAAGAATGTTCCTCATATTGGACTAAGTGCAATTCGGTCTCCCACAGGGAGCCCAAATATGGACTCAGAGACTTGGCGTGAACAAACTTGAATCACACCTCCCTAAGGATGCTGTATACCAAATTTTAAAACATTCCAACTGCTGGATCTGAACAAGAAGATTTTTAAAGAACATTCCTCATATTGAACTAAGGTATAATTCGAGCTCCCACAGGGAGCCCAAATATGAACCCAGAGACTTGGCTTGAACAACATTAAATCTGACCCACGTAAGGATGCCGCAGACCAAATATTCAAAGATTCCGACTGGTGGATCTGAAGAAGATTTTTAAAGAATATTCCTCATGCTGCACTAATTTAAACATTTTGGCTCCCATAGAGAACCCAGATATGGACCCATGGATTTGTTTTCAATAAACCTGTGAAACAATCTTCCAAAGATGTTATATATGAAGTTTGAAAGCTTTTGGGGCAGCGGTTTGGGAGAAGAAGAGCCTTAAATGTTTTCCCCATTACCCATAGTGTTAAAAATGCTGACTCAGCATTTTTTCAAAGTCCCGAAAAAGTACCTTATGCTAAAATCGATAGCACATTTTTTTAACCTTTCCATTCTGTTGGTCCTAAGGAAGCTTTACACCAAATAAGAATTCTCAGTGCCGTGTAGTTTTGGAGATATGGGCGTTTGAAATGTTTTCTATTTTTACCTCATGTGGTTCCCACGGGGCATTTTGAATTTTTTTTTCATAAATCAAGTACTTATGACCCATTAATACTTCAGATCAAATTTGGTTCAAATCGGCCTCTCGGTTTGGAAAAGAGAAATTTTGGCGGAGCAAAAATTCTTGTCCCTCCCGTAAAGACGACTAATATTGCCCATCGAACTTCACTTGAACAAATTTGAGTCTACATCCCAAATATCAAGTCTCTGCTACTGCTGGTTCACGAGAAGAAGATGTTTTTAAAAAATGAGGCATTTTGGCCCCATCCCCTCCTCAATATGAGCAGAAACTGAACTTGAAGAAAAACCCAAATGCCCCTTTATTACCACTACGTATGTGAACTTTCATTAAAATGTGGCCAGTGGTTTGGGAGAAATGGACCCAAACATCACCTTCACAACGGACGAAAAGAGATCAGAATAGCTCACCCTGACTTTCAGTTAGGTGAGTTAAAAAGACAATTAGACAATTTTCTATAGTATCATAACAGCGGTGATTCTGTCTACCTTCTCAACATTGAACAAATTTTCGACGATATACCGGTTTATCGCGATTTTTGTTGTTGATATCGTCCCTGGTATTAAAATTTGAATATCGCGCAGCCCAAAATCTTACTAAGGTTGCTTCGGCACACCAGTTCACAATACGTTGGTCTTGAATTATAGAATTGTCTTAATTCAATGTCCATTTTACAACTAAATTATTCAGTTTACAAAAATATTAAGATTTTTATAATTACATCAATTGTGATGGACGGTAAGAATTTATTCCCATTTATCTTGTCTGAATGAGCTCGGAAAGCTTTGTCAAACAATACATATAATCTTCATACAAAGTTCTTCACGTTTAACGCAAAAAGATCTTCTTAAAGCTCAAGACATGAATACTTTTCGTGTTAATTCATGCTGGAAAACAATTTCCATATTAAAAAAATACGCTTCTTTTAGCAGTATTCAGTTCACAGATCACAGTCAAAGTATGTGATTCGCAGCAAATATACAGTTAACAGGTGCGCACTAAACCAGCTTCCTGTTGCGTGGGACATATTGTATAGCAAGAATGGCCCTAGATTACAAAGGACAACAGACACACACGCACATCTGTGATAAATCTCCGCATTTTATTAATCCCGCAAAATGACATGCATTAATTCTTTGTACAATAAAACTTTGGACGTAGACGCCACAATAAATACTAAATCAGTCAAGCTTTCAGGCCGCTTGAAAAATTCTGTTCGGAATTCGACGCTGTTATCTGCTGGTTACCCACTTTTTGTGAAAATTTGCGCGCAATCGATCGTTGGTGTTATGTGATACGCCTTTACTTACAAAGCTATACCGGTATTCTTTCCTGCCAAGATCATAGATCCAATCAATAAGTATTTAATTCCCATTGAAAACATCGAGATATTAACATAACTTTTAGAACTACCCGACGTTATCATACAACTACGTCTGTAGCGAGTTTTCATTTCTGATTATAAAGTCATTAAAATGCCGATCAAAGCAAATCTCGATTGTGCAACATTTCTAGTTTTGATTCACAGAAAATGAATTTTTACGACATTTTCCGATTCAATCCTCCAGAATATTCCAGTTGGTTGGAAAAGCGAACCATATGTTCGCTTTTCCAACCAACTGAAATATTCCAGACGAGTTGACCTATTTGGGGGCTAGTCAATTTATCTGGTTGTAATATAATGCAGTCACCATTTTGCATAAACTGTAGAAGTCATAGTGCGCACTAGAACTCTCTAACAGATCTTATCAGTAGCCTCCACAGAACTGAAAATATATTTGACATTATTAGCCAAACCTAAGTTTGGAAACTTAATAAAAACATATCATCTTACACTCACTCTGGCTACCGGAACTAACTAAGCAATATTCGCACTGATGGTGGTAGGAGTGGTGTGGGTCTTCTTGTAAAGAAAGGGATTACATACAAAATCAGTAAAGATTTATCCATGTTTATACCTCATGTATGTGAAACATTTTTCATTGAGATACACAATAAACATAAATGAATCGTAATAATAGGAGTTATATATAGACCTACTACCGTACCCCATGCCGACAGAGAACAATTTGTATCTATCATTAACGACATTACTGACCAAATCAATCGTGAAAATAAAAACAATGTCTCCTTACAGGAGATTTTATTATTGACCTCCTGAAAATGTCCCAACATTCTCATACAAATAATTATGTAGATATAATGTTCAGCCGTGGATTTCTGCCCAATATAACAAAACCAACAAGGATCACAGATCATTCGGCAACACTAAGTGATCACATATTTACTAATACAGTATCTAAAAACTTCAAAAGTGTAATAATAAAAACCGACTTGCCTGACCATTTTGCAACATTCTACTTTGAGGTAAATTCTAAGCACCATAAACCCGAGAACTCAAAATTCTTTAGAAAGTATTCACATCAAAACAAAACCAGATTCAAAACTAAGATATCAAGGTAAAATATTAACGACCAAACTGAATTCACAACTCCTGTTAATGCATATGACCAGTGGTGTAGCGGAAAATCTTGCCTCCCCCCCCCCCCCCGCGAGATAGAGACGGGGGCCTTTCATAATGGTGGTTGCCTTTAAAACGGGAGCAAATTTAGTGTTGTTACCATGCACAGTATACAGGATTTCACGAAGTACATACGCCATAAATTAAATGAAGGTATAGCTTACTGGATCGATTCTAAAAGTACGACTCTGTAGATTTTTTCATTACATGTTTTAAGTTTCACCCCCACCATCCAACGATACACACATGCACGCCCAACATGTGTGACTTGAGAGGCACCATGTATGTATATTGTTCATTTCTCACCCCTATCAGTTACAATGATGTAGCGTTCACTTAACCCTTTACCTAACCTGAAAAGCAGACGGCACTTGCAAAAATAATTCTTGAATAACTAATTTTTTTCATTTTTTGTCTCAAAAACATTGGTTATGACCCCTCGTTGGAACGAGCTCGACGAGCTCGTTCCAACGAGGGATTATAACCTATGTTTTTGAGACAAAAAATGAAAAAAATAATGAAAATTAATTGGCGATTTTTGAGAATAGCGCTGGCCGGTTTTAGCCGTTACGTTAGGTAAAGGGTTAAACGAATAATACATAGACTACAAAGAGTACGTCGTGTGGAAGGGAGAGTTTGAAATTATGTGTATTTGGTACACAGTCTCGCTCTCTCTCTCTCTGCCTTTCCCTCTTTCTTCCAGCGTTGGGACGTCCTTCAAGACGGAGGCCCCCCTTCTAGCCCCCCCCCCCCCCCCCGCAATGCAGGCCCCGCCTACATGAATTTCTTCATGGAAGAATTCAACTCACATTTTCAATTGAAAAAAAAAAAACAAGTAAATCTGTTAGGAGGCACCGTTGGGTCACAGATGGACCCATAAACTCTTAAGAAAATGGAACCATACAAAAAACAACTGACGTCACCTACAGTCGAAATAAAACAATTTACAAAGCATATGTTCAGAATTTTAATCAAATTATACGTGAATGTAAGGCCTCATACTATAATACAATACTAGAAGAAAATAGAAACAACATAAAAAAAAATTTGGCAAATCCTAAATACCGCAATTTAAAAAAACAGTTTGTCTTTTTAAACAGTGTCACATTTTAGATCAAACAATATTGAATACTCAGAACCCCAAGATATAAAGCTAGCAAATTTAATGACTTTTTTTTACAATATTGGAGTATCAACTGCTGCTGCAATCCCACCCACAAGTAAACACTATACAGATTATCTAAACAAAAATTACCCGAACAGTTTCTTTGTAATCCCAACAACGCCAGATGAAGTTATGTATGAAATAAAACTCTAAAATCTAAACATAGTAAAGACTCGGATGAGATATCATCATTTCTTATCAAACAGGTCAGTAAGAAAATAGCTAACCCATTATGCAACATTATAAATGTCTCATTTCAAACTGGAACAGTCCCACAAAAAATGAAAACTGCAAAAATCATCCCAATTTTTAAATCCGGTGTTCGACACACATTTAATAATTATAAGCCTATAAGTATGCTACCCACTTTTTCGAAAGTTTTAGAAAAAATCATGTTAAAATTACTGTTATTTTTCTTAGAAAGCAATAAAATCCTATACCCTCAACAATTTGGATTTAAGAAAGGTTACACGACAGTTCGTCCAATTCTCAAAATGCTTAAGCACATAGCGGACGAAAACAACAAGACAACTAAAACAGTACTCTAGCTGTTTTCCTTGACCTGTCAAAAGTGTTTGACATCATTCATCATGAGACGCTTCTGGCAAAACTAGAATATTATGCCATCAGAGGCATTGCCAATACTTGGTTTAGGAACCATCTCAGTGAGCGCATCCAATTTGTAGAGTTTTCCGGATGTAGATCACACTCCACCCCAATTACGTGCGGGGTCCCACAGGGTTCAATCATATGCCCTATTTTATTCCTTTTATGTTAATGATATACCAAACTCAACGTCCCTTAAATTATTGTCTTTCGTTGATGACACTACAGGATGCTCATCAGGATATGATATAGACCACTTATTTGAAACGGTCAGTGCTGAATTAAACTGTATTTTCGATTGGTGTTCAACAAGCAAAGTAAAACTAAATGCAAATAAAAGCAAATTTATATTAATTAACCCTCCACGTTCCAGTATAATCGATACATAAACACATATCGTTATTAATGGTACAGAAGTTGGTAGGGTAAGAGTATCGGAAACTGACAAAACCTTTCAATTTCTTGGTATACATATTGACAATAGATTATCATATAAGATGCACATATCCACCATATGATCCAACGTGTCCTGGTCTCTAATGTAATCAGTCGCGTAAAGAATATCTTAACCCATCGCGCCCTACTTTCTCTTTATTATGCTCTTGTTCAGTCATCTCCTATATGGAATTCAAATTTGGGACACTCTATATCGGTCAGTAAATTATTTTTATTACAAAAAACGCGCGGTTCGTATCATAAACAATAAACATTATAGATTCCATAACAATCCATTATTCCACAAAGACAAAATTCTGAAACTTCAAGATCTGCATACCTTACATGTTTTACTACTTAAACATGACTCTAAGTACATCAAATTTCCACCAACCTTGGACAATTATTTCTGCGTTAAGATACCATTGGAAACAATAACCAGACAGCTCGGAAACCTTGAGGTAAGAAAAACAAGAAACAAAGCCCTAGATCAACGCCCTGTAACTCTGTACCATAAAATGTGGAATAACATGGAGAGTGCCATTACGAAAATACCAAGCAGAAAGATCTTTAAAAAATCTCTTATGAACAGAATATTGGAACAATACCCTACTGCTATAAACTCTACTAATACACAGTGTAGAGACTGCCACGTTCTCCTTAACTCAATTTAATATATATCGTCGGGGATGGTTTCGCCTGGAATGTTTCGGTGTATTTATCTCTTCAGAAATGTCTGAAGAGATGAATTCATCGAGGTAGGTTGTTGGGTGGGGTTGTCTCTGGCGACTGTTTTATGTTAGGTGTATACTCTCTACATAGATGTTACTCGTGTTTCCTTGGGACTATGTGTGTGTATGTGTACACATATGTATATAGATACGCACACATATGCATACACATGCATAGTCCTAATATGCATATGCATTGTATAATATATATGTATGTGTGTGCATATATATGTGTATGTACATGTATCTCCGATGTCAAGCAGGAATTCCACCTGGCATAGTCCAAGCACCGCGCAACTGGATTGAAAACTGTAAAGTTTTTCGGAAGGTGGCCTCGACGGGAGTCAATCCTGGGTCTACGGCACCTAATCGCCTAGTCATAAATGTTCTGCTAAATGTTCTGCACGCACGCACGCACGCACGCACGCACGCACGCACGCACGCACGCACGCACGCACGCACGCACGCACGCACGCACGCACGCACGCACGCACGCACGTATATATATTTGTGTGTATGTGTGAGTGTATGTGCGCATGTGTATCTATATGACTTCGGTCTGTTACCAGTTACCTGAACATTTTCATTTTCATAATAATTCGATAATTCATCCGAAATGTATTTGTCGACCTTCGATACTTTGATCAACTAATTATCTGTTGAATCTGTCCCGCCAATCTGCAAATAAACCACCGGGAATGGCAGGAAGACATCCAGTCTGGCTCTGTCATACCCAACGGCACATGTAATTCATTTTATATTGGTAGATATATTGCTGTATATTGTTCTTTGTGAAACTATGATGCATTCGATGTATCTGTGTATAAATATATACTTGTGCTGCAAATGTGTTAAAAGGAGACCTTTTGGAGAAATTGATAAAGATCTATGTCGTTTTGAGATGGTAAGTTGTTTTATTTATTGGTTTCAAATTGTACATCAATATGAGTACATCTGCAGTTTGCTCGGCGTTTCCAGTCCCTATCAACCTGCAGATGAGCACATATTGATAATAGGACTATTCTCCTTTTTGGCGAATCTAAATTGTTTAATCCCTCCGTTGTATAAACTGAGTACTGATGTCTTTTATTTTTCAATTTTGCAGGATCATCTACAGTATGTGGAGAGTGAATCATCACTAAATCACACGTAGAGTGGGGATTCCACGCGCTAAATAATTGTTGCAAGGCATAACAATCACAAGCAAAGTTGCAGCCAATGGACCTCTGGGTGTTTTTGTCTATATGTACAGAATTTGAAAGTGATACTTTGGCTGATAACTCCACTCTACGTTTGATTTAATTACAATCCACTCTCCACGTACTGTATAAATTGTTATTTATATTGTACATGAAATGATGATGGTGTAAATATTGGATGACGTGTAAAAAAACAAAGAACTGTGATGTTTTAATAAATTGAATAGTTAAAACTTTCTGATGGAGTTCACAGATTTTTCTTATCGTTTCCTCGGACCATAGATCCACGACTCTGCGATACTTCAAGGGACGATATGTAAGTACGTTTGGTAAAGATTGAGTTCCCCTGTGAGTCTGACCACCCTCTGGGGAGGTTGCCTTTTCATATTATTCGTACTTAAAAAAACGTAATACTTCATGAGAATAATCGTGCCGACCTTTTTACGGCATATTAGTTTAATCGGTACACGCACCAGTTACATTGTCTATTTCAGGTCAGCACTACTGACCAGCAATTACGGCACACTTCAAGGTTGAATGTCATTACAAATGGGAAGATAACGGGATTTCTGCTCTTCTTTTAAACTTTATATCAGATCTGTATAGGTGGAGTTTGATGTATGCAAGCTTGTTTTCACTACCTTTGATTAGCATACAATGCTGTGTAGCAACATTTGTCGAAGGGACATTGCCTCACACTACGTGGAATTGCAATGTTAGTGTTAATGTGTATTGTTGCCACCTTGAAGGGCGCGTTGGATTCGTTCCTGTTTCGAAGTATGGACAGAAAACCATGTCAATGCAATTGGAAAAATAGCATAATCAGCATTCAATAGTTAAACGACAATGATATGTCGAGCCAGCTCCATATACAGCGCGATTTTCGTAGTGATTAATTGAGGAATGGGTTTAGCTTGCACAGAATTAGTCTGTATCTTGACCTAAACCCCAAGCTTCAAACAATTAACCCAGAAAATATACATGTATAAATTTCAGTTTTGTTTCTTTGTTTACTCATATGTATAATTTTTCTTTCATTTTTGTTCCAGTGGTGATGACCATCGGTACACTCTATGGAAAGGGCTGCTCAAAAACCAAAACCGTCAGTTTTTATCTTCGGAATACCCACGGACTGATGAATCTAGTTTTTCACATACATGTAGTATTAAACAGGGCGATTGACATAACCCAGTACCGACAGTCAGTGGGTATTTTCTACAACATTCTTAATTCAAAGAAACAAGACCACATTCATCAAAGTTATGCGACACTCCATCTTAAATTCCGTCCACTTATATTCCATCTCTCGTCATCTATAATTGTTATTATGATGTTGACTGTTATCAAGGGGTGATGTCCACCCAAACCCTGGTCCAGCTCAGACGGACACAGTCAGTTCAAAATGCAATTTCAATTTTAAATTATAATATCCGTAGCTTTCGTCATAAACTGCATGAGCAGGTAGATGAGATCGATGACTTTGACATTATTTGCTTTACAGAAACTCACTTGATACTGACTTCGATATCGGTAATATAATCCCAAACTATTCGGTTCCTATGATATATATAACAGAAACCAGTACGGCGGGGGTATTGTGGTGTATTTTGCAGACCACATCACTTCAAACATATTGAAGACTTATCATTTCATGATGATATTCTCTGGTTTGAAGAAAACAACAAACAGAAATTCATCCTTTGTGTTACATACAGATCTGGGGGTAAATATAAACATCACAGGGAGAGGCATCTACCAAAACCACACAAATAATTTGATTCTTAAGGGGAGGCGAATACTTAACCAAATGAAACTTATAGGGAGAAACAGTTTCAATAAGGTTTTCGCGGGGAATAGTTTTGTTGAAATCTGGGGAAAATCTGAAAAACTAATTTTTAAAATAATAAATTTTGATATCGTCTGCTTTGGGTAAAGATTTTTCGAATCGCATCATCAAGGCATGCTAATTGGTTCCGACTGTGATGCCTCGAGTCCCGATTGTGGTACTTGTGTTCATATGTCTGAACAGTTTCAATATACCGGTATACCGCGGTATTTTTTTGAATACCGATACCGGTATTCAGTTTTGAATTCCGTGCAACCCTATATACATGTTGTGTTTTTGTGATATTTCAAAGGCATTTGATAGAGTATGGCACCGAAGAATCAAATACAAATTAAAACAGTATGGCATCTCGGATCCCTTACTCCGCTGGTTTCACAGCTACCTAAAAGACAAAACAGAGGTTAAAAATAAATGGTTGTAATTCCAACTAAACGGAAGTCAAGACCGAAGTTCCACAGGGGTCGGTCCTAGGACCGTTCCTGTTTCTTATATATATCAATAACATCGTCAGTAGTATGTCATGTACCCGGACACCCCTTATTTGGGGGACCTCGGTGGGGGACCTCGGAAGTGACGTCATGTCACGTGACGTAGTGGCGCCATGTTGTGTTGTCATGGTAACCCGCGTGAGCGGCCATGTTGTGACGTCATCCCCATAGTGATACGTGGTGTGAGTGCGCATGCGCAGCGCGTGTTGTTAGGGTGATACGTGTTTCCGTCGTCCATTTTGTATACTGGAGGCCGCCATCTTGGTTTCTATGGTAGCACGTGATTGCTATGTTACCAATGGCTTCTAACAAGACAGGGGTATGTTTTGGGGTATGTTCCTTTGTAGAAGAGTAAATCTGATTACCACAAACAACCCGACAATCCCCCAAAGCACCAAAATCCACCCAAAATCACCGAAATTGACTTTATTTCCCCATTTTATCGGCTTAGCACGTAGTGCTATAGTACTAAGGGGTACAAGGGGGTGCATTCGATTGAACAGGAGTAATGTTCTGGGTTAGAATTCTCCCAGAATCCCTTTTTGGGTCCCTATCCCATGACGTTTTTCCCCTATTAAGAATAGCACGTAGTGCTATGGGACAAATGTATCCAGAATTCTCTGCTTCTATCTATATATGCAATAGTTTACGTCTACCTAGACATGTTCCTCTATTCTAGAGTATACGCCAGTAGCGTAGAAGAGCCTATTAATTGGAACAGCTTTACTTATTATTACTATATTTAGCAATTTCTGGTCTATTCTTGTTAGTTCTGACCCTATTCCGTGTACTCTTGTTGTTTCATTTATATAACTAACCAATCAGATTGCTTGATTTCCCATAACCTGTATGCAGGGTTATCTCCCATGTGTATAACAAAAGCCTATATCCAATGGCACCCCAATTTTAGCACCCCTTTTTGAAAAACATATGACCTTCGGCACCCCTTTTTGTCATATGTGCTTATATGAAAAGGCACAATGTGACACAATATGCCCTATCACATAGGCACATGCTTTATGTGCCAATATGTGCTTATGTGAAAAGGCACAATGTGACACAATGTGCCCTATCACATAGGCACATACGGGTATTTGAGGATACCTATGGCCTGGTATTGTATTATTCAAGGATACCTACTAGAGAATCCCTTTTTTGTCATATGTGATTATGTGAAAAGTCACAATGTGACACAATATGCCCTATCACATAGGTACATGTTTTATGTGCTTATGTGAAAAGGCACAATGTGACACAATATGCCCTATCACATAGGCACATACGGGTATTTGAGGATACCTATAGCCTAGTATTGTATTATTTGAGGATACCTATCTAGGATACCTTCTTGAGAATCCCTTTTTGTCATATGTGCTTATGTGAAAAAGCACAATGTGACACAATGTGACCTATCACATAAGCACATGCTTTATGTGCCGATATGTGCCTATGTGAAAAGGCACAATGTGACACAATGTGCCCTATCACATAGGCACATACGACCAAAATGGGATTCCATAGCCACAGGCGTTTTCGAAAAAGGGATTCCACAAATGGGATTCCAAAAAGGGATTCTGGGAGAATTCTAACCCAGAACATTACTCCTGTTCAATCGAATGCACCCCCTTGTACACCTTAGTACTATAGCACTACGTGCTAAGCCGATAAAATGGGGAAATAAAGTCAATTTCGGTGATTTTGGGTGGATTTTGGTGCTTTGGGGGATTGTCGGGTTGTTTGTGGTAATCAGATTTACTCTTCTACAAAGGAACATACCCCAAAACATACCCCTGTCTTGTTAGAAGCCATTGGTAACATAGCAATCACGTGCTACCATAGAAACCAAGATGGCGGCCTCCAGTATACAAAATGGACGACGGAAACACGTTTCACCCTAACAACACGCGCTGCGCATGCGCACTCACACCACGTATCACTATGGGGATGACGTCACAACATGGCCGCTCACGCGGGTTACCATGACAACACAACATGGCGCCACTACGTCACGTGACATGACGTCACTTCCGAGGTCCCCCACCGAGGTCCCCCAAATAAGGGGTGTCCGGGTACATGACATACTACTATCGTCGACAAAATTGATTCAGTTACTCGCATGTTTGCCGATAACACGTGTCGGACAGAATCGTCCAATGATCCTTGCAAAAATGAACGCGGAACTCAAAAAGGTAAACGAATTGGCTAACACATGGCTTGTCTCGTTTAATGCAAAAATGACGAAAGCAATCCTATTCACACTTAACAAAAATATCTCGTCATTAAATATCTTGTTTAATGGCGAAACAATTGATTTTTGTAATTCTCACAAACATTTGGGTTAACCTTGCAGTCAAACTTGTCTTGGTCAGATCACATTGATAACATTTGTAAAAAGGCCTGTTCGATATTGTTCCAATTGAGAAAATTGAAGTATACTTTTAACAGAAAAATTCTCGAAAAATATATCACGCATTCATATTACCGATTTTGGAATATGGTAGCTCTGCGTGGAGCTCAGGATCAGCTGAAACGTGTTGAAGACATTTACTGCGACGCAGCCCGAATTAGTCCGGCCGCCAAACGCCATTTTTTCACCAAACCATGTTTTGTTGTATTAAGTTTTTTTCTCAACGGTTTTTATTAGTTCAGACATCCCTCTTACTAATTTTTCTTACTGGACAGCTGACAGCATTGAGCATTTTTTTAATTGGGCCTTAAAGTGAGGTACTGTTGAAGGGGTCGAAAAGTAATGTGGAAATTAAAGATCCGAATGATTATTTCATCTTAACTCACTATATAAGCACAAAACGTGATGTAATTGTGTTTCGATGTAGTAACTACATCCGCATTGGGTATTTGGTAGAAATTGAACGGATATTGCACCGCTATTTATATCTATCAACGCTATTTATATCTAACAACGCTCTTTATATGTAAACGCGTTTGGAGATTCCGTCATATAACTGTTCTTTCTCTTTGATTTCTTAGAGCGAGGACGCATTATTGCAACTGCGCAATTGTGTCTCACTACACACCTCATAAACTTACAATTTCGTCTCGCCTTTTATCACTAGCGTTTCTATTTCTTCAACTTCACTCGATATAGCATCAGGTTCGGGCGACCTTTGCTTTGAAACGACATAGACTAACACCGTCATGTCAGATGCTTGTTTTTTCTCAACCACGTTCGGTTGTGCTGAATCGAGCAGCAAAGATCCTTTAATGAACGCGAAAGAAAAGAGAATTGAGGATATACTCAGGTGTAGTAGGATTTATAACGATGACTTACATATAGCTTTGCAACATGGGTACGATGCAGACCCAGATTTGACTCTGAGTTGCCATAAATACTGTGTTGAGTATTTGCACCCGAAGAATGTGAAGCAAGCAAGCATTGCTCATAGCACATCCCTAGATTCTGATGCTCCGCCCGAAAAACGACCCAAACGTCCACATGGCGAATTTACTTTCAGGCGTCATTGCCTATTTTGTGGTGATGACTGCATAGTTGACCGGGATACGAAGAATCCTTGGAGGCCCGCCTACCTGTTTCGCCAAGTAGGCACACATACACCGCATATGTCAGTTAGTGATGAAATAATTGGCATTTGTTGTCGTAGGAACGATAAATGGTCCGAAAAAGTAAAACTTAGAGTGCGTGATGCTGTTAGCGACTTACACGCTGCCGATGCTCGGTACCGTGTTGACTGTAGGTCGAAATTTACGAATCCAAAATCGGTAGAATCAGCTGCAAAACAGAAAATTGATCTTTCGTCACCACATAGTCAGGCCATACAATCTGTCATATCTTACATGAAAAATGACACATCCCCCACGTGGAGTTCTGTCGAATTATTTATCTTTATCTGCAATCTGGTAGGACTTACAATTCCCGTCGATCATTTGTGTCTGATCTAGTCGATAGCTGCGGAGATGACATTTTGGTGTTGTCTTCCTCGGGAATCGCCACCGTTTTGGCAGACAAATCCAGAGCTGGCACCTTACTTAGGCACGTTAAAGACTCGGATGATGACAATATTGTCAGTTCCATAAAGATTCTCAGTAAAGCAATTGGCAAAGAAATCAAAGATATGGATCATGACAAAGATAACTACGCCACTGATGTTAACAGCGAGAGCGTATCCTCGTTTGTGAGTGGTACACTTCTCACATTACTAAGTCGTTTAGCTCCACAGTTGGACCACACATTACCTGCTCTGATGATAGGAAACATAGTGACATCAGCGTTGTGTGGAAAATACACACCGCTTCAAATTTCGTTGGCAACACTAAGCGATTGGTTACGTGAAATAATTCATTCGCGCACTCGTGTTTGTACAACGTCCCTTACCCCTCATGAATTATATCACGTAAACAGTCCAGTCAAGCGATTACTCTCTATTAATTCTTTCAAACTCGACTCTTCAGGTGTCAAATTATGAGATTAATTTATAAGGTATTCGCTGTACTAATGTCATTACTTTTTACTGTTCAAACTACTCATGTCTTTGACATTCTATCGTAATTATTTCCAACTTTAATCAATCATTTTCCTTTGTAACTGACAATATGTTTTGCTTTATACCGTTTTCTTGCCACGATATAGCCTTAGATACTGGTATGGCGTTAAGCACCAATAAATAAATACAGTAGAATCCTCTTAATTGAATATCCATTTTGCCATTGAAAATTATTCAAATAACAGGAGAAAAAGAGTTGGTAAAAACCATGCATGATTTTGGTGTTACATGCTCATATGACGAGCTATTGAGATTCAAAAAATCTGCGGCAGCTCTGGCTGCAAACAATGCAAATGATACACCGATTTTGGATGCCAACAATGGCCTCATACAAGTAGTTGTTGAGAACTTTGATGCTGAAATTGCTTCTCAAAATGGGAAGCTAAGCACCCATTATTTATTGGCAATCGTGATGGCTCAAAAGGACATTTATGATTCCGTTCAGTCTCAGACGATCCCAAGATTGAAAAAGTCAGATAGCAGTTCAGGTGTTATGGTCTTATCCAGACAAATTCGCGGCATTTGTTTCTCGATTGGGTGGTATGCATTTGCTCATGGGTTTCATTGGTTCGGTTGGAACGCTCATGGGCAATACTGGACTTTCAGATATACTTGAGTCAGTATTCGGTGGGGTTGAAAAGATGTTGACTGGGAAAACGTTTCCAATGAATATGAGAGCCATGCGTTTGTTATCATAAAAACTTTTGCGAACAGCTTTCGAGAATAATGATTTGCAATGTGCAGAAGATTTATTTGTATTGCTAGAACAGAACGCGTGCAAAAGTCGCACGACAAAAATGTGGGTTGATGCTTTTTTGAAACCATGCTTCCTCATGATGTTGTACGTGCGAGCGGAGAGAGAAGGTGACTGGCTTTTGCACATCGAAGCTGTGAAAAGCATGCTTCCTTATTCTTTGCTTTTGGTCATGCAAATTACGCAAGATATGGGCTTTACTATCTGCGGCAGATGCAAAATATGCCACTGGACATCTCATCTCATTTCTTGAAGGGTGAACATGTGATGAGACACATACCTGGTCTATGGAAAGGCATATGGAGCGATATGTATATCGAAACTACCTTCATGCGATATGCCATGGCAAATCCGGTATAATAGGGATCACATTAAAGCCAGAAACACTAAAAACCGGGGCATTGATTTGCATGCATGTGGGAAGTTAGCTACCGGTATCTCAAATTTACGAGAAGATCGAGATAGTGACAAATTACAGATCGCACATAAGGAAGAGGCCAAGTCTAGAATTGCAAGTGATTCTGCCGACTATATGGGTCTGAGAACTAAACTAGGAATGTGTATCGACCCAGTGGATCCAAACGGACACCCCGAGACCATAATCAACATCGCAACTGGTAGGATAGGTCCAAAGTCTGTCAATGTCGATAAGATTGTCAGCCTCGGAGTTCAGAAAATGACGGAATTTGAAGAGGCCTTCCCGAGTGGATTTTATGAGTCAATTTCGAAACCAGTACAAACTATGGCAATCTTGAAAAAGTCGCTGAAGGTTGGGGAGGTCAAAATTTTTGATACTTCTCATTTATTCCAGAGTTATCGGACTTTTATGTAGTTTAGGTGAATTAGATATCAAACATATCCTTTCCTTTGAACTGTCACCACTACCAACCGCCATATTTGATGAATCCGGGATAAGCGCGTGTGCACATCAAAATCAGTATTGAAAAATAAAACAGTTGTTGAGAAACCAAAAAGAATGTCTGGTGTGGATAAGAAATCTGCAATTGTTATCGATGGCTGTGCACTGCTCTGGATACCTCATTGGCCCGTGTCTACCAACACCAGACCGGCAACTGTTCTAGACTTCATTACAGCGTTTAAAGGCAACATCAAACAGAAGTTGCGATCGAGTGATGTGTATTTGGTATTTGACAGATATATTGACTACAGCACCAAATGCGTGACAAAGGCACACAGAAAGGCCGATAGCTGCCGGGTGTTTCAACTTGTACCCACCTCCCTGCTACCACCACAAAATCATGTGCTGGCCGTAGTGGAGAACAAAAAAGCAACTGATCTCCATTATATGTGATCAACTCACCACGGACAAAAGTTTTGCTGAGCAAAACACACGAACTGACAAACTTGTAATTACTGGCCAACATGATGTTCCGGTTGAGGTTAGTTGTGGATCGGTGACAGATAGAGTAGATATGGCAACTAGTCACGAGGAAGCTGACAACATTATCGTTTAACAGGCAATATTGTTTCCTGCAGCTGAATGTAATAACGTTGTGGTTGTTGCTGACGACACTGACGTCTATTTGTTGTCGCTGCATCACTACCTTGAACAACACTTGACGGTTGCAATGACTATGGAGTCACCAATCCATGGACGGGTGGTGATAGATATACCTGCCGCAGTTTATACACACAAGATAATTGTTCCTCAATTGCTCGCTGCTCACGCACTTTCCGGTGCGATACTGTAGGGGGATACTTTGGTATCGGCAAAGGGCGTGTACTGAAGGTTCTGCAAACTGGTGCGACACTGGAATCACTTGGTGAGCATAACGTGGTGATATCGGATGTTCTAGAACAAGCCACCAAGTTCATAACATTATGCTATAGATCTCCTAAATCAACATCAATGTCCGATGCTCGTTGGTGCATATGGAGAACACGAATTGGGAATCCGACTGCAGCATCTGCTCCTAAATTGTGCAGCCTACCACCCACAACAGAGGCTTTTATTGAGAATGTCAAACGGGCCCACTTGCAAACTTGTATATGGAAGCATGTCCTTCAACCTAACCCACCACAGATGGACCCAAATGTATTTGGATTCGAGAAAGACGTGAATACAAAATCTTTGAACCCTGGGACAGTCGTGTCCAACGTGAAGCTAGCACCTGATGAAATACTGAAGATGATTAGGTGCACATGTTCGAGTAAAACGCCATGCAAATATTCGAGGTGTAAGTGTAATGCAGCAAACATGGCGTGTACCATTTTCTGTGCGTGCAGTGTTTCAGAAGACTGCTGCAATGAACAGACATCGCTGGCAGCAATGCGTAGTGATGAGTCGATCTTAGGAACTACACAGTCATTCAACTTGATATTCACTGCATCTTGTGTGGTCCTTATAAAGTACTTCACCAATAATATTTGCAAAAATCTCTCCTGTTACAATTTCTCGTACATTTCAGTTCCCACCTCCGTTTTGGAGTCTTTAACACTACTGCTGAAAACAGCAAAATGTTACTAATTTTGGTAGGCATTTTGATTTTTTTCTGGAAAATCTGGGGATAAGCTGACCCGCTTTGTGACCAACACAATTAGTTGGAAATAGCGTGCTGTACTGAATTACTTAGTAAAGATTTTTGACTTTCAGTATCAATATTTTCAGTGGTATCGGCGGAAACTTGAATTTGGGGCCATCTTAGGTTTTGGCGGTTATAAGGAAATTGATCAACCCTGTCAGTTGCCCAGTAAAAGAAATCGCACGAGGAGACCATATAGTTATACGATATAGTGATACGATAATACACCGAGAAAAAAACAGGTTAAGTGTATTGGCGATGGACTATGGGCAGATGAGTGTAGACTGTAATTGCTTTGTTACTTTTCCAATTTTGGGGGGCATGTTGGACGCCATATTGGGTTTCTCAAACAATTCCTTTGATCATATATAACAAAAGACCATCACCTCATATGGATAATTCATATCGGTAATCATGGTTGAACATTTCAAAATAATAGCGCCTAATAGCCGCCAATATTTGTAAGAAATTATGATTTTTTACCATATTTGCTGCCATTTTGGACGTCATCTTGGGTTTTGAGAGAATATATTTCATATGACACATGAGAGTAACAGTAGGTTCATGAAAATGTGCCGATATGTGTATATACCTTACATTGTTTATACATATAATATCGGTTAATTCCGACGGACATAACATAATTCGCAACTTTTTGAGGATTGACTTGGTTATACTGGCGTTTATAAATAACGTGATACAGTGAGCAACAATCCACTTCTGGTGGATATTAGAGTACCAGTGTGTGCAGAAATGGCCCCTCTGATAAATAGAATTATATAAGCATGCATATTTGTCAACATCTTAGCAACAATATGAAGGATACGTGGTGAAATCTCAAAAAATTAGAAAAGTGTGACACATTGGCGGCCATCTTGGCCGCCATATTGGATTTTGGTAATCTTATTTTGGCCAATAAGTAACAATTATATATGTGTACGATGAATCAAGAAGAAAAATCTTCAAAATTCCATATTATCTTACCAAAAATTCCGATCCAAGTTATATGGTGATATTGTATTTTTTCATAGCGGCCACCTTGGCGGCCATCTTGGATTTTGTCGAATAAAAAAAATTGCTCAACACTGTCAGAGGTCCAGTAAGAAAAATCTCATGAAGGAGACCCTATAGAATAATAATCCGCCGAGAAAAAAAAACTTAATACAACAAAACCAGGTTCAGTGCCTCGGCGGCCGGACAAAATAGTGAGCGAATCGACAAGATCTGTGCCATGGGGTCGACTTTTGTTGGAAGCTGGTTGGAGTAGTCTGGAAAACAGGCGCTATGTTCAGAAAATGTGCAACTTTTACAAAATTGTCACTGGGAATGCCCCGAACTTTCTCCACGATCTTTTACCACCACATGTCGCCGACATATCCCCATATAATTTACGAAACGCGTCTAATTTTGTTCCCTATTTCTGTCGAACGGAACTCGTCAAACGGTCATTTTCCCATCGTATACTGAAGTATGGAACACCCTACCGGAGACTGTTCGCAACAGTCGGTCGCTTGGGGAATTCAAGAAGTCCATCCCACCACCCTTGTAATAGCCTCCAACACATTTCTCAACCGGGAAAAGGAAATACAACATCATTCAGGCAAAACTGCGAACAGAGTCTAATACTATAAAACTTTTACAATTGAATTTTCTAGAAATTGTATTTTCTAGTTATGACTTTAAATGGGTTAAAATGAACCATTAGCGTTTTCAAAGATCTGGCAATTTGCCAACTGGCAAATTGCCAAATCTTTTAAAATGCTAATTATTAATTTTAAACAGTTATATTAATAGGTAGAAAATACAAGTCTAAAAAATACAATTGTAAAAGTTTTATAGTATTGGCTCCTGCATGTAGTGCCCTTCATGGTGACCAATTCCGCAACATCTTTGATTCTCCATTTTGCTTATGTAGCGATGACGTTGAGGATGTAGAACATTATTTCTTCCTGTGTCCTTTGAATTCTGATATTCACAGTATCCTCATAGATGATCTGTCGAAACTTACGCCCAACTGGAATTCATTGGATTTAATTTTATATGGAAGCCCGTCTTTACCCGAAAGTAGGAATGTATCAGTTTTTTTTTCTATTCAAAAAAAATTCGTGACTCGCATAGATTTGGTATACAGGTGTAGAATTACTGCGTCTCTGAGTGTCCCAGGGTTATATAAATGATCTACTTCCACCCTGGGTATCCTCTCACAGCGGGACCTGAAAATCAATCTGTGTGAGGACAACGTGGCGAATGTTAGGTCAGTACGGATGTGGAAAGAGCACGCAAAGATTAACTGGTCTCAACATGTTGTGAGAACTTTCTTTAGTGGCACTAACTATGACTCCAAACTAAAACTAAAGTTCGAACTGAATACATTGTGGATATGGGGGTGGGGGTGGGGGGGGGGGGTCATCATCTTTGGAACTTTTACTTTATATTGTTTTTTTCAATCTGCTTTTACCTGATTTTCTACTCTCTCTCTCTCTCTCTCTCTCTCTCTCTCTCTCTCTCTCTCTCTCTCTCTCTCTCTCTTCTCTCTCTCTCTCTCTCTCTCTCTCTCTGGCATGTTTTACCAGAAAGACATTCTTGACTCAAAGATTTCGTGCGTTAGTTGTTGATATTTATACAGACAAAACATCCCGTTATCCCCTTGAACCCTCGTTTCCTGAAATGGTGTGTACACTTACAGTGAGATGGGTCAGTCCAATATCATTATACAGGGAGGATAAAATAATAACTGCAGTCTGCAGTCGTCTGGCTGCAGACTGCAGTTATTATTTTATCATAAATGCCCCGTGTACAGACCCCTTACAATAAGACAAAAAACGGGACGGAATTATACCTCGGATCGAAAAATCAGTCTTACGGGTTGAAAAGGTTAAGACGTAAAAAGATTCTTCTGTCTCTCTCTCTCTCTTGAGTTAACTTCTCTTTGTGTATAATGTTTACATATTGTTATATTCTGTTATTCATTTAATACGTTCTGCCTTTTGTAATCTGTTAGTCTTTGTACAGGAGCGGAGGGTTTTCTAGGTGGTAAGCACTTGTCCTCCATTCTTGATTTGCATTATTGAATGACAAATAAAAATATGTTTAATCTAAAAGAAAACGTATAGCGGTTACATTGTAGGTTCACGTGATTAGATTTCGATTCTCCACCTGACAGTGCAATCTATCGTTTGACAGTTACAAGAACTGTCCACATATTCTCTATATTTTCACGTTTTACTTCTTACTACTTTCGTCATTTTCTTAGATTTTCTAGGATGCTCTCTTAGAGTATACAAACGGAAAACTTATCCATGTAAAAATGCTATTATTACCACTTCACAGGGCGTTCAAAAGTACATTAACAAAGTTTAATAGGGCAATACAAGAACGTAAAGCTCAACTTCAAAAAGTCGTGCGACGTGTCGGGTCCGTTAATGGGTTAAAAATCTCATTAACAGCCCGACATGTCACGTGACTTTTGTTCCTCGCTACCGTACACTCGGAAATGGAAAATGTTTCCGGAAATGGTTTCAACTAGTAAAAAATGTGATTTTTATTTAAATTATTAAATATGTAAAATGTCCAGGAAAGGTAGTCCCATAAGGGCAAACGGCTGTACATAGTAAGTAAGTCTATATGTATTTTAGTTCTTTATTTCTGATTTAAAACGGTAAATATCGGGTCTGTTTTTAAGTTTTCGAACTTCGTTACAATTGAAAGTGTACCGATTCCGGTGACGTGATAATCATGTGACACCGGTTTGACAGCAGACGATACTATCATCTGTCAAAATTTAAAACGTTAAAAATGTCTCAATCAAGCGAATTTAATGGAGACCAGTTGAATTTATTGGAACAAAATTCCAAACCAGAAAGCACAAATTTCTTCCATGTAAGGTACAGGGTCAAACCTTTTTCAGAATCCCAGTGGTTATAATAGTAATAACATGACTTTGTCGAGCCTTGTGGTTTATTAACGGCCCAACAGGTGCGAATAACAGCCAGTCAGCTTATTAACGGCTCCCGACTTCGTCTCGGGCCTTTTATAAGCTGTGGGCTGATATTCACACCTCTTGGGCCATTAATTATCCACAATGCCCGCCAAAGTCATGTTATTGTTATATTATTGAGATACACTATAAAAATTCCCGTTAAAATTACGATAGAAGCACTGGCAACCAATTACCGTTAATTCTAACGTAACGATTACAATAACTCTGTTACTACCAAGATCTCCAAGAGATTTATTTTATAAGGCACAAAATTCTATCATTTCTTGAAGTAATCAACCGTTTTAATACATTTTAAAATTATTTTTATTACTTTCCAAAGTGTGATTTACTGGGATTTCCGGGTTTGATTATAAACGAACTTCACAAGTGAATTATGCAATCAACAATTGTGTCATGTATCCGTGCGCGCAAACGAAGACGGTTTGCCGTGGGTGTAATGGGGACTTCATTGTTTTTTTTAACCCTTCACCTAACATGAAACGCAGACGACACTTGCAAAAAAAAATTCTTGAATAACTATTATTTTCATTTTTGTCTCAAAAACATAGGTTAAGACCCCTCCAATGAGGTCATAACCTATGTTTTAGAGACAAAAAATGAAAAAAAATAATGAAAATTAATTGACTATTTTTGAGAATAGCGCTGGCCGGTTTGGCCCATTAACTTAGGTAAAGGGTTAAATAATGTAATTATCGTTAATAATGAAACGTAATAAACAGGGTAATCGCTTGGCTGGACTGGTTACGTGAAATAATTCATTCGCGCACTCGTGTTTGTACAACGTCCCTTACCCCTCATGAATTATATCACGTAAACAGTCCAGTCAAGCGATTACTCTCTATTAATTCTTTCAAACTCGACTCTTCAGGTGTCAAATTATGAGATTAATTTATAAGGTATTCGCTGTACTAATGTCATTACTTTTTACTGTTCAAACTACTCCTGTCTTTGACATTCCATCGTAATTATTTCCAACTTTAATCAATCATTTTCCTTTGTAATTGACAATATGTTTTGCTTTATACCGTTTTCTTGCCACGATATAGCCTTAGATACTGGTATGGCGTTAAGCACCAATAAATAAATACAGTAGAATCCTCTTAATTGAATATCCATTTTGCCATTGAAAATTATTCAATTAACAGGAGTATACAATTAACAGGGATTTGGTCAGTTTCTGTGTTCTGGAGATAAACTGAGCATTTATTCTATTATATCTTGTTTGACAGAGCTCATAGAGCTCTGTCAAACAAGATATAATAGAATAAATGCCCGTATTAGATGTAGTGAGGCCAAAAAGGTTGATAAATAAGAGGAATTTGGTGCGTGTCACAGTATTTTTTCGACTTATTACAAAAATTTATATACAATTAACAGGAGTTTACTATACAACCCATATGCAATTAACAGATTAAATTTGTACTGAAGGTATGGTAAATGGTTTTGTGTTTGAAAATTATATTCAATTAACAGGGATATACAATTAAGAGATATCCAATTAAGTGGGCTCCACTGTAATACCAAAAGTTTCAATACATGATGAGGTACAGTCGGATAAGTGTTTATGCACAGTAACGTAAATTTTTTCAGGACGAATGCGTTCAACTCTGCAATTCCTGATAATCAAAATGGCATGGTCCATGTGAAAAGTAACCTTATTTTAGAAGTGTCAATTATAAAGATAGGCTTAATTAATATCTTTAATATTAATTGGTCTACTCTATGTGAGAAATCAACAACATTCCCTCCCCGTGGGAACCCCGGGAAGTAAGCAGCACTTGTTTACTGTGGTAAACCAGTTCCGCTTTACTAGTAAAATAGGACCCAGTCACCAATGCTTGGGGTGTGAGTCCTCTAAAATGGGCAACATGTAGATCAACGATTGACTAAACTTGACTTCATCTCCATGTTGTGTCACGATTAGCCACGGTGCATAAATATGTGACGTTAACCACCAACAAACAAACAAACAAACCACATTCTCGTGTGGTGAGGATAAATAAAATATCGGTCCATCGGTTTTGCTCCAGGATGGAACAAAAAATAGTCGGCGTATTTTCACCGCAATATATTACGGTAAATATCGGCTGCTGGTTGACAGTACTTTTACGACATTTTAAAGATTTCTTTTACAGGGTACAAAAGTGACCAACCACAACATTGCTGTGACTAAAATCCAATCTTATTGAAAATTATTCGAAGTGACAAATCGCGGTAACAAATCTACTTTCTGTTGGTTGACTGACCGCGATAAATAAGAATTTGATCAAATTATCGATATCCTGTTAAATTCCGATTAGTGTATGATAGGTTCGATGACTCACTCTATTACGACAATACGGTATGTTATTAATCCAATTAGTTACCCACTATTATTATAACTACAGAATATGTATTGCTTGTCTACTTTATCTGATCATGTTGATAAGAGATCGTACACATATAAGCCAGTGCAGTTTTTGTAAAATATTATACAAACGGCTATACTTGAAGAAAAACTTTTCTGCCTGAAAATCTAGGAGTATGTGCCCAGTCAATGATTAAAACGCATATTGGATTCAAGTGAAATGTAAATTCATATTGAGAAGAGACAAGAAATTTAGTTTTTGTATTGTCTCAAGTCAAATCCTCGTGGAAAATTGTTTGTTACTATAGCTGCGTGGTCTTGATACCGTTGTAAGTATCTTTAATGTAATTTGCTCATAATTTGATTACATCTTAATGTAACATAACAAGAACACGATTTGTTATAATTCATTGTTGTACTGACAGAATTCTTCAAGAGTCCTGCAGTAAAATTCGCGGTTCGAGGATCTGTCAAGGGCCTTTAATGACTGTTGGGAACTGTTCAGTGATGGAGGTCCGATAATGACGTATCACGCCGAGAAAATAGTGTTATCACTATTATTATCAAGACCCAGGTACAGCCCTGTGGAGTACCTTAACCATATAAACACGAGAGGCCGTCCCAGGAACATGATACGCCATAGTTTCATTAAATAGTATGGTTGCTAAGTGAAGGCGTGGGGGTAGAGCAATCAATATTTTCAACGCGCAGCCCCCAGGCTGCACGTTGAAAATATTAATTGCTCTACCCCCCAAATAATGAATATGAACTCTTCTTGTTGCTATCATTGGACTTACATGGAATATGCCACCAGGGGCGTAGCTACAGGTGTGTGTATGGGTGTGTCTGTGGGTGTATCTCACCCCCACAATATGTGTCCAAAATCAAGATAGTTGGCCATTTCTCAGGCTAATTATAGTTTTTTTCCGAATGTGGAATTACATTTCCGTGAAATTTCCAACCGCCGACTCCCACAAACAGAATTCTGATCGAGCAACGCAAGATTTTCCGACTACGCAATGGCTCCGAGGATAATTCCACAACCGTGGTCGTGTAATCATATTTCAAGACTGAAAATTTTGATTTGTATTTGGTATTGTTGAATTAATATCTCGCATATATTGTGATATTTGTCTGAGTTATTTAGCTAACTCATTACTCATACTTTGTAAGCATAATGAATGGTTGTTTGCCATTGAGTTCATTTCAAGATTAGTGTGCTCACTGCTCAGCATGACGTCATATTTGAGATGATTAATTAATACATTATTGGTTGAATACTGAATTTTTAGCATTTTCCATACATGTACATTTCTGTAATTGACACAATGCCGTATGAAGGCAGACACGGTCTACTTACAGACTGCAGTACCACAAGAAATTGTCATTTTGTCCTGTCTTAAAACTTCAAATTATGTATATAGATATTTAGCTGCAATCATTTAAATTTGTTGGAAATATTCTCAGAATGCCCTAAAACCTACCGGTACAGTCACTCGGAGTCAACATTTTGAAACATTTTCCCCTCTCTGAGATGATGAATGGTTCAGAAGCACCCCTTTAAGTATATACATCTTTAGTTAGTATTTTCATAGATCTATACCCTCCCATTGAAAAATTTCTTTGTTCGAGTTTTGTAAACGATGTTCAAAGACGTATATTAATTCCAACGTTTACACGTGACGTTAACAACACGAAGAACGCGCGTGTATAGCCACGTGGCGATATTGACGTTTCATATCCATTAGCGTTCTGGAACATTGGCCTGTTTTGAGATGAGTGTAATGAAAAAGTTTCCAATATCTATTTTTTGAAGAACTTACATTTCCTTGTATTCAGAGTAAACCTCTTTTTAGGTGTAGATAACGAGCCCGTGTTTTGGTGATAACAAGCAAGGCAATAGAAGCAGGTACGGACCTACAGGTTGCATCTGATGGTGTCACTCAAAGTTAAATACTGAGAGAAAAAATGTTCATTTTTTATCAGTCTCGGAGGTGCGATAGAATCAATGGTAGCTTTATGTATTATATTCCCACTCTACAACTAAGGGACCTCCCACAACTAATAAATTGCAGTGTAAATCTGTGAGCGCAATGCTATGATAGTGCCCCGCCCCTTAAGTTCGAAATACTTACACTGCCTATAAGCTTCTGTCTATACAGCGCCTATTAAGATGTATTGATTTTTAAACTGATTCCACCGAAACCTCATATGTATAATTTCGCAGTTCAAAATTTCTCGAGTTCAAGTATCAGGTCGGCACCAAACATTTTCTACAAACAGTAAATACCAGAAGAAAGGAAAATTGTGTATGATGGTTGTGAACCGTACAGTGTTCTTTTACTAAAATAACCCTTTTACTACAGGCAATTTTTCTTTCCATTATGACACACAGCCTTTACTGGTTGAGGACTAGATTATTTTTGGTGGTCTAAATTTGTTATTCAATATTTGTTTTATTACAAATTATTGGAGAGTGTCCACAGGCACTCTCCAATAAATTGTAATAACAAAATTTATATGAACAAAATATTGTTTGCATTTGACTAAATATGAAACATGAGCAAAGAAAAGGTTTGCTATTGGTCTGGTACCCTCATTTCTGAGAGCCCCGATAGAGGCTTCTAGCACTGAGCCAGTTAAAAAATAGTACTGTTTTGCGTACCTCAGAGGCGCACTTGAGTGGAAAGGCATCAGATCTTTTCGTATTGTTACGTTAAGCAATGCCGTTTGCTGGCTGTAATTTTAAAACTAAAGTTAGTAGTTTGATACTTTATGGTAGGAAACAGAAATGCAGCAACAAAGCAATAAAATTGAGATTACATTTGATTCTCTGAGTTCAAACCACATGCGTGTCAAATCTAAGACAATACCACCACGTGCGGATCCGCGAATGGTTCGAAGGCGGATCCCAAAATGTTTGGCGTCTCCACACCTCACACCGTACAAATATTTACTGTAGGTCACACACCTTTCAAAAACGTACATATTCTTAACAACTTAACATTTTTATAACGAACCGTTGATCGATCATAAATAGATCGACAGAAGCAGAAGCCTCAACAAGTTTGGTGTATTTTGTTTATAATCAACAGTGACGCATATGGTTTCCTTTTCTGACCAACTGAAATATAAATTGTTCGCAGCCTACGTTTTACATTCAATCGACTAGGATGTTTCAGTTGGGTGGAAAAGCGAACATATGGTTCGCTTTTTCAACCAACTGAAATATTCCCAATGGTTGTATCTAAAATACCACAAACATTCATTTCCTTTGAATCAACGCAAGAAATGTTCTCAATCTAGATTTGATTTGGACGAATATTTGACGACATTTCCAATACTATTGGACACGTTTGTCCACTAAATAATTATGAATAAAGACTCACCACAGCTATAGGTTTATGATTTCGCCGCGTAGTTCCACAAATTATGTTAATATCTTGATGTTTTCAAGGCGAATTAAATACTTAGTGATTGGAATATCTATAATTGAAGTACGAAATAATATCTGCATATCGTTGTAAGTAAAGGGACATCACATTAAATCAGTGATATTCTGCATGCAAACTCCATGAAAAGTGAGCAAACAAACGAAGTCCTTAGAGAATTTAGCTGGTTGTCTGAAGGTTGGTCCACTGGATAATTTAACATTCGACAATATAATATTGGGTTAAAACTACCACTGCGGTCAAACAGCAGTTATGCACTTTAACTGGTTGAACGCTGGAAGCCACAAAACCCACTTTAGTGACTTTACACTGCAAGCATTAGCTTGATGTTTGCTCAGCAGGAGAAGAAAGAATATTTGTATGAAACTGTTTTTTTATATAGTTTGCGGGAGAGTGCCAACAGGCACGCTCCCGCAGACTGTAACATAAGTAAATAAATTATTTATCAAGAAAATCTTGCTAAAGCCTAAACTAAGGCTTCCCTTGTTGGTAGCAATAGAATCTGTTCTATTCACATCAATATACAATACGAATATTGCAACCTCATCATCAAGGCATGTTTTCGTTGAAGGCATGCCTTGATGATGTAATTGATATATTGTGGCATAGTGGGCGCTAATGGTCGTGGCTTAATGTTCGTCTAGTGGTTATGTAATACAGTCCGAACTTCAGTTTCTTACCACAATGTCTTTGAGTTTGAAGGGATGGTTATTTTTCGTGAGTTCCTTCTACGTCGAACTCACATATCCTGATACTTAACAAAGAATTAAAGATTTGGTCCTGGAATAATTTCGTTTTCGTGGAAAGGTCGCACCAACCCGTGGTTGGGTTTTTGGTCGGCCTCCAACGCGACCCGGGTGTCTAATCTGTGATTACAATATCGGCCATTTCAGCGATAGTCATTCCAGTAATGTAGAACCTTATCGGTTCTTGTTGAAACGTCAAGGTTTTCTGGAAGAGATATGCTACTGGGAATAATTTTTGCCTGTGGGTTACTTTCTTAAATTTTTCAAGATCATAATTTGAGATATTCGGATAAAAAACAAAAGCAATGAGTTCTATATTTACTTGTTCGGAATGATAGTGAACAATTCGCACTGTCGCCCAAAATTTATCATATTCTTTGAGTAGATTCCGTTTGCCGAGTACTTTGACGTACTCTTATTTTATTTTACTAGAATTTACTGTAGGCTCTAATGACCCTTTTAACACTTAACCCTTTACCTAACGTAACGGCCAAAACCGACCAGCGCTATTCTCAATCGCCAATTAATTTTCATTATTTTTTCATTTTTTGTCTCAAAAACATAGGTTATAACCCCTCGTTGGAACGAGCTCGTCGAGCTCGTTCCAACGAGGGGTCACAACCTATGTTTTTGAGACAAAAAATGAAAAAAAATAGTTATTCAAGAATTATTTTTGCAAGTGTCGTCTGCTTTTCAGGTTAGGTAAAGGGTTAACCTATCATAAAAACTACCACTGTAGGCTTAATATCGCAACAGTATTAGTCAATCGGGATTCTAGATCAAAACCTCAAGATTTCTTTGAAATGTTAAATACATACACAGAACGACACGCGTGTGTGAATGGGTTAATCGATATGGCACGAGTGCCAGCGCGGAAGCATAAAACGAGAGACCTCAGGCCTCGAGTTTTATTCTTTCGCCATGGCACAAGTGCTATATCGATTAACCCATTCACACACGCGGGTCGTTCTGTGTTTATTACATGCATTCACGTCTATAAAAAAAAACAATTATTAGAACGACGCTCAGCAATTCATTTGACAACTGTCAACAGAAAGAACCAAATTTGCGAGGTGAACCCGTGTTACTATTTCGTCCTCCGAGTTCTAATGTGTTCTATGTACCTACTGGCGCATAGAACACACTGGAACTCAGGGGACGATTTTTAGCTGTCGCTAGTAATTCAAATTGTAATTGCGGTGCACGATTTGTAGAAAATTCAAGTGAAATTTCGCTTCTTTTTAAAGGTCCGTCAACGATTTCCGTTCCGCACTTTCATTTTCCGCACGGTTTAGTGTTGCTGCAGATGTGGAATTTATAGAACAGGTGGGTAATAAAATGTTATTGTAGTTGTCGTGAAGCAACGCCTTATTTAATTAACCCGCACTGTACGTCAGGACAAACCAGGTTTACACACCAATCGGTCCTCTTCGCGACGCCCCTGGATAGTGTAAGGCCCTGTTTATACAGAACACGAACCAACGCGACACGGGGTGCAGCGACTTCGCAAGACCCGTTTATATACCGCGCGCAGGCCCCTCTTTTTTAATCATTTCACACACTGCATAATTAGGCAAGCGCACGTAAGCGACGCAACAATTTTGGCTAGACCAGCGAAACTGAAATAGCGCGTCGCATCGCTTTGCTTCGTGGCGCGTCCTGTACAAATGGTCAAATGGAAATACACCCCCCAAAAAACGAAAAATGTTCACGGCCGCGTCGGGTCGCGTCGCTTCGCGTTCTGTATAAACAGGGCCCAACTCATTTGTTCAATTTCAAGATCCGTACTGTTAACCCTTTAAACACGATGCGCATATATTTTTGCGTGGAGAAAAAATGGTAGTGGACGAGCAAACGATATAAAGAGCAAAAGATCTGAAGCGAGGCACAGTAATACTTTAATCCAACAGCTCGACAGAGCTGTTGGATTCAATTATTACTGAACCTCCCAACAAACCAGGATGGTTTCGCCCATTTCACCGTTGACTACATTGACTGAAATGCTACCTTTCAGGGCGCCAATGTTGAAAGGGTTAAATTCACTTCATGTGTGACAAATAAAACGGAGATTTATTTATGTATTTATTGGTGTTTAAGGTCACATATTTCTACACAATGGCTAACTATGACCGTGACAGTTTTACGGGTGGAGGAAGCCGGAGTACCCGGAGAGAACCACCGAGCAACGGCGAGCAACTGTCAGCTCCCCAACATACCAACTCCACACAAGCAGGGTTAGCATTGGTTGAAGACAGGTGCACCATCGACGTGCAGTACGCCTTAGTACACAACGTCGCCGTGCCCCCACGTGGGCAATGGGGGTGAAGTGTCTTGCCCAAGGACACAACGCGGTTGCCACAGGTGGGATTAGAACCGAGGACCTCTCGGCTTGCAGTCTGCACCTCTAACAACTGAGCCACCGCGCCCCCCAAAACGGAGATAAGTTGCTCGAAAAACGGAATGGGTAAACGAATTGTTTAAGAATATACGTACATAAAAAAATTCTTCCCTTGTGTGGAACAATCATTGTCATCTTGTTACACATAAAGAGATGATATATACTTACGACAGTTTGAGAATACGTCCTTGGACGTTGACAAACGGAGATGTTAAAGGCACGTTTTATGTGAAGTCATTCGCAAATATAAATAAATTTCACCAACACACCATTGAATGTGGTGTCATCCGATCACCAACCTGAAGATAAAACTTACGTACTGATCTCATACTGAGACATATTAGTTTTCTTTCGAGAATATAACAAAATTAATTTTAACAATGCGGATTGTGAGTTGAGTAATCGAAATATGATACACACTTTCAAGACGTCAACGAACAAGATGTATGTAACACGAAATAATTCTAAAAAACTTTGTAATATAAGTGAAGTTTTATAGTAATGGAACTGTTCTCAAGTTACAAAAAAGAAAATCCGCTTTGTGTCACATCGTTTCATTGTGCACTGCAAGGATGAGCGGAACTGTTTTTGAAACGAATATGTCATCCTGTGTCACATCAGTGCAATTTCGTATAAAGATTTTGTGGTACGAAAATGTGGAGGTTACCACCAAGAAATATTTCGAAATTAAACTTTCGAAATCTTTCTATGTATTCTTCAACCTGAATCCAAGATCAGTTGTCTAGACCTTTCATTGTTTGTGTATATATATACTACTCAAAGTTTGCTAAGCAGCAAATATTTGACACAGCATTGTGAAATTTGCTTGTGACATATTTGAGGTATCTTTTTCGGATATGATTGAGGAATGTATTGAGATGGTCCCCAGTGTTTACATTAGCTCCCTTGACAGGCAGACTTTTCGCGACAGTCATGGAAAGCATGTACCCCTTGATTTTCATGATGTTTTCGTGTACTGTCTACATGTACATGGCATGTGTAGGATATTCAATCTTCATTTCAACACACACTCTTGTGATTTAATGATTGAATATGGCAAATGCAAATGTAAGAAGACATTTGTCTGAAGCAGAAATGTGGCAGGCTGTAGCGATGGTGGAGCAAGGGGCTACCCATCGTCAGGTTGGTGAAGCCCTTGGTGTGCATCATACGGTGATCACCAGAGCCTGGGAAAGATTTCAGCAGTATGACACACCAGTAAGACGGCATGGTGGTGGCAGAGACAAGGCAACATCTGCAGCTGAAGACCGGTTTTTGATCATTTAGGCCCGTAGGAACCGCTTTGCCATAGCAACCAAGCTTCGCAATGACCTTCAGAATTCACCCAGGGTAAATGTTTCGTCGCAGACTATCCGAGCAAGGTTGCACGAAGGTGGTCTCCGATTGAGAAGACCATGTATTTGCAGTCCGCTGTCCCAGAACCACCGCCAGACACGATATGAATGGGCCATGGACCACTTGGATGGACCAGAGAAGACTGGCGACCTGTCTTTTTTTACAGATGAGTCAAGGTACTGCCTAGACTACACATATAGGCATACTAGGGTATGGAGAAGACCAGGAGAGCGATTCCATGCAGCCATCCTTGCTGAGCATGGCCACTACGGTGGAGGGTCAATCATGGTCTGGGGGCGGCATCAGCTGGGATGGACGCACAGAGCTCTGTGTCCTTGAACGTGGTACATTGACTGAACAACGGTATATTGATGAGATCCTGGATGTCCACTCAGATTGTATGCAGGTGCCGTGGGTGATTCATTCTGATGGACGATAATACCCGTCCTCATCTTGTCCATGTTGTCGGGGAGTACAGACAGAGGGAAGGGTTTGGCGTATGGTCAGGCCCGCAAGATCCCCTGACCTCAATCCAATCGAACATGTCTGGAATGAGTTGCAGCTTGCAATTTCAGCCCGTTCAGTCCAGCCAAGAAGTGTCTAGGAGCTTGGTGCCATGCTGGCCCAAGAATGGAACAACATCCCACAAAGGACCATCAGGAACCTGACTGGGAGCACGAGAAGACGTTGTCGAGCTGTAAGTAACAGTAATGGGTCTCATACTCGATATTGAAGCCATACCACTTCGCTCCGTCAACTTTTTGGCATATTGAAAAAATTCCTCTTTTACCAAAAATATCCATTTTCCATGGTTATCGTATTCAAAAGCTAAAACAGATTGTCAAACACAAATAAAATCTTAATTTCTGTACTTAAATCATTAAAGATATAATTAAATAAAAAATGTATACACTTTTCATTACAATATTTCAAGTAAAACGTCAAACAGGTAGTTGGATATACTTGGTGCCTAGCAAACTTTGAGTAGTATATATCTGGAAAAAAGAATTTATCTTACAAGAACCTATTTCTCTCAATACAAGAAAAAAACGTATAAACAAAATACAAATATGTATTGTGGGTAGCAACTGCGCGTGCGATCATTCGATTCAGAAAGAGAACGTTTTTTACCTGCAATTATCGAAAACTGTTCACACATCGTCCCCTGAGTTCCAATGTGTTCTATGTGCCTACTGGCACATAGAACACATTGGAACCCAGGGGACGGCATGTCGAAGCCCCTGTTTTGAAAAAATAATTCAATGACAAATAAATCACCCATTCAGCGAAATAAACTTGACAAGATAATTTTTTGCTATGATTATTAAAGATGGGTGGTATTGGAATTTTGAGTTCGGTATCGGTTTCGGTATTTTTAAGGGGGGAGGGGTGGGGGATTTATACCTCGGTATCGGTTCGATATTCGATATCTGACTTGCCTGAGATTTGTTGATAGTACCAAAGAGGAATTCGCATCAGGAAAACAGAATATAGTCTAGTCAAAGTATGACAGACCGAGAAAAAATTTGTTCAGAAATGGTTTGAACGTTTTCAGATTCTATGAACATCCCTCAACTGCAGAAAAAAATCCGAACTCGAAATCATTCGCGTTTCCGAGAAATCCAATATGGCATCCAATATGGCCGCCGAAACGAACAAAAATGCATTACACATTTTTATTACTTTCCAAAGTGTGATTTACTGGGATTTCCGTGTTCGAATATAAACTATAACTTCAAAAGTGAATTATGCAATCAACAATTGTGTCATGTATCCGTGCGCGCAAACGAAGACGCTTTGCCGTGGATGTAATGGGGACTTCATTGTTGTTTTTTTTGCCTTTTTTAACACTTTACCTATTATGAAAAGCAGACGACACTTGCGAAAAATATTCTTGAATAACTATTATTTTGTCTCAAAAACATAGGTTATGACCCCTCATTGGAACGAGCTCGATGAGCTCGTTCCAGTAAGGGGTCATAATCTACGTTTTATAGACATCAAATGAAAAAATAATGAAAATTGATTGGCGTATTTTGAGAATAGCGCTAGCCGTTTTTGGCCCTTACGTTAGGGTTAAATAATATAATTATCGTTAATAATGAAAAGTAAATAAACAGAGTAATCGCTTGGCTGGACTGGTCACGTGAAATAATTCATTCGAGGCGAGGGACTATATTGTAAAACACTCGTGCGCATTCGCGCACTCGTGTTTGTACAACGTCCCTCACCTCTCATGAATTATTTCACGTAACAAGTCCAGTCAAGAGATTACTCTCTATTAAATCCCTTATTTGACATTATAGTATTACAATATAGACTTATTTATACAAGTGTCATGATCGACAGACGAAACCCCATCATATGGTACCAAATTCGAC
Organism: Pictodentalium vernedei; assembly: GCA_031216915.1. NCBI lineage: Eukaryota > Metazoa > Mollusca > Scaphopoda > Dentaliida > Dentaliidae > Pictodentalium > Pictodentalium vernedei. Next base: position 97,901,901 of record CM062294.1, read on the forward strand.
TATATACTATCCTAAGTGACCGCCAAAACGAGGCTCTGAAATGGAAAAAAATACGTCTCAGTCGAATTTCGTTAAATATTCTATTAGTGTTCTGAAGTATGCAAAGTCAATTAGCATCTATCTCTCCACCATACAGGATCTGGATAAAAAAAGTCCTGAGATATTCCAAATGTTCATATCTGGCTGCCATGTTGGTTCACAATGATGAACGGTATTGGGGTGGACATTCGACGGATCTGGTGAAAGAGCAGAAATAAAAGAGAAGTCTTAAAACAGTTGGAGGTCACACCAGAGGTATTGGGATGACAGGAATATGGCCGAGCATTTTATGTCCTCTACAGACCTGCTTGTTCTGATATTAATGACGCCATGCAGAATACATCTGGGTGTTCATATAACACAGGGCAGCAGCCCAAAGATTGTGGAAAGGTAAGAAAATCCAGAGATGAGCAAGACACAATAACTGTATTAAAACATTTGTAGGAAATAAACCCTTTGGTACGTGTGTCTGACTGAGGAATATGCAAACGGGCGTCGTTTCCAAACTCAGTAATGCCGATAAAGCACATGATATTAGTGAAAGAATTGTATCTAAAATGGTTGAAATGTACGCAAATGATTACACTTTTAAGAAGGATCAAGTCATCCAAATAAATGAGAAATGTGGATTGAAAGTGGGTGATGTGATTGTGAATATTGATCCACAGCCTCTCTTCCAGAGACCGGTTGCTGTTGCTCTGAGAACAATACCCAGCGACGAGTTGTAGGCTGTTTTTTCTTATGAGTTGGATACATATCTGAAGTCTTTGTTCGAGTCTCCTGACAGTCTGAGAGAGGCAGACAAGCTTGCGTTAGCGGAGGCTATCCGTTCAATAGTCAAACAGATGCCCACTTTGACTGCAACTCTATTCAATATGTTTTAGACGGCGGGATGCTGTTGCATTGGTTCCCGTGCGCTAGGGCAAAACCTTCGGACAAATTTACGAGGCATATGTGGACTTTGTCAAGTTCCATATTCCGGGGGAGGAGGGCAACTGTGGTTTTCGATGGCTGCACAAGTGGTGCATCAACTAGGGATAATACACAACGCAGGCGACTTGAATCAAGTGGCTGTGTAGAGATCATCATCGGCCCCCAAAACGTTTTGAGTGTCTAGAAAGAGACGTGTCTCGCTAAGAGTAAAAACGAGCAAGCATTCATCACATTGCTCAGTGGATATCCCGAGCAGGGCGGAATAAGTACCATGCATGTAATTGGTGACGCAGATATCCTCATAGTTCGAACTGTGATTAACGTGGCAAGACAATCACCTATATTAGGAAATGATACTGATATTCCCGTTCTACTATGCTACCAGGGCATATCTTACATCGATGTCTAGCTTAAAGAAGAACAAAAGTATCTGGAATATACAGGAAATAAAAGGTAGTTTAGGTTCCGACGTATGCACAACTATTCTTTGTCTGTATGCTTTTACTGACTGCAATACTACATCGCGGATATCTGATGTCGGGAAAGCTACATCTATAAAACTATATAGATCCAGTTCATACATTGGAGGTGCCGCGGGGGTATTTTGTAAACGTCCACGTGATGTGAATAAGGATGAAATAATCTCAGCTCGTGGGGCTGTATTCATTTGTCCATATAAGGTGTGGCGACTGGTAACTTGGACAGTTTGCGTGGGCCCATCTTAGCAGATAAGTTATCCAAATCGGTGTTTGCTGTCGACCTCAAAATACTCCCACCATCAAAGAGTTCTGCTCAATAGCATGAGGACGTACCTCCAAATATAGAAAGTATAATTAACTTTGAGGAGCAATTTTTTTTAGCATTATCGACTTTAATCCCAAACAAATTATTGTAAATTCATTATTTCGAGTCTAGCTGTATGGATTTGCATAATGTCATGTTCTTACTGTTGCCAGCGTCACGTCAGGACGTTGCAATTCAGACATGGGGTGAAACGAAAAGTTCACACATGCAGTCAATAGCGCGTATGTCCACCGTTTGCCTCTTGGATAGCAAGACGCCGACGGCGCCTCGACTTGATAAGTCTCTGGATGTCACCCTGTGGTATTGCGTTCCACTCCTGCCTCAGAACATTACGTAAATCGCATAACGTCTGAAGGTCATGAAGTCGTACCCGACGGTCCAATTGATCCCAAAGATGTTCGTCGATTGGCGACAAATATGGCGAAAGTGGGGGCCAGGGAAGACGATGTTCGATGTTATACTCCTCAAGAAAGCAACGACAGATACGCGCCACTTGACATCGATCATTGTCTTGCTGGAATAACAGCAATCCGACGTTAGCGTTGAACAACGGGACAACAACAGCGTTAGGAATTTCATCCCTATATCGCTGTCCATTCAGATTACCATCGATGAAGATTAACTGCGTTCGATGGTGCAAGGAAATCCCTGCCCAAACCATTACACAAGCCCCGCCGAAACGGTTGCATTCCCGCACGCAAGCTTTAGAAAACCATTCTCCTCGTCGGCGATACACTCTTACCCTACCATCAGCGTGCCGTAGACAAAATCGTGATTCATCACTAAAAAGAACTGTGCACCAACGCTGCTGAGTCCAACGAACACGCTGACGTACCCATTTAATTCTGACGGCACAATGACGTTGAGTTAAGGATTGGTCCGTGGTATGGACACCTACTTCGGATGCCGTGTTCTGTGAGTCTGTTGTGGACAGTTTGTGCACTGATTCTATTGTTAGTTCTGCCAGGAGTAAGTGCTGCTGTCCTAGTCGCCGGAAAGAAGCGACCCCGCAAGTGAGACGTCCTGTCGTGTCGGTCTTGTGCAGGGGTCGTAACTCTTGGTCGGCATGAACGCGGTCGGTCGGTAGGCAGTATATCCAGTGGTTCTATACCTTCCAATGAGACGGTAAATAGTGGACATAGTCACTCCAAACTCAGCAGCGAGCTCATCTGGAGGTATCCCAGCCCCATGCATACCAAAGGCATGGAACCTGTGATTTTCGGTAACCTTTGCATTTTTTAAAATGCGTTTTTTAAAATGTCGGAAGAAAGAACTAGCGTTTTCTCAATAACCCAGGCTCTCTAGCACAACATAACACAAAGAAAATCGTCGGTCACCCATTCAATTTGACATTCTCCGGCAGCACGTGCTATTTTGAAATCCGTGACAAAATTGTATACGGTTGGGTGGACAACAACAACATGTCATTAAAATCTTTGCACGACTTCCTGTGCACAATCAAGAGCATTAGAACTAATATATTTCATCCATTATGCTATTTTTTCCGTTTCTATTATACTTTTTCTTTTGTGTATATATAAATGGAGAGGTGAAGATTCGTTGATAGTCACAGACTAGAGATGGACTATGAAGGAAAACATTCTGCATCGTTTGAAAATAAACAACCCCCAGCACCCGAAAGTCTTCTGAATACTGTAACTGCTAAACTGGCTGTAAGTCGGCACAGCGCAGTTGCAAAACATATGTGTGGGTAGTGTAGAAGTACGTGCTATGACAATGCACAGCAGCCAATAGTAGACGAAGATTGAAAGTTTGGGTTTGTCTGTTTTGTTTTATTCTATTTGTGATTTTTGAAAGTGGACCAATATACAGACGTATGCTTGAAGGTTAAAGATATTCATTAGTCTACCTTAAACGGGAATGAACTCTCTGGACACAGGTGGTAACTTCCATGTCAGTTCATTGGTAGCAATTGGAAGAGTCCATATCTACTGTCTGGGTGTAGGGTCAATCAATATTTTAACGCGTTGCCTTCGGGCTGCAAGTTGAAAATATTGATTGGTCAACCGCACGCGTTCACTTGGCAACCATCCTACATCTTGAAATTATAGCGTATCATGTTCCTGGGCCGGAAAAGGCTGTCTTGTCTTCAAAGGGTTAAAGAGTTAAAGGCGATCGTTCTGAAAACAAAATTCTTTCACTCTACATGAACACTCCTTAAAAGTTTTCATTTGGTAGCGCGGTGGCTTAGCAGGTAGAGAAGCAGGCTGCAAGATGAGAGGTCCTCGGTTCGAATTTCACCTGCGGCAACCGTGTTGTATCTTTGAGCAAGTCACTTAATCCCGATCGCCCACGTGGGGGCACGGTGGCGTTGTGTACCGAGGCGTACTGCACGTCGATGGTGCGCTTGTCTTCAACCAATGCTAACAATGCTTGTGTGGAGTTAGTTGCTCGTCGTTGCTCGGTGGTTCTCTCAGGCTACACCGGCTTTCTCCACATGTGAAACGGTCCGACACCGGGTGACCCTGGCTGTCGAAAGTGTCGTTAAACCATAAATAAATAAAAGTTTTCATTTGGTGAAAATTTAAGCAGTAACAGTCATTACAGTAACCTTACGGTAGAAGTAACAGCAAAGCATTGCCAGTACGTCTATCGTAATTTGAACGGTATTTTTTACAGTAACCTTACGATAGAAGTAACAACAACGTGTTTCCAGAACGTTTATCGTAATTTGAACAACATTTTGTACAGTGAGGTCTACCAGAGAATAAGTTGTCGAGAAAAAAGCCCATGTTTCGTGTAATGTGTTGGGGCATTTTTTATACAAACAAAAACTGTGTTGATGTAACCCAGTCAATGATGTCCTTGGGGACATGTCGATCCCTACTGCAATACCCTAATATTGCAGTTAGCACCGTCATGCTACCAAGACTCAATTCAACAATACAATAACTTGTAGTGTTTTTTCCGTCGACTATAGAATTAATATGCATGATAAATTGCATACCACGACGGTTCTCCAACTTAAAATGGGGTTCCTGGTTGACGGTCACTACTAATGCTGTTATAAATACATACAAGTATCCAACCGATACCGATAAAGAGTTATCGACGGTTGTCAATTCAATTCAATTCAAATTTATTCTTTCATCAACCCGACATGGGTACATGAGGTACAAATAGCATATCTACATAAAAACCGGTAGGTTCATCATTTAGATTTTAACATAGAAGTGGCACAGTACATTGTGATAATTAATTTGACTGAAGAAAGGAATACGAGTTGTGCATACCAAAACCTCGTATTGTCCCATGTGAGGAAACGGGTGCCCACTGCAATGCTAAAACATTGCAGCAGCCACCCTTTCACTACCAAGGGACGTCGCGTTACTCTGAAGTCTGAGTTAACTCTTTTGGCGCGACGGGCAACTAAAGTCGACAGACGGCAGTCCGTGGAAAGGTACTGCAGTTGTCATTTTAGCCAACTGTGTGTGTCCATTTCCAAGTGCTTTTAACCCTTTACCCAACGCAGGCGATATCAAAATTTATTATTTTATATATCACTTTTTTTTAAATTAAAAAAAAAATCTAATTTTTCAAAACATTTCAACAAAACCATATCATGTGACCCCTCGTTGGAACGAGCTCGACGAGCTCGTTCCAACGAGGGGTCACATGATATGATTTTGTTGCAATTTTTGAAAAAATAATATTTTTCCAACTGCTGAAGTTGCATATTACGCGGGGGGAGGAGGGGGCGGCAGATTCGTTGGGTAAAGGGTTGAACAAACATACGTATTCCTATGTTTCATGCACCATTTATGTCCTATCCATGAACAACGATACCGTCCCTTGAAAGTATAGAAGTGCCATTTAAATATATACAGGAAATCATTTAAAAAACTGTCAATGAGATCATTAGAACATCTTTTAAAATAATAACGCTTTAGACTAACAACCTATACTTTTTGTAAAATTCCTGATGAATATTAGGCGCTAAGAATTCTGTTTCTCAGATTATTCCGCGCCAAAAGACTTAATGGCCACAACTCATTCTGCTGGCCATATACACCCATAGAATCTGTCCTGGGGTCTCCTTGCTCGCCTTCGACTCGTTGAACTGTTGAGGCCTCTTAAAACTGTAGCCCACCAGTTCTACCTCTTTCACCTGTTCTAACGTCTTCACTCTGTTCAACTTGAAAACCGATGAAGTAATATTTGTTTCCAAAATGACTGCATTCCGATATCATATTGAATAGAACACACTTGACATAGCAGAAGCTATGTTTGGTAAATGTTTGGGTTATAGAAGTCATTTAATTGGCATCTCGTTCCATCACAGTTGTAAGTGTACCTTTAGTGGAAACGACCTTTATAAGCTTAAGCTTACTGTCGAATCCACACACATTTCATTGTTGTATGTCTTTTCTCTGATAGTTGGAAATAAATATTGTTTAAACTAATTATGTTGAAGAAAGTCAACATATATCATTTATCAGATCTCGGGAAGAAATTCTTTCTGTTGTCAAAAATTAAATTACCTGTCACGTCATATTGGCATTTTGCAACCCCCCCCCCCCCCCAAAAAAAAACAAAAAAAACAAAACAAAACAAAACAAAACAAAGCAAAACAGGAATTAAGAGCTAAATGTGTCGATATAGTGCAGTCACCGTGGACGGGTAGTAATTCACGGATGGACGGTGATGTCCACGCAAACGTTTACCAGGTAATAAAAATGAGCGGCAGAAAAATTTTAATTAATGAGGTACAGGGTCGCACCCGGTACTTCATTAATTAAATTTTTGATGATTATTCCTATAATTGGTGTTTGGAATCTAATATTATTACGTCCGTGGAAAATATTGCCCACCTTTGGAAAGTGACCAGTCCACGGCGGTGGTACTGTTGAAGTAATGTCAGCTGGTTGCTAGTACCTCCACTGTAATTTTAACGGCATTGTCTTTACACTGACGGCTACTAGAGTTTGTATTCTGAACAAGTTTAGGAGAAAATAGACTGTGTTTCATGTACTATGTTTTAGGCATTGCGCAAAAACCTTTGTGGACGTAATCCCCAAACTTTCATGTGAACAATGTGAAAAAGCTGTGAAAGTCGACTCTAAAACAGAAGGAGAAAGCTTCCATTGTGCAACTTTCGTGAATATTTTATTTAAAACATTAAACGTGAACTGCGCACTAAAGTTGTCTCCATCAATGAGTGACACTGAGTTCCAAATAATGATGGAGGCAGAATAGAAAGAAGTACAAAAGGGCCATTACTAATACTATAATCTTTGTGAAAACCTGAGAAAATCACCTATGTACGTTCTTGGTTATCAAAACGCCATTCACGTCCACCTACATCGGACTAGAAAATGCAAATGTTATATCAACATAATAGCACAATGCAAAATTGGAAAAGCTTGTAAACAATGTTAACGGGCGTCCAAAAAGAATAAAAAACGAAAAAACTCCAGAATGTTGTTGACATCAATAAAACGTTCTATCCAAACACCCGATGTGTTACGCATACACACTAACACTGGGAATCACCACAGTAAAGATATCACAACGCAGTCGCTCACTCACATGCCATGTCATGAAGCGCGGAATTACGTCATCTACCAACCTACTTTCTAGTTCCAAATATTTGCTCATTCGCACGTAGCCCTAGATATCACATATTGTGGCAATCTGACTTCTAACATAATATTTATGTGCCGTTTTAACGAATTCCCTCATTCCCTTACTTAACAAAAATAGCAGACTACACTTTTGAAAATGAAATTCTTGATTAACTAAAAGATATAAGTTTTTGGCTTCAAATCCAAACTTCATGACACCTCATTGGAACGGTCGTGACGAAATCTTTCCACTAAGATCGTAAGCTCTGTTTCTGGGAACAAAAACTGAAAAATTAATAAAATTTGGCCAGATGGAGACATGCAATCAGTCTGAGAGGTACGTATCTTGGAAATAATAATAATAACTCTTTGGCCTTCGATTGATTCGTCGCGGTCCTCTCACTAGGAGGCCTACATTAATCCAGTCCCCCGCTATTCCGCCCCATCCCCTCTCCCAGGTTGAGTATACTCTGCACATCTTTGAACAGTGCTCTCATGATTCCGACAAAATTTCCTCCAAATCCAAGGCATTCAAGTTTCCGCCACATCCCTTCCCTCCATATCACCTTGGAAATCACCTTGCTCTTCCGTTTATTTGAGATATTGATGATTGTTCGCGCTGCGAGCGTGTACAAAGCGGTCAAGTTTTTCAATCATAATTTCATGGTTTGCTCGTAATTTATGCACCGCACCTTATCGGCGTGCGAATTGAATGCAACTTCAGTGCACGCAATTTGAAGGTGTGACAGTTAATTTTTCACGATTTCTAAGCTTTGACAAGATACACCCACGTTTTGTGCATATCAATTTAGTTTAAACAATATTGTATTGAAGAAAACAAGTTGACTGTATAAATGCGAACAAGTGTAAACTGAAGGTTTTGTAGATAACTTTCAGTAAATACAATTTACACATAATGTATCAATTAAGTTGTGGCTCAGTAGGTAGAGGTGCAGTCTCCAAGCCGAGAGGTCCTCGGTTCGAATCCCACCTGCGGCAGCTGCGTTGTGTCCTTGGGCAAGACACTATTAGGGTTAATTCACCCCCACTGCCCACGTGGGGGCACGGTGACGTTGTGTACTAAGGCGTAGTACACGTCGATGGTGCACTGTCTTCAACCAATGCTAACCCTGCTTGTGTGGAGTTAGTATGTTGGGGAGCTGACAGTTGCTCGCCGTTGCTCGGTGGTTCTCTCCGGGTACCCCGGCTTCCTTCACCCGTAAAACCGTGGAGGTCATGATTAGACATTGTGCAGAAATATGTGACATTAAACACCAATAAATAAATAAATAAATCAACTAAGTTGTGTGGGTAATGGATTCGGAAGAAAACTGAAAGCTCACAAGTCTGTAACATTACACAGTTTCTGTTAGACAGAGAGAACGGGTGGGTTGGTCGGATTTTGTTTAAACTCTGGATAAAATGAAGAAAGGAGAACAAGAGGACGAGTGAAAGAGAAGGTGGGTGTTTAGAAAAGGCCAACTTGAATACCCAAGACATCAACGTTGATCAACAACAGTTTGAGGGATCATTCACTAGGAGGTCACAGACTAACACTAATAGTCAGGAGAATATTCCAATGGACATGGATAAAGGGGATGGGGGGACGTGCATTGTTAAAAAACCCCACCAGCACCATGCACCGCAGGGAAACGAACTATGCCCGCAAGTGTAAGACGCATTCTTCTTTCATTAGCATGCAATGTATTGTTAAAAAATTTACGAAACATTGCTCCCCACCCTCGCCGTACACACCGCCAGTAGCAATTCCCCGAAACCCCGCTGCGCTCTGGAAAGAAAAGCTCCAACAGTGTGAGGAGCGGATAGTGAACCAGGCACTCACCCCACTGATATTTTATTTGATGTGGGTGTTTCACTAAAAACTCGCGTAAGACTGGCTCGCAAACCATCCGCCACCGGATCATCAGGTTAGCTTGATGGTCCATTAACCCTTTACCCAACGTAACGGCCAAAACCGGCCAGCGCTATTCTCAAAAATCGCCAATTAATTTTCATTATTTTTTTCATTTTTTGTCTCAAAAACATAGGTTATGACCCCTCGTTAGAACGAGCTCGTCGAGCTCGTTCCAACGAGGGGTCATAACCTATGTTTTTGAGACAAAAAATGAAAAAAATTAGTTATTCAAGAATTATTTTTGCAAGTGTCGTCTGCTTTCTACGTTAGGTAAAGGGTTAACAGAAGAGCCACTTGCCGTTCTCTTAGAAGAGTTAGTTGGCTGATACGATAGGAGCTCACTTGGAAGAGATGGTGTATTGAGAGATCACCCAGTGAGCGACTAGGCCCCACTTCCACCCATTGTAAACTCTTAGTGAGCAGTGATAGGGTTACAGCTATTGGAAGCGTTTACTGGGTAAAATAAAATTCTGCGCCATTTCAATTACAGACAAATTCCCAGCAATAGTAAGGACTAAGGATCCAAATAGGAGTATTGTCACATCCTGTGCAAATGGAAGTGATTTTATTGTTGATCTGTGTGCACGCTAAAAACTAAAGTGTTAAAAACTACACTTGAAGTGCTGTATTTAACACTTACTAAGAGCTGAACTAGCACTTTGTTCAAGTGTAGATATCCTAGAACTTAACAGGTGTTACAATAATACCACTTGACAAGTGTAATGTCGCGACACTTAAAAGGAAACAACGCAGAGGACGCGGATCAGGCTCGAACTCTCGAGCCTGATCCACGTCATCTGCGTTGTGTCCTTTTAATTATGTACCCACCAAGCGCAAATCAAATTATGGACGATTCTGGAAGAACCACCAATGCTAGACACATGGGAAGTGCCATCCATTCAAGTTTCAGATGTCTGACGATTGTAATGTCTAAGTGCTTAAAGCATTGCACTTTGAGTGTTAAAATCAAACCCTAAGAGTTAGAATGGGTTTAACACCTTGAAAGTGTCAGTTTTAACACTTTAGTTTTTAGTGTGTGCCTCTTCAAAAGACAGGACAGAACAAAAGAAAATGTCCGCTTGTCTTGAGTTCACCACATTGACATAGGGGCGATGACGATAGTTATTGAATAAATGGGTACTGAGATGACTGCAACATAACCGCAATCTGCAGTGATAGATTTGTCATACTAGTCATTTTGCATGGCCATAAAAATGACGGGGGTCGCAGATTGCTCCTGTTAAGATAACCTGCAAAATTACTCACCGATGAGTTTTCTTTGATTGATAACGGTATGTCGTTCCAAAGGCTTGTAGTTGTCGGTATAAATGAAGACTTGTACAGTTGGGTGTTGCAGAGGGGTACTCGGAGATTATTACTTACGCGGAGATTGAGACATCGGCTGGTAGCAGACATTGTTGGTGGAGCTTTACTAACAATATTTGGTTGCGTCATATGGTGAAACATTCGGAAGAATTGTTTCACTGGCATGGCAGGGGTTCGAACTCACGCCGAGAGAGTTTCCTTTGGCACCAACCGCCTAGCGAAACAATACTGAACCACGCACACCACTCGGCCACCGACAGACCTGTGGCACACCACTCGGCCACCGACAGACCCCACAGGTCTGTCGGTGGCCGAGTGGTGTGCGTGGTTCAGTATAGTTTCGCTAGGCGGTTGGTGCCGAAGGAAACTCTCTCGGCGTGAGTTCGAACCCCCGCCATGGCAGTACCAGACCTGTGGGGTCTATCGGTGGCCGAGTGGTGTGCGTGGTTCAGTATTGTTTCGCTAGGAGGTTGGTGCCGAAGGAAACTCTCTCGGCGTGGGTTCGAACCCCCGCCATGCCAATGTAAACAAAACCAGCGTCCTTTCTTAATTCTATGGCATCCGGGAAATTTGAAAAAGACAAGTACTCGCTGATTTCTTCTGAGGTGCAGTTCGTAGAATTAAGTGCTTAGATGCAACTATCTGATGAAGAATTGTTTCAGTTTGTGTTTATGGCGTCCTTCCTCAAGAGAGTTACAGCAGGTTCATTGTACAACGAGGAACATCTAGCACACATGGTTGCGCCAGTCACTATCCTTGCTGCAGCCAACTGTACTTTTTCCAGCTCGATTGCATTACTCACTGTGCAGGTATTCCAAATGGTGCTACCATATTCAAGAAGAGGCCCAATAAAAGCAAACTAAATCTTTTCAAGGTCACTGCGGCCAAGAGTAATTTTTTGCCTCCTCAATAAATCTATGCGAGACCATACTTTACCGCAGATATGGTCGATGTGGTCATTCCACATACATGCACTGTTTAAGATAACTCCCGTGTTCTTATGACTTTTAACTTCCGATATTTTGGGTAATACCAAGGAATAGAGATGGGTGCACAGCAGGGGTGATCTTGCGCGATGTGAAAATGCTCTTAGATTTATTAGGGTTAAACTCAACCAATCAGGTCCTGGCACAGTGCTCATTTGTAGTCAGATCCTGGTTGATCACAGTTGCTGCTTGGGTTGGATTCTCAGCTATAAGATACAATGATGTATCATCTGCGAAAAGTCGAAGGCTATTGGTTATATCATTAATGTATGTGAGAAATAATAAGGTGCCCAAGTATCGACCCCAGAGGAACTTCAGAGTTTATCGGTCTCCAGGATGGCATCTCTAAGGCAATTACCACCCTCTGGACCCTGTCGGAAATGTACGATTTTAAAAATTCATGTAAATCAATTGACACTCCAATTGTTTCCAACTTGCGAATGAGACCCACATGCCACACCTTATCAAATGCTTTACTGGCGTCAGGGAAGACAACCCGAACCACTTTTCAGGCGCCAAGGGTTCGGCAGACTTCGTCACAGAGGTCAGTAAATTGAAGTACAGTCGAGTCACCAGGTGTGAATCCTGACTGAAATTTCGTTTTCTAGTAAGTGACAGATTACAATTTTTTTAAATTTTTATTCAGATATCCAAACAGACAAGATTATATACAATTTTAAATTCAAACAATTTCAGAAATAATCTGGGCTCAAGACAGTAGCTTAGCACATGTTTAAAAAATAGGAGTTAACCACGACCAGCAAGAAAAAATGTTCAATATTGACATTTACAATGTGTGTTGCAGAGCACAGCGATGGATAAATATATACTTTTTTCGACACACACGTGGATACACACAGAGAGGTCCATGCATTTAACGCATGCGCACAGATTTGCACAGCCAAGTGTGCATCAGTGTCCGCTGTCAGGGGTCTCTCCAGAAAGAATACGCGATCTACTCGTTGAGGCATAACAAGGATTCTACTATTCCCCAGTTTCTTTGGGTGACTATTTGTTTCTTTTTTGAGTACCTGTGGAGTGAAGAAAGTTCCAGTTCTGTATAGAAACACATTTGTTCCATGAAGTAATGAAAGGGTGGTTGACACTTTTTTATTTTGCATTTTTAATAGATCAGTATGAGGAGGCCAATAATACTTTTGGGCTGTGGGATATCACAGTTGTCATTAACCCTTTACCTAACATGAAAAGCAGACGACATTTGCAAAAACAATTCTTGAATAACTAATATTTTTCATTTTTTGTCTCAAAAACATAGGTTATGACCCCTCGTTGGAACGAGCTCGACGAGCTCGTTCCAACGAGGGGTCATAACCTATGTTTTTGAGACAAAAAAATGAAAAAATAATAAAAATTAATTGACAGTTTTTTAGAATAGCGCTGGACGGTTTTGCCCGTTACGTTGGGTAAAGGGTTAAAAGCAAGTAATATGTATTGGGGGTTCAATGGGAACGTAATGTTACATTTCTCGGACAACAGATCAGATAAGTTTGGAAGAATGGTTTTGGACACTGTGCATTCGAAAACTAAGTGTAGAACTGTCTCTTTTGAAGAAAAGCAAAAAGTACCAAGTTCAGTTTCTGAAATCTTACATACACAGTTTGGCGTTTGTAAATAATGCTAAATGTAAGATGATTTTATACTGTAAGCTCTGTAAATAGGTATCATCAGTGACGTTTGAAGGATTTTTGTATATATATATGCCCACTCTTCCAGCTGTATATTCATATTGAAGAGGTTATTTCATTTTGTTTGTGATATTTTTGGCTGCTCAGAGAATGGTCGCAGAAAAAGTGGATAACAGATTTTATTAACCATTTTGTGCGGTTTTTAGCTTTTCAGTATGTTCTTTTAAGACAACCGCAAGTCTTTTATATTTATTAATTACCATTTTTCATGTTTTGGGAATTGCGTTTATTACTCCCTGGTAGACGGTAAATGGGGTTTTCGTGATATATTTCGTGGAGAACTCTTCGAAGGTCAAAAAGCCGCAATTTACTTTAAAGATATCGTTTATGTAAAATGCCTTTTTTGCACGAATTTTTATTAAAAACATACGGTGTTGTTAATTTTATCTTTGGAATATAGAAGACTGGTTGGGACAGTATTTCCCTCTGTAGTTGTGGGCGAATGATAGTTCAGACAAGACCAGGACGACTGAATATTTCTCCAAAAGCGATTTGTATGTTCACCAATCTTTTTTAACCCTTCCTTATGAAGAAACCAGATTTTGTCACTATCGAAACTTACGAAGTCATCCAAAATAAGACTTTTCCTTGGCACCATGATGTTTGGGTCAATCAGTTTTTTTACCCAGAAACTTTTTAAAGAATAGCTATATGATTTTATACAGGGGAAGTTCAGACTCCCGTTCTATATTGGGTTGATAAAAATGTTACTCTTAATGTTTTCACTTTTATCTGACCTTAGAAACTTAAGGAGCAGCGCGACTGCATTTTTTTCAAGTATATTAAAAGGTGGATCAGGAAGGACTGAAAGACAATGAATAAGTGTTGGCAAGGCGAGTGTTTACAATTTACTGCAAAATGTCGGCAGAATTTTTCAACATCTAGGAGAATGTTTGAAAGTGAATCGAAAAATTGTACGCAATTGTTATCATATTTTTTCCCTTATTTTCCATATTTGTGGTCAAAAGAGAAAAAAGAAAGTTTAATTACTGGCACGTCATCGAGAAATGTCGAAAATCGGTCTGCCCCGTCCCCAACTCTCCCCTTAAGATGTTGGCAAGTCAAACAATGAGGTAACTCCACCCATCGACGACATTTGATGACGTGAAAGCCGTTACGCTGTGACTGTAGTCACAGCGTGACAGCTTTCACTTAATCAAACAACATGGTGTTTACCAAGCACGAAGAAAACTGGTTACACTGTTTCAACTTAACTTATCTCGACTCTTGTTTTTTTTGTCTGTAATAACTAAAATATATTATAAATATTCAATTTGTATTGCTGCGAAAAAATGTGCTGCTAGGATTGTTCAACATTTCCCTCTACACAACGAACCGCCAGTATCCGCCCGCGTAATATGCAAATTCAGCAGATGAAAAAAATATTATTTTTCAAAAAATTTCAACAAAACCATATCATGTGACCCCTCGTTGGAACGAGCTCGTTCCAACGAGGGGTCACATGATATGGTTTTGTTGAAATTTTTTGAAAAATTAAAAAAAATGATACTTAAAATAATAAATTTTCATATCGTCTGCGTTGGGTAAAAGCTTAAATACACAGATGCGGGTCCTATTGCATAAATTTTGATATCATCTGCGTTGGGTAAAAGCTTAAATACACAGATGCGGGTCCTATTGGATTTACTCGGTAACAGGGAGGTTCCGATAGGGTTATTAGTTATCTGATACTATTACTGTTCATTCTAGTTTTGGCCAACGATTACATGCGCTTTTTGAAAAATAGGTACCACCAGCTTCAATTTTGAAGTCTACACAAAACAGAATTGAATGTTGACCTTTTTGAACTTATGTTTCCGCTATATTAACATAAAAAAACATCTGTATCCATGCCACCATCCATACTAATTCCAGTTTCACCAGTCACCACCACTGCTGAAAGCAAATTTAAAGTTGCCAAGGAATACCGATGATGGGCTCACGGTTGCTAGTGGCTAGCCCCGTGAAGTGCCCTGTACAAAATTCTCGCACCTGTTTCTCTTTTTGAATAAAAGTCCTCAGTGGGTAATATTCCAGCTTCATCATCAAGGCATGCCTTCGATGAAGACATGCCTTGGTGATGTAGATGGAATATTTTATCAGTGGGAACTTCAAGACGCCTCTATTTAATTCGAGGTTCGATTCGATTTCGAATAACAGACTCAATTCGATTCGAATCGAAAATATGTGATTCGCAGGACCCTAAGATTGACACTCACCAAAATTTGGATTTTTGATTTACATCAAATTTTTATAGAAGGGGTTAATTAATTTGTAATGGTTCCTCAAAAGTACGGCAACAGATGTCCGAGTAAACACATTATAATAATGGAGTCACAAAATTTCGAGCAAAGGCAGAATGTCATAAATAATTCCCTTCTTTAGTCAGCTCACTCCTGTTATTATTCGCCAAGCTTTCAGAATCAAACATTTAGTTTTTAAAAAAGAGAATATTGACAAATATTATGCGACCTTAATTATTATAGTGTGTTTTTGAGGGTATCATGCATTTTACATTT
Source organism: Pictodentalium vernedei (assembly GCA_031216915.1). NCBI lineage: Eukaryota > Metazoa > Mollusca > Scaphopoda > Dentaliida > Dentaliidae > Pictodentalium > Pictodentalium vernedei. The sequence goes on from CM062294.1 coordinate 97,917,714, forward strand.
TTTAAACCTTCAAATATATTATTTTTCAATAACATTCACATATTTATTAACCATATGCTGTCAGATCACCGAAGTTAAGCAACGTCGAGCCTGGTTAGTCCTCGGATGGGTGACCGCCTGAGCGATAGATTCGGACTCCCGCCTTTTGTCCTTGGGTAAGGCACTTAACCCCGATTGTCCACATAGAGGCACGATGACGCCGTGTACTAAGGCGTACTGCACGTCGATGGTGCGCATGTCTTCAACCAGTCTAACCCTGCCTGTGCCGCAGTGCAGAGTTACGATGTTGAGGAGCTGGCAGCTGCTCGTCGTTGCTCGGTGGTTCTCTCCGGGTACTCCGGCTTCCTCCACCCGTAAAACTGCCACGGTCATGATTAGCCATTGTGCATAAGTTTGTGACCTTAAACGCCAATAAATAAATTAATAATCATATGCTGAGAAAGTTTGATGGGAATCGAAAAATACAATTATTATTGAGTTTCATCTTTTATTTCTCATTATTTATCATATAATATCGTTCTCACACTATTACAGTACGCGGAGAGTGGATTGTAACTAAATCACCCGCGGGGTGGATTTACCACCCAAGCTGTAACTTTAAAATTTTGTACATATCGACAAAAAACACATATCCCGGAGGTCCATTGGCTGAAACTTTGCTGGTGCTGGTTATGCTTTGCAACAAAATTGCAATTATTCCTCGGGTGGAATCTCCACTCTGCGGGTGATTTAGTGATAATACACTCTCCACGTACTGTATATATATATATATCGTTTGTCTCATTACTTGAAAGTAAAGTAATTCGTTAAAAAGAATCCACATATCTCCAAGGTTTAACCATCTCCAACCACAAACCAAGTTTCCCAGCCATTTTGGTTCAATTAACCATCATCTTAATCCTATATAATAATTATATACCAGCTTCCTTCATTTCCATCAATACGTAGTGCCTTATACAGACATAGGCGGAAGACTATACCCACTTTACCTCAAACCAGGTCAGAGGTCAATCTTGATGGACACTGAACAATGACATTAGATGGACGACCATTTCTTCTTTTCGTAGATGGTGAGGATGACAAAATTCTGGCTTTTTTCCATCACTGAACAGCTTGAGTCACTTCAGTCAGCTGAAACCATATATATGAATGGAACATTCACATCTTCTCCTGATCTTTGGAATCAAGTTTACATAAAACATGCACGTTCTTTACCCACAAGCCGCGTACCAACTGACTTTGAACTTGCAGCAATACGTGCAGTTGAGAGAGAATTCCCCAGTGCCGAAATAAAAGGGTGTTTTTCCACTATTGTCAAGCCATTTGGAGGAAGACACAACAGCTTGGGCTAGCTGTCCAATACAAAGAGGACATTGAGGTACAAAAATGGGTCCGTAGGGCTGCTGGTCTAGCACTCCTTCCGGAAAATACTATACAAGACACTTGGGTTGATGTCATGAGCTCTACACCAGAGGTCTCAAGAGCTACAGACTTCAGTGACTACATAGTGACTACCTGGGTTGACGATGATACAAGGTACCCAAGCTACATGTGGAATCATAACTTCACAACTGGACCACGAACTAACAACAATCTAGAAGGGTTTTAAAACCGATTGAACAGGACATTACCTCACTGTCATCCCAACATTTACCGTTTTATTGAAGTCATAAAAAGTAGAAAATGCAGACAGAGCAAAAATTGGACAATTAGATTTTGGTGCAGCCCCACCAAGCAGAAAAACGTGTCTACACAGAAACGGAAAATCGTTTAGGTCGTTTGAAGGGGCAGTTAAATAGAGGACAAAAGACAAACTTAGAATTTTTAGATGCTGTAGGTCATCTTCTGAGATTAGGTTGAGGTTGACCCTTTACCAAAACCTAAAAAAGCTATTTTTTTGTACTAAATCAACTGTTATATCTTTTGTTATAACTCCATTGTTATATTTATTAGGAACTAAATGTATTTAATTTTATGTCAGAAATCAAAACTACTTATATCCTGTATTTAATTTTGTGTCAAAAATCAAAACCACTTTTATTTATTATGAACTACCTGTATTTAATTATATGCGCCTAATCATGACATAGACATATGTCAACAAGACCAATACCGGGTCTGGCCCTGCGTCGCTGCATGCAATTGAATCGGCAAACAGGAAGTGGCTGCACGGCAGATCTGAAAATTGCATACACAATGCAACTGATCGTTATCAGGCTCCAGATGAAATATAAAATCAATTCCTTGCATAGAAGCCGAGAAAAGTTTGACGAAAAATTTCAATGTTCAGTGGGTACAGAAAAATTTCAAAGTATCGGCAAACAGGAAGTGGCTGCACGGCAGTTCTGAAAATTGCTTACGCGATACAACTCATCATTATGAAGCAGCAGACCAAATATAAAATCATTCCTTTTCATAGAAGCCAAGAAAATCTTGATGGGAAAAAGTGTTTCGGACGGACGGACTGACGGACGGAGTCGAGCGGTTACTAGACCTGCTCTGCCGCTGGAGACGCAGGTAAAAATCAAAACTACTTCTATTTATTATGAACTACTTGTATTTAATTTTGTATCAAAAATCAAACCAACTTTTAATTTATATGCGCTTTATCATAAAATTAATAATAAACAACCCATTTTTCACATACTATGTTTTTATTTAATTGGACAATCCCATTCTCAAGTTAAGGTAACATGCACAATATTGATCATGCCTTGGACCCTCAAATGTGTTGTTTTAGACCGTAGAAGTTTTGGCTGTAGAAGTTTTGGGAGGTTACCTGGACCTACGGGGGCGAGGTGGCTCAGTTGGTAGAGGTGTAGGCTGCAAGCCGAGAGGTCCTCGGTTCGAATCCCACCTGCGGCAACCGCGTTGTGTCCTTGGGCAAGACACTTCACCCCGATTGCCTACATGGGGGCACGATGACGCTGTGTACTGCGGCGTACTGCACGCCGATGGTGCGCATGTCTTCAACCAATCTAACCCTGCCTGTGCTGTGGTGCAGAGTTCAGAGTTACGATGTTGGAGAGCTGACAGCTGCTCGTCGTTGCTCGGTGGTTCTCTCCGGGTACTCCGGCTTCCTTCACCCGTAAAACTGTCACGGTCACGATTAGCCCTCGTGCATAAGTATGTGACCTTAAACACCAATAAATAAATAAATAAATAACCTGGACCTACATCAACCCCATCCCAATATCCAAGGCACACAAGAGAAAATCAATCTTCAAGCTGAATGATGTTGAAAAACAAATTTAACCCGTTACCCAACGGAGACGACATCAAAATTTATTAAAATTTATTATTTTAAATATTATTTTCAAAACTTTTCATTTTTTTAACAAAATCATATCATGTGACCCCTCGTTGGAACGAGCTCGAAGAGCTCGTTCCAATGAGGGGTCACATGATATGATTTTGTTGAAATGTTTTGAAAAGTTTTACAACTGCTGAATATTCATATTACGAAGGCGGATGCTCTCGATTCGTTAGGTAAAGTGTTAAGCACCTAGAAATGGATACCAAAATTCAGATAAATGGACATTGGTGGAAGAGCAAAATTAATTTTCAGTTGTGTTTTAATAACTTTTATGAATGCGAGAAAACACATTTATACTTTTTGTCGTCTGTGTACGAACGCAACAATCGGCCAATCAACATAACAGAATTACAGCTATTACTTACGCAATAAATATGGTATCACACAACACGCATATGAACACTTATACACTGATGCCTCCAAAAGGGGTTCTCAGAAAAATATTAATCGGGGTCAAAATTTAAAATAAATGGTTGATATGTGCTTATTAATAAACAAAGAGCACAAAAAACCCTGTTTGTTAAAAAGTAAATTAAAGAGTTTCCAACCAACAAAGGAAAACTTAATCTTACTGCAGTCAGAACTGCAGAAGATGAAAATCTTTCATTCTTCGACCAAGAAGTCCTATTTTGTTTTTTAAAAACAACAGTGATAACAAAACAAGCCAATATAATCAACGTGGCGAAGTTTTGATCATTGCAAATGCAGTGAAAAATTTCACGCAAGCCAAACAGTTACTGTCAAGGACTTTGTGATATCAACAGGTGAGGTTTACTGGAAATCGAAAAGTATTTTTCTTTCGTAAAAAATTAATAAATACTTGCTCGTTGAAAAAAATGTGTGCTATTTTTCCCATCCTGAGTACCATTTCTTTCTAGGGTATTCAATAATTTTCCCTTTTTTCTTTTGACATTTTTCCGGAGAACCTCCTTAAGCCCTCAACAATAGTGTCAAGACCATGATTTGGTTTGTTCTTATCGTGTTTAACTGTATTAAGTGAATGTGTTGGTCAGATTATTTTAGAATTTCATCCTTGAGGGCCCATCTTAAAATAGTAATTCCTTATTAAAGATAGACGAGTGTTGTGAATTATGGTGACTTCCGGGCGATATTTTGTTAACCCATGAATTGATGTGTTAAAACTGTTATCGAAATTTGCATTTGTTTTCGTGGTAACGGAAAAATATGTCGCCAAAAAGATCACCCTTCAGAAAAAAAAATTAACAAATATAAATAAAACAAAACAACGGAAAAGGGTAACTGGAAAAATCCAGCATCTGAATCAGAGAGAGAGAGAGAGAGAGAGAGAGAGAGAGAGAGAGAGAGAGAGAGAGAGAGAGAGAGAGAAGCTTATTACGTATTAACCCTTTGAACCCGTAAGACTGATTTTTCGATCCGAGGTATAATTCCGTCCCGTTTTTGTCTTATTGTAAGGGGTCTGTACACGGGGCATTGATGATAAAATAATAACTGCAGTCTGCAGCCTGGCGGCTGCAGACTGCAGTCATTATTTTATCCTCCCTGTATAATGATATTGGACTGACCCATCTCACTATAAGTGTACACAAAGGCGATACCATTCCAGGAAACGAGGGTTCAAGGGGTTAACGGGATGCTTTGCCTGTATAGATATCAACAACTAACGCACGAAATCTTTGAGTCAAGATTGTTCGGAAAGACTTCAAGTCTTTCTGGTAAAACACGTGAGAGAGAGAGAGAGAGAGAGAGAGAGAGAGAGAGAGAGAGAGAGAGAGAGAGAGAGAGAGGTAAACACGATAACCATTCATGGGAGTCGCTATTTTTGCACATAGGTCTCATTTATGCACGAGTGGCGTGAGAGAACTCTCCCTTGGAAAATCCGTCGTGCTCTTTTGTAAGCGAATAGATAATTGTGACGACACACAACAACATCCTTGTTCGCACAATATATAATCTCCACGCCACGGTAACTCCGGTCATATATTGCTGAAAACCGACAACTGAGGTAAGCACTTGAATTCATATTGCCACTTTCTCTGATTAATTGAGTATCCGGAACATTAGTGCTCTTTGAACTGCTCGACTAGGCCTGCCGACGAGCGACAACCTGTCGGCCCCTCTCAGCCTCATCTTGTTCAGCTCTAACGTCTCTATTCCTACGCTGCAAAATCCTTTAACCCCTTACCTAACGTGATGGTCATACACAGACAGCGTTCATACGTAATTTAAAAGTTATTTTTTTCAGTGTTTGGCTCCAAAACATAGCTTCTGTCTATCCACCTCATTGGAATGAGTTCGTTCCAGTGAGAGGTCAATAAGGTTCCGCTCTACAGTTTCGCAGTACTGCACAGAGGTAAAATTCTAAATTAAGAAGCTCATCTGTTGAAACTTAGGCCATGTGAATTGGAGATGTATTTTAGTATCAGATATATGATTACATTAGGCTATTTGTTGGTCAAGGGAATTTGAAGTTTTGGTCACCGAGTTGGAGTCTGATGCATCGGGGTATTTTACCAGAGGAATTATTCAAAACAGTGGCTTCAAAAAATTGACTATTTTTCAAAATTCCACTTTTACATGAAGTTGTTACCAGGCATGTAACTAAAAAATGAGACGGAAACATATTTTTTCCACATTTTAGAAACACGAATGATATGCTCCAGGGGTAGGTAAATGGGGGTAGTGGGAAAATAAAGCCTTTGAGGCTGCTAGGTGGCTGAAAATGACTGGTTTCGACATTTTTTCCTGCAATTTTCCAGGTTGAAGCCTTGCATTTGGCAGCAAATTATTTCACCCACATTCAGATTGTTTTATTCTTCTTAATTAGACAGTGTTATATGTGTGAAGTGGATTTGGAAAATGTAATACATATTATGGGTTAAATAACTAGGTTAAAGAATATTCGCATCTGAAGAGAGTGTATGACATGTAATTCTTAGAAATACCTGGAAAATATGTGGAGCGGAGCCTAAGCTATTTGGTTAGGCAACAAAAAAAAAAAAAAAAAAAAATCAATTTTTCAAGTTAAATAATTCTTTTGCAAGTGTTGTTCTCTTGTTGTATTTGCTGAAAGACCAAAACCTTAACTGAGCTTTAGCCATCTCAACACTAACGCCCTTGATGATATCGTCCCATACAATACTTTCTATGATAAAAGGAATGAATCCATCATGCATTTGTAAGGGGCGGGGAAGCAGTAAATAATTTATTCCTACTGACCCTCACAACCAGTTTATTTTTCATTATGTCGTCTGCTCGTCCACTGTCAAATATTCTTCACGCAAACATTTATGGATGCCGGGTTGAAATGGTTAATGCACCCCGCATTTCCATTGCTCGACAGAGCTGTGGGATTAAATTATTACTGATTCTCACTACCGATTTAATGTTCATTATGTCGTCTGCTCGTCCATTGTCAAATTGTCTTCACGCAAAACTATATACATACCACGTTGAAAGGGTGAATACATCCCGCATGTCCATTGTACTTACATGACTATGAGTAAGAGTCTTTTTCAGGTTTTTTTGGAGAGCGCCAATTAAAAAATAACTTTTATGAATAAAAAAAGTTTTAATATAAAAAAACTATGAACATTTAACACTTGAAATCCAACACTCGACCAACTGAAATAGGATAAGCCATATGGATCACGTGATTTTTAACCAGCGTTTGGACTCCATTGGCTAATTGCCATTCGCAATACAATGTTTTTTTCAGCAGCTTTGTATGCCTTCTGCTTGGTATTTAAAATAATTTTAATAACAAAAAGGGGACACTCGTTCTTCAGTCCAGTGCTGTACAAATACACCTAAAGAACATACAAATTTTACTCTTCAAAACAAACTTTATGTCATTCATCTCCACATGGCGAGCTGGCCGCGTCATTTGTCTTTCCTGGTGATTTCATAAGTCGGTATCAAGAAATTGTTTTATCAAGGATGAGAAAAAAAAAAGAAAAAGAAATCTCTTGGGTGTCATTCCACAACTGATGTCGATTGAAAATGTATTCAATAGAAAAAATTCCACGTCTGCACACAACATTACAACCGGTTAAGTAAAATTCTTAACCCTTTACCCAACGTAACGGCCAAAACCGGCCAGCGCTATTCTCAAAAATCGCCAATTAATTTTCAAAATATTTTCATTTTTTGTCTCAAAAACATAGGTTATGACCCCTCGTTGGAACGAGCTCGTCGAGCTCGTTCCAACGAGGGGTCATAACCTATGTTTTTGAGACAAAAAATGAAAAAAATTAGTTATTCAAGAATTTTTTTTGCAAGTGTCGTCTGCTTTTCATGTTAGGTAAAGGGTTAACCCTTTTCCAAACTGTGTTACTGACTTGTATTGTCCTCTACAAAATAAGTATACCAAGTCCATATTTCTTGGACTTCTTATCACTGATGTCAAAATATCATATTTCAAGCTGTCATTTTCCCACAATGCAACAAGGAATTTAACCAATCCCTCTTGTTCAAACTAACAAGATTGAATTGGTCAAATTCTTCAGTTGCATTATACTAAAAAATTTCTTCTTGAACTTTCGGTATTTTGACAACAGTGTGTAGAAGGTTAAAATTTTAACCCCACAGTACTGTAGACTAACATTATCACTCACCAGTGATCATTTTGCTTTCACCATGTTGCCTCCTTATCGACATCCAACATTTTTGTTACACTCCTCCCAATCATGCATACCAGAGTGAAAGAGTTATCCATCATCAACTGATCGTATTTTCTCCCCAACTGTACGTGAAACATACGCGTGTCCAGGGTGAGACAGCAGGGTGGGATATTTCTATCCCAGCCATCCACGTGACATACTCATTTGCATATTTTATTAGGTCGCCGGAACTATTTCACCATCGTCTGCACAATTGTAAATAAACAAAATGGCTTCACGATTTCCCGCATGTAATCCACGTACCATTCAAAATCAACAATGTTGATTTGTTTCAACCCCATGTGTCTCTGCAGATTTAATAATATCACTGCTCGAATTTATCGATCGATCAGTAATCTCAAAATGCCCTTTACATTAGAGTTTGACACTCGCAAATTCACTAACCCCTTAACGGGCAGTGTTACAAATCAATGTTTTAGTATATACCTATGGTATACACCTAACTTTTGTACGATCTTTCCAATGAAATTGTTCGTTTTTCGAAAGGACTCCATCTTGATGAATTGGGTATGTCAAGCCTCGGGTCTGGTTCAAATATCTTGCCCCTCGGGTGAGATTTCATCATCCCACCACCAGACTCATCGGGGATCATAATAATCCCACACCGAGAGTTCGAGTATTAAAAAAGTGTTTGTTTGTCCATCAGTCCGTCGGTCCGCCCCGAAAGTATGTCCAATCATTTTCTCGCTAATGTCAGGCTATCCACACTGTTAATTATTAATTTAATTATTTCCACACATTTAGAAAATCTAAATTATAATGGAACCCATCTGACCCCTAAATATTAAAACAAAATAGATGATATATGATAATACAATACGACAGCCGTACAGTCAATGTACTAACTGGATTGCCTAAATAAACTCACAAATAGATGTCTGGACAGTACATTGTCCCTTGAGTGCAACAAGGCGCCATCTGCAAAACTTTAGCATTGCAGATGGCGCCTTGTTGGATTGAGGGGGCGACATATCAGGAATACGTCACTATATTCTTTATTAACAAAGAAAAAACTTAACTTTTTCTGAGGTATGGCACTTTTATGGCTGGATCTTCTTATCTTCTCACATATTATCCATTGTATTCTACTCAAAGTTTGCTCAGCACCAAGTACATCCAACTACCTGTTTTACGTTTTAGTTGAAATATTGCAATGAAAAGTGTATATATTTTTTATTTAATTATATCTTTAATGATTTACAGTACGTGGAGAGTGGATTGTAACTAAATCACCCGCAGAGTGGAGTTGTCACCCAAGCTGTAACTTTCAAATTGTGTACATATCGACAAAAAAAAACAAGCAATGTTTCAGCCAATGGGCCTCCGGGTTTAACCCGGAGGTCCATTGACTGAAACTTTGCTTGTGCTGGTTATGCTTTGCAACAAATTTGCAATTATTGCTTGGGTGGAATCTCCACTCTGCGGGTGATTTAGTGATAATACACTCTCCACGTACTGTAAATACAGAAATTAAGATTTTATTTGTGTTTGACATTAGTTTTTAGCTTTTGAATACGATAACCATGGAAAATGGATATTATTGGTAAAAGAGGAAATTTTTCCATTTGCCAAAAAATGTTGACGGAGCGAACTGGTATGGCTTCTATATCGAGTATGAGACCCATTACTGTTAAATAATTACAGCTTGACAACGCCTTCTCGTGCTCCGAATCAGGTTCCTGATGGTCCTTTGTGGGCTGTTGTTCCATTCTTGGACCAGCATGGCACCAAGGTCCTGGACACTTGTTGGCTGGACTGGACTGGCTGAAATTGCAAGCTGAAACTCATTCCAGACATGTTCGATTGGATTGAGGTCAGGGGATCTTGCTGGCCAATCCATACGCTCAATCCCCTCCCTCTGTCGGTACTCTCCGACAGCATGGGCAACATGAGGACGGACATTATCGTCCATCAGAATGAATCTATCACCCAATGTGCCTGCATACAATCTGACGTGGACATCCAGGATCTCATCAATATACCGTTGTGCAGTCAATGTACCACGTTCAAGGACATAGAGCTCTGTACGTCCATCCCAGCTGATTGACCCTCCACCATAGCGGTCATGCTCAGCAATTTTGGCTGCATGGAATCGCTCTCCTGGTCTTCTCCATACTCTAGAACGCCTATCTGTGTGGTCTAGGCAGTACCTTGACTCATCTGTAAAAAGGACAGGTCGCCAATTTTCTCTGGTCCATCCAACGTGGTCCATGGCCCATTCATATCGTGCCCGGCGGTGGTTCTGCACAGCGGAATGCGAATACATGGTCTTCTCGATCAGAGACCACCTTCGTGCAACCTTGCCCGAATAGTCTGCGTCGAAACATTTACCCCGGATGCATTCTGAAGATCACTGCGAAGCTGGGTTGCTGTGGCAAAGCGGTTCCTACGGGCCTGAATGATCAAAAACCGGTCTTCAGCTGCAGATGTTGCCCTGTCTCTGCCAATACCATGCAGTCTTACTGGTGTGCCATACTGCTGAAATCTTGCCCAGGCTCTGGTGATCACTGTATGGTGCACACCAAAGGCTTCACCAACCTGACGATGGGTAGCCCCTTTTTCCACCATCCGTACAGCCCGCCACATGTCTTCTTACATTTGCATTTGCCATATTAAATCATTAAATCACAAGGGTTTGTGTTGAAACGAAGATTGAAACCCCTACACATGACATGTACATGTAGACAGTACACGAAAACATCATGAAAATCAAGGGGTACATGCTTTCCATGACTGTCACGAAAAGTCTGCCTGTCAAGAGAGCTAATGTAAACACTGGGAACCATCTCAATACATTCCTCAATCATATCCACCAAAAATGTCGCAAATATGTCACAAGCAAATTTCACAATGATGTGTCAAATATTTGATGCTTAGCAAACTTTGAGTAGTATATCTTGTTCGAAACTTAAGTGTAAAATGTGAGTATTAGGTGTAGATTCACACGCGGAAATGAGGCAGTCTCCCAATCAGTATGCCTGACACTCAACTCATCCTAACGTTTTACAGGATTTTTACGAAAGTTGGTATGTAGTTCGAGTGTGAAGAGGAGGTGGATATGCGAATTGGAATGTTTGAGGGAGTGAATTGTTCCAGAGTTATGGCACTTAACTCCGACATTTTTTACTGAACTTGTATGGTTTTATTAAGTTTTTATCATAGTTATAGCCCCTGTTGTAATTAATTACATCTGCCCGTGGCTATCGCGGGCCTGAAGACAACAGAAACACTGATACCATGTTTCAGATATCAGATACAACTGTGTTATAACATTTCACTTTGTTCAATCTTCTCGTTATATAGATATTATAGTCAGAAAGGTTGGCGGCGGATATGAAATAGGGCGATTCGATTCAATGTCAATATCTGTGGCCTGATTCGGGATCGACGTAGAATCGGCTTCCAGATTCCTGTATATTCTCGAACAGGGTAAGTCGTGTTTTTTTCATGAAAGGAAAATGTCAAATAAATGTCTTCTACTGGCGGAATCATGCTGCAGAAATGAAAGAAGAGTTGACTGTTACGTGGTTCAATCGATATGCTTCTCTGCCTTACTAGTTACATTATTAGAACAGTACTTATGAAGTGGAGCGCGGAAATACTATGGTGTTTGATGACGTGAAAGCTGTTACGCTGTGACTGTAGTCACAGCGTAACAGCTTTCACGTCATCAAACGACATGGTGCTTACCTAGAGCGAAAACTATTAAACACTGTGTGAACTTTCAAATTTCGGCACTTGTTTGTCCATCATAACTAAAATATGTAGTAAATATTGGTATTGCCAGGAAAAATGTGCACATTATCAACATATTCATTCTTCACAGAAACCAAAGTATACACATTAAAAAGTGAACGGGGATTAAGAGGCGTTGGGAACATGAAAACTTTCGAAACATTTTTGTTGTTGAGTACTTTTTATTTATAGAAACTTTCCTCTCCACCTTAGATTGCGGCGGTAAAGACACTTTTCTGTGTTGACCAGAGGTGTATCAATGTAACACGAGACATTCACATTCGGGTACTTATGCTGCACGCGCTAGCAGCTATGAAATTCATCGTAATTGCATAAGTTGGTACAATAACATGTGACTTCACGAAATAAGTTTCGTGCTGTTTCCGATTCGATTCGAATTCGATGTCTACTTCCGGTCCCCGATTCGATTCAAGGATAGAGATTTTAATTCGCAGGACCCTAATATAGAAGTCATTAGACTATCTTTTATACATATTTATCAAACATATTGTACTTATAAATTTCCGATTGGCTGGACCTGACTTTATAACCATGTTGTGGTCACATTTAGACATTGTGCAGAAATTTGAGACCTTAAACACCAATAATAATAATTATAATAGTAATTATTTACTTGTACAGCATTTTACCAGCAAAACACTGCTCAAAGACGCTCACAATACATGTATAAACTGACAATCAAAAAGATAAAATTCAGCAGTCAAAGTCTATCCGCTGAGAAGGGTCCTTTACTCTTAACCCGCTGAGTATTTTCAAGATACTTTTCATCAAATCTAGTCATGGCTGCTGCTTCACAGCAGCCATGACTAAAATTGATGAAAAATTCATCTAAATTTAACACAAGAAATCATTGATGAAACAATCCATTCAGTTTACAGGAGTAAAATTTTATCAAATGTGCCAAAATTATACTTATTTCAGTGGCAAGAGACTTCCTGTGCAGGGCAGAAATATCTGCCAACAGCATTCAAGAAGTTAAACCTTTTTTGAAACTTTCAGTATTGGAAGTCTTCCTTAAATTTTGAGGGAGTATATTGCACAGTGAAGGTGCTGAAAAAGTGAATGATCTTTAACCCCAGTAGATCTTATTCGAGGCAATATAACAAATATATAAATAAATAACATACTTATAAAATCTTACAAACGCAGAGAAAGATTAGGTTCAAATTCAAGACACCGAACTTATAAAAAAATGACATCTCCGGCTTACAAAACTAAAAAAATTCTCAGCGGCACTTGCCTTACCCCAGTTATTCCGGGCTCTGCTCGTCCTCAATCAATACCATGTTATAGCATCGTAATTGTACCCTGCCCCATCCGCGCCCATGTACATACAGGTTCAAAGGGAAACATCCCGGGGTCCTTGTCTGTATGTTTGCCAGAGCCGGTGAGAGGAAATTCGGTCCCGGGGTTATTTCTGTAACGAAAGTGTCGGGATACTGATGCAGATGAGTCCAGTTATCAAATCTAGACTCGTAAAAAATGCAGGACCGGGGAGAGGAAATTTGGGCACCAGGGTTAATTCTGTGACGGCCCCCTTTCGAAAGTGTCGGGATACTGATGCAGATGCCGAAGTTCTTGAAGTGAAGAATTCTTGAAGTGATAACACCGGGTCTGGTGCATATGCATACAGATAACAGTCTATTAACCCTTTACCCAACGAATCGGTCGCATCCGCCCGCGTAATATGCAAATTCAGCAGTTGAAAAAATATTATTTTTCAAAACATTTCAACAAAACCATATGACGTGACCCCTCGTTGGAACGAGCTCGTTCCAACGAGGGGTCACATGATATGGTTTTGTTGAAATTTTTTGAAAAATTTCAAAAAATGATATTTAAAACAATAAATTTTGATATCGTCTGCGTTGGGTAAAGGGTTATCCAAACGTAATATCCAAAAACCGATCAGCTTTATTCACAAATTGCCATTCGATTTTCATTATTTTTTTCATTTTTTGCCTCACAAACATAGGCTCGTTGAGCTCATTTCAATAAGGGCCATAAGCTAACTTTTACGCCAAAATATATATATATAGACATTCAATAATTTCGTTTGCAAGTGTCGTCTGCTTTTCATGTTAAGTAAAGGGTTAATAAATTAAGCTTCTCCACGGGACTCTCCCATTCCTTCTTTATAGGAGTGGCAACTAGCACTCCAGTACGACGGGTAACGTATCTTGCTGATTCTCGCTCGGAGATCGGGGGCTCAGGCTTGGCACGGGAGTCAGAACTTTGGGGACTCCTGGGACAACACCGGGCCCCAAGGTTCCGGGCCCGGGGCTAATACCCCGGGTTCCCCACCCTCTCCCCGGCCCTGATGTTTGTTAATGCACGAAAGAAAGAAGAAACAACTCTTAGGATGTGTGTCGATAGAAAGAACTTAGTTTTGTGTGAAGTCTGAAACAGCCAACAAAATTACAGTACGCACGGTACTATGGTCGCAATCCTGTTGTGACACATTTACGCCAGAGGGTCTGGATTTGATAAAGAACAGTTTGCGAAATCCCCCTAAGAAGGAACAAAAATAGCATCTAAGAATCAACGTTCCCTCAATTGTATTTCGACAAATGAGATTCTGCCAGTGATCTCTATACAACTGGTTTGCGGGAACCCTCTTTGGTCACGTAAAGAAAAGTATCTTCACCTCCACCATGTTAGGTAAGGGCGAAATATTCTATGAATTAAAAATGCTTAACAAAGAAAAATTCGCAAAGTTTTTCAAGTTCCCGACGCCCCGTAACCCCCGTTCACTTTTCAATGTGTATACTTTGATGTCTGTGAAATATGAATATGTTGATAATGTGCACATTTTTCCTGGCAATACCAATATTTACTACATATTTTAGTTATGATGGACAAACAAGTGCCGAAATTTGAAAGTTCACACAGTGTTTAATAGTTTTCGCTCTAGGTAAGCACCATGTCGTTTGATGACGTGAAAGCTGTTACGCTGTGGCTACAGTCACAGCGTAATAACTTTCACGTCATCAAACGTCATAGTATTTCCGCGCTCCACTTTATAAGTACTGTTCTAATAATGTAACTTGTAAGGCAGAGAAGCATGTCGATTGAACCACGCAACAGTCAACTATTCTTTCATTTCTGCAGCATGATTCCGCCGGCAAAAGACATTTATTTCCCATTTTCCCTTCATGGAAAAAACACGACTTACCCGATTCGAAAATATGCGAATCTGGAAGCCGATTCTACGTCGATCCCGAATCAAGCCTCCGATATTGACATTGAATCGAATCTTCGAATTGCCCAATTCCATATCTACCGCCGACCTTTCTGACTGTAACATCCATTTGACGAGAAGATTGAACAAATTGAAATTTGATACAGTGTTAATAGTTTTCGTTCTTGGTAAGCAGCATGTCGCTTGATGGGGTTAAAGCTGTTATGCTGTGACTACAGTCACAGCGTAACAGTTTTCACGTCATCAAACATCATGAATCACGAGGAGTTACTGTGTTGGGGTTTGTGTGTCGGGGGTAACGGGTTGAATGGTGACGTTTTCGCTGGCGCTCTAGCAATCCAGTTTGGTAGAGATCAGTGGATCTAATTCTACTAATTCTCCCCCGGGGCGTAGGAAGCTCCCAACTTCCATCTAGTGTTGTACACAATGATTTGATGCCAATGCTCATATAGTAATACAGTTTTTGTACAAGTTATCAACTGTCAGTTGTTCCTACCATCCTCCTCCCTCGAGCTTATCTAATTTTGATAACCGAAGGGATGTCACTGTCACGACCTTCTTTCCCCCTTCCTACCATCTGGAGGAGAATGCAATCCACTATTTTGTACCCACCCACATCCACACGAAGCTATAACTGCAACCTACGTCCCTGGCCGTCGTAACGTCTTGTTTCTCCATATCAGTTTAACCCTTTACCTAACATGAAAAGCAGACGACACTTGGCAAAAAAATTCTTGAATAACTATTTTTTTTTCATTTTTTTGTCTCAAAAACATAGGTTATGACTCCTCGTTGGAACGAGCTCGACGACCTCGTTCCAACGAGGGGTCATAACCTATGTTTTTGAGACAAAAAATGAAAAAAATAATGAAAATTAATTGGCGATTTTTGAGAGTAGCGCTGGCCGGTTTTGGTCGTAACGTTGGGTAAAGGGTTAAACAATTGCGTATAATGTCTAAATTTGACTCAAGCCTCTAATTAACTTGTGTAAATCAGTCAGTTTACAGGGGAGATGACTTACATAAGCTTTAATTTTCTGTCCATGTTTTTTCTTCTTTGTTATTTTGTGTACTATTAATTAAGATGTCGCCTTGTTACAACTTCTTTCTTATTCGATATGATGAATACATATAACATGTTTTGGCTTTAAAATAAAAATATTGTTTAACACTTACGCTACCGAAAGCGACTATTTTCACCTATTTTATGATGATTATCTGTACGTTCTGGTATGCGCAGATCGAACCTACCTTAGAAAGCCCTTTCCAACGATTAATCAGATGATAGCGCTCAAAGTATGTCATAAATTTTATTAAACTTCCTCGCATACAGACTTACATAGAGGTCCTCCATATATGGCTAAAATGGGCGTGGCAGTAACAGAGTTAAACTAAATCGCGACCCAGTCTATTTCCTCTGTTGTAATCACAGCTCTGTGAAGACTAAAGACTTACAGCCGAAGATCAGGCGAGTAGTGTTCACGCTAGCCCGAAAAGTTTTGGTTTGGTGTTTCGTGGGGAATTTTAATTCGGAGCCAAATAAATTTTCTTTGAGTGTCAAATGAAAGTTTTTAGTGCCAAATGGAGTTTGGTCGTAAATTAGAACAACTTAACCATTTATCGTGCCTTGAATGCAACATAATAATAATAACACTTCGGCCGGCCGCTGATTTGTCGCGGTTCTCGTATGAGAAGGCCTTGGTTACCCATGTTCTACCAACTGCCTCCCTATTCCCGCGCTTCTGCTCTCCTCCCAACACTCGGAGACGAACTGCTTGATGACACCCCTTGCCCCATTCTTCCCAATCTCTTCGATTAGTATATTAACCCTCTCCTTTGAGTCGCCCCCTAACCACATGTCCTTCATTCTCCCATCCCACTTCCCCATTATACTCCCCGTGAATCTTGTTCTTTTAGACTGATATTTTGGGCATTCTATAAAAAAGTGTCCCAGGGTCCCCACCACGCCCAAGTTACACATCTGGCACTCCTTTTCACCGTTTTTCCCAGACGGTGCCTTGTTTTACTCAAAGTACGACATTTTAATTTAGTGTTACCAGGATCTTTTAAGTATTTTAGTTGCAAAAAAACCCCACAAATGATTAACGTATAGATACTTAGAGATGTATTTTTCTGACCATATACCTCGATTTTAGTATGGTATTTAGTACCTACATAAAAATAGCTTTAATGCACCAAAATTTTATATTTGACCCATAATCACCGAACAAAATGAAATAAAATCAAATTTAGATATTTTAAAAAAATTACATCACTAATGTTGATAATTTCATACAAATGTGGATGTCATAGGAACCGGCTCATTGAGCCGGTTCCTATGACATCCAAATTTGTATAATTTTATTGAAATAATTCCAAGGTACTTTGGCTGTCTCAGCCTTATTCTTGGTACTTGGGCTATAAATTCGCCATGTTGGGTCAGAATCAGCATACCCGTAACTCTGGTGGTTCCTTCATATTTTGTATGTTTGTGCCAAGTATTTTATAAGTACGGAGTTTTCGGTATATTTTTCCTCCCTCAGTTCGGTATTTTGGAATTACTACAATACCTTTACTGTTCGGTGTTTTTGGTATACTGTCCACCTCTGATAGATAATAAAAATTTGAGAGGCTACTATTAATTTAGTGTTACCTGGTTATTTTAAGTGTTTTAGCTGCAAACAAACAAACACCCCCCCCCCCCCTTCCACCCCCCTTCCACCCCCCAAAAAGAAACAATACACACACAAATGATAAAATATAGATAATAAAAATGTAAACGTTATTAACATTTAAAAAATAAATAGAGAACAGTTCGCTACTCAGATTCGAGTTCGATCGTTATCCTCGAATGGGGCGCGGGGGATTATTTCAAGAGGCGTTAGCCGAGTGAAATAATCCGCGCGGCCCACGAGAGGGTAAAATCGTACACGAATCCGAGCAGTAGATTTTTGTATTTAATTTTTCCTCTCCTTATTTATTTTCCCAAAACAACCCTTTATAATTGATTCAACTCAACCGATTTGTAAACAATAAGAAAAAAAATAGTCCGTCATAGCTGAGAGTGGAAGACGATGCTGAGAATGGAATATCATTTTCGACGAGTGGGAATACGATTTGTTTTGGGGGAAAAAATGGAATGAAAATTTTAAAAAATCATGATTATTGATTACTGACTGTTTATTCACACCAAATGAACTAGAAAAAAAGAATTTATTATCTTCCAAAAAAATAATAAAAAAGATTTAGTAAGGTGAAAAAAGATTAAGTAACAAAAGAAATGTTTATTAAAAATCAGATTAAATAGATAAACTGTTAACAATGAACAAGGATTATCCCTAGCTGTAGATTACTTGGCAGTCATGAATTCGGTGTCGTTAGACATCGATTTTATCGAAAACGACGACCTGAAATAATGAACCACAAAGCCTTTGAAACCTACCCCAAATCTGTTGTGCCACATTTTGTTGCCAAATGCAATTTTGGTGCCAAAGGAAATTATTTTAGTGGGATTGGCCGTCACCAGCGTGAACACTATGGCCGAGCAGAGATTTCACCCAGTGGCGGCGGAAGCTTGATAAAAATGGAGGGGCACAAATTTTCAAGGCTACCATGTTACAGCCCAATGGGAGGAAAGGTTACAATCGGATATCGGTAAATGTACCGTGACACACTGTAGTGTCTTGTTTAGATGAGCATGCCGCGATGTAGTCACTGTCCTGTCCATTTCTTTTACTTCAATCATCTTCCAACCCGAAGGCTAGCCTTCGGGTTGGAAGATGGTCGATGTAAAAGAAACTGACTGAAGCGACCGAAGGTGGTATTCATTGGCCAAATGTTGTTTAGATTTGCAAATACGATATCACAGAAATGCGTGTATATTGGCACGTTTGCATGCGCCCATTTTAACTCATTGCTTAAGCACGCAACATGTATGAAAAAAAGAAGATGGGCAGGTGTCACCTGTGCCCCCTGGTTCCGCCGCCTCTGATTTCACAAATGCATACAATATATTAGAGCTGTAGGTTTTTAAATTTCTTGTTCGGTTTCGGTTTTGGTTTTTCAGGTGGAGTAAAACCTCGGTTCGGTTCGGTTTTCGGTTTGTTCACGAGGCCAAATAAAATTCAATAAAACTCATTCTTATGTCCGGAGTCATAACTGAATGGCAGTGAAATTGAGTGAAACTCAATGAATGCCCGAAATAAGCTATAATACATGAAGAATCAGGAAGGCCAATATAATAATTACCTAAATATACAGAACTTTTATTGTGCTTTGCCATTTTTCGAGGTCTGACACCTACACGCAACTTGAGGAAAGCTGCAAACACAACTAAACTGAAATGTCGGAAATTCACAGAATGTAGCCTTCCCAGAGTAGTGAGTTTACCCAGACACTGCCATTTGCAGTGTCTGGGTACTCTCACTACTCTGGGATGGCTACATTCTGTGAATTTCTGCAGCAAGAGAGTATTTAATAAAAAACGAAAAACCTTAGATTACGGGATGTCGACGGTTTCGGTTTCGGTTTTTAAAAAAACCCCTAAAAACCTCGGTTCGGTTTCGGTTAACCTACAGCTCTACAATATATGACATTCAGTGTAAACAACTATAAAAAGTACAAAAAGTTTCGTGCAGAGCACCTTCGGGGTAAAATACACAACATTACTATCTTTTCGTTATCTGGAACATTGTGCATAATTTCCACATTATTTATAATTTAAATATTTAGATCTGACTACAGATACCGTAAATTAAAGTTGGTAAACAGGCCAGACGCATTAGGCACTCAGGTGAAACGGTCACAATATGACACGAAGTTAGATTTAAAATGTGGATATTAAATCTGTTACAACAGGTTATTGCGTGACAGTCGTTTGAGTGTAAACTACAAGATATTTCTCATTTAGCCAACCGTCCAGCAATAGTAGTTAAAACCAAAGGCTTCGTCACTGTTGTTACGCTTGTTGAACACAACTTTTCGACTGTAGTTTTTTAGAATTAGACATTTACCTTTCCAAAACACACATCACCGCCGTGGTATGCTCGATGTCTTTTTCAGCCCAGAACTTCTGACTTTACTCATCATTCTGGTTCTGGCAGGCATGGTATTCTTCTCCAACAACGAAAGACCTCCAGGATGTCCTCCAGGACCGAGGACTGTTCCATTATTTGGTAACATGCATTTGCTGAAGGGAGACAGGAGAGTTGCATTTGAAAAGCTCAGAGACCAATATGGAAATTTGTTCAGCGTTTTTACAGCTGGAAAACTAGTCATTGTTGTGAACGGATACAAAGCGGTTAAAGAGGTGTTTGTAACGAATTCCAAGCATACGATTGGACGACATCCGGGTTTCTTCTACGACCAGGTGACACAAGGTGGAAAAGGTAAGATTTCGAGTTTATTTTATATGGACTCATAATCCGTTAACCCCCTACGCGTTGATTTCAAAATAGCGAGCTTTCAAATGGTAAATTTGTCGATAATGCAGTTGGAAACCAAACAACTTCAATCTTCTTTGACAGAGCTCTGTCAAAACGAGATTGGATTGGTTAACTCTTTGCATGCTGCTGGCGGGTATTCCTGCCCAGCACAGGGTTTCTCTTCTCTCTGAAATAAGTATAATTTGTGCATATTTCATCATATTGTCTCCATGTGAATGGAATGGAATTTTTCACTAATGATTTTTTGTGTTACATTTAGATTAATTTTTTATCAAATCTAGTCATGGCTGCTAAAAAAGCAGCCATGACTAGATTTGGTGAAAAATATATAGAAAATACTCAGTGGGTTAAGAGTTACAGTTTTAGTTGCATTATGGGGAAAACTTGCCATTTAACATTTTTATATTCCCCATCATCATTGTCCAGAGAGTTAAATCCAAAAGCACTCACTTCTGGGCCAGGGTAAGGTATGTCCTAGTGTCTGTGGCTACTCAATGAATTTAGCAGGTAGACTAACAATGATTTTCTCTATGTAACCCGAAGCCTTAAAGACACCTCCCCGTGATGAACTCGTCACGCACCATAAGCTTTTGTTTGACAGAAATAAAAAAAGGAGAGTGAGCGATGCACTGATAATGAGACCCCTCGTTCTCTCCTTACGCGCTGGCGCCCGTGCCATATCGCTTAACCCATTCACACACGTGTGTCGTTTTGTGTATTTGGCTGACACTGTTATAACACCCAAAATGCAACTAATCTTTCTCGACTTAGTTACTCGAAGGATTTTTTTAGTATTATGCACCTTTATGTAACACGTATAGCAGGTGACACTCAGAAATTATTTTTTTAAACAAGTTTATTGGACAGGATTTCACACTATGAGGGTTAATATCTTCATTCGAAAACATTTGAACGGGCACCCCTCCCACACACAAATACACTCCACGCCTCAAAATGAAAAAAATCAGCTTTTTTATTTTGGACGAGTCGTCCCGGTACGAAACACGACTTGGGACAAACGACCGTATCGAGGTGGTTCTGACCCCGGCATCATCTCCAAGTACTGTTATTGGTGGTTCTCGGAATTAAAAAAAAAGAAATTCAAACTTTTTGGACGGGAGGGGGATGCCTACACTTTGGGTGTTAAGATTTCCATTAAAAAAAAAACTTTGAAAAAGTATCTCCCACCCTTCGACACACACAAAAAACTTAAAGCAAAATGCTTAAATGTACACTGCAAAAAATATAGGTTCTCTTTAGAACTAAAACTGGTTCTAATCTTGCCCCTGAGTTGGAACCAGTTCTGTTTAAACAGTATTCATTTCAAATCAAATACATTTATAAAGATTAACATTGAATATTAACAGAATTAAACATAAATTGAGTGGGTTTCAGCCGTAAGTTTACAGCTTATACGAGGTTGTCTCAAATCATTATTGAGCAAAGGAGATATGAACAGTTGGCATATCGAACCAGTTTTGGTTCTCTTCTCTATTTCCTTTGTTTCAAAATGTTTGGCGACTGCGTTGAATAAGCTCCAAGTTTACTGCTGAATCTACTTCAGTTCATGTAATATTCTGTGAAAATGAATGCTAATCTTGGTAAATTTATTTGATTTGAAATAAATACTGTTTAAACAGAACTGGTTCCATCTCAGGGACAAGATTAGAACCAGTTTGGGTTCTAAAGAGAACCTATATTTTTTGCAGTGTAGGCTACAGACATACTGCAAATTGGGCGAAAATATTCATGGAGACATCTCATCTTACAAAGTCGAGGGTGGATGTATCATAACAAAAGTTGTTTTAAAAAGTAATAAGTACCTCTAATGCGGAAATGCGTAATTTGAAATCTTAAGTCATCGCATTCGTTGCCTTGGCCACCGATTCAAAGTTTGGAGGTGGCATGATACGACAACACGAATAAAGGGGACTTTGAACACGGTGAATCCGAGCTAAAAATCTCTATCCGAACTCGATCGATAAAATTTGTAACGGATTCCAAGCCTTTTTCCAGTGGAGAATCTATCAACCTATTGTCCGCAAAACTTCAATTTCTTGATAAAATCAAAGAAAAAGTTTCCTAATTATGTAAACTCTATTTTCCCAGACAAAATTCATCCGAGATTATATTTGCTTTTTAATTAATCGGTCGAGTTCCAAGTCTCATTCCTAAAATTTGACAATGATTCCACATAAACGTTATTTAGAGAAATAAAAGTGAATATGGGTTGAAAATTGAAATCATATGTTCAATATTAAAAAAAAATGGAAAATATACACCGCCAACCGGGGCAACGGTCAGAACACGCCAAGCTGAATTTTTTGGCGCACGGGTCGAGTTATTGCATCAAATAGATTGTTTCTATCTGAATCCTACATTTTTACGAGAGTACCGTGTGTTGGTTAAAAAGAATCAACCCAAGCGACACTGCGTTTTTTTTTCTTCTAAAAATGTCGATGGGATTTATTGACAGAATGTATTGCAGACATGGTTGCAGAATACTGAAGTGCGCCATAAATTCAGAAATGTTTATGTCACCTTATTATGCTTGCACAATATAGAAACAGTTTATCTAAAAGAAATATAATAGTAAAAATGAAAACGAGAAGTAATAACGGATTGCGCATATTAATGTATCCAGTATATATACGGTTGCATTTTTTTGTTTCCCAAGTCAGCTGAATCGTCCTGAGAATTGAATGCCACATTAAATGTGTCAAGAATTACCCCAAGTATTTATTTATTTATTTATTTATTTATTTATTTATTTATTTATTTATTTATTTATTTATTTGTGTTTAAGGTCACATGCTTATGCACAATGGCTAATCGTGACCGTGACGGTTGGAGGTAGCCGGAGTACCCAGAGAGAACCACCGAGCATCAATGAGCAACCGTTAGCTCCTCAACATTCTAACTCTGTTCAAGCTCCGCTCAATCAGGGTTACAGTGATTGAAGACATGTGCACCATCGACGTGCAGTACATCTTAGTACACGGCGTCATCGTCCCCCCATGTAGGCAACCGGGACAAAGTGCCTTGCTCAAGGGCATAACGTGTGTCATCCGGACGGGGACCGAACTCGGGACCTCTAGCACAGAAGTCCAACATTCTGTACTACTGAGCCACCGTGCTCCCAATTGTCCCAAGTAATACGCGCACTAAATAACTAACCCACGAACCTCAGATTTCCCGAATGGAACTCCGAATCGAATCAGGCTGAGGATTTCGATTCTCGAATCGAATATTACCACTCTTCGAGTTACAGAAATAGCACATTCTTGAAACCGTAAATATTGCCCATCTCCATTCAAGTAATCTATTGAACGACAAAACGTCCTTGTAAATAAATCAACCAAAAGGCGGAATATTCCAGAAAGGAATCAAAAGTATTGTCGGGATCGAAATCCCCTTAATCCTTTACCGAACATGAAAAGCAGACGACATTTGTAAACAAAATTCTTGAATAACTATTTTTTTTCATTTTTTTTGTCTCAAAAACATAGGTTATGACCCCTTAGAGGAACGAGCTCGACGAGCTCGTTCCAAAGAGGGGTCATAACCTATGTTTTTGAGACAAAAAATGAAAATATAATCAAAATTAATTGGCGTTTTTTGAGAATAGCACTGGCCGGTTTTGGCCGTTACGTTGGTTAAAGGGTTAAACTCTTGTATAGGAGACCTGATGATGAACGAAGAGCTCAGAAGGACCAGGCGCTTGGCCAGATATTTATGTTATGAGGGGTGGGGAGGGGTCACATGAATCTTTTAGGGTTCAAGCATTTTTATTTCGGGCAAATCGCAAAGATCGAAGTCTGGATAAGAAGATAGTACGACCTCGCGTTGGTGAGGCATCAGGGATAGATATTTACTTAGGTTTGTCCGCGGGATTCCCTGGATTTGAACCGAAGGTGCAGCATCCAGATTGTAGAATTCGGGATTTGTAGGTGGGATTTGGGGAGGCCCAGGCCCCCCAGTTCCTCCTTATGGTTATGCCACTGAAGAGGACATCGGATTTTGAGAACATGTCGACAATTCGAATATTTCCGAATCAGCGCGACTCGACACGAATCGAATCGAATCACCGGGATTAAGCTTATATATTACATTGGGTAGTGAATTAAGTCGTTTGTTAAAGAGTCAGTCTGAAGCCAATAATATATAACTTTTACAATTGTATTTTCTAGAATTGTATTTTCTACCTATTAATATAACTGCCTAAAATGAATCATTAGCATTTTAAAAGATGTGGCAGTTTGCCAAGTGGCAAATTGTAGTTCGATAACTCTATGGACTATACCCTTCCCATCAACTGCCATCTTTCATTTTGTGTAATTGTTTGACCTTGAGGGACGACACACATAAGCCATAGGCTTTCTGTTGAATCCCTATCACCTGTTGTAATTCCTATTTATGCCATGTGTACAAACCCATTGTTATTCATTAACATTCTGTCTTCCACCATATTTGATCTATACATTTTTCTACATTTCATGAATAAATATTGTTTAAACTAACCATGTGCTTCCCTATCCCCAAGCCTCTCCTCTCCTCCCAACATTCGGAAACGAACTGTTTGATGAAAATTCTTCCCAGTCTCTCCGATAAGCATACTAACCCTCTCCTTTGTGTAAAAAATATCCACATACCCACTTCCCCATTGTACTCTTAGTGAATATTATTCTGTGAGACTGATATTTTGGACGTTCAAGTAGAAGAAAGTGTTCCAGGATGTCCAACGACTCCAAAATTCACATTTAACACTCCTTTCACCGTGTTTCTCAATTTTCCCCTGTAAGCTCCAACGACCTTGACCTCAGCTTTAACAGCACTGACCCCCCTCCCACCCTGGGTGCAATCAGCACCATATTAATCTGTCCTATAAACAATACTGTCAATTTTTTTAACCCTTTACCTAACATGAAAAGCAGACGACACTTGAAACAAAATTTTTTAATAACTAATTTTTTTTCATTTTTTGTCTCAAAAACATAGGTTATGACCCATTATTGGAACGAGCTCGTTCCAAAGAGGGGTCATAACCTATGTTTTTTAGACAAAAAATGAAAAAAATAATGAAAATTAATTGACGATTTTTGTGAATAATGCTGGCCGTGTTTGACCCTTACGTTTGGTAAAAGGTTAACTTATGCGATTTTGTATATGGAATGTTTGTTTTGTTGCAGGTTTGTTCTGGAGTGTCGAGGAAAATTGGAGTGAGAACCGAAAGTTTGCTATAAGAAGTTTAGGACATTTATTGATGGCGTCCGATGTCATGTCATCTTGTATACAGAATGAATTATGTCATTTTGTCGATGAACTGAAGTCCACAAAAGGAGGGGCCTCTGACTTTCGATGCCTCATCTCCAGTGCAATGACAAACATTTCGTTCAATGTATTAATCGGCAAACGTTTCGATTATCAAGATACTGAGTTTCTAAAGACTGTGTCTGTTGTTGAGACCTCAACTACTTCTTCCCAGTTGGTGCTCAATATGTTTCCTTTCTTGCGATTCCTTCCCTGCGACCCGCTAGATTTTTTCAGTGAAATTAAAAAACAGAACAAAATATTAGACCAGATTTCCAAGGAAGTCGAAGAACATAAGACAAGTTTTGATGGAAAACAAATTAGAGACATGGTAGACTTTTATTTGATGGATAAAGCCAAAGGACATTCGACCATTTCCGGTAAGAATTATGTATTGTTACGCGGTCAGGACCTTAGTCGATCCTTTACGTAACATGACTAAATCCGATACCAGGGCTTATATTCCATCTAAAGCTGGGAGAATCTATTTGGATTCTCACGAAAATGGCTGCGAGAATCCATACCTACTACGAGTGTCCCAGGATCCAATGAGGTCACCATGGTTGAACCCCTGTTGTACTCTGATAACACATGTAAACCCCTTATCCAACACAGCTTCTTAATTTTAAAACATTAACATAATTTGATAATTTTATAAAAAAAATAAACAGTATTCACCAATAAAACCATACAAATATGGATGACAACCATATTTTGTACAATGTTATTGACAAAGTGAAGGGATATTTCAGATCATGTTAGCCTTGCAATGGTAAACGGATTCCGGTCATTATATCCGGGAGATGAAAAGGCTGGAAGGCTAACAGCGAAATAATAAATACGGTTTTGTTCACCATACTCGTCGCCCATTCCACACTCTAACTCGATTTTACAGGCAGTAACCATTGGAGTCAAGTTATTTCACGTTATTTCTCAAGATTCAGATTGGTTTCGTGCACCGTCAAAATTCTGAGTGTGGATTATTGCGCACAGAAAAGATGGCATGTCTCGAGTATCAACTTTCCAATCTCGACATTTGTTTTTGGTCAATAATAATTATAATATGTTGTAACTATTCAATTTATATTTCCGCGAAAAAATGCGCACTCCATCAATATATTCAATTTTCACAGATATCAAAGTACATTCTTTAAAAGGCGATCTGAGATTTTTAGGCTTCGTAGAAACTGAAAACCTTTGAGACTTTTTTCAGGGCTCATATTTCATCGTAATTTGAGAGGGGTCACATGATATGGTTTTGTTGAAATATTTCGAAAAATAATATTTTTTCTGCAGCTGTATTTGCATACTACGAGGGTGGATGCGGACAATTCGTTGGGTAAAGGGTTAATAACGCTCACCGGGTTTGCAGTTACATTCGACAAAGGGTCTGATAATTTCCATAGATGACACTTACAGTGACTGGACAGGCCGTTGTCAATTATTATCTATCTGATAAATAAAAACGTAGGACTCCCCAGAACTTATCTGTGCCGTTTAACACTGAAAACTCCTTAGGCCTATAATGTTTTAAAAATACCACCATAAAGAACAAGAAATATCTATAAAGACGTCTGAAATGACAAAACAGATAATTAATTTTGCGTTATCCTAAGCGATATTATACATTGATGGGTAAATTCCGTTATGTATGTAATTAAGGTTCCGCTCCACAGTTTTCCAGGCATTTCCAAATATGCCATACACTCTTTTCAAATGCAAATATGCTGTAGCTTAGTTACCTAACCCATAACATGTATTACATTTCCCAAATCCACAAAAAACATATAACACTATCTGATTAAGTAGAAATAAACAATCTGAATGTGGTTGGAATAATTTATTGTCAAAGGCAAGACTTCAACCGGAAAAATTGCATGAAAAAATGTCGAAAACCAGTCATTTTCAGCCACCTAGCAGCCTCAAAAGCAGAATTTTCCTACCAACCCCACCTATCCACCACTGGAGCAGAGCATCCCCTGTTTCTAAAATGCATAAAAAATTAAATGTTTCCGTCTCATTTTTTAGTTACCTGTCTGGTAACAAACTCGTGTAAAAATTACATTTTAAAAAATAGCCAATTTTTCGAAGCCACTGTTTCCCATAATTCATCTGGTAATTTACCCCAATGTATCAGACTCCAACTTTGGGACCAAAACTTCAAATTCTCTTGTCCAACAGAAAGCCTAATGTAATCATATATCTGATAATAAAAATATATCTCTATTTTACATGGCCTTAGTTTCAACATATGCCCTATGTTTAGATTTTTTCACCCCATAGTGCGAAACTGTTGAGCGGAACCTAAGTGAAAATCTTCATCATAAACCTTGCGGTATTTCAAAGTATGAGAAATTATTATAGCGTTAAAATAGTTCAGAAAGTCTTTGAAGATTGCAATCATTTCTGTTAACGTTTTATGTGACAGATGTGTAAACATGTCCAGATACACATGGAAACCCGAAACACATTCTTATTTTGTTTTGACATTCACAACATTTTTGTCTTTTGTGAAAACTTTCTTTTTATTGGAGCAGTTGCTATGGAATCATTCATACGTCTTCCACACGGAAGTTCCCAAGTTCATGCACCAAATACGGTCCTTTCAAAGAAGAAGGGTGGAGGTGTCTGATAGATAATTAGGTCCGAAACCTGTTGGTGTCAATTCAATTTTGATGCGGCATCATACCGAATACACATTGACACTCTGAACACAAAATAACGAAACTTTAAGGAGCAAATTACCTCCATGCTAAATGAGCTCTGTCAGACAAGATTGGATGGGATAAATTTCTAGTTGTATTATGAGAAAAATGTGAAGCTTGAAATTTTGATTTCTCGACATCAGTGTAACGGGTCAGTTGTTTGGGAAATAATAAGATCGAATGGTCTTTAGAATTCCACATTGCAGTTTAGTTTGATGAAAGACAATCTTCCAGGTTTTATATACATGGCACACGGGATCAAAACTTTCAGCTCTCTGGTGGAAATAGTGTGTATGTACCCCAACGTCTCCAGATTTCGCAAGCAGGAACCACAGGAGCCACAGGAGCCACAGGAGCCGATAACACAATTTTAACCATTTACCCAACGCAGACGATACCAAAATTTATTATTATAAATATAATTTTTTTAAAATTTTTCAAAAAATTTCAACAAAACCATATCATGTGACCCCTCGTTGGAAGGAGCTCGACGAGCTCGTTCCAACGAGTGGTCACATGATATGGTTTTGTTGAAAGTTTTTGAAAAATAATATTTTTTCAACTGCTGAATTTGGATATTACGCGGGCGGATGCGGGCGATTCGTTGGGTAAAGGGTTAACTATTTGATACTTTTGTACGCCTTGTGTCGTACGAAATCAAACAGCGCGTTGATCCTTGTGTACTTCTTATGACGTATGAGATCAAACAGCGCGTTGATATTTTGTGGTCATTTCTTTTGTTATTATTTTTCGATTTTTTAAAGTTTTAACCTCAATTCCTATTTTCTTCGGAATAGTGCTCAGTGACAACCGTTGAGCCAAATGTTATCGCAGCTTGAAATACCAATATAATAATGCTGTCAAGACTTCTTAACTGGTTGAGTTCTAGACGCCACTATCAGAACTTTTAAAAAATGAGGACACCAGAGCAAAAGCCAACACTTTCTTTGCTTATATTTCATATTCGGTGAAACACAAATAATATTTTGTTTATATAAATTTGTTTTATTACAAATTATTGGCACTCTCCAATAATTTGTAATAAAACAAGTTTTGAATAACAAATCCAAACCACCAAAAATAATCTAGCCCTCAACCAGATAATCACTAATGTAAAGGCACTCTCCAATAATTTGTAATAAAACAAGTTTTGAATAACAAATCCAAACCACCAAAAATAATCTAGCCCTCAACCAGATAATCACTAATGTTGAAAATATCTTGTTATTTGTACTTTCCGACGTTTGACGTCGCATTTTGAAAAACGTTGAAGAAACGAATTCCCAGTGACGCATGAACGTCAGGAAAATTAAAGTCTCAAAGGGTTAATTGTTTGTTTTTTTAATTTTGTTTGTTTTTTTTGTTTGTTTGTTTGTATTTATTGTTTTTTGATTGTTTTTCATGTTTTTAATTGTTTTTTGTGTTTTTGATTGTTTTAAATTAGATTTAATCGTTTTTTAGGGAAATCCAGAACACGTTCATCTGAAGTCACCGTTCTGGTCAGGGTAATTAGTCACCTGTTCGATAGTGTTTAGGTCTCATCGTTCTTTTCTTGGTATAAACTCGTTCATCAATAGTTTCTGGTCGAAACGTAACTTTTGAAGTATGCGAAGACTGACGCGTGACGAACGTGTACGTGCCGTTGGCACGTTGGAAGTTGGCAACAGACAGACTGCAGTGGCTCAAATTTTCAACGTTACTCAATCGATGATCAGCAGGTTCACGCTACCGGCAGACAAGCAATGTTGTTGACAGACGCCGGTCAGGTCGTTCAAAGGCGACAACTGCTAACCAGGATTGTTTCATCCGAAACACAGCATTACGTAATCGCCATCAAAGTGCCTCAGAAATTTGACAGCAGCTGCATCGAGCGACAGATGTGCGAGTTAACCCTTTACCCAACGTAACGACCAAAACCGGCCAGCGCTATTCTCAAAAATCGCCAATTAATTTTCAAAATATTTTCATTTTTTGTCTCAAAAACATAGGTTATGACCCCTCGTTGGAACGAGCTCGTCGAGCTCGTTCCAACGAGGGGTCATAACCTATGTTTTTGAGACAAAAAATGAAAAAAATTAGTTATTCAAGAATTTTTTTTGCAAGTGTCGTCTGCTTTTCATGTTAGGTAAAGGGCTAATGGTCAGACTATACGAAATCGTATACACAGCTGGAATTTGTACGCTTGACGACCTCGAATAATTCCACGTTTGACTGAACGTCAATTCGCAGCAAGGCGTAATTGGTGTGGAGCGCGACAGTGCTGGGACAATCGTCAGTGGAGCAACGTCATGTTTTCATGAATCGAGGTTCACTGTCGACTTCCACGACAGGCGAAACAGAGTGTGGCGGGGGCGGAACGAACGGTACCATGACGTCTTGGTGGTGGATCTATTATGGTATGGAGAGGGGGGGGGGGGCATAACCATGACAAGCTGAACAGCATTACATGTCATCCAAGGGCGTGTCATAGGGCAGTGCTACCGTGACAACATGTTAGCAGCTGATGTGGTGCCATTTGCGCGACGTCACGACCGTCGATGCATTTTCCAATATGACAATGCAAGAGCACACAGGGCCCGTGTAGCCACAGAGTTCCATCACAACGCTGCCTTGGCTAGCACTAAGTCCAGACCTTTCACCTGTCGAGCACGTCTGGGATATGCTTGGCAGGCGCCTACAACAACGCCAACAGCCCCCAACCAATGTCCAGGAATTCGCCCCTGCACTGCACTGCACTGCAGGAAGAATGAAATAACATCAGTCAAGCTGATATTGGACGTTTGGAGAGGAGTATGCCACGTCGGACCCTTACTTGTCTCGGGAACCGAGGAGGATTTACAAGGTACTGATGTCTTGGACTGAATGTGGTAAATTCTCTGACTGGCCGTCCATGTCTTCTATAGCTCAGTGCGTGGAATGTGTGCTTGTCAGACGCCCAACTATCGCTGAAATCATTCACCAGATGTCACAGTGCAATGTCTCAACTGTATTTTTGGTGAAAATATAAATATATTTCTTCATATATCTCACTTTTATCAAATATCCCCTACCTTTTGAATAGTATATATACATACTAATGTTGGCCAATCAAACCTGTTGTCACTAAACCAGTCTTATAAGATGATTAGAATAACAAAGCGGCAAGAAAGAAAGGAGGACATAAAGAAGAGACGACAGGCAAACAAACACACGTATAGACATACAGATGACTGTGATTGCAAAAGCGATCTCTTTCTCGGCCAGATCAACGCACATTCACGGCCAGTTGATCGATACTTCCTAAAAATATTTGAAGACAAACAAACGAATATAGCACCCGTGATGTGAAACTTTAACATTTCTTTTGGCAGTATGTTGTTGTTGGCTGGAAGAGGGCAGAAAAGTTAGACGGGGTCGCGCCATCAGATATATACCAGTTATGTGCCATCATATTCTGGATACTAAAGTTTTAAGTCCTCAGGGTCTCAAGAATTTGAAAATGTAGCCCGTAGGAGACGACACCCTGTGGGCGGGGGACGGAATGAGTGCCCTCAAAATTCTGCGCCTGTCCTGGCCTGAATGGCAGAAAAAAACCCACGGAAAAAACCCTCAGGAAAAAAACCCTCACACAAAATACAGGAGTCGGAAAAAAATTCTCAACTTTTTTAGAAGGTAATGGAAGGTAACTAAAGGGAAGGTAACTAAAACTTTAAGTAAAACAACAGAAAAGACTATTTCCACATTTATTCGTTGCATATAAAATGAAATCATACATCATGCAGTACTTTTAACCCTAAATCAATCATAATGTATTATATAATAAAGGTGATTAAAATTGTATCAAAATGTCTTTCCTTTGGAGAAAAATGTAGTATCAAAAATGAATAAAATCATGCTAATATGAAGTGGGAGAAAAGGTGAAGGATGCAGAAGAAATCCTTGTTCCCCCACCCCCATTTCATTTAGGCTAACCGCGCTCCTGAAGATGGTTGCAGCTTCAATTCCACTTGTTTCCAAAACATAGCTAACGACTTCTCTTTGCTCTCTGAAATCGTACCAATGAGGAGACTGTGAAATATAAAGAAAACACATTTGGTGATATTCACAGAAATTGTGTAAAAGAGTTTGGTCGATTTGTAAGGTGAAATGATTGGGTTAAATCTTTACCTAACACGAGTAGTAGATACACTTACAATAAAGGTTCTTGAATGAGGACTAAAACATTTTGTTTTGCCTCCACAACATAGCTTTTGACCCTGCATTGGAAGGAGCTCGGTCCAATGAGGGATAGTTAGCTAAGTTTTTGAGGCAAAGATTGACAAATAATATTGAAATTGCGATTTATCCAAATAATGCTGCCTGGTTATGGATATCGCTTGTCAACTTCTACATTATGTTAGTTAACCCTTTACCCGACGTAACGGGAAAACCGAACGGCGCTATTCACAAAAATCACCATTCAATTTTCATTATGTTTTTCATTTTTCGTCTCAAAAACATAGCTTATGACCCCTCATTGGAACGAGCTCGTTGAGCTCGTTCCAATGAGGGGTCATAAGCTATGTTTTTGACGCAAAAATGAAAAAAATAGTTATTTATGAATTTGATTTGCAAGTGTCGTCTGCCTTTCGTGTGAGGTAAAAGGTTAAATGGTTAAAGTTAATCGTACACATTCGGGCAAAAGAATATTGAGGACATCGTTTAGCGGTGACCTGTAAAATTTAATCCCCCAAAGCAAGGTTTATACACAATGCCACATTGTTAAGCGAAGCTGTTAGTGAATAATCTTGAAGTATTCTTTTATTAGCCCCTAAAAGAGTTTCACAATAGAAAAAACATAAACTAAATTAAAATTTCACGATTTTACTTACGCTAATGCATAATAAATCCTACAGTTTTATTACAGTTACTCCAAACACATGTTATAAATGTTTTCGCAATTTCTACAGTTCAGGCCAGAACTTATCAAGCTGCTGGTGTGTGAAAGTCATATTTCCACAGGGTACGTAGAATTATCACTGAAGTTTGTCTTCCTGAACCGAGGCACCTTTTTATCACCCTCAATACATCGAATTCGGTGTTAATACATATATGTTATCACCACTTTGCAGGGGTGTAGCCAGCAATTTTTTTTTGGGGGGGGGGGGAGAGGGGGGTCGCCCACAATGCAACTCAAGGATGAGAATGTCTGGCAACTAAAAATACTGAAATCTTGTCCAGAGCAAAGGTCAAGTTAGAGGAGATTATGGGAGGGGGTGACCCCTCCCATAATCTCCTCCAACTTGACGTTTGGCCGTCGGTGATGGTCCAGTGGGGAGTCCCCCCCCTACCGGAAAAAAATCTTCAATATATGATATCAGCAGTGATCAAAGATTTTATGCTGAGTGGAAGTGAATCAAATTCAATGTTGGCATGTATTATTTATTTATTTATTTATTTATTCATTTATTTATTCATATACTTATGCCCAATGGCTAATCATGACTGTGACAGTTTTACGGGTGGAGGAAGCCGGAGTACCCGGAGAGAACCACCGAGCAACGACGAGCAGCTACCAGCTCCCTAACATCATAACTCCGCACTGCAGCACAGGCAGGGTTAGATTGGTTGAAGACATGCGTACCATCGACGTGCAGTGCGCCTTAGTACACGGCGTCAACGTGCCCCCATGTGGACAATCGGGGTTAAGTGCCTTGCCCAAGGACACAACGCGGGAGTCCGAATCGATCGCTAAGACAGTCATCCATCCAGTGATTAACCGGGCTCGACGTTGCTTAACTTCGGTGATCTGACGAGAACCGGTTACTGCAACGCCACTGCGACCCCATGGCATGTATTAGATCGTCGTGGAGAATATCGACCGCGGACCTTTGGGATTGGGGGGTCGTACGACCCCCATGGCCCTCCCTGGCTACTCCCGTGAATTGTGTCGATCGAGAAACTTGTATCAAGCCGATATGGTGTTCATATTATGTATCGAGGCAAGCCCTTTATGACGAGTTGCGATACGTAATAGAAACATCATCGAGGATACAAGTTTCTCGATCAATAAATAGTGATGATGACAAATTTGTCTTTCCATCTCGGAAACCCACTTGGTGGTAATAACCGATTTATCTTACAATATTCTCCCCTTTCTTGACTTGTTCGCAAAAAATTGACAAGCATTCAGCGTCTATGAATTGATTTGTTATGACTGAAGATCATCATGACGTCATGGTATTACGTTCTTGCCCTGTGCATGACGTAATCCCAATTCACTGTTCCACTTGTACTATAACCGCCACAGTGTGTTTCTTTGTTTTATTTTTCAGCTTATTTATTATTTATTTATTGGTGTTTAAGGTCACATATTTCTGCACAATGGCACAATGGCTAATCATGACCACAAAAGTTTTATGGGTGGAGAAAGTCGGAGTACCCGGAGAGAACCATCGAGCAACGGCAAGCAGCTGTCAACTCCCCAACATACTAACTCCACACACGCAGGGTTAACATTGGTTGAAGACAGGTGCACCATAAACGTGCAGTACGCCTTAGTACACAACGCCACCGTTACCCCACGTGGGCAATGGGGGTGAAGTGTTTTGCCCAAGGACACAACGCGGTTGTCGCAGGTGGGATTCGAACCGAGGACCTCTCGGCTTGCAGCCTGCACCTCTACCTACTGAGCCACCGCGTCCCCATTTTTCAGCTGTCACGCATGGTAGGTCTAAATAAACATCAACTCGGGAAATCTTTTGGACCCATCTCTGTCCAAAGTCTAAATGCAGCCTACATACTTCGTCCAAACAATATCATATATATAGAATATACCCATAGTAGTTTGGTGTGCCAAATGTTCACCACGAGTGGTGAACATTTGGCACACCAAGCTTCTTTGGGTATATTTTATTTATACCATGATCGTCAGATTATTAAGAGTCGCTATTATTTTTTCTCGATTTTACTGAGCACCAGACGTACATATGAGGGAATCTGTTTTTGTTTACACGAGCATCGGTGGGCGGTACTTCAATTTTATCGCCGAAACGAAATGAAAAAGAAGAAACTGAGCCTTTTTCGTTTTAATAACATAATAACATACTATTTCGAGTTATGCATGCTTTGTTAACATGAGACAATGCATGTTTGTTAATTTTTGGCATCTTATGAGGTAAACCCATTTAAAAACGTAATAAATAATTGCCAAGTTCCATTTCATTCTTCGCGAGGTGACGTGCGATAAATTTAGAGAAGTTTGTCACCAAAAGGTCAGCGGATGTAGTTCTACTGTAGGTGTAATTTTTTACTATTGAAATCCCATTGCTGGCGTGTTCATCACGGTTGGTGTATAAAGCTAAAAATTATGTCATAGGCTTTTCATATATAGTAGAATAGGTTATAATGGTTTAAATATAAGTTATTGCCACCACGTGGGTTTCCGAGGTGGTGCATTGAAGTAGGGGTCTCTATATCCGCGAGTCCATGAGAGGAGTCGATATATGACTCTGAGACGAGGTGGAAACTTCAATACACCATCTCGGAAACTCACATGGCGGTAATAACTAATTTACCTTACATTATTGCTCGCTTTCTTGACTAATTCACACAATCAAGGGATTGGGTAGAGTTTTTAACGCCGTCAGTTTTGACAATCATTCAGCCTCTATGAATTGATTTCTTTTGAATGAAGATCATGACCTTATGGTATTGCTTTCTTGCTCTGGCTGTGACGTAATCCCCATTGAATGTTCTACCTGTACTATAACCGCTTAAGTTTATTTATTATGCCTCACGTTTGTAACATCAGCCGCGATTGGTTAATTTGACACCTTCTAAAAGTCATAGTACTGGAGTTTTGGGGCAAAACACGGGTACTATCGAAACGTTCTTCCCTGGAGACAAGAGAACGTAGAAAATGTAAGCTCCACTTCCATTCATCAGCGTCGATTGGAATTTCTCAACACCAAACGCTAGCTCAGTGTCCGTTTAACTTTTTTCATCACCGGTAGACCCAAACTTACCAACAAATATATCATATTCAGTGGGTGTGTTTTCAATTTTAACTGCAAACAATGAATTCAAAAGAATCAGAAATATTAAAAACTCACGTGTTGTTCACCACTTCAGTGAATCCTGAATATGAGTTATGACTTCAATCAATTATTTCCTCAAGTTTAGTACTCCTCGACCTCACTGAGCCTCCGCCTGAGCCCTCAAGTTCAAAATAAATTGTTTCGCTCCGCTTAATTCTTACAACTATCGTCGTCAAAGAAACATGAATTTATATTCCGTTCATTTATACCACTTATCACTCAAGCATTAACAATGAATTATAACATGAAAAGCCTGATGCAGTTGTAAACACTGGCATTTGGTGATATGGAAACTCTCAAAGCGACGGCACTTGTGACAAGTCATTTTCGAAGAGACGTCATTCCTTCGAAATGACGTCATGTTTTTGGATTCGACTACATTGTTGTTACAAGATTGATGGCATTTTGCAGTTAAAGCTCAACAATGAAAGTTATTTTTTGTTCGGCATAATAAAATAATTAGAACGTTTCTTTTCATGTTCTATCAACGTTCTCTTTCTGTATCAAATAATCGCACGTGCGGTTGCTACCCTTAATACAGATTTGCATTTTGTCTAGACGCTTTTACTTGTATTGGGAGAAATGCGTTCTTGATGTAAGATAAAAGAGATGATCCTGACCAATGTAATCTACGCCGTGTCCTTGGGAAATACACCCAAATCCAATTGCGCATGAAGGGAGTACGCAGACGCTGAGTACTAAGGCATACAAGTTGATGGGACAATTGCTGCTTCAGTCGCGCAACATAGTGACTTCGATATTTTCTCGCCGTTATACAATAGTTCCCTCTTTTAACAGCGACTTCCTCACCCGTAAAACTGCCAACATGATAGGGCTCTGGATGCTGAAAGTATCCTTAAACCCCAAAATTAAACAAATAGTCAAACATTTGTATATTGTGTGTGGGGGGGGGGGGGGGGGGGGCAAGAATGTTCCGGCCCGCACGTTTCGATCCAATGTTTTTATGAAGGTGGGCCTTTCGACCCATCCAGATGTAACTTTTCTCAATAAAATCATACAAATATGGATGTAAGTGGAACAATTCATTGAACCGGTTCCCATGAAACCCAAAATACTATTGAAACGAAACGTGGTCAGCCACGACACCAAGACAAATATAGTATTCACACAAGTGTGCGTTAGGGTGCAGCACTCAGCAACGTGAGTATCGCCAAGTAAACACTAACCATTCAGCACAGCCGATTATAAGAAAACATCCTTGAATTACAAGTATGATAGATCTCTTTCACTTCTTTACAAAAATAAGGCATGGAAATTTTTATTTTTATAAATTAACATGAAAATGGTCCAATATATCAATTAATAATGGTTATAATATATATTCAACCGTTGAATAATGCGACATGGACATTAACTGCTGGATTGCTAATTCTGTTCACGTATCTGTTTGCCCTGTTACAATTTATGGGAGAGTGCCTATAGGCACTCTCCCATTAATTGCAACAAGTCACGTCCCTCCATAGATATACTATGTAGCACTTCTGCGGAATATGAAGCCTTTAAGTTGCGGAAGTCGCAATTCAGAATGAAGCCGAATTATAGGCTTCCGACACTCTGTCAGTTAATGCCCACTGGAGGTGATAAAACATGCAAGGTGAATGATCGAACGATATGTAAATTTATGTAAATTTATGTGTCACACACATGGCGGCATATCGTGACATGGCCAAAGAAAGCTGAAGAAAACAGGTATTCAAATGGTATCAATTCTGAACTTAAATCTTACTATCAACACATATATAGAGGATATTATGGAATGAGTGTTTTTCTCATATAATATTTATGAAACGAGTCCAAGAATTTTCCGTTTTGGCGAGCCTCTGGCGAGCCCAAACGAAAAATTCGGACGAGTTTCATAAATATTATATGAGAAAAACACTCATTTCATATTCTATTTATCATATGACACACACACGCACAAATTAGATACTTAGTATGATTTTTTAACCCATCACCTAACTGGAGTTGCAGACGGCACTTGGAAAAAACATCCCTGTATAACTAAAAATTTTCATTTTTTGCTTCCAAAACATAGGTTATGGCCCCTCATTGGAACGAGCTCGTCGAGCTCGTTCCAATGAGGGGTCATAACCTATGTTTTGGAAGCAAAAAGTGAGAATATAAAAAAAATTGAATGGCGTTTTTCTTGTAGGTAAAAGATTAATACAATATGACCAACCCTAAATAGGACAGTTTCTCCCTACTGAAATTATGCAAATATGACCCAGTTGTATTTTGTTTAGCCAATCAAATTGTCCAGTTTTGAAATTGGCCAATGAAAGCTCCCAACTCTAATTATGCAACTTATGAAAATGTGGCCCAGTTGTATTTTGTCCAGCAAATCAAATTGTCTAGTTTTGAAATTGACCAATGAAATTGACGGAAGGCTTTATTTATCACTGATTAATATGAACACAAAATACCAAATGTTTTAAAGTGAACAAAACGGACGAGTCATATGATAAAAACATTTATTATTTTTGTTGACTACAGCATTAAGCCAGATGGAACTCCCTTATTTCTGAAGCAATACCATGGGCTAAGTATATCGTTGCCGTCATAATATATTTATGATACCTTAATTTGCTACGATTTATTCGAAAGTGCCCACAGGTCACAAATCCCAGCCAAGCAACCCCTTTTTGAACAAAACATTCAGCACTCATAACTAAATATGCAGCATTTCAAAGTGTACGAAAACCCATTCACAGCACAGGTTCTTTCAAATAACACATTTCCTAATGAATCCATTAAGCAATTCTTCTGAATAAGGGACGTAGCGACATGGGTGGGGTGGGGGTGGGGGTGGGGGATCACCCTCCAATCCTGGCCAAAATTTCCTATAGTTGGAAATTCGGAGGGCAAGTAATGAGTAGTTGGAAATTCCATCTATCTGGGTTTTAGAGCTTCTTTGGTGATGCTGAAATCTCCTTTATTTCCCAAAATACCAACTCGGTTTCAAATCGGCAGAAATTCCAACTGTTACTATTTACAACTACAGTGTACGCAATATCGAGCTTCATAAGTATGCATGATGTCAATCGGTACGAGACTTCTATAGTACGTTTGCTTATCGTAATAAAAAATATCCTCGAAATGCACTTCAAGAAAATCGCATCATGTAAAATCGTTATCCTGAGTTAATCCCATCATTCACAGTTACAAAATGACAAAACATCAAAAATTGATTATTCCTGCATGCATAAGATCTGATTTAATGTTAGGAGAGTGTGAATTTCTCAAAGTTCTCAGCCTGAGCATTTGTTTAGCACATATTCAATTCCCAGGGGGAGCGCGGTGGCTCAGTAGGTAGAGGTGCTGGCTGCAAGCCGAGAGGTCCTCGGTTCGAATCCCACCTGCGGCAACCGCGTTCTGTCCTTGGGCAAGACACTTCATCTCCATTACCCGCGTGGGAGCACGATGACGCCGTGTACTAAGGCGTACTGCACGTCGATGGTACGCATGTCTTCAGCCAATCTAACCCTGCCTGTGCTGCAATGCGGAGTTACGATGTTGGGGAGCTGGCAGCTGCTCGTCGTTGCTCGGTGGTTCTCTCCGGGTACTCCGGCTTCCTCCACCCGTAAAACTGTCACGGTCATGATTCGCCATTGTGCATAAATATGTGACCTTAAACATCAATAAATAAATAAATATATTCAATTCCCAGAATAATACCAAATAATAATAACAACTTGATAATTCTATCATAAATGCGTTGGCATTTCAGTTACTAGAATAAATTTTATGCCCCCTTTCATGGCTTCATTTTCAAAATTTTCTCGGTAGTGAATTTCCAACGAAGGGGGCTGGGGTCCCCATCCCGGTCCCTCCCCTAGTTGGAATTCAGTACCCTACACCCCCCACCCCCAAACGGATACCTCGTCCCTGCTTCTTCCTGAATACAAACCATTCCAATCAATGTAAACACCCAGCCACGATACCAGTCCTTTTTATCAGCACCTCTACAATAGCATTTAACACTAGGGAATTAGGTTGATTTATAAGATATTCGCTATACTAGTATTATCACTTATCTATTGACTAAAGTGAATTTTTAGATTTGATTGGTTGATAGATATGTGGTATGAGACCATATTCACTGAAACCCACGATACGTCCGCCCAGCCACTGACAAATTCCCCAAACCCAGTGGAAGCCTCGTTCCGAAATCTACAAATTGTCCATACCCCGTAGAAAACGCGTCATTCCAGTTTTACAGTGTACATGTATTGTATTTTAATTTTTTATCTCCAAAATATAGCCCATGACCCCTTATTGGAATGAGCGTGTCGAGTACCCTCCAATGTGGGGTTCATAAGCTATGTTTTTGAGACAAAAAAGAAAAAAAAGAAATTCAATAATTTTTTTATACTAGTCATATCGGCATATTTTCACAAAAACTCTTTTGCATAAAAATTCCACAGAAACCTGTATGGCTCAACAATGGAAGATAAAAGATCTCATGCTGTGTGTGTTCACACATGAAATAGATTGTACTTCAAAAACGGAAAGTCAATAGATAAATTCGTTACCCCGTGTCTGATCACGTAGTACGGTTTTTTACCTACCCAAAGCCAGCCGTATCCCATGGGGCCTTAGGCCGAAGGCCTCATGGGATACGGCTGGCTTTGGGTAGGTAAAAACCTGTACCACATGATCAGACACGGGGTAACTAATATTATTACTGTTCAAATAACTATGGTATTTGACATTCTATTGTAATAATTTCCCATTTTTAATCAGTCATTTTCCTTCGTAATTGATTACATGTTTTACTTTCTACCGTTTGCTCGCTTCGACATAGCGTTAGATGCTGATGTGGCGTTAAGCCCCAATAAATAAATAATAAATCATTTTCCTTCGTAATTGACAATACCGTTTTACTTTCTACTGTCCAAATAGACGAGTCGCTGTTCAATACATCACTTGAGTGAAGACTGGAAATAAATACATCTGGTTATCTCGTCCCCATTAAAAGCATTGTAATGAGCCACCAAGTCCACGAGACCCGTTGTGCCTTGAAGCTCACATAGACTGAGTTGCCTCACATTCCATGTGCAGTGTTGAAGCAAACATTCTTCATTAGGAAGCTACGAGTAGACACCCAAGCTGGCTATGTCATCTTCCTACAGTATTTGTATTCGGTATAATTTGTATTCGGATTTTTTTTATTCTTCGGAAATATTTATATTACAGAATGTTTATATCGTAAAATAAAATATCTATCTATCTATAGTACGTGGAGAATGTCTCATCACTAAATCACCTACGTGGTGGAGATTCTACCCAAGTAATAATTGCAAATTTTCTACAAAGCATAACAAGCACAAGCAAAATCTCAGCCAATGGACCTACGGGTTAAACACGGCGGTCCATTGGCTGAAACAATGTTTGTGGGTTTTTTGTCCATATGTACAAAATTTGAAAGTGATACTTTGGGTGATAACTCCACTAGAGCTGTAGGTTTTTAAATTTCTTGTTCGGTTTCGGTTTTGGTTTTTCAGGTGGAGTAAAACCTCGGTTCAGTTCGGTTTTCGGTTTGTTCACGATGCCAAATAAAATTCAATAAAACTCATTCTTATGTCCGGGGTCATAACTGAATGGCAGTGAAATTGAGTGAAACTCAATGAATGCCCGAAATAAGCTATAATACATGAAGAATCAGGAAGGCCAATATAATAATTACCTAAATATATAGAACTTTTATTGTGCTTGGCCATTTTTCGAGGTCTGCCACCTACACGCAACTTGAGGAAAGCTGCAAACACAACTAAACTGAAATGTCGGAAATTCACAGAATGTAGCCTTCCCAGAGTAGTGAGAGTACCCAGACACTGCCATTGGCAGTGTCTGGGTACTCTCACTACTTTGGGAAAGCTACATTCTGTGAATTTCTGCAGCAAGAGAGTATTTAATAAAAAACGACATTGGCAGTGTCTGGGTACTCTCACTACTCTGGGATGGCTACATTCTGTGAATTTCTGCAGCAAGAGAGTATTTAATAAAAAACGAAAAACCTTAGATAACGGGATGTCGACGGTTTAGGTTTCGGTTTTTAAAAAAAAAACTAAAAACCTTGGTTAAGTTCCGGTTAACCTACAGCTCTAAACTCCACCCAAGGGTCAATTAGTTACAATCCACTCTACACATACCGTACACGGTTGCAAGAAGGCGCAACATTTACGACTGGAGAGCAGGGAGATTCGAGTCTCGTTTCGATTCCGATTCGGTTCAGTTCGACCCAAATTTGAGATTCGCAGGGTCTTGGTTTTCCATTGTCATTTGTGCATCGATGGCAAAAGTAGGTTGCCTATGAATAGAATACGGATATCTGTTCTTACTATTTACCTTACACGATCAGCAAACACTTCAAAATATAAATGAATTAATTTTTTTGAAAATATATAGAGTCACATTATTTGTTTAACATTTACCCAACGTAACGGCCAAAATCGGCCAGTGCTATTCTCAAAAATCACCATTTAATTTTCATTATTTTTTTCATTTTTTTGTCTCAGACATGTTATGACCCTTCATTGGATCGAACTCGTTGTGCTCGTTCCAATGAGGGGTCATACTCTATGTTTTTGAGGCAAAAAAATGAAAGAAATAGTTATTCAAGTATTTTGTCTACAAGTGTCGCCTGCCTTCCGTGTCAGGTAAAGGGTTAAAAAATATTAGTTGATGACATCTCATTATATAAACCAGACGAACGCGTTTCAACGTGAGATCGTTAGCGATAGCAAGATGACGAAAATTGAAAAAAATACTAAAACTCTATTGGCCATATTTGATATTAAAGGTGATCGGATATATCTGTATCATTCAGCAATGGGTTAATCGTTGATCCGCTTGTCAACGTACCGAAACACCACTTATCAAAGGAAAATATGCTATT
Source organism: Pictodentalium vernedei (assembly GCA_031216915.1). Classification (NCBI taxonomy): domain Eukaryota; kingdom Metazoa; phylum Mollusca; class Scaphopoda; order Dentaliida; family Dentaliidae; genus Pictodentalium; species Pictodentalium vernedei. The sequence goes on from CM062294.1 coordinate 97,961,083, forward strand.
CAAGGCCACAACCGAATAACACGTATTTATTCAATTAACTTTTTTGGCGTGATAAAGGAGTTCATGCTTCGTGGATTTGTTGTGTTCACAAAGGAGCGTTTTTAGTCACAACTCAAAAAGCACATAACTCAGAAAATACAAGGTGCACTTTTTATCACAGTCGGAAGATTAGACATGAAATGTGACGTTGCAGAGGAAACAAATTTGCCTCACTTATTTTATTCCCACATCTCCCTTTACTTAACTATTTCACTGCCACGCCCACTTTATCCATATATAGAGTATCTCTATGTACGCCTGTATGCGAGGAAGTTTAATAAAATTTCTGACATACTTGAAACTCTATCATCATCTGACTAATTGTTGGAAAGGGCTCTATGAGCCCTTTCCAACAATTAATCAGATGCTCTGTTTGATCTGCGCATGCCAGAACGGACACATAATCATAATAAAATAGGTGACAGTAGCCGCTTTCGGCAGCGAAAGTGTTAAAGCAACCCACCCAATTAGATTTGTTGCAATGGCATACTTGCCGGCTTTAACAATAGATGAGTTTTGACCTACTATCCTCGTTCAGCGCATCCGTGTGATTTGTGTCAAGGATACATTTTGAACCACTATAAATTATTCTAAAAAATCACCATGGGAAGATGGTCCTATCAAGTAATATAAAAAAACAAGCCTTAACTGAAGTAAATGCAGACCAATTAGAACCGATTTTTATAAAAAGTATGCATTTCTGTCGTCGGTCGTGATGATTTCTCCCCAATTTAGAAAAGTCTCATAGTAAATCATCCGTTAAAAAAAAGCAACCGCATATTGTAGAGCGGAGGGCCCCGCAATGAAACTTCTCAACGGCTATGCAAAGGTGTCAGTAATGTACTCGCCTTCAACACAAAAACATTTAACCACCATGATCTTGACCCTTCCAACACCGAGTTTCTGAATGGTATCGCCACTGATTTCTACCAAAAGTGTCTCCACGTCCGCCAACTTGGCGGGGGTGGGGGACAAAGCTGCAATAATGAAACAATGCTCAACAATAAAAAAAAGTCTCAAAGGTTTTCAGTTTTCACGAAGCCTAACAATCTTCGATCGCTTTTTAAGGAATATACTTTTATTACAAACCTGTTCTATGAAATCCCCATCTACAGCAACACTAAACCACGCGTAAAATGAAAATCCGTTCCGCACACATGTGCTGAACGGAAATCGTTGACGGACTTCTTTCAAATAAAAGCGAAATTTCATTGAACTTTTTTTACAAATCATGAACCGCAATTACAATTTGAATCGCTGGCGATAGTTAACATAGTTACACGGGCTCCCCTCGCAAGTTTGGTTGGCGATAAAATGTGTTCTTTTGGTTGATAGTTCGGCCCCTGCGTTCCAATGTGTTCTATGTGCCTACTGGCACATAGAATACATTGGAACGCAGAGGACGAATTGCCAAATGAATTACTGAGTGTCCTTCTGATAATTGTTTTTTTTACAGACGTGAAGGTGTGGAATAAACACAGAACGACACACGCGTGTGAATGGGTTAATTGATATGGCACCTGATATGATATCCTTCCGCGATGGCACAAGTGCCATACCGATTAACACATCCACACGCGTGTGTCGTTCTGTGTATTTGTGTCATCCAACGTCATGGTTTGAGAGGAGCTGTCGCGTTGATTGACGTAACACCATCTTGGGTTGTGGTTGAGTGGCGACCTTTTTCTCTGACGCTTCCTTTTTTAAACAATATTTTTATTTCGATCATTTGAAATCGGGTTTGGCGAATAGGCTAAGCCTTTCTTAACACCGTACCCTCTGACGCTCCTGTAAGCCAGTTGTACAAAGATCAGTGGGTATCGCCCAAGCTCTCAGACCACCAGTCTAATTCTCCAAGACGTTCTGCGCTGTTATAACCTAGAACCAGTCTAGCCCTCAAATAGTTTATCGCCTATGTTTTTATATTCACTCATCTGGGATATTTCAGATGGTTGGAAAAGATAACTTACAGTTCGATTTTTCGACCAACTGATATATTCCAGACAAAAGAATCTGAAAACAAATCATAAAGATTATTTTCTGTGAATCAAAGCTAGAAATATTGCCCAATCAAGACTTGATTTGATCGACATTTTGATTTCATTACAATCAGAAATGAAGCCTTACCACAACCGTAGTGTTATGATTACACGGAGTAGTTCCACAAATTATATTATTATCCTGATCTTAAATACTTATTGGTTGGAATATATATAAATGCGACAGAAAAGAATACCCATATATATCTTTGTTAGTAAAGGCATAGCATATTACATCAACGGTTGACTCGAGTAACTTTCCACAAAATGGGAAAATAAACATCTCATTACAGCGTTGAATTCCGGACAGAATTAGACTGGTATCCTGAGAACTTGGGTATCGACCTACAGAATGTTGCCCAATTTATTTTACCTTTATTCGGAGGTTCGGTAATAATTTAAGTATTAGTGACCATCCTAACGATTTCGTACCTTAAGTACAACAAAGCGTCATCTACAATGCTGCATTGCAAATGGCACCTTATTGCACTTCAGGACGAAATCTTGTAGTTTACTGTTGACTCGCCGTTTAACGGCAGATTTTTGCTTGCGCAAAAATGTATGTACAGTACGTGGAGAGTGGACTGTAACGAAATCACCCGGGGAGTGGAGTCATTACCCAAAGTATCACTTTCAAATTCTGGACATGTGGACAAAGAAAACAAGCAATGTTTCAACCAATGGACCTCCGGGTATAACCCGGAGGTCCATTGGCTGGAACTTTGCTTGTACTTGTTATGCTTTGCAACAAATTTGTAATTATTGCTCGGGTGGAAACTCCGCTCTGTGGGCGAGTTAATGATAATACACTCTCCACGTACTGTATACCGTGTTAAAACGATTTAAGGCATCTAAACATTTGACCTTTCAGCTGTTTCAGTTTCACTGAATTGTTGTGTCAAACAGACTGTATTTAAACTTTTACATTGAGAAAGCCTTCAAGAATGAGGATGGTCGTCGTGCAAAATGCTTTCAAAGGTGAGGTCCAAGAAGGGTCGCTATTGATGACCTGGTTTGGGGCAACAGCATGGTATTTATTTATTTATTTATTTATTTATTTATTTATTTATTTATTTATTTATTTATTTATTTATTTATTTATTTATTTATTTATTTAACGACACTTTCGACAACTAGGGTCATCTCGTGTAGGACTGTTTTACAGGTGGAGGAAGCCTTAGTACACCGACCCACCGTGCCCACACGTCGTCCATCAGGATTAAGTGATGGTATTCATTAACCTTTTGTCGAACGTTCATACGCGGTCATCATAAAACTTTCCATTTAAATGTTATTACTTATTGAAGTTTTACCTCCAAGACATTGATTTTGGTTGCTTTCTGGAATAAGCGGAATAAGCTCATTTGGCTCGTTTAAATGGGTAGACACAAGCTATGTTTTCGAGGCAAACACTGAAATTGTTTGGCTATTCAAGAAATTTGTTTTGCAAGTGAAATTTTCTGGTCGTGTTCGGTAAACAGCTACTTGTAAATGCGAGGTTAATCATCCCCTTCCTAAAGTTAGGGTTGGTGTAGTTTCCTGCGATTATTGGAAAAACGAATCAAATCTCGAATCGGTTTTGCGACTCTATTTGTTTTGGAAACCGAGACATGCCATCTTTTCTGGGCGCCAAAATCCACACTCAGAATGGTACGCGGTAGCGTAGAGCATTTTGCTGGTGCACGAAACCAATCTGAACCTCGAGAAATAACGTGAAATAACGAGAGAAATAACGTGAAATAACTTGACTCCAATGGTTACTGCCTGTAAAATCGGACGAGTTAACGAATAAGTTAGAGTATGGAATGGACGACGAACTGGGTCAACAAAACCGTATTTGTTATTTCACTGTTAGCCTTCCAGCCTTTTCATCTCCCGGATATAATGACCGGAATTCCGGTCATTATATCCGGGGAGATGCAAAAGTGGGAGTGTAGGCTTACAGTGAAATCTAAGTTACATGGTATGCAGCTGGCCGATACATTTCCAAACAAGGCAACGAGAGTTCATATCAGGTGAGGCGAAGCCTCACCTGATATGAACTCTCGTCGCCTTGTATGGAAATGTATCGGCCAGCTACAAGCCATGTAACATATTTTTTATGTCGAAAGTCCATGCAAATTTTTTAAAATAATTTCACGAGAAACAAATAACGACCGGGCGTTTATTTTTTTGAAGCTGCAATTATCCGCACCGTGTAGAATCATCAACAGTGACTGGCACCGGTATGTATCCATCATGGCGACAGTAAACAATCTTCGCTGTTCCAAGTGCGATATTTGGGCCCCTGGGTTCCGCTCCACATTTTTCCAGGCATTTCCAAAAATGACACGCCGTACACTCTCTTCAAACGCAAATATTCTGTAACTTAGTTATCTAACCCATAACATGTATTACATTTCCCAAATCCACAAAAAACATATAAGGCTATCTGACTAAGTAAAAATAAACAAACTGAATGTGGGTGGAATAATTTAGTGTCACAGGCAAGACTTCAACCTGCAAAATTGCATGAAAAAATGCCGAAACCAGTCATTTTCAGGCACCCAGCAGCCTCAAAAGCAGAATTGTATAATTTCCCCCCCACCACCCCACCTACCTACCCCTGGAGCATAGCATTCCCTGTTTCTAAAACGCAATTTTTTTTTATATGTTTCCGATTCATTTTTTGGTTAAATGTCTGGTAACAAACCCGTATAAAAATTACATTTTAAAAAATAGCCAATTTTTCAAAGCCACTGTTTCCCATAATTCATCTGGTAATTTATCCCTATGTATCAGACACCAACTTTGGGACCAAAACTTCATATTATCTTGTCCAACAAAAAGCCTAATGTAATCATATATCTGATACTAAAAATATATCTCTGTTTTACATGGCCTTAGATTCAACATATGCCCTATGTTTAGAATTTCACTTCTTTGAAATGGTGCGAAACTGTAGAGCGGAACCCTGAGTTTCAATGTGTTCTACGTGACAGCAGGCACATAGATCACATTGGAACTCGGGACGATTTGTTTACAAAATAAAACTTAACCCTTATAAAAAAGTACCATGGTAAACCATGGTAAATCCCAAAATACCCTGGTAATACCATGGTACTACCATGGTATTACCAAGGTATTTTGGGATTTACCATAGTTTACCATGGTACTTTTTATAAGGGAATCGCTACAAGCATATCTGAAATACCTTTACATACATTTACTGTCATTACCACCTGAAAAGGGTTAAAAAGCACTTTCAAATGTTCAAAAAATCACTTTCAGTCTGCTGAGTAAACTGTCAAGAAAATGTTCGCTTCAGCATAAAAATTCGATAGACTTTGAAGTTTGGTCCGTACAGGATAGCGTCGTAAAAACAACAAATAACTTTTGGGTCTACAAATAATATTTTCTGTCCATTTTTTTAAAAATATTTAATGTTTTAAATCAATAAATACGATACCTTGAACATATTTTTGGTACTTAAATTCTCTTATTTTGTTTCAATTCAAATTTTGAAAATTTGAAGCGAGTGGAAATGCTTCAATTTGATCAAAATAGTAATGACTGCTACTAACCTGATATCAAATAATATCAGGTGAGTTACCTGATACGGCGGAACCCTAAGATGGTATTCAAACGTTCTGATTGGACAAACTAACTTTGAGGCATAATAATAATAAATACGGTTCGGTTCCCCAAACATGCCGTCAGCCACTAATAAACAGAGTTTCATTTTCGTCCGATTCCATTCGAAATTTGGTTCGATATCATGGATGATTTGATTCGACCCGGAAATTCCGATTCGCGGGGTCTGTCAATGCGCGTAAAATTTGCCCAAAGACACACGAACAGAGTTCCGTTACCACATAAATTTGCAATTAGAAAACTGGCGTGCAGTGCTTGTGAAATTTACACAAGATTCGTTAACCTTTACCCAACATGAAAAACAGACGACACTTGCAGACAAAATTCTTGAATAAGTAATTTTTTTCATTTTTTGTCTCAAAAACATAGGCCATGACCCCTCGTTGGAACGAGCTGGACGAGCTCGTTCCCAAGAGGGGGTCATAACCTATGTTTTTGAGACAAAAAGTGAAAACAATAATGAAAATTAAATGCGATTTTGTGAATAGCGTTGACCGGTTTTGGCCGTTATGCTGGGTAAAGGGTCAAAAGAGAAATTATGAGAAATAGCCAAAGAATTTGACGGAATCTTTTGGGCACCAAGAGGAAACAACTATCCCAAGAATTTGACGAAAACTGGCAAAACTGCGAAAAGGGTAGTTATGTGTCATGTTTGAACCCTTTGATACTTTTGCGCGTCTTATGACGTACGAAATCAAACAGCGCGTTGATACTTTGTGGTCATTTGTTTTGATATTATTTTTCGATTTTTTAAAGTTTTAACCTCAATTCCTATTTTCTCCCCAATAGTACCCTGTGACAACCTTTGAGCCAAATGTTATCGCAGCTTAAAATACTAATATAATCCTGCTGTCAAGACTTCTTAACTGGTTGAGTGCAAGAAACCACTATCAGGGCTTTCGAAAAATGAGGATACCAGAGCAAAAGCCAACACTTTCCTTGCTTATATTTCATATTCAGCCAAACAAATGATATTTTGTTTATATAAATTTGTTTTATTACAAATTATTGGAGAGTGCCAGTGGGCACTCTCCAATAATTTGTAATAAAACAAGTTTTGAATAACAAATTCAGACCATCAAAAAAAAATCAGTTAATCACTAATGTGAAAAATACCTTGTTATTTGTACTTTCCGACGTCGCATTTTGAAAAAAGTTGAAGAAACTGAATTCCCAGTGACGTTTGAACGTCAGGATAGTTAAAGTCTCGAAGGGTTAATTGTCAATTCTTGAATTCATTGCTCTATTAATCGACTGATATTTCACATTTTCTTTTATATTATTAAACATATATCCTCCATCTCGTTTTCAGATTTTATTTCTAAGAATTCAAAGTGAATCTCAAAAACATTAACCACTTGTTTTTATATTTTACAGAGGAAGAACTCCCGTACGCGTTAAGAGATTTGTTAATGCCAGGTGGAAACACACCGTCTTGCACCCTTGCATGGGCTTTGCTGATCTTATTAAACTACCCTTCAGTTGTACAAAAGCTCCAAGAAGAAGCTTTGAGAGTTATTGGGGATGAGAAGTACCCTACACTACAAGACAAATCAAAAATGCCTTACACAGCAGCAACATGTTTGGAAATACATAGGTTTGCGTGCACAACGCCGTTCAGTGTTCCACACAAAGCAACATCAGAATTCAACGTTGAGGGATACACAGTGCCCAATGGCGCCATACTAGTTCCCAATCTACACTCTGTATTCAGTGACAAAGACACTTGGGGAGACCCAGAGGTATTTAGACCAGAACGTTTCTTAGATGAGAATGGCCAACCTCAGGGACGAGATGAACTGATGCCATATTTCACCGGTAAATAGATTTATATTTCTACCCGATTTTAGTAATATTTCATAAAATATTTACGAAGAAATAAGGCGGGGTGCAATAGATATAGGCTATTAGGACAGTCAATTGGTCTGGATGATCATAATCCATCGAGTTTACGAGACCAGGCCAGCCAGACATGAGAGCAATAGTAATACCCGGTAGGTATTTACTGAAATAACGATTCAAAGACACACAGCCATACATTTAAAACTAGAAGTCCTGTCATGAATTGCGCGCTTATCTTGACACAATTTCGCACAGGAATTGCGCGCAATTTTCCTTTTGAAAATACCCAAATTACCTTGCCATTACTCACACCAAACACAAGCAATGTTTCAGCCAATGGACCTCCGGGTTAAACCCGGAGGTCCATTGGCTGAACCATTGCTTGTGCATAGGTTGCGTAGAGAATGTGATAGCCTTTCCATATGACCTAACGCGCCGATAAACGCGATAAATTTCGAGGTGTTTGCGCGCAATTGCTGACAGGACTTCCAGTTATAACTGTATTTTTCGATATGTAGCGTACAAATCTGGACTAGGGGTCAAGTTTCGCGCTAGAATACAACTGCGTAGGTCGAAGCTACTCCCGGCGTGCCATTTTATTGATTCATTGTAGATTACCGCATTTAACCATCCGTACAGTGATGTCAAAATATCAAAATTTCCGAACTGAACATTTTTCCCATAATGCAACTAGGCATTTATATAATCCAATCATGTTTGACATAGCTCATTAATCAAGGAATTAATAATTTTCACGAGAAACAAAGAACGACCGGCGTTTATTTTTTAGAAGGTGCAGTTGACAGCACCGTGCAAAATCAACAGTAACTGGAACCGGTATGTATCCATGGTGACAGTAGACAATCTTCGCTGTTCCAAGTGAGATATTTCGTGCCCTGAGTTCCAATGTGTTCTGTGTGCCAGCAGGCACATAGAACACATTGGAACTCAGGGGACGATGTGTCAAACAAGGCTGGATTCGTTGAATTCCAAGTTGCATTATGGGAAAAATCGGCAACTTTAAACTTTTGTATTTTGACATCTGTTTGTACAGTACGGTCGACGTGGACTGGTCACTTTCCACAGGTGGACAATATTTCCACGAACGTAATATTAGGTTTCAAACACTAATTATAGGAAAAATCATCAAATATTTAATTAATGAAGCACCGGATACAACCCGAACATGGGGACATCACTTCCCACATATGGATTACGACCGGTCCTCGGCCAATTGTAGAGGGTTAAAGTATGACTTGAAGCGAAGGAAAAAGTGTCAGATCATGTGATAAATAGAGGATATGGAATGGGTGTTTTTCTCATATAATATTTATGAAACGAGTCTATGAATTTTCCGTTTTGGCGAACCTCTGGCGAGCGCAAACAGAAAAATCGGACGAGTTTCATAAATATTATATGAGAAAAACACTCGTTTCATATTCTATTTATCATATGACACACACACGCACAAATTAGCCACTTAGTTTGACTTTTTAACCGATCACCTAACTTGAGTTGCAAACGGCACTTGGAAAAAACATCCTCGTGTAACTAAAACTTTTCATTTTTTGCTTCCAAAACATAGGTTATGACCCCTCATTGGAACGAGCTCGTTCCAATGAGGGGTCATAACCTATGTTTTGGAAGCAAAAAGTGTAAATAAACAAAAAATGAATGGCATTTTTCTTGTCGGTAAAAGATTAATACAATATAACCAACCCTAAATAGGACAGATAACGTAAATTCACCCTACTAAAATTATGCAAATGTCATCCAGTTGTATTTTGTTTAGCCAATCAAATTGTCCAGTTTTGAAATTGACCAATGAAAGCTCCCAACTCTAATTATGCAAATTATGAAAATGTGGCCCAGTTTTATTTTGTTCAGCCAATCAAATTGTCTAGTTTTGAAATTGACCAATGAAATTGACGGGAGGCTTTATTTATCACTGATTAATATGAAAACAAATTATCGAATGTTTTAAAGTGAACAAAACGGACGAGTCATATGATAAAAAAGATTTTATAACTGGATTTTTTAATGCTTATCGATCATAAATGGAAAAGTGTCCTAGCTTCCGCCATCTTAGGCCGGGTGGAGAGTGGAAGGCTGTTTCAATAAACCTTTAGACTGTCCTTTTTCGACAGTTTATAATTTTCAGATGCCTCCCAATTGCCGATTGCTTTTCGAATAATATACTTTGATGACCACGAATAGTAAATATTTTGATGATATGCACAATTTTCACGGCAATACAAACGAAATATTTACGACATACTTTAGTTCTTATTGACAAAAAGTACAATATTGGAAAGTAGATTCCGTATTAGTAGACAAACACTCGATGTATTTTAACCCTTAGCGCTCGGGTAGTGCAACCAAATTTTCTCCAATCTCTCTGTTTTTTTACTATTTAACTATAAATTTAACCAATTATACCTTGTTTGACAGAGCTCACCGAGCTCTGTCAAACATGGTATACTTGGTTAGATATCAAACTGCATTATGGGAAATATTTGCCGCTGAACGCTTTACCATTTTGACATCAGAGTGTAGAAGAGGGTTAAAGATCCCTACGTATTCAACACAAGCTAGTTCTCGGAGTTGCCGTGTTTTGAAGGATAGCCTTAAAATACACGCCGTGTGTCAAAGGAGGCGCGACAGGCGACTAAAGTCGACAGAGGGCAGACCGCGGAAAGGTACTGTAGTAGCCATTTTAGCCAACTGTGTGTGTCCATTTCCAAGAGCTTTTAACCCTTTACCCAACGCACTCGAGATCAAAATTTCTTATTTTAAATATCATTTTTCAAATTTTTCAAAACATTTCAACAAAACCATATCATGAGACCCCTCGTTGGAACGAGCTCGTTCCAACGAGGGGTCACATGATATGGTTTTGTTAAAATTTTTTGAAGAATACTATTTTTTCAACTGCTGTAGTTGCATATTGCGCGGGGGGTGGGTGGGGGCGGCCGATTCGTTGGGTAAAGGGTTGAACAAACATACGTATTCCTATGTTTCATGAACCATTTGTGTCCTATCAATGAACAACGATATCGTCCCTTGAAAGTATAAAGGTGCCATTTAAATATATACAGGAAATGATTTGAAAAACTGTCAATAAGATCATTAGAACAATTTTTAAAATAATAACGCTTTAGTCTAACAACCTATACTTTTTTGTAAAACTCCTGATGAATATTAGGCGCTAAGAATTCTGTTTCTCAGATTTATTCCGCGTCAGAAGAGTTAAATAAGCTGTAGAGTAGAACTTACTCGAGAATCTATGTAAATTTATGTAAATAATAAGCTCCGTCTAAATATACTATCAAAGTTGTTTAAAAAAATCACCGACACCGTTAACATTACATACATAAGTGCAAAACAATTCCTTTGGAGCGAGAGTAAATGAAGGTGTAAGCCAAATTGAATATGATTTATATCACTTTCTTTTAATTGCTTGTTAAGTAATATGTGTACGGGGATTCTTAAAGAATGACAGTACAATTTCATATTACCTCTCCCTGCATTCTTATCGTATTTCCGGTGAACTTTATCCACAGAAGCGTCTAAATGCACCAGGCTTGACAATAATTCATAAAGAAGTTGTCTAACAGAATGTGAAAATAATGTAGAGTGCATATACACTGCCAGGAACACATTTAAAATTAATTTCAAGTATCTGTAACGATCTTGCATGCAGCAACGTAGGTTTTGTTTGACGATCTCAGTGTTAGGAGTCAACAGCGACGCAGGAACCGGCGGATGGTGCCCCTCATTATTTTAATTTAAGAGAGAGAGAGAGAGAGAGAGAGAGAGTTCACAGAGCTTATATTTCATCTAAATTTGGAAGAATCCATTTGGATTCTCGTGAAAATGGTTGCAAGAATCCATACCTGCTTCGAGTGTCCCAGGATCACATGAGGCCACCCCTGAAAACACATGTTAACCCTTTACCCTACACATTTATTGACAAAGTGTCAGGATATTTCTGGTCATCTTAGCTTTGTATTGGTTATTTTGATGACATTATATTATGTTAGGTAAAGAGTTAAATTGACTCAATTCTTTGCACGGGAATCCTAGCAGAGGTGCATCGAGAATCTGCATGGATTCTAGCTGGTTTGGTTGCGCGAATCTTTGTGTGAATTGATTATCGTATTCTCGCCGAAATATACTATTCAAAAAAATTAGGGGATATTTTATAAAGGTGAGATATATGAAGAAATATATCTATATTTTCATCAAAAAGCCTGTTGAGGCATTGCACTGGGACAACTAGTGAATGATTTCAGCGGTAGTTGGGTGTCTGACAAGCACACATTCCACGCACTGGGCTGTAGAAGACATGTACGGTCAGTCAGAGAATTTACCACATTCAGTCCAAGACCTTAGTACCTTGAAAATCCTCCTCGGTTCGCGAGACAAGCGCGGATCCGACATGCCATACTCCTCACCAAACGTCCAATATCAGCTTGACTGATGTCATTCCATTCTTCCTGCAGTGCAGCGGCGAGTTGGTAGGGGGCTGTTGGCGTTGATGTAGGCGCCTGCCAAGCATATCACAGACGTGCTAGATTGGTGAAAGGTCTGGACTTAGTGCTGGTCAAGGCAGTGTAGAGATGTACTGGAGGAACCCTGTAGCGACACGGGCCCTGTAAGCTCTTGCATTGTCATTTTGGAAAACGAATCGACGGCCGTGACGTCGCGCAAATGGCAACACATGAGCTGCTAACATGTTGACACGGTAGTTCTACCGTGTGAAACGCCCTTGGATGACTCTTAACTCGTAAGATGTAACCGAATAGTTCCTCGCAGAGGCGGCCGAGTCGGGTGGGTGGTGGGGGGGGGGGGGATAGCAACAGGGGACACGTGCCCCTCCACTTTTCTCCACAGATATGTTTCGCAGTTACACCGCAGTTACACAATGAGTTACAACGGGCGCATGCAAACGTGTTCATATACAGGCATTCCGTCGCCTGAGTGCTAGAATGTCCTATGTCCCCTATGGGACATAGGACATTCTAGCGCTCAGGCGACGATTATTTCCTGTAACATTATTTGCAAATCCAAAGAATATTTCGCCAAAGAATCCCACTTTCGGTCGCTTCGGTCCATTTTTTCTACTTCAGCTATCTATGGTTGAAGTAGAAGAAACGGCCAAGACAGCGTCATATTCATCTAAACGAGAGACTATTGCGAGTCATGGTGCATTTACCGATATACGATTGTAACCTTTCTCACCCTTGGTCGAACCATGGTAGCATTGTAAATTTGTGCCCCTCCCATTTTATCGAGCTTCCGCCACTCCTGACTTCTCGTTTGGTTTGTGTCTACTATCAGGTCTGAAAATAAAATCCTTATATTGGAACCGGCTGAAGAATGGTTTCGGCGCGGGGACATTGTGGGATGTTTCCACCCTTTACGACCCTGTTGGCGGTGTTTTTTGATTGTCTGACACAGCATGTGGAGCTAGTAGCTTCAGGCAAGTATAGTCTGCCACTTATCATTACTTGTAGTGGAGACATAAGCAAGTATAGTCTGCTTCTGGCGTTGTATTACGCGTTTGAGACGAGAATTATTTATTATTTATTTATTAGTGTTTAAGGTTATATACTTATCCACAATGGCTAATCAAGACCGTAACAGTTTTACGGGTGGAGGAAGCCGGAGTACCCGGAGAGAACCACCGAGCAACGACGAGCAGCTGCCAACTCCCCAACATCGTAACTCCACACTGCAGGCAGGGTTAGATTGGTTGAAGACATGCGTACCATCGACGTGCAGTAGGCATTAGTACACAGCGTCATCGTGCCCCCATATGGACAATCGGGGTTAAGAGCCTTGCCCAAGGACACAACGCGGGAGTCCGAATTGATCGCTCAGACGGTCACCCATCCAATGATTAACCGGGCTCGAAGTTGCTTAACTTCCGTGATCTGACGAGAACCGGTCAACACAACGCCACCGCGCCGCCGTTTGAGAAGAGAAGGTAGCTGAGTCCAGATACGGATGATGATCACGATGATGAAGGTGGTCATGGCGGTGGTGTTCAGTAAGGCAAAACGCAACAAAAAGGCACAGGCATTGTTATTTCTGTTTAAAAACGCCCCCTTGCGGGGTTCCAATTATTGAAACCCGTCGGCAGGTTACGTTATATAGCATAGCAGTAACCTACCGAAAAAAGGTGTTGTAATGCTTCTTCGCCTTCTCTGTTTTACCACGCCAGTCATACTTTTTACGTCTTAACTCTTCACCTTACATGAAAAGCAGACGACACTTGCAAACAAAATTCTTGAATAACTAATTTTTTTCATTTTTTGTCTCAAAAACATAGGTTATGACCCCTATTTGGAACGAGCTCGACCTATGTTTTTGAGAGAAAAAATAAAAAAAAAAATAGTGAAAATTAATTGGCGCTTTTTGTGAATAGCGCTGGCCGGTTTGTTTGGTACGTTGGGTAAAGGATTAACAGGTTTCCGCTTGTATATATAACAACTAACGCGCGCGATCGCACGCTATTTGTTGCTATTTATTTGGGGGGTGGGGGGGGGGGGAATTCTCAAGCCTTTGAGTTAAGACAGTCTCGAGGGACTGTCAAGTCTTTCTGGTAAAACATTCGAGATAAGTAATTCAATAAAGTTATGTTGTATTTCTTTGTTATAACCTATAGTTCGTTGGCGTATTGTACAGCGGAGTAACCCATACGTTACCTAAACGGCCGTCTGCAGGTTATTTGCAGGCCTGTACTATTGCCTTTAAAGATTCACAACTTGATTTGAAAAACATCCTACGCATTCGATGTTGGGTGAATTATATTCCTCAGCCAGTGGGGAGATATGGATAATGGCATCGCGTCTACAGACACGCCCGATGTCGCCAACAACAAGAGTACCTCATGTACTTGAGTGCAAAGAATTATCGCAGCATCGGACGCGTTGCGCATCTACACAAAAAGAAATGCAGAAAATAACTGCACCCTTGTATTTTGCGGTGCAGAGCACGACAATAGTATTTTAAAGCTCATATTGAACATATACCATTCCATAAAAGTAAGGGATATCCAAACTGATGTTGATATTTTCGGAAAATGGTATTAGATACGCGAGATTGGACACATCAAGATGTTACCAAGTTTAGTGTGGATCATGAATGTCACCGGCCCACGAAAACTTCGTGCAGGTTTTTCGCACGAGCACCGCGTTATTGTATGTGGGGTACGTTTTGAAATTTTCATTTCTACTGGACGGGGTTTTCCAGAGGTCTGATCGTTCTTTTCTTGGTATAAACGCGTTCATCAATAGTTTCCGGTCGGAACGTAACTTTTGAGGTATGCGAAGACCGACACGTGACGAACGTTTACGTGCCGTTGGAATGTGTGGAAGCTGGCAACAGACAGACTGTAGTGGCTCAATTCACAACGTTACTCAATCGGTGATTAGCAGGTCGTGATCACGCTACCATCAGACAGGCAATGTTGATGACAGATGTCGGTCAGGCCGTCCGAGAGCCACAACTGCTAACCAGGATCGTTTCATCCGAACCACAGCATTACGTAACCGCCATCCAAGTGCCTCAGAAATTGGACAGCAGCTGCATCGAGCGACAGATGTGCGAGTCAGTGGTCAGACTATCCGAAATCGTACACACAGCTGGAATTTGTACGCTCGACGACCTCGAATAATTCCACGTTTGACTGAACGTCACAGCGCAGTAAGGCGTAATTGGTGTGGAGCACGACAGCACTGGGACAATCGTCGGTGGAGCAACGTCATGTTTTCCGATGAATCGAGGTTCACACTCTTGACTTCCGCGACAGGCGAAACAGAGTGTGGCGGCGGCGGTGGCACGACCGATACCATGACGTAACCGTTAGGCAACACGATCGTTTTGGTGGTGGATCAGTTATGATGTCGGGAGGCATAACCATGACAAACAGAACAGCATTACGTGTCATCCAAGGGCGTGTCACAGTGCAGTACTACCGTGACAACATGCAAGCAGCTCATGTGGTGCCATTTGTGCGACGTCACGGACGTCGATTCATTTTCGAAGACGACATTGCAAGAGCACACAGGGCCCGTGTCGCTACAGAGGTCCTCCAGGAGCAGAACATCTCTACATTGTATTGGCCAGCACAAAGTCCACACCTTTCACCAATCGAGCATGTCTGAGATATGCTTAGCGGGCGCCTACGACAACGCCAACAGCCCCCTACCAATGCCCAGGAACTCGCCGCTGCACTGCAGGAAGAATGGAATAACATCAGTCAAGCTGATATTGGACGTTTGGTGAGGAGTATGCCACGTCAGATCCGCTCTAGTCTCGCAACCGAGGAGGATTTACAAGGTATTGAGATCTTGCACTGAATGTGGTAAATTCCCTGACTGACCGTCCATGTCTTCTACAGCTCAGTGCCTGGAATGCGTGCTTGTCAGACACCCAACTATCGCTGAAATCATTCACCAGATGTCACAGTGCAATGCCTCAACTGCCTTTTTGATGAAAATAGAAATATATATACCTTTTGTCAAATATCCCCTCCTTTTTGTGAATAGTATATGTTCCTCGTGCACTTCAGTGAGGCATTGAATCTTTGGGAGTCTCCAGGACATTCTGAAGAGCTGACAACACCGTTTAGAGCCGGCGTGCAAGTGAGGTGATAGTGAGTGCAGATGATTTATCAACTTATCCCTAAAACCATAGTGTCTGCCACAAAACATGGCTACGAGGTCGTTCCAATGGGAGGCAGATGACGAAAAACTAAAATTTTAATGGCGATTTTTGTGAATAGCACTGGCCGATTTCGGCTGTTACGTTAAGTATAAAGGATGGTCCCCACTCGGCCATTCCGACCCCAATCAAAATATCAACATCCCCACGGGAGAGAAATTATCTCATCTCTGGCTGGAAAGAGAGAGAGAAAGACAGAGAGAGAAAAACAGAGAGAGAGAGAGAGAGAGAGAGAGAGAGAGAGAGAGAGAGAGAAGGTGGGGGGGGGGGGGGAGGCAATCTCCCATTATCGGTTTTATCCGCCATTGCGCACTACCGAACAACATCAGCATCTATTCCTAAATAATGTGATGTTTTTCTTCCTAAACAAAGCCTTTCGTATTCTATTGACTTTGCTCGACGAGCACTTCCCACCAGTGAGCAGTCATAAGTAATTTTAACCATTTCAAGACCAACTGTATTTTCCGTGTCAGTTGCATAGCATGTAGCGGAAGAATCTGTATTTATTAATGGGGTGGACCCATCAAAGTCTTTAAAGAGCAGCCTTTGGTCTGAGGCTTGAAACAATGATTGTACAACCGCACCAATACCCTCAACAGTCATTTACTATAATTAACTAATGGGGTATCATGAAGGGGACGGTCTAGAGCAAATAAAACAAAAATGTTTATAAATTATTGGATGCCTTTTGGCATGTAAATATTTCAGTATTTGGTAGATGAAGAGTTCATCGAATCCGGGAAGGGCATAGCCTCCCATATCACTCCTTAGGCCATCCCGGATGTAAACGTTTTTCACTGGCTGAAGCTGATAATCTTTTCTGGAGTTTGCGAATGAACTATGGCTTCCGTGGTTCTTTACAAACGTTATGCATTCATTTTTTAGCAAAACGAATAGTGGCATTCGATGTGAAGATGAAACAAGACACGGCAAACAAGTCAAGGAAGATCTGCAATACTTTAATCCTACGCCCCTGTAGGGCTGTAGGATTAAATTATTACTGAACTTCCCTATAAATACAAAACAGATTCTCCCACTTTGCTGTAATTTCTATTCATTTGGACGACACCATTCAGGATCTAGTGATGAAAGGGTTAAAACATGTTACTCCCTAAGTGGAAGTCTGTTATTTATTTTATTGCCAAAACATATTTATTTTGGTAGAAAGTATAATAATGTCCGTGAAAAAGCTACATGTGTCCTAGTTTATTTATATTTTGTAATATAAATATGAGAATGACAAAATATGTGCCGGTGGGAAACACGTCACATATTCTCTACTTGTCAACAATCCGCATTATTGCCGAAATGATGATAAAAACTGACACCCGCAACACCCGGAGGTAAACTTCCACAAGTACTCACAAACTAAGATAAATTTCTTTTCATATTTGAATCACTTAGTTGTAACCTTATTCTTTCTTTATTATACCAGTTGACTCATTAATTTCCACTTGAGACATTAGAATTGTCAATGCACACACCCTCGTTATGACATTTTATGAACAGCCACGTTGAGGAACACGGTGGCTAAATATTTAACGCATAGGACTTCAGATCGAATGCTCGTTGATTCGATTCTGACACAGGCAACTGCGTTGTGTTCTTGGGCAAAACACCTAATAGCTCAAGAGGGGTCACGGATACAGCGTACAGTACATTGACGATACACAGCGCCTTCAACCAGTAAATTGCAGGACAGCGATGAAACGGGGCCGATTGGATGGAATACGCGGTGGCCCCTGGAAGTGACGTCATAGTTACGTCGTGTGAGGTTGTCATGGTAGCCCGCGTGATCGACCATGTTGTGAAGCAACCCCCATGGTGATACGGGATGTCAGTGCGTATGTACAGCGAGTGTTGTCAGAATGATACGTGTTTCTGCCGTCCATTTTGTTTCCTGGGGGCCACCATCTTGGTTTCTACGATGGCAGGTGGTTGCTATGTGACCCATTAGCCTACAGCAGAACAAAAATCACCAAAACGGACTCGGTTTTGTTCAGATGCCCTCAGAATATTCGCCTAATAAGAACCTAATAGTTACAAACAACCCGGCAGCTATTTATTTGGCTCGGTTTTCTACTAAATCGTGGGTTTCTACCTGTTTATTTTGCTCAGCTGTCTGAAGAATCCTACTTATAAGAGTAACACGTATAGTGCTATATGACTGCGTGTGTCCTTTGTAGGAGAGTAACTTTACTGGATCGGATTCCTTCAGAATCCTCAGTTTCTACCAATTACAGACGTTATTCTAACCACTCTGTTTAATCTATTACCCAACGAATCGCCCGCATCCGCCCGCGTAATATCCAAATTCAGCAGCTGAAAAAATATTATTTTTCGAAAAATTTCAACAAACTCATATCATGTGACCCCTCTTTGGAACGAGCTCGTCGAGCTCGTTCCAAAGAGGGGTCACATGATTTGGTTTTGTTGAAATTTTTTGAAAATGTTTTTAAAATGTTATTTAAAATAATAAATTTTGAAATCGTCTGCGTTGGGTAAAGGGTTAATTCTGGCTATCTCTCGTTCTTACCTTCACCCTCAACCAATCACATCACTCCTTTTAGTTTCACCCTGCCCTCTATCACTACGTACTATGATGTCTAGATCGAGACGTTCGTCTTCCAGTATATAAGACCATGAGAGCCACGAGAAAATCCCTCAGTGATGTCTTATAACAAATTCCTTTTATCCTCACCTGGGCATTCAACGGCCACGTCCCGTGGCACTCCACGTCCAGCACCCCTAATTACCAGACGATCCGCACCCATTTTGAATCACATGAGGCCATGAGGGTTATGAAGAAATGCCTTGGTGAGGTATAATCTACCATGCCTCTTATTCTCATCTGGGAATTGAACGGCCACGTACCGTGTCACCCCCACTTCCTGCACCCCTAACTAACCTGTGACTGGTCTTCGCCACCCCGTTTCTATCATATAAGGCCACGAGGAAACCCATCAGTGAGTTATAATCTACTCTTCCTCTTCCCTGGAAGAAAAGTGACACGCATTGTGTTCTAGAAATCTTTGGGTAGTGCTTCTATCATTCTTCTGATACATATTCTGAATCTCTATCATTGTTAGACATGCTAATATATATTTTAATTAATTATATTTTTAGGACCAAGAAAGTGTGTGGGAGCGTCCATGGCCGACAATATAATTTTCCTGTTTTTAACGACGATAGCTCAACAGTTTGATATACTACCTGCAGAAAAAGACTCTCCACCGCCAATCAAAGGAACTGTGTACAAGACATACGAACCGAACCACTACCAGATGAGATTCATAGCCAGAAAAGAACATCTCTCTCAACAAAACGGAACGACTCGTTGATGAGATTCAGTTGACTGCCTTCCCAGGGCAGCTTCAATAATTCTCATGAAAATATACTGGTGACTTAAAAATACCAAGGTTAAAATAAGTTTAGCCCCTTCATCCCAGAGTATGCACAGAATTTTTTTCTGAAGAGGAAATTAATTTGCAGGTCAATCAGCAGACGACACAGTGGACACAAAATCAGTAAAGCGGATCATCTGTTAATAATAATAATTAAAACTTTTTGGAGCGGTTATTCCAAATGCGCCCCCTAATGGAAGCCTTAACTCCAAAGGTAAATGCAAGTTCTCAGGCCACCAGTCTAATTCTGTTTGGAATTCGACGCTGTTATTAGCTGTTTGTTTTCCCACTTTATTTGGAAATGTTCGCGCTGACCACCGTTGATGTAATGTGGTGTGCCTTTATTTATAAAGATATACAAGTATTCCTTCCTGTTCCAGTTATAGATATTCCAATCAATAAGTATTTAATTCCTCTCGAAAACATCGAGATGTTAACATAATTTGTGGAACTACCCGGCGCAATCATAAATCTACGGCTGTGATGAGTCTTCATTTCTAATTGTAATGTCATCAATGTCGATTAAATCAGGTCTCGATTGAGCAACATTTCTGACCTTGATTCACAAAAAAAGAATCTTTATGGAATTTTTCAGATTCATTTGTCCGAAATATATTAGTTGGTCAGAAAGGCGAATTCGCTTTTCCAACCAGCTGAAATATTCCAGGCGAATGAATCTTAACATAGGCGTCGACCTCACCGGTCCCAGGTCATAACTGCGTCGAATTTCTTGCAGAATTAGACTGGCGGCTTCTGGTAAATGCGATCAGCTCTTTCGTTTCACGTTCAAATTCTACAGAGTTACCAACTCGACCAGGCCTGAAAATAAGCAGTCTGCCACTTGCAGAATAAGGTCCCTAGAGGGTGAATTTGATGCTGCTATCCCATACAGTGAGTCAATTTATCCTCTGGGTGCCTTTTTCTGTTTAGTTTTGAGATCCTGATTCAGATTGAGGGTCACAGAGGGTAAATTTAGTGATGCTACCCTGCTGTGCAGGGTAGCATCGCTAAATTCACCCTCTGGGGACCTCATTTTGCAGATGACAGTCTGCTTATTTTCTGGCTTGAACTCGACTAAATCGCAGTGATAGCCGTCAGTAAATCGTGATGGCAGCTGGCATATAGTATACTCAACATCGCATAATCTACTATTAGACCGCTGGGTATATTGTGGCGATAGTCGACTTTGGGTTGGCGACATGACGTACAAAATCAATACTTTCAGAACACAAAATGGCCTGACCATGAAAGTAAGTTAATAAATTTCGAACAAGGAAAAATCCACTTCTGAACCATCAACATCTTCAGCGACTTCCCCAACAGGCATAGCCGTGAAAAGACGCGTACCTCCTTATGGTCGATGTGTATAAAACGAAGAAAAGCATGAATATAATTACACAAGGCATTTTATTTGTCTAGGTTATTGTCATAGGGTAACATGTCTCTTTATCAATACTTCACGAATCGAGTTAATTCTACAGATGTATATCAGTTCTGGCATTCCCATGCTAGGCATGCAGGCGTACTGTCCGCCTAATTTTTTTTCTACGCGAGGAAGTTTTAGCACGCCTGTAAGTCAAGCATAATTGCCATCAGCAGCATTTAGCAGCACTGTCTTTTGAGAAGTCGTAATTGGATTATGTCATAATAATAAACACAGAACTTGCTCTTCCAAATTTGTAACTTATTTACAGAACACGTACAGTACGTGGAGAGTGGATTGTAACTAAATCACCCGCGGAGTTGAGTTATCACCCAAGCTATAACTTTCAAATTGTGTACATATTGACAAAAAAAAACACAACCAATGTTTCAGCCAATGGACCTCCGGGTTTAATCCGGAGGTCCATTGGCTGAAACTTTGCTTGTGCTGGTTATGCTTTGCAACAAATTTGCAATTATTGTTTGGGTGGAATCTCCACTCTGCGGGTGATTTGGTGATAATACACCCTCCATGTACTGTAGAATTAGTTCTAAGACGAAAGTTGGGTCTGAGAAGGTCTCCTGAGTGTTGGGCTCTGTAATGTGGGGAGCTCAAATGCTTAATACCTTAGGTTACTCATCTCTGTCTTGTTTGATTTCTGAAGAGTAATATTAATGAAAACTTTTGATTATCAGAGACATATTTATTTATTTATTGGGGTTTAACGACACTTTCGACAGCCAGGGTCACCTTGTGCCGACAGTTTTACGGGTGGAGGAAGCTGGAGTACCCAGAGAGAACCACCGAGCAACGGCGAGCAACTGTCAGGCTCCCCAACATACTAACTCCACACAAGCAGGGTTAGCATTGGTTGAAGACAGGTGCTCCATCCACGTGCAGTACGCCTTAGAATACAACGCCACCTTGCCCCCACGGGGCAATGGGGGTGAAGTGTCTTACCCAAAGACACAACGCGGTTGCCGCAGGTAGGATTGGAACCGAGGACCTCTCGGCCTGCAGCCTGCACTTCTACCTACTGAGCCACCGCGCCCCCATCAGAGACAGATTAACCCTTTGAACTATAATGGTACCTTCCATGTCAGTCCAGTGGTATCAACTTGGAAGAGTTCATATTTGTTCTTTGTGGTAGTCCAATTGATATTTTTAACGTGCAGCCGTTGGGCTGCATGTTGAAATTGTTGATTGATCTATCATACACACTCCCTACGCAACCACCCACTTTATGATTTTCAAGTCGTCTAACAATCCTTGGTCAGAAAAATGGGCTTTCGGGTTCAAAAGGTTAATAAGGAAAATTGCACCCAAGACCGTTTGAGAGGGGCAATTTTTTTGCGCTCTTCCGTTTTTTAGAATGCCAGGCCTGGTAAAAAGGATTACAAGTTTACCGAACCTCCCTGCAAATACAAAAAAGACTCGTCCATTTGCTGTCGTCATTGTTGTACACAACGTTACCTAATAGGAAACGCAGGGTTGAATTGGTAACGTATATACATTCCGGTGTAAAAGGAATGGAAGTCCGTAGGAACGTTAGTCCCTCTGGACTATTATAGTCCTAGGTCTAACATTTCTAGGAATAGTAGTCCGGCGGACTACTATTCCTAGAAATGTTAGATCTAGGACTATAATTCCGCGGAATAATAGTCCAGATGGACTAATTTTCCTACGAACTTCCATTCCTGTTACACCGGGAGAAACACATCGACGATATTTGTGCACAACCAGGTCTTGTAAGGCTTTCTCCATTACCAATTGCGTTTATGAGCAAACAACGTTATATTAGTTCAAAGTTATTCTGAAATATTCGTTATTCTCAAAGGTACGAAGCAAGCATCACACAAGAGAAGGGTAATTTCAACATATGCAACTAAATTGATAACAAAGAGATGTAACAACAAAATATGAATATTGAGAACCAATATCTTAAGTCAGCAATGATTTATTCACAATAATGGCAGGTGACATATTTTTTTTTTATCTTGGTACGATATTTACACTGTCCAGATCACTGATCCCAATGCAACAGGATGGATGGAACGCTCATTGGTGCCCAACAACAAAAAAATTCTCGAAAATTTTCAGTTTCCTGGTGCCTCGTAATCTCCGAGCTCCTTTAAAGAATATTATGTGATGTCTGAGAAAAGTGAATATGTTGCTGATGTGCACATTTTTCTTGATAATGCAGATTGAACATTTACAACGTACTTTTATTTTTATTGACAAAAACAAGCGCCGTGGTTGGAAAGTTGATCCATTAACGCCATGCTGTTTGATGAAGTTAAAGCTGTTACGCTGTTTCGTGACAGCTTTAACGTCATCAAACGTCATGGATAGGGAGGAGTTATTACGTCGATTTACTTTACGCCATACAAATCAGAAAAGTTTTTTTTGTTACACGCCTGTTCTTCGAAAATCCCATCTACAGCAACACTAAACCATGCGGAAAATGAAAATCTGTTCAGCACATATGTGCGGAACGGAAATCGTTGACGGACTATTTTTATGAAGAAGCGAAATTTCGCTGGAATTTTTCTACAAATGGTGCACCGCAATTACAATTTGAATCGCTAGCGATAGCTAACAATCGTCCCCGGAGTTCGAATGTGTTCTATGTGCCACAAGGCACATAAAACACATTGGAACTCAGTGGGCGAAATAGTAAACACAGGTTCCCCTCGCAAATTTAGTTGGCGATAAAATGTGTTCTTTTTGTTGATAGTCGTCACAAGAATTGCTGAGTGTCATTTTAATAATTGTTTTCACAGACGCGAAGGCGTGTAATAAACACAGAACCACACGCGTGTGTGAATGGGTTAGTCGATATGGCACTTGTGTCATCGCGGAAGGATAAAACTCGAGGCCTGCGGTCTCTCGTTTTATCCTCCCGCGCTGGCACTCGTGCCATATAGATTAACCCATTCACACACGCGTGTTGTTCTGTGTATTTATATGATGTCTATGCTTGATGCCATCTTGGGGGAGAGTCAGTTCAACTGGCGACGTTTTTCGTTGACGTTCCATTAATCTAGTTCTATAGAAATCAGTTCACACAACAGATCGATTGAATATGGCATTAAAAATGAATGTGAGTGTTCCCCTCTAACTCTTCAGCAATTCACCGAATTGGAAAAAAAAACATTCTGTTCACTATTCAAAAATCAGGATTAAAATTCCATTACTTTTTTCATTTTTATTTTCTTCAGAACCGTGGCTTTGACCTCTTATTGAAACGCTTTCAACGAGTTCGTCCCAATGAGAGGTCGCAAATGGTATGGTTTTGATAAAAAAAAACCCAAGAATTTGTTAGTTATTTGGAAAAATGTGTAGTTTCTCTAGTGTATGACTTTTGGACGGCAGTTGGTCAAATGATGGAATAATCACACCTCAGTGTGTTTCTTTTTCATTTTCAAGCAGCCATCACAGTGGGAGCGTTATTCCATTAAGTTTGAAACGTAAATATTTTTTCTGTAGTAATTCCGTCGTTAAATATACCCATAAAATGTATACAACGATAAATTGTCTGTTTTAGTATCATATTCACTCGCGCCAGTGGGTGTGTGACCATGCATAAAGCTACATAGGACTCCGATTTTGTGTGGATGTGATCCTGTCCATACAATTGATTGTCAGAATTTGGTGGATTGTAAGATATCAATAAAAGTACCCAAGGTTATAAAGCTTTCATTGACCGCCGTGTAATTAATAATAAATCATCATTGTTTTGCAGAATACCAATGTATAAAGTCAACTTTTTCTTTTTTAGTAAACCACCCGTATGTCACCCAACACCTAGTCATCGATCTTCTTTCTGTTCTAGTCTCGCTTTGATTTCGATGTATGATTTCTCTTCTGCATCCGATTCGTCAACTCCAAATCCGAACCAGTGCATTTTTATTTAGTATTTTGTGTGAAAATATGCGATTTTAGCCCTTTGAACATGGTAGGTCATTTTTCAGGCCTGTGACCACAATACATCATGATTTCAGAAAGGTGAATGGTGTTCAATGAATATGTGGATATACCAACTGATATTTTATGGCTGCAAGTTGCAAATATTAGTTGATGTTCTTCAAATAATGAATATAGACTTGACCGGTTGATGCCATTCAACGAACATGGACGATACCAACAATATTTAAAGGTTTAAAAGAACACCTGCATTTTTGTCTTCAGTTGTATCAGTGATGATATTAAATTTATTGGTGCTTCCACAGCCGAAATAATGTCTGCACTTTGTTATTATTATATGTTTCAATGAACATTTTGTTGAATTTTTGTTATAATCCCCATTTTTTAATGGATTTTAAAATCTTGGGTGAGGTTCTGTATCATATATGTAGAATATGGAAATTGGTAACATATACAGGGGGACGCCACCAAAAATTTGCAAGACGTGACGCGGGGGTTGGTGGGTCTCTTGAGTGCGCCAAAATGTGCATTTCCAACTTGTGCAATTTTTTGAATTTTTTAAAAATATATCAATATATCAGATAATATATACCATCATTTGTGTTTCAAACCTTAAAGATGATGTTGTACATCACACTCTTAACATAAATACAACATCAGGAGGCTTTATATGTGGGAATATTGGGCTTAAACTGGGAAAATGTCACACGTTAGTAGGGGGTGGGTGTCTTGTTCGAAATGTAGAAAATGTGCAGACAATATTTTGGGAACAATTCAAATGAAAATTTGTTCCCGTATATGTACACCTGCTCTGGCCAAGCCTGATAATGAACATGTCATTTGTAGATTGGGGCCCACAGCAGCCCACAGAGGTTTAAATTGGTGGTACCAATTTAATCCTTTACCTAACATGAAAAGCAGACGACACTTGCCAAAAAATCATTGAATAACTAATTTTTTTTCATTTTTTGTCTCAAAAACATAGGTTATGTCCCCTCATTGGAACGAGCTCGACGAGCTCGTTCCAATGTGGGGCCATAACCTATGTTTTTGAGACAAAAAAATGAAAAAATAATAAAAATTAATTGGCGATTTTTGAGAATAGCGCTGGCCGGTTTTGACCGTTACGTTGGGTAAAGGGTTAAGAACATTATGAAAACCCCCTAAAGACAGCTGTGCCTACTAAGCTTATAAGCTTATTTTGGATTTTAATGGGAGAGTGGGGTGGGTGTCTGAGAACGGTAGTAGAAAAGTTGCACGTAGTGGGTGGGTGGGTGTAAAAAGGAGCCGAATAAAAAATAGGACGTCACGTCTTGCAAATTTTTAGTGGCCCCCCATTGACATATAGAGGATATCTACGCTGTTTTAGTGAATATCGAGTTAAAAAATAAAAATTTCAGCTCCACACGAATGAGATAATTTCCCATATTCACTAAAACAGCGTAGATTTTCTTTTTATTATATGCTTCGTGACATTTTATTGCGCAATATTCAGCCCAATTCGACTGCAAACAGTTTAAAGACAATAACAAAAAAGCTGCTGATCCTTCCTTCAAGGCGACGTTCAAAGCGACATCATGCGCCGAAGCGTAACATCATTTAGGAAGCTACTGATAAAATCCATCGTGTGGACCTGAAAATATTATTTTTCACTCGCTCAAGCGCTCGTGAAAAATAAAACTTTCAGGTCCACACTCAGGGGATAATTCCCGACACTGACTAAAATAGAGTAGATTTTCTTTTTTATTATATGCTACGAGACATTTTATTGCACAATATTCAGCCCAATTCGAACCCAAATGCGTATGTTTCAAAACAATAACAACGATCAGCTGATCGTTCCTTCAAGGCGACGTGATGCGGCGTAGCGTGACTTCATTTAGGAAGCTACTGAGGAATATTCCTCGATATTCATCGAGTCGATGGATATAGGGAAATATCTTTTAGATGTTTGCGTTAATTCACAGGCTAGCTTATAATAAATCAATTGAGTTCCTAGCGCTGCTTATTCTCCGCTTCCATAACCTCTAATGTTTTGAAGAGACGCTTTCAAATGTTTAAAAAATAATAATAATAAACGCCTTCCGTTTATCTTCTACGAAACTTGTTGCTTTAAAAATATTGCACAATAATTTATACTATAGTTTTTATTCTAGTCATACCAGAATAACTTTATCTATACTCACAAGTCTAGTTTGGAATTTTCAGATTTTTAATTTAGGATTCGGAATATACAGTACGTGGAGAGTGGATTGTAACTAAATCACCCGCGGAGTGGAGTTATCACCCAGGCTATAACTTTCAAATTTTGTACATATCGACAAACAACACAAGCAATGTTTCAGCCAATAGACCTCCGGGTTTAACCTGGAGGTCCATTGGCTGAAACTTTGCTGGTGCTGGTTATGCTTGCAACAAATTTGCAATTATTCCTCGGGTGGAATCTCCACTATGTGGGTGATTTAGTGATAATACACTCTCCACGTACTGTAACAGAGGTTTTAATATCAACGTCAGTTGGAAAAAAACTGGAATTCTAGTGCCTACCCGTAGAAACAGACACTATCTAATTATTTTAATATCTGCTTGTAGCAGTAAAAAATCAAAATTCTATTCTCCACTGGTAAAACTGGAATCAATTATTTCAGATGAAACGTGAGGTAAGGGAGAAAGGGAAACATATCATGAAAACAGCAAAAAGTGTTTTACAAAAAGCTATAAATTCTCTTGCCATGTTGAGCATATGCGAAAATATATTGGACAGAAACTTGTCTCTGACATAGTTAGTTTCGTCTTTATTTTGGTTTGTTAAAGCAGGACACGAATTGATTGAAATAATTAATTAATTAATTGCTGCTTCCCGTAACAAAGGCGGTGGAACCAGGGGGCACAGGGTACACATGCCCCTCCACTTTTTTTCACAGACATGGTACGCAGTTACACGATGAGTTAAAATGGGCGCGTGAAAACGTATCAATGTACAGGCATTCCTGTAATGTAATAATTGCAAATCCAAACAAGATTTGTCCAGACCATCCCACCTTCGGTCCATTTCTTCTACTTCAACCATCTTCCAACCCGAAGGCTAGCCTTCGGGTTGGAAGATGATTGAAGTAGAAGAAATGGACAGGACAGTGACCACCCCGCGGCATGCTCATCCAAACGAGAGAATATAGTACGTCATGGTACATTTAACGACATACGATCGTAACTTTTCTCCCACTGGGTCGAACGATGTTAGCTTTAAAAATGTGTGTCCCTCCACTTTTATCGAGCTCCTGCCGCCTCTGTCCCGTAATACTCCTGAGTCGATAAATTACACTCAGTGCGGAGAAGCATGTATTACAACCTCAGATTAACACCACATTAACGTGATTTGATGAAACAATCACAGCTCAGACGGGAATGTGATTCGAAGCTTACCCCTTTGACAGTGGTAAAGTTTCAAAAATCGTATTTTCAAGTTCAGTTCAATGACTTTGTTTGGAAGATTGCAGTAGATCGATTAACCCTCTACACATTGAAGTCAAAATATCAAAAGTTTTTTCTGCGTTTTTCCCCAATACGCAACTGGAAATTTAACCAATTCATACAGAATACACATTGTTTGATGATTACATAGACAGAACGCCATATGCGTTCGAACTGTCTTTTTTTATCGCACGAGATCGATTTGGGCGGAGGGATAATATTGAACGAGAAGCCGAAGGTGTTAAAGTGTGGTAAAAAATGACAGTAGGAACGCGTATGCTGTTCTGTATTTATTGCACACCTACAGTTTACTAAAAAATTATTAATCGATTTTGGCGGAGGGATAATATTGAACTCGACGCTTTCGGCTTCTTGTTCAATATTATCCCTCCGCCTAAATCGATCTCGTGCCGTAAAAAATGACAGTTCGAATGCGTATGCTGTTCTGTATTTTATTGCGCGCCTACAGTTTACTAAAAAAATATTAAAAACACAAATTATTGTCAAAAGTAAGCAAAATATAAAAAAAGAAATAGTTAAATAATCCACGCACGTGATCCGTTCAAGGATAATACAAAAGAATTTATTGTTCGCTTCGGTTTTTACAGAAAAGCCGTAAGTTTCATGAAAATAAAAGCATAGGCGTGCAATAAAAGTTCTTTCTGCGCCCTTTCCCATAATGCAACTGGAAATTTAACCAATCCACTCTTATTTGACAGAGCCCATGGTTAAATTTCCTGTTTCATAATGGGAACAATTTGATGCTTGAACTTTTGGTATTTGGATCAGCCGTAGGGGGGTTAATATTTTCAATCTGCAGCCTAATGGCTTAGAAATACATAACGATGGTCTATCGTGGTGGCGGGCAGTAAAATAATTAACACGGCTTGTTTTATATTACGCGTATAAATCCTTTTCTGTCGCAATTGTAATATACCTGTATTCGTTTGGGATTATTGAAAGTTGATATATTTTATGTATAACTATACTTTGTTTTACGTTACTCGAAAATCAGATATCGAGCACAGTCAATGAAACCTATGAATAAAATGTTTTTGAATGTTCATCAACGTCCTTTGTTTCTAAATTTGAAAAAAGTATTTTATAAGTTACGCTGATTAATTGACGGTAAAATGGTCTGCGGCTCGGAGCTTATTAACTTGAATGAACAAGGCAAACTTCAACGATAACAAATTCAGTAAATAAATCTCTGTTGCCCATGAGATCACTGGACAACACAAAATCAATAACTTAGATAAAGGTCGAGATTAATTAATTAATTAATTAATTAATTAATTAATTAATTAATCTTAGATAAAGGTCGAGGTTAATTAATTAATTTGAGTTTAACGGCACTTTCGACAGCCAGGATTACATCGGACAGTTAACCGGTGGAGGAAGCTGGCGTACTCGGAGAGAACCACCGAGTAACCGTCAGACTCCCCAACGTACTTACTCCACACAAGCAGGGTTAATATTGGTTGAAGGCAGGTGTACCATCGACGTGCATTACGTCTTAGTACACAGCGCCATCGTGCCCCACGTGGGCAATCGGGATTAAGTGCCTTGCCCAAGGACACAAGTTACCACTGGCGGGGATCTAACCGTGGACATCTCGGTTTGAAGTTCAATGCCGTAGCAACTGAGCCACCGCGTTCCCTCGAGGTTACTTCAACTCACTTTGAGTTACATCGACCTTTTTATTATTGGGGTGTGGGAATACATTCGCGTATCGATTGAACATACGCTCCGGGCCGCAAACCTCAGACCGCGTTATCGTCAGTTCATGATAATTACTTATATGTTCCAATAAGACTCGACCGGACCCGTAACCCAAAACCACATCGTGAAACGAACAAGACAACTTGAATGAAAAGGGCAACTTTAACGATAACATATTTAGTAAATAAACCGCTCGAGTACCTCACGACTTCACCGGACAACAAAAAAACAATAACTTAGATAAAGGTTAAGGTTACTCCATGTCAGTTCAAATCATGAACAAGTTCATGATTTGAACTTAGATGGCGTAACTTCGTCGTTTTTAAAAGTGAGTTGTGGGTACACATTCATAGAATGATCACTGGCCTCGAAAAATACGTCTTATCATTTTTTAAAATATTTTACTTGGTGACGTCAGACGGTAACACATGCCACTGGAGCCTTAAACATAGAAAAAACTAAGCGAGCTCTCGTCCAATCAGAGGGCGAGGATTTTAGTCTTATTGGAACATATATATTTATAGGTAAAAGTTAAAATATACAAATTAAGCACACTCTGTTTTTATCGCAGTGGTGTTAATAGAAATTGTCATTACTTTCATGCTATCTTTCAGAAGGCCAAAATTGATTGTTTGCGGAAAGAATGGTCTATTGGCAAATGCAAGACAACACAATGATGAAAAAAATGCAGTATTTTATTGGCACTAATTACACAAATCTGTCGCTAATGTTTTTAATGTGAAAATGTTCTCTCGACAAGTATGGTGTAGGAACGGTCCATGATGAAACAATGCAGGCAATTACTGACAAAAATGTAACTTGTAATCTCCTGAACACAACAGCAGTGTCTGACGTCAGTAGCGAGTGTATCCACCACGTACCTGGATGACAGCCTGAACCCTCCCACTAATGCTACCGGTGAGCCTTCTGATACCGCCCAGAGTCAACTGCTGCCACTCCTTATGCAATGCAGCTTCCAAATCGATCAAATGCTATACAGGCGGATCCCTTGCTTGCACACGACGTCCAAGAAAGTCCCAGATGTGTTCTAAGTAATCCAAATCGGGGCTTATTGTAGGCCAAGGTAGTGTTGTAATACCGTTGTTCTGAAAGAATGCTCTCACAGCATGGGGACGATGTGACCTTGCATTGTCGTCCATGAATACAGTTCGAGTAGCCAACGCGTGGCTGTCAAAATGTGACACGACAACCGGATTGAGAATGCCCCGGATGTACTGATGACCATTGAAATTCCCATTTACAGTCACCAGATCAAGTTTACAATCATGAGAGAGGCATCCCCAGATCATTACTGATCCTCCACTATAAAGAAAAGTAGATCTGATGCTCCTGGGCACGTAAGCAGTATTTCTATGCCTCCACACTTATGCGACCATCTGTGACCGTGAAGCAGGAACCTACTCTCGTCTGACAAATGGACTCTCCTCCACGTCCTGAGATTCCAATGTTGTCGTGCCATACACGACTCCAAACGTCGTCTTTGATGGTGATCGGACAGAGCATGGACGTTTGATGACCCTTCTTGACACCATACCCAGTGCTTTGAGACGGTTTCGGACAGCTCTGTTGCACAAACGCCTGTTGGGGAGCCAAAGGCGTTTCAAAACCCCACTTGAAGCAAAGGATTCACGCCCGACGAGGCGTGCCAGACTTCGATATTCCCGAGAAGAGGTCTTTTGGGGTTGTCCAGACCTTGGTCGGTCCTTAACATCGTTGGTTTGGTTTGTTGATGTTTTCGTTCAAGTCTTCTGATGGCAGAATGACTATTCGCAAGTTTCCTTCCAATAGCTTTGAATGACATGCCTGTTGCATGCATGCCAACGATTTGCCATCTTAGTACCTCTGACAGTCTCCTCCTTGCCATGTCAACATTTATTGATAAAAGAAGTCACAAATTTTCTTGTTTTATACCCAGATATTGAATGAGGATGATAGTGTTTTTTGTGACCTTCGTGGGAAGCATGCTTCACGTGAACGAAGGGATATGTGTGAGGTACGCTATCAACCGAAACATCATGTTTCACAAGATGAAATGTACTGCAAGACATGGCAAACATTAAAACATAATAATCAGTAACAGCAAATTCACTGTCATGAAGCATTTCAAGGAGTGCTCAATTAAGTTCCGGGTATATGCGTTACTAGTAAGTATTTCAGGGATGCTCACATGACTGGTCGTGGTTGCCCTATAGTTGGTTAATCGCTTTCCATGATCAAAGACGACCTCTGCGTTTTGCGCCATACACATGCAGATTAGGTACTGCTGATGTACCGCATTCTCAGTTGCCGTACATAATTTTATGTTTACTCCCTTTATTTCTTCTTTTGTGGTTTTAGTCCACGAACTAATGAACTTAGCATTTACAGTCAAAAACAACTTTTGACGACGCTTCACACGAATTTGAACGTCACGCTGTTTAATTGCGTTAAGCTTCAACACCAGCAGTCGTTAATTTTTCCACAATCTCGCCCAACTACATTACCACAGCGTTTTTGGACACGTGCAACTTTGTATCGTCGTATCCAAGGGCGCAATAGTCTCAGTGGACAATTGAACTTTTGTGGCATCCATGAAGATAACATGACCTTGTTCCTTGCCCAGTACGTGGAAAGTGTATTATCCCTAAATCACCCGTAGAGTGGAGATTCCACACAAGCAATAATTACATTTTTTTTTGCAAAGCATAACAAGCAGAAGAAACGTCCCAGCCAATGGACCTCTGGGTTGAACCCGGAGGTCCATTGGTTGAAACATTGATTGTGTTTTTTGTCCATATGTACAGAATTTGAAAGGGATACTTGTGTGATAACTCCACTCCATGGGCGATTTAGTTACAATCCACTCTCCACATACTGTAGCGTACTTCCCACCTGCCACATAAAGGCAATTTAGGACGGTATAACGTATACCTTACATATCCTGTTGGTATCTATGAGGTCAATTCGCATTTTGGCGGAGTTATCGGAACTGTATTATTCCTTTCGTGTGGATTTACCACAACCCTCTTTACATCTTGTCCACCATTTTTGGGTTGCGGGTTGGAGCGTGTTGGCTCAGTGGTAGGCTGTTGGACTTTTATGCTAGAGGTCCCGAGTTCGATCCCAGTCCGGGACGACCCGCGTTATGTCTTTGGGCAAGGCACTTTATCCCCGTTGCCTACATGGGGGAATGAAAACGCCGTGTACTAATGCGTACTGCACGTCGATGGTGTCTTCAACCGCTGTAACCCTGCTTGAGCGGCGCTTGAACAGAGTTAGAATGTTGAGGAGCTGACAGTTGCTCGTCAATGCTCGGTGGTTCTCTCTGGGTACTCCGGCTTCCTCCGCCCGTAAAACTGTCACGGTCACGATTAGCCATTGTGCATAAGTTTGTGACCTTAAACACCAATAAATAAATAAATAAATTTTGGTTGCGGGTATGTAACGCATCCATTTGTAAACAACTGTTACGATTCCCCTCCATATTTCGCACAGGGGTGGAATTCTCAACAGAGGGTATGTTTTGAAACTAATACCATGTAAATTGAAGTTGTATTCTTAGTATCAGATGTTTGACCGCATTAGGCTATTTATTGGATAACAGGATTTAAATTTTAGGTCAGTGAGTTGGGGCCTGAAAGGGGTAAATTACCATAGGAAATGTGGGAAATAGTAGTTGTGGAAAATATGCTATTTTAGATTTCATTTTTACACGTAGTTAATCCGCGGCATGTGGCTAAAAGGAGATGGAAACATGCAATTTTTTCTTTCCACATTTAAGAAACAGAGGATGATTTGCCCCATTTGGAAGCGGAGGACGATTTGTTCAATAGTGGCGACATCTCACTTTTGAGGCTCCTCGCTGGCTGAAAATGGTTGGTGTCCGCTTTTGTCATCAATCTTCTAGACCGAAGCCTTGCATTTGACAGTGGATTATATCTTCCGCACAATGTTTGTTTATTTATACTTTGTCAGATGGTGTTTTCTATGCTTAGTGGATTTAGAAAATGTAATACCTGCCATTGTTTAGATAACTAGGTTTGGCAATATTTGCATTTGAAGAGAGTGTATGGCATGTCATTTTGGGAAATGTCTGGGCGGGATCTAAGTTCTCTTTTAGGAGTAATGGAGCTCTTTATCGCTGCTTCGGAGACCGGTGTTTCAAAATCTGATACAGAACCACAGTTCTCTCAAAGGTGTTCTATCTCATAATCTATGTCTGCTTTGTCAGTACATAGAGATTATTACCATTATGTGGATGTACAAAATATGTATCCGAGTCGAGCTCCGGGTTCTAAGGGCAGATCACGACGAGTCGAAGACTCGTCGTGATCTACCCTTAGAACCCGGAGCGAGACTCGGATACATATTTTGTACATCCACAAAATGGTAATAATCATTTTATCTTAAAATATATTGGGGATAAGTCAAGAATGTAGACGAATATATAACGAACTATTTATCAGTACGGATGAACAAAAAGAAAAAAAAAAGGAACTCACGCGAAAGGAACGTGCTTGTATCCGACCCCCTGATACAAACATCTGTATCAGGGGGTTCGATACACGTCATTTGCGGAGTTAATACAGACAAAATAGATGTTGATTGTATGATAAATAGGGATTATTACCATTATGTGGATGTACAAAATATGTATCCGAGTCGAGCTCCGGGTTCTAAGGGTAGATCACGACTCGTCTTCTGGAATGTATATTAGGGGGAGGGTGGGGGGGGGGGGGGGGTGAAACGGGGTTCATTCGTCGGGTAGCATTTTTAGGCCACGGGTATATTAGTGCACAGCAGGCATATCGGTGCATCACGGAAATCGAAATTTTGAGTTGGGGAAAAAGTGTGGAGGTGGTTTCTCTCTCGCTCTAGTGAGGCCCGGGAGATATTAAAAAAAAAATAAACACCAAAATAGCGCCATTTCGTCCCATGAGTTCCAATGTGTTCTATGTGCCTACTGGCACATCGAACACATTGAAACTCAGGGGACGATTTGGAAATATGTTGAAGCTCGAAAAAAACGTCAATTCACCAAGCGGGTATGTCATCTGTAATTTCATTAGTTGATGCTCAATGCAGATAGTCAAATTCGGCGTTTTGGGGGGTCCGTGGGGATTTTGTATGTATGTGTGGAGAGGGGGTTGGTGGTGGCTGGGGGTTGGCTCACCCAGCATCACTGATTAAAAACAGTGACAGATTATCTATAAAGTCGATTTACTAAACAAGTTATAAGAAAAACATCACTTCATGCGGGAGGGCAGAAAACTGAAATTTGGTAAAAGGTGACGCTTATCCCTCTACCCAGCAACCGAGGTTTTGTTTGAAAGTAGAAAACTGTGTAAAAATTCAGGATTCACCAATGTAAACAAGTAAATAGCTCTCATCCTCGAGAACACGAATTGGGCCCAAACCATTTTTCTTTCAACAACGCTCTTTGTTTGAACAAAACCTCTTCAAAAGATTCACAATACTCCAGTTACAGTTCTAAATCCAGATGCAAATATTCTTTTAGTGTTGGATATTTATCGTCTGTAACTGTTTCTTACTCAGCAAACTACGGAAGCCCATGTTCAGTGGGAGCAGCATTGCGAATATTCGCATTCACATTGCGAATATTCGCATTCACATTGCGAATATTCGCATTCAACTTTGCGAATATTCGCATTCACATTGTGAATATTCGATTTCAATATTGAGAAATTCGCATTCAACATCGCGACTATTCGCATTCAACCCATTGGGGCCAACATGTGTACATGTTGGCGGGCACGTTGCAATCCGATTGTAAACACGACCGAGAATCTGATACAAATTACAGGTCATGCACAAGGTCATGATAATGTATATTTATCTTACAATAACTATGTATTTGGGTCCGTAATTACCCGAATACAGTGTGCATCAGGGGTCGCTGATACAAAATCTGTATCTTGTAACTGCTTAATATAACTGCGTGCGTGATTACGATTTGTTTAAGGTACTATTTATAGAACATTACAAGCTTTCGAAACGCGTTTGCGATGGACCTTGTACCTTACAACATACGAAAAGATAAAAAAAAACACTTCTCGAAAGTATAATTATTAAACTATGGAACCGCGTTGCTTTTTAGGCTGTCGTATCTGCATCACCAGAATCATTAGACTTTTCGGAGTGTTGAATATGAGTGTGGATTGTAACTACCCACCCCCCCCCCCCCCGACACACACACCCGTGGAGTGGATTTATCACCCAAAGTATCACTTTCAAATTCTGTACATATGGACATAAAACACAAGCAATGTTTCAGCCAATGGACCTCCGGGTTTAAACGTAAATGTTGCGCCTTCTTGGAATCGTGTACAGTATGTGTAGAGTGGATTGAGACTAATTCACCCTTGGGGTGGAGTTATCACCCAAAGTATCACTTTCAAATTCTGTACATATGGACAAAAAACACAAACAATGTTTCAGCCAATGGACCTCCGGGTTTAACCCGGAGGTCCATTGGCTGGAACTTTGCTTGTGCTTGTTATGCTTTGCAACAAATGTGCTGTTAGTGCTTGAGTGGAATCTCCACTCTGTGGGTGATTGAGTCATAATAACCCCCCACGTACGGTACGCGCTCAGTACGTTTATCCCAGGATCGCAAACGTTCAAGACAGTCGCACACAGTTTCAACCGAAACGACAAGCATTTTTGTGAGTCTGAAAATGAAATCTGATGTTACAATGCTTGTCAGCCCCTTTACTCAACGCACCCCGTATCACAATTTATTATTTTAATTTAGTGAAATAGGATTGAGAAAAGAAGACAAGGAAACATTTTCCAACAATTTCAACAATTTCGACAAAACCATATGTGATCCCCGTGTCGAGTTCGTTCCAATGATGTGTCACACGATACGGTTTTGTTGAAATGTTTGGAAAAATAATGGGTTTTTTAACTGCTCAATTTTGGGGGGCGCGGTGGCTCAGTAGGTAGAGGCGCAGCCTGCAAGCCGAGAGGTCCTCGGTTCGAATCCCACCCGCGGCAACCGCGTTGTGTCCTTGAGCAAGACACTTCATCTCCATTGCCCGAGTGGGGGCACTGTGGCGTTGTGTAATAAGGCGCACTGCACGTCGATGGTGCACTTGTCTTCAACCAATGCTAACCCTGCTTGTGTGGAGTTAGTATGTTGGGAAGCTGACAGTTGCTCGCCGTTGCTCGGTGGTTCTCTCCGAGTACTCCGGCTTCCTCCACCCGTAAAACTGTCACGGTCATGATTAGCCATTGTGGATAAATATGTGACCTTAAACACCAATAAATAAATAAATAAATAACTGCTCAATTTGTAAATTATGTGGAAGGATGTTCCGATGGTGTATTCTCACTTTGCCAACAAGCTGGAGTGTGAAATTTTCGCACTTCTGCTACAGTCAGTATTAGAATTGGTGACATATATGCACAGTCACAGGTCCTCTGTTTGTTAGCAGTGTTTACTACGAATTGGTGATAACTGGTAATGAGCTGGCAATCACAAATATGATAACTTACTTAGCAATCATCAACTTCCAAGCACAAATCAGAACAATCATTACAAAGATCTGTTTTCATGGGGGCTAAATTTTAAATTTCCGCAGTGCAAAATCTCGCTCCGCCGGTCAAAAATGGAATGCACTGATTAAATTCACAATTGCGTTATGAAAAAAGTTTAAAATTTTACATTCAATAATATATCGTCCCTTGAGTACAACAAGGCGCCATCAGATGGCACCTTGTTGCACTGAAGGGACAATATTTATAAATAAATAAATATATTAGTTGGTATTTCATATGTATAGCACGTTTTTATGAGAACAATACCTGCTGGCAAAGTGAGAACACTCCGTTCCGATTCTTTAACTTGGGTGTTAACCAAATTATTACAGTATAGAGTTGTCATCACCATTATATTTATTTATCTTACAATCAACATGTATTTTGTCTGTATAAACTCCGCAACTGTCGTGTATCCGATCCCCTGATACAGACAGATGTTTGTATCGGGGGTCGGATACAAGCACGTTCCTTTCTCGTGAGTTCTATTTTCATTCTTTTTGTTCGTCCCTACAAATAAATAGTTCGTTATATATTCGTCTACATTCTTGACTTATCCCCAATATATTGTAAGATAAAATGATTATTACCATTATGTGAATGTACAAAATATGTATCCGAG
Source organism: Pictodentalium vernedei (assembly GCA_031216915.1). Classification (NCBI taxonomy): domain Eukaryota; kingdom Metazoa; phylum Mollusca; class Scaphopoda; order Dentaliida; family Dentaliidae; genus Pictodentalium; species Pictodentalium vernedei. The sequence goes on from CM062294.1 coordinate 97,999,501, forward strand.
TCTCGCGCCGGCTTCTAAGGGTAGATCACGACTCGTCTTCGACTCGACGTGATCTGCTCTTAGAACCCTGAGCTCGACTCGGATACATATTTTGTACATCCACACAATGGTAATAATCTCTATGTACAAAATGTTGTATCAGAGTCTCACTACTGTTTCTAAGGCTATATCCCGACTCGTCGAGATATAGCTTTAGAAACAAAAGCTCGACATAATGGTAATAATATATATTTATCTACCATTTACCAAAAACGTAATCGCAAACAGTAGTATCAGTAGCCATAAAAATTCGGCGATAAAAGATCTTGTATCGCTATTGCAGTAACGTTAAACGTCACGTGACATTATGAGAAAAGAACACACCCGCGCCTGACGGACTATTTCAGTGGTATGGTACTGGCAATCACAAGTCATTTCCTTCAAAAACTTATCATGCTGCAATGAACGATGCATCGAGTTTGCCTCAACATACATTCCACGTTGCAAGAATCCATTATATAAACAAACCACCAAAACAAAAAGATGGAGGTGAATCACAAAAATTGAAAGTTATAACGAGAAAACTCTGAAACGAAACGTCAATTTCTTTGTGATTTGATCGCTTCTAAAAATTATGAATCAAGTGACGTCATGTATTTAAAGCGATTCTTGCGCACTACAAAAAAATAATTCCCCTGTTCTTTTCGCAAACCAGCCATCTGTGCCTTTTGTGACCGCCTGAAATGAATTGAATTTGGTTCTAAATATCATTGCTCGACGGAAAAAGCATGCTTGGGCTGAGTTTGATTATTTGTTTTCACAATCGACCATTTCATTCATGTTGATGGAATTTTTTCACGTGCCGTCGGGTTGAGAGAATTGAAAATGGAGATCTATTATTTTGATCAATGAGTGTGGCTTTTTGTTTGTTAACAATTATTTTGAGAAGTCGTGGTTATCGGTTTTTTAACTGAAGGGAAGATACATGTGTTATGCGCTCATTGAGCTTGCACTCGACTCGTTTTTGAGGAGGTATAGCTACTCGTCGCGCAAGCGCGACGAGTAGCTATACGCCCCCAAAAACGAGTCTCATCGCGATAAAAGATTATGTACAAGCACAATGTTGACATAACACATATGTATCTTTTCGATAATCACAAAATATAATCATTCGCCCAGGCATGTGCAGATGATAAATTAATCTATCCTGAGTAGGGATACATTAATTCTTTATACCAGTCAACCCCTTTCCGACTTTCCGGAGAAACAGAAAGGTAAAGAGTAATTCTAAAATGTCAACCAGTGAATGAATCAATGAATCAGGGACGTGCCGACAGGGGGTTGGGGGTTGGGTGATCACCTCCCCCCCCCCAATCCTGGCAAAAATGTCCTATAGTTGGAAATTTGGAGAGCAAGTCGCGAGTAGTTGGAAATTCCATCTATCTGGATTTTAGAGCTTCTTTGGTGATGCTGATGTCTCCTTTACTTCCCAAAGTTCCAACTCGATTTCAAATCGGCAACAATTCCAACTGTTACTATTTACAACTACAGTGTACGCAATATCAAGCTTCAAAAGTATGCATGATGTCAATCGGTACGAAATTTCTATAGTGCGTTTACTTGTCGTAATAAAAAAAAAATCCTCGAAATACACTTCAAGAAAATCACGTCATGTAAAATCATTCTTCTGAGTTAATTCCACCATTCACAGTTACAAAATGATGAAACATCCAAAACTGATCATTCCTGAAAAGATCTGATTTAATGTTAGGAGAGTGTGAATTGCTCGAAGTTCTAAGCTTGAGCATTTGTTTAGTACATATTCAATTCCCAGTAGAATACCAAATAATAATAGCAACCTGATAATTCTATCATAAATGTGTTGGCATTTCAGTTACTAGAATCAATTTTATGCCCCCCCCCCCCTTTCATGGCTTCATTTTCAAAATCTTTCTCGGTAATGAATTTCCAACTAGGGGAGGGATCGGGAGAGTGGTTTTCCCCTACCTTACACCCCCAATCGGAATCCTCTAGCCACGCCCATGCAATGAGTCCTTTATTTGTGGTGTTCAGAGTTAGAAATTGACATCAATAACACTTCAATATAAATATTCGTACAAAGTGCACTCAAAGAAAGAGGCCCAACCCTGGAGGCTGTCTACCTGCCTGTCCTCGGTGAATTGAAAGCTTTAGAATTTACTGGTCCAAGAGAAAAACATAAACTTGCTATGCTTGCGCACTATAGAAACAGTTATGCTAAAAATAGGACAGAAAAAATCAAAAAACGAAAAGTAATAACGAAATTTACATATTAGTCGATCCAGTATAAGTAAAGTTCCATTTTCTCTTTTTTTCCCAAGTCAACAGAATCGACTTGAGGATTGAGTAGACATCTTTCGCACAATGCACGACGACTGATAAAAATACGAACGGTTAATGATAGTAGTCGTAAATTCGTCGGATGGACACTAAAAAACTTTTCGCGGAATTGACGACTACGAGTCCGTTTGTGTTTCGTAATTTTCTCGAATTGCATGGAGAAGAACAATGTGATTTCTGGAGGGAGATGGAAATTTAGGCCACAAGGCGATTACAGTTTAAGGACATAATCTTTGAGTGAAGCCCCGCACTGATTGGCGGAGAAACCATCTCAAACCTTTTGCAATATGATATATCTGCGTGTTTTGATGAGAAATTGTAATCGTATCTGCGGATAAGGGAGAAACAGCTGATATGAAGAACACAAATTCCAGTGAAGTAGTACTCCATTCGTAATGATTCTGCGCATGTCGGAGGTTATCGGAAAACAAAAATTCAAAATATTTTTCTCTAAATTTCCTTTAAATTTCATTTCGGCTTTAACATGATTTAAAATGCATAAGAAGAAAATATTCCATTCAGGGAGTATTAGATTCAGATTAAATTAGATAAATCGAAATGAAGTGTTAATTGATCAATCGGCGTTTTGAGGTCTCCTGTTTTTGAGGTATCAACAACGCTTAGCAACGTTACACGTATTTGACAAAAATGATAAATTTTATTTTCCCAGTATTAATGTTCATCTAGAAGTCTACACGCAACTCATCTAATCGCCTGATCATGAACTCATCTAATCATCTGATTATGAACTCAGTTAGACTTTTCATACTAATCTTTGTTATACTATATACTTGTTCTGGCACCCCTCACAAACGTGTCCACCATTGGAAACTCTACACCCAACAATCCTACCACCAAACTGGTGCTAACTGTGACATCCAGATCATCTAAACCGATGTATAATAATGCTACGTATACTGTCCACGTGGGAATCATTATTCAGAAAAAGTCATTCTGTGGAACACCTCGGACTTTATGCTATCTTTCAATCTAACTACTAAAAGCGTCAAATGATGTCCAACAGAATCCAGGACCTGATCAAGTGTTAGTCTACCCTTGCAGCCGACCTGTTACTTGGGACGACGGTGGAATGGTATGTGATACATGCGAACAGTGGTACCACATGTACTTTCGAAGTATGGGAGCTATCACCTACGAGGCCATTAATGACAGTCCTGTCTTTAGGAACTGTGACAACCCTAACTATACATCGACCTGCTTCAACACTGCTGTCACCATAACTTTATCAAAGAGATATTGATTGCTGTCAGTTGACTCCATCGCAAGTCCACCAGCTGGAAACCTGTGCACGTGTCTACACCAGATCCGCACAGAAACATCAAACGAAAACCATCTGGGGTGCCTCTACGTGTCATAGTTGTAAACTTCAAGACCTATAAGGTCTATAAGATCAAAATAAGGCCCTCTAAAACACCTATTGGAAGGCACAGACCAGCGGTGTACGCGCCACTTCATGAACTACAGACAGTTATAAAGGGTGTATTGAAATAACCAATAGGCTTATCTGAGGGTTTTCTTCCTTCGCGATTTAACAAAATGCTTGCTGTCGCCTATACTTGCTTATTTGTTTATTGTGGCTTAACGACACTTTCCACGGTCAGGATCACATAGTGCAGGGCAGTTTTACGGTTGGGGGAAGCCTGAGTACACGAAGAGAATTACTGAGCAGCAACTAGCAACTGTTAGACTCTCCAACACAAGAGAGTTAACAGAGGTTGAAGGCAACTGCACCATCGATGTGCAATGCGCCTTAGTACACAACACAACCATGTCCCGAGCAATCGGGATTAGGTATCTTGCCCAAGAACACAACGCAGTTACCGCTGGTCAGGATCCAACCGTCAACCTATCGGTTTAACCCTTTATCCAACGCAGACGATTTCAAAATTTATTATTTTAAATATCATTTTTTAAATTTTTTTCAAAAAGTTTCAACAAAACCATATCATGTGACCCCTTTTTGGAACGAGCTCGACGAGCTCGTTCCAAAGAGGGGTCACATGATATGGTTTTGTTGAAATTTTTGAAAAATAATATTTTTTCAGCTGCTGAATTTGCATATTACGCGGGCGGATGCGGGCGATTCGTTGGGTAAAGGGTTAAAACCCAGTACTCTAATCTCTGATTCACCGTACACCCTGGACAGACTTATTATTGAAACAAACGAAAATAGCGTGTTCACGCTTGATCGCCAGTCAAGAAAGGTGGAGCCTGGGAAAATATTAAGGCGTTGTCTTGGATCGCATTAATACGAAGATCCGAGCTATACAGGAAACGAGTGTGGGAAAGGCCCGAAAATGGTGTTAACCTCCCAAAAGGATTTTTCCGAGGTTCACTAACCAAGGATTATTCTCTCATTATATCTCTCAATATACACGTAGACTTGACAGTGTTGCAACGAGAAATAAAGTGCAACCCCCCTCCCCCCCCCCCTCCAAAAAAATTGAATGGAAATTTCTGGATTTAATGCTCGATGCTGGCATTATCAGTGAAAAACGAGATAGTTCTATTCTTGTTTATTTCGCAATTAAAGCCGTTTTAATAAGGATCGTGGGGAGCGCGGTGGCTCAGTAGGGAGAGATGCATGCTGCAAGCCGAGAGGTCCTCGGTTCGAATCCCACCTGCGGCAACCGCGTTGTGTCCTTGGGCGAGACACTTCATCTCCATTGCCCGCGTGGAGGCACGATGACGCCGTGTACTAAGGCGTACTGCACGTCGATGGTACGCATGTCTTCAACCAATCTAACCCTGCCTGTGCTGCAGTGTGGAGTTACGATGTTGTGGAGCTGGCAGCTGCTCGTCGTTGCTCGGTGGTTCTCTCCGGGTACTCCGGCTTCCCCCACCCGTAAAACTGTCACGGTCATGATTAGCCATTGTGCAGAAATATGTGACCTTAAACATCAATAAATAAATAATAAGAATCGTGCCTTCGGTTACAGGTGTTTACGGCGAGGGAATTTTCTTTCAGATTTGGGGCGTGAGGGTGGGTGGTAAACCTCCTAGTGCTCCTGAATTCACCCTTAGTAAGTTTACTGTGCAGTCGTTTGTTTTCGCCTTCCTATTTAAATGTATGTAAGCCTTCAAAACTCACAGCGATAACTATTATGAAAGTGATTTTTTAACCAGACCAGAGAAGAAAACGTCAATAACTGGACATGGGAGACAACTTCCTCAATCAGCAGAATGTGATTTAGTGTGGACAAGTTCTCTCCCTTTCCTTGATATTGCGATCAGTGTTGAAAGCTGCAGCCAGGCAACCACTCCTTTTCCCGAGTGTTGTTTAAAGCACCCACAAAATTAACCCACAGATGCTTTCAGTCGCTGCTGAGAAGCATATTTCAAAATTCTTAATGACAGTCCATTACTATTAAGGTAAATTCGTGGCTTTGCTCGGGAAAAATGTGTTCTTGGAAGTCGTGGTATTTTTGTTCGCAAATTGCATTTTTGGTCGAGTTGTCCGGGTGGGCGGGCGGGCGTCGAAGCGTCCCCGCACTGTTAGCACAATAACTTGAACAAACGTTCTCCGATTTGACTAATATTTGCCATAAAGGGTTTTTGCAATAATTTATCTAACAATCATATAGATTTTGGCCTGAAAACCACGAGAAACGGTACGTATCACATAATGTGTTCCGATTCCGTATCATATAGACAACTCATTCTGATTCCGTATCATATAGACGACTCGTTTCCGGTAGCGCTACGGGCTATCATAACAGGCGCATGGATACATTCTATGTGCGTTTCAGTGGTTGACCGAACATTATGTCCCAAAAATGTTTAAAAATAATTTATCCCTTTTACCTAACATGAAAAACAGACGACACTTGCAAAAAAAAATTCTTGAATAACTATTTTTTTTCATTTTTTGTCTCAAAAACATAGGTTATGACCACTGATTGGAACGAGCTCGACGAGCTCGTTCCAACGAGGGGTCATAACCTATGTTTCTGAGACAAAAATGAAAAACAATAATAAAAATTAACGGTTTTGGCCGTCACGCTGGGTAAAGGGTTAAGATTTAATTTGTTTATGTTACAGAATTGTTAGATAAATGAATTATCATGATAATGTGCATGTCCTGTGATTTGTATCATATTCTCGGTGGTGTCCAAAAATGGGATCACAACTCGCCGGCAAAGCCGGCTCGTTGAGATCCCATTCTGGACACCACCTCGAATCTGATACAAATCACAGGACATGCACATTATCATGATAATCTGAATATCTAAAGCAAGTTCGAAAAACTGGCCCGGGCCGATTTATCGTTACTGAGTTATGGGCCTTAATTATTCAATTTTTACAAATTTTGAGCTCGTCAGCGCAATAACTTGAACAAACGTTCTCCGATTTGACTAATATTTACCGTATAGGTTTTATGCAAGAGTATCTCAAGCAAGTTCGAAAACTGGTCCGCCCCGATTTATTGTTACAGAGCTATGGGCCTTAATCAGTGAATTTTTTAAATGAATTTTTAGCTCGTTTGTGCAATAACTTCAGTGAACAAACGTTCTCTGATTTGATTTGACTAATATTTGCCATACAGGACTTTTGCAAGATTATCTCAAGCAAGTGTGAGAACTGGCCCGGCCCAATTTTTCGTTACATTGTTATAGGTCTTAACTAGTCGATTTTTACAAATTTTGAGCTCGTTAACGTAATGACTCGAACAAACGTTCTCCGATTTGACTAATATTTGCCATACAGATCTTTTGCAATAATAATTCAAGGGGTTTCGAAAACAGGCCGTTCCAAATTTTTTGTTACAGAGTTATGGGCCTTAATTAATTTTTACGAATTCTGAACTTATTTGCATTATAACTTTAACAAAGGTTCCAGAGTTGACAACCGGCATATGATAACCGGGTTACGGACATGCAACACTCTCCGATTGCCACGACAACTCGACTCATGCATCTCTAATGCGGATCTCTTGTCTTTTGTCTGAAGTAATACCGACACCTGACACTGACTCTTGGGAAGCTCTTTCAGAGTGTCAGATGCGGGTAGTTTTGCTTTGGAATATATGTATGTGAATTGTTAACTGATATATACACAAACATTAAAGATGGTAAGACTAATTTTGGGTAAAGATCCTGGAAGATGTTTGACTGTTTTCTGCAAAAGTCCTTGAAGGTTCTCAAATTCCATCCAACCGTAAAGAATCACTAAGCTACTGTCAGACCTTCAATTTACAAACCTAACACAAGCCGAGCTTCGCCAATTGTATTGCATAAAGACATATGTACCACTTATGTATCGAAAACATTAACATGCTGTGTCCCCATGATGCTTCCAGAGTCGTCCGTGTGATCCCAGCAGTTATAGATAAAGTATCTTAAGTTTTTTGTTCGATGACACGTAGGAAAGAGTTCATTGTTAGTGCCAAGCTATTTCTTCACTTTGTCTCCGTACCTGTACATATAAGTGATAACGTTGTGGAAAACGTGTATACGAAACTGTACTTCGATACATGTACATTTTCTAAAGGGCAATTATGAGACTATCCTAGCAAACCCTTATTTAGTATAACAATAAGAAAGGTATAAGAAATATTTACATAAACCTCTGCGGTCTTAAGATCTCTTTAGGGAGTTGTAGGAAAACAGTCTGTTAGGTTGGGTCACTACATTAAAATGGTTTGGCTTTATGTGTGGTTTGATGTATTATTTATAGCTTCTGTACTATGCAGTTAGCAGTGCAGAACTGTTAATACCTTCAACCTGCAGCCTTGGGCTGCAGGGTGAAAGTATTAACAGGTGACCCAACGGAGTGACTGTGCATAATAATAATAATAATAATAATAATAATAATAATAGCACTTTGACTGGCCGCTGAATTGTCGCGGTTCTCAGATGAGATGGCCTTGATTAGCCCTGTTCTCCCAAATGCCTCATTTTCCCCACTCCTCTTCTCTCCTCCCAACACTCTGAGATGAACTGCTTGATGACATCCCATATCCAGTTTTTCTCAGTCTCCCCGATAAGCATACTAACCCTCTCCTTTGTGTCACCCACTAACCCCACATCCTTCATCCTCCTACCCCACTACCCCATCATAATCCCGGTGGATCTTATTCTGTTAGGCTGGTATTTTGGACATTCTAATAGAAAGTGTTCCAGGGTCCCCACTACGCCTAAATTATAGTCTGAACCTCTGTTACAAATTAACTACAAACAGAGGCTGAAGTGGTGGGAGAGTTAAGCGAAAACGTGTTTATATAATCAATTATTTTTAATTTAATTTAACCCTTTACCTAACATGACAAGCCGACGACACTTGCAAAAAATATTGATTGAATAACTAATTTTTTTCCTTTTTTCGTCTCAAAAACATTGGTTATGACTCCTCGTTGGAACGAGCTCGACGAGCTCGTTCCAATGAGCGGTTATAACTTACGTTTTTGAGACAAAAAATGAAAAAATAATGAAAATTAATTGGCGATTTTTGAGAATAGCGCTGGCCCATTTTGGACGTTACGTTAGGCAAGGGTTAAATGGGGCCTATTGATGAAGTAGGAAATGTGTCCCGAGTTTAGGAATTGATCTTAATATTTTGCAGTAAAAAGTCTTTCCTTTTCGGAAACACTCAATCCAACGTGTCCTTTGAAACAATGTTCTACTATTTTATACCACATTAAAATACTTTACATTATACCCCACTCATTCATTTGATACCCAACAAAAATCCTAAATCTTTTGTTCTGCAAATTTAATATTATTGATGAAACCATCTTTATGAGATGCCACTCGAGAGCAGAAATAATATTTATCACTTGCGTTCTTTAACTGTATTGTATCACCAATAAGAAAGAAAAATTACGACCAATAACAGATCACCTTTATTGGCATAAACACAATCACTGTACGGCGAGAGTGGATTAGTACAAGAACACTTTGGGATGGACCGTTCATTCGGCAATTAATTACTATTCAGCATGAATGTAGAGTTAAACTCCATAACCATTCAAGGAGTAAAACAAACCCTCAAAGTTTCCCCATATTCGCCAAAGTCTGCAGGCCCACACCTGCTCTAACAGAATAGATAAAGTACACACTCATGGACCACATCTACTCTAACAGAATAGATAAAGTACACTTCATGGACCACATCTACTCTAACAGAATAGATAAAGTACACATTCATGGACCACATCTACTCTAACAGAATAGATCAAGTACACACACATGGACCACATCTACTCTAACAGAATAGATAAAGTACACACTCATGGACCACATCTACTCTAACGGAATAGATAAAGTATACACTCATGGACCACATCTACTCTAACAGAATAGATAAAGTATACACTCATGGATGACATCTACTCTAACTAACAGAATAGATAAAATACACACTCATGGACCACATCTACTCTAAGAGAATAAAGTACACACTCATGGACCACATCTACTCTAAGAGAATGAAGTACACACTCATGGACCACATCTACTCTAACAGAATAGATAAAGTACACACTCATGGACCACATCTACTCTAACAGAATAGATAAAGTACACATTCATTGACCACATCTACTCTAAGAGAATAAAGTACACACTCGTGGACCACATCTACTTTAAGAGAATAAAGTACACACTCATGGACCACATCTATTCTAACAGAATAGATAAAGTACACACTCATGGGCCACATCTACTCTAACACAATAGATAAAGTACACATTCATTGACCACATCTACTCTAAGAGAATAAAGTACACACTCATGGACCACATCTACTCTAAGAGAATAAAGTACACACTCATGGACCACATCTACTCTAAGAGAATAAAGTACACACTCATGGACCACATCTACTCTAAAAGAATAGATAAAGTACACACGCATGGACCACATCTACTCTAACAGAATAGATAAAGTACACACTCATGGACCACATCTACTCTAACAGAATAGATAAAGTACACACTCATGGACCACATCTACTCTAACAGAATAGATAAAGTACACACTCATGGACCACACCTGCTCTAATAGAATAGATAAAGTACACATTCGTTGACCACATCTACTCTAATAGAATAGATAAAGGACACACTCATGGACCATATCTACTCTAACAGAATAGATAAAGTACACACCCATGGACCACATCTACTCTAACACAATAGATAAAGTACACGCTCATGGACCACATCTACTCCCTCCGCACCATCCCTAAAAGTGGTCGACCACTTTAAGGGAGGCGAGCGTTGGTACTGCGTCCCGCCTCTGTCCCTTTTTGTAAGCGCATTGCACATCTTTTTGACCCAACCCAATAGGATTACAATGCAGGCCTGCCCCCGAACCAGGGAAGTTCGGGTCTTCTTCTTCTTGGTGGTCCCCGAAAATGGGTCGTTGTTGTTTTCCTTTAAAGAGTCCAACCAAACAGAGACAGCCTGAGGCAGATTATACTTGCCAGTGATGGCCATCACTCATAATCATCCTCGAAGCGGCAGACTATACTTGCCCGAAAATCCAGATCGACTGCACCCTCGGGGAGAGGTAGTACCTTTGTGAGAGGACCCAACCTCTCACACTGGTCCTCAACCGAGGGTTCAACCGACATCAGCCAAGAGACCACCACGACGCAACTGGCGACATCGGCCGAGTATCTGAAGCAGTTCCTCCTTCAACACGCCTAGACATGTGAGAATAAATCACCTACAGTCAATGAGGGTCGAAAGGGGCTTGTCTCCTATACCGTCCCTGCGCGCCTTCGGCGCGCGAAACCATTCCTTTCGATTGTCACATCTACTCTAACAGAATAGATAAAGTACACATTCGTTGTCCACATCTACCCTAACAGGATAGATAAAGTACACACTCATGGACCACATCTACTCTAACAGAATAGATAAAGTACACACTCATGGCCTATATCTACTCTAACAGAATAGATAAAGTACATACTCATGGACCACATCTACTCTAACAGAATAGATAAAGTACACACTCATGGACCACATCTACTCTTACTAACAGAATAGATAAAATACACACTCACGGACCACAATTACTCTAACAGAATAGATAACGTACACACTCATGGCCTACATCTACTCTAACAGAATAGACGAAGTACACACTCATGGGCCACATATACTCTAAAAGAATAGATAAAGTACACACTCATGGACCACATCTACTCAAACAGAATAGATAAAGTACACACACATGGCCTACATCTACTCTAACAGAATAGATAAAGTACACACCCATGGACCACATCTACTCTAAAAGAATAGATAAAGTACACACTCATGGACCTCATCTACTCTAACAGAATAGATAAAGTACCCACTCATGGACCACATCTACTCAAACGGAATAGATAAAGTACACACTCATGGACCACATCTACTCTAACACAATAGATGAAGTACACACTCATGGACCACATCTACTCTAACTAACAGAATAGATAAAATACACACTCATGGATCACATTTACTCTAACAGAATAGATAAAGTACACATTCGTTGACCACATCTACTCTAACAGAACAGATAAAGTACACACTCATGGACCACATCTACTCTAACAGAATAGATAAAGTGCACCCTCATGGCCTACATCTACTCTAACAGAATAGATAAAGTACATACCCATGGACCACATCTTCTCTAACTAACAGAATAGATAAAGTACACACTCATGGACCACATCTACTCTAACAGAATAGATAAAGTATACACTCATGGACCACATCTACTCTAACTAACAGAATAGATAAAATACACACCCATGGACCACATCTACTCTAAAAGAATAGATAAAGTGCACACTCATGGACCACATCTACTCTAACAGAATAGATAAAGTACACACTCATGGATCACATCTACTCTAACAGAATAGATAAAGTACACACTCATGGATCACTTCTTCTCCAACAGAACAGAATAGATAAAATACACACTCATGGATCAGATCTACTAAAACAGAATATATAAAGTACACAATCGTTGACCACATCTACTCTAACAAAATCATTGACCACATCTACTCTAACAAAATCATTGACCACATCTACTCTAACAGAATAGATAAAGTAAACACTCATGGACCACATCTACTCTAACAGAATAGATAAATTACACACTCATGGGCCACATCTACTCTAACAGAATAGATAAAGGACACACTCATGGATCACATCTTCTCTAACAGAACAGAATAGATAAAATACACACTCATGGATCACATCTACTAAAACAGAATAGATAAAGTACACATTCGTTGACATCTTCTCTAATAGAATAGATAAAGTACACACTCATGGACCACATCTACTCTAAGAGAATAAAGTACACACTCATGGACCACATCTACTCTAAGAGAATAAAGTACACACTCATGGACCAAATCTACTCTAACAGAATAGATAAAGTACACACTCATGGACCACATCTACTCTAACAGAATAGACAAAGTACACACTCATGGACCACATCTTCTCTAACAGAACAGATAATGTACACACTCATGGCCTACATCTACTCTAACAGAATAGATAAAATACAGTTAGAAGATCGCCACGTGTGTACATTATCTAATTCTGCATTGATTGTTTGGTAAATTGTGTCAATGTCACTACCAGAACAACGAGCCGTTGTGGCGTCGGTAAATGAGAGTGGAGTTAACTTAGTTGAATTAGAAATATAGTTTATATATATTAAAAATAATAATGGCCCTAATACGGAACCTTGTGGAAAGCCGCATGACACATAGACACGGGTTGATTTGTTGTCGTTGTTGAATTCTAGATATTGGAAACGCTCTTCCGGGTAGCTCTGGGACCAAGCTTTGGCTACACCCCGAATAAAAGCCTAATGTGTCAATTAAAATAGCATGCCTTACAGTATCAAAAGCCTTTGATAAATCAAAAAAAAGTACAGCTTTTGGAATTTTTATTGTTTGATTCTGCAACATGATTTAAAAAAATTATAATTGAGTGGTCCAAGAGTGTGTACTTTATCTATTGTGTTTGAGTAGATGTGGTCCATGAGTGTGTACTTTGTCTATTCTTTTAGAGTAGATGTGGTCCACGAGTGTGCACTTTATCTATTCTGTTAGAGTAGATGTGGTCCACGAGTGTGCACTTTATCAATTCTGTTAGAGTAGATGTGGTCCATGAGTGTATACTTTATCTATTCCGTTAGAGTAGATGTGGTCCATGCGTGTGTACGTTATCTATTATGTTAGAGTGGATGTGGTCTATGAGTGAGTACTTTATCTATTTCGTATCCGAAAATAACATATTATACCCTAACCAGTATTGTTTTAGAAAATCTCATTCTACGATTCATCCAATTATAATTTTTTTTAAAATCATGTTGCAGAATCAAACAATAAAAATTCCAAAGGCAGTACTTTTTTGATTTATCAAAGGCTTTTGATACTCTAAGGCATTATATTTTAATTGACACATTAGGCTTTTATTCGGGGTGTAGCCAAAGCTTGGTCCCAGATCTACTCGGAAGAGTGTATCCAATATCTAGAACTCAACAACAACAACAACAACAACAACAACAACAACAACAACAACAACAACAACAACAACAACAACAACAACAACAAAAACAACAACAACAACAACAAGTCAACCCGTGTCTATGTGTCATGCGGCTTTCCACAAGGTTCCGTATTAGGGCCATTATTATTTTTAATATATATAAACTATATTTCTAATTCAACTAAGTTAACTCCACTCCCATTTGCCGACGCCACAACGGCTCATTGTTCTGGTAGTGACATTGACACAATTTACCAAACAATCAATGCAGAATTAGATAATGTACACACGTGGCGATCTTCTAACTATCTTCTATTGAATGCAAACAAAACTAAATATATTCTCATCAGTCCGTCTATATGAGTAGGCCCTGGAGACCTTTCCTGCGCTTATTTATTGCAAATTATGGAACAATTTAGACCAAAGCATCAGAACAATTTCGAGTAGAATACCTGTTTAAAAAACTGGCAATTAAAACGTTAATTAACTCATATTCAACGTCTGCCTAATGTGAAAATCCATACTGTCAAGATTGCATTGTGTCTTGAAACAGTGCGTGCGTGCGTGCGTGCGTGCGTGCGTGAGTGCTTGAGGTTAAAAATTCGTACTGGCACAGACATTTCCTACTGAAACGTTTTTTCTTTTAATATGTTTACATTTACTGAATCCTGATGGGTTTCAAACATGACCGAAAATACACAAAATTTATTTAAACTAAGTGATGAGCTTCGGAACTGGTTAAACTGACTAGCAATAATTGATGTTATTCATTGATGGGCTCTAATTTAGTCCTTACAATGATGTTACGCAAACTTTTGTTTTTCTTTTAGTTGATGACAGGTCGAAGATTCAAAGGTTCATTTAATTTAGCATTGGTTAAATTAAATTCATCTTTTAACATTTTTGCTATTTCGATATTCATTCTGTTGTATGTTAAAGTGAAAGGAATGATGGACCTCCTTTCGCATTCCCCCTCTGATATGTTCATATCAAATGGCCAGAGGGTTTGAAGCGTATTGATCCAAAAGGCTTCACGTTTTTTCTAAATTCATCCGTTTCCTCTAATGTGTCTTTAGTTGGTGGTTGTTCAATAGGATGGATTTCGAAATCGTCGAAAGAAAGGCCAAGAAGATTAACAAGTTGTGCTACTGGGGCATCAGCATTATGTTTTATATCCTGTTTGTGTCAAGTAGCACGTTCTCGGAAAGGATTTTGACTTTTACCAACATACTGCTTCCGACAGCGTTTACAAGTGATAAGGTAAATAATATTTGGTGAATCACAATGGAGGGAGTTACGGATCTGGTAATGATTTTTCGTTTGTTCGGAGGAAAATTCCTCTTTCTGATCTTTCTGCACGTATGTATGTGTGTGTTTTTGTATGTGTCTATATGAGTAAGCATGCCTAAGTACATTAAATCAAAGTCTAGGATAAAATTGTATTGGCCAAAACGGTCAATACAGTCATCATACGCCCATCAAATGGTCATAGAGCAACACATGAATTTGAATTCTGGATCTTGAGCGTTTCACTCTACTCATGTAGTGCTCATGTAGTGATGTTAATGGTTCCAGTGATACATTTGTGTGTGTGTGTGTTCTATGGTTTCACAGTAGGAGTTAACTTAACTATCCATGTGTTTGTCCACGGATGGACAGTCGCTATAACGTTCAGTTCACTACTTGGGGCATCATTATCCTTTCCCATGCAAATATATAAGCATCAAACTCCAGAATTCCCGGTTAATGGAGGTAGCAGTAAGACAGCCAATAGTGGCTATGGAACCTCCTCGCATTATACGTGTATTATACTATACTTAACCTTTTACCCAACGTAACGGCCAAAACCGCCCAGCGCTATTCTCAAAATTCGCCAATTAATATTTCATTATTTTTTCATTTTTTGTCTCAAAAACATAGGTTATGACCCCTCGTTGGAACGAGCTCGTCGAGCTCGTTCCAACGAGGGGTCATAACCTATGTTTGTGAGACAAAAAATGAAAAAAAAAATAGTTATTCAAGAATTTTTTTGCAAGTGTCGTCTGCTTTTCGTGTTAGGTGAAGAGTTAAAATATGTTTGTTCTGTTGATTCTGTCTAATCAGTAAATTAAACAATTCTGTAGGTTATTATTCTTACGTATAATGTGAAATAAAGTCCACTCATTCATTAAATCTAGCTTCATTTTCATTTCCTTGTTTCATCTTAAGTGCAATGGGGCAACAAAAAACAAGCACCATCGCATCCGACCAAATGCCAATGATAAATATTCGTCTAGTAACCTTTAGAGAAAAGATCATGTAAAATTGGCACGAAGTTATATTGGTCATACACGACTTGCACATTCCTTTTTGTTAGAGGGTAATATGCGGCCGGAATATATTCCCTGTCAATGTCCTTTGACAGGCGAGCATATTCCATTGGATTGTACTGATTTCAATGACATCAGATAGCGACGTTATAATGTACAGTCTTTGAGAGAACTTTTTGACAACAATTCTCACCGGATTTTCTCGTTTCTCAAATATATCAACCTTTTAAATAAGTTTTAGGAGTATTTTTTTCTTCTTTTAACTGCATCTGATATACAAAAAGTAATTTGTCATCTAGTTGCCTTACGGATTAATCATTGAAATTGTGGAATCATTATTCGTTATTGTCTTCACAAAATTTATTTCACTGTCATGCTAATGTTCATTTTTCATGTTTTTAAACATATATTTCTCTTTCTGATGGAATCTTTTTTATCCCACATAACCGTTTGTCGCCACGATATAGATTCAGCTGCTGATGTGGCGTTGAGCACCAATAAATAAATAAATAAATTTCTTTTCAATCTTGTCATTTCGATGGGAACATGCTCGAAACTGGTTCTGACTGTATTTATTCATATGTGGCTGATGAAATCTTCAAGACAAAGAATTAATACAGGTCTGATCTTACATCTTTTTCTGACAAAAAACCTCATAACTTCTTTTGACACACACATCTCCATACAATGCAGTTATGGAGTCAGTAGGAAGATGACCAATCAGGCCGTGCTGTCTCCAAGCATAATATCATTATTTATTTATTTATTTATTTATTTATTTATTTATTTATTTATTTATTTATTTATTTATTGTGTGAATCACCATTTCCGAAAAAAAAACACACGTCACCGTTTAGCTCGTACAGTACAGCCGCCGTGGTCTTTCCACGGGTGGGTAAGATTAACACGGAGGCAATAATATTAGAATCCAAATACGAATTATAGGAATAATCATCAAATAATTAACCAATGAAGCACCTGGTACAACCCGGTGCTTCATTAATTAAAATTTTGCTGATGATGATTGTTATTACCTGGTAAACGTATGCGTGGGAATCACTGCTGAAGCGTCGATTATGACCAGCCCAAGACGACTGCACTGTAAAATACCGGTGTAAAAGGAATGGAAGTCCGTAGGAACGTTAGTCCCTCTGGACTATTATTCCGCGGAATTATAGTCCTAGGTCTAACATTTCTAGGAATAGTAGTCCGGCGGACTACTATTCCTAGAAATGTTAGACCTAGGACTATAATTCCGCGGAATAATAGTCCAGAGGGACTAATTTTCCTACGGACTTCCATTCCTGTTACACCGGGTTGCATGAGGGATTGTTTTGAATGAATGACAGTACCGGCTTAAAATATATCTCTAAGGATCCCTAAACTGACCCAGTGTAAAAATACACTTCCTAATCTTTACTGATCGTATTGCAAGAAGTGCTTATTGTTCTTTGAATGTGATTTATAATGAGGCTATTTTGCTCATGTAGAAATGTTTCGTAATATATTATTCATTTTTATATTTTACTGGCACAGTTTACCCGAGAAAAGAAGTTTATGACATGATGACCTATGTTACTACCTGTGAAAAGCTTGTAAGTTAAATTTAAGCTTTTAACCACACTACCGTGAAAAGCCTCTACTGTGGTTAAAACGTTTTCAATGTGAATTCCATTACAAACATTTCCACCTACAGTAGGAATTACATTCAACTTGACCTTCGACATTACCCAATTTGCCGATTTCGATACATTCACACTTCGCTATCTTTCATTTAAACATACAACGTTTTGCGGTACTATCCACTATGTGCAATGACTTATTAAGTTTAAAATACCCACAATTAAATATTTAAAACAAAAATTTAAAAATTGCTAAAAATAATTTGACTGAAAAAGCAAGATAAATTCAATCAATTTTGATGGGTCTAACTGTCAATCAAGCCTTCGCGTGTAGCTGGAAGTACTGCCCACCGGCGCAGATGTAAACAAAACAAACCCATGTGTTTGCGATAGAAAGTATCGTTTTTCTCCACTTTAAGAGACAAAGTTGATTATTTATTAAGAGCATGGTGTAAATAAAACATATAGGTACTAGGGCCAATAATCAGATTTAATCCACTCGTAGAATAATGGTTTTAACCACTCGTCAGAGCCTCGTGGTTAAAACCCTTATCCTACTCGTGGTTTGAATCTGATTGCAGGCCCCAGTACGCATTTATTCTATATGTATACTGTAAAAGACTATCGTTAAAATACTTTAAAAGTGCTGGAAATCCAGGTGCCGGTACTTCTATCGTAAAATATTAACGTATTTAAATATCTATAATAATGCTGACCTTTTTGGGGTTCGAACTTGAGCAGAAATGTAGATGATACTTCCTTTCACTTTCTTACATGAGAAGGTTGTTGGTTTGTCATACCAAATAGACCAATTAATATCTTCAACCTGCATCCGTGTGGCTGCAGGTTAAATAAATTAATTAATCTACTTTAAAAAAACGGAGTCTTCTAAATAATATTTAGGCCATTTACATGATCAGATTTAGTGGGGTATTATAATTTGTTCGGGTACTGCAATAGAGCGTGGGTTAAGTCCGGAACTATTTTCTAAAAAACAGTCTGCGTTTACATTGCCATTCGCTCTTAGTGGGACTATATGCTTGAAAATTGGCATCATGTGTTATTTCGCTCACAGCAATGGAAAGAGTTGGACGTTATCGAAGGCGAATGCTTCCATACATACTATTGTTCGGAATTATTTCTGGAACAAGCAAACTTCGATCAGTTTGGAAACTGGAGCGTTCACAATGCTGGTATGACGAGATTGATTCTAATTTTAATAATTCTTTCAGTTATTCTGATGCAGTCGAGAAATTTACGATCCGTGAAATGACAGAGTGATCCAACGAACAATACCATCACAAGACATTGCGTCATCTATACAAATGAACCGCACATAACCAGTAACGTAGAATTTAACGCGGGAAAAACTGGCCGGTAACTTATTCATGCGAGCGTTTACATGCACGCATTTCGAATCTATGATCCCCGACTACTCGAAATGGGTCCACCTCAAATTTTTAAATTTCGCCGGGGACCAAATAATATAGTTCCCGACTATTTGCATTTGCATGTCGATTTTGTGGTCCCGGACTATATATTTAGTCTCCAAAGACGGTTTAATCGGAGACTGAATCTGATCATTTAAGAGGCATATTATAAAGCACATTTCATCATTGACGACGCCATTTTTAAAAAACAAAACAAAACAGGAATTGAATAGTTGAATGCGTTTGTTTAAAAACAAATACTGCTCCAATTTATATGAGCACTCCTCCAATAGTTTCCATATTATTACACGCATGTTCTATGAAATCCCCCTCTACAGCAACACTAAACCATACAGAAAATGAAAATCGGAAATCGTTGGTGGACTATTTTTAAATAGAAGCCAACTTTAACTGGAACTTTCTACCAATCGTGAAACGCAATTACAATTTGAATCGCTAGCGATGGCTAAAAATCGTCCCCTGAGTTCCAGCAGGCACATAGAACACATTGGAACTCAGGTTACGAGATAGTAACACGGGTTCCCCTCGTAAATTTGGTTGGCGATTAAATGTGTTCGTTTTGTTGATAGATGTCAAATGAAATGCTGAGTGTCCTTCTAATAATGTTTTTATACAGGCGTGTAATAAACACAGAACGACACAAGCGTGTGAATGGATTAATCGATATGGCACTGCGGCCTCTCGTTCTATCCTTCCACGCTGGCACTCGTGCCATATCGATTAATTCATATTATTACACGCGTGTTCTATGAAATCCCCATCTACAGCAACACTAAACCATGCGGAAAATGAAAATCCGTTCCTCACATGTGTGTGGAATGGAAATCGTCGTGCCGATGATTGATCACCCGAAACTGAACGGATTGCGAAATAATTAAATAAAATGTCTAAAATTGAAGGATATGGCGAGTTTAATGCGTACGAAAATAGCGAAGAAGAAACAGAGTTGATATATGAAGGGGATAATGAATATCCAGAAGAAGTAGAGTGTGAGTACACAAATTTGGTTGGCGATAAAATGTGTACTTTTGTTGATAGTTGTCAAATGAATTATTAACTGTCCTAATAATTGTTTTTATAGTCGTGAAGGCGTGTAATAAACACATGGGGCCTCTTATTTTATCATTCCGTGCTGGCGCTCGTGCCATATCGATTAGCCCTTTCACTGGCGCGTGTCATTCTGGGTATTTATGAAACTTTAAACTGTAACAGTCATTACCATAACAATTTACGGTAGAATTAAAGACAATTGGTTGCCAGTATAGTTCCGTAATTTTAAACGTAAATTTAGAATGCTCTAAATATTTCGTCCCCTGAGTTCCAATGTGTTCTATGTGCCTACTGGCACATAGAACACATTGAAACTCAGGGGACGATTTGCCAAGAAGAATAAGGTTTCTGGAAAAACTAATGGAAGAAAGGGATGAAAGCATGAGAGGAAAGTGGATGAGGGATGATATAAGAGAAAGAGTCAATATGGTAGTTGGGGAGATTGAGAAAGCGC
Source organism: Pictodentalium vernedei (assembly GCA_031216915.1). NCBI lineage: Eukaryota > Metazoa > Mollusca > Scaphopoda > Dentaliida > Dentaliidae > Pictodentalium > Pictodentalium vernedei. The sequence continues at coordinate 98,020,290 of CM062294.1, forward strand.
CTATGGGGGAAAATAATAAAGCCAGTTTGTGTTAGAATGGCCGGGTATTAGGAGGGATAGTGGGGGAGGAGTGACTATCCGGGTTGATGTAAGATTCCTCGTCGGAGGACGGCGGCACTCCAAAGAATTATTACTATTTTTTATAGTGTAGGCACTTGGAACTAACCCTTCACGAGGTGAACCTGGCTGTCGAAAGTGTCGTTAAACCTCAATAAAAACTAGGAACTAACTTAATTTTGCACTAATACACTATAGTTGAATACATTCTGGCTTGCTGAGGTAACCAAAAGAAACCTTCCAATTAACAATTCTAAAGTCAAGCTCTCAGTCCTCCAGTCTAATATCATAAGGAATCCGACACTGTTATGCGCCATTTGTTCACCCACTTTTCGCGGAGTTTACACACAGACTACCGTTGATGTCATGCGATGTCCTTTTACTCATCAAGATATACAGATATTTTTTCGTGCCCTGGTTATAGATATTCAATCAAAAAGTATTTTTTTCTCCTTGAAACCAGCAGTATACTAACATAATTGATGGAACTACGTGGTGTTATCATAAAACTACAGCTGTGATGAGTCTTCATTCATAATGATGATGTCATCAAAGATTCTATCCAATCATCTCTCGATTGAGAAACATTTCTTGTGATGATTCAAAGAAAATTAATATTTATGGTGTGTTTTAGATTCAAACATCTGTAATATTTCAGTTGACCGGAAAAGCGAACCATAGGTCCCCCCCCCCCCCCCCCACCACCACCACCATAGGTTCGCTTTTCCAACCAACTGAAATATTCCAGACGGGTCAATCTAAACACAGGTGATGGACTATTTAAGGGCTAGACTGGTTCCAGGCCATAAATACGACTTCCGAAAAGAATTAACCTGGTGGCCTGAGATCTTGCACCCGTTCATGCCCGTTAAAATGGAGGGGCCTATTGTAGACCTGGGGAGAGCATCTAATGATCATATTATCAACAAGTACGGAAGAAAACTAATTGAATACTACATCTGCAATAACTTTAATATACTGAACGGGGAGCGGGAACTGATTAGAGAATAGGACGACTAACATGCCGAAACGGAAGTGATGTGGAATATTGTCCCCTAAATATATAACGTGCTGTAAATACATATCGGTATTCGCCGTTACGAATTTCTATGACTTATACTCAGATGTTCACAGTCCAATACAATTTAACCTCTTAAGGTCCTTTAAAAAATTCAATAACGAAACAGATACTTTCCGCCATTGTACTAATGATCCGTATAAATAAATTTTGAACCAGTGGTGGCGCCAGGGATTTCTCGACAGGGGGGCTGACCTCTCCGACGGGGGGGGGGGGGGGGGGGGGGGGGGGGGGGGGCTATAACATTTGACCTCCCAAACGAAGGAAAATGAGTGAAAATTAGTAAATTGGAGAACCAAAATAGAAGCAAATTGAGTATGTTTGTTGATTATTTAACCCTTTACCTACATGTAACCTGAAAAGCAGACGACACTTGCAAAAATAATTCTTGAATAACTGATGTTTTTCATTTTTTGTCTCAAAAAACATAGGTTATGACCCCTCGTTGGAACGAGCTCGACGGGCTCGTTCCAACGAGGGGTCATAACCTATATTTTTGAGACAAAAAATGAAAAAAATAATGAGAATTAATTGGCGATTTTTGAGAATAGCGCTGGCCGGTTTGGCCGTTACCTTAGGTAAAGGGTTAAAGTAAACATATTATAATAAGGTCGGGAAATATTTCATCTATAAAGCCAGTTTGACGAACGACATTAAGGAATTTCGTGAGACTCACTATTCTCTATCAAAGTTCCAGTGCTGCACGGGTTCGAGACAGACAAGACGAGATATCTGCATTCGATTGTCGGCAATTTCTCGTGAAGTCGGGTTTACGAGAGTCTCCGACGGACTGACTAAAAATCTCCGACGGGGGAGCTGGACCTCCCCCCCCCCCCCCCCCACACTTGGCGCCACCACTGTTTTGAACCCATCGTAAGAATTTTTTAACACATTGACCAAAATAAGGTCGAAGTTTTGATGAGGAACTGTAAGATTTGGTCACAAATCAAAATCGATTTGATAAGAAAGAAACACAAGAAGTTGATAATAGAATCGGGGCTATTTTTAATAACGTCATCACAGATTCGGACAAATCAAGACTCGATTAAGAGATATTTCTTATGTTCATTCAAAGAAGATGAATGTTTATGGGGTTTTTAGGTGCAATTTATTTATTTATTGGTGTTTTAAGGTCACATCCTTTTGCACAATGGCTAATCATGACCGTGACAGTTTTACGGGTGGAGGAAACCGGAGAACCCGGAGAGAACCACCGAGCAAGGACGAGCAGCTGCCAGCACCCCAACATCGTAACTCCGCACTGTAGCACAGGCAGGGTTAGATTGGTTGAAGACGTGCGCACCATCGGAGTGCAGTACGCCTTAGTACACGGCGTCATCGTGCCCCCATGTTGACAATCGGGGTTAAGGTCCTTGCCCAAGGACACAACGCGGGAGTCCGAATCGATCGCTCAGGCGGTCACCCATCCGAGGACTAACCGTGCTCGTTGCTTAACTTCGGTGATCTGACGAGAACCGGTTGCCGCAACGCCACCGCGCACCCTTTAGGTGCAATGGTCTGGAATGTTTCAGTTAGTTGGAAAAACAAACCGTAGGAATATTCCAGACGATTGAATTTAAACCTAGGCGATGGACTATTAAAAGACTATAATGCATCCCTAACTTGTATCATCATGAAAATCGACTTTTGATAAACTTACCTCTCTTGAAATTTTCAGACGAGCGAGGAAGGTTCACTTAACAAACAAGTAATTGTTAATAAAACCCTATGACATCAGTAGAAAACTAAGTCAAGCTTCTTTTTGTTACTTTTAATAAACGAAAACAAAAGAGAGCCCACAAAACTGTCTGTTGCTTTCATTTATTAAATACTAGCGGGTGATACCCGGCGTTGCACGGGAGAAGATGGTTATATCAGCCGTTTTCGAAATAGAGGGTCAAGGTCACCAATTTCAAGGTCAAGTTCACCCCGCACGGGCACCCCGATAAAGTCAAATTGATCGATGGGCCAATATACCCGCACATATGAAATTTAAGCCCGATCGGTCCAGCCGTTTTCAAAATAAAAGGACAAGGTCATCAATTTCAAGGTCACCCCCGCACGGACACGGCACCCATCCCATGTTACTCGCAGGGACGAATTACACCCGTGTACAAAATTTGAGATCGATCGGTCGAGAAACGGAGGAGTTCACCCAGAACAAAGATAGATAGAGAGATAGAGAGAGATAAAGATACAGACATTCGCATTTATATATTAGATAACAAAATGAAACTAGGCATTTTATGGCAGGCTTTTTACAATTAGGACGAAAGTGGTCGTTACGAAAACACCTATGGCATCAGGAGAAAATAAATCCAAGTTTACTTTTGTTACTTTTTATAAACGAGAACAACTGACAGCTCTCTGAGCTGTCTGTTGTTTTCGTTTATTAAAAGTAACAAAAGGAAACTTGTTTTTTTATGGGAAGCTAATTAGAAGCGTCAAGCGTCTAGTTCACAGATAATACGTCATTAAGAATATATATCAGTACTATACACACCAACACTCAGTAAACGTCCACTTTGTCTCTTTGTTTAGCGAATGTGTGTTTGCAGTAATTTACAAATTTTTTATTCTTCACGGGGAAAAAATAAGGAAATCTCACCTTCTAGACTTTTATATTAATGGAAAAGAACAATGTCTGTAAGTATTATATGTCACGATGCGAACACTGTTGATATAATGAACATGAAAAGATGATGAAAAAGTCGTAGAGACTATGTGGGCAAGCCACACACACACCCTAATCATGGTGTAAAATATTGTTTGCATTATACCCGCTTTTATAATTCAAGGAAGACTTTTCAAATTACAGAACTTTTTAACGTGCTCTTTGCTGCCACGTTCTAATAGTTAATATGTGCAATTGACAAGAACTACAAGTACTTATCGCGTAATCATAATTCATATTGCACTATTTATACAAATATTGTTTAAGTCAGGCAAAGTCAGTAATACCACCGAGATACCTAACATAACATGGAATTTATTGAATAGCAGTAACCATCAAGGCTTGATGCCCAGCACTTTTTTTCTAGTCAAGTGTCGTCTGCCAGTTCACGCAGGAGACCTCGGGTCGCTTTCCAATTTGCCAATGGAAGACACACACCCAACCCAATTTTTTATACCATGATTACCTATTCTACTATATATAAAAAAGCCTATGACATAAATTTTAGCTTTACACGCCAACCGTGGTGAACACGTCAGCAATGTGCTTTCAGTAATTAAAATTTACACCTACAGTGGAACTACCTCCAAGTTGACCTTTGATGACCTCTCCTTGAATGCAAACTTGTCGAAATTTATCACTCGTCGTCTCGCGAAGAGTGAAATGAAACCGGTAATTATTTATTACGTTTTTAAATAAGTTTACCTCATAAGATACCAAAAATTAACAAACATACATTGTCTCATGTTAATAAAGCATCCATAACTCGAAATAGTATGTTATTATGTTATTAAAATGAAAAAGGCCCCGTAATTTGCGCGTTTCGTTTTCTATTTCGTTTCGGTGATAAAATTGCCAGCGGAAGTACCGCCCACCGGTGCTCATGTAAACAATAACAGAATCGCATGTGTGAATATTGATTTATTTAAAATTTAAACTCTTATTAATCTAACGATCATGGTAAAATAAAATATACCCAAAGTAGTTTGGTGTACCAAATGTTCACCACTCGTGGTGAAGTGGTGTTAACCGCGCGCCAAAGGCTCGCGGTTAACACCACTTCACTACTCGTGGTGAATATTCGGTACACCAAACTACTATGGGTACATTCTATATCTATACCAACCCTAGTTTAGTTGAATCCATATGATGCACTAATGTTTTCGTTCATAACTCTAAAGGCTAAATGTGAACCCAAACGAACTTCTCTTGACGACGTGCTGAATGTTAGAATCAAATTAATTATTACTTTTGGGCCAGTGTGAACAGCTAGCTGAAAATAAGTTTGATTTTTCAATGTCAGCCTTCTCTGGACCTCATACAACCACCCAAGACGTATTGGAGGGCATAACTTTGGCCTGAAAGTTAAAAAAAATCCACATACCTAGCTAGGATTTTCCTTGAAACCACCGACAAAACCCTGTTCATAATATGAAAATGGTAAAATTTAAAGTACTGGGGTGGAGAGAGTGTATTCCAGCCTCCTGTCTCGTACGCTATTGACAGCCATTAATACTGGTTAAGCTGTGGAAAGTTACCCGAGCAAGATATTTAACTTACCAGTCTCCCTGATAGAGCATGGACGGTGGATTTGTGCATTGGGACAGGATACATGCAATAAAATTCTATGTATTGAAGGGGAAAACACCCTCAACACAAATCAGTCCTCCACAGCACAATCGTAGTTATGACGAAACGGGTCATCCAAAGATCTAAGTAAACTCGTAACGTACAATACAAAATGACCGATTTGAACGACCCACTGCCGTGACAAGGCCCGATTTAAAAGACCTGGTGGCTTCAAAATAGCAAATGATTATTTACATGTATTTTGATGGAAATCTGCAAAATATTTTATACATGACTGTAAAGACGAGAATGGATGAGTCTCTCTTCTTATCGTGGACAACTTCATTATTATTATCTTACAATCAACATGTATTTTGTCTGTATTAACTCCCCAACTGTCGTGTATCCGACCCCCTGATACAGATGTTTGTATCAGGGGGTCGGATACAAGCACGTTCCTTTCGCGTGAGTTCCATTTTTTTTCTTTTTGTTCATCCGTACGAATAAATATTTCCTTATATATTCGTTTACATTCTTGACTTATCCCCAATATATTGTAAGATAAAATGATTATTACCATTATGTGGATGTACAAAATATGTATCCGAGTCTCGCTCCGATATCTAAGGGTAGATCACGACTCGTCTTCGATTCGTCGTGATATGCCCTTAGAACCCGGAGCTCACCTCGGATACATAGAGATTATTACCATTATGTGGATGTACAAAATATGTAAGCTCGTCGAGATGGTTCTATGAGGGGTCATAACCTGTGTTTTTGAGACAAAAAATATAAAAAAATAGTTATTCAAGAATTCTGTTTGCAAGTGTTGTCTGCTTTTCATGTTAGGTAAAGGGTTAACCAAGAAATGAATTATGTTGAGGATTAGAACCAAACGCTTTCCGAAAATATGTCTTGGTTTTGGTTCTCTCAAAAAGTCGAAATTGAAAGCAGAATTTGACAAGAATTTGCGAAACATTTATTTTCATCACAAGAGGTAATTTATACAATCGTTAAAATGAACCAAATGTTAAAGCACGGGCAACCACTGGAAGTTCAGCAGGTCATGTGTGCTATGGTGAATAGGTTCTGCTCTGCGTGTAAAAAAAGGTACCGGTAACCAACGCCTGGGGTATTAGTCGTCTAAAGCTGGAAGCAAAGGGATAAACGACAATGAAACCGAAGAATCTACAGTAAAACCGAAGAATTTACGGCATCGGAATCAATTCTTCGATTTAAAATATTCCAAGCAAAATAATGTTAATAAAAAATCTAGAGTTCGCTTCATGGTTGTATATAGTTTTCTGAAGCAAGAGCTGTGTAGATCACGTTGAAGAAGGAGCAGTAAATCCGAGAAAAATAATCTGCACCCCTGAGAAGTGGCGTCGACGTCGACGTCGGGGGAACATTTTAATGGTCAGATTTGATAATAACAGCTCCTCCAATTTATTCTTCGTAAGCTCTCTCATAGAGAACTTTTCCAAGAATCAGTTTCAGAAGCTGATTTTTTTAAGTTATAAAGAAGTAGGAAACCTTTTTCAATTGCCCAATATGACATTTCGCTGAATCTGTGGGACATGTATTTATTTTGGCATTGTTTATTTGTTAAAAGTATGGTGTTATTCACTTGTAACGGAAAAACAAAGTCCAAGACCGATTTTTTTTGTTTTATTGAATTGAAACGAAGTGAAACCGTGCCTATTCAGGAGAATCCCAGAAAGGATTGCGAGAGGGAAGGCCATCTACATACACGTTCTTCACGGATTTTCTATCTATTACATCGTTTCTTCCCATACGTTCTTTTAATTGTTACCTTATGTAATCCCCATCTACAGCAACACTAAACCGTACGGAAAATGAAAATCTGAAATTGTTGACGGACTACGTTTATATACAGTACGTGGAGAATGTATTATCACTAAATCACCCGCAGAGTGGAGATTCCACCCAAGCAATAATTGCAAATTTGTTGCAAAGCATAACAAGCACAGGAAAAGTTTCAACCAATGGACCTCCGGGTTAAACCCGGAGGTCCATTGGCTGAAACATTGCTTGTGTTTTTTGTCCATATGTATAAAATTTGAAAGTTATAGTTTGGATGATAACTTCACTCCGTGGGTGATTTAGTTACAATCCACTCTCCACGTACTGTAGAAGCGAAATTTCACTGGAATTATCTACAAATCGTGCACCGCAATTACAATATGAATTGCCGGCGATAGCTAAAAATCGTCCTCTGAGACTCAGGGGACGAAATAGAAAAACGGGTTCCCCTTGCAAATGTGGCTGGCGATAAAATGTATTCTTTTTGTTGATAGTTGTCAAATGAATTGCTGAGTGTCCTTCTGGTAATTGATTTTATAGACGGGGCGGCGTGTAATAAACACAAAACGACACACGCGTGTGAATGGGTTAATCGATATGGCACGAGTGCCAGCGCGGAAGGATAGAACGAGAGGCGTGTGAATGGGTTAATCGATATGGCACGAGTGCCATCACGGAAGGATAGAACTCGAGGCCTCTCGTTCTATCCTTCCACGCTGGCACTCGTGCCATATCGATTAACCCATTCACACGCGTGTGTCGTTCTGTGTATTTGTCGAGCGCGGTGGCACATTGGTTAGAGCACTAGGCCCACACGGAAAGCAGGGTAGCCACGGACCCTTAAAAGTCCGTGAAGGTCGTTGAATTCAAAAAAATATTCTCATTGCCATTACCTGACAAAGGATACAAAACTCCAAAGTTACTTGAACATTCATGAAAATGTTTGTGGTTAACCAGTACTCTGAAGCCTTCATAGAAACCATTTTATTTGCCCCAAAGAAGAAATGTTATAGTGGTTATCCTTCAGCTTATTCAGCTGGTATCTTCATCCCGACTGCCCACGTGGGAGCACGGTGGCACTGTGCACTAAGGCGTACTGCATGTGGATGGTGCACTTGTCTTCAGCCAATGCTAACCCTGCTTGCATGGAGGTAGTACGTTGGGGAATCTGACAGTTGCTCGCCATTACTCGCTGGTTCTCCGGCTTTGTCCACCCGTAAAATTGTCCGACACGAGGTTACCCAGGCTGTCGAAAGTGTCATTAAACTCCAATAAATAAATAAATAAATAAATAAATAAATAAATAAATAAATAAATAAATAAATAAATAAATAAATAAATAAATAATTTAGCTAGTACTGTACATGTAAAATCTTGTAATTCATGTGTGGTGGTTGAAAGTCCTTGGCGTTGGGGTAATGTGGTCCTCGAAAAACTCCAAAAGATCTTTGGAAGTCCTTGAATTTGGTTCCTGAAAATGTGGGGTTATCCTGGAAAGGTTCTAGGTTCGATCCTATCCCGCGTCTTTGGGCAATACACTTATTCCCAATTGTCTAGGTGGGAGCATGGCTGCGTAGTTTGCTAAAGTGTACCGCACGTCGATGGTACACGTTCCTACAAACGCTACTATACCAGCGTACGAGGGTTGCTAAGTTAGAGAATACATTTACTCGACGCTGCTGCGTGATTCACTGTGGGAGCTTCCTCCACCCTTAAAACTGCCTCGACACTGTTGGGTGATTCACTGTGGGAGCTTCCTCCACCCTTAAAACTGCCTAAAACAGTACAACCACATATGACTGCTAAAAGTGTCGCTAAATCCTAATAAACAAATATTCATCTGATGATGACGGTCAGGATAAATTTCGAACTTAGACTGGTGCAGTGACAGATCGTAGAAATTATTTTCTTAAAACTACCTTTCGTAAAGCCAGGCTCTCAAGCTACCATTTGTATTGTGGAAGAAATTCGACGCTGATGTTGCCTGGAACCAGTCCAGTCCTCAAACAATCCATCGCCTATATGTTTACATTCACTCGTCGGCGATATTTCAATTGGTCTGAAAAGCGAACCTGTGGTTCGCTTTTCCGACCAACTGATATATTCCAAGCGGCTGAATCCAAAAATACCATATAGTACATGGAGAGTGTATTATCATTAAATCACCCGTAGAGAGATGATTTCTTTCAATTTATAAATGCTAATTTGCTGCAAAGCATAATTAACATAATCGAAGTTTCAGTCAATGGACCTCCGGGTTAAACCCGGAGGTCCATTGGTTGAAACTTTGCTTGTGCTTCTTGTGTTTCTGTACAAAATGTTGACAGTAGTCCCTTGGGTGGCTCAGTAGGTAGAGGTGCAGGCTGCAAGCCAAGAGGTCCTCGGTTCGAATCCCACCTGCGGCAACCGCGTTGTGTCCTTGGGCAAGACACTTCACTCCCATTGCCCACATGGGGGCACGGTGGCGTTGTGTACTAAGGCGTACTGCACGTCGATGGTGCACTTGTCTTCAACCAAAGCTGACCCTGCTTATGCGCAGTTAGTATGTTGGGGAGGAGACAGTTGCTCACCGTTGCTTGGTGGCTCTCTCCGGATACTCCGGCTTCCTCCACCCGTAAAACTGTCGTGGTCATGATTAGCCATTGTGCAGAAATATGTGACCTTAAACACCAATAAATAAATAAATAAATAGATACCTCCACTCCATGGGTGATGTTGTGACAATCCACCCTACTGCAAATATTAATTTTCACTCAGTAGAGACTTGATTTGCCCGAAATTTTGATGATATTACGACTGAGTATGAAGACTCACTACGCCAATGATTTATGAGTACGCCACATAGTACCACTAATTTTGTAAATATCTTCTTGGTTTCAAAGTGAATTAAATACTTTTTGATTCTGATATTTATAACTGGAGCTCGAAAGAATAACACTCTATCTCTGTGTGTGAAGGAACATCACATTACATCAATGGAGCGTGGTGGCTTAGTGGTAGACTGTTGGCCTTCTGTGCAAGAGGTCCCGAGTTCGACCCCTGTCCGGGACGACCCGCGTTGACTCCTTGGGCACGGCACTTTATCCTGATTGCCTACATGGGGCACGATGACGCCGTGTACTAAGGCGTACTGCACGTCGATAGTGCACATTTCTTCAACCGCTTGTAACCCTGCTTGAGCGGAGCTTGAACAGAGTTAGAATGTTGAGAAGCTGACAGTTGCTCGTCGATGTTCGGTGGTTCTCTCCAAGTACTCCGGCTTCCTCCACCCGTAAAACTGTCAAGGTCATGGTTAGCCATTGTGCTTAAGTATGTAACCTTAAACACCAATAAATATATAAATAAATAACGGTTGTCTGCGCGCAAACTCCAGGAAAAATGGGTAAACAAACAGCCCATAACTACGTCAAAATTCTTGCAGAATTGGAACGGTTTCCCGAGAGCGACAAGTAAATGGTATCGCGGAACTAAATATTTAGTTTAGAGTGATCTGCCTTGAAATGTTGCAGTTGAAGCATTTTATTAGATTTTTACAACAATACTGAATATTTCACAAGAAAAAAGAGATTTTCTAAGTATTTTCTGGGTCTATAAAATTCAGTTAAATATTTGTGTATTTTTGTTGGGAATTCCCAGAAAAAACTGAGTTCAAGGACGGTACTTCACTTCCTGGTGCATTTTCTCTCTTATTTGTTGCATGACGCCATATTTAATTTAAAGTGATGCGATCATATTTTTTTCCACATAAGTGTTATAATGGTCGCCTATGGGAAAATATTTAGTTCTGTGATACCAAATGGTGTACTAGCGGTTGAAAGGAAAATGCAATATTTGCGTTAATGAAGTGTATTGAGAATGCAATGGAATGATACGCAAACATAATGTTAATGCATTCCTTAAATCAAAACTGCTCTTATACAAATATAGAATAAATCCTTAGGAAATATCTTCCATTATTAGACAAGATCTTCTTGGAATAAATCTACATTGATATGAACAGGGGGTCAACGACGCTGGGGTAATCGCTTAACCGGGAATCACCTTGCCCAAGTCATTACATAGCTATGTAAATCATATCAGATGCGATCTTAATCTATATTGGTAATTACAATAATTCTACGATCATGTTTACCTTAATATTTCCATGGGTCGTTTAATTGTTCTCCAAAACTCTTTCTATACTAATTTCTATACTGATTGGATTATTGTAAATCACGTTGAATCAGAAATGATAGTACAGTTCCAGACACTATTACCATTTTAATTATCGGTAGCTTCTTGACGATGGGATTCTCCATATGATGATAAAATATATGGGCGATTTGAAAGATGCGAAATGAGGATGGGGATGACGAGGGTCCAGCACGCCTTTTCTGTTCGGCGTGATAAAACTTCTTACGCATGTTTACATTTCCCGGTGCCTCCCCCTCCATTGGATATCCCGTGGGGTCCACAAAATTGATGCAGCTTGACATCTGTTGGTGCCTGAAATTTTGTGAAAACGCCCAACAGGCGAAATGGATCTGATTGCATAGAATGCCGGTATATCTAAATGTTCTCTATGTGGACTGCCAATCCACATAGAGAACATTTCGATATACCAGCAGTCTAGCCTGCCATTAATCGCTCAGATGCAAGGAAACAGCGTTCTTTTAATCTGAATAATCAATTGTTTTCCCCATTGGATTCGCGCACCCCCACCACCTGTTAATAACATTCTTGCCGACCGAGGAATGAAGATGATACAAAAATGCCATCGAAATGACCTCTGTGTGAACTGCCATTGATCACTCAGATGCAAGGAAGAAGCTTTCGTTCTTTTCAAAAAATCACAATTTTTTCTGGGTCCGGGGTCCACCTTGGTTAATTTCCCGGTAACGTTTCTTGGCCCAGTCCGCCCCTGTTGAAGGTGGATGAATCTCACTCGTGGTGTAAAGTATTTTAGTCAGGCATGAATCTTTCAGATTTTCTGACTCAAATATCATGTCCCAAGATTGAGATTCCCTCTTCCATAACATCGATAGGTAAGTATGAGTAGAGATGTATTGTGTATTCAGGAACCTTCAATGCTTTCCCATATTAGATTGTGCGCAAATCTGTTATATTCCGATTTTCCTCAATTTGACTCCTACAAGAAAAACGCAAACTTGGTTTATGGATGTAGGCGTGTTGAGAGAGAGAGAGAGAGAGAGAGAGAGAGAGAGAGAGAGAGAGAGAGAGAGAGAGAGAGAGAGAGAGAGAGAGAGAGAGACAGACAGACAGACAGACAGACAGACAGACAGACAGACACAGAGAGGCAGGGAGAGAGAGAGAGAGAGAGAGAGAGAGAGAGAGAGAGAGAGAGAGAGAGAGACACTAGGCTAACATTACCTTTTTCCAATATATTTTACACCGAAGGTTCAAATGCAGCCACCAGCAGGGGCCAATACTATAGAACTTTACAATTGTATTTTCTAGAATTGTATTTTCAAGTTATGACTTTAAATGGGTTGAAATGAACCATTAGCATTTTGAAAGATATGCCAATTTGCCTGATGGCAAATTGCGATATCTTTTAAAATGCTAATGATTCATTTAAGTCAGTTATAATAAAAGGGAGAAAATACAATTTTAGAAAATACAATTGTAAAAGTTTAAAAGTATTGGCATCTGAAACTTGCATTTCTCTTGTATTTCTATTTTGGGTTCCCGACATTTGCAATCCTATTGGGAATCAGTGAGAAGGGACGGCACAAACTCTTTACTCGTAAGATGAGATCGAAGATTCCTTCGAATGATTTGTTCATTGTATGGCCTCCGAAACTCAGAAAAATCCACATTTTTGGTCTTCAATTTTAACAAATTTGTCCACAGTTGACGGAAATAATGTTTCGGGTCGGTGAGGAATTTTGTTAAATATGGAGCAAAAATGTACATTTTTCTCACTGTAGAGCCGTGACAGTTTCAATGCGCGTGTACCCTTCTATAACTATCCTCCTCCAGTTCTAAATGCGCAGCCAGCGCCTCTGTCTTTAACCCTTTACCTTACATGGAAAGCAGACGACACTTGCAAAAAAATTCTTGAGTCACTCATTTTTTTCATTTTTTGTCTCAAAAACATAGGTTATGACCCCTCTTTGGAACGAGCTCGTCGAGCTCGTTCCAACGAGGGGTCATAACCTATATTTTTGAGACAAAAAATGAAAAAATAATGAAAATTAATTAGCGATTTTTTGAGAATAGCGCTGGCCGGTTTTGGCCGTTACGTTGGGTAAAGAGTTAAGTACCTCGTCTCCAGAATCAAGCGCTTCGAGTTTGATTATATGTAATAATGAAACTGCGCACGAATGTTATGGAATGATTGTGCTTTATCGCTTTTAAACACTGTAAAATATTACTGTGGAAATGTCGGTAAAAGTACTGGCAACTAGTAGACGTTATTGCTACCGTAAATTTTACGATAATGACCGTTACTGGTTAACGTTTCATCATATGAAAACTAACAAACGAGTGCTTATATACAGTGGAGATAAGTCTTTTTCGGAATAATCCCTGCTTTTGCAAAACGACTTCGTTCATGACGAAAGATGTCTGTTTCAGAACAACTCAGTTTTTAAGTTACATTAAATAGTATCTTTAACCTGCAGTCGTACGGCTTCATGTTAAAGATATTAATTAATTGGTCTACTCTGAATAACAAACCAATTGCCCTTCTCGCGTAATAAAGTGGAACAAAATATCAGTGCAAATTTTTGCTAAAGATCGAACTAGAAAAGGGTCGGCATTGCCAGAAGTAGTTAAACGTGAAGTTTTCACTATCCTCCTCTAGTTCTAAATGCGCAGCCAGCGCCCCTGTCTTTAACCCTTTACCCAACATGAAAAGCAGACGACACTTGCAAAAAAAATTCTTGAGTCACTAATTTTTTTCATTTTTTGTCTCAAAAACATAGGTTATGACCCCTCTTTGGAACGAGCTCGTCGAGCTCGTTCCAACGAGGGGTCATAACCTATGTTTTTGAGACAAAAAATGAAAAAATAATGAAAATTAATTGGCAATTTTTTGTAGAATTACCGACAACTGTATTGTCAGTACTTTTATCATATTTTTACTATTTTTACAGTAAGTTTTTGTAATGAAGTATGAATTCCATGGTCGGAAATGCTATCACTTCACGTGATAATGTAAAGAAGATTGGGGTAAAAATCAACTTGAAGATTCTGCTTGAGAAAATGCTTTCCTTGTACATGTGCATCGGTAGTGAATGTGTATGAATAAATAAATACGATTTGTTACTTTCGACCGTAAATTTCCCCAGAGAGTTGATTGTTTCTCAATTGCTCATCTTGTAAACCCCCGAAAGGGAGCATCATTTCCTCGCCACAGTCAATGATATGATCAACTCTTTTAAATAAATGTTTTAATTATTGTTGAGAAACTCAGACAGCTGACTGTCAACGCTTCCGGTACCGATAAACCAGATGATAAGCTACTGCGGTTTCCTGTCCATGTTTGCCTGCACAAAAGTCGCATCATAAATCTAATCTTACAGTTTGGTATAGTTTGTCATCAATCATTTTGTTGGGTCAAGTTCAGAGTTGATATTCTTGCTCCCGGGCCATGTATGGAAGATCACGATAAGGACATAGTGTGTGTAGACAATCAAGACAGGACGCTATTGTCTTTCGACACTCTTCTGAGAGTGGGTGGAAGACCCATTACATAACTGTTTATGGAGGGGGAGGGGGGTGTTGCTCCCCATGCATATCGAAAATAGCTGTTGCTAACGCCGAGAAGGGGAAACGTTCCAGTCTTGTAACCAGGCTGTCCATTAACTGGGGGTATTACTACACTTTCGACAGCCAGGGTCACCCTGTTTCGGACAGTATTGCGGGTGGAGAAAGCCAGAGTACCCGGAGAGAACCACCGAGCAGCGGCAAGCAACTGTCAGAATCCCAACGTACCAATTCCACCCAAGCCTTGGTTAAAGATATGTGCACCATTTACGTGCAGTACGTGTGCAGTCACCGTGTCCCAACATGTGCGATCGGGATTAAGTGCCATGCCGAAGATCACAACGCAGTTACCCCTGGCAGGGATCGAACCATGGCTGTCGAGTTGTGTGATGCGATGCTATCCTAGGTGGAAATTCCAGAGGCGGGTCATACACATGGAACTGCAATCTCACGCTCTCGCAACTCGTACACTCCTATGAAAGAGTGAACTATTGATTTTCAACTAAAAATTTATCACTACTTATGCCCTAGCAGGGCTTTCTCGTTAACCCATTGATACTTCTGCACGTCTTATGATGCACGAAATCAAACAGCGCGTTGGTACTTTGTGGTCATTTGTTTTGTTATTATTTTTTCGATTTTTTAAAGTTTTAATCTCAATTCCTAGTTTCTCCCGAATAGTGCTCAGTGACAACCGTTGAGCCAAATGTTATCGCAGCTTAAAATACTAATATAATCCTACTGTCAAGACTTCTTAACTGGCTGAGTGCTAGAAGCCACTATCAGGGCTTTAAAAAATGAGGACACCAGAGGAAAAGTCAACAATTCCCTTGCTTATATTTCATATTCAGGCAAACACAAATAATATTTTGTTTATATAAATTTGTTTTATTGCAAATTATTGGAGAGTGCCCACGGGCACTCTCCAATAATTTGTAATAAAACAAGTTTTGAATAACAAATTCAGACCACCAAAAATAATCCAGTCTTCAAACAGATAATCATTAACGTAAAAAATGTCTTGTTATTTGTGCTTTCCGACGTTTGACGTCGCATTTTGAAAAACGTTGAACTGAATTCCCAGTGACATTTGAACGTCAGGATAATTCAAGTCTCAAAGGGTTAAGTCGCGTCTGCCATCAGAAAGACGACACTTGGTTTGAAACAACTGTTCAGATGGTACAGGTTTTCCTGTACACCTCCGTTTAGACCGTCAGTGTCAGAGTCGACTCCAGCCTTATATAGACTGTTGTTCATTTTTTTAAATTCGGCGAAGGAAACATAATCCATTGAAACCATCACACTTGAATATTTGGTATGAAAACCAAGGGATACACCGAAAATTGCGGAACTTGAAAACTTCGTGTATGGGTAGGGGTAGGTTTGTTTAAAATTTGTTAAAACTGAAACCAAAAAATGACACCTGCGTTGTGTCTTTGGGTAAATGACTCAATACCCACAGTCCAAATTGGAGTGTGGTGGTACTGTGTACCAAGACATACAGTACTCCGACGGAAAGCTTGTCTTAACAAGGCTAACCCCGCTTGCTCGATAGTTACTTGCTACTATTCGGTGGTTCTTCCCTCCATCCATAAAACTGTCCAACACTGTATGACCTTGGCTGGCGAAAGTCCTGCTAAACCCCAATAAATAAACAAAAACAACAATATTGTTGAAACCTTGTCCCCATGACACCCCTAACTTTTATACCAGGAACTCGATGTGAACAAACTTGTGAATAAACCTTCCAAAGAGGTTAAAATTCAAATATGGAGGATTTTTGGAGACGCGGATTGGGAGAAGAATAGTTTTAATTGTTTTTTCCGTTACCGTCACTGACACCCAAAATATGACCTCTGCTGCTAAAAAAACTGATGTTCCATGTGCTCTATTCCACTGCCAATAAAGCCAAACTCATTTGCATTACCCCTGATATGTAAACATTTTCTAAATTGGCTGAAACTAGTGAATACAGCCTGATAAGATAAAACTGATACATATAATTGTGAGAGACATAACTTGAAGCCCCCAACCTGAAAATTTGAATGACAAATTGCCAAACCAGCCATTTTCAGGCACTTGGCAGCCATAAAAGCCCTACTTCAATACCTATCCAGGCCTGGAGCACATCATCTCCAATTACTGAAAACAGAAAAAAAATTCTATGTTTCCGTCTCATTTGTTGGCTACACACCTGTAAACAATCCCGTACAAAAATGACCTCTGAAAAGTTGGCCTCATTTTCTGAGCCAGCGTTTCACAGAATTCCCATGCTGTCATGACTCTATACATCAGGCTTCCATCCAATGACCAAAACATTAACGTCTACTTGCCAACAAGTAGTCCCATGCTTTCAAATACCTAATACTAAAAATACAGAACTAATTTATGTGGGGTCAGATTCAGGATAGGCCTTTTATTTGAAAATTCACCCCTGTGCGGAGGTACGAAACTGTGGAGCGGAACCTTAAATATGAGCAAGAGTGCTCTCCTTTTGAAACTGTCTTCTGCTTTTGAATCTGGACACCATTTGCAGTTGAATCAGGGAGAGGCCACCAACAATTTGCAAGACGTCACGTGGGGGTGGGTGGGTCTCTTGAGTGCGCCAAAAATGTGCATTTCCAACTTGTGCAATTTTTGAATTTTTTAAAAATATATCAATATATCAGCTAATATTTACCATAATTTGTGTTTCAAACCTTAAAGATGATGTTGCACACCACACGCTTAACATAAATACAACATCAGGGGGCTTTATATGTGAGAATATTGGGCTTAAACTGAGAAAATGTCACACGTTAGTAGGGGTGGGTGTCTTGTTCGAAACGTAGAAAATGTGCAGACAATATTTTGGGAACAATTCAAATGAAAATTTGTTCCCGTATATGTACACCTGCTCTGGCCAAGCCTGATAATGAACATGTCATTTGTAGATTGGGGGCCACAGCAGCCCACAGAGGTTTAAATTAGTGGTACCAGTTTAATCCTTTACCTAACATGAAAAGCAGACGACACTTGCCAAAAAATGATTGAATAACTAATTTTTTTCATTTTTTTGTCTCAAAAACATAGGTTATGACACCTCATTGGAACGAGCTCAACGAGCTCGTTCCAATGAGGGGTCATAACCTATGTTTTTGAAACAAAAAATGAAAGAATAATAAAAATTAATTGGCGATTTTTGAGAATAGCGCGGCCGGTTTTGGGTAAAGGGTTAAGAACATTATGAAAACCCCCTAAAGACAGCTGTGCCTACTAAGTTTATAAGCTTATTTTGGATTTTAATGGGAGAGTGGGGGGGGGGGGGGGGGGGGAGGGTCTGAGAACGGTAGTAGAAAATTTGCACGAAGTGGGTGGGTGGGTGTAAAAAGGAGCCGAATAAAAAATAGGACGTCACGTCTTGCAAATTTTTAGTGGCCCCCCTTGGTTGAATACACAAACATCATTTCTCTCTAATTCTAATATGTTAAAAGATAGAGTTTGTTGTTTTCACCTCACAAAATGGTATTTTCGGGATTTGTGGATCATTTTTATATAATTAAACTTTTTTTCGGTTCATGCGTTTTCAGATAAAACGATTGGCTCACATGATTCTGTTTTTTCTTTTCATAACTCAATGAACCGAGAAAAACACAATTAGGTCCGCCCCCGGCCACGCCCCTAAAATACCAGTCTTCGGAGTTGCAACCTGGTGTCAAATCAATAGAAGTTAGAACACTGGCACGTTCTAAATCTGAAAAAGAAAAATAAATTTATATTACTAATTTATCACCATGAAATTATTTATAAAATATTTAAATGACCGTGGTGGGTCAATTTTTCGTTTTCTTCACAACTGTATTTATTTGATATTTCAATTTTACGCACTCTGACGGTGATCGTCTGCGTTCATCGTTTTACCCAAATCGATTGTAAACAATGGCTGGTCACGACGAATACGGCAATTTTGACATTGCTAATTTATATCTAACTCCACTTTTACAGACTGTGTTTTTCAGTTCTCGGGAAACGGTCAAAACCAAAATACAATGTAATACTGATGGCCTACTTCCACCTACCACGGAACGTAACTTTTACGTGAAGTGAACAGTTGAATGAAATTTGAGGGAGGCGTGGCTTATGACGTTTGGAAAGTGTGTCAATTGCTACCTGCATTTCAATGATATGCGCCCTCCTTTATGCCAGAAAAATAATATGTCTACCAGTTTTAGTTTTTAAGTCTTTGTTCGCTGAAGTAGAGGACGACTAACACTATTTATTTATTTGGGTCGCGAACGTTTAATTATAAGGAATGATCGTTTCTTTTTGTCTATTTCTTGAGTTATGAACCCCAAAAAACAAAGTCCATTTACGCAGTTTGGACTTTGTTTTTTGGGGTTCATAACTCAAGAAATAGACAAAAAGAAACGATCATTCCTTAAGCATTTCAATTGAGGTAAATCCTAACATTATCTGTTAAATGCTAACTGAATTTTTTTTAACTGAAAACACAAATGGGGCCCGTTTTTGTCGTTCAGCCCATACAGACGGTGATAGGTGTTGTAAGACACTAGATAAGAGATGGATAATTGGAAAAATAAAAGAATAAGAAATCCCACAAAGGGAGAAGGCGGGAAAAATACATTCAAACATTTCAACAGGGCATGGGAAGTGGGGTTCAAGAATGAATATCTGGAAAAATTATCTACATATATTGACACCTGTGCTCGCTCACCTAATACCGATTATGCTGGGGTGTCTTCTTCAGACAATAGATTTCAGAGACCAATGTTCACCAGATATCATGAAGCAAAACTCTCAATCAGTAACAATGTGGGCTCAGTACCTTCCTGTCAGCGACCTATGAAGGAAGAAAAATCACATTTCACCGAGGAGTGTTTCACTCACATCTCTGATAAAGATGAAAATATCATCATAAATCTCAGTAAATTAAATGACACTCTGGCATCCTTCATGAAATCACATAATAAGTGTTCTACAGTACGTAGAGAGTGGATTGTAACTACATCACCTGCGGAGTGGAGTTATCACCCAAAGTATCATTTTCAAATTCTCTACGTATGGACAAAAAACACAAGCAATGTTTCAGCCAATGGACCTCCGGGTTAAACCCGGAGGTCCATTGGCTGGAACTTTGCTTGTGCTTATTATGCTTTGCAACCAATTTGCAATTATTGCTAGGGTGGAACCTCCACTCTGCGGGTGATTTAGTGATAATACACTCTCCACAAACTGTAGGTGTAAAAATACATTTCCAAACATATAAATTAATAGAAGGCAAGGCCTTTGCATTAGTGTCCTGGTTAGTTGCAAAACTGTTCCATACAATGTTAAGTAAGGAAACTGTTCTCAAAGTCCAAAAAGAATACAAGAGGCCCTACACATGGGAGCCTAAATGATGGCCTGACACTCTAGTAGTAAAGACCAAAGCAGGCCCTTCTGACCTGTCATTTATCTTATCATGCCTTAATATTAAACACCAGTCACAGTCACTGCTTTATTCACGGCTCAATGATTTTTTTGACAAAGTAGAAGAAATAAACAACCAGTCAATGATAAAAAAAAAATCAACTTTTCACAAGGGAGATAACTAAGTTAAGTGGACAAGGTAATGTTTATATTGCTAGACACAGCCTTCAATAACCGCCCACAAGCAGGATGTGACGCAGCTACACCGTCTATATATGTAGTTACAGGGTTAAATAGCTCTAAACAACTATCTTTAACACTTTCAATAGCATAAATGTATTCATACAAATAGGAACTGCCAAAAACATTCAGTAATGAAGACTCTATTGTACCAAGTGAATCAAAACTGGCAAAAAATAATCTCAACAAAATTGAATCCTCAAAGATAATAAACATCGTCGCGTGAGAACCATAAGGTTCTATCTTCCAGTGGAAGATAGAACCTTATGGTTATCACACGACGACATTCAGTCTGTAACCTGTGATGCCAGCTCCTGGCTTCAAAAAACTGTCAAAGAATATTCGGTGCATATTGACAGGCCCATAAAACAGTACACATGTTTTGTTCATTTTATGCGAACAGTACAGAAAAATGTGAAAACATTGAAAAAAACATTTGCCAGGTAATGACAAAAACCTTTTGCAAGCAGAAATTAGCAACCAGTACAAGGAGAAAAGTTTTTTTTTAAATCACTCGAGCACACAAAACGTTTTCATCTGAACAAGTATTTTTGGATCTCACTAATGCAGCAATACAAAACATACTACCCTGTTTTAGTACTAATCACCAAACTGTCGGAAACAGTCTCTTGTCTGTCTTGCTCATCTGCCAACATACACTCTATAATTTTTGCCTTATGGCCAACGTTTGAATCTTTGTAACAAAGACAAGGAAACTGAAGCAGAAGTACGAAACTGTGAAGCGGAACTTTATGTCCACAAAATGCA
Organism: Pictodentalium vernedei; assembly: GCA_031216915.1. Taxonomy (NCBI): domain Eukaryota; kingdom Metazoa; phylum Mollusca; class Scaphopoda; order Dentaliida; family Dentaliidae; genus Pictodentalium; species Pictodentalium vernedei. The sequence goes on from CM062294.1 coordinate 98,041,622, forward strand.
AGCCGGGTGTGTCCGCGAGCCTGGCTCCGGACACAATCGGCGAGCGTCTCGTGGACATAATCGACCTGCGAGCACAATCGGCCGTATTCGTTCAAAATAGACGAAGGCGAACGAAAGCTGATCAGTATAGCTCACCCTATCTTTCAGTCAGGCGGGCTAATAAGGAAAGGTTTGGCCAATGTGTAAAGCAAGGAGCACACGAGCGATTATATTTTTCGCTGGATCGCGCCGATTTTGAAATCTCTTCTAAATATCGCTCGACTACCAGTACGGCGACGGCGACTGAACTTGACGATCCTGTTCACGCGATCGACCGCACCGATCAAGCATGGTTGATATTTTCGCCCGATTTTATTATCGCCGCGAAAAGAACGCCGATAAAAACGCTCGTATGCCCACTCTGGCGAACATAGTCGAACGGAACAACTTCTAGAAACCAATCAATGTTTGTAATTATGTCACACGAAACTTTCCCTTATTGTGCGGCGCCATATTGGACAGGTCACATGATCGACGGATTTGCAGAATCGTGACGTACGGTCTCGAGAAAAATCGCAGCTTGTGTCACCTAGTCATCGGGCGTAAAATTTCTCCGACGCTTCGATCGCGGCGATCCAGCAAAAAATAAACGCTCGTGTGCCCCTTGCATATGGTAAGGGTTTAGAGAGTTTTTGTATCAGATCAGTGGTGGCACCAAGGGGGGAGGGGGGGCTAGAGCCCCCCCCCCCCCGTCGGAGAGGTCCAGCCCCCCCCCCCCCCGTCGGAGATTTTTAGTCAGTCCGTCGGAGAGTCTCGTAAACCCGACTTCATGAGAAATTTCCGACAATCGAATATAGATATCTCGTCTTGTCTGTCTCGAACCCGTGCAGCAATGGAACTTTGATAGAGAATAGTGAGTCTCACGAAATTCCTTAATGTCGTTCGTCAAACTGGCTTTATAGATGAAATATTTCCCGACCTTATTATAATATGTTTACTTTAACCCTTTACCTAAGGCAACGGCCAAAACCGGCCAGCGATATTCTCAAAAATCGCCAATTAATTTTCATTATTTTTTTCATTTTTTGTCTCAAAAACATAGGTTATGACCCCTCGTTGGAACGAGCTCGTCGAGCTCGCTCCAACGAGGGGTCATAACCTATGTTTTTGAGACAAAAAATGAAAAAAATTAGTTATTCAAGAATTATTTTTGCAAGTGTCGTCTGCTTTTCAGGTTACATGTAGGTAAAGGGTTAAATAATCAACAAACATACTCAATTTGCTTCTATTTTGGTTCTCTAATTTACCAATTTTCACTCATTTTCCTTCGTTTGGGAGGTCAAATGTTATAGCCCCCCCCCCCCCCCCCCCCCCCCCCCGTCGGAGAGGTCAGCCAGCCCCCTGTCGAGAAATCCCTGGCGCCACCCCTGTATCAGATGATGACTAACTTTTCCAGTATATTTATGATTATTTTTATAGAGAAATTACGTCCGGGTTACATCAGAAACAAAGTTTTCTCAGTCACAGATATTCTATGAGGAAATAAAGAAAATATCGTATTTAAGTTGGTTTGATGGGCAAATAAATCGGTAATATACCCAAGATGCAACAGCACGTGTGGGAAAATAAAGATGATAATTGCTCGATATAGCGCAAAAGATAAATAAAGTTGAGTAATACAAAGAAAAAATGAACCCAAGAGAAGAAAGTATGCCAGTAAAAGCCTGTTGAAGATATCAACAGTTAGGTTGAGAGCGACTTTTTTTTCTAATTACTAATTAGACAATATTTACTCAGTGGCTAAATGTATTTTCTTTCAAAACTTAATCAAACAACGAAGAATGTGAAGCGATGAAATAGGTCACGAAAATAATAGGAGATCACTTCCCCGTAGTGAAAAGCATCATTGAATGTGATCTGCATTACAGACCTCCCAGATCTTAACTATTACGTTGTTGAGAATAATATTAACACATCACGAAAAAATCCCCAAACGACAGATTCTCCCATTCCAGTCAACTCGTCGGGAGCAAAAAAAACCCTGTTAAATCGTAGTTAGGGCACGGGTATGGGACGACTGTCCCATACCAAACATCTTGTTCTCCAGGAATTTAGTTTCCGTGTGATTTTGTCTGGTTGGGTCATCCTTTCTTATGTACGCTAAGTTATTTATTTATTTATTTATCGGGGTTTAACGACACTTTCAACAGCCATGGTCATCTTGTTTCGAACAGTTTTACGGGTGTAGGAAACCGGAGTATACAGTTAAAACTAGAAGTCCTGTCACGAATAGTGCGCTTATCTAGGCTTAATTGCGCGTTGGAATTGCGCACAATTGCCACATCGAATGGCATCCAAAGCACGGCAGGTTCTCCTGGTTGCTCATAGCAAACACATGCAATGTTTCTGCCAATGGACCTCCGGGTTACCCGGAGGTCCATTGGCTGAAACATTGCTTGTGCGCAGGCCATATGTACAGAATTTGATAGCTTTACTTGGGCCATAACGCGTACATTAACGCGCATATCAACGTGCTATTTGTGCGCATTTCATGACAGGACTTCTAGTTTTAACTGTACCCGGAGAGAACCACCAAGCAGCAGCTAGCAACTTTCAGACTCCCCAACGTACTAACGCCACACAAGCAGGGTTAGCATTAGTTGAAGACAAGTGCACCATCAACGTGCAGTACACCTTAGTACACAGCGCCTTCAGTGACCCCACGTGGGAAATCGAGATTAAGTGCCCAAGGACACAACACAGCTACCCCTGGTGGGGATCGAACCGTCGACGTTTCGGTTTGAAGTCCAATGCCTAACGACTGACCCACCACGCTCTCTGCCAAGTAACTGTCAGTTGCCAAGTAGAGTACTATAATTCCGACTGGATCGCGATGTGGTTGAACTTCTCAGTCCGATTTCCTACTCACAATTCTACAGAATCTCGCCTATCGAAGAGAAATTAACCCTTTACCCAACGAATCGCCCGCATCCGCCCGCGTAATATGAAAATTCAGCAGTTGAAAAAATATTATTTTTCGAAAAATTTCGACAAAACCATATCATGTGACCCCTCGTTGGAACGAGCTCGTCGAGCTCGTTCCAACGAGGGGTCACATGACATGGTTTTGTTGAATTTTTTTTGTTGAAAAATTTTAAAAAATGATATTTAAAATAATAAATTTTGATATCGTCTGCGTTGGGTAAAGGGTTAAAACAAAAATATTGCCCGCACCTCAGCTGCTATTTTCGTTTGTTTGTCTTCATTCTGTCTTCATTTCGAAATACAGTTAGACCATGTTAATTTAATAGCCACTTTGCTAGTTATAAGTATTAAATTAACAGGTGTATTCAAAATTTATTTATTTATTATGGCTTAACGACACTTTAACAGTCAAGATCATATCGTATTGGTGACAGTTTTACGGGTGGAGGAAGCTGGAGTACCCGGAGAGAACCACCGAGCAAAGACGAGCAGCTGCCAGCTCCCCAACATCGTAACTCCGCACTGCATTACAGGCAGGGTTAGATTTGTTGAAGACATGCGCACCACCGGCGTACAGTACGCCTTAGTGCACGGCCTCATCGTGCCCCCATGTGGACAATCGGGGTCAAGTGCGTTGCCCAAGGACACAACGCGGGAGTCTGAATCGATCGCTCAGACGGTCACCCATCCAAGGATAAACCGGACTTGACGTTGCTAAACTTCAGTGATCTGACGAGAACAGGTTACCGCAACACAGGCGTATTCAATTAACAAGTATTTATTCACGTTCCTGTTTTCTACAGCTAATCTCTGCATTTACTCCAGTAAATCTGGTTTGACAAAGAGCTTTGTCAAACAAGATACAACAGCATTAATGCCTGTATTGGGTGATGACCTGAGGGAATTTGGTGACTGCCAGGGTCACATTTCGACATAACACAAAATTATTTTATTTAAAAAATGAATAAAAAAAATAAAAGAATAAAATAGCGAGAAAAAAAATATATATGCAGTTAACAGATAAAAATTGTGCTGAAGGTATGGCAATTTGTTTTGTATATGGAAGTTAAATTCAATTAGAGATTTCTAATTAAGTGGGTACTTCTATATTTTATTTATGAAATGTTGATTCACTGATATAAATGTGTCGTGACCATATAGCTATTCATCGAAACAAAGACTACTTTTACAATCTCAGTTCTGTAGACACTCATTATTCAATACGAGGGGATACGTCTGCGTGAAAATGGGGAGGGTGTTGGGAAAATAAAACTTCAAACGGAGAAATGCAGTTGTACCCGAAATTTAGAAAATCTTTTCTTTTCCGTATACTAAGACAGAGGGATTACTCCTCTCCTAAAAACGGTAACAATTAATACAGTACGTGGAGAGTGTATTATCACTGAATCACCCGCAGAGTGGAGTTTCCACCCGAGCAATAATTACAAATTCGTTGCAAAGCATAACCAGCACAAGCAAAGTTTCAGCCAATGGACCTCCGGGTTTAACCCGGAGGTCCATTGGCTGAAACATTGCTTGTGTTTTTGTCGATATGTACAGAATCTGAAAGTTATAGCTTGGGTGATAACTCCACTCCGCGGGTGATTTAGTTACAATCCACTCTCCACGTACTGTAAATAATGAAATAAATAGTGAATAAATAGATAGACAGATAAATGAATAAACTAAACATATAAACATACTACACACAACCTCATTTTAAATTTGGCAGCTCATTCTGTTCCTGATTTATAATTTATTTTTTTATTTATTGATGTTTAAGGTCTCATACTTATGTACAATGGCTAATCATGACCGCGATAGTTATATGGTTGGAGGAAGTCGGTGTACCCGGAGAGAACCACCGAGCATCGACGAGCAACTGTCAGCTCCTCAACATTCTAACTCTGTTCAAATACCGTTCTATCAGGGTTACAGCGGTTGAAGACATGTGCACCATCGACGTGCAGTACGCCTTAGTACACGGTGTCATCGTGCCCCCATGTAGGCAACCGGGTTAAAGTGCCTTGCTCAAGGACACAACGCGGGAATAAATAAATAACTGGGGAAGAAAAAATTATTGTTGGCACAATCCATCTGACAGATTCTAAGATTCCTTTCGTTCGAATACAACTGTTCAAAGGAATAAACTTCAGAAGGTACATTTTTGCCTAAAATTGACCTTTTATCTCTTGGAAGATGTGACAGGGAAAGTTATCTTCGGTTTTAAGATCCATCAGTATATCGAGCTTCTAAACGATCAATGAATATATAGAGGATATGGAATGAGTGTTTTTTCTCATATAATATTTATGAAACGAGTCTAAGAATTTTCCGTTTTGGCGAGGATCTGGCGAGCCCAAACGGAAAATTCGAACGAGAATCATAAATATAATATGAGAAAAACACTCATTTCATATTCTATTTATCATATGACACAAACACGCACAAATTAGCCACTTAGTATGACTTTTTAACCCATCACCTAACTTGAGTTGCAGACGGCACTTGGAAAAATCATCCTCGTATAACTAAAAAATTTCATTTTTTGCTTCCAAAACATAGGTTATGACCCCTCATTGGAACGAGCTCGCCGAGCTCGTTCCAATGAGGGATCATAACCTATGTTTTGGAAGCAAAAAGTGAAAATATAAAAAAAATGAATGGCGTTTTTTCTTGTAGGTGAAAGATTAATACAATATAACCCACCCTAAATAGGAAAGATAACGTAAATTCTCCCTACTGATATTATGCAAATGTAACCCAGTTGTATTTTGTTTAGCCAATCAAATTGTCCAATTTTGAAATTGGCCAATGAAAGCTCCCAACTCTAATTATGCAAATTATGAAAATGTGGCCCAGTTTTATTTTGTTCAGCCAATCAAATTGTCTAGTTTTGAAATTGGCCAATGAAATTGACGGAAGGCTTTATTTATCACTGATTAATATGAAAACAAAATATCAAATGTTTTAAAGTGAACAAAACTGATGAGTCATATGATAAATAAAAGATATCTACGTTATTTTAGTGAATATCGGGAATTATCTCATGAGTGTGTCCTGAAATTTTTTTTTTAATATTCTCAGGTTTACACGAATTCCCGATATTCATTAAAATAGCGTAGATTTTCTTTTATTATATGCTGCGTGACATTTTACTGCGCAATATTCAACCCATTTCCACTGCAAACACGTATGTTGCAAAATATTAACAAAGTTACGTTCTTCGTTCTTTCAAGCCTGTTCCAGCCAAATCGCTCAAACATAAAAAATAGTCCCACTTTCCCACGATAAATTACTAAATTACCAACTAATTGTTCAACTCACAGATGAAACTTAATAATTATAATACCGCAAATGAGAATATTCTCATATTTTTCATTAATGTTAATTTTTACAAAATTTTAAATGTCAGTTTACAAGGAATTTAGAATTGAGTGCGCCGACTCATCCAGAAAAAAACAAACTTCCTGTGCGAATCGATTAACAAGGTTTTTTAGGAAAACTTACCCAGTTGAAGGCTCATTATCACTCCCGGAGTCATATTCTATACATCTAATTGTTTTACTTTATTATTTTCTATTATAATACATCTAATATTTCAGTCATAGAATAACCACAGCGGCTTACAATAGCATGAACTTCTGGCACTGCTGGTAAAGCCGCCTCTGAATCGCTTGTAACAGTATCGAAGACGAAGTGATGCGCCGAAGCTTGACGTCATTTAGTAAGCTACTGAGAGATAGTCCTCGTTATCCACCAAGAGGATGGATATCGAGAAATATATTTTAGATAATTTTCGATAAATCATAGGCGAGCATATAACATAACTACTTAATTATTGGTTTGCTAATGACATTGCTAATACCATTCGAAAGACATTACCAAGTGTAATTGTGACAACATGAATATAATCCAAATATGTTCTGAATAAAATTCATTCCATAACTTTACAATAAGTTAAGCATGTTAAAATTTATTATAATTGATAAAATGTACTGTGACTGAAAATATTTTCAATTATTTCATTTCAGAATTGAATGCAATTTTTATAATCTTTATTGGAGTATGAACGTGTGGGAATGGGTACAAATTCCCACACGTTCATACTCCAATAAAGATTATAAAAATTGCATTCAATTCTTACAATTACATTCTGTAACTGTTTAAACTACTTTTTACCAAACAACAAAGCAGAAAGACGAAATAAAACATGTACGAACGAACGAGGCGAAACATCACCCTCACACAAAAGACAAAGCGCACAACTCTGAGTTGAGCGCCGGTTTTCGGCATTGACCCAAATTTGTCAAATTGTCGTCTTTCGCAACGAAACTTGGAATGTTCAAAACAAGTTATTTAACATATCAGTAAACTATAATCACTGACCACTGCGAGAGGCGCTAAAAGTTATAAACCCACCCAAACACCGCCTGAATTACATTCTGCCAACTGTGCTCTATCGTAAATGCGGGTCAAAGTTCGACCAAATGTATTCATTGGAAAATGAATTACATTTGGTCATGACGTTTTCATCCAGCTGACCAATGGGAATTGAGTATTTGGACCCGAAACTTATAACTACATTAACAATGTAATTATATTGGTATGACACGAATGAATATACCATAACAAATACCGTAAACAGAAATAGTCATTTAAGATGCACTAGTTAATTCCTTACATTCTCTTAACAGAATGGTTAGTAAATTCGTTACATATTGTTTGGCAGCACTTATTGAGCTCGCAAAAGATAATGGATTGATATCTTTCGATGTAAGTACTGAAGTCAACTACATCTGCAGAGAAAGAGAAATTTGTGGTCGTTTGTAATAATTCCAGGTATATCCTGCCAGATCATCGTTTTTTAGGATGCAGACTAAAATACTTTTATTCTTTGCTTAACACGACATGACAACGACCATTGCAAATAATATTCTTGAATATACACATTATTAAATTGCCCATTGTATAGGGACAGTCTCACAAAACATCTCATCCATATTGCTCTTTGTCAAGCTTTCGGCCTCTTGGCCTTCTTCAAGGACCGTTGATCAACGGTCCTTGAAGAAGGCCAACAGGCCGAAAGCTTGACAAAGAGCAATATAGATGAGATATTCTTGAATAGCTTCAAATTTTCATTTTTGCATAAAAACATACCTTATGACCATTCATTGGAACGAGTTCGACGAGCTCCTTCCAATGAATGTGATAAGCTATGTTTTGGGGACAAAAATTGAATAAAGTCAGTACTAAAATTTGAGTTGTGATTTTTCTGAATAGCGCTGGCGGGATATGTCTGTTAATGTACGTTAGATAAAATATTTACGAGAGGAAATTTGTATCAAAGATGGGATAAATGATTTTGCCGTATTATCCAGTGTTATAGTAAACAACGTCTACGTTATTTCCCTCACGTCCGCGCATCTTTCTACAGTGTTTATTTCACATCCGTGTATCTTCTGTTCTAATGTTGAACATCTCACTCGAAGGACTGAGAAACGCGGCCGTGTTGATCGAAACTAACGAAACCTCCCCCACAGTTTACTCACGAGTGTAACGAACCCTAGCACTGGATTGCAAATATTTTTGAATGCTTTCTGTGGAACGTATGTAAATAAAACTTCATTAGGCGTATGCAGTATAATTGTCGTCCACTCAACTGAATACATTGAGCTTTAATTACAAATCTGTTCAATACATTTGACCCATCAACCAACAAAACATACAACGGTACTAAATATTTTTCTCTTGTTCAAACTCGATCAGTGATTGTTTACAGTTGTTATCAAATTCTGTCTACTGGTACAGATACCGAACTTCACCTTACGTCCCGATAAACGTGAATCGGGAGAGTAATCTCTTGACTGGACTGGTTACGTGAAATAATTCATGAGAGGTGAGGGACGTTGCACAAACACGGGTGCTCGAATGCGCACGAGTGTTTTACAATATAGTCCCTCGCCTCGAATGAATTATTTCACGTAACCAGTCCAGTCAAGCGATTACTCTGTTTATTACATTTCATTATTAACGATAATTATGTTATTTAACCCTTTACCTAACGTAACGACCAAAAACGGCCAGCGCTATTCTCAAAACTCGCCAATTAATTTTCATTATTTTTTCATTTTTTGTCTCTAAAACATAGGTTATGACCCCTCATTGTAACGCGCTCGTCGAGCTCGTTCCATTGAGGGGTCATAACCTATGTTTTTCAGACAAAAATGGAAATAATAGTTATTCAATAATTTTTTTTGTAAGTGCCGTCTGCTTTTCATGTTAGGTAAAGGGTAAAAAAACCCCCAAAAAACAATGATGTCCCCATTACACCCACGGCAAAGCGTCTTCGTTTGCGCGCACGGATACATGACACAATTGTTGATTGCATAATTCACTTTCTACGTCGCATCAGCGCCGCGCTACGTTCACCAAGCCAGGCATCATTATCCGCGTTGCACTGAGGTGTAAAACTAGGCGTCGAAAATTTTTAAATTATCTAGAAAAAGGTTTCTTTACCAACTCTTGCATACCAACTCTTAATGTAATACGACGCTTAATGTAATAAACTTTTAAATGTTAGGAGTTTATTACATTAAGCGTCGTATTACATTAAGAGATGCTTGTACCAACTCTTAATGTAATACGACGCTTAATGTAATAAACTCCTAACATTTAAAAGTTTATTACACTAAGCGTCGTAACTCAAGCGTAAATGTGATAAACTCCTAACATTTAAGAGTTTATTACATTAAGCGTCGTATTACATTAAGAGTTGGTACAAACAACTCTTAATGTAATACGACGCTTAATGTTATAAACTCCTAACATTTAAAAGTTTATTACATTAAGCGTCATTCGTGGGAAAGTGTGCTGTATGTTACGCTTCTCGTCTCTAAAAACAAACGTGCTGACCGCCCCAGCCCCCCCACCCCCACCCCCACGCACACACGCTGAAATAAAAAAAAACATTATGTACATCTATTGATCTTCACAGACCATTGTAACAATCTTTTAACGTATCAAAACACAACACATAGAAGCTCTTCGTCGAAACGGATTCAGTGGACGGACGGACGGACGGACGGACGGACGGACGGACGGACGGACGGACGGACGGACGGATGGGGAACACGAATATATTTCCATATGGTTTATTACATTAAGCGTCGTATTACATTAAGGGTTGGTACAAGCAACTCTAAATGTAATACGCCTCTAAATGTAATAAACTCCGAACATTTAAGAGTTTATTACATTAAGCGTCGTATTACATTAAGAGTTGGTACAAACTTTTAAATGTTAGGAGTTTATAACATTAAGCGTCGTATTACATTAAGAGTTGTTTGTACCAACTCTTAATGTAATACGACGCTTAATGTAATAAACTTTTAAATGTTAGGAGTTTATTACATTAAGCGTCGTATTACATTAAGAGATGCTTGTACCAACTCTTAATGTAATACGACGCTTAATGTAATAAACTCCTAACATTTAAAAGTTTATTACATTAAGCGTCGTAACTCAAGCGTAAATGTGATAAACTCCTAACATTTAAGAGTTTATTACATTAAGCGTCGTATTACATTAAGAGTTGGTACAAACAACTCTTAATGTAATACGACGCTTAATGTTATAAACTCCTAACATTTAAAAGTTTATTACATTAAGCGTCATTCGTGGGAAAGTGTGCTGTATGTTACGCTTCTCGTCTCTAAAAACAAACGTGCTGACCGCCCCAGCCCCCCCACCCCCACCCCCACGCACACACGCTGAAATAAAAAAAAACATTTATGTACATCTATTGATCTTCACAGACCATTGTAACAATCTTTTAACGTATCAAAACACAACACATAGAAGCTCTTCGTCGAAACGGATTCAGTGGACGGACGGACGGACGGACGGACGGACGGACGGACGGACGGACGGACGGACGGACGGACGGACGGATGGGGAACACGAATATATTTCCATATGGTTTATTACATTAAGCGTCGTATTACATTAAGGGTTGGTACAAGCAACTCTAAATGTAATACGCCTCTAAATGTAATAAACTCCGAACATTTAAGAGTTTATTACATTAAGCGTCGTATTACATTAAGAGTTGGTACAAACTTTTAAATGTTAGGAGTTTATAACATTAAGCGTCGTATTACATTAAGAGTTGTTTGTACCAACTCTTAATGTAATACGACGCTTAATGTAATAAACTTTTAAATGTTAGGAGTTTATTACATTAAGCGTCGTATTACATTAAGAGATGCTTGTACCAACTCTTAATGTAATACGACGCTTAATGTAATAAACTCCTAACATTTAAAAGTTTATTACATTAAGCGTCGTAACTCAAGCGTAAATGTGATAAACTCCTAACATTTAAGAGTTTATTACATTAAGCGTCGTATTACATTAAGAGTTGGTACAAACAACTCTTAATGTAATACGACGCTTAATGTAATAAACTCCTAACATTTAAAAGTTTATTCTAATACAATTACTATAAATCTCGAAATTTGATTGGTTAATCAATAAAATTTGCGACAGTAAAATCAGCGTAACCTGTCGCAAATTTTTTGTTGTCGAAAACTATTTTAGGAAGTCAAGATGTATTCGTGGGCGTTCTATTTTCGTTCCATTTGGAGTCATTGACTACCGTATCCAATGTAAACAAACGCTGTGAACGCGTTGACTTGCTGTAAAAAACGTTCTCTATCTTTCTTGTAATTAACTGTATTTAATACGGATGAAGTTGGAAAGTTTAATATAAATGTGGAATAGGGGTTTGGCAGACACTGCTGAGTAATGAAATGAGTGTTAAAAAACTGATTTCGACGGTCTTAACGGAAACCTTGTGGAAGCAGTAAGCGATATGAAAATATAATTTATAAATAGCCATTTTTCGTACGATGAAGAATTTATGGACGCTATGTGCGAAATAGAAAACCAAAATTCCGACAACTGGCAATAATAATTTTAATTGTTCAAGGCCAAATATTTCTGACAGATCCGCTAGCGATGTTATAACATCGACATCAAGTGCAAGCGGTCCTTTCATTTTCTAATTTGTTACCTGCGTTCGTGGCACCACATCACATGTGCAGCTACAGAAACGCATTCACCACTGCTCAAGAGAGGTGAACTATTCGTTCTGTAACAATTATGTCAGTAGCAGTAGCCCAATTCCACAAGACATCACTTCCCAGAAACAGTTTGAAATGAACAACTGTTCTGTAACCATAAGTAATTATAAACAAGGGCTTCCAATCAAAGATATCAAATTTTTTAACTTTAATGGGAAATCCTCGAGTGCTTTCCGACGCCGACTGAAACATCACAAGGTGAACTCTAAACTTTGAATAGAGAAAGCAACCGGCGTATTTTGTTTTCAGATTGTCACAAACATTTAAACATGATAAATGTTGTCAGTACAAATATAAATATATTTTGTTATTGGTGATAAAATGACTAAAACGTTTGGAATTATTTGTATTGTGGCAGCGTAAAATATATTTCGTGATTTGGTTCGGAACTCCCAAATGACGTCACGAAGACTGTATTTTTAGTTTCAAATTGTTGACAATGTTGTCTTCAACAAGGCGTTGTTTTATAGTTGGGAGATCAAATCTATCTCCGTTTTCAGCCGAATTATATTAGAATGGGGATAACTATGTTGTATTTGATTGTTTGTGGCCGTAAACGATGGTTTTACTGTCGCAAATATCCGTTTTACCGGCTCCGCTAACGCGTCGCCGGCAAAACTCAATTTGCGACAGTAACACCATCGTTTACGGCCCCAAACAATCAAATACAACATAGTTATCCCCTAATTATTACCACTTCAGAGGGCGTTCTCTAGTGTTTTAAAGTGATTTTACCTTTACGTTAAAAACGATAATGCACGGTACGAAAATGTCAAACCATATGTTAACTGGATAACGGCCCGCTAGTTTTTATGAAAATGTCAAACCATATGTTAACTGGATAACGGCCCGCTAGTTTTTTTCCCCATGATAATGGGAGTGGTACTAATAGTAATAACAAGATTTTCTCGGGCTTTTATGGGTTTTTAACGGCCCTCGAGAAATGTTTAACAGCCCTCGGGCTGATAAAGGCCCTCGACTTCGTCTCGGGCCTCTATAGAGCCCTTGGGCTGTTAAACATTTCTCTCAGGGCCGTTAAAAACCCATAAAGCCCTCGAAAATCATGTTATTGTTATATTACATTAAGCGTCGTATTACATTTAGAGTTGGTACACTGTGTACTGTACGGGGGTTAAGAGCAAATGTTTGAGGTTGGAATAAAACATAAAATTGCGACATCTGTACTTAATGTCCTGTAGACATGGTTTATTCCTTGGTTGAAGGGCTAGTCAGCCAAATTAGCTTTGATATAATCTCCAAGACACGGTATGCATAGTAGACGCTTATCTCGACAATAATACAGGGTGAGTACTATGATATGGCATGGTTGTATTCCCCAATCGACGTCAATCTATTTTAGTTGCGCCGTTTTAATAAGCCGGAATCATCAGACTTGAAATATGTTATTTGAGTGATGAGGAAACATATGGCTTATGACATCAATAGTTTGGTAATTTCTCAGCTCCTCAACCACTGGTCTGCAACATTAATCGAACTTACAAACAAATGTAAAACTTGTTAGAATTACCGAGTCGAGTGTTTTCTCATCAGATCGGATATATTATTTAGTAATTATATGAAAATACTGCGTCGTTTTTTTATGTATTATGCTGAAAAAAAACAATAACCGTGTCGGCACATTTACTAGGCTGACGTCCGCTTGGTTTAAAAGTGAAACAGAAGGTTCCCTATTCCCCACCAAACCATCACGAAGCCTCCAATAATTTTATTTAATTTTTAGAACGAGATGATATGAAACAAACAGGTTTTCAGTGCAAGAGGGTCGAGTTAAGAAAAAAAAAAATTATATTTCAAGTGTCGTAATGACATCGCTCGTTATTTCTGTTATCAAATTTCGACATGCCTATGTTTTTTGTCTTCAAGCTCTATTCATCGTGCAGGCGATAATATATGACGGACGCTGTGGGAAAGTTTAACCCTTTAGAACAGGATGGTATATTCCATGCCAGTTTAGATCCTTCAACCGGTAGAGCCTATATTCATTACTTGGAGGAAGAACAATGAATATTTTCAACGTGCAGCCCATGGTTGCACGTTGCAAATATTGATTGATCTACCACACAAATTATCTGAGCAGCTATCCACTTTATGAATTCGGGCCATATCTCGATCCTGGACCGGAAAAGCGGCCTTACGGGTTCAAAGTGGTGTTGTGGCTCAACCACGTCATCAGGCAACTTACTTTCCACTAATAAACCTGACATTTTCACGTCTAATAAATGAAATCTGTATTGTGAAGGTTAGTGTCCATCCCTTTCGGCACAAACGTTATTGGCAATATTTCGGAAGAACAACAAAGAAGCGAACCTCGACGTTAACCCTTTACCCATTGCAGACGATTTTAAAATTTATTATTTTAAATATCATTTTTTAAATTTTTTCACAAAATTTCAACAAAACCATATCATGTGACCCCTCTTTGGAACGAGCTCGTTCCAAAGAAGTGTCACATGATATGGTTTTGTTGAAATTTTTCGAAATATAATTTTTTTCAGCTGCTGAATTTGCATATTACGCGGGCGGATGCGAGCGATTCATTGGGTAAAGGGTTAAAAGATTTCACTTGCATGCTCAGTATCACGTCCAACTTCCTTATTGATTGCTTAACGTTTAATGCCTTTTGATCTGTTAGGATGGATTCGACTTGTACCTGTCTTTAATGCAAGGGAATCGCTTCTTTCACAATAGGCAATGCAGAAAGCAACCCTTTTGTGTTGTCTACATACATTACGTAACGTTCTTAGTGACTTGAACTTTTCCGCGATTTCTGTAAATAGTCACATGCGTTTTCTTGATTTTGTGTATAGAAGGGTGGGGGTGAGGGGGGGGGGGGGGTTAAGAGATGTGAATTAATGAGGGAATAAGGAATAGCCGCCCCAAAGTCAGAAATAACCTGAATGAACTCTGCTTAGGGGGCAAAAGATGAACAATTACAGAAGATTTTAAATAATATTTCGGATTTACAAGTGTTGCACTCTCGCAAATGTTAGGCGAAGGGTTAACAGAAAATCTGACCCTGGCTGTTGAAAATGTCGCTAAACTCCACTAAGCACACAAACAAGCAGACACTCTGAAATACAGATCACCGTTATAAACCACTCATCTTTAACCCATGGCCTATGGGCACTCTCCCATAAATTGTAACATGGCAAAATATGTGAATAAATTTTGTTGTCCCTATATCCCGATAAATTCTGTCTTTTGATTGGTCAGAATGCCTTCGACAAATAGACATGACAAAGGGTGCCCCCAACATCCAAGGTATATGAGAGCGTACAACATCCAGGATATATGGGCACGCGAAACATCGGGGGGTATATGGTTCAAATGAAAGTTCAGTTTCGCTTTCGCTGGCCTCGATATAAAAATCGAACCCAAAAACCTGAAAATAGTCAAAAATATCATCAGATTTCCGACAATTATTCGATAATATTTTGCTGTTATAAATTAAATAGTCGAATAATTAAATCAAACAACTTGAGAAAAATAAAATAAGAGCAAAACTGATAACAAAAGAGCCGATATGTTTACGCGTTTCCTTCTGTGTTTAAAAACAAAACAATTATTCACGCGTTTGGTCCAACTGATTGCGGAGCGTGAGAAACGCGTCCACAAATTTTTTTCCACTATTTTTCTAATGTGTTTCAAACGGGACAAAAACGTTATATCCTCCAACATGTATGGTATATGGAGATTTAATACCCGGATATCTCATTTAAATACATCACCTGCGGCTCGATGTTCAAAAACCAGCATCCAGGTATTAAATCTCCATATACCATACATAATGGCGGAGATAACTTATAATGACAAAAACTTAATGAGCACTCTACTATTTAAAAAAAATAAAAACCAAGTAATTAAAAGTAACATATTTTGATTTATTACACGCCTGTTCTGTGAAAACCCCATATACAGCAACACTACTCCATGCGGAAAATTAAAATCTGTTCCGAACATATGTGCGGAACGGAAATCGTTGACGGACTATTTTTAAATAGAAGCAAAATTTCTCTGGAATTTTCTACAAATCGTGCAACGCAATTACAATTTCAATCGCTAGCAATAGCTAGAAATCGTCCCCTGAGTTCCAATGTGTTCTATGTGCCATTAGGTACACAGAACACATTGGAACTCAAGGGACGAAATAGTAACACGGGCTCTCCTCGCAAATTTGTTTGGCGATAAAATGTGTTCTTTAGATGATAGTTGTCAAATGAATTGCCGAGTGTCCTTCTAATAATTGTTTTTTATAGACGTGAAGGCGTGTAATAAACACAGAACGACACACGCGTGTGAATGGGTTAATCGATATGGCACTTGTGTCATCGTCAAATGATAAAGCTCGAGGCCTGTGGCCTCTCGTTTTATCCTTCCGCGCTAGCACTCGTGCCATATCGATTAATCCATTCACACGCGTGTGTCGTTCTGTGTATATCGTGAGAGTTTGGGTAAAGGGTTAAACACTAAAATGTCAATGGTGCTGAGACAAAACATCCAATCTCTAAACATAAAGATGATAATACAGAAAGGATTTGTTCAATGTATGAAACTAGTCTTTAATTTTCTTTTACGATATCCGATTTGTTCGCATATAATTTTGGTTGAAATGAATTTTTCATAACTCGATGAATATTTTTTCCTATCGTATGAATGCTTTTAATCTACCCCGCCCATTTAACATAGAAAAACTGTAATGGGCGTCTCCAATGGTTCAACCAAACTGTAATTGCTATATGTGGGCTGTTAGTTAACAGATATCAAGACAGGGTGGATAGACCAAGTGAGGGCGTTAATGGATAGCTATTCAATGGAGATCTTTGACTTAGAAGTGGACACAAGCCAGGGTAAGAAAATCGTCAGACAAAGAGTAATATAACATGATTTGACGAGAGGGGTCAAAGTAAAGAGAGCGTTGAGTGTCCTCATCATAAAGAAAAGCCAAGTTTTGAAGAGTACCTTGATGACACCTGGGGGCGGGGGAGGGGGGGATCACTGTTGTTCAAGATGAGGTCGCGCGAGTGCTGGAGCTTGGGGGGAAACTGGGAAAGTCAATGAAAAGGAATGCCAATTGTGTAATCTGGGCGCAGTGGAGACCCGGAGACACTTTCTGTTTGAATGTCCAAAATACCAGTCTAACAGAATAAGAGGGGACGCGGTGGCTATGTCCTCGGTTCGAATCCCGCCTGCAGCAGCCGCGTTGTGTCCTTGGGCAAGACACTTCACCCCCATTGCCCACGAGGGGCACGGTGGCATTGTGTACTAAGGCGTACTGCACGTCAATGGTGCACCTGTCTTCAACCTATGCTAACCCTGCTTGTGTGGGGTTAGTATGTTGTGGGGCTGACATTTGCTCTCCGTTGCTCGGTGGTTCACTCCGGGTACTCCGGCTTCCTCATGATTAGCCATTGTGCTGAAATATGTGACCTTAAACACCACTAAATAAATAAATAACAGAATACGATTCACCGGGAGTATGATGGGGAAGTGGGCTGTGATAATAAAGGACATGTGGTTGGTAGATGATAGATGACACAAATGAGAGGGCAAGTATGCTTATCGGAGAGATTGGGAAGAATGGGGTACGGAATGTCATCAAGCAGTTCGTTTCATAGTGTTGTGTAGTAGAGGAGTGGGGACAAGGAAGAATTTGGGAACACAGGTTAATCAAGGCCTTCTCACCCGAGAATCGCGCTAAATCAGTCGCCGGCCAAAGTGTTATTAGTAGAGGTAGTATTCACGTGCTGTGCCCACATTAGTTTTTCTCTTCGGTATTCGAGACCGCGAGTATTAGCCTATAGTTTAAAATAATAAAACTGCCTTGTGCACAAATGCCGACATCAATAATATAAATGTTGGAGCCTTTGGCAAAGCATGGTACATTATAATGCAAGCAAACACTCTGAATTAAATTATAACGATTGAAAAGAATTCGTCCCAGTGACGTGGGGGGGGGGGGGGTGGGACGCGTCCCCCCACTTCCCTTCAAAGTTGGTCCTCAAAATATGTCCAAAAATGGCATAATAATCGTAGGGGGGGGGGTTAAGGTCCATGGGGGTGTGGTTGTAGATTTGTAGATTGCTTGTCTTAATACCTGTGTCGGTGAAAAGGTAGACAGTCGTAATACATGAAAAACCTCAAAATATCCGCTCAGATGTAAGGAGATGGGGGTTTTTGAATCCTGAAATTCAAAATTTTTCTACCACAGGTCGAACCATGGTTCGACCTGTGGTAGAAAAAAAAATTGAATTCCAGGGTTCAAAGAACCCCATCGACGACCCTTGACCGCCCCATATCGGACACAGGAAACCCTGATTATTGTTACCTTTGTTATCTAGGTCAAACTTTAAGGACGCAAAATTCTGAGATGTGAAGGCTTGGAAAGCTTTTCCCGCACACACCACCCTCCCCCTCCCCTCCCCCACCCACCCCCACAAATATGGAGCTAAGCCATGCTCTGCGAGTTTGTGCCCCCACTTGCTTTGGGCTGGCTACGCCACTGATTCGTCCCCGAGTTTCAATGTAGGCACATAGAACATATTGGAACTCAGGGGACGAACTATCTCTCGCTTTATCGGAGTATGAATGTGGGGTGGGCGTGTCAAGTGCCGAGCGCATCATACAACTTAACAAGTCAATCCTACGTTCATACAGCGATAAATCAACAGATAATTCATTTCAATTCTTATTTGAAATTGTACAAGAAGTATACGTTATATGGGATATGATGTTCAATTTTAAAAATGTATGGAAATGTTTGGACGGAAAGGTCCACTGCATGGAAATAGCATAGCCCCGGTGGTTGTCTTCATGTCATTCCCACGTTAAAACTGTAACTAATTATGACAACAAAGTTTATTAAGGTTTAGTTAATTTTTTCCGTAAGATGATTACCGAAATTAGTTATATATTCGGCGAAAACTTTCAAAAATATCATTAAAAATACCGTAAAGGTACTGGTAAGAAGTTGCCGGTCTGCTTCCGTAAATTTTATGGGGATGACTGTTTGTAATTAAAATTTAATCATATTAAAAGTAATAGATATAGAATAAATAGGTACTGGTGCCGGTAACCAGATTTAAACCACGAGTAGGATAAGGGTTTTAACCACGAGGCTCTGCCGAGTGGTTAAAACCCTTATTCTACTAGTGGTTTAAAACTGATTGCCGACCCTAGTACCTATTTGTTTTATTTATACCATGCTCTTAATAAATAATCGACTATGTCACTTAAACTGGAAAATACTTTCTATCGTAAACACATGGGCTTGTTCTGTTTACACCTACGCCGGTGGGCAGTACTTCCGGCTGCACGTGAATGCTTGATTGACAGCCAGACACACTGTAAAAAATTATTGAATTTACCTTGTTTTTAAGTCCAATTAATATAGACAATTCTTAAATTTTATTGTAAATATTTAATTGTAGGTATTTTAAACTAAATATTTCACTGTACGCAGTAGACAGTACCGCAAAACGTCGTATGTTTGAAATATCGCGAAGTGTACTATTAGGTACAAATTTTTGTAATGGAATTCCCACTGAAAACATTTTAACCGCAGTCGAAGGCTTACACCGGTTGTGGGGTTAAAAGCTATAATTTAACATACTGACTTTTCCAAGGTAGTAACACAGGTGAGCATGATACAAACAAGTGTTCATATGGAGTGGAGCCGAAACCTTTTCTTAACGAATTCATTCAGCTCCTCAATTCCTGATTTTGTTGAAGGATATCGTCCATGTTGAAGGATGCCGTTTTTTATAGGAGTCAATTTTTGAAGTGCACTAATTAATATCTTTAATCCTTTACCCAACGCAGACGACATCAAAATTTATTTTAAATATCTTTTTTTTTAAATTTTCAAAAAATTCCAACCAAACCATATCATGTGCCCCTCATTGAAAGAACATGACGAGCTCGTTCTAAAGAGGGGTCATATGATATGGTTTTGTTGGAATTTTTAAAAAAATATTTTTTCAGCTGCTGAATTTGCATATCATGTGGCCGATTCGTTGTGTAAAGGGTTAATCTGCAGCCACGCGTCTTCAAGTTAAAGATATAAATTGGTCTACTTTTGTGACAACAGGACAACATTGAACATTCTCGTGAAACGAAATATCCATTCCTCAATTTTTTCTCCAAGTTCGAACCTAAAAATCGGCATTGGCAAATGAAGAGAAACGAAATATCCATTCCTCAATTTTTTCTCCAAGTACGTAAAAATCGTCATTGGCAAATGTAATTTAATTCGGTATTTTATGGGAGCGCGGTGGCTCAGTTGCTAGAGATGCAGGCTGCAAGCCGAGAGTTCCTCGGCTCGAATCCCACCTGCGGCAACCGCGTTGTGTCCTTGGGCAAGGCAGTTAATCCCTACTGTCCACATGGGGACATGGTGGCGTTGTGTACTAAGGCGTACTGCACGTCGATGGTGCACTTGTCTTCAAACAATGCTAACCCTGCTTGTGTGGAGTTAGTACGTTAGGGGGTCTGACAGTTGCCCGCCGTTGCTCGGTGGTTCTCTCCGGGTACTCCGGCTTCCTCCACCCTTAAAACTGTTCGACACGATGTGACCCTGGCTGTCGAAAGTGTCGTTAAACCCCAATAAATAAATAAATTCGGCATTTTCACCGTAACATTTCACGGGAGAAATATCGGCAACAGAATGACAGTTCTGTTAACATATTTTTAACGTTTTTTTACAGTGGGTGCGTTTGTGTAGTTATCTGAGTCCCCTCCCTTCTCTCTCTCTCTCTCGCTCTCGCACACACACGCAGAGGCTCCCTGTGGTTGGCTTCTGTCACAGCGTACCGACCAATGTATGTTAATTTAAGAAACAATAATGCCACCCGCTCCGTGAGAAAACGTTCGTGATAGAACCGACAGTGACTAAATTTCATTTTATCAAAACCTCATTTATGTGATATCCTGAGATTTCTTGGGCAGCATCAATTTGGAAGAAGTAGGGTTGCAAGTTATTCTCTCTCGATTGGCTGGCATCGATCAAACAGCATTCGCCAATAATGAAGTCATCTACATGTAGATGAGTTTGCAAAATATGTCACAGTTTATAGCTGTCGGAACGATTTTTCCAAATCCGTACGTCGTTCTGCTCTCCTGATGTCAGCGCTTAATTATACGTCAAATAAAGGGATATAGAAATGGACTGATATTTGCATTCACTTGTTGCCGTATCCTGATTGCAGTTTCGCGTTACAGTCTGGAATTGTTCGGGAATCTGGCGACACGCTTATTGGGGAACTCCGGAAAAAAGAAACAATTAACGAGTGTCAGATTTTTTTTATCGCTTGGTTGTTGTTCTTCCGATTGCACCTATCACTTCAAGAGCTATACTGGCGGCACTGCATTGCTGCCTGTATACTTTTTTTAAAAAACACAGCAATGACAATGACACCAGACTCAAATTCACCGGTTGCTGACGGAAATGTTACGAAAATAATAGAAAAACCAACTGATGAGCCAGAAAGAGAAACTTGGGGGAAGAAAATTGACTTCTTGCTCTCTGTTGTAGGATTTGCAGTTGATCTTGGGAATGTTTGGAGATTTCCATTTATTTGTTATAGAAATGGAGGAGGTAAGTAATATTACTATTACAATATCTGACGGTGAACTCATTCTTTTTCCTTCACGGTTAAAACCTCTTAATTACTACACTTTTAAAAAAAAATATTTTGGAAGAAACAATTTCTCCATCAATAATTGTTTTTTTTAAGCAACTGCAACATAAAATCTGTACGAATAAAAAATAGTTAACTTCAAACTTAAGAAAAATAAGATTTAAAAAAATATGAAGACAGTTTCTCGTAAAATATACCAGCATTTTAATACAACCTTGATATAGCTTTCCAATGGTGAAACAGTTTACATTTATAACAGAAAGAAAATATGAACCCTGATTGTTTTTCTTTGTCAATTGAATTTCCACCACCCCTGACAACACTCCAGGGTATGATGTCGACTTTGGACGTTAAAAAATTATGAAAGATGTATTACGATTTATTTTTTATGGTCTTTGAAATTTCTTTTTCGTCACCAACTATTTTCTTTTTATTTCTAAACCAAGGCACTCTCCAGTGAACTGTAACATGGAATTTCTTTTCTTTCTTTTTCACGCCCAATCCTCTTTATTTTTGAAATGAGGCACTCTCTCATAAATTGTACCAAAAAATTCCACATGAAGAAAATATTGTTTGATTCGACAGAATGTGAAATGTGTCCAATAACTATGATGGATTTATCTTGATAACAGCACTTTTTGACAGAGTCCTTGTATTAACCCTTTTTTGACTTTAATGACATCACTGGGAATTCAGTTTCTTCAAAGTTTTTCAAAATGCGACGTCAGAAAAAACAAATAAGGTATTTTTCACATTAGTGATTATCTGGTTGAGGACTAGATTATTTTTGGTGGTGTGTATTTGTTATTTAAAACTTGTTTTATTACAAATTATTGGAGAGTGTCCACAGGCACTCTCCAATAATTTGTAATAAAACAATTTTATATAAACAAAATATTATTTGTGTTTGACTGAATATGAAATATAAGCAAGGAAAGTGTCGGCTTTTGCTCCGGTATCCTCATTTTTTGAAAGCCTTGATAGTGACTTCCAGCACTCCTCAACCAGTTAAGAAGTCTTGACAGCAGGATTATGTTAGTATTTTCAGCTGCAATAACATTTGGCTCAACGGTTATCATTGAGCACTATTCGGGAGAAAATAGGAATTTGAGGATAAAACTTTAAAAAATCGAAATATAATAACAAAAGAAATGACCACAAAGTATCAACGTGCTGTTTGATTTTGTATGTCATGAGTATCAAAGGGTTAAGTACCGTTATTGAGACATACGAAAAGTCAGTGAAAATGAGTGAATTTTTTTCTTCGATGTTTTGGAGTAATTCGAACATACCAGATCATGATAATATCTTGAAATTAAAAAAATACTCTGTTGATGAATTCTTCTCAGGCTATAACATCATTATTTCAAAGCTTAATATATTTTTCATTATATATCCTTTATTGTATATGAGAGAAGATTTTAGTTGAGCCTATCGTACTGTGATCGTAAAAATGGTATCTCTCCCTGGATCAGAAGGTCTGGTGGCGACACATTTACGCCATTGGATCGCAATTTTATAAATAAAATATCTCGAAATGAAATCTGAGAGGCAATATCATTGTAATTCCTTTTCAAGAGGTGAAATTCTATAGTATTTTTGGAATTAAAGCGGACGGAGAATTTCAACCACATCGCGACTGGATGGCGATCCGGTCAAATTTCTCTGTCCGCTGCGGTAATGGCAATATTGTGGATGAATCGGACCAGAAGATGCTTTGTTCACCCATCGTTTGTCTTAAAAGAAATAGGGACACCCATATTTCGATCGCCAACATTACTAAACCCTTGACAAATAGCATTAAAGTTTACTCGATTTGTCCTTGGGACTCATTATTTATTTATTTATTTATTTATTTATTTATTTATTTATTTATTTATTTATTAATTAGTGGTTAAGGCCACATATTTCTGCCCAATGGCTAATCGTGGCCACAGCAGGGATATAAAATCAAGTCCAGCCAATCGTATATACCCATTTTGCCCATTTTAGAGGGCTTCCACCCCAGGCATTGGTTACCGGGGTCTATTTTACCAATAAGCAGAACTTGTTTACCATACTAAACAAGCGCTGCTTCGCTTTCCGGAGTTCCCATGGGTGGGGGGCGGGGGGGGGGGGGGGGCTTATAAGTTACCTTTTCCAGAACCTTATTTTCCTCTATGTCAGTTATAGAGTGTTTGATAGACGCCAACATGTTTAATGTGTAATCCCGCCTTTCTGTGTAAACTACTACAATTATGATTCGCCCTGCTCGTTTGTGCGTAGACGTTTCACCATAGTAATCGCGTCATAAAAACACTTGTGCAGACAGGTTTGAAGAGGGTTAAATACACAAATTTTTCTGATATTTATATATTATTAACACGAGAAAATGCCAATGTGCTTTTTTCTTTATTTCTTTGGGGCTGGGAGTGGGGTGGGGGAATTTGTGTGTATAGACGTCCCTGTAAATATCATTATATCTGTGGGGGGGGGGGGGGAGGGGGGTTGCATACGGGATTAACTGCCTCATAAGTCTACATTGGCTGGGTTTTGTAACCTTATGTTCTAAATGTTCCATTGTGTATTATCGCATAGAAACATGGCACGTTAATAAAATACTCACTAGTACAGAGGGGGGGGGGGGGGGGGGGGGCGGCAGGGGGGGGGGGGGGGTTGTCGCAAAAAAATGTCAGGATAGAAGGTCCAGGTGGGTGGGTGAGTCCGATACCCAAAGTGCAGTTTTTGCCGGTGTCATGCAATTTTTTGCCAAATATCATTTTACAGACAAGTAATTACAACCAAAGTGAATTCAAGTGCTAAGATTCATAACTTAGAACAGCATAGAGCATTGATAATGTGCTGGGGGCTCCATGTCAGGATTCCCCCCCCCCCCCCCATGTTTTACACTTCATTAGGGGGTGGGTCCTGATCTGGGTCTGGCAAAAATTTGCAAAACAAAAAGTGATTCCCAGCTATTTGGTCATGATTTTCACTCCTTTATATTTCTACTTAGGCAGTCTGCCTCTTATTAGTACTTTATTAGTCTATTATTTGATTCTTCTGTGAGCCTCAGGGTTTTTGCATATTCCATGTATAGAATAATTGGAAAGATTGATAGAATAAAAATCTTGATTGTGGAAAACGTGTATAATTTCAAGGTAAATATGATTATAGTGACACTAACATAAAAAAATAAATAAGAGGCAATTCATCTCAGATAAGCCACCCTGGCATGGGTCAAAGAACTTCAGTATTAGGTCTCTCTCAGATCAGCTGTTCAAACAAAACATTTAACCGAAAAGTGATGAAATGAAAAACAACTATTTCGTGTGGACAGTTGAAGATATCCAGGTGGGAACAATATATTTTGGGCAGGGCTTCTTGGTGGTTGGATTCGACTGGTGCCTGAACAGCATAGACATGTTGTACATCGGGGTAAGGGTTGTATTGCTTGGAACATGAATGGATGTATATCTGCAATTCAGTTGGTGGAGGCGGGTTTCAGTGGTTACCTGGGGGTCTGATGCTGCATTTCCGTTGTGGCTTTATATGCAGTGAGATTGTTTTGGGGCCACATGTGGCTAGGGATGCCTTAGATGCCCAAGAGCAGGGTTGGGATATCGGACAAGTTGGTTTGCGGCACCTTTCATGTTTGGGAAAAGTATTTATTCATTTTTTTTTTTGATTTAGGTAATTTGAATACTTCGTTAAACAGATTTTATAAATTGAGGGGGTGGGGGGGGGGGGTGGGTCCCCAATTGTCTTTGGGGAAAAAACTGTGCGGGAGGGTGGGTGTCAAAGACATGACTGGCAAAATTTTGCATTCCGGGGGTGGTGGGTCCCAAAAATTGAAAATATAAAAATTTCCACCTCGTATCCGTAATTTTTTGCCTCACTCCCCCCCCCCCCCCCCCCAGACCCCCCGACCCGACCCCCCCCCCCCACACACACACCTGACTAGTATTATAAAATTGAGTGTTCATGATTTTTGTTGATGAAATACGAGGATGTAAGACAATGTTGAAAAAGAATACCTTTGGCTCTTTTCCAACAGTGTATTACATTCTGGCACTTCATCGGCTTAACCCATTATCAAACGAATCGATCACATCCGCCCGAGGAAATTTACAAAGCAAGCAATTGAAAAAAATAAATAATTTTCAAAAACATTCACCAAAGCCATAACGTGTGGCCCCTAATTGGAACGACCTCGTCGTGGAGACACTTATATGGTTTCGTTGAAATTTTGTGAAAGATTTTAAAAAAAAACAATAATCGAATACTTGATTACTATGGTAAACACGCTCTCTTTTCACTGGACTAATGGAGCTCCGTAATCAACCACTGGTATGGGAGTCTGCTGGAGTGGACATCCCTGGTGTGAACGATTGACTAAACTTGACTTTATACCTTTGTAGGAGGTGGGGGGGGGGGGGGGCGGGGTATCATTCAGCCATAGATGATGAAAGAGACACCCATAAACAAATAGTGTTACTTTACAGTACGTGGATAGTGTATTATCACTAAATCACGCGCGGAGTGGAGATTCCATCCATGCAATAACTACAAATTTGTTGCAAAGCATAACAAACACAAGCAAAGTTCCAGCCAATGGACCTCCGGGTTAAACCCGGAGGTCCATTGGCTGAAACATTGCTTGCGTTTTTTGTCCATATGTACAGAATTTGAAAGGAATACTTTGGGTGATAACTCCACTCCACGGGTGATTTAGTTACAATCCACTCTCCACGTACTGTATCTCCTGTCTTCAAATCAATCTGGCATGCAGAAGAAAAAATCATTCTAAACGATCATGACAACTTAACCCTTCACCCAACACAGTCTTTTTTAAAAACAAATTACATTTCACATTTTCGAAAACAAATTTCACAATTTTTCAATAAAACCATACAAATATCGATAGCTTTAGAACCAGCTCGACGAGCCAGTTCTAATAATTTCCATATTTATATGGTTTTATTGAAAAACTTCCGAGATATTTTTGGCTGTGGTAGGCTTAACCTGGTTAATTTTATCGCCGTTTTTGACCGTTATGTTAGGTAAAGGGTTAAAGATTTCAAAACTAAAAATAAAAATACAACTCATGAGGCCACTAGGTTGGGCTGTCTACCCACACCATGAATTGTTTGTTACTCAAGATAGTTGTGGACTACAGAGAAACTACAGTTGCACGTTGAAATATTAATTGGTCAAAACCCTAATAATGAATATGGAATCTTCCAGCTGCTGTTATTGAACTAATGTGGAAGATACCAATAGGGTTTTAAGGGTTTAAACCATAGAATTTTCGGAAATTGCTCCAGAATACTATTTGTTGTATTGAAATGAAGAAGAAGCCCTCACTTATTAAGTTAATTTGGAAAAGATGAAGTAACCCGCCGCTTTTTATAATTCAACGCCACATTCACCACAGAAAGCAACACGACCCTCATTAACAAGTTAAGTTACTTGTCAGAGTTAACTAAAACAGAAAGAATACTGAAGGACCAATGCTGCCCTGTGTTCAGGGGGTCTGACAGCTAATTTACTGAACAAGGCTATTTTGTCAGAATAAACCCTTTATTTAGCTCTAGCTCATCTTAAAACTTCAGTAACAATTTGTTTGATGGGGCATACGCTATTGCCAAGGAGAAAAAAAAGCATAAACAAAAACAAACCAAAATCCCCCCCCCCCCCCCCAAAAAAAAATAACAATTATAACGGCGTTTTGTGCATAAAGCCGGAGAGAATTAACCATTTACTTAACCCTATACCCAACGCAGGACGATACCAAAATTTATTATTTTAAATATCATTTTTCAAAATTTTTCAAAAAAATTCAACAAAACCATATCATGTGACCCCTCGCTGGAACGAGCTCGACGAGCTCGTTCCAACGAGGGGTCACATGATATGGTTTTTGTTAAAATTTTTTGAAAAATAATATTTTTTCAGCTGCTGAATTTGCAATACGCGGGCGGATGCGGGCGATTCGTTAGGTAAAGGGTTAACAATGTAATTTCCAAATTGACCAGTTTGAAAAATTATTTTTCAACAAAATTCAACAAAACCATATTTTGTGACCCCCCCCCCCCCCCCCCCCCCTCATTGGAGCGATCTCACTGAGGGGTGACATGAATGATAGGGTTTTGTTGAAATTTTTGGAAAAATAATATTTAAAATAATAAATTTTGATATCGTCTGCGTTAGTTTAAAGGGGTTAACCCCTTCGGTATTTGTCGTTTGATCATAATACAATCGCTTTATTTCAATCAGATAAAAACAAAGGATAAAGTTAACCAGGGATGACATTAAAAAATTCAGCAATCTGTTTGTAAGTCGTCTGACATCATTTAAGAAAACGAATGCCCAGTCAGCGGCGTAGCCACGGGTGGGAGGGGGATTGGGAGACTCGTTCTCCCCACTTTTTTTGGAAAATGCCAACCGTATATATACAGTACGTGGAGAGTGTATTATCACTAAATCACCCATAGAGTGGAGATTCCACCCAAACAATAATTGCAAATCTGGTGCAAAGCATAACAAGCCCAAACAAACTTCCAGCCAATGGCCCTCCGTGTTAAAGTTAAACCCGGGGGGTCCACTGTCTGAAACATTGCTTGTGTTTTTTGTCTGTATGTACAGAATTTGAAATGTTACGTTGAATGATAACTCTACTCCAAGGGTGATTTAGTTACAATCCAATCTCCACATACTGTAGATATATGCCTGAAATACCACGCACTGGTCCATGCGCTCTCATCCTGATATTGTTGGGTCATTTTGCTTTCGTCAGTCATTCACTGTCATTTTGCTACAGTTATTCCTTTACTTTCTGGATATTCAAGTATTCAAATAGTACCAAGGGTGCTATTTTGTATGAAAAGTTAATTGTGTTTCCCGGAGAAGACCCCAAGCTTTCACATATGAGAGATGAGCACTCTTAAGGTGGTGAAATGACGAGGGGACAAAATATTTTTCGGCTGCGATTGCGCAGTGGGAAAATATTTTATGCCTACCGTCATTTAGCATGACTTAGTTCAGTGATGCCATTTATACATACAGTACGTGTGGAGTGTATTATTATCACTAAATCACCCGTAGAGTGGAGATCGCACCCAAGCAATAATTGCAAATTTGTTGCAAAGCATACCGAGCACTAGCAAAGTTTCAGCCAATGGACCTCCGGGTTAAACCCGGAGGTGCATTGGCTGAAACATTGCTTGTGTTTTTTGTCCACATGAACAGAATTTGAAAGTGATACGTTAGGTGATAACTCCACTCCACGGGTGATTTAGTTACAATCCACTATCCAAAAATTGTATACATAGTAATATGAATAGAAAAACTGATAATTATATGTTTAAAACGTTTATCTTAGACCCAATTTTCTTGAGATAAAATAAAACTCCCACTTCAATCACTTTACAGACAAACCCATCAGTATCAAATTGAAACTGAGATTAATGTTTTCTCTCCTTCAAAACACTGACTTATGACCTCTCTTCGAGCTCGTTCCACTGAGAGGTTATAAGCTCTGCCTTGAATGGAAGCAATTTTAAACTACAATGTATGAACAATTGCTGAGCTGTCTGCGCACTTATTTTTAGACGCATCTGACCTGTTCAGTAGGCGATTTATTTATTTATTTATCTATTTATTTATTTATTTATTTATTTATTTATTTATTATTTATTTATTTTTTTATTTATTTATTTATTTATTTATTGGTGATTAATGTCACATATTTCTGCAGAGTGGCTGATCATGACCACAACAGTTTTACGGGTGGAGGAAGCTGGAGTACCCGGAGAGAACCACCGAGCAACGGCGAGTAACTGTCAACTCCCCAACATCCTAACTCCACATAAGCAGGGTTACCATTGGTTGAAGACAAGTGCACCATCGACGTGCAGTACGCCTTAGTACACAACGTCACAGTGCCCCCACGAAGGCAATGGGAGTGAAGTGTCTTGCCAAGGACACAGCGCGATTGCCGCAGGTGATATTCGAACTGAGGACCTCTCGGCTTGCAGCCTGCACCTCTACCTACTGAGCCACCGCGCCCTCGGTGGATGGTTTAAAAAAATATGAAGATTTCTGTTTAAATTACGGACGAAACTGATGATCTGAAAAATAGACTGGTGGTAAAATAATTTTAGCTTATCCAAGTAATATAAAAATTATAGCGGTTTACCCCCCCCCCCCCCCCCCCCGCCCTCCACACACACACACACACAAGCTATCAGAAGAGGGGTTAAATAATTTAAAACTGAAATTTATTCTAAAAGGCAAAATAATCATGGAAAAAATGTTTAAATATAAAATCGGGTAAACCATGTACGAGAATAGTGAATTTTAAACATTTGAGACCTGAAGAAACCATTAGTGAACAGACTTTATCATTTGCGCTTCGCCAAACTTCAAAATCAGAAGTAAGGCGTATTGGAACAAGAGACAAACCAGAAGAATGATTTAAATACAATACTCGAATAAATTCCATTTCGACTTGCTTACTTCCTTGCAGTTTACATTTGAAATGTGTTTTCATACTTCGCTGTTTGGAATGTGGCCTTCATGACAAACATACGATGTCTCCGGGGATTTCGGAAGGACTAAACTACGATAACCATAAAAGTTTGCTTTTCAGTTTTTGCCTTCTGTCTGAATTGGTTCGTCAACATGTGACACTTTATGTCTCGTGTTTAATGGTGGGTGGTTTCACAATTTGACACTGTTGCAGCAAGACCCTTGCTGCAACCAAGAGCGTGGAAGCTTTATCGTCGCCTGAGTGCTAGAATGTCCTACAGTATGTAGAGAGTGGATTGTAACTAAATCACCCGCGGAGTGAGGTTATCACCCAAACTATAACTTCCAAATTTTGTACATATGGACAAAAAACACAAGCAATGTTTCAGCCAATGGACCTCCGGGTTTAACCCGGAGGTCCATTGGTTGAAACTTTGCCTGTGCTTGTTATGCTTTGCAACAAATTTGCAATTATTGCTTGGGTGGAATCTCCACTCTGCGGGTGATTTAGTGATAATACACTCTCCACGTACTGTATGTCCCACAGGGAACATAGGACATTCTAGCACTCAGACGACGATATGCCAACAGGAGACAACTGCCCATGATGTCTCGCCGATAGGGTGGACGAATACATGAAGTGCCCTCCTTGTGAGACAGGTTGCTGATCCACGCTAGGGAGTGTATGTGTCGTGAGGGGTGTAAGTGGCAAAGACTCCTGCTGAATTTCTAGTTCACGAGGCCCCCACGCGAAGACAACAGATTTTTTTTAGGCAAGTGTTGTCTTCACGTGGGGCCTCGTGAACAGGACATCTACATGTAACAGATACAGCATGACTATTCTGACTTATTTAAATCCCCATGCAAATACAGCTTAACGGGTTCCATTCTTCAACAACGCGACGACAACAGTACGAATAATTAATGTTTATTTAACCCGTTACTCGACGTGACTTCCTTAATTGGCGTGCGCTTTGAAACGAAAATCGCCATTCACATTTTATGATTTCTTCTCGATTTTGTCTCAAAAACATAGATTCACTATGAATGGTCAAAATTATATGTTTGAGAAACAAATGAAAATATTCAGAGCTGAAAATGTTTTTGACAAGTGTCGTCCTTTTATTCGTGGTGGATAAGGGGTTACATTTTCTGTTCTTGTCTTCATTAACAAGCCTAAGACTACTTATAGATGTTTCTGGTTAGCAGTCTATCATTAATAATAATAATAATAATAATAACACTTTGGCCGGCCGCTGATTTGTCACGGTTCTCCGGTGAGAAGGCCTTGATTAGCCGTGTTTTCCCAAATGCATCCTTATCCCCACACCTCTTCTCCCATCCTAACACTCTGAGGCGATTTGATTGATGACATCCCGTGTCCCATTCTTCCTAATCTCCCCTATAAGTGTACTAACCCCCTTCTTTGTGTCACCCACTAACTACATGTCCTTCATTCTCCCATCCCACTTCCCCATCATAATCCTGATGATTGTCAAATCGTGCACATTCTTCAGCACGTGGAACGCATATGCCCAGTACACCAGTTTAACTCTTCATACCTTAACCCCTGGGGGGGGGGGGGGGGAGGGGGGTATTGTAAAGCATATAATTTATAGCAACATGAAGAAATCTATTTTGTATTCAAAACGAGGTTCAGCAATAATTTAATCCTACAGCCCCATAAGGCTGTAGGATTAACCCTTTACCTAACACAGTTTTTAAAAAAATTAATTAAATTTCATATTTTTCGAAAAAAATTCTCCCATTTTTTTAATAAAACCATACAAATATGGATATCTTTAGAACCGGCTCGACGAGCCGGTTCTAATGATATGCATATTCGTACGGTTTTATCGAGGCATTTGTAACATATTTTACGCTGTGGTAGGCTTATTTTGGTAAATTTCCTGGCCGTTTTTTTGCCGCTATGGTAGATAAGGGGTTAAATTATTACTGTTCCTTCTTAGCGATTTTTGTGTCTGTCATCTTGTCATCGAATGCTACTATTTTGTTTCCGCAAATAATTATTCCTAACTGTTTGAACGGTTAAGATCATGTTGGCAATATTTCTGATTTGAACGTCCGATGTGTTCAAATCTTTAGCTCGCACGTTTTCGTTGAATGTGGAATTACTTCATTCCGCCTCGCGTCGTGGAGTATTCTTTTACGAATAATAACAATCGAACCCAAGTCGTACCACCCCTACTCGTATGGGAAGCAGGGGTCCGGGAGCAGCGTTGGGTCGTCGTGGGAGGCAACTTCTCCTTTACTGGTATAATAGGAGCCGGTAACTTAAACCCTGGGATGAGAGTCTTCTGAAAATAATTCTGAACCTTTAGTTGAACTTAATGTGAAACTCTCAGATGACGAAAGTGACCGTAATAAATAAAAAAAAAGAAAAGATATCAACACCTGAATCACCCAGGTTTTCTATATACTTTCTGTTGGTGATATCTGAGTATGTGCTATGAAATTATGTGGGTATTTGGTGACTTAAAGGAGAGGGTTAGTATGCTTATCGGAGAAATTTGGTAGATTTTCATCAAACAGTTCGTTTAAAAGAGTTGAGTGGAGAAGAGATGCGTGGGTATAGGGAAGCACATGGTTAATCAAGGCCTTCTCACCGGAAGACTGCGACAAATCAGCGGTCGACCAAAGTGTTTTTATTATTATTATTATAGTAGGAGGAATGTGGAGCAAAAACTCAAACCGATTAACCATTTACCCAACGCAGACGATATCAAAATTTGTGATTTTAAATATTATTGTTTCAAAAATTTCAAAATATTTCAACAAAACCATATCACGTGACCCCTCATTGGAACAAGCTCGACGAGCTCGTTTCAATGAGGGGTCCATGATATAGTTTTGTTGTAATTTTCAAAAAAATAATATTTTTTCAATTGCTGAATTTGCATATTACGCGGGCGGATGCGTCGATTCTTTTGGTAAAAGGTTAAGAACTTACTCCTATCTAGTGGAAAAAATACAAAAAGCAGAAACATATCTTCAAGAAATTGCCCATTTCCCAACATTTCTGTGTACATTTTTCCTCAAATCAGTTCACTGAAAACTGACGGACGCTTCAGTTCTTCCGAGACCATTGCCACACAAACGCGACCCCTGCGGCACTAAGGGCTTTTTGACAGGACTCACGCAAATACAACCCCTGTCAAAAAGCCACTAGTGCAGTAGCAAATGCAATCGAGCCTCCTTTACATGTTCGGATTCATTAGGATAGGGCAACCCAATTTTTTCATCAAATACATATAGCTAATGACTCACTCATTGGAACGACCGAAACAAGCAAGCTTCTTCCAACTTGAGGCCATACGCAAAATCTTTGAGGGAAAAATGAAAATTTTTAATAATTCCAGATTTTTTCAGGCAAGTGTTGTCTTTTATTTGTGTTAGGCAAATGTTTAATTGATAATTAAATGTTGATTAAAAACTTTCAGTGATAATTTTGTGTTCATCAAAAATGAGGGTGTGGGATTCATGATCTGAAACAGTGGGGTATAGCTCCTACACCCCCCCCCCCCCTCCCCTCCCTCCTCTCACACCTCAACTGTCCCGACAGAGATTAGCAATTCCCAACTACATCGTTAATTATCTCGTATATGCTATTGTCCTGACACCATCGGAAAAGGTCCATCGACGACAATGGGAGGGTGATAATTAAATTTGTTGGTAATAGTTTACCCAAAAGGAGTACATTGGGATACGGCAGCTGCTTCGACCAAAAATATAAATACTCTTTGGAAATATATAATAGGCTGTAATAAAAAATCATTTTGTCAAGGCTGTTGTGTAACTGACACCAACATTACTTGTTAGGCAATCAGTAACAAGCGATATTTTATCACAATTCGAACAAGACAAACACGTGGCAGGTATAATAGGAGATAATTGAGAACTATGGCTCCGAACCTCCATGACAAAGATCGAAGGTGAATACGAAGTACATATTTCCTCTGAGTGAGTCTCAGCACTTGTCAGCCCTTTACCCAACGCGGACGATATAAAAAATTATTTTTTTAAATATCATTTTTTTTTCAAATTTTTAAAAAAATTTCAACAAAACCATATCATGTGAACCCTCGTTGGAACGAGCTCGACGAGATCGTTCCAACGAGGGGTCACATGATATGGTTTTGTTGAATTTTTTTGAAAAATAATATTTTTTCAACTTCTGAATTCGAATATTACGCTGGCGGATGCGGCCGATTCGTTGGGTAAAGGGTTAGTAACGTGCAAGCTCTGATTATGGGAGCTCAGTGGCTCAGTGGTTGCAGCACTGGACTTCAAACCGAAAGGTTCATGGTTCCCGAATGCCTATGTGGGGGCACGGGCACGGCACTTAATCCCGAATTCCTACGCGGGGACACGGTGTCGCTGTGTACTAAGGCGTACAACACGTCGTACAACACGTCGATGGTGCACCTGCCGTCAACCAATGCTAAGTCTGCTTGTGTGGAGTTAGTCCGCTGGGGTCTGACAGTTGCCCGGCGTTGTTCGGTGGTTCTCTCCGGGTACTCCGGCTTCCTCTACCCGTAAAACTGTCCGTCACGGGGTGACCCTGGCTGTCGAATGTGTGTTAAACTCAAATAAATAAATAAATAAATAAATAAATAAATAAATAAATAAATAAATAAATAAATAAATAAATGTGGGGACACGGTGGCGCTGTGCACTAACGCGTACTGAACGTTGATGGTGCACTTATCTTCAACCAATGCTAACCCTGCTTGTGTGGTTTTAGTACGTTGGATAGTATGACAGTTGCTCGCCGCCGTTCGGTGGCCCTCTCCGGGTACTCCGGCTTTCTCCATCCGTAAAACTGTCCAACGCGAGGCGACCCTGGCTGTTGAAAGTATCGTTAAACCCAATAAATAAATAAATAAATAAATAAATAAATAAATAAATAAATAAATAAATAAATAAGCTCTCATTCTAGCTTTAATATTGAATACTCTTGTATTTTACATACGCCAAGTGACCAGCGGAAAGTTTCTGTTGAGGTTAAAAATAGTTTCAGGAGTGGGTGGGTGTGGTCATACCACCAATTATTAGCCTCGTCGGAAAAAGTGCGATCATCTGATATTACTCAGTAACAAGGGCGTCGCAACGATGACCAATTGAGGGTGGGGTGTAAACTTGATTTGTCCAGACTGTAATGACTATCAAGTCTCGACTAATAAAATATTCCAAATACATCATGAAGGCGTGGCTTCGTAGAAGGGATGCCTTGATGATGTAGTTGGAATGTTAGTGAATCAGGATAAAGGTTCAAAAGAATTCTTGGAAATTTATTGGTGGATAAATAAAATATACATCTAGTAGTCGCGACGTAAAGTCTTGTTCGATTAACACCTTTCTCTAAACTGATTATTCTTGTCCCCAGCAACTCGAATCGGGTGGTACCGATATCGGGGGGGGGGGGGGGGTACGGTGGATCAGTAGGTAGAGGCACAGGCTGCAAGACTAGAGGTCCTCGGTTCGAATCCCACATGTAGCAACCGAATTATGTCCTTGGGCAAGACACTTCACCCCCATTGCCCACGCGGGGACACGGTGGCATGGCATTGTGTACTAAGGCGTACTGCACGTCGATGGTGCACCTGTCTTCAATCAATGCTAACCCTGCTTGTGTGGAGTTAGTATGTTGGGGAGCTGACAGTTGCTCGTCGTTGCTCGGTGGTTCTCTCCGGGTACTCCGGCTTCCTCCACCCGTAAAACTGCCGTGGTCATGATTAGCCATTGTGGTGCAGAAATATGCGACATAAAACACCAATAAATAAATAAATAAATAAATAAATAAATAAATAAATAAATAAATAAATAAATAAATAAATAAATAAATACGATCTCCGAATTGTATGCGAGACTGTGACATTAGTACAAGTATGAAATCTGGGGTCAATACTATAAATTTTGTACAATTGTATTTTCTAGAATTGTATTTCTAATTACGACTTTAAATGGGTTAAAATGAACGATTAGCATTTTCAAAGATTTGGCAATTTGCCAATTGGCAAATTGCGATATCTTTTAAAATGCTAATGATTCTCTTTAGTCAGTTATATTAATAGGTAGAAAATACAATTCAAGAAATACAATTGTAAAATTTTTAGAGTGTTGGCTCCGGGTCTGGTAAGAAAGTATCATTAACCCTTTACCCAACGAATCGCCCGCATCCGCCCGCGTAATATGCAAATTCAGCAGTTGAAAAAATATTTTTCAAAAAATTTCAACAAAACCATATCATGTGAGCCCTCGTTGGAACGAGCTCGTTCCAGCGAGGGGTCACATGATATGGTTTTGTTGAAATTTTTTGAAAATTTAAAAAAAATGATATTTAAAATAATAAATTTTGATATCGTCTGCGTTGGGTAAAGGGTTCTATATCTAAGTCTCAAATCCAGATGAGAATGTCCCGACTGGGAAATTATTTGGAGGGGATGTCACAATCCCTCATCCCTCAATGGCATCCATGTTTAGCGGCGATTGAAGTCGAGTTGGACGCAGACCAGAAGATATATAGTCACATGGAAAACCTAGGGTTTCCATGTTTACAAAACGGATATGGCTCTCTCACATCCGTATAGAAATACAGCTCTCACAGGTAGTAAGCCGCTAGTTCGGTGATATGAGTCGGTCAGGCTACAAATTTTGTCGCGACAGTTGGCAATGTCGTGATAAAAGGTGCGACAGTGAGGGCTTTTTATCACAGCATTGATTGGAGGTGGGTCGGGGACTCATCCCCGTCGTATATCGTCATGAAAATCGACTTTTGGTAAAGTTATCTCCCTTGAAACAATTAGACGAGCGAGGAAAGTCCAATTAACCCTTTACCTAACGTAACGGCCAAAACCGGCCAGCGCTATTCTCAAAAATCGCCAATTACATTCCATTATTTTTTCATTTTTTGTCTCTAAAACATAGGTTATGACCCCTCATTGGAACGAGCTCGTCGAGCTCGTTCCAATGAGGGGTCATAACCTATGTTTTTGAGACAAAAATGAAAAAAAATAGTTATTCAAGAATTTGTTTTGCAAGTGTCGTCTGCTTTTCATGTTAGGTAAAGAGTTAAGAAGGAAGTAAATATTGAGAGAACACATATAACATCAGTAGAAAATAAAACCAAGTTTCCTTTGGTTACTTTTTATAAACGAAAATAACAGACAGCTCTCCCTCGTTTATTAAAAGTTACAAAAGGAACCTTGTTTTTTTCATTGCCAGCCACTTGGAAGTAACTTCTTCACAGACAATCCGTCATTAAGAATATCTGTCAGTATTACACTTACCAAACACTAAGTAATCGTCTACTTTGACTCTTAGTTTAGCGAATGTGTTTTTAGAAGAAATTTACAAGATTTTATTCATCCCAGGAGAAGTATTAGCAACACTTTTATAATAATGGAAATGACAGTGTCTGTATTATATGTCACGATGCGCACACCCTTGATACAATGAACAGAAAATAGTTACAAAACATCAAAAGAAGGTGAAAACACCGTATTCTTATTTTTAAATGGCTTTTAACATAGAAAATATTGAAACTGTTTGGTAAACAAAAAAGTAAAAGACCAGCTTTTGTGTTGATAGCACTCAACAGTAAAATGCCAGAATCATATCGGTGATACAAATCAGCTAACATTTTCAAAATTTCAGTATTTATGTGAAATTTCCATACCCTCAGTGTTAAATTTACTGACAGCTTTGGGAAATTATGGGGACCAGATAACTTTCCTATAAATCTCTTCCAATGAACCGAATTGTCTGCCATGGGTCACATGTCATCGTCCGGGAAATGGTTATAATGCATTGTAAACGTTGGCAGAAAATAGAATATGCAGGCCTGGAAATAAACAATCGTTTAGGTTATGGGTAACGTCAATCGTAAAATACGCGAACAGACGACAGGTTACATACAACATAAAATTATAAAATTACTAATCTCGCATGTTTTATCAGAAAGTCTTGCCAATCTTTCCGTACTATCTCGAATAAAAGGTTGAGTATTACATCCATATATGAATCAAATGGCATGATGTTTCCATTTTAAACAATGTCTGCCAAAATAAATAGCAACAACTAACGTGCGATCTCGCTTTAGCGAGATCACACGTTATTTGTTGATATTTGTTTTGGGAAAAATCACGTTTTGGTTCCGCTCTACAGTTTCGCACTATTGCAAAGGGGTTCATTCTAAACATTTATTTAATCTTATTTGTTTTATAAGGATTGGCGAACGAGTTATGCAACTTCTATTAATGCCTCCCCTTGGCCCAGTGGCGTAAGTGTGTGGGATGACCTTCAAAGCGGCAGCTTCGTGGCCTAGCTCTTCTCGAATACTACGAAGGGATCTTTAGCCTGCACAGAGTGTGTCTCTCTCCGCACAGAGAACAGCCATTTTACGTCCCACCCTACAGGACGGTACGCTGTTGATGCTGACAGAGACTGTTCGGACACCTCGAGAACTTTCCCCGACCGGGGATCGATCCCGGGACCTCTGGCATGAGAGACCATCCACTCGGCCACCACTCTCATTCTAAACATAGGACACATGCTGAAACTAATGCCATGTAAATTGGAGATATATTTTTAGTATCAGATATATGATTACATTAGGCTGTTTGTTGGACAAGAGAATTTGAAGTTTTGGTCACAGAGTTGGAGTCTGATCCACAGGGGTAAATTACCAGAGGAATTATGGGAAACAGTGGCTTCAAAACAATGACTATTTTTGAAATATCAGTTTTAAACGGAGTTGTTACCAGGAATATAACTAAAAATGAGACGGAAACGTACAATTTTTTTGGTCACATTTTAGAAGCAGGGAGTTATATATGCTCCAGGGTTAGGTAAATGGAGGTAGTGAGAAAATTCGTCTTTTAAGGCTGCTGGGTGGCTGAAAATAACAGGTATAGGCATTTATTTCATGCAATTTTGCAGGTTGAAGTGTTGCATTTGAAAATAAATTATTTCACCTACATTCACATTGTTTATTTTTACTTAGTCAGATAGTGTTATAAGTGTTTAGTGGATTTTGGAAATGTAATACATGTTATGGGTTAGATACCTACGTTAAAGAATATTCGCATCTGAAGAGAGTGTGTGGCATGTCATTTTTTGCCTGGAAAATGTGGAACCTGTTATTTATTTAGGCGGAAATCCCATTTAGACGTAAAAACAGGATGACTGTCGTAGCAATAACAGTGAAGGCGGAGATGATCACAACACTTTTTATTTATTTATTTATTTATTTATTTATTTATTTATTTATTTATTTATTTATTTATTTATTTGTGTTTACGGTCACATATTTATGCACAGTGGCTAGTCGTGACCGTGACAGTTTTACGGGTGGAGGAAGCTGGAGTACCCGGAACGAACCACCGAGCATCGACGAGCAGCTGTCAGCTCCACAACATTCTAACTCTGTTCAAGCTCCGCTCTAGCAGGGTTACAGAGGTTGAAGACATGTGCACCATCGACGTGCAGTACGCCTTAGTACACGGTGTCATCGTGCCCCCGTGCAGGCAACCGGGATAAAGTGCCTTGCCCAAGGATACAACGCGGGTCGTCCCGAACGGGGATCGAACTCGGGATCTCTAGAATAGAAGTCCAACCGTGTATTACTGAGCCACCGCGCTCCCCACAACACCTTTTTTATTGATTGCCACTATGCTATATAACGTAACCTGCCAACGAGTTACGATATAAACCCTTTATTTCAAGACCTGAATATGATGCCGAAGTTTTGTATTGTGTCGAGAAACGCATTGAAGTTTTTCACGGGGTTGTTCTTACATTTTACGCTTGTTTGCGCAAAATAAGGACGTGATAGTTCATGAGACCTCGAACGTACTTGAAAAAGATGTAAAACTACTGAAGTCAGAAAGAAATACTCTCGAAGAGCATATTGGATATCCCTGCAGTTAAAGGATGGAGTCGGGTTGTAAAAAAATCAGTATTTCAGATAAGTCCCCAAACTTTCAGAAAATGATATCAAGTTGGACCAACATGCAGAGTAGGACAATTAAGCATTTCATCCGCACGGCATACTCAAGTTAATTGGCATTTGTTAATGTCGCGTGACAGGAAAACTTATAATATTAATGCAGTCGCATTACTATCTATTTACAACTATAGCTATCTCCGCTATTTAATTGAATCTTTAGTTAGCACCAATGATTCCATTTAGCGCAAGTTATGTTGCGCGCAGGTGTTTTGTTTTCTGAGAACGCCTGGGTTATATCGCGGCCACTCTGCAACCAATACTCATAATTAGTAAGAAGACCATGGAAAGCTTTCACCAGTGAAAACTCTTTGCCAGATATTGTGTTTTGGTTCCTTTGTAACTGACGTAACAATGACCATGTAACTCTATTCTGATTAGAAAAAAAACCCCAAAAACTTAAGGTTGCTGAATAAAAGCTGGCAGTTTAACAAAGGGGTTTAACGATTCGTGCCGTACCTTATCCGATATTAGATGTTTCAAACAAACCTCCCTTGTTAACCTCTGACACACCGGAAGTGCAACCTAATTTTCTCCAATCACTATGTTTTTCTCTTGTTTGTTTAACTATGAATTTAACCAATTATATCTTGTTTGACAGGGCTCACCGAGCCCTGTCAAACAAGTTATATTTGTTTAAATATGAAACTGTACTATGGGAAATATCTGCGGCTGAAAACATTGACATTTTGATATCACTGTACAGAGGGTTACACGACTGTGATAAATTTGAACCGTCAGAACTGGAACGACCATAGAATTATGGTATTAATAGGAAACGACATAAACGTTTTTATGCTATCAGGGCAAAAAAAAAAGAACTCAATTTGGTGATAAGGGATACACTTTATTGCTTATCGCCTTCAGTCTCGAAAATTATTTGACAAAGTGTAGCCAGTGAAAACAAGAATCTTACATAAATTACATGGTATAGAACAAAAAGCACCAAAAGAAC
Organism: Pictodentalium vernedei; assembly: GCA_031216915.1. Taxonomy (NCBI): domain Eukaryota; kingdom Metazoa; phylum Mollusca; class Scaphopoda; order Dentaliida; family Dentaliidae; genus Pictodentalium; species Pictodentalium vernedei. The sequence continues at coordinate 98,082,881 of CM062294.1, forward strand.
AGATCATATCCTTTATGGACCGATCTCAACACAAATTATTATCCACAATGTTAGCACCGAGCTGATGGGCGGCCACAACACGCCTTCACAAAGTGTACCAAAACGCAGCACCGAAAAACGTGCCGCAGCATGAAACAACATTGACTATGGAGGTTGGAGGTGGTTGTAATTTGAAAATTAAAACTTAAATAACTTGTGAACGTGCGACGATGAGAACACTTTTTCTGAAATGATGGCTTGGGAAGAACGGACTATTTGGCCGAATCACTTTACATGACTTTGAGAAAACCTTTACACTTCCGCGGAATACAGATAAAACAAAAGCATCGCGTCACGTGACAAATTAGTCCGACTTCACAAACCGTATTCATGTGCAACCAGCAGAAACTAACTGATAGCCAATTAAGGCGCAATGTACAGTTATCCACAGAAATACTGGAAACGTTTACCTTGCACTGTAGCATAAATCTGCCCGATGTTTCCATCAGCCTGACATATGCAACACAGACAAGCGGGTGTCAAATTGCCAAAGACGCAATATTCAAGAGGCTTTCTCTTATGGGGAGGAGGAAGAGGCAGTAACATTTTTCGACTTGTGATGCAATGCCACAACCTGCTCGCGGCGATGATTTACAATGTTAATTTCTCTCATAAATAGCATGCCCCCTCCCGTATTAAAAAGGGGTGTACCCTGTTAAGTGAAAAAAGTTAAAATGGACTACCCGCTCCATTGGAGTGAAATCGAGAACATATATAAAACTCCTGATCGCAAGTTGTGGTAGCATGCGGCGATGCTTATACCATTTTAATGGTGTGTTGAGCCCGTAACATTTCCAACAGAAATAACAGTTTCTGCTGGAAATGTTATGGGCTCAACACTCAACACAACCTAGAAACGCTAAAAAGCAGCCAACACCAGTTCACATTGATCATATCATCAATCGAAAAACGGGGAAAGAAACTTGGTTCACAAGCTTGCAGTTCGTCGGCGCTTGTCGGGTTTTGTGTTTTAGTCACTGGTGGCAATCACCTATACAAAACAGTACACTATAGTATGTCACCAAAATGGAGTTTTTCCGTCACCGGATCCAAACTGTTCACGTGCTAACCGTTGATGTTAAGAATATGCATTCGATCTAAAAGAGGAATGACAGGCAGACAACCTTTTCAACAATGCCATTTCCTTGCAGTGTTTTCCATCCGAAATCGGTACTATAATTTACTATATTGCTGTACAGTTCGTTCATATGCTGCAATAAATAAATCTAATTTCAAAAATTTTAAAGGGATTAACACTTACGCTGCCGAAAGTGACTATTGTCACCTATTTTATGATAATTATCTGTACGTTCTGATATGCGCAGATCAAACCTACCATCTGATTAATTGTTGGAAAGGGCTCAGAGAGCCCTTTCCAACAATTAATCAGATGATAGAGTTTCAGGTATGTCATAACTTTGATTAAACGTCCTCGCATACAGGCGTACATAGAGGTCCTCCATACATGGATAAAGTGGGCGTGGCAGTAAAAGGGATTAAAGTAACAATTCCCGCTCAACACACTCAGAACTCACTCAAGCTCAAAACTTTGCTTTGCATCCCCATAGAATTATTCCTTTGAGAACTCTGTGTACAATTATTTCGCCGAGGTATAAAGCACTTTAACCCTTTACCCAAAATAACGATCAAAACCGGCAGGCGCTCTTCATAAAAATTACCGTTCAATTTTCATTATTTTTTGCATTTTTTGTGTCAAAAACATAGTTCATGACCACTCATTGGAGCGATCTCGTTTTTGACGCAAAAGATAGAAAAAACATTAGTTATTCAAGAATTCCGTTTGCAAGTGAAGTCTGCCTCTCGTGTTAGGTAGAGGGTTAACTGATCTAGGTTAGTGGTATCAGTTATAAACATTGCAGCCCAAGGTCCCCGGCATTTTGTACCTGGTACACCATTTCAGTTCTTTCTGTGAAATCCTGTGAGCAGTTTTATACAAATCAGAGACAACACATATATTCCAATTCTCAATGAATCAAGAAGATTACAAAACTACAATATTGTGTCGTTTAATCTTGCATGTAATTGATTTGAAGAAGCTCATGTGAAAGGTGGCAGGAAATTAAAACGGTCCATCTATACTGTGCTCATGTTGCCAGTCGTTTTTCATTATATTCCCAGTAATACCCACATACACGGCGAGAGATGGGGAAATCCGAATTTTGAAACATTTTTTCGTTATCCAAATGTTACTGACTAGTTGAAAGCCGTCAAAGAACAAAGCGACATCTAGCCATCTTTTTAGTGGATTATTTCTTATGATAGGGGAGAGCTGTAGCTCAGTGGTGGACTGGTGGACTTCGGTGCTAGAGGTCCCGAGTTCGATCCTCGTCCGGGGCGACCCGCGTTGTGTCCCTGGGCAAGGCACTTTATCCCGGCTGACTACGTTGGGTCACGATGACGCTGCGTACTAAGGCGTACTGCACGTCGATGGTGCACATGTCTTCAACCGCTGTAACCCTGCTTGAGCCGAGCTTGAACAGAGTTAGAATGTTGAAGAGCTGACAGTTACTCGTGTACTGCACGTCGATGGTGCACATGTCTTCAACCGATGTAACCCTTTTTGAGCCGAGCTTGAACAGAGTTAGAATGTTGAGAAGCTGACAGTTGCTCGTCGATGCTCGGTGGTTCTCTGCGGGCACTCCGAATTCCTCCACCCGTAAAACTGTCACGGTCACAATTAGCCATTGTGCATAAGTATTTGACATTAAACACCAATATATAGATAAATAAATATATGAAAATGCTACATAAGTTGTAACATATCTCCTGTTATGGTCACAAATACGTTCGACATTGCACATATATACGCGCACTTCCCCGTGGGAGCTCGTCAAAATGGAGCACTGCTTAACTCTTTACCCAACGTAACGGCCCAAACCGGCCAGCGCGGTTCTCAAAAATCACCAATTAATTATCATTATATTTTCATTTTTTGTCTCAAAAACCTAGGTTATGACCCCTCTTTGGAACGAGCTCGGCGAGCTCGTTCCAAAGAGGGGTCATAACCTAGGTTTTTGAGACAAAAATTGAAAAAAATAGTTATTCAAAAATTTTATTTGCAAGTGTCGTCTGCTTCTCATGTTAGGTAAAGGATTAAGGTGGTAAAAAGGTGTGGTTTACCAGTACACTGAGGTCTTGGGTACGAGTCCTTCAAAGTGAACATCATAATTACAGTATGTGGAGAGTGGATTGTAACTAAATCACCCGTGGAGTGGAGTTATCACGCAAAGTATCACTTTCAAATTTTTGTACATATGGACAAAATTCACAATCAATGTTTCAGCCAATGGACCTCCAGGTTTAAACCGGAGGTCCATTGACTGGAACTTTGCTTGTGCTTGTTATGCCTTGCAACAAATTTGCAATTATTGCTTGGGTGGAATCTCCACTCTACGGGTGATGTCTGCACTAAACTGCATAATAAGTACAAACATTATTGTAGCAAACTACCCACTTGTGTCTATAGAACAGCCGTTTTTTATTACCATATACACATTAAAAACATTAATATTACTATTACATAAATAGAAATTATTACTATTCGGAACAAGATGGCATGGTTTCAAATCAAGAATACTTGATGTCCTAAATCCCCCTAAATACCTCGACATTCCCGCACTAAAACCAGAGATAAAAACATCTCCAATATGAGTAGAAAAACTCTGGAAAGCGTAAAACGCCAAGTACGAAATCAACATTTTCCGTGATATTTGACACAACTAATTTGTAAATCTCCGCGAAAAAGGAAAATAACCAAAAAGCCATAAAATATATGTACACATGCGTATGTTTGAAATTGTCTACGCCTGTTGAGTACGACAGCGAAGGCTAGAATGACATTTGCCACTTCCACGTTAGCATGTTTCACTGCTCATAAACACCCCTGTTTTCATTGGTTACCTTAACCAATATCACGCCTTCCATTCTACGATGTACCGTTAAGACAATTTTTCCAGCTAATTCACTGAAAACGCAGTGATAATCCAAGTTGCAAAAGGTTATAATTGACAAAAGTGGCACCTACGGTTTGTGGAGAGTGGATTGTAACTAAATCACCTGCGGAGTGGAGTTATCACCCAAAGTATCACTTTCAAATCCTGTACGTATGGACAAAAACACAAGCAATGTTTCAGCCAATGGACCTCCGGGTTTAACCCGGAGGTCCATTAGCTGGAACTTTGCTTGTACTTGTTATGCCTTGCAACAAATTTGCAATTATAGCTTGAGTGGAATCTCCACTCTACTGGTGATTTAGTGATAATACACTATACGTATTGTATAAACAAGTTAAGTCGCTAAATTTGACTCCGTACTTGTGTGGTGGTCTTGATATAGCCACAGAAACTTAAAGTGACATCATAACCCCCTAAATAAACACGCAATATATTTAAACTGTTTATGTTCATCCAGACTTGGGCATAGCACCTCTTGTGTTAACGGTGTGCCTTCTGAGTTTCCATAATGATTTAATCTTTCCGATGAAATTGGTCAGTTCGGACCGACGGTAAACACAAAAACTCGACTCTCTATTATTGATTTTGATATTTCTCTCTGCCAATAAAATTTTATTTACAACCTATCATTGGCATAATGTCGTTAAGTTGTTTTTCACCCTTCACCAAATTTAACGATCAGCGCTACTCACAAAAATAACTCTTCAAATTTTAATATTTTTTTCAGATTTTGCCTCTGAAACATAGCTTACGAAACCATTTTGGAGCGATTCATTCCAACGAGAGGTCATAAGCTATGTTTTGGGGCAAAAACGAAAGCATCTTGTTATTCAAGACATTTTTTTTTCAAGTGCCGTCTTCTGGAGATGTTAATTTGGGGCCATAACTACGATCTTTGCAGATAGAAAACCCCAAAGGGGTCTAGATATTTAGGGAAAGATATTGACACTGTTGTTATCGAGTTACAGGGAAAAGGGTTAACCGTTTACCTAATAAATCGAAAGCATCCGCCCGTGAAATATACAAATTCATCAGTTGAAAAGAAATTCCAAAATTTTCAACAAAACCATATCATGTGTCTCCTCATTGAAACGAGCCCGTCGATCTCTTTCCAGTGAGGGGCCACATGATATGGTTTTGATGAAATTGTTTGAAAAATAGAAAAAAATAATCTTTAAAAATTAATAAATTTTGATTTCGTCTGCGTTGGGTGAAGGGTTAACTCTTTGACCCAACATTGTCTAACGCATTTTAGCTTTTGATCCCAAATTGGAAACCAAAAATTAAAAACTTTAATTATTGGAGCAAAAATGATGTGATTGTCGTTTTCTTGTCGCGTTAACTGAATGGGACTGAAGGAGACAAGGCACCGTCGCATCGTTTCCTTTCCCGTCTCCTCGAATGAGCCATTTCATGATTTCAAGTCAGTTTTGTTCGAATATTTTAAGTTTTTTTTAAATTTAAAATATTTTACGCTTATAGTTATTTTACTGATGTGGCATCACGCCTTTCAGTTTATTTTACTGATAAGGTAGAGGCAACAAGTACACGAATTGTACCAGTGGAAACGGCAGAAAGTGAAGCAATACACATTTTCTGCAGTAGCGAGTTCTGCTGAGTTGGTGTAATAGACCAGATGACTAATGCCTGGGCGGGAGACCACGACTGACAATTTTCGTCACTGGAAGAGTTACAGGAAAGTTAGCTCCCCTTAATTTCCTAAATCTTTTAGTAAATTTAACACTAAGGGAAAGGGAATTTCATATATAAATCGAAATTTCAAAATATTAGTGGATTTGTTTCATCTGTGCATTATTTACGTGTAGAGTAGTATAAAAATACAGAAGCTGGCTTTTAACAATTGTTTCCCAATCAATTACAGTACGTGGCGAGTGGATTGTAACTAAATCACCCGCAGGGTGGAGTTATCACCCAAGCTATAACTTTCAAATTTTGTACATATCGACAAAAACACAAGCAATGTTTCAGCCAATGGACCTCCGGGTTCAACCCGGAGGTCCATTGGCTGAAACTTTGCTGGTGCTGGTTATGCTTTGCAACAAATTTGCAATTATTCCTCGGGTGGAATCTCCACTCTGCGGGTGATTTAGCGATAATACACTCCCCACGTACTGTACAACGCTTGGATTTTAGTCTCTTGAAATACATTTCAAAACAAGAAAACGGCGTTTTCACCATCTTTTGATGTTCTGTAACTATGTTTCTGTTCATTATATCAACAGTGTTCGCATCGTGACATATAATACTTACAGACATTGTCTTTTCCATTAATATGAAAGTCTAGAAGGTGAGATTTCCTTTTTTTCCCGTGAAGAATAAAAAACTTGTAAATTATTGCAAACACACATTCGCTAAACAAAGAGACAAAGTGGACGTTTACTGAGTGTTGGTAACTGTGGTACTGATATATATTCTTAATGACGTATTATCTGTGAACTAGACGCTTCTAATTAGCTTGCCATAAAAACAAGTTTCCTTTTGTTACTTTTAATAAACGAAAACAACAGACCACTCAGAGAGCTCAGAGAGCTGTCTGCTGTCTTCATTTATTAAAAGTAACAAAAGTAAACTTGGATTTATTTTCTACTCATGTCATAGGAGTTTTCTTAACAATCACTTGCTTCCAAATTGAAGCTTTCGCCAGTTTGATAATTCCAAGGGAGATAACTTTAACGAAAGGAGAGTTTCATGACGAAAAAAGTCAGGGATGTGTTAACTCTTAACCCGCTGAGTATTTTCAAAATAGTTTTCATCAAATCTAGTCATGGCTGCTGTAAAGCAGCCATGACTAGATTTGATGAAAAATTAATTTAAATTTAATTCAAGAAATCATTAGTGAAAAAATCCGTTCGACTTACTGGAGGGAAATTTGATTAAATGAACCCAAATTATCCTCATTTCAGTGGCCAGAGAAATTAAATCTAGTCATGGCTGCTGTAAAGCAGCCATGACTAGATTTGATGAAAAATTAATTTAAATTTAACTCAAGAAATCATTAGTGAAAAAATCCGTTCGACTTACTGGAGGGAAATTTGATTAAATGAACCCAAATTATCCTCATTTCAGTGGCAAGAGAAATTATATCCTGGGCGGGAATAACCGCTAGCAGCAGGTAAGGAGTTAAAGTCCAAATAAACGAACAAACTGTTACAAATTAAACATATCAACACATATAATAAAAAGATGATTCCCAAGTGTTTTGAATGTATTCCAGAATCATCGTGACTACAAAGAAATTTTAGTTTTCGCGAGTGGCTAAAGGTTGTCTTTAAAAGCTCAATACTTTCTTACTGTCACTCGTGAGATAATTGTGGTATCTTTTTCAAAACAGACAGTAGGGATCTTCTATATATTAATTCTAAATTATGTATTTTTCTTCCAAAAACATATGACGACCCTTCACGGAAATGGGTTCAATGAAAATCCATCAGCTGTTCTGAATCCAAACTCAGAATTGCGTAGAGCTGACTGTTTTGTTAGTTAAACTATGAACAGATGGATTTAAGATTTGGAAATACAATATTGCCATTTTATTATGTTCAGAGGATTGCTGATTTTCATTCTGGCACCAAAATTGATTGTTATTTCAGTTGTTTAAACTTACTTATTCATGCAAAAGAAACCACATCAAACGACTTCTATGTCACGCTGTTTTTCTTTCTGCAGGCGACAATTCTTAGAAAGTTGTAACGTGGCTGTCAGCAATATGAACAAAAAAATCTGCAGCTTTCAACATGAATCTCTCAAAGGAATCTGAAAACTCATTGTCGCATCCTGTTTGAGGGTCAAGCTGGGGAGTTATTATAAATGTTGCTGGTGTGGGTGCAGTTCTTGGTGTTCTGGAGCCAATACAATAAAACTTTTACTATTGTATTTTCTAGAATTGTATGTTCTACCTATTAATACAACTGATTAAAATGTATTATTAGCATTTTAAAAGAAATGGCAATTTGCCAACTGGCAAATTGCCAAATCTTTGAAAATACTAATGGTTCATTTTAACTCATTTAAAGTCATAATTAGAAAATACAATTCTAGAAAATACAATTGTAAAAGTTTTATAGTATTGGCCTCTGGTCTTGGTTTTAGGATATTCACGAATCCAGGCCATACTAGGCCTTATATAATATTTGTATGCTGCGCAAGCCCTCATTGTGTTTTAAGATTATTTGTTTTGGCGAGCAAGTTATGCAACTTATATTACCTCCTCTCCTTGGCCCAATGGCGAGGGGTGTGTGGAAAGACCTACGTAGTGGCATCTTCGTGGCCTCGCTCTTCTCGAATACTACGAAGGGGTCATTAGCCTGCATGGAGTGTGTCTTTCTCCGTACAGAGGACAACCATTTTATGTCTCCACTTGGTACGGTACGCCGTGACAGCATCAACCCCACAACTGATGCTGACAGAGAGTGATCGGACACCCCGAGAACTTTCCCCGACCGAGGATCGATCCCGGGACCGCTGGCGTGAGAGATCAGCGCACTTATCCACTCAGTCACCACTCTCATCAAGCTCTCATTAGTTGTTAGCACCACGGTCGCAGTGGTGTAGCGGGGGGGGGGGGGGGGTGAGGAGGGCACATCCCCCATTTTCAGTCATCCCCCCACCCCTGTGATGTGGCCTAATTATTGATTTCACAACTTATAATTTATGGACACAAACAGACTCAGAGTCAAGGAAATTGCGGGATTTTTTGTCTTGCATTTCACATTTTTTTCCGGGGCAGCCCGCCCCACCCCATCCAGCGAGAGGGGGTGCCCCTCTTGTGCCTGCCCCATCTCGCCACTAAATGGCTCGGATGATGCTGGGCATTCTATTCTGTATGCCCCTAGTAGTTTAGCGATCTAAACTTAGCGGCTACCCCGCCCCCTACGTAGGGGGTAGCCGCTACATTCAGATGGCTGAACTAGCCCCCTTAGATATTACCCTTGCCCTCCCCCCCCAAAAAAAAAAAAGAAAGAAAATTGATATACTGGCTACGCGCCTGAACGTCCGTGACCTCAAACCCATCTGTCCAAAATCCAAAGTAAACTTATTTGGATGTTAACCACTGAACCGGCCAGCGCTAAACTAACTTAGATATTACCCTCCCCCCCCCCCCAAACTTTGATGCCCTGGCTACGCGCCTGAACGGCCGTGACCTCGAATCAATCTGTCAAAAATCCAAAGTAAACTTATTTGGATGTTAACCACTGAACCGGCCAGCGCTAAACTAACTTAGATATTACCCTCCCCCCCAAACTTTGATGTCCTGGCTACGCGCCTGAACGGCCGCGACCTCGAACCAATCTGTCCAAAATCCAAAGTAAACTTATTTGGATGTTAACCACTGAACCGGCCAGAGCTATTCTCAAAAATCACCAATTAATTATCATTATATTTTCATTTTTTGTCTCAAAAACATAGGTTATGACCCTTCTTTGGAACGAGCCCGTCGAGTTCGTTCCAAAGAGGGGTCATAACCAATGTTTTTGAGACAAAAAATGAAAAAAATTAGTTATTCAAATATTTTATTTGCAAGTGTCATCTGCTTCTCATGTTAGGTAAAGGGTTCAAACTGCATTTTCTGTCTCCGACAACAAATGGTCGAAACTAGATGTGTGGCCGCCAGAATGAGATTAAGAATATACACTAAAATCCGGTGTGTTAAAAAATCAACCCAAATTAACTGGATTGGGCGGATATGAACTCAATTGGGTTCATGTTCACTCAACCCAGTTGATGTGGGCTAATTTTTAACCCAACTGATTTTAGAGTGTACTCCACTGTCCCTGTGCATTGAACATTTGACTCTAAACACAGTAACAAAATCAAGATATGAGCTGCGTCTAACAATCAATTTATCAATCAATTGTCTAAAAGAATGTGTGTTAACGTTGAATAAAATGTTAAGCCTTTACCTAACATGAATGACAGACGACACTTGCAAATAAAATTACTGAATAACTATTTTTTTTCATTTTTTTCCGTCAAAACATTGCCTATGACCCGTTCCAATGAGGGGTCATAAGCTTTGTTTTTGAGACGAAAAATGAAAAAAATAATGAAAATTGAATGGTGATTTTTGTGAATAGCGCTGATCGGTTTTGGCCGTTACGTTGGTTAAGGGTTGAGAAAATAGAAGTACTACCGCCACTACTACTGATTTCACTATAATTCTATTCACTGTCAAGATGAACACTGGGCCTCTCTCGTCGAGGGAGGGGGGAGGGGGTCAGGCCCCTCCCAATACTGCTAATACACTCTCTTCATCATAGAAAAAACAGTAGGTTGAGTTCCGATGTACAGTACGTGGAGAGTGTATTATCACTAAATCACACCCAGAGTGGAGATTCCACCAAGCAATAATTGCAAATTTGTTGCAAGGCATAACAAGCACAAGCAAAGTTTCAGCCAATGGACCTCCGGGTTAAACCCGGAGGTCCATTGGCTGAAACATTGCTTGTATTTTTAGTCGATATGTACACAATTTGAAAATTATAGTTTGGGTGATAACTCCACTCTGCGGGTGATTTAGTTACAATCCACTCTCCACGTACTGTACCAGAGTAAACTGAAGTTACAAAAGAAAGGTTTTCTTATTCACAAACAAAAGCAATCTAGAAATTAATGATCGACGATTTGCTGCACAAATTGATAATTTAGTAATCGAATACCAACCATAAGTTTACTCAAGAAACATTTAGGTTAAGAAAATAATAAACATACCACACTTAAATAAAAAAGAAAATAAAATCCAAATCTCCCATGTTAATTGATTTATCTTTGTGTTTTTGAACAGAACAAACCCTAATTGTCTCATTAGCTCTCGCCCTCAACGAGATCCTTTGATAACATGGCAGTTTGAAAAACGATTTGTCGATAAAAAGAAACAATGTTTTTGATGTCACATACTTTTCGAACATCTGTTGTTTATATAAACTCGTTTTGTAACTTTTACACAATTTTGCAGTAAAAACCCCGAATACCGTAGATAAAAAATTAAACAGCTATGGGCGTTGAAGAGAACAACTTGTTCATTTTTGATGGCGGGTCTCTGCGTGCATTTGAGAGAAAGAGTGTGATTCAATACATTGTTTCTGAATCTGATCGAAAATCATTCAAAATATTTTTTTTCTCATTTGTGGAGATAAAATTCCACTCCAGCTAACTCATACAATTCACAAAAGAAAGGAAATAATACTTTGGCAATTTACTATATTTATCCTATCCCTAACAACACACCGTTTGACTGGCCTAATTTGGGGACATCGAAAACTTGCACTGCCAGTCTGTTGCCGTTCAACGCAATTAAAGAAATGTTTGTAATGCTCACTACACAGAATACCACATCTGGCTTCGTGTGGCTTTACTGGTGCCCCAGAATATCTATTAACCCCACGGAACCTAACTCCAACTTTGATTATGCCCGTACTACAATAGAACTCCCCGTGCGAAGCCCGAGAAGTGAAGGAGTCTTGTTTACTGTGGTAAACAAGCTCTGTTTTACTGGTTAAAGAGGACCCGGACACCAAGACCATGTGGCGGAAGTCATCTAAAATGGGCAACTTGGGTATTGGTTGGACTTTACTTTATCTCCATGTTGCAGTCACGATCAGCCAATATGTGTTCTTAAGCACAAATAAATAAATAAATAAATAAATAAATAAATAAATAAATAAATAAATAAATAAATGAACAGGCACCCCAATAGTCTCTGGGTAAACTCGAAGTTTCATTATAAATACATGGGCAGTTGTTCCTAGGCAAGTATTGGCTACATATATAGGCAGCCAAGACTTGCTAAACAACTGCAAAGCAGCAGAATGTAGACTTTCAGGTAGATAAATGACTTTTTATGTTTTGGACAAAAAACGCGTTAAACTGACGAAACGATCTGTTATCCCATTAATTTGGGAACGCTCCTGTAATTTAGGGTCATTGGTTGGTTACCACTGTGAGTTGGGAAGCATATATAAAGTTTCGAAGACCTAACTTACATGACGTGTTTCGTAAATTTCACGATAATAATAATAATAATAATAATAATAATAATAATAATAATAACACTTTGGCCGACTGCTGATTTGTCGCGGTTCTTATGTGACAAAGCCTTGATTAATAATAATAACAATAACAATAAATAATGTTTAAGCCTAAAATCCATCTAAAGGTCCTCCACAGTTAAAACTAGAAGTCCTGTCATGAAATGCGCACAAATAGCACGTCGATCTGCGCGTTAATCTACGCGTTATGACAATAGTAAGGCTATCAAATTCTGTACATATGGCCTGTGCACAAGCATTGTTTCAGCCAATGGACCATTGGCAGAAGCATTGCCTGTGTTTGTTATGAGTAACAAGGAGAACCGACCGTGCTTTGGATGCCATTCGATATGGCAATTGCGCGCAATTCCTACGCACAATTAAGCCTAGATAAGCGCACAGTTCGTGACAGGACTTCTAGTTTTAACTGTATGGTTTTACAATGAAAGAAAAGTACAAAATTACATTTCCCCATAAAATGCTTTCCGATTTTAATCGCGATTTAAAACTTTCAACACTTCGTTCGGATTTTAAAATAATCGGCAGGGTATTCCAAAGTGCTTGGGCTGCAACCGAAAAGGCCCTCTCTCCAGCGGAGACAAGTTTAGAGGATGGCTGGACCAGATTGTTCAAGTCAGCTGAGTGAAGGTTATGGCCTGGGGCGAGATTAACCCTTGAATAGGGGCGAGTTGAAGAGTCTGTTTATCACTTGAATTAAAACCCAATAAAAGATGTTTAACTGTCTACAGAAGCAAACAAAGCCTTTCAGTCAGTCACATTCTTACAAACAGAGCGTTGGTTGGCAGGATTCCAAAAAAGTAGGTCTAAATGGTCCTCAATGAGGACATTTATTAGAGCATTCAGTAATATAAGTGTATTAAAACAAATAGTTCAAAACTCATTAAATGATGTCACTGGAAAGGGTTTTTTTGAATTCTTCGTCTTCTGAGTCATTGTCAACGATTATGCGTAGAATACAACTGCATATACCTCGGTTTACGTCCGCAATATTATTGATCGATCGTGCTTCACTGCTTTTAAACTATGAGTTCAGTGGTCGGAAGAGGGCGTGATCACGTGATAAGTATTTTTTCATTCATTTCTCGTCGGTAACAATGGATGGGGAACTCGAGATCTTCATTTGAGCTGTCATAAGCTATTTGTGGACAACTTGTATATTTCTTTCTTATTCGGAAATAATCAGTGGGGTTTCATTCGACTGCAAATTATTCAGTCCCAAAAATTTACCTTTCATTTGAATTCTAACTATAAACCTTCATTCACGCAGATTCACGTATTATTTCTAAATTTTTCCAATTTCTAATTTTTTTAAATTTATTTTAGGCACTCTATGCATTATATTTTTGGCTGTAGCACGTGTTTTTCAACCGCAAATAGCGTAAAAGATATTTATTACACGCCTGTTCTTTGTAATCCCCATCTACAGCAACACTAAACCGTGCGGAAAATGAAAATCTGTTCCGCACATATGTGCAGAACGGAAATCGTTGACGAACAACTTTTAAATAGAAACGAAATTTCAATGGAATTTTTTACAAATCGTGCAACGCAATTACAAATTTAATCGCTAGCCATAGCTGAAAATCATCCTCTGAGGTCCAATGTGTTCTATGTGCCAGTAGGCACATAGAACACATTGGAACGCAGGGGACGAAACAGTAACACGGGGTCCCCTCGCAAATTTGGTTGGCGTTAACGTTAAATGTGTTCCTTTTGTTGATAGCTGTCAAACGAATTGCTGAGTGTCCTTCCAATAATTTTTTTCAAGACCTGGGGCGTGTAATAAACACAGAACGACACGCGTGTGTGAATGGGTTAATCGATATGGAACTTGTGCCATCGCGGAAGGATAAAACTCGAGGCCTGTGGCCTCTCGTTCTATCCTTCCGCGCTGGCACTCGTGCAATATCGATTAACCCATTCACACACGCGTGTCGTTCTGTGTATTTTGAAAATTTCCAACTGAATTACAAAACCATTTCTCCAGTGTTACAAAAAACTATTCGATATAAATCTTCGAATCAACCAGCGAAATATTGTGTCAGCGCTCTATAAAAAAAACCCCTGCGCTTTAACGAATTTTAAGGTTTAAAATGTAAGTTGATATGTACATGTACGTAACTGACTTTGATCGGCAGTAATTCTAACAATATAACGCTTGCAAAGTTTCCGTAAACAACAACGAATAAGAGAACAGTACAAATTTAATATTTATTTATTTATTGGTGTTTGAGGTCACATACTTATGCACAATGGCTAATCGTGACCGTGACAGTTTTACGTCTGGAGGAAGCCGGAGAATCCGGAGAGAACCACCGAGCATCGACGAGCAACTGTCCGCTTCTCAACATTCTAAGTCTGTTCAAGCTCCGCTCAAGCAGGATTACAGACATGAAGACATGTGCATCATCGACGTGCAGTACGCTTAGTACACGGCGTCATCGTGCCCCTATGTGGGCAACCGGGATAAAGTGCCTTACCCAAGGACACAACGCGGGTCGTCCCGGACGGGGATCGAACTCGGGAGCTCTATCATGGGAGTCCAACAGTCTACCACTGAGCCACCGCGCTCCCAGAAATTTAATGGAAGCCCATATTTGGGCTTTATTCCGAAGTGCAGGTACCACAACTTAAAGGCTCATATTCAGTAAATGTGCTTTTTATTATCTTTGAAGTGATATTATTTAGTCTCTAAGGGTTCGCCTTGTTATAATTTATGGGAGGGTGCCCATAGGTACACTCCCATAAATAGTAACAAGACAAATGCATGTGCACAAGCTTTGACAACCAAAAATAATCCAGCACTCTACCAATTAATAAAATTTAGTAACAATTATTATAAAACCATCGACCGTTATAGGGGCTAAGACAGGGTTTTTTCAGGATGTAGACAGGATTTTTCGGGGTTGGTAATAATTTGAGTTTTCTCGACCCGCGATGACCAAAGGTTACCCGCGACTGCCACAAGAAAAAGCTTGGAAGAGCATGAGAGGAATATGCCCTTTCGTTGGTGGAGGTCCGGTTGACCCCCGCGGGAAATGTTTTGAAATTTTAACCCCAAAGAGAATGAATCTGTGGCCCTAAGGCCCTTTTAGGGAATTTAAATGAGTAAATTTTGTTGACTGAAATAAAATCTAGCTTATTTTCTACAGTGTTGTTAAAATGTAACCATAGTTAAGGTCGTCATATAATTTTTGGTATGGCACGTCCCGTGGACGTACCATACCAAAAATTAATATTAAAGACCTTTGGCTTCAAGTTTAAACTAATGTTCACCGTGACTGGACCGTTTTAGCTCACCTGACTGAAAGTCAGGGTGAGGTATAGTGATCACACACCGTCCGTCGTCCGTCGTCCGTGAACATGGTGTTTGCATCCTCTCCTCCAAAACCGCTAAACCGATTTAAGTGAAATTTGAGATAGTTGTTTGTTATGAAGTCGCATTTTGATTTTGCTCAAATTAAGTGGCCCCCACCACTCGGTAGGGCCACGCCCAAAAAGTGTGCTTAAATCTTAAAAAATCTTCTTCTCACGAACCAACAGTAGCAGAGATTTGATATTTGGTGTGCAGCTTCCGTTTGAGGTATAGACTCAGATTTGTGCAAGAGAAGTTCAAGGGGCTATATTTGCCGTCGTTAGGGGAGGGACAAGATTTTTTTATTCCCACCCAGAATTTCTAGTTTCCAAACCGAGAGGCTGATTTTAACCAAATTTGATATGAGGGCTTATTGGGTCAGAAGTACTTAATTTATTCCAAAAATATTTTTCCCGTCACCCCATGGGAACCGCAGGAGCTAAAAATAGAAAACATTTATAGCGCCCATATCTCCAAAACTATACGGCACTGAGAATTCGTATTTGGTGTGAAGCTTCGTTAGGACCAACAGAATGGAATGGTCTAAAACAAGTGCAAACGGTTTTATCATAGGGTACTTTTTCGGGCCTTTTTAAAAAGTGCTGAGTCAGCATTTTTTAACTCCGTGGGTAATGGGAAAACATTCAAGACTCTTCTTCTCCCAAACCACTGCTCCAAAAGCTTTCAGATTTCACATATAACATCTTTGGAAGATTGTTTCACACGTTTATTGAAATCAAAACCATGGGTCCATTTTTGGGCTCTTTATGGGAGCCCAAATGTTTAAATTAGTGCAGCATGAGGAATATTCTTTAAAAATCTTCTTCTTCAGATCCACTAATCAGAATCTTTTGATATGTGGTATGTAGTATGCTTATGGGGATGAGATTCAGGTTTGTTCAAGCCAAGGCCCTGGATTCACATTTGGGCTCACTGAAGGAGCCCGAATTATAACTTAGTTCAAAATGAGGAATTTTCTGTAAAAATGTTCTTCTTCAGATTCAGCAGTCGGAATGTTTTGATATTTGGTATACAGTATCCTGAGGGAGGGAGGATATAACTTTGTAAAAGCCAAGTCCCTGGGCTCATATTTGGGCTTCCTTTGGCAGCCCGAATTGTACCAACATTTCTATTTTCCGAACTGAGAGGTCGACCTGAACCAAATTTGATATGAGGTCTTATTGGGTCATAAGTACCATGGGAACCGCAAGACCTAAAAATAGAAAAAATTAAAACGCCCATATCTCCAAAACTTCACGGCACTGAGCATTTTTATTTTGTGTTAGGCTTCCTTAGGAATAGCAGAAAGGAATGGTCTAAAAAATATTCCCATCGGTTTTATCATAGGGTACTTTTCCAGGATCATCATTTTCTAACATTGTGAGTAATGGGAAGAACATTACCACTGCTCCAAAAGCTTTCATATTTCACATATAACATCGTTGGAAGATTCATTCACATGTTTGTTGAAATCAAATCCCAGGGTCCATATTTGGGCTCTCTATGGGAGCTCAAATGTTCAGATTAGTGCAATTTGAGGAGTATTCTGTAAAAATCTTCTTCTTCCGATCCACCCGTCAGAATCTTTGGATATTTGGTATGCAGCATCCTTAGGGGGTGAGATTCAAGTTTATTCATGCTTTTACCAGGCAATAAAAATCATCATAAGCAAAATTTTAATTAATGAAGCACCAGGTTGTACCCAGCGCTTCATTAATTAAATTTTTAGTGATTATTCCTATAATTAGTGTTTAGGATAAAATATTATTGCTTCCATGGAAATATTACCCACCTGTGGAAAGTGACCCGTCCACGGCGGTCATACTGTGGAAGTATTGTACCTTCTGATTAAGATTCTCATTTTCTTTTGTAATGTGGTTATTATTACAAAAACCTTTTCAGTAACAATTGACATTATTTTCTCCAAACGAGCTCCTGCTGTTTTTTTGGGTATTTCTGGGGGTTTGTGTGTGTGTCGGTCTGTCTTCCCTACTTTGTGAGGCCATAGACAATAGTCATCGCGTCCACACAAGGATCCCCTTGGTTTATCCTTATATCCGCACAAAGAAAGCAATTGGTTAGGATTTGTTGTCCAGATTTAGCGAGGACTTGTTTGTCATTGTTTATTAACGAGAACCAAAGAAAAACAACTAATCCCCACAATATCGGTTAAACAAGGGTATGTGTTTGTGTGTGTCTGTGCCTATCAAAATAAGAAGATACTGTTATTCCCAAATAAGAAAAAAAATCTTAACCGAGTTTCAGAAGTTGTAAACAGGCTGATCGATGTTTGTGACTTGTTTTGATCAATCTAATTCAAGTGATTGTGAAATATAAATCATGTGGAATTTGAGAAACCAAACGCACAATGCAAATATACTCAAATGTAATAAAAATAAAGCTAACCATTCAAATTAACCCTATCAGTGATGTCATGAAAACATCCTAACACAATTTTGTTCAATTTTGCCTTCTTTGTCTTAAGCCTTCAACCGCCACAACTAGGGGTCACATGTTCATCCATATTTTAGCACAACTGAGTGTTTATCTTTTTTGCATCTGAAAACTAGCCCATGCCCCATTATTACAATCGGTTCGATGAGCTAATTCGAATGAGGGGCTATAAACTAAGTTTTGAGGTAAAAATTGAAAAAAAATTAAACTCTGAATATCGATTTTTGTAAATGTCCTAGATTATTTTTGGGCGTTATGTACCAAAACCTAATTCCCAACATAACGGCCAAAACCGGCCAGCGCAATTCTCAAAAATCGCCATTTAATTTTCATTATATTTTCATTTTTTGTCTCAAAAACATAGGTTATGACCCCCTCTTTGGAACGAGCCATCGAGCTCGTTTCAATGAGGGGTCATAACCTATGTTTTTGAGACAAAAATGAAAAAATTAGTTATTGAAAAAGATTTTTTACAAATGTCGTCTGCTTTTCATATTAGGTAAAGGGTTAAACAAAGGGTTAAAGGTTTGTGTATTTATGATATTTAATCACCGATCTCTATACAGCAGGACTGCAAAAAGGTGGCAACTCAATCATCGCCTGCACAAGAGGGGTTTCGGGTCAACCAAGGTGGTAATTTTACCAGGGGCTCCCACTGGGCCAAGAAAAGTTAGCGGGAATGCATCAAGGGGGGCCCAGACCCGGAAAAAGGTTTGATTTTGCGGATTGAACGAACATGTAAGGGATCAATGGCAGTCCATATAGAGAACATTTCGATGGCATTTTGTATCAGCTTCATCGATCATTCGACAAAAATGGTTCTATCTGTAGTAGGAGGAAGACCCATCGGGAAGATCATAGTTCGGCCCAATCGAAAGTTTTTTTTGATTTTTGAAATTGAAGGAACGCTGTTTCCTTTCATCTGAGCTATCAATGGCAGACTAGACGGTTGGTTTTTTTAAATGTCTTCTATGTGGACTGCCGTTGGCAGTCCACGTAGCGAACATTTCGATATACCGGCAGTCTGTGCAATCAGACCCATTTCGCCTTTGGCGCGCGGTTAACACCACTTCACCACGAGTGGTGAACATTTGGTACACCAGGCTACTTTGGGTATATTTTATTTATACCATGGTCGTCAGATTATTAAGAGTCGCTATTATGTTTTCTCGATTTTACTGAGCAGCAGCCGAACAAACGTGCGATTTTTTTTTGTTTACATGAGCACCGGTGGGCGGTACTTTCACTGTCAATTTTATCACCAAAAAGAAACAGGGCCTTTTTCATTTTAATAACATAATAACATACTATTTCGAGTTATGTATGTTTTATTGACATGAGACAATGCATGTTTGTTTGGTATCTTATGGGGTAAACTCATTTAAAAACGTAATAATTTCACTCTTCGCGAGGCGACGTGCGATCAATTTAGACATGTCACCATTCTTGTCGACGTCAACAAAGGTCAGCTTGGATGTAGTTCCACTGTTGATGTAAATTTTAACTATTGAAATCCCACTGCTGGCGTATTCACCATGGTTGGTGAGTAAAGCTAAAATTTAGGTCATAGGCTTTTCATATATTGTAGAATAGGTTATCATTGTATAAGAAAGTTATCTGAGTTCGATTATTCTATCTCCGTTGAGAGGTTGTGTTTAACAATTTACTTACCCCTTATAAAGGGGGACTAAAAGCTAATTTGGTATTTGGAATATAACAATAACATGACTTTGGAGGGCATTGTGGTTTATTAACGGCCCAACAGGTGTGAATAACAGCCCGACAGCTTATAAAAGGCCCGAGATGAAGTCGAGGGCCGTTAATAAGCTGACTGGCTGTTATTCACACCTGTTGGGCCGTTAACAAACCACACGGCTCGACAAAGTCATGTTATTACTATTATTAATACTGGGATTCTGAAAAATGTTTTGACCCTGTACCTTACATGACAGTTTTGACCTATTCAATTTTGACAGATGATAGTATTGTCTGTTGTCGAACAAACTGGTGTCATATGATTATCATGTGATCGGCACCGGTACGCTTTCAATTGGAACGGTGTTCGAAAACTTAAAACAGGCCCGATATTCACCGCTTTTAAGTCAGAAATAAAGGCATAAAATGTATACAGACTTACTTACTATATACACACCAACTTGTTCTTATGGGTCTAGCTTTGCTGGACATTTTAGATATTTAATAACTTAAATAAAAATCACATTGTTTACTAGTTGAAACCATTTCTGGAAACCGTTTCCACTTTCGAGTGTACGATAGTGAGGAGCAAAAGTCATGGGACGTGTCGGGGTGTTAATGAGATGTTTAATCCATTAACGGTCCGACACGTCACGTGACTTTTTGAAGTAGAGCTTTACCTTCTAATAATGCCCTATTAAACTTTATTTACCGCTAAAGTGGTAATAATTGGCATTATCCTCATTGAAAGAAAACAGATAAGATGGAGAAAAAAATGAACAGCTAGTGAAAATAGGGGCAGGCATTCGTGTATTTGCAATTTAAAACTCATTCATCCTGGGCTCCTACATGGAAGTGATGTTTTGATGTTTACACGATTGCTGCTTTCAAAGGTGTGTTTTAAGATTTGAAAACATTTTTTTGGCTGGATTTATCTTCCCTTCACCTGGTACCCAAAACATACGCTGTTCCACTACCATACAGTACAGGTGAGGAATGTGGTAACCATGACTCATTTAAACACCCACAGCAGGTTGCGTTCTGAAAGTCTATATTAAGTCTTTATTCTGAAGTGCAGGTAATGTATCATGAAGTCTTCACATTCTGATGATGTACCTCATATTATTACCACTTTTGCGGGCGTTTCTAGCACATTAACGATGTTTTGTCGGGCGTTGAAACCTCGTAATAGTCAACAAGTCATGTGACGTGTTGGGCCGTTATTGAATATAACAGCCCAACACGTCAATAACAGCCCGACACGTCTAAATATAGACAATGACGTCACATCTCTCAGCCGATCAACAATATTTTTCCCAGATTTCCATTTGGATCGAAATTCAATTCGCATTTTTTTAATTTGTAAACACATTTAACACATTTGTTTCAAGTGTTTCCCTTTGAGTCACGGATAGATAATGCATCAAATATAGGAAGTGATACACACAAAGTAAGTCATGACATCTTTGATGAATAAACTCCTTTCCTAAAGTTCGCATTTCGAAGATATATTTTGTCATCTAACCTCCCAAATTTCGTCGTAGACTGATCAGACGATAGTCATGTTACCCGGTTTGTTTGTCAACAAATCAGACGATAGTGTGCTGTTTTCTTTTTAATTCTAAAACGTCAAACTTCATTTATTTATCTTATTTCCCATATAATTTAATTGTAATGTCCCCGATGTACGAAAGTGGCAATAATAGAAATAACATGACTTTGTCGGGCATTACAAAAATGGTTAACAGCCCTTGAGCTTATTAGCGGCCCTCGACTTCGTCGCAGGCCGCTAATAAACTCTTGGACTGTTAACCATTTCTGTTGAGCCGCTAATACACTGTAAAGCCCTTCAAAATCATGTTATTGTTATATTATCTTTTGAAGTGGGGGCGTGGTGGCTTAGTGGTTATGGCATTGGACTTCACACCGAAAGGTCCACGGTTCGATCCCCGCCAGGGGTAACTGCGCCGTGGCCTTGGGCAAGGCTCTTAATCCTGATTGCCCAGGTGGGGACATAGTGGTGCCGTGTACTATGGCGTACTGCACGTCGATGGTGCACTTGTCTTCAACTAATGCTAACCTTGCATGTATGGGGTTAGTATATTGGGGAGTCAGTTGCACGGCGTTACTCGGTGGTCCTCTCCGGATACTCCGGTTTCCTCCACCCGTAAATCCGTCCGATACGATGATGTGACCCTGGCTGTCTAAAGTGTCGTTAAACTCCAATAATTAAATAAGTATACTATCTTTTGAAGTGACATGTTTTAGGCTGTGTGGATTTGCCATGTTACAACGTATGGGAGAGTGGCACTTTACCATAAATTGTAACAAGTCAAAAGAGTGTGAGCATATTTTGTCAACAACAACAAAAAATATAACACTCTTCCAGTTAACACGCCAATATGAATGGGGTTTGCATGTTTTAGATTTTGAGAAAGAAAATGGGTTTTGCCTTTGGTTAATTTATTTAACGACACTTTCGACAGCCCCGGTCACCTCGTGTTGGACAGTTTTACGGGTGGAGGAAGCCGGAAGTACCCGGAGAGAACCACCGAGCTGCGGCGATCTACTGCCAGACTCCCCAACGTACTAACTCAACACAGGCAGGGTCAGCATTGGTTGAAGACATGTGCAAAATCAACGTGCAGTACACCTTAGTACACAGCGCCACTGTGCCCCCACGCAGTGGCGGCGCCATGGAGGGGTATGTGGGGGTACTTACCCCTCCACTTTTTTCGCCAAGCGTAGTAAAACAATACTATCATTTTAATTTTTGTTGTATTGAACGTTGCGGTGTAATAGTCGGTATGCTTAATCCCATATTCCCAAGAGCACTAAATCAGAGAAGTTTTGAAATTATGTTTGCCACCCCCCCCCCCCGCCCCCCGTCCCCTCACACACACTCTAACTGCAAACAACAAACAAGAGTCGAGGGTCCAAATTGCAACAAGGCATGCCGCGTTTAAACGGACTGAAACATAATGCTTAAGAGTATTCGACGAATGCTAGAATCGAGAGCGTGCAAGGCATCTCTTTGGAATTCAGCCTACAGTAATTTTTAAAAAAATTAAAAAAATAAATAAAATTTAATATTTTAGAAAAATTCTCAAAGGTATAACTCAATGAAATCATGCAAATATGAATATCATGGGAACCGGCTTTATCAGCCGGTTCCAATGATATCCATATTCGCATGATTTTGTTGCAAAACAGTTAAAATTTTTCTCAACTTAGGGAGAGCCCCCCCCCCCCCCCCCCCAAAACCCACCCAGCTCGGCGCTGCACAATCCCCAACTGTACTCCCTTACTTTTGTAACTCTGGCGCCTCCACTGCCCCCACGTGGGCAATCAGGATGAAGTGCCTTGTTCAAGGACACAACGCAATTACCCCTGGTGGGGATCGAGCCATGGTTCTTTCGGTATGAAGTTCAATGCCGTAACCACTGAGCCAATGCGTTCCCACCTTTGGTGAAATGTTCACAGAACGTCTGTCTCTGAAGCTGTGGCTGATGCCAAAATAAGGTAGTTTTAAGGTACCAGCTTCCGGACACCATAATTTCAAAATGCCAAATTTTATGAAACTAATATTATCCACATCACAGGGCATCCCTTGAGATAAATATATAATAGATTTCACATATTATTTGTTAAAACAACAAAACTTGATATATTGGAAGAAAATCACACCCATTGAACCACAAAACATTTTTGAAAGGGCTACATTGGAACATAATGAAAAAGACACTACATACCAATATGATGGAGAATTTATGAAAGTATTCTTCATTACCAATCTGTCACTTATAAGTCCAAAACACATTTCTCCAACGTGTATAGAAACATAGACCAAAGCAATTCCCATTCATTTCTGCGTTAAAAAAGGTGGTGGCGGCACCTCATCATGCGCTTCCCACCGAAAATGCCGAGTCAAAGGCCTGTCCCCAGGTTTAAAAAAACGGGATCCCTAAGATTAGTCATGCTAGCATTGGTCATAGACTATTTGAACAGTGTTACAAAACAAATATTACTTTTTATTACACGCCTGTTCTATGGAATCCCCATCTACAGCAACACTAAACCACGGAAAATGAAAATCTGTTCCGCATATATGTGCGGAACGGAAATCGTTGGTGGACTATTTTTAAAATAGAAGCCAAATTTCACTGGAATTTTCTACAAATCGTGCAACGCAATTACAATTTGAATCGCTAGCGATGGCTAAAAATCGTCCCCTGAGTTCCAATGAGTTCTATGTGCCAGTAGGCACATAGAACACATTGGAACTCAGGGGACAAGATAGTAACACGGGTTCCCCTCGCAAATTTGGTTGGCGATTAAATGTGTTCATTTTGTTGATAGTTGTCAAATGAATTGCTGAGTGTCCTTCTAATAATGTTTTAATACACGTGAAGGCGTGTAATAAACACAGGACGACACACGCGTTTGAATGGGTTAATCGATATGGCACTTGCCCCATCGCGGAAGGATAATACTCGAGGCCTGCGACCTCTCGTTCTATCCTTCCACGCTGGCACTCGTGCCATATCGATACGCGTGTGTCGTTCTGTGTATTGACTTTACTGAGACAGATGAGCAAACTGAAACTGAAATTGAAATTGAAACTTCAAATCTTTGATTATAAATTTGGTCGTTATGCCATATTTCCAAACAATGATTGTTTGAGCACTGGATTGAGTTTAATTATTTGTTGTCTTTGTCCGACAGTGATGCTCACATTAGATGCTTCAGATTGTGTCAAAATTACAAACTGAGAAGAATGTTTTTAAAAAAACGTTTTACCCAACACGTAAAAAAAGACGACAATTCCCCCCCCCCCCCCAAAGAAAAAAAAAATTCTTGAATAATTAACAATTTTCGTTTTTTGCCTCAAACAGATTGCTCATAACACCTGTTACCGTCTCGAGGTCTAAGGTTAACAGTTAGTTGCAACCCAATAAACTTATAAGGCACTGGTACAATATAATAACGCTTTATATCATCAAAGTATTCAGCTCTTCCCACCAGACAATAACATATGATATTATACCTCACGTGACTTCTTTGCATTCTGATTGGCTGAAAGGTGATACCCTATTTCGTGTGGTTGTCCAGCACAGAGCTGAATGGTCTCTACATGCGGGCACTATATGTTTTCTATTTTTAGCACGGGCACTATATGCATTTTCTGGTTATAAAAACGTACAAAGCAACGATTTATCCAAAATGGTGGCAGAAAATTCCGGCCACCATTAGACAATTCGATTTACATAAAAAATATACACTTCGTTTTTTTAGTGTCGCAAGAATAGCCGCAAAGTTTTCCGAGGTGATACGTTCCGATAAATAGAGATTATTACCATTATGTGGATGCACAAAATATGTATCCCAGTTGAGCTCCGGGTTCTAAGGGCAGATCACGACGAGTCGAAGACGAGTCGTGATCTGCCCTTAGAACCCGGAGTGAGACATTGGCAGAGGCGAGGAATAGTATCATTGTGTCGAACAATTATCAATATCCACACATTATTCTCATTTCTCCTTTATTGTTTAAAACAAAAACATCATTACATGTTTACAATTTGGATTGTAGATTATTTGGTTAATTTGCATTTTCGGGTTGTTCGATATAATATAAGGACTAGTGCATGGCTTGTCGTTGACTACGCCCATATAGTGCCCAGTGAGGTGGTATAGTTCCCTCCGCTTCGCGCCGGGAACTACACCACCTCACTGGGCACTATACGGGCGTAGTCAACTCCAAGCCATGCACTATTCCTTAAATAGACCAGCCGATTAAATCTTCCTAACAGCCACCAACTTAAATGTTCGTCCACAACATTTGAAAGTTTTCACACACTCTGGTAAGTCAACTGTCAAAATATTATTAGGTTCTCTTACTTTCTTCATGCTGTGCGTTATCATTGGACCAGTATTGCAGGGCATATGGTGACATTCCAATCTGCCAGAATGACAAATATTTCCACCCAGCTATCAGAGAGTTCTATCTTCAAGTTAACACTTTAACTGTTCAATGGTCACAGCGCCTTAGACTGTAACACACCCCATTGGAACGATCTCAGTGAGCTCGCAATAATGAGGGGATACAAGTTTATGTTTTTGAGACATAAAATTAAAAATAACAAAATTTGGATGGCAATTTTTGTTTACATCGCTGGCTGGTTTTAGCGTTGTGTTGGGAAAAGGGTTAACATTATCGCCCCAGTCGTATCAAAGTGGCGATTTTTTAGCCACCTCCAGGCAACATGTCGTTGACTCGTGGTGACAATGTAGTTTTGTGGCGTAAGAAGCATATAGATTCTCGAAAGACCCCTGACCTCGAAAACCAGTTTATCTGGTAGTTTCTGGCCTACTTTCCCTAGCACCGTGCGTAATTTTGAATTTTATCAAGCAGAAAAACGGATGTTTTGCAAAAGAGACAAAGCAGATAAGGCGCAAAATAAATTTCAATCAGATCAGACCGGCCTCAATCCGTGTTTGAAAGATGGATGGAACTTGAGCGGATTTTGATGTGATTGGAAAAAAGCAACGCAAATGCTATTGCGCGTGAAATCATTGTATTCGAAAGATGCAATGTTGATTAGTGTTCGAAAGTTTTCCCAAGAAGTAATCTGAATTTGGTATCGAATGGATCGGAAGTATTGTAATATTAATTAGGTTATCATGTCTCTCATTGACTCTCTCTGTTCCGCTGTTCACTATTTACAACGGAAGCTTATACTGTCGTGGTAAATGCGTCGCTACTCGACTACATCGCAGTGGTAGTCGGCTGTACCTCGGAGTGATGGTGCTAGCGGGCATAAGGCGTTTTGAAGCATCCCAGTTTTCTCATTTCTTTTTGCAGAATCTTTTATGAAATGTAAGACATGAATCTAAAAAGTTTCACAAGTAAACTGTTAATTTTGAATTTGGTCTAATTTGCACCCGGAGCACCCCAGTGACCAATAAGCTGATCAATGGTAGTGATTTGAAAATCGCAAATTGACTAGCAGTATGTATTTAGAGGTTATCACATGGTTAGTTTCATATCCTCTGGGATATCAGCCCGAGGTAATTTCATATCAGCCTGAGACCGAAGGTTTCTCATTCTTTTCACAAGTCCGGATTTCCTCTTCTCCTATTCCTAGTTCAGCTATCCGAACGTCGCTGCTTCCCCTCTAGGGAAGCAGCGACGTTCGGATAGCTAAACTACCTCTTCTCTCACATTTATTTTCACCATGTTTCTATTGTGTTTCAAACGGGACAAAAACGTTATCTCTGCCGACATGCATGGTATATGGAGATTTAATACCTGGATGTCTCATTTAAACACCTATGGAATATGTACTACTGACGCACAAGACGTCTTAGCCGAGCACATTTAGTCAGTGTGCTCTCGCCAACTTATTGAATTAGTTTAGAAAAGCCTTTGACGTTGCTTTTTCTATTGTAGATGTAGAAGTCTTGTCATCTGATATTAATCTTTAGAATCCTGATGGTATCTTCCAGTTCAGAACACATTAATTGGAAGAGTCAATATTCATTATTTGGATGTAAATAATTTTTTTCAACGTGCAGCCTTTGGGCTGCGATTTGGAAATAATGATTGGTCTTTAGCACATTTTCACGGAGTAACCATCCTTCTTTGTAAAGTCATGACGTGTCATGTTCATAGACCACAAAAGCGCCCTTTCGGGTCTAAATGGTGAAATAACCTTGCACATGTCACATTTCTTTTAATGTTTTCTTTGCACGCTGACACTGACTCGCCGCCTTATCAGTTGCAAAGAAAATATTTTAAGACCGACGAAAGAAATAAGAAAAGGAAACCGCAACAGTATCAATGGATAGATTTGTCTTTCAAGTATTTTTTTCTTTCCTTTTATCCAAGCCGTGTAAGAAACAACGAACAAGTCTATTTTTTGATTACTAATACTGGAACATTATTTATCTTCGGTCACTGTTAGATTATTTACCCGGAATCCTCCTTTATTCACATTAATTTATAGATATAGTGACAGCCACATAATTGTATAACTCTTCGTTGAATTACCCTATTAATTGCATATAGCCCCCAGACACCAAAACATTTCTTATGCCTTCAGTACAAATTTGACCTGTTACTTACACATATGTTATAGAGTAAACTCCTGTTAATTGAAGAACAATGTGTAATTAATCGAAGAACTAGTCCGACACCCAATGAATTCCCCATTTTTATAGACCTACCTGGTTTCATAATATGAAACCTATTTAATCTATCAATCTCAATGAGCTCTGACAAACACGATATGATAGAATAAAAGATTAATTTATCACAAAAATATTGCAGAATGACACATTCCTCTTGTCAGTTATATACAACTTTAATATAATTTATTAGAATTACTTAGTATTATGGTTTAACGATACTTTCAACAACTAGGGCAACCTCGTGGCGGACATTTTTACGGGTGAAGAGAACTACCGAGTAACGACGAGCAACTGTCAGAATCCCCAATGTACTAACTCCGCACAAGCAATGTTAGCATTGGTTTAAGACAAGTGCACAATCTATGTGCAGTGCGTCTTAGTACACAGCGCCACCGCGCCCCCATTTTATTAGATTAGTTTAAACATACTTTATTTGTATATTTTGCGAACATATTTTATTTTCATATATGGCGAACATATTTTATTTGAATATACATGGAACATATTTTATTTGCATATATACCGAAGTGGATTGAAAGAAACGCGCTTTACATTTAGCAGTCCCTCAACTCCAGGAATAATGGCAACAAAGTTAAAATATAATGGCGGAGCACACAATAATGCTTCAGAGTAAGTAACTGTGATGAACAAATTAATGAGGTAAACAGAGTTAACCCTTTGAATGCGAAAAAGCCGTGTTTACGGTGCAGGGTCGTGAAACGACCTGAATTCATAAAATAGAAAGTTTCTGTGTATATTTGTGTGATAGACCAATCAAGATTTTCAATGTGCAGTCCCAAGGCTGCACGTTGAAAATATTGACTGGTCATCCCCCAAATAACGAACATAAAGTCTACTAGTTGATGGCTCTGAACTGGCATGGAATATACCATCAGGTGCCAAGGGATTTCACAGAAAATAGCATTGAAAAAGGGAAGAGGAAAAATAAGACAGCAAGTATGTGAAGACACAAATGTAGTGTTGGAAGGAAAACAAGAAGCAAAGAAATAACCTCAAAAAACTGACATCGCACATTACAAAATTCCCGAAAGACACATCCCTACTGCTCGCCCATGGCACAAAGTGATTAAGCTGCCTAAATAATACCATTGGAGGGGCCCGACTTGGAGAAGTTTCGAAGAGGCTTTTCTACAAATGTCATCTAATGGTTAGCCCAAGATAAATTGCCTTGTGCGGTAAGGCCTAGCTGATGGTCATCATCACATCTGAGTGCCGTTGGTGTGAATATTATATCAGGATAAGCTAGATTTTAAGATAAAGTAAACAAGTCGAATTTCGTTTTGTTCGGCATTAATATTAACGAACCATTTCTGTTCCCAATCGTGTATTGTAAGAAAATCGTTATTAACAAACGGGGATATGCCTGGTGTGGAGAGAATATTGTTTCTGAGAAGGCGTCATCAGCAAACAGTCTGGCGGATGATACCAAACTATATGCAATATCATTTCCATAAATTAATTAGCAAAAGAAAAAGACCAAGAACAGAACCTTGAGAGACACCAACAGAAATAAGCAAAGGAGAGAGTTATCTTGAAAATAAATATACACAACATGAAAAGCAGACGACTCTTGCAAAACAAATTCTTGGATCACTAATTTTTTCATTTTTTGTCTCAAAAACATAGGTTATGACCCTTCTTTCGAACGAGCTCGTCGAGCTCGTTCCAACGCGGGGTCATAACCTTTGTTTTGGAGTCAAAAAATAATGAAACTTAATTGGTGATTTTTGAAACTAGCGCTGGCCGGTTCTGGCCGTTACGTTGGGTAAAGGACATTAACTTCCAAATACATGCCAAGTGAGATATACTCAATAATAGTTGAACTGAGAGAGGTCACCTTTTTTAATAAAGAAAATATGTTAAGTTTTTTCCAATCACTTGGGAATGCGCTTCACCATAAGGACTTTCTAATAAAAGAAACCTAGGTCTGAAAATACTGCGCCTAGCTTCTATTAATAATCTGTGCCCAGTGCCACCATGTCTATTTGACTTCTTCTTGGCTAGTAACAATTATATAGTATCGGATAAAACCTTTTCTGTAAAATCTATTTTTAGATATAAAAAAAAATCAAAGGATTTTACATGTATTATTTCTTCTTTTATCCAAACTTTCTGAGAAACCACAAAGTCAGTTTTGGATTACTATCACTGGTAGATTATTTATTTTCAGTAAGGCTCCACGAATTGGATCTTCTGTTTCTCAGACCATTTTTGGAAAAAATTGCAGGTGGGCGGGCGGTTTTTTATTTTATTATTGTAATTATTTCTTTGCCATCAAAAGTTCGTGTTTTTGGTTTGTTTTATGTTTTTGGCGTCATAATCTGCAGAATAGCATGGGTGGTGGTGTATTTCATCCGTTGAGTGAAAGAAGGCTTTGCAATGCTAAAGCACCGCAAAGCCTTGTTGAATTCCCGGGACGAATTTATCAATTTTATTAACTTGGGTAAAATATGATAAATAAACAATTTAATTTTTATTTTTTTAACCCTTTACCTAACGTAACGGCCAAAACCTTTCAGCGCTATTCACAAAAATCGCCAATTAATTTTCATTATTTTTTTCATTTTTTGTCTCAAAAACATAGGTTATGACCCCTCTTTGGTACGAGCTCGTTCCAACGAGGGGTCATAACCTATGTTTTTGAGACAAAAAATGAAAAAAATTAGTTATTCAAGAATTTTTTTTACAAGTGTCGTCTGCTTTTCATGTTAGGTGAAGGGTTAAGTTTACATTGGTTATAAAAAGAGAGCATGCGACAGCCAAAATAACCATGCGGGTGGGCCTAGAAACTGATTTTTAACTGTATTAGGGCTCACCGATAAATTATTCAGCCAGGCCCCTCCTTCTTCACACTAATTTATAGATGCAATGGTACCCATTTTACTGTGTATTGTGTAATTGAATAATCTTGTTAAATGCATATACATTTGTTCAAACACTGCATCTTATTTCTATTAATAATCTGTGAGCGATCCCATTGCGTTCATTTGACTTTTTGACTGGTAATGAGTTCGTAATATCGAATATATTATGTTCAATAAAATCTTTAGTCAGATAAATGATTAGAACATTTTGTCTGAAAAGGATGTAAATCACCATTTGAAGAATCCCATTTGCTGTTTTCTGAAACTGTTTTAATCAAAATGTGAAATTATTCACCTTTTCACAATCCGCGAGAAGTATTAGGGACGGCGTGAAAAGTGAGAGACTCATTAGGTTTACCCACATAGTTTTGTTTATAAACTATTTTATGTGGTTTACTCTGTTCCTAGTGGTGGTGCAATTTTGAGAATGAGGATCTACTGTTTTTTGCATTAATTCTGACTCGATCTCTTTGACAGTTTGCTTTCCCGATGTTTCCATAGAACAGGGTTTTCGGGTCATTTTCATGATTTAAGTTCACAATTTTCAGCGAATTGAATAAATACTGAGATGAATTTTTGGACGGATGTATCAACGTCATCAGGATCACATAGGAAGTAATCTTGGTTGACTTCACTAAGCAGATTATATTTATTTTCTCACGACCGTCATTTTTGTAATTCGACACCGTTCTTTGTGTATGGGTATCAAGTAGTCGAGGTAACGATATGTTAACATAAGTGGCTTTATGACCAGAAAGACCATAGTCCACAGTACCCGAGTCACGACACTTATTAGGATTGGGTCCAGGGGTGGTGGAACCAGGGGGCACGGGAGACGCGTGCCTTCTCCGCCTTTTACCACAGACACGCTGGAATGATATCCCTAATGGAATGAGACAAAATCCTAATATTACGACGTTCAAGCAGTAACTCGACAGCACCAGAAGAACTATACCGAAATTTTACTCGGGACATAAATCACGCTTGGTCCAGATCTTGCACTGTATACTACGTTTACATTGTAGCAACTTGAACCGCAGAACATTATTTATTGTTTTTTCCATACTTCGATGGCGTAAGGAACCAAATAATTGGATTACTAGGAATACAGCCAACCATTGACGTCTTGCTAAATGGAAGTGAACATTTCTCCACGACACAGAACCGATCAGTCTTCGAAATGGTCCATATGTTCCACAATCAGTAACCCTCAGGTAGATCATAATTCGCCACTCCTGCTTCCTACCAACTTGTTACATACAGCTTTTTGCCTATGCTCCTTGTTAATTTTGTAACTGCGGTGAGAATGAGGTGTGCCTTGTCTCAGCAACGGCTGGGTCGTCCTCTAACAATACCCAGTCGCTGTTGGCACAGTGCACATCCTCAGAGTGGTCATATTACTAAAGTTGACTGAGTTGCTCAGCGCGGGCTGGAAGGCCGGGGAAGGTGGTATCTGGTGGCACTTTTGGGTCGATGCTGGCATGCCCCCGTAGTGGTATATGAATATCAACGTTAATGTTTGGGTGCCGCTGTGGGGGCGCGTCGGCGTCGATTCGGGGGTGCTGTCGGATGTCGTTTTTCTTTGGATTTCTCGGCTTATGGCGAGTGCCTGTGAGTGCATTGGGGGAAAAAAGAAAACCCAATACACACTTCTTAGACCTGTTTTTAATATCTACCGATCCCAAAGGTGCAACTAAATAGTGGGATACCCCAAGATATCTCAAGATGTTCCATAATCAGTGAAGCTCTTGACTGTATTCATTCCTGCCAGGGTACCTTAGCGCTGCATGCAATTGTAGACGCCGGGTGGCAGGCTTAACTGGAACGTGTTCCATTGAAAGTAGGTAGGTTTACATGTAGGTGCTCTCTGTTATCCTTGATCATTGCTTTTATCAGCTGACACGTTATACAAAGTATCATACTGACTCGATCTGTCCCATGTTCCGTGTTTTTTTTACATATTTTATATTACGTTTTACTTCACTAAGCTATCCAAAGTATGGCACGACTGAGCGGTGAGCTCTGACCTGACGGCGTGTGGACTTTAACGATCACCAGCTCCAACAGGATTTTCGCGGAAAACCGCCACATTCATCCCTCAGTAGATATGAGACGATAGACCTATTAAACGCAAAATCTGAAGAGGTCTAGGTGTCACTCGCAACCAGCTGCGTACTGTCGCAGATTGCGGGTGATACTTGGTCCTGACCACGTTCTGTAAAAATACTCTCTTCGTAATTTGGAGCAGTACCGAAGTGTGTTCTGTGCCGGAAATAGTGCCCAACGAGCACGAATGAATCAAATCAATATCCCAACCGCCAGTCCAGAGCCCACCGCCGGCTCACCAATCTCAAACTGGTAATTGCCGCATAAACCTTTTCCTTGGTGATATTTCGGTGCACTTGGAGACGGCCCAGTATAAGCCTGTAATATATTATTTGCAAATCCAAACATATGGCCAAAGAATCCCACCTTTGGTCGTCGCTTCGTCCATGTCTTCTACTTCAAACATCTCCCAACTCGAAGGTGGACCTTCGGGTTGGAAGATGATTGAAGTAGAAGAAATGGACCGCACGGCGGCATGCTATTCTAAACGAGAGACTATAGTGTGTCATGGTTCATTTACCGATACACTTAAAACTTTTCTCCCACTGGGCCGAACCATGGTAGCCTTGAAAATTTGTGTCTCCCACTTTTATCGAGCTTCGGCTACCTCTGACTGGGTCAAGTAATGTTCGACTTCTATGGGTTTTGAGAAGAGGTTCATCAATGACATTTACTATATTTTATTAAATTTACTTAATTTTTAAGGTTTAAAACGGCCCTGTAGATATTGTTGATTTTGTTTCCTTTCACTGGGAAGACCGTGAGTTATAATTTGTCGAGGAATGAATGAATCATTCTGATAGAATCAGAGATTTGGCTAGCAGAAGGCGGAATCCCAGTTTGTTCAGTAAAACAGGACGTTCCACTTCCTAATGGAAAATTTTGAATTATTCATGTAGAAGCTTGAGAATCCATTTTTACACATGGAATCCAATTCGAGTCCAATTTCGTGCACCATAAAAAAACGAAATATAAATAGAGATTCCTCTGCTGGGCAGTAATGTGCATTTTATTATTTGTAACCTTATAAGATAGTGGGAAATGTCTGACAAATATTTTTCAATATCTTTTGCCACGATAGATACAAGTGATAGAGCTGTAGGTTAACCGAAACCGAACCGAGGTTTTTAGTTTTTTTAAAAAACCGAAATCGAAACCGTCGACATCCCGTAATCTAAGGTTTTTCAGTTTTTTTTTAAATACTCTCTTGCTGCAGAAATTCACAGAATGTAGCCATCCCAAAGTAGTGAGAGTACCCAGACACTGCCAATGGCAGTGTCTGGGTACTCTCACCACTCTGGGAAGGCTACATTCTGTGAATATCCGACATTTCAGTTTAGTTGTGTTTGCAGCTTTCCTCAAGTTGCGTGTAGGTGTCAGACCTCGAAAAATGGCCAAGCACAATAAAAGTTCTGTATATTCAGGTAATTATTATATTGGCCTTCCTGATTCTTCATGTATTATAGCTTATTTCGGGCATTCATTGAGTTTCACTCAATTTCACTACCATTTAGTTATGACTCCGGACATTAGAATGATTTTTATTGAATTTTACTTGGCCTCAAGAACAAACCGAAAACCGAACCGAACCGAGGTTTTACTCCACCTGAAAAACCAAAACCGAAACCGAACAAGAAATTTAAAAACCTACAGCTCTAACAAGTGAATATCTCTCTGGAAGTGTCGCGCATTACGTTACTACTTTTGGATGTTTTAATTATATTTACAACGTTTTAATTTAAAATGTGTACACCATAACTGAAAGTTTCTTCAATGAACACTGTATTGTCAGTGGATTCTCAGGTGATGTTATTTTCCCATGAATACCAGCTGATCATGTGATTTATCCCATAAATACAAGCTGGTCATGTGGCATTTGAACATCGCGCATTGATATTATGCACTGCATTCGATTTTCCAGAGTCTAAATTTACTTTCTGTTATTTCTCTTTATGTTCTATAAATAGACGGTTTCCCCAACTCGATTGTGAGTTTTTATTTTAGTCACTATAGGGGTGAGCTTGGGTGGATGAGGACCAAGGACAGGATAGACCTGCTGAAGCTCGGTTATCTTAATTATTTGGTAAATCTCCCCGACAGACGATGGTGTAAAGCAATGTTCCTGAGAATTTTCAACTCAAATATCAAAACGGGGTGGATGGTCCAAGTGAGGGAGCTAGTAGAGAACTACTCATTGGAGATCTCGGACCTGGACGTTGGGGTAAACCAGGGTAAAAAAATCGTCAGAGAAAGGGTCATGGAGGATTGTAACCGTAATTGGCGAGAGGGGGTCAAATCAAAGAGGACTTTGGGTGGCCTGCGTGATAAAGAGAAGCCAGGTTTTGAAGAGTACCTTGATGGCACCTTTTGGGGTCACTGTTGTTCAAGCTGAGGTCGCGATCCCTGGAGCTGAGGGGAAAAATTGGGAAAGACGGTGAAAGGGAGTGCCAGATGTGTAACTTGGACATGGTGGAGACCCTGGAACACTTTCTTTTAGAATGCCCAAAGTATCAGCCTAAAAGAATGAGATTCACTGGGAGTATAATGGGGAAGTGGAATGGGAGAATGAAGGACATGTGGTTAGTGGGAGACTCAAAGGAGAGGGTTAATATGCTATCGGAGAGATTGGGAAGAATGGGACAAGGGATATCATCAAGCAGTTCGTCTCCGAGTGTTGGGAGGAGAGGAGAAGCGTGGGCATAGGGAGGCAGTTGGGGGTACAGGGGTAACCATGGCCTTCTCGTCCGAGAACCGCGACAAATCAGCGGCTGGCCAAAGTGTTATTATTATTATTATTATATTGGCAGTTTACGGGACTATTTTGTATCAGAAGCTATGCTGTTTTGTTTCTTTTTAAGGAATAGAACCTGTCCCGAATTATGGTTAGTCAAGGCGGCGCCAATAGATAAGTCAACTCGGTAGGCTTTCCAGACATAAAATAATTATGTTTATGAAGGGAATAAACATAAGAATTGAATCATGACTGTTCTAAATCCACGAGGTGATGAAACAAATTGATCACGCGCAAATTAGGATTGGGTGGTGGTGGAACCAGGGCGCACGGGGGACTCGTGCCTCTCCGCCTTTTTTCACAGACACGCTGCGCGGTTACACAATGAGTTAAAATGGGCAGTAGACGGGCATTTCTGTAATATATTATTTGCAAATCCAATCCACATGTGGCCAAAGAATCCCACCTTTGGTCGATTCTTCCATTTCTTCAACTTCAACCATCTCCCAACCCGAAGGTGAGCCTTGGGGTTGGAAGATGATTGAAGCAGAAGAAATGGACCGCACAGTGATCAATTCGTGGCATTCTAATCTAAACGAGAGACTATAGTGTGTCGTTGGACATTTACCGCTACACTATTAAAACTTTTCTCCCACTGGGCCGAACAATGGTTTGTGCGTGATAAATTTGTTTCATCACCTCGTGAATTTCGAACAGTCATGATTCAATTCTTAAATAAATCATTTCGATAGATACAATGAAAAAAAAATACCTACTGTTTTTGAAGCTACCACAATTGTCATACTCGAGACTGGCAAGGAAATCCATGTTCACAAGAGTGGCTTTAAGCCGCCCGTGAAGACAGATATTCCCCTACAGTCACTAATGAGATAATTCTGGTATCTTCTCAAAAACATCAGTCAGTCTCTTTGTATTTCACGTATTCGTCTAATTATAGTTTCTCATTTTATTGTTTACAATTTTGTAGAAAATAGTTCAGATGAAGTACCACAATTTCCGGACCAACATTCTCCCTTTTCAGTCAAAATCATTGTATCAAACCTAGCAACTGTAATCTAATGAGACTGTTCTCAGATAAATGCCAGCTTAGTGACACGAACATAAGTTATGATGTGCGCCGATAGTTTCTCATTAGAAATAAGTCAGCACTAAAGGTGACATATGTCATGACGATTACAATAGAAATATATCGAGAAGTGAACGATGATGGTTTATTATTGAGGAACCAATGATTTGCGTTTAATCTGATTGTTTGATTTTTCTCCGGGACTGACAACTGTTGAAAATAAGAGAGAGATTAAATAAATATCCAATTTCACGCCAAACTAACTAACATAATGTTTCTGTAACAGCTTATTTGAGTGGAAATGCCGTTCTTCATCAAGAGAATGGTTTCGAAACCAAACGATTTCAAGTAACTGCAGAACTGTGTGCAATTTTCATGCTGTAATGTAATTATGTTACTAAACCCTTTGCCCAACACGAATAGCAGACGACACTTGCAAAACACAATCTTTTGTAACTAAATTCTTTTCAAATATAGCTTATAACTCCTCACTGAAACGAGCTCAAAGCTATGTTTTTGAGACAAAAAATTAAAACACAACTGAATTTTAATGGCATTTTTTTTAATTGCGCTGACCAAGATTTTCCGTTACGCCACAACAAGAATACACGTAAATCATGTAAAAAAAAATCCAAGATTTTTCGTTACGCCACAACAAGAATACACGTGAACCATGTAAAAACAAAACAAGTACGGTGTGAGGTGATTCGAATTTCATTTTTTTCGAGACAGATATTTGGAAAAGAGTTACAATAAGTTTGGTGTACGACCATTCTGCCCCACTCGGTTTATTCCTATTCTCGCCATAGACCTCGAGTGGGAGAAATGAGGGATAGACCCAGTTATTCGCCGGTAAAAGCCTAACCACTCAGTTTGAAATGTAAACATGCTTCTTAAAATAAATAGAGTACGGACGCCGCGGACTTGTTATTTTCCACCGGTGGGCAATATTTCCACGGATGCAATAACATTAAATTCCAAACACTAATTATAGAAATAATCGTCAAAAATTTAATTAATGAAGCACCGGGTACCACCCGGTGCTTCATTAATTAAAATTTTGCTGATGATGATTTTTATTACCTGGTAAACGCATGCGTTGGCATCATTGTCCACGCGTGGATTACGACCAGTCCACGGCGACTGTAATGTACACTCAATCCTCAATAAATATGCCAAAACAAAATGAAGTGAGTTTTAACATAAATATCCAATTTCACGACAAACTGACTAAAAAAAGGTTAATTTTTTGCCTCAAAAACATAAAATTTGCTTGCGTTACATGGGTGTGGCCTTAAGAAATCGAGGATCTCCAGTGAGTCACGATTTGGTATGAAATTTCTGAGTTCACTGAAATCGATCAGACCGAGGTCTACAGAGGTCCAGGTTGATTTTAGAGAACGGGGTTAATAAATTCCATACCAAATCATGACGAATTTGAGATTCCTTTTATCACATAATGTGTAACCCATTACCTAATGTAGCGCAAGGCGGGCCGTCGCTGTTTACAAAAATCGCTAACCAAATTTTAACATGTTTTCAATATTTGCCGCGAAACCATGCCTTACGGGCCATTATTGAGACGACTGTCCATAAGCTATGGTTTCGAGGCAAAAAATGACGATTTTTAGTTGTTCAGGCTGATTCAGGAAATATTTTTTTTGCGAATGTGGCCTGCTATTCACATTAGGTAAACCGTTAACCCTTTGTCCAACGTACCGTCAAAACCGGCCGGCGCTATTCTCAAAAATCGCCAATTAATTTTCATTATTTTTTTCATTTTTTGTCTCCAAAACATAGGTTATAACCCCTCATTGGAACGAGCTCGTCGAGCTCGTTCCAATGAGGGGTCATAACCTATGTTTTGGAGACAAAAAATGAAAAAAATAGTTATTCAAGAATTTTTTTTGCAAGTGTCGTCTGCTTTTCATGTTAGGTAAAGGGTTAAGGAAATATAAGAGAAGAGTAATTCAATGCTACTTTCGAAACCAACTCACTCACAATCTTACGACGTCGACGTCTGGCTTCACGTGTTTATTAGACGTGTTGCGAAAGATATTTCCGAATGAGCTTTTTGATGATGATTATATATGTCATAATACAAAATTCATCAGAAAATATGATTTTGTTCATACTTTTATTACACGCCTGTTCTATGAAATTCCCATCTACAGCAGCACTAACCCATGCAGAAAATGAGAATCCGTTCCACACACAATTGTCGAATGGAAATCGTTGCCGGACTATTTTTAAATAGAAGCGAAATTTCAGTGGAATTTTCTACAAATCGTGCACCGCAATTACAATTTGAATCCCGATAACACACGGAGTTCCCCAGGGATCCATTCTCGGTCCAATGTTGTTTTTATTATATGTCAATGATATTTGTCATCCAACTTCTCTGTATCTGCTGTCATTTGCAGATGATACTACCGTGCACTCCTCGGGCCGCGACCCAAATCAATTAATTCCTTACCTAAATAGAGAGCTTGAGAATTTATTTAATTGGTGTTGCGCGAACCAGCTATCCTTAAACGCCGTAACAAAACACATACTAATTAATCCCTCCAGTAAAATTAAATTACATACACCTTCACCAAGGATTTTAATAAATGGCCAGGAAATAAGTAGGGTAGGCTCAGATTGTACAGAAAAATCAATTAAATTCCTAGGAATCCACATCGACGAGAATTTATCCTATAAATATCATGTATCTCAGCTTTGTTCTAAAATAGCTCATGCAAATTTTGCCCTTAATAAAGTGAAGACCATATTTCCCCATGATGCCATGAAAACCCTCTATTTTAGCTTAGTACATACTCACTTAATGTATGAAATAAACTTGTGGGGAAATGTGAGGCCAGTACATAAGCTAACGATGTTACAGAAGCGATCCTTGCGCATTATAAGCAATAAGAGATATAATGCACATACAGGCCCCCTCTTTCGAAATAATAGACTATTAAAAGTTGAAGACCTTTATAATCTCCAGACGTGCTTATTTGTATTCGACTGGTTTCATGGAAACCTGCCTGATTCTTTTGAAAACTATTTTAACGTAATCGATAATCCAACAGGCAGGTCGAGCAGAAGAACTGGACTTCTTCAATTCAATAAAACTAAATCCCTTGATTTCCTTCCTTCAAACGTGTGCACCAAAATCTGGAACGAGCTAGATAGCAATATCAGAAGTGTAACGGAGGGACATAGATTTAAAAAAGAACAAACGGTCTTTTTTATCATCATACCCCAACAATGTTGATTGCAACAATCCATATTGCCCCGTCTGTAGTCCCTGATAGAGACACAATGCTTTTTCGCCGTCTAATAGACTAATGACATTTGTTGTTAGGTGTCTTTGGGTCCCCAGTTCTTTTCTCATTGCGTACTAAATTACTAACCCCCCATATAGTGGACTCCTTGTATGGTAATCTTTACTCTTATAGTTACAATACGCTATGAGAAACCTGAAGTAAGAATACGAATATGCAATCGTTTGATCTTCTAAATTAGTATCCAACATATTCCTAGTACTGGTCTGGATCACCCTTCGTGCACCTCTTGGTCTCTGTAGTAGTGTGTATTTTAATATAAAAAAGTACTTGTACCAGGAGGTGTGCCATTGTGTCAGCTGACTGCTGGGTCATCTTATCTCATCTTATCCAATTGTTTCCTTGTTCTTTATGCACGAGAGTAAGTCACGTTAGGTAAAAACACATACTTGTAAAACAGTCTGAGTTAAGGTTGCGTAATGCACAGCTTGGGAGACAATAGGTAGACAGCCAATTTGCAGTATACACTAATATTGTCATGCTTGAGTAGTGTTAATTTACATATCTTTTTGAATCCTTAAAACACTCTTTACTACTGTATGTATCATCTCTATTTGTGTCATGTATACTGCAAAATAAAGAAATCAATCAATCGCTGGCGATAGCTAAATATAGAAATAGGGGTTTCCCTCACAAATTTGGTTGCGATAAAATGTGTTCTGTTTGTTGATAGTTCGTCCCCTGATTCCAATGTGTTCTATGTGTCATAGTGACGCATAGAACACATTGGAACTCAGGGGACGTGTTGTCATATGAATTGCTGGGTGTCCTAATAATTGTTTTTTATTCGTGAAGGCGTGTAATAAGCCTAGAACGACACACGTGTATGAATGGGTTAATCGATATGGCACTTATGCCATCGAGGAAGGATAAAACTCGATGCCTGAGGCCTCTCGTTTTATCCTTCAACGCTGGTACTCGTGTCATATCGATTCACACGCGTGTGTCGTTCTGTGTATGTATCAGTACATTTGAAAATCGCTATGATTTTCGCTGTTCATCCTTTTTGTCTTGTACAAAATTGAAACTGAGAGGGGAGACTAGGACCAGAAACCAGCGCCTGGGGGCGGAAGTCCCATAAAGTTTGCAAGATAGGTAACACAATTGGATAAATTTGACATCATACTTAAGTTAAGGCCGTCACATAGCCTAAATGCTGAAAATGACCTTAAACTTTAATAAAAAATAATAAAAAAATATAAATCATTCTGGCTGCGAAAAAACTCCAAAGTGTGTAGGAAGGAACAATGATTGAATGCTCGAGTGGAATCCTCGTCGCCATATTGTTAGATCCGTTTTCAAAAAAAATCAGATAGTACAAAGGGCCTCTCGGTAACTTGAATTTTTTTTTTAAATTAGTCTCTCGGTTTTCACCCGTTTTATCTACTTTTTGTAATGGATTTTATAGTTCCCCAATAATGTCCATACGTTGGTTTACTGCTGATATTTATTTATTTATTGGAGTTTAACGACACTTTCGACAGCCAGGGACACCTCGTGTCGGATTACTGCTGATAACTATATTATATGTTTCGGGATACTATAAACTGATTCTTGTATTGCTTTAACACATTTTACTGGTGACTGTATCATATTACTGCTGTCTGTGATCAAAACGGCCTCTTTATCACAGTGACGTGGCCATAGGGTGCGGCTGGGGGTGGAGTTTGGGCGGTTGGTGCGGACTCGTGTCAACCTAAAAGACATCGATTCCTGAAATCCCCCTAACTGGTCCATACACATCCAGCCTGATATTTCAAGGGTCACTTTTCTATTGTTGTGTTTTCACTTTCTGGATACTTAAGCCGTTAAACAGTACCTACAGTATGTGGAGAGTGGATTGTAACTGAATCACCCGTGGAGTGGAGTGGAGTGGAGTTATCACCCAATGTATCACTTGCAAATCCTGTACATATGGGCAAAAAAAAACCACAAGCAATGTTTCAGCCAATGGACCTCCGGGTGTTAAACCTGGAGATCCATTGGCTGGAACCTTGCTTGTGCTTGTTATGCCTTGCAACAAATTTGCAATTATTGCTTGGGTGGAATCTCCACTTTACGGGTGATTTAGTGATAATACACTCTCCACGTACTGTAGGGTGTTGCAATTGGCATAAGGTGATATGCTTTTTCCATGGGGAACATCCGGGACCTTCATCTATGGGGGATACACACTCTTTACCAAGTACAAGATGAAATAAAGCGGTGTGATAAATATCTTTCTGTTGCCAATGGCAGCTATTAAATTGCAAAATAAAAAAAAGAAAATAAACGTAGGTAAGGGCGAGAAAATATTTTTCTGCTGCCAATTGCAGCAGAAAAATATTTTGTCGCCCTGTCCCACTTTTTTCTTCGGTTTTTCATTTTGCAATTTTGTACAGTCATAGAGTACCATGTGTGGATTTCAGGATTGGTCGTAATCCACGCGTGGGCAGTCATGCCCACATATGCGTTCACCAGGTAATAAAATTCAGCTGCAGCAAAATTTTGATTAATGAAGCATCGGGTTTTTCTGGGTGCTTCATTAATTAAATCTTTGATGATTATTCCTGTAATTAGTGATTATAATCTAATATTATTGCGTCCTTGGAAATATTGCCCACCCGTAGAAAGTCCACGGCGGCTGTACTGTATTATTATTATTTATTTATTTTTTATCATTATTATTATTATGACTGTTTTCGCGATTAGATCGTGATCTGATGGAGATACATTAGACCAGTGCATATAATATAGATCTATACTCCATAAATGAAACGTTTAGAAATGCAGACTGAAAGGGACACATAGAATCGAAGTAGTAATGTTTATACGTTTTCATTATCGACAAATGGGATATAGAGTGTTGTAAGCAGGAACGCGGATCGAAAAATTCGACCATATCGAGGATGCAACTCGGTCGAAATTTTTTATACGCTTCTTTTCAAATTCAAGTTACTTAATCCACCACTCCATATATATATTAATCTACATTAAGCTCCAAACAACGCATAAAACATCCATATCAAGCTTTCGGACTACCGAAGGCCGTCATCAGAGTACACATTGACTTGAAAAAGCCCAAATAACACACGCACAAACTACTGTCGATGAGAATATGGAGGTAAACCTCTGACTGACTCCAAGTACAGTCCGGGCTGACACTAGACTAGCACGAACAAGAATGTCGCGAATCACGAATCAGCCAAGCTTGTGGGAAGGCTGGCTGTAAACTTGTGTGTTGATGCCCACAGCCTATTCCTTCTGCGGCGCCAGTACTGGAGACAAATTTAGAATTTTTGCCCAGCAGATTACAAGCGCTCAAATTTGGTTTTCCTGCTCCAAAGTGATGTTAGTGAAATTCAGTTTATTGGCGAAACCTGGGGGCGAATACTATAAAACTTTTACAATTGTATTTTCTAGAATTGTATTTTCTAGTTATGACTTTAAATGCGTTGAAATGAACCATTAGTATTTCGAAGATATGGCAATTTGCCAGTTGGCAAATTGCCATATCTTTAAAAATGCTAATGATTCATTTCAGTCAGTTATATTAATAGTTAGAAAATACAATTCGAGAAAATACAATTGTAAAAGTTTTATAGTATTAGCTCCTGTACTCCATTTCATAGCCGTGTGGACAACCACGGGCCATTCAATAAGATGAAATGTGACTGTTCCATCACTCGGCATTTCATGTCTACAGGCTACTCATTCACTTCATTCCAGGCATTTATTATTGGCTGTAAACCCGAGTGGACAATAACTGTGTGGGTTACAAGACAAACATTTTGGATTGAATAACTTTGAACACACAAACCGCTCGGTCTCAACAGACCTTCCAGTAATTCTTCATTCCTGAGAGTTTTCGAAGGATATATAAATTCGCGCAAAAATGGGACTTAGGAAAACTTGGATTTCCCCCGGAAGCAGTTTCCTTCTATAACTTTACATTTTTCAACGGTGTTCTCTTTGTTCTGACTCCACTTTGTTGAAGTCGGAACGAATTTCAAAGAGGTTTACGTCCATATTCTCATCAATTGTAGTTTATGCGCATGTTTGTTTTTAGTCTATGTGTACCCTGATGAAGGTCTTCGGTAGACCGAAAGCCTGATAGGAGTGTCCTACAGTTAAAACATCCACCGCTAGGAGTAAGTTATATTCAGTCAGGGATATTAACATTTATATATATAGACAAAAGGATCACAACGAACAACGAATACATATAAAATCGTATCCAAAATGTTGTTGAGCTAAATAGTTATGACATATTTTGTAAATTGAAAATATTGTACAGTTAAAACTAGAAGTCCTGTCACGAACTGTGCGCTTATATAGTCTTAATTGCGCGTAGGAATTGCGCGCAATTGCCATATCAAATGACATCCAAAGCATGGCAGGTTCTCCTGGTTACTCATAGGAAACACAGGCAATGTTTCTGCCAATGGACCTCCGGGTTACCCGGAGGTCCATTGACTGAAACCTTGCTTGTGCACAGGCCATGTGTACAGAATTTGATAGCCTCACTATGGTCATAACGAGTAGATTAACGCACAGATCGACGTGCTATCTGTGCACATTTCAAC
The DNA here is from genome assembly GCA_031216915.1 of Pictodentalium vernedei. Taxonomy (NCBI): domain Eukaryota; kingdom Metazoa; phylum Mollusca; class Scaphopoda; order Dentaliida; family Dentaliidae; genus Pictodentalium; species Pictodentalium vernedei. Next base: position 98,127,360 of record CM062294.1, read on the forward strand.
CAGGACTTCCAGTTTTAACTGGAAATGTTGTAGTTTGGACCTTAATTCAGATTTCCATTTTCACTTTAGGTCCGTGCATCTTCAAGATCCAACACAGATTTGATTTAGAGTATAGATACTATATATATATATAATCTGTGAAACTTTGATTATTTGTCGCGTGTCGAGGGATGGGATATTTATAAAGCTATCGAACGCACTGTACAGTACGTGGAGAGTGTATTATCACTAAATCTCCCACAGAGTGGAGATTCCACTCAAGCAGTAATTGCAAATTTGTTGCAAAGCATAACTAGCACAAGCAACGTTTCAGCCAATGGACCTCCGCGTTAAACGCGGAGGTCCATTGGCTGAAACATTGCTTGTGTTTTTTGTCGATATACACAAAATTATTATACTATTTCCTAAACTTGTGAAATATGTGTATGTAACCGTTATTGTATTCATACCGTTTAGGCCTAAAAAAATTAAAAATCTAAAAATCTGTTTCCTAGTGCCTCCCACCCCCACCCCCACCCACCCACCACCCCCACCCCGCCCGCTTGGTCCTTTTGGCTGCCGCATGCTTTCTTTTTATGTCTAATATTTTACCCAAGTTAATAAAATTGATAAGTGTCCCTTGAGTGCAACAAGGCTTTGCAATGCTTTAGCATTGCAAAGCCTTCTTGCACTCAAGGGACAAAATACACCGCCACCCATGCTATTGTGTAGATTATGAGGCCAAAAACAAACCAAGAACATAAACTTTTGATGGCAAAGAAATAATTTAAAAAAAATAAAATGAAAAACCATAACCCGCCCGCCAGCCCGCCCGCCCGCCCGACAAAAAAGGCCTGAGAAACTGAAAATCTACTTTGTGGGGCCTTATGTATCCTGTGAATAAATCATCATAATCTGAATCTGAGTCATCTCATAATGACTGCAAGGAAGGATACGTTATCACGAGCTGCTGAATATCTGCTCAAAAACTGCAGGGATTGTTTTTTTATGACATGCGTCGCACTGTTGTAATATCAATTAACCCTTTTCCCAACGAATCAGCTTCATCCGCCCATGTAATATGTAAATTCAGCAGCTAAAAAAATGTTTTTAAACAAATTTCAACTAAACCATGCCATGAGGCACATCATTGGAATGAGCTCGTTCCAGTGGGTGGTCACGTGATATGGGCTTGTTGAAATTGTTCTGAAAAATTTGAACATAATATCTAAAATAATAAATTTGATATCGTCTGCGTTGGGTAAAGAGTTAAACTTTTTAAAACTGCAATTAAGACATCAAATTATTTTAACCGCACACTGATATCAGTCTGAACTTATTGTGTAATTCACGTCACTTCCGGGAAGATATTCTCTCATATGTATCGTGACAATAGATTTCAAAAACAATTTGTTAGACATTTCTCACTATCTTATAAGGTAGTATATAAACATGTGTATTCATAATGACAGCGGTCCAGTAAATAAAAGCTCAGATACTGTCACGAATTTACTAAAAAATGTGCCCAAACGTCTGGGTAGGAGGAGACATCACCACCACCTTTAAACACATGTTAAGCATGTTTTTATGTGAAGATTTGGTTTAAAACTTATGTTACGTTTTCAAAACTGTTCCATCAATTTCATATAATCTCATTAGATGTTATAAAAGTACAGACTCATTTTTATTGAACGGTAAGAATGTGTTACATTAAAAATAATTTCTACACTCAGTCGATGTAATTTAAATTTGAAAAAAATATTGCCAGTAATAACTGCAATTTCACTTCTAGCTCTAGCACAGATTTTCCATAAATGAGATTGTGACGAACAACAAACTGGACATCGTGAATAAAATATATTGGATTCTCTACGACTTGACGATTAGCGGGGAATTAACCGTCTCTGCAAAATCGATATTTCTGTTGAGGATTTTACATTATTTTCGAGTGATGTTTAACAAATTGACAAGGAATTACTGTTTCTTTCGATCAACTCACTACTACTACCACCACTACTATATTACTACTACTACTTCTTCTGCTTTTACTATTTCTGTGCCATCTGATAATTCGTCCCCAGAGTTTCAATGTGTTCTATGTGCCAGTAGGCACATAGAACACATTGGAACTCAGGGGTCGAATTGCTAATACTTTTATCCCCACGTTCTGCTGTTGCTGCGGCAGTTACTGCTACTACTACAATTATCACTTCTCCTACTAGCATTCTTATTTCTATTTATTTAAATTTATTTATTATTAAGGCTTAACGACACTTCAACAGCCAGGTCACATCGTGTCGGAGACAGTTTTATGGAGTACCCGAAGAGAACCACCGAGCAACGACGAGCAGCTGCCAGCTCCCAACATCGTAACTCCGCACTGCAGCACAGGCAGGGTTAGATTGGTTGAAGACAAGCGCACCATCGACGTGCAGTACGCCTTAGTGCACGACGTCATCGTGCCCCCATGTGGACAGTCGGGGTTTAGTGCCTTGAGCAAAGACACAACGCGGGAGTCCGAATCGATCGCTAAGACAGTCAACCATCCAAGGACTAACCGGGCTCGACGTTGCTTAACTTCGGTGATCGGACGAGAACATGTTACCGCGACGCCACCGCGCCCCCATTCTTACTACTACTACTACTACTACAACCCTGGATACGATTTGAGGACTACGTCTTTAAATGTCTCTCGAACATACAATAAAAAGTAAATGTGACTTCTCCTTTCAACACTGACTTCCCGAAGAGAGAGTTGTTTGAGAGAATATTTTCACAACAAAATGGGTGAATCTATTTTGAAAAAGTAGAGAAAGTTCGGTAATAGTTAGGGCTGTGGGGTTTAATTATTACAAAATCTCCTCTCCATTTCTTGGTGACCGCACCGTCTTATCATTGGAGGGTGGCTGTGTGTTCTTTATCTCAACGTCTTATATTTGAAGAACATCCGTGTCTTCTTCATTTCACCGTCTTATCATTGAAAGATATCCGAGTCCTCTTTAGCTTGACATCTCATCATTGAATGATTTCCGTGTCTTTTTTATATCATCGCCTTATCATTGAAGAATATCCGTGTCTTCTTTAGCTCGCCGTCTTATCATTGAATGATATTCGTGTCTTTATCTCATCGCATTATCGTTGAAGAATATCCGTGTATTATTTAGCTCGCGGTCTTATCATTGAATGATATCCGTGTCTTCTCTATCTCATTGCATTATCATTGAAGGATATCTATGTCTTCTTTAGCTCGCCGTCTTATCAATGAATGATATCCATGTCTTTATCTCATCGCATTATCATTGAAGGATATCTATGTCTTCTTTAGCTCGGCGTCTTATCATGAAATGATAGCCATGTATTTATCTCATCGCATTGTCATTGAATGATATCTATGTCTTCTTTAGCTCGTCGTCTTATCATTGAATGATAGCCATGTCTTTGTCTCATCGCATTATCATTGAAGGATATCTATGTCTTCTTTAGCTCGTCGTCTTATCATTGAATGATAGCCATGTCTTTGTCTCATCGCATTATCATTGAAGGATATCTATGTCTTCTTTAGCTCGGCGTCTTATCATTGAATGATAGCCATGTATTTATCGAATCACATTATCATTGAAGGATATCTATGTCTTCTTTAGCTCGCCTTCTTATCATTGAATGATAGCTATGTCTTTATCTCATCGCATTATCATTGAAGGATATCTATATCTTCTTTAGCTCGCCGTCTTATCATTGAATGATAGCCATGTCTTTATCTCATCGCATTATCATTGAAGGATGTCTATGTCTTCGTTAGCTCGCCGTCTTATCATTGAACGATATCCATGTCTTTATCTCATCACATTATCATTGAAGGACATCCGTGTCTTCTTTAACTCGCCGTCTTATCATTGAATGATATCTGTGTCTTCTCTATTCCATCGCCATATCATTGAAGGATATCCGTGTCTTCTTTCGCTCTCTATGTTATCATTGAAGGATATCCGTGTCTTCTTCAGCCCTCTATCGTATCATTGAAGGGTATCCATGTCTTCTTTAGCTCTCTATCTTATGATTGAAGGATATCTGTGTCTTCTTCAGCCCTCTATCTTATCATTGAAGGGTATCCATGTCTTTTTTATCTCGCCGTGGTATAATTGAAGGCTATCCCTGTCTTGTTTATCTCGCCTACGTATAACTGAAGGCTATTCCTGTCTTGTTTATCTCTCCGTCGTAGAATGAAAGGATATCCCTGTCTTTATCTCACTGTCGTATATAATTGAAGGATGTCCGTGTCTTCTTTTTTATCTCATCGTCTTATCATTGAGTGATATCTTTGTCTTCTTTATCTCGCTGCCGTATAATTGAAGTGTACCACTGTCTTCTTTATCTCACTACCGTATAACTGAAGGGTACCCATGTCATCTTTATCTCACTGCCGTCCAATTGAAGGATACCGTGTCTTATTTCCAAATGAAACAAAATACTGCATTTTGATTGGCTGAGAGGTACGGTGTAACTTGCAATCCACAGTGGCTTTTTTACACCGTGTTAAACTTTAACCACGGTGTAAAAACAAGAATATACAAAAGCAAGCTAGATGGCTAAAAAAGTACCCATTTTTAATTATTAATTAATATCTTCTGCTCGGTTATGTTAGAACAAAAATAAAAATACAGGAAATTTAATATTTATGTGCAAAAAGATATTACAGATATGGATGTCATTGGAACTGGCTCATTGAGCCAGTTCCAATGACATCCATATTTGTCTGGTTTTATTTAAGAAACTTGCAAAGTACAAATTTTCTGTCAGTTTTTGCCCACAATGTAGGTTAAAATATTAAGTACGCAAACATTTTTGTAAATAAATCCGTTATCCTCGTGCTTTCCAGGGTTTATGGGAATTTACACCGGTTTGGGAACTCGTACACCCTTCGGCTTCGCACTCACACACCCTTCGGCATCGCCTCAGGGTGTATGAGTTCCCAAACCGGTGTAAATTCCCATACACCATGGAAAACACAAGGATAACTAATAGTCTTTATCTCACTCTCGTACAAATGAAGGATGTCCGCGTCTCCTTTATCTCACCGTCTTATCGTTGGAGGATATCCGTGCCTTCTTCATCTCGCCGTGTTATCATTGAAGGATATCCGCGTCTTCTTTATCTCACCGTATTATAATTGAAAGATATCCGTGTCTTCTTTATCTCACCGTGTTATCATTGAAGGATATCCGTGCCTTCTTTATGTTACCGGCTTATAATTGAAGGATATCCGTGTGTTCTTCATCTCGCCGTCTTATTATAGAAGGACCCCGTCCTCTTATCATTTGTTTCGTCGCCTTGTTATTGAAAATGTCTTTAATGCAAACATTTATGCATTCCTGGTGCAAAAGTACTTATTTCCAACTGAAATAAAATACTGCATTTTGATTGGCTGAGAGGTACGGTATAACTTGCAATCCACTGTAACTATTTTTTATACCGTGGTTAACCACGGTGTAAAAACAAGAATACACAATATAGGCTATATGGCTAAAAACAGTACCAATTTTTAATTTTTAATTCATACCTTCTGCTCGGTTATGTTAGAACAAAAATAAAAATACAGGAAATTTAATATGTATGTGCAATAAAATATTACAGATATGGATGTTATTGGAACTGGCCCATTCAGCCAGTTCTAATCACATCCATATTTGTCTGGTTTTATTAAGAAGCTTACAAAGTACAAACTTTCTGTCAGTTTTTCCCACAATGTTGGTTAAAGTATTAAGTACATCAAAATTCTTGGAAATAAATCCGTTATCCTTGTGTTTTCCAGGATGTCTGGGAATTTACACCGGTCTGAGAGCTCATACACATTCGGCTTCGCCTCAGGGTGTATGAGTTCCCAAACCCGTTTAAATTCCCATGCACCCTAGAAAACACAAGGATAACTAATATTATCATTCGCGTTTTGTTTATTCTCGATAGATCAAGAATTGTTATAAACGTATGATAATAAAAGACTATTTAGAGAGGTTTTTCAATACTGGCCTGAAGACGAAAAATGCGAATGACTCGAAACTTATTCTCTCTGCCCCTAACATAACGGTCATATCACGAAAATCGCTGTTCAAAAGTCATTAGTTTTTTCACTTTTCAGCTTAAAAAATGATATCTTATAACCCATTTACTGGAACTAGCTCTTCAAGTGCATTCCAATAAAGGGTCATAAGCTATGTTTTTGGAGCAACAAACCGAAAACTTTCAGTCATTGATGAATATTTTGTGCAAGTGTCACCCCCTAATCGTGTTAGTTTTACTACTGCTACTACAACAACAACAACAACAACAACAACAACAACAACAACAACAACTACTACTACTACTACTACTACTACTACTACTACTACTCTACTACTACAATTACTACTATACTACTGACAACAACTACTACTACTACTACTACTACTACTACTACTACTACCACCACTATTGCTGCTACTACTACTTCTACTATTTATTTATTTATTTATTTATTTATTTATTGTTGTTTAAGGTCACATATTTATGCACAATGGCTAACTATTTTTACTACTGTTACTGCTATTACTACTACTTCTACTACTGCTACTGCTATTACTACTACTACTACTACTACTACTACTACTACTACTACTACTACTCTACTACTACAATTACTACTATACTACTGACAACTACTACTACTACTACTACTACTACTACTACTACTACTCTACTACTACAATTACTACTATACTACTGACAACTACTACTACTACTACTACTACTACTACTACTACTGCTGCTGCTACTGTTACTGCTACTACTACTACTTCTACTACTACTACTACTACTACTACTACTACTACTGCTATTGCTACTGCTACTACTACTACTTCTACTACTACTACTACTACTACTACTACTACTACTACTACTACTACTACTACTACTACTACTATTACTACTACTACTACTACTACTACTACTACTACTACTACTACTACTACTGCTGCTACTGTTACTGCTACTACTACTACTTCTACTACTACTACTACTACTACTACTACTACTACTACACTACTACTACTACTACTACTACTACTACTACTACTACTGCTATTGCTACTGCTACTACTACTACTTCTACTACTACTACTACTACTACTACTACTACTACTACTCTACTACTACAATTACCACTATACTACTGGTACTACTACTATGCCACTGCTACCTCTACTGCTAGTTAGTTCTGCTACTACTGGATTCAGCTTTTATCAGTTGTGACAAAAAATAACAAACGTGACCAAAATGGCATTAGCAGCAACTGCAGCAATACTACGAAGAATAGCCACACCAATTATCACCAGACAACTGCAAGAAGTAACAACATCTCTACTACCTCTGTCAACCACACAGCAGTACAACAGTTGTGGATACAGAGGTTGCTGCTGCAACAACTTGTATAGCAGCAATTCCGAAAAGGAGAGCACAATTATTTTTTATAACCCTTTACCTAATATGAAAAGGAGACGACACTTGCAAAAAAACCAAACTAATTTCTTTTCATTTTTTGTCTCAAAAACATAGGTTATGACCCCACGTTGGAACGAGCTCGACGAGCTCGTTCCAACGAGGGGTCATAACCTATGTTTTTGAGACAGAAAATGAAAATAATAATGAAAATTAATTGGCGATTTTTGAGAATAGCGCTGGCCGGTTTCGGACGTTACGTTGGGTGAAGGGTTAAAAGAGTAGTTTTCTGTTGGTTATTGAAAGGTTTCAGTAATCTGTAGACAACAGTCGACAATGAGTAATTATTCTTATGGTGGTGTCACGGTACAGCATATAGCCAAAAAGGGCTGATAAAGTATTACTAAAACCGGTATAAATAAGCCCACACCCTCCGCCGATTTTCTTTTCGAACTGCCCATTTTCAGTTATGGGGCATGACAATCAGAAAGGATTTCAGAAACTGGAAAGAACAATGTTTGGATGAATATATTTGCTGTTCTTGAATTAGTTATCCAAATATATTATACCAGGAGACTTGCTTCGTTCCCTTCACTCCTGGTGCAAAGGCGTTTGACAAAAGCACATTTATAAATATTGGGCTATCTTTTTCACTTTGAACTGTCTTTTTGACCCGCACCGTCAATGTCGTTTATAAACCAGCAGCTAGTTGCTTTTCACAGAGATGCACACGTTGAATTCAGAGCATCAAAAGTTATTGTCAACACCGACTGAAATATTCATATTGTAACTCTATTTCGCCCAAAATCCAACTTTGAATCTCCAAAGACTAAGAAATTTTACCAAAGTAATTTTATCTCTTTTGACCAAGCCCTTTGACAGCATACCACTGTACCAAAACTTTGTCAGATGGAATTCTGGACCATAACTTTTGTTTTAATGTACAAATGAGCTCTTGAGTGCAAAGTCCCTAAGTGCAAAGCATTTCCATTTAACATACAAGATGAATCATCCCCTCCCCTTAAAAAAAGAAGAAAAAAAATTCATTTCAACAATTTTTAAAATCTTTCACCTTGTGACCCCGTTTCACTTCAAATACAGCCTACGAACTTTGGCCAAGCCCCCAGCCCCCCCCCCCCCCCCGAAATATAACTCGGCGCCATATTAATTTACTGGATGGAACAGAAAATATAACTATTCACCATATAATTTTTTTAAATGGAACAGAAAACATATCTCCCCGCCCTATAAATTTATTGGATGGAAACATAGCTCGACCACACATGATATTTTTAGATGGCTCAGCCTTCAAAACACTGTGTTGCCAACGTTTTTATATCTGACGTATTTCCAAAATGTGAAAACAAAACTTTTAGTTTAATATCAATATATACAGTACATGGAGAGTGGATTGTAACTAAATCACCCGCGGAGTGGAGTTATCAACCAAGCTAGAACTTTCAAATTTTGTACATATCGACAAAAAACACAAGCAATGTTTCAACCCATGGACCTCCGGGTTTAACCCGGAGGTCCATTGGCTGAAACTTTGCTTGTGCTGGTTAGGCTTTGTAACAACTTTGCAATTATTGCTTGGGTGGAATCGCCACTCTGTTAGTGATAAAACACTCTCCACGTACTGTAGCTGCGAGTTAGAAATGACGATAACAACTCGATCTGCAATTTTTTCGATTAAAGATATTGGAGAGGTAAAGATAAAAAACATGATGAAAACAACGGAGAAAATGTCAGCCTGTTTAGCTGTAGTGGTATATTTTAATACTTTATAGAGGATATCTACGCTATTGTAGTGAATATCGGGAATTATCTCATGAGTGTGGACGTGAAAGTTTTATTTTTCACGAGCACTTGCGCAAGTGAAAAATGATACTTTCAGGTCCACACGAAGATTTTATTTTTATATGCTACTTGACATTTTACTGCGCAATATTCAGCCAAATTCGACTGCAAACAGTTTCAAGACAATAACAAAGATCTGCTGATCGTTCCTTCAAGGCGACATTCAAGGCGACGTCATCCGCCGTAGCGTGACGCCATTTAGGAAGCTACTGAGGGATATTTCTCGATATCCATCGAGTCGATGGATATCAAGAAATATTTTTTTCGTAATTTGCGATAATTCACACGTCAGCATATAATAATATGTAATATTACTATTTTATTATGTTAACTAATACTAAAACTCCAAAATAGAATTTCACTTCCTGACCAATTCTGATAAAACTTTTCATTTGCATTGTAGTTTTTTTCTTGTTATCGTGCAATATTTGCAGAATGATCGAAACTTATCTCTTTACCCAACATAACGGCAAAAACCAGCCAGCGCTATTCACAAAAAATGCCTTTCAACTTTCATTTTTTGCCTCAAAAACATAGCTTATGACTTCTCATTGGCACGAGCTCAACGAGCTCGTTCCAATGAGGGGGTCATAAGTTATGTTTTGACACGAAAAATAAAAAAAATGAGTTATTCAGTAATTTTGTTTGCATGCATCGTCTGCTTTTCATGTTAGCTAAAGGGCTGTGAAGTATTTTACCATACAATGAATTGAAAGGTTATCGTGATTTTACAGGAGTTCATGCAATACTGTGGTCACAAAGGCGATCTTTTTCTCGGATCGTGATTGTTGACTACATTTGACTTATACATATGTTACCTGAAGAAAATTTTACGAAATTAAGACTGAATCGAAAATAGCATTTGTGTTTGATTATCCCGAATTTCTTTTCGGCAAGAAAAATTTTACAGTGTTGTAACACAGAAAGCGAACATAGAATTTCGACATTGCGACCTGTCTTTAGCTTAAGGAGGGGTGTTGTGTGATACTGGTAAGGACTCAGAAAGGTTTTTTCCAATAGATTGCCACCTGACGACATTCTGTAAGCATAGACAAAACTTCTTCAAATTGTGAGACATGTTCTGAATATATTACGACTATGCAAGATCACTATTTTCGTCTTGCAATTTTAATGTTATTTGCTTTTTATGAATAGTACCATGGAACTATTAAAAATACAATAACTTTACAGACACAGTGCAAGAATAAAACAATCTATGTTTTTTGTGACCTTTAGATGTCGCAAAAGCCACGAATTTGAAATTTATCACACATATAAGTTCTGTTGCATATACATCCCTGACTTATCTCGTCCTGAAAATCGGCTTTCGATAAAGTTATCTCCCTTGTAATTATAAGACGAGCGGGGAAGGTCCAATTAGGAAAAATGTAATTGTGGAGAAAACATCTATGACATCAGTAGCAAGTGAAGTTTCTTTTCATTACATTTAAAAACGAAAAAACTCACAGCTCCCTGGGTGTCTGTTGTTTTCGTTTATTAAAATTTACAAAAGGAAACTTGGCTTTTTATGGCAAGCTAATTAGAAGGTTCTAAGTAACTGCCCACTTTGGTTCTTTGTTCAGCGAATGTTTTTTTATTGCAATTTGCAAGTGTTTATTCTTCCCATGAAATTTTTTTAACAAATCTTACCTCCTAGACTTGTATATTAGTTGAAAGGATAGTGTCTTTATTATGTGTCACGATGCCCACACTGTGATTGATATAATGAACAGAAAAATACAGAGAACATAAAGATGGTGAAAGCGCCGTTTCCTTATTTGTAAATGGGTTTAAACGTAGAAACATTCAAACTGATTGGGAAAAAAACATTCTACAAGGTGCACAATGTTGTGACCGTCCATGTGAAGATATTTTGGAGTGTGTGCTGTTTATGAACTTACTACTAGTTCCTGAATCGATGCAGAGGGGAAAATGTGGATGTAAAGTGAGACGTTCTGTGAATGATCGAGGGAATTCCCTAATACCTTCCCCTTGAATTTAAAAAAAATATCATATATATGGACCCTCACCCTTGACTTATCTTGTCATGAATATCGACTTTCAATAAAAATTATCTCCCCTGAGATTACTAGACAGGGGAGGAATGTCCAATTAAGAAGCATGTAATTGTTGAGAAAACACCTATAGCATCAGTTGAACAGGAGGCTAGTTTCCCTTTGTTACTTTTAATAAACGAAAACAACAGACAGCTCTCCGAGCTGTCTGTTGTTTTTGTTCATTAAAAGTTACAAAAGAAACTTGGCTTTTTATTGCAAGCTAATTAAAAGCAACTAAGTGACTGTCCACTTTGACTCTTTGTTTCGCGAATGTGTTTTTATAGTAATTTGCAAGTTTTTATTCTTCCCAGGAAAAAAAATGCAAATCTCATCTCCTTGGCTATTACATTAATGGAACGGATAGTGTCTATATATTATGTCACGATGCGCACACTGTGGATATAATGAACAGAAAAAAGTTACAGAACATCAAAATATGATGAAAGCGCTGTTTTCTTATTTTTAGATGGGTTTAACCCTTTACCCAACGAATCGGCCGCATCCGTCCACGTAATATGCAAATTCAGTAGTTGAAAAAAATGTTTTTTTCAAAAAAAATTCAACAAAACCATACCATGTGACCCCTCGTTGGAACGAGTACGACGAGCCCGTACCAACGAGGGGTTACATGATATGGTTTTGTTGAAATTTTTTGAAAAAATGATATTTAAAATAATAAATTTTGATATAGTCTGCGTTGGGTAAAGGGTTAAATAAAGAATAACAGTCAAACGTTTAAACCGATTGGGGAAAAATTATAAAAAAAGCCAGCTTCTGTATTTTTATCCTTCTCTACAGGAAGATGCCTGAAGTTTGGGAAAGGATGCGCATATCGATGATACAACTTCGCTAACATTTCGAAATTCCACTTTGTTTATGACGTTCCCATACCCTTAGTGTTAAATTTTCAGACAACTTTAGAAATCTCAGGGGAGCTAACTTTCCTGTAGATCTCTTCCAATGGCGAAAATTTTAGCCATGTCAGCTTGTGTTCTGTCGTGTGGATCATCCTGCATTTATGCAGATCGATCTTCGGAAACAGTCCATCGAGTATCTCTTGTGAAGCATGTTGTTGATTATTTTAGGGTGTGAGGCCTGATTGTTGTGAAGAAATATTTATTATAACACAAGATATTTTCGTAGGAGGCTCTAAAGATACTTCACCCGATGTGTGCGCCTCGGGATATAGAGATTATTACCATTATGTGGATGTACAAAATATGTATCCGAGTCGAGCTCCGGGTTCTAAGGGCAGATCACGACGAATCGAAGACGAGTCGTGATCTACCCTTAGAACCTGGAGCGAGACTCGGATACATACTTTGTACATCCACATAATGGTAATAATCATTTTATCTTACAATATATTGGGAATAAGTCAAGAATGTAGACGAATATATATACGAATATATAACAAACTATTTATTCGTGCGGATGAACAAAAAGAAAAAATGGAACTCACGCGAAAGGAACGTGCTTGTATCCGACCGCCTGATACAAACATCTGTATCAGGGGGTCGGATACACGATAATTGCGGAGTTAATACAGACAAAATACATGTTGATACAAGGCGATGCGAGTTCATATCAGATGAAATGAAAATGTATCAGCCAGCTGCACGCCATGTAGCATACTTCTTATGTTGAAAGTCTATGTAAATCAAGGGATTAATCAATTTTCACGAGAAACAAAGAACGACCGGATGTTTATTTTTTTAGAAACCGCTATTGACAGCACCGTGCAGAATCATCAACACTAACTGGCGCCGGTACGTATCCAGGGGGCTGTAAACAATCGTCGCTGTTCGAAGTGCGACATTTCGTCCCCTGAGTTCCAATGTGTTCTATGTGCCAGTAAGCTGCCAGTAGGCACATAGAACACATTGGAACTCAAGAGACGATTTGTTTACAAAATAAAACGTATTTCTACAAGCATATTTGAAATACCCTTGCATACATTTACTGGGTTTAACAAAGCACATTTAACGCTCAAAAAATAACCTTTAGTCTTTTGAGTAAAACTGTACAGAAAATGTTCGCTTCAACATAAACATCGACAGAGTCGTAAAAACAACAAAGAACTTTTGGGATTACAAATAAGATTTTCTATCCATTTTTTAAATATTAAATGTTTTAAATTAATAAATACGGTACCTTGGAAATATTTTGGTACTTAAATTCTCGAATTTTGTTTTATTTCAACTTTTGAAAATTGGAAGCGAGAAGCGAGTGTAAATGCATCAAAATAGTTATGGCGGCTACTCACCGATATCAAATAATATCAGGTGAGTTATCTGATACGGCGGAACCTTTAGAAGACATTCCAGTGTTCTGACTGTACAAACCAACTTTGAGACATAATAATTAGTGACCTCCCCCCACTGATCTATGTACAGCTGGATTGAGGAGTCACAAATAGAAGCGTATCTCATTGACTATCATCGTGGGTCTTGCAATAAATAATCTTCATTTTTTCAAAGGTTTTCAATTTTCCGACACCTCACTGTCCCCAAGGAATACACTTTGATGTCTGTGGAAAATGAAACTGTTATGATGTGTACATTTTCGCGGCAATACAAATCGAATACTTACAAAACAGTTTTATTATTATTGACAAAAACAAGTGCCGAGATTGAAAGTTGATACCGCGTCATTAGTTATCGTGCTCGGTTTTCTTTTGATGCTTGCGATGTGAAACCTGTTACTTTAGTTACAAACTGATAGCTTTCGCGTCATCGAAAGTCATCGATGGGAAGATTTAGAGCGTTGGTTGACTTGACGCCTTGGAGAGGGAGGTATAAAGTTACGAAGTTTTTGGCTGACGTTTCAGTAATCCAGTTATATAAAGGACATTCCACCCACCCCCACCCCCTCTTACACAGTCCCGGGGCTCCCGACTACTATATACCTTGTGTTGTGATTGTAGGTTGTATAGCCGAATAATGCGACGCCGTGTTGTATGTATTCTCTCGTTGGATTATTGTATAAAACCCTCCCCTCTACCTCTCAGCGAAAACATGGCGGTAGACGAGCAGACGACGCAATCAGCGCCAAATTGGTGAGGAGGATCAGAAATAATCCACTGCTGCAGCACAATAGGGCCGAAGACTTGAATTATTGTTAGTTTAGTTTAAACATATTTTATTTGCTAACAAAATCGCAAAAGGAATTGGAATACAAGTGCTTACCACTTAGAAACACCCCTCTCCCATACAAACATTATCATATAAGTTTAAATGAACAACTGCAATACAATTAATTACTGAACCAAAAATGAATAATTGGGAAAAAAACAAAAATGGAGAGAATATACTGACAAAAAAGACCAAACCAAGAAAGAGAGAGAAAAAAAGAAAAAAACCCAGATTAAACACGTAACTGGATACCACAGTCCGACACCACGAACGACGCAGAAAGCATTTCAAAATACCTGGCAAGCTGGAATTCAAAAGGACAGAAATGGAATGAACTACTGCGGCTTTTGTTCCGACCACGAAGTGAGTGAAGTAGTGACCTAGTCGAAGTCTCACTATCTCCATAGCGATCAAGTGTTGCATCGTATATGTAGCTCGGCTATCAAATCTCCATGAATCTGAAATATAGCGCTGTACCGCAAAAAAAAAAAATTATCTCGTTGTTTCTTTTTGTGAGGCTACCTTCACCATATAAAATCTGCTGTACGCTTGTAATATTGAATTTTGTCAAGTTCTGAAACATGATGATTCTTATATTGTCATAGCATGGGCAGGAGAAGAAAAAAATGGTTAGCATCTTCTGATCCACCCCACACGAGCAACGAGGAGAATCAATTATATAATTCTCATATTTGTCAGAGCTGAGATCACAACACCCATTTCTAAACTTACAGTGCACGACGTTGGCTTTTCTTTTTCCCAAATTGAAACATGGGGGTGGTTTGACTGGTCTTTGTGAAATCAGACGTAGGAATGAATAGACGGATGGGCTGTTTCTAACAGCATATGAATAATTATACCAGACAGCAGTACAGGCTGGGAAAATGAACGTTTGAATAACTCAGTTCGCATATTATACTGTGCAAAGTTGTCAGCATCTCTAAATTATGCCTGGGCACGTCACGAAAAGTGGGTGGTAGTATATTTTGAAGAAATCTCGGTGCATTTCCACACACAATATTGTAAAACGTACGCATGGATTTAACAAATCTTCTCTCCACAACAGACTGCCACCCAAGTTCAAGGAGCAGCCGCTCGTGAGATACAGATCTAGTTATACCTGTTACTATGCGAGCGGCGTCATGATAAATGTCGTCCAATCTCTTAAGTAGAGACTGGGGAGCCCCAAACCTCACTTGACTACCATATTCGAGAATGGGCAAACTAAATGATAGATACATTTGCTCTAAAGTTTCGCGATTCATGGTAAACATTAGTTTTCTCAGTTGCGATAGTCGTGGATAGGCTTGTTTGCAGATATTAGTAATATGTTTGTCCCAACCAAGGTTTGACAGCAGAACGATCCCAAGATGTCGGTGATCTTCTGCTGCAAAGTCGAGAGATATGCAACGAAAAGTGACGTCTGGATAAATAAAATCGTCGCAAGGGTAATGAGCATTGCCCTTGTCTTGTCGAGGTTAAAATTAACAAGTCATCTTTGGGACCACTGTATAACTCTGTCGATATCAGCATTCAATTTCAAGACTAATATCGCTGTAGACCGTTCACTTTGAGTTAAGCAGGTGTCGTCAGCAAACAATCTGCAGAAACACTCCAGATATTCCGCAATATCACTGATGTAGACCAAAAACAGGAATGGACCAAGGTCGGAACCCTGTGGGACACCGCATGGCACGACGCGATACTGAGATAAGCCAGAATTAATTCGAACTCTTTGTTTCCGATCTATCAGATAACTTCTAAACCATTTAAGAAGACTACCAGAAATTCCATATTGTTTCAATTTAAAGATCAGTCTCGAATTCCAAACTCTATCGAACGCTTTGGATATGTCACAGGACACACAACTGAACAACCTAAAGTGCGATAGAGCTCAAGTAATTGATAGACAGTACTTTCTTATCAACCTACTCACAATTGTTTACTACAGGCTTGCACTACAGTGGAAGTCCCTAACTCGGATAAAATACTCTCTATTTTTGTCTTTCCCAAGCAAGTTGGGAAAGAAAAGTGGTGCAAAAGCACCAATAAAAATAAGCCAAAACTGGGTCGAGTGCAACCGGCGCAGACCCAGTACGGGACGCTCTCTCCCAAGTACAACTCCACGACTTCCGTTGCCAGTGCGCATATACCGTCTCTAAAGACTCATTCTTTTTAAAATCCGCTTCGTGTCGAGATGTTTTTGCACGCTTATCAGTGTTCCACCAGCTCGATGTTTGATGATTCCTGATTCATTATACCACAGTGTATCCTTTGTATTCTCAGGAACAGTGTTTTATATTCTCTTTTTTCTATTATATGTCCATAATGTATATTTATTTGCTCTCTCTCGGGTCGCGCGCGATTTTCGCGGGCCACGCGGTTCGGACTTAGATTTTCACAATTATTGTTCATGCTTTTTTTGCAAATTTTTCTAATTGTGTTAGAGTTAGGTGTCAGCGGGGTACCACTCCTGCAGTGTTTCTTCTTTCTGTTGAGAGTAGTCTTCCTGTTGGGTGGTTCCCGGTCGACCGTCTGGGGTCTTTGTTTCTGTCACCTTTCTCTCTTTGGGGGTGTTCTGTTTTCTGATCTCACCTTCTCTGCTCCTCTCACCTCTTTCATGCCTAGGACAATTCCTTGTGGGCAGTGTCTGCTGCCTAAGCATGTGGACGATGTACATTCGTCGTGTTCCTCCTGTAATGGGTGTTCGGCCGAGCGGCCGTGTGGTGTCTGTGGAACATGGTCTTCCACCTTTTGGGCGTCTGTAAATCGTGTCGTTCGTTCTCGTGGCCGTGCCTCCCGCTCCCGCGGGAAAGGAGAACGTGGTCGTTCGGTGCCTCCCGAGCCGACTTTGTCTGGTGAGAGTTATTCCTCCTCCGTGGGGGATGTGCAGTCTTTTCCTGTGGTGGATACTGCGGGAGCCGTTGAGTGTTCTGGTGTAGAGATGCCTGGTTCCGGGACTACGGTCCCCCTCCAGTCGACATCTGAGGCTGTCACTAGGGTTGTGACTCCTCCTTCGGAGCCGAGCCGGTGTGCTCTCTCCATTATTTCACCAGCCTCAACGACTCTTGACGTATCTACTACTGCTGCTGGTCCGTCTGCATCGTTGTCTGTTTCAGCCGGCCTCGGCTTTTCGCTGCAGGGGACTGCAGAACTGTCCGATACTGTAGACGTGGGATATCGGCCCCAGCCTTCCCTGACTTCAACTCGGCGAAGTCGGAAGGGGCTGCCGGCCGAGCCCATCGCTGTGGTCTCGTCGCCGTCGAGTACCACAGTTGTGTCTTTGGATTCGGATGTTCGTAGTGGAAACACTATGAACTCCATGGCGTTTCCGTCCACTCACTCTGGTCACACGACCAGTTTTGGGGGACCAACGCCTTTTGTGCAGCCTGGACCTTCTGCCCCGCAGAGGTCCGCGGTGACTCTCATGAGTTCTCGCAATATTGATCCTCGGGGTGCATCGTACCCCTATACACGTCTGCCTTCAGATGTTTCGGCTGCCGCCCGTCGTCCCGCGTCGGGTGTTTTGGAGGATCGTGACCCTTCGCTGGTTAAGAGGGTCAGAGGTGAAGCCACTTTGCCGGTTCGCTCCCCTGTCGAACCGGTCGGTACAGGCAGTGAGCTTAGGGAGGCCCTCTCCTTACTCACTCAGGTTCTCTCAAAGAGCCTTCCTGTTGCTTCCAGCGAGGCTATGGGTGGTTTCCAGGCGCCTCCTATGGCGCCGCCTCCCGGGATTGGAAACAGGCCGGTTTCCGATTCCTCTGGTGTCCCGACACCATGGGAGGCGTCGGCTGGTTTGCCCACGATGGGCTATGTGTCTTCCGACTCTGGGGAGGAGTCCGACATGCTTGAGGTCGAGGGCCAGCAGTCTTCGGACTTGGGGGCGGCTCTTGACTTTGTGTTTGGGTTTCTGCCTGAGCTCAAACCTGCTAACCAGCCGACAGTGTCAGCCTGGCCGCGATCATCGGTTGCGCGCCAACAGCCTATGGAGCCACCTGCTTCTGGGCGCCTTCGACCATGCCAGTCGGTACAGGTGGTTGAGGCTTTTTCAGCATTGGATGCCAAGCTGAATTCCAAGGCTTTGAAGACTTCGTTCTTCACCAGGGTTGACACCTTTTTGCCTCCTGTGCGTTATCGTTCCTACGATTCCGCCAATCCGTCAGTCTGCCAGACTTTGACGGTTCTGGATCAGGACTCCACTTCCCTCGGGCTTTCCAAGCCCACGTCTGCCGTCATTCCAATGACGACTCTGGAGTCCACGTTGGGCTTATCTAGAGAGATGCTTGGCATGCTTTCTCTCTCAGATCACGTCGTCTCAGCTTTGGCTGCTTATCTGCCTCCAGATAAGTTTGACGAGGTACAGGCTCCTTTGCGTGTGCTGTCCAAGGCGCTTATGCACCTTACTCACACGCATGCCTGTAACACGGCCAATTTGGAATTAGTTCGAAGGGACGCTGTGCTGGACACAGGTCGATCCCTTCCCGAGGAGCAGCGTGCTACTCTTCGATCTGCTTCTTTGGCAGGTCCGCAACTTTTCCATGGTCCCGTGTCGACGGTCCGGGATGACGTCCTACGTCATTCCAAAGATCAGCTGCTGTTTCGTCAGCTTGATCAGCCTTCTCGGGGAGGCAAGGGCCGTTCCAAGCCTAACAAGTACCCTTCTGCTTCCTCTGTGAAGCAAAAGGCTGGTCCTTCTGCCGCCGCCTCTACTTCTTACTCACGGGGTAAAGGTAGGGGTCGGCAGAATCGAGGGAAGTCTCAGGATTCTTCATTTAGCAGAGGAGGTGGTTTCTCCTCTCGCGGGCCTCGTCGGGGCTCGAAATGAAGGTCCTCACCTCGACTCGTCCCAGGTTGGAGGAAGGATAGCAGAGTTTGCAGACCATTGGACCACCATCACATCCGATCCATGGGTGTTAGATGTTGTTCGGTCCGGGCTGCGCATATCCTTCCGACGGCACCCCACTCTGTCAAGGGTGCCTCTTCCAACCACAGTTCCTTCAGACGTCTTACGTCGGGAACTTTTGTCCACGGAGATTGCCAATCTCCTGGCAAAGGGGGCGATCGAGGTCGTCAAGAACGTTCAGTCAGTGGGTTTCTATTCCCGCCTGTTCTTGGTGCCGAAGAAGGACGGCCGACTCCGACCGGTTATCGATCTGAGCATCCTGAACCAGTCTATCATTGCTCCCAAGTTCAGCATGGAGACTTTCAGGTCGGTCCGCCAATCAATTCACCAGGGAGATTTCGCAGCCAGCATCGACCTGCGAGACGCTTACTTCCACGTTCCGATGCATCGGGCGTCACGGAAGTATCTCAGGTTCGCTTTTCTGGGGCGAGTTTACCAGTTCAAGGCCATGCCTTTCGGCCTCAACCTGGCTCCTTGGGCGTTCACCAGACTGATGTCGCATGTGATAGCGTTCCATCGCACACAGTCCAGGGTGACTACTTCGGCATATCTGGACGATATCCTCCAGAGGCATTCCAATGCTGCCTTACTGGAATCGGATGTCGCCACTCTGTTGAGCTTGCTCACGTCGCTAGGATTCAGAGTCAACGAGGAGAAGTCGGACCTGGTCCCTTCTCAGTCGTTTTGTCATCTGGGGATGTCTTTCCAAACCAAATTCAATTTGGTGGCTGTTCCCCAGGCCAAGGCTGTGATTCTCTCAGCTTTTGCTCTGACTCTGTCCCAGTCCAGGTCCGCGACCGCTCGGAGTTTTCTCCGGCTGATCGGTCTCTGCGGTTCGGTGACGGATCTCATTCCTCTAGGTCGGCTGCGTGTCAGACCTCTCCAACACTTTCTGCTCAGTCGTTGGAGACCGAATGTAGATTCTCTGGATCAGGTGCTTCCGTTTCCGGACTCTCTGTATCCTCACCTTCTTCCCTGGACAGATGTTCAGTGGATTACGCAGGGTGTTCCGCTGGACTTACCCACGTCCGATCGCGTTCTGACGGCAGATGCCAGCGATCTCGGATGGGGTGCGACGTTGGATCCTCTCGGTCTTTCCCTACACGGGATGTGGGACCAGGATCAAGCAGCTCTACACATCAACCAGAAGGAGCTTCTTGCTCTTCTGAGTTTCAGGCAGTGGATCCCTCACCTGTCGAATCGCCAGGTCCTTCTACTATCCGACAATTCGACAGTGGTTGCTTACATTCGGAACCAGGGCGGCACGCACTCGCTTCCGATGTACGAGTTAGCTCGGGATCTTTTACTGCTCGCTCAGGAGGTTCACGCCGGGGTGGTTGTTCGTCACATTCCCGGTCGTCTGAACGTCCTAGCCGACTCCCTGTCCCGACAGGGCAGGGTTATTTCCACCGAGTGGATGCTTCACAGGGCAGTGTTCCAGTCGCTTTGCGATCTCTGGGGACGTCCCCACATCGATCTCTTTGCGACTCGTTGGAACCATCAGGTGGACACTTTCGTGTCCCCGTGTCCAGATCCTCTGGCTTTTGCCGTGGACGCTCTGTCACTCGATTGGAACGGTCTAGTCGGCTACGCCTTCCCGCCGGTTCCGATTCTTCCTCAGGTTCTCACCAAAATTCGAACCTGCAGTTGTCGAATCATTCTGATCGCTCCCCTGTCGCCTCAGCGGGTGTGGATCAATCAGCTCCGCTCGCTGATGGCGGCGGTTCCGGCACGTCTCCCGCTACGTCGCGACCTTCTTTGTCAAGGTCGCCCGAGGAGGTTTCACGTCGACCCGACTTCATTGTGCCTTCACGCATATCTTTTGTCAGGTCCTGTCTCCTCCGTAGAGGTTTTTCGAGACGAGCAGTGGAGTGCATTTCTTCTTCAAGGAGGCACTCCACTGGTTTAGCTTATGCAGCTAAATGGAAGGTCTTCTGTCGATGGTGTGCTGATCACTCTGTTGATTATGCCAATCCTTCGATTTCACAGATTGCGGAGTTTCTGGTATATCTGTTTGATTCTCGGGGTCTCCAGCCTGTTACCATCAAGGGTTACAGGTCTATGCTTTCAGAGACTTTTTCTTATGTGGGGAAGCGTCGTATCGGCATTAATCCTTACCTCTCCAAGCTTGTTCGGCACTTTTCTTTGAAAAGGCCTCGGACTTTGCAGCTTACTCCACGATGGAATCTTTCGTGGGTGCTGCTTTGCTTGGGGTGGGGGGGGGGGGGGCGCCGTTCGAACCTTTATCCCAGGTGGATATGCAATTTCTCACATACAAGACGGCTTTTCTGATGGCATTTGCTTCGGCCAGACGGGTTAGTGAGCTTCACGCCCTCTCGGTTGACCCGGCTTTTTTTAGGAGTTCTCCCAACAGTGTTACTTTTACCACTGATTGCTCCTTTTTGGCTAAGAATCAGTTACCAGATACTACTCCTCCTCCTATCTGTATCAGGGCTCTTCCCTCTGTTGAGGGTACTCGCCCTTTGCTCTGTCCGGTCCGTGCTATTCGCATTTATCTTGATCGGACACGCTTCATACGGAAGGGCAGAAAACGGTTTTTTCTGTCTCTCATTCCGGGTCGACAGAAGATCTCTCCTCAAACCATTTCTCGATGGATTTGTCTTGCTATTCGTACGGCTTATAGTCGTTTAGCAGCTGGCGATTGTACTACCAATCGTATTTCTGCCCACGAGGTGCGGGCACTGTCTACCTCTTGGGCTTATTCTAACTCCGTCAAGTTGTCGGATGTTATGTAGGCAGCCTACTGGAGAAATGCTTCTACTTTCTCCACCTTTTATTTACGCCAGTTGCAGGAGCAGTCGGAGGACCTTTTTGCCTTGGGTCCTCTTTCTTCTGCTCAGGCTGTTGTCTGCCATAGCCATTAGGCTTCTTGAAGGTCAGTTTCAGCCTTGTGCTGTTACTGCCCTTTTTTCTGTCTGTGTGTCACACAGGCTCATATGTCTCTTTTCATTGTCCTTTACCAATGATTGCGACATTATGGTTGATAAGCCTCGGGACCTCTTCCTTCTGCTTCACGGTTCCAGTGCACTAGGGTTATGTGGGGGTTGGTTATGCGATTCCCTCCAGCCTTTTGTCTATTCAGCCTGTAGTAAACAATTGTGAGTAGGTTGATAAGAAATCTACATTTTATAGTAAATTTCCTTTCTTATTATACCTACCACAATTGTTTACATGGAGGCCCTCCCGTCTTCTTTACGGGTAAAGAATCTTTCCTCCCCGCTGATCTCATAACTCTAACGTTTACGGATTCAAAAAGAATGAGTCTTTAGAGACGGTATATGCGCACTGGCAACGGAAGTCGTGGAGTTGTACTTGGGAGAGAGCGTCCCGTACTGGGTCTGCGCCGGTTGCACTCGACCCAGTTTTGGCTTATTTTTATTGGTGCTTTTGCACCACTTTTCTTTCCCAACTTGCTTGGGAAAGACAAAAATAGAGAGTATTTTATCCGAGTTAGGGACTTCCACTGTAGTGCAAGCCTGTAGTAAACAATTGTGGTAGGTATAATAAGAAAGGAAATTTACTATAAAATTTAGATATTCTTTGGGAGAAAGACTGCCTGGAATTTATAAAAGAGATCATTTACAGCAAAATACGCATAACCATTTTTTAATACAATTCTCTCAAATAATTTACCGAGAGCACTTAACAAAGAGACTGACTGGTCGGTAATTACTGGCATCTGATTTACTGCCCTTCTTAAACAGTGGTATAACATCAGCTAGTTTCCATTGGTTTGGGAAGGTGGAAGTTTCCAGGGGTTTTTTGAACAGCATATCCAGTGGTTTGCATATAGACAAGTTATCTTTAGTAACTTGTAACTAAAACAATCGTGACCGCAAGCCTTTTTTAATTTGGAGATTGCTTATCATTTCATCAACATCATAATCTGTGACACTATTTTCGGACCATTCTGAGAAGCATTTCCTCTTAAATACTGGAAATTGATGACCTGATGAATCGACACGACTGTTATCAATGAACATTCTGTTCAAAAGGTCAGCTTTCTGATTGTCATCCACAGCAATTTCATCCTGTCCTGACGAAGTTGTACGCTTAAGGGGCGGGATAAACGATTCTGAGGTAAAATTATTCATAAACTGTTTCACTGTATGCCAGAACTGTTTAGGTTTTAGGTTCTCGATTAACGGACAGAGATTCGTGTATTTTATCGAAAAATTTCTGTTTAGCGTATTTTTTCATATTATTCATTTTGTTTCTTGATGATTTATATTTTTTCCAAATTTGTATATTATTAGATTTTAACCCTTTACCCAACGCAAACGATATCAAAACTTATTATTTTAAATAACATTTTTTAAAAACTTTTCAAAACATTTCAATAAAACCATATCACGTGACCCCTCTTTGGAACGAGCTCGTTCCAAAGAGGGGTCACATGATGTGGTTTTGTTGAAGTTTTTTGAAAAATAATATTTTTTCTGCTGCTGAATTTGTATATTACGCGGGCGGATTCTTTGGGTAAAGGGTTAAAGCTTCTTTACGAAAACTATCTCTCCTTCGAATTTCACTCCAAATTGCTCTATCGAACCAGTGTTTGTCATTGATACGGACAACAATTCTTTTGCACGGGATGCACAATTCCGCTCGATGCAACAAGATGGACACGAAATTACTAACTGTTGTATTAATGTAATCTGGCTTTGTGGGGAGTTCTTTCCAACATTGCTCGGCGATTAGTGAATTCAGTCTTTCTGTATCGGCTCTATTATAATTCCAGACAGTTCTCGTCGAAGATTGTGTTTTGTACAGGGAAAAACCCACGTGTACATATGTTGCTTTGTGATCTGATACCGTTTTGTTTTAAGGTTCATGAATGTACAACATTGACCATGTCACTAACAATAATGGGGTCATTGAGGGTACTAGTTGGGTGAGTTATCCTTGTTGCTTCGTTTATCATATTCTGAAAATTGAATTTCGTTATGATTGATTGCAGTGGACCGGTCGTCTGAAACAAATCACAGTTTAAATCACCTAAAATAATTATATGCGGGTTTAACGATAAAGCTAACTCCTCAGAATCCTCAAGCTGTGCCCAATAATCAGAGACACAGAATCTTCCAGCCCTGTACGTTACACAAAGGAGAAACGTTTCCTTAATTCCTACTTCAAACCATAAGATATCATCTTGAAACTCCAAAGTTTCTTTTCTTGCAAAATTAATTTGATTTGAGAAATAAACTGCAATACCACCACCCTACTGATTACGATTTCGACGCGAAGGACTTGTAAATTCTGGAATAAGTATATTATTAGAATCAAAGTCATCCTCAATATGTGTTTCCGTAAAATAAAGAATATGGAAGTCGTCCAAATCATCGTGAAGTTTATCTAGTTTATGTCTAACACTGTTTATATATAGAATATACCGACAGTAGCTTGGTGTACCAAATGTTCGCCACTAGTGGTGAACATTTGATACACCAAGCTACTTGGGTATATTTTATTTATACCATGATCGTCAGATTATTAAGAGTCGCTATTATTTATTCTCGATTTTACTGAGCACCAGACGTACATATGAGCGAATCTGTTTTTGTTTACACGAGCATCGGTGGGCGGTACGGTGAGCCTTTTTCGTTTTAATAACATAATAACATACTATTTCGAGTTATGCGTGCTTTATTAATATGAGACAATGCATGTTTGTTAAGTTTTGGTGTTTTATGGGGTAAACCCATTTAAAAACGTAATAAATAATTGCCACTTCCATTTCACTCTTCGCGAGGCGACGTGTGATAAATTTAGACAAGTTTGCATTCTGGTCGACCTCCAAACGTCAATGGGGATGTAGTTCTACTGTAGGTATAAATTTTTACTATTGAAATCCCATTGCTGGCGTGTTCATCACGGTTGGTGTGTGAAGCTGAAATTTATGTCATAGGCTTTTCATATATAGTCGAATATGTAATCATGGTATAAATTATAATACGTAATTGAGAGTGACTCCAAATTATTACCAAATGGTCCAGGCTTCGACTCAATATCGCCACAAACAACAAGCGCTAGGAAAAGTACCAAAAAGTACAATAGCGGGGTACCTAGGAACGATAACACCTGGTCTTAATGATGTATAACGGCTTATCCTAACAATATGCCTGAAATTAGAACCACTCAGTCAACCAAGTCTATCATTATACCCGTCAACTGCTCTACGGTATTGCTCAAGATCAATCTCCGTAGCTACACATACAGGAATAAGCTTTTAAAGTGGTTTGAGCAGCGAGCGAGTACGTGATAGTGCTTTCATTCCAGGACCAAACCATAAAGTTTAGTGTTGGCGTATACTGAGGAGTGGTTTCGTACCTAATTAACTCTCTTTCTTCGGGCTGTGGTTTCAAAACTTTAATTATAAAGAATATATTTGCAATACAACCTGGCATAAAATAAGTCATGTTAAATTCCAGTTAGGGCGGAGAGACAAGAAAGCATCAATTCACCCTGTAAAGCGAGCTCTGCTGAGCCATGTACAGGTAATATACTACAGGAGTCCTAGGAGCAGCACCACTCCAAATGCCCGCCCCACTCTCTTACAAGAAGTTTAAACCAACCATGGTCTTCAGCAAGTGACCGCCCCAGGACAATTTGACACAGTAAGAGGTTGGTGGTGAAACTCGCCAACCACATACGGCCTTGCACAGACCTATAAGGCTTAACATCACCACCCACTCTACCCAATATATATATTGGTATATATATATATATATATATATATAAGTATATGCGGGATCGCAACGATGGGGGAATTGCTCACATCTGTATGAGACATCTGATTGGTTGAGCAATTATGGCGGATACTTCTGTTGTGTCTTTTGCCATATCAATATATTCCACTGAAGAACAGCTACCCTCACCGATCACCCTCCTCTAAGTACCCCTGTTAATTATTGCTTCCCAGAGTTCCGTTTCTTACGTACGTTAACCCTTTGACCCGAGTGGTATCTTCCATATCAGTTCTATGGCAGCAACAGGAAGAGTCCATATTCTTTATTTGGGGGTAGACCAATTAATATTTTCAACGTGCAGCCTTGGGGCTGCACGTTGAAAATATTGAGTGATGTACACCACACGTTCACTCAAAAGTCAACCCACATAATGAAATTATGAAGTATCATGTTACTGGGCCGGAAACGGCCTCTGGTGTTCAAAGGATTAAGAGTAATGAGCTATGTGTTGATGTGCATGCGTCGGCTATAGAGGGCGTTTATCCAGTGTATAGCCGAATCACACAACTTGGTGGAATCGATTTGAATGTTATCTTCCATCTAAATTATAAATACGAAAGTAATTGAAAGATGACAGTAGTTAGTAGTTACTGAAAAAAATGAGAGAGGGGATATGGGTGGGTCAGGGGCAAGGATCATAGTGGCCATTTGGCGTTTACAGCGTAACTCTTACCCTAAACCAAACACTCTTTCCGGTAAAAGAAAGATAAAATGGAGGTAAGGCTATGCACTGGTCAAACATTGTTCAGTAAAAACAAGAAGACAAAGGAAAAACCCTAATAATAGTAATCCAACTCCAAACGATGAGCGGCTGCACTACGCACAAATATCTAAAATCTATAATGAATATATAAAGGGATATAAAGGGGATATGCGGGGGGATGGAGGAGACTGATTGCGGAGAATACCGAATAATCAAAACAGAAGTATATAACATGGTTGTTAACTGCATTTTAGAAACCCAGCACCACCAGATGAGTTCATTGCAGCAAATTAACAAGCGGTGGATGGAATGATGCCTTGTTTGGTAAATACTTAGAGACTGTCAGTCAAGGTCACTTTATCAAATCATGATCATAATGTTGTAGATATAAATAAGATCGTGGCTCACTGGTGTCATATACCAAGCAGACAAATCGTGCACAAACGTAGTTGAATAAGATTGTTTGGAATTAATGTAGCACTTGTGAAAATTGTAGAAGAAAGACTATTAATTTGAACAATCTGCAAACTGAGGAACTGATTTAAAACATAGTGTCAAATGCTACTGGTCTTGAATAAGAATCAAATTAAAAACCACAGACATTTTAACCTTTTACCTAACATGAAAAGTAGACGACACTTGCCAAAAATGATTGAATAACTATTTTTTTTCATTTTTGTCTCAAAAACATAGGTTATGATCCCTCATTGGAACGAGCTCAACGAGCTCGTTCCAATGAGGGGTCATAACCTATGTTTTTGAGACAAAAATGAAAAAAATAGTAAAAATTAATTGGTGTTTTTTGAGAATAGCGCTGGCCAGTTTTGGCCGTTACGTTGGGTAAAGGGTTAAAAGAGGAATGATTTCGGTATTACCTGTAGCATCCGGATTTCGCCTGTAGGAAAATAAAGATGATTGGATCTGAAAAGTAAGAAGCAGGTAATGAAATACATCATGTTGGTTAATCTAAACCATGTCACAGTCTGCAAACTGTCCTACAGTTAAAACATCCACCGCTAGGAGTAAGTTATATTCAGTCAGGGATATTAACATTTATATATATAGACAAAAGGATCACAACGAACAACGAATACATATAAAATCGTATCCAAAATGTTGTTGAGCTGAATAGTTGTGACATATTTTGTAAATTGAAAATACTGTGCAGTTAAAACTAGAAGTCCTGTCTCGAACTGTGCGCTTATCTAGGCTTAATTGCGCGTAGGAATTACGCGTAATTGCCGTATCGAATGGCATCCAGAGCATGGCAGGTTCTCCTGGTTATTCATAGCAAACACAGGCAATGTTTCAGCCAATGGACCTCCGGGTTACCCGGAGGTCCATTGGCTAAAACATTGCTTGTGCACAGGCCATATGTACAAAATTTGATAGCCTTATTGTGGTTATAACGCGTAGATTTACGCGCAGATCGACGTGCTATTTGTACGCATTTCATGACAGGACTTCTAGTTTTAACTGTATTTACTTCATAACAGGAGAAATAGAGCTCAACTGCTCTCGTAACCCTACCTATAATGTGATTTTTTATACATATATGTGCGTAATTTCTAACAAATAATATACATAAAGCCGCATAAACAACCTCCACGCCGAGAGCCCCCCTACCACCCCCACCCCCCCCCCCCCCACACACACACACATACACACTCATCGAGCGTCTTTCATTATTGTTGAACGCGTTCGCCCAAATCCTTGTGGATTGTTTTGTGACGATAACATCCATGGCGTCAGAGTTGAAAACGCTTAATACAAAATCGAATTATTGGATATTACGATACTTGCCGACTGAATCGCACTTGGAATGTTTTTTGTCACTCTCATGAATTCAGTGAAATGTATTTGAATAAAACCTGGTTTATGCACATCTGTAATCCTGTATGCTCTGTCATATTAAAAGCATTTGACCAACCTGAACATTAATCTGAGTCCCGTTAATTATATTAACCTTTTTACCTAACACGACGAATGTGGCATACTGGGGTATCGCCCCGGTGATCGTCTAGTGAATTTCTTAGAACTTCAAGGGATTTCGACAACCACAAACTCTTTCAAAAATGGAACAAGTTCTTATGAGGTGGCCCAAGTTATCCGTGTACCGTCTGTTAGTTCGGGTGTCTGGTAAATATTCAGCTAATAGACGGTTCAGCAAGCAAGTACGGAGCGGTTACTTTTCTATATATATTTGTTCTGTTATAAGTCTGTAGAGCTTCAACAATATGCATCAATACAATTTAACAATGGAAAATTAAAAATGTTAATTTAACTAGAGTGACGATAGTTATTTCTGAAGGCAGTCACGATCTGCCCAACCAGAAATTTACCAACAAGATTTTGATAAGCATACGTCCGTCGGCTGTAAGCGCTGGACCGAGTGTGTCTGATCTGGGCCTCTGCTGGCTCTTTTATACCCACTGGTATGTGATTGGCCTTGATCGAATTTATGCAATCCTGCTGATCTAAGCGCTGATCAAGCATTGTAGATCAGGTGATTATGAAGCACCCTTTTCCCAGAAGCTACGGAAGTCCCGCCACCAGTCTGTTCCCATACTTCTAACAGGAATCCCCAAGCTTCAGTAGTCGTCGGCCTGTGGGATGTTCTGTTAGACGTGTACGTGATAATTTAAAGTATCACGCCATTGTTTCATTTCTGCAAATCAGGTTGACATGACAGAACAGTTTGACAGTACCAAGTTAAAATTCCAACCCATCAGTAAAGTAACAATACTCCATCAGAACTTGACAACTTAACATACCAAAACGTCCGAAATCCATTATTTCTTCCAAACACTTTTGGTTTATTTGGGTATAAGTGACTTTTTGAGATCTTCTTCTCACCTTCCGTGAAAAGATTAACAATACTTTGACAGTACTGTGCGTATTGGTGTATACACTTGCAAACGCATCTGGTATTCGACTTAAAACAATGGGTACAGATATAATAAGGTTTGATTCTCAGTGATTCTCATCAAATCTGCTGTGTGTTTTAATATATCCTTGTATGCTATATATTTATAACCTGTCCATAGAGTACACGTCAGTCCTCTCTTAATACTTTATCATAATTTACTGTGGGTTCTAATGACCCTTTTAACACTTTACCCAGCATAATTCTGTTACTTGTAGGCTAAATTTCGCAACACGAAGCTTTCAAAAAAAAATCTTGAATGATTGAAAGTTTTCATTTTTGCATCGAAAAGATGGATTATGACCCTCAATGAAATGAGCTCAACGAGCTCGTTTCAATGAGTGGTCATGAGCTACAGTACGTGGAGAGTGTATTATCACTAAATCACCCCCATAGTGGAGATTCCACCCAAGCAATAATTACAAATTTGTTGCAAGGCATAACAAGCACAAGCAAAGTTTCAGCCAATGGACCTCCGGGTTAAACCCGGAGGTCCATTGGCTGAAACATTACTTGTATTTTTTGTCGATATGTGCACACTTTGAAAATTATAGTTTGGGTGATAACTCCACTCCGCGGGTGATATAGTTACAATCCACTCTCCACGTACTGTATGTTTTGGAGAAAGAAATTGAAAAACATAAAATTTGAATGGTGATTTTTTTGTGAATAGCACTGGCCAGATCTTCCCGTTGTGTTTGGTCAATCGATGATAAGAAGGCCGGAAGAGCAGTCTTCTAAAAGTAAAAGATAGATGAAAATCAGGTCTAACTAACATTCTATTTTATATGGTATCTCTAGTAATATCCGGCAGAAAAGTTTTTTTTTCCCACCTTGGACAAACAGATGCATTCAGAAGTTATTGGTAACAGTATCCATATTAACTGCATTTAACAATTACTTTCTTTTCAGGTGCTTTCTTACTTCCCTACTTAATAATGCTGATATTTGGCGGACTGCCTCTATTTTATATGGAGCTGGCTATGGGGCAGTTTCAAAGGTGTGGTTGTCTAACAGTTTGGAGTAGAATATGCCCCATGTTCAAAGGTAGGTTACTGAGTGATTATTTCCTTATTAACATCTCCATCTCACGAGCGCGCGGTTGTTCAGTGGTTATTGCATTCAGCTTTAAACCGAAAGGTCCACGGTTCAATCCCCGCCAGGGGTAACTGTGTTGTGTTCTTGGGCAAGGCAGTTCATCTCGATTGTCCACGTGAGGCAAGGTGGCGCTGTGCGCTAAGGCGTACTGCATATAGGTGGTGCACTTGCATTCAACCAATGCTAATTCTGATTGTGCGGAGTTAGTACGTTGAATAAATAAATTTATCTGATAACCATAAAGTATAACAACCGTTGTATATACTTGAAGTATATACAACGGGTGTTGTATATAATTATAATTTATGCGAACGACCTCTGACCTCTTTCAATTCCATTTTCATTCATTCATTCATGAAACATCGTTATATCACAGGGCAGGTTTTAATTGTACGCTTATTGCACTTTGTCAAAATCCTCTGATGGTGTCATTTCTTATTTATTTTGCTTCAATAAAGGCAACCTAAAATTTTGCTTCAAAACATTGTAGAAATTACTTGAATGTTAATAGTAATTAGTATGCGGCGACTGCGAACTATTTATAGTCACGGCCTCGATCAAAAGTACTCGCGGAACTGCGCTAATTAAAAGTTCGTCTGCTCTACCTGAAAAAAAACACTTCGTAAAAATTGTAAACAAACGCAAAATTATTTGTTATATTGGGACTACAGCATAAAACACGGAAGAAAACTGGAACTGTGTCAAAAAAAGAATAACTCTACTGAAACACCGTTTTGTTACTGTTAATAAAATAGTTGAAATTTATTTTGTTCCAGCGCAGTTACATGATGCAAGAAGTGCAATCGCACTTTACAATCGCCGTCATCGATTTTGTAATGTAAGGGACACAACTCTATGCGTCTTGTCCTATTTCTTTTGTCTCGTAGACTGGTTTTCTTTGGAGGCCCGTGGGAAGCATATATAAGTCGGGTAGACGCACGAGACGGGTGTCTGTATGTTATCAGATAAAAGCAATAAACATATAGTGTGTTTTTATATCTGTGTTATACAACTCGTTGAAATATGGTTTATTTTTTCTCGGCGAAGCCTCGAAAAAATAAACCATATTTCAACTCGTTGTATAACACAGATATAAAAACACACTATATGTTTATTGTCTATATCTCCATTTCTATGATGTGGTGTGAATACTATTGACTCTAATACTGCGCTCAGACTTCAGGTGGCATCTCGTCGCCTGAGTGCTAGAATGTTCTATGTCCCGTAGGGGACATAGAACATTCTAGCACTCAGGCGACGATCTGTAGTGCATAACCATTCACATAACCAGACTGGTAGACGATACTTGTAAAAACACTTCTCGAATAACTAAAAAAAATTTTTTTTTTTTGCCTCCGAACCAAGCGTCTGGCGCCCTCATTGGACCGGACTGTTTCCGAAGCAAAAATAATAAAATTTGAATTTGGATTTTTGTCAACAATACATAAATGTATAATGGTAAAACGTTGATGTACATCAGTGGGTTGCTTGTTTTTAACTACTCTGGCTTTTTATTTGTTCTTTTCGCGACAAAAGCCCACAATGTATATATAGACAGAACACGATGTGTGTTTGAATCGGTGAGTGTTTTACGTAACGAGTTGGAATGGCGTAGTCATATTTCGCGAGAGCCTACGGCGAGTGTTTTACTGACTACGCCATTCAAACTCGTTATGTAAATACCCACCGAGTCGAACACAAATCGCGTTCTGTGTTTATTACACATCCAATGCATTAAAATTCATTTAAATAAACAAATGTTTAATTCAGATGCTTAAACCCAAAGCTGAAGAGTCCGTTTGTTTTGTTTGAAACTGTACTGATCAAATAGATCGATAAAAAATCAAAGCAACCTTTTGGGAACCAGTCTAAATTACATTCGTTATCTTCTCTATTGGGCTGTTTGTTGAAATTCGTATCGCTGTTTCTCTTCGGCTGGTGTCCATTCATGTCTAACCATTTGGTGGCTATTACTGTTAGTAAAAATATAAGTACAAATTTGGGTAGATTTGCAAAACATCTGGGAGAAACGTTTTTAAAAGAAGTTCGAAGCATGTCAAGATGTCCGAAGATTTACCGAAATAAAGTTGACCAATTTAGATATACCGGGATCCATAGACGAGACTGCCGCGGCACTGGGTTAATGTTGTTGTTGGAAATGATTGTTTTTTTTAATATTATCTCATTTTTGGCTAACTAATTTTTTTTTGTGAACCGACTTTATTTTGCTTTGGATGTTGTCATCTTCACACTTTGTGACGGACGAGCGATAATTGTATAACGAAATTTGAAAACTTTTCGAAGCGTAATTAATGTCTCGACGGGAAAGGAACTAGTATAAACGTGGTGGGAAAAAAGTTCCGGCTTGTACATCACCAGCTGAATACAAAAATATTTATGTCATAGTGACGATTCCGTTAAATACAAGGGTTTAAGGTGTAATGGATATGTAATAAATTTCTAGATGCAACAAATGTTCTATCATATTTCGATATGGTTTCTAAATGTGCATAAAATCTTTTGGAACTTCAGGTGGGAGTTAAATCGACTGGAACCGTCCCAGCCTTTCTTTGATGGTTTCCATCGAAAGGTACCGTTTATATAAAGTATAAAAAACTGAAGCTGTACACAGGTCTTCCTGTAGCTGGAGTAAACGAGCGTGAATGCGTTGACCGATAACCAGACGATACACCGAATACTACAATAATGATTTGTTTCTCATGGGATGCAGTATTCGAAATACTGCAACTTGTGTAGTATCATTTTTTTTCACCTTTTTGACAAAAGATTCGTGGAATGTGTAATTCGAAAATTTAAATTCAAATTTCAAGTCTGAAAATTACGAAACGCCAATAAACTACGGACCATAACCCAAGCGGGAAAAATTGTATGACATTGGTTTTCAAGCTTTATGAAGATATGGACCCACATACCAATAATTGTTCAAATATTTAGCATCAAAAGATCAAGATTCTAAAACCAATATTCTGGGAAAATAAATCGTTTCCAAAATCCGACCAAAAGATGGTGACGAACTCATCTTTGACGTATTATGCAGATTATACAGATACCTATAGTTGTTGGAATCCGTTGATAATTGCTCAAGTCATTGTGTTAACCCTCTACCCAACGCAGACGATATCAAAATTTATTATTTTAAATATCATTTTTTGACATTTTTCAAAAAATCTCAACAAAACCATATCATGTGACCCCTCGTTGGAACGAGCTCGTCGAGCTCGTTCCAACGAGGGGTCGCATGATATGGTTTTGTTGAAAGTTTTTGAAAAATAATGTTTCTTCAACTGCTGAATTTGCATATTACGAAGGCGGTTGCGCCCGATTCGTTGGGTAAAGGGTTCATAGGCTAAAAATCACGTACCAATAGGCTAAAAATCTCGAAAAATCAACAAAACTACGGTTCATAACTATAGTAGGAGAAACTTGATAGAACTGGTTTGCAAGATATCTTAGCAGCAGACCCATGTACTAAAATTGTGTTGACCTTTGTTTCAGTAATCGAACAAACAGACTTAAAAGCTGGATAATCAACCAACTAAGGCCATAACTTGTGTATGACTAATCGGGGAAAAATGATTTTCCAACTTGAACAAAGAATCACAGCAACAAACTCACATATCAAACCATGTTGGAATCGGTTTTTGTTTGTTTGAGCTAACCGGCTAAAATCACGAAACAACCCCTTATCTAACTTGAAAAGCAGACGACACTTGCAAAGAAAATTACTGAATAACTAATTATTTCACTTTTTGCGTCTACAACATATCCTATGACCCCTCATTGGTACGATCTCGTTGAGCTGTTTCCAATGAGGGGTCATAAGCTATTCTTTGAGATAAATTTTATTTTAAATATAATGAAAATTGAATGGCAGTTTTTGTGAATAGCGCTGGCCGGTTTTGGTCGTTACGTTGCGTAAATGATTAATGAACTAAGAGCCATGGCAGAGATGTCTATACTGCTGGATTGTTGGAAAGCTCATTAGTCACATATAGACACGTGCCTCGTCACCCTCCTCTTGGGGTGGGTGTGGGGGTCTATAAATAGACAACAAAATCTCGAAAGTTTTCAATGCTCCGACGCTTTGAAATCGCCGATCTCTCATGATAATGTGCCCATTCTCCGCGAATTTGGAAATTAAATACTAACAATTTTATAAATTATTGTAATGAGTTGGCGGTAACATGGTCTGAGGTTTGCGGCTCTGAGCTTGTGTTCAACCGAGACGCGAAGTGTCGATGTTGAACATATGCTCCGAGCCGTAATTCGCGTCTCGGTTGAACATAAGCTCCGAGCCGCAAACCTCAGACCATGTTACCGTCAACTCATCACAATAATGTATATGTTCCAATAAGACACTACCCGTAGACTAAAACCAACATCGTGGATACACGAGAGGCTTATTTACTAAACTTGTGATCGTTAAAAGTTGGCTTGTTCAAGGCAACTGTTAACTATCACAGGTTTAGTAAATAAACCTCTCGTGTATCCACGATGACACTTGATAAATAACCAATAAACCACATAAACTCATTCCATCTTAGTTCAAATCGTAAATCGGCTTGTAATTTAAACAACGCTTCACCCAGAACACCACCTGCTGCACACGTGAAACATCCAGAAAAATGAAGCGGCTTGCTAGTCACTTCGTTGATGAAGCAGTTACGAAACGGGCGACGTCATTTCAAATATTTCACGTTGTGACGTCAGACGGTAACATTTGCTACTGGAGCCGTAAACATAGAATATACTAAGCGGGCTCTCGTCCAATCAGAGGAGGAGGATTTTAGTCTTATTGGAACATAGTTATGTATTAGTTATTATTGAGGGAAGCTGTTACAATCATACTGCAAACACTTTCATGCCATCAACCGTCATAGATGGGGAAGTGATCGTGTTGATTGACTTGCCGTTATCTTGACGGGGGCAGGTTGGGTTTTTTGCTGAAATGCACTGCCGTAGTCATTTAAGAATTGAATGCAATTTTTATAATCTTTATTGGGGTATGAACGTGTGGGAATGGGTACAAATTATGTATGAATCCCGAAAGGATTTATACATAATTTGTACCCATTCCCACACGTTCATACTCCAATAAAGTTTATAAAAAATTGCATTCAATTCTTATAATTACATTCCGTAACTGTTTAAACTACTTTTTACCAAACAACAAAGCAGAAAGATGAAATAAAACATGTACGAACGAACGAGGCGAAAAACCACCCTCACACAAAATACAAAGCGCACAACTCTGATTTTTAATTTTCACAACTTTAGAAATGGATACGAGTATTTTAGTAACGGGCTTTATGCCACAGTTGGGAAATGTCACCAAAGAAACAGCAGCAGAGTTGATCACTGCGAGAGGCGCTAAAAGTTAAAAACCCGCCCAAACACCGCCCGAATTACATTCTGTCAACTGCGCTCTACCGTAAATGCGGGTCAAAGTTCGACCAAATGTATTCATTGAAAAATGAATTACATTTGGTCATGACGTTTTCACCCAGCTGACCAATGGGAATTGAGTATTTGGAGCAAAAACGTATAACTACATTAACAATGTGATTATTAATGTTTGTCTTGGTTATCACGTTAACGGCCTAGAAATCGCAATCCATCAATAAACTAAGGAACATATCTCTAAAAAAAAATTACAAGATTGTTTTTTGAACTCGATCAAGATATCATGTCAACAAAATCACATTCCAAACATTATTGTAATTCTTTGATGTTTGTTCGAGTTATGGCGCTAACGGGCTGAAAATAACTAAAAATCACTACGAGCAAAAACTCAGATAAGATAATTCACACGACACCACAAATGTTCATATTCCATCAAGACATCAATGAGCAAATTCACATAAAAAAAAATCCACAGATATTTGTTCGACTTATTGCTCTAACGGAACGAAAATCATAGAAAATCAACAACCTCCGCGTCGCAATTCTGGAAAGGCAAATTGGACAATGGTAGTTTTCGAACTCTACCAAAATAATTTTGCAACAAACTCACATACTTAGAATTCATGGATTCCATTCGTGTTTGTTGGAGGTATTGCGCAGAGAACTGTTATATCGTCGAAACGACCACCCGTTCACCCACTCGCGTACCCGAACACACCCCCACGAAGACGCCTGCCAGCCGACTTCCTCAAACCAAACATGATACGTCGTATTATGAAACACAGCGAAAAAAGTATTTAGTTTTAATTTTTCTTGTTGGGCACTGACGTCGTCTGTGCGTACCTTTTTTATTTCCATTGATATTTCATGTACCTCCTGGTTTCAGGTTAATATGTGACCTGAAATCGAGAGAGTTTAAAATCATCATTCAAAACTGTTATCGTAAGAGAACGCGCAGAAGAGTGCAAAGCCAACAATAAAAGTTTACACTTTCAACTCCGTGTATCCGGGTGCAGGGGCGTCATGCTAGGGAAAATCTGAGGGGGCTCGGATCGGTAACACCATCTAAGTGGTGCGCCACATCGGTTGGCGCGTAGCGTGGCCCAAAATTTTGGCAAAAAATGCCTCCCAGATTGCAGATTGCCGGAAATGGCACTTCTCAGGCTTTCACCGAAAATATTGGGGGGGGGGGGTGTCCCCCCCCCCCCCCCCGTGCACCGTTGGCAAGACGCCACTGTCCGGGTGGTAACGTCCTATACAAAACAATTACCAGGGATTTTTCTGCCCTCTTTGCGAATAGGTTCAGGGTCCATTCCATTGGCAAAATTTGCGTCATGGGGACTCCAATTTGGAATTTGTTTTGGAGAGGAAAAACATACAAAGACTGAGAAATTTTACATTAGAATCGAGCTTGACCGTTAAGACCGATACCTGAATATATCGTACGAAATTCAGTTCCTAACGCTTTGTGTAAACATTTGTAGAATGCCCAGCATAATCCTATTCTGGCTTCTGGTTAATGTCGTAAAACTCTGCAAGACAATACCATTGTTATCGTATAGGAATCATCAAGGAATGAAAAAATGTTTTCTTAACAATTAAACTCTCCAAGATGACCTCTCTGTCGGTATATTTCATGAACATTAGAACAAACACGCCTGTTTTTCACATAAAAGAGAGTATCTTTCATTTCTATTGACACAGTAAAATACGTTAGCTAATAACTCTAAATCTAGATAAAACGCATACATGTACATACTTAGCATTTGATTGTCAAACATCCTGGAAAGTCAATACACCGCGGTGTCTTCAGGGCAATCCTTGTTGCTGGAAATTGTTACTTTTTCATCGTAACAGTTTGTCAAGATGAAAATCATGTTTTTAAATGATGCCCTCGCAGTTTGCTTAGTTTTCCTAGGCGTTGTATTTTTAAAGGAAATGTTAACTTTAATTCGGGCTCTTTGTGAAGTTGAAAATCGTGTTTGCACATGGTACCTTCCAAGACTTTCAAGTTATAAAGGTGTTTTCTTTGCAATGTTGTGAGCCATGTTTTCAGGCTGGCAAAGCTAGAAGTAACAAAAGCCGTGTTCCTAATAGATGCCTCCAGTATGTTTAAATCTTTCGAGAAAGGAAGAGTGGTTTAGGGTTCTGCGAATACCGTTTTTTCTCGATCGAAGATTCGATTATCGAATATCGAATATAACATTAGGTAAATCATCTCCCATGAAAAAATACGTAGAACTCGTGTTATGCGGATACAATTGACGAGCATTCGCTACAATCGAAGCAGAGGTTGAGTAGAAATGAACAGTTGGAATTTAGTTGACTGTTACGATGTTTTCGTTTTATTATGTATGTCAGTAGGGCCATGCGAATCTCAAATTTCGGGTCGAATCGTAGTGCTGCATGGTATATCGATAAACCGATATATACCGGTATTCAAACCAATATCGATTGAATACCGGTGTAATTACAAAAATATCGGTTTATCGTCAATATTTATTTACCCACAATTTAATTTTCAAGATGTCTTGAGTTTTTTAAATGTAGCCCCGAATGAATAATATTATTCCTTTATCCAAAGAATCGTCTGCTTGTGCCCTCGTAATATACAAATTCAGTAGTTGAAAAAATAATTTTCAAAAATGTCAGCAAAACTATATCATGTGACCCCTCATTGGAACGAGCTCGATGAGCTCGTTCCAATGAGGGGTCACATGATATAGTTTTGTTGAAATCTTCGAGGAAAATCTGATAAATTAATTTTGAAAATAATAAATTTTGATATCGTCTGCGTTGAGGAAAGGTATTTCGAACCGCATCATCAAGAAATGCTAATTCGTTCCGACTGTGATGCCTGGAGTCTCGATTGTGGTACTTGTGTTCATATATCTGAGCAGTTTTCGATATACCGGTATACCGCGGTATTTTTTTGAATACCGATACCGGTATTCAGTTTTGAATATCGTGCAGCCCTATCGAATAGGATTTCGAATCGAGTCAGGCAGGGGATTTCGAATCTCAAGTCTTCTATCATGGCTTTTCAAATTTCAAATGAAGCGCCTTCTTACAATAAATATTACCAAGCTCCACTCAAATATTTCTTTCAATGGCGACTCGTCTACACTGCAAACAATATAGGTTCTCTTTAGAGCCCAAATTGATTCTAATTTTGTCCCTGAGATGGAACCAGTTCTGTTTAAACAGTATTATTTCAAATCAAATAAATTTATAAAAATTAACATTAAATATTAACAGAATTAAACATAAATTGAGGGGGTTTCAGCCGTAAGTTTAGAGCTTATACGAGGTTGTCTCAAATCATTATTAAGCAAAGGAGATATGGACAGTTGGTATATCGAACCAGTTTTGGTTCTGTATAGAACCAATACACCAGGTATTTATATTCGCTTTGTTTCAAAATGTTTGGCGACTGCGTTGAATAAGCTCAAAGTTTACTGCTGAATCTACTTCAGTTCATGTATTATTCTGTTAAAATTGAATGCTAATCTTGGTAAATTTATTTGATTTGAAATAAATACTGTTTAAACTAAACTGGTTCCATCTCAGGGGCAAGATTAGAACCAGTTTTGGTTCTAAAGAGAACCTATATTTTTTTGCAGTGAATTTGGGCAAGTCAACAAAAAAGCGGATTCAAAGTATTTTCGGAAGCGAAACCTCCTTGAACTCTTCGTCTATCATCAGGTTTCCTATACAGGAGGTGGTGGGGTGTGTGTCCTATACATGAGGCCTGATCATAGAAAAAGAGTTCAATTGGAGATAATTCATGGGATTTGAGAACACTTCAACGATTCGAAAATTCCAAATCAGCGCGTGTGTAGACGAATCGAATAATCTGAACGTTTTCTAATCGAATCGAATATTGAAGTTTCGCAGGGCCACAGAGCGGTTGTAGAATCTATGATCTCATGCAAGTTATAATTTTGATACAAAGGCTATGGATACTATTCACAAATAGTTATTTACTGAGTCAAACAAAGAAAGTATAATAAACTTTGAGGAGCAAGTTTTTTAGTATTATCGACTTTAATCCCGAACAAATTATTGTCAATTCATATTTCGAGTCTAGCTGTATGGATTTGCATAATTTCATGTTCTTATTGTTGCCAGCGTCACGTCAGGACGTCGCAATTCAGACATAGGTGAAATGAAAAGTTCACACATGCAGCCAATAGCGTGTATGCCTCTTGGATGGCAAGACATCGACGGCGCATGGACCTGATAAGTCTCTGGATGTCATCCTGTGGTATTGGGTTCCACTCCTGCCTTAGAACATTACGTAAATCGCCTAACGTCTGAAGATCATGACGTCGTACCCGACGGTCCATTTTATCCCAAAGATGCTCGATTGGGAACAAATCAGGCGAAAGTGGAAGCCAGGGAAGAAGTTCGATGCTCTGCTCCTCACGAAAGTCACGACAGATACGCGCCACGTGACATCGGGCATTGTCTTGCTGGAATAATTGCAATCCGACGTTAGTGTTGAAGAACGGGACAACAACAGCGTTAAGAATTTTGTCCCTATATCGCTATCCATTCAGATTACCATCGATAAAGATCAACTGCGTTTGATGGTGCAAACCTGCCCAAACCATTACACTACTCCCGCCGAAATGGTCGCATTCCCGCACGCAAGCATCAGAAAACCGTTCTCCTCGTCGGCGATACACCCTTGCCCTACCATCAGCGCGCCGTAGACAAAATCATGATTCATTACTAAAAAGAACTGTGCTCCAACGCTGATGAGTACACCGAACACGCTGACGTACTCATTCCATTCTGACAGTACGATGACGTTGGGTAAGGATTGGTCCGTAGTATGGACGCCTACTTCGGATGCCGTGTTCAGCGAGTGTGTTGCGGACAGTTTGTGCACTGATTCTATTGTTAGTTCTACCAGGAGTAATTGCTGCTGTCCTCGTCGCCGGAAGGAAGCGATCCCGCAAGTGAGACGTCCTGATGTGTCGGTTATGTGCAGGGGTCGTAACTCTCGGTCGACCTGAACGCGGTCAGTCGGCAGTAGATCCAGTGATTCTATACCTTCCAATGGGACGGTAAATAGTGGCCACAATGACTCCGAACTCAGCAGCGAGCTCATCTGAAGGTATCCCAGCCTCATGCATACCAATGGCACGCAACCTCTCATTTTCGGTTAACCTTGTCATTTTTTAAAAAGTCGGAAAACAAAAACTTGCGTGTTTTCTCAATAACCCAGGGTCTCTAGCACAAAGAAAATCGTCAGTCACCCATTCAATTTGACATTCTCGGGTAGCATGTGCTATTTTGAAATCCGTAGCAAAATTGTATACGGTTGGGTGGACAACAACAACATGCCATTAAACTCTCTGCACGACTTCTTGTCCATAAACATGCAACATTAGAACTTTTACATTTCATCCTTTATGCTATTTTCCACATTTGTTTCTATTATACTTTCTTTGTTGACTCAGTATATGTTGCCTCTGTCGACAGAACTTCATCTACAAAAATCCATAATCTTCATATACTCGTAAAAAGAGGGTTTTAACCACTCGGCAGAGCCTCGTGGTTAAAACCCTTATCCTACTCGTGGTCTGAATCTGATTACCGGCCCTAGTACCCATTTGTTCCACAGGTTCTCGGCACAAGTTGTGAAATGGAAAGAAAAATGATATTTGATATCATTTTTGAATCGATGCTGACGTGCCCCATAATGGTATATAAATATTAACAAGGTACACAACTCGCTTTTCGAAAATCTTCGTTATACTCCCTCAAATTTGATTCACATAACATATCCAGCAGGACCTAGT
The DNA here is from genome assembly GCA_031216915.1 of Pictodentalium vernedei. Taxonomy (NCBI): domain Eukaryota; kingdom Metazoa; phylum Mollusca; class Scaphopoda; order Dentaliida; family Dentaliidae; genus Pictodentalium; species Pictodentalium vernedei. The sequence goes on from CM062294.1 coordinate 98,169,494, forward strand.
GTCAGTGGAAAAGGGAATGAATAAGCTTTACAGTGGTGTATTACATGACCGTTGGGTGTTCTTGGGTTGCTCATGATAACTGGGAGAAGTCGCAGAAAAGGCCGAAAAACATTTAGTCGGACAAGATAGTGTACAGTGGAAAGTGGGTTACGAGCGACAATTATCCGATTTATTATAAATAATTCGAGGTCCCATTGTCTATGGAGGGCAGATTCAAATATTAACCGTATACCTTTATCAATTACTAATCTCTGATTCACATTTATTCATTTCTGGCGATCACATTTACCGTTTATACACTTTTTAGCCGTCACTTTATATCTAATCAAGTTTTTTCGCGTCCATAGATACGGCGAATTTTCCCCATTCTCCCATTGGCTTGTTTTAAATAGTAGCCAATGGGATGTTTTTGTGAGCATCTTATCTTCTATGGCCGCCGTTGGCTTCGTGAGTTTCCAAGAAAAGGTTAAAAAATGTATAAACGGCAAATGTGATTGCCAGAAATGAATAACGGCCAACGGCTGTGTAGTACACCACTGTAAAGCTTATTCATTCCCCTTTCCACTGACACTGTGACTGTTGGATACGTTATGTGAATCAAATTTGAGGGGGATATAACGAAGATGAGTGCTATCGTTTTCGAAAGGCGAGTTGTGTACCTTGTTAATATTTATATACCATTATGGGGGCACGTCAGCATCGATTCAAAAATACTATCAAATATCATTTTTCTTTCGATTTCACAACTTGTGCCGAGTACCTGTGATTTGTTCTATATGGACTCAGTACGCGACACATTCAAGTTGGCGCATCGAGATTTCATAAACAAAATATTGAAAAATTAGGATTGTATTCAGAAGAACAAACCGCAAAACGTTTGAGATGCATTATAGGTTTATAGGCGGTACTATCTGGATTGCCCGAAAAAGTATCCAACTGAAAAATCAGCAACCGACCCCCATCCTCAACACCACCATGTGAAAAACGTTAATATATGCCTTAGCACATGGACATACTGCATTCTCACTTGAAATTTGTACTCTTAGATCCTTAGACAAACACAATCATGTTTTTGCACGTTATAATACAAAGCAATCAATACTACATGCCAGGAAGCGCAATGGCTCAGTGGTTACTGCACTGGACTTCAAACCGAAAAGTCCACGGTTCGATCCCCACCAGGGATAACTACGTTGTGTCCTTGGGCAAGGCACTTTATCATGATTGCTCATGTGTGGGCACGGTGGCACTGTGTGCCAAGGCGTACTGCACGTCGATGGTGCACTTGTCTTCAAACAATGCTAACCCTGTTTGCGCGGAGTTAGTACGTTAGTCTGGCAGTTGCTCGCCGTTGCTAGGTGGTTCTCTCCAGGTACTCCGGCTTCCTCCACCCTTAAAACTGTCCGACACGAGGTGACCCTGTCTGTCGAAAGTGTCGGTAAAGTTAAATAAATAAATTAATATTTAATATTGAAGTCATTTTGAAGCAGCTTGAATGAAGTTCACATGCTGGATTACAGGCAAACATGCACAATTCCTCTTCCCCAGCATCACTTCAGTAACCCCTGTTCTCACTCACCACACACATCGGCAGATTTCCAATAAACTGACCTCAGTAACAAAAGAAAGAGAATTGTAACCAAAGAAACAGAATTTACTGCGACCAGTAAATTCGAGCCTGAGTGAAAATGGAGAAAGCGCCAGAACGAAAGTGTATGGAAAGCGAATTTATAGAGACTTATTTTCGGTAGTAAAATATCTTTAAAATAATCAGAAATAGCTTTTTATAAACAACGTTTACAGATTTTCATACGGGATTCAGATAAAATGTTCAAGAAACCGGAAATAACTTCTATGCACAGCATTAAATGTGTTCCACAAAGGAATCAGCAATGTATATTTTTGACTCGGCCCACTTTTTTGAGAGATGAAATGCATGTATGAACTTCAGAAATGTATTGGGGTTATAAAATGCAATTTCAAGCAATTCTGCACTTTATGAGACCTGTGTGACGCCGTTAACTGGGCCTAAATTATTAACTTCCACAGTGATTCGACTCATTTGATGTTGATCCCCATGTCATATTATGCTTGAGACCAACTATTCAAAATTTTTGACCCCACACATTTTTTTGAGTGTTAAAATACACTTCCAGAATGCATTATGGGTCATAAAATGTGATTTCCAGCAAGTCGGGAAATTGCACTCAATGACCTTTTGGTGACCTCAGCTCCAAATGGTGTTCCCTTTCACGTGTCATTTTTAAATCTATTCGAACTCAGGGGATTTCCTTTTCCACCATTACTTTTAAGGGGTGTCGTCTGAGAAATGCACGCTTTTGTTTTTTAAATGACCCCGGAAAGGAGGGCGGTGGTGTCAACAATGATTAAAGGTCAGACCTGACATTTTCAAGGCGTGTTAAACGCCAAATGCCCGCCTAGAATTTTTCTAGGGGGGTTAAATTAAGCACTCTTGTAAGTCGTACATAATTGTCATCGACAGCTCCACCACTCTTGTTTTGAAGCAGCTACAATTGAATTCCATGATAAACATAGAATTGGCTCTCATAATCCTTAACTTTATTGTTGTGTGGTCACACATAACTGTCGGGCATTTGACCTTCCTCTATTATGGAGTCTGTCACATATACAGTTAGTTCTAAAAGAACCATCCGATCGTTATATCTCGCAAAGGGAGATATATTGACTGGATGGCCCATTTGTACCCCCCGCCCAAACCATGTGTGCGTCCACATGTCCGTAATTTTGTGGATACGATAACTTGAAGAAACGTAATCGGATGTTGATAAAACGTGGTACATGTATACACAGTGGAAACGTCTCGATCTGATTTTGTCTGTGTTCCTAGGAGATAATGACTTTGGGAGCAGCAGGGACCGACCTGGGCATGCGCCAGTGCGTATTTGGTTCTGAAACATCAGGACCTGGCTCTTAAATCTCAGAAATAGGCTTCTCAGTTGGCGCGTAACTTCTCAGATCATATTTTGATATTCTTTCGATGGATAATCGAGATAGACACTCTTACATGTATTATATATATGATTATCATTTATCATTGTTATAGAGTGCTTAAGTTAATACTTCAAGTCTTAATTACCAAGCATTAATCTTCACTGTGGTTTCTGATCAAGTCTTGGCTGCCTAAATAGGCAGCCAAGACTTGATCAGAAACCACAGTGAAGATTAATGTTTGCTATAGTGTACTAAATGAAAATGATGAGAGCTATTACATACTTGCAGTGTATGTTACAAACAGCAGTGTGACTCCGTAAATTGAAATCTGGCGCATGAATTGAAAAAATAGGCTCCGAGGCTAGAGCGTATTTTAAATAGTCCTGATCGGTCCCTGGAGCAGGATAAAAATATAATCGAATTTCGATAAAACTTGGTGCATGCATACTTTATAGTAAGATCACAATCTGATTAGATGCTCACCAAATTTTGTAGAATTTTGAATATATGGTCTTTGTCTTCTTCTGGTAGTGACTTTATGAACGAGATAACGTGAAAAAGTACAACCAGATTTCAACAAAACTCGGTAGAGGCATACACTGTGGGATGATCTCGCCCTGATTGAATGTTCGCTCAATTTCGTAAGTTATTCCCCTTTTTGTTGAAAAATCAGTGTTTGTTTGACAATGACTTTCTGAATGCAATAACTTGAACAAGTATAATCTGATTTTGAAAAAAAAACTTTGGTACATACATACAGTACGTGGAGAGTGTATTGTCACTAAATCACCCGCAGAGTGGAGATTCCACTCAAGCAGTAATTGCAAATTTGTTGCAAAGCATAACTAACACAAGCAACGTTTCAGCCAATGGACCTCCGGGTTAAACCCGGAGGTCCATTGGCTGAAACATTGCTTGTGTTTTTTGTCCATATACACAGAATTTGAACATTATAGCTTGGGTGATAACTCCACTCCGTGGGTGATTTAGTTACAATCCACTTTCCACGTACTGTACATTGTGTTGTGGGAAGGTCTTTCTATGGATCGATACGCAGCCAATTTCGTATATTTATGTGGGACATTCACTGTTTGTTTGGCAATCACTTTCTGAACGCGATCGCTGGAACAAATATATCCGTATATTGATAAAAGCTAATATCGACATACTTTGTGAGAACTCTCTCTCTGGATGGATATTCTACCAGTTTCGTCATTTTCTGTAGAAGTTATGCCCCCTTTTGTTCAAAACTTAAGCAAATATAATCGGATTTTGATCAAACTTGGTATAGGCATATATAGTGGGAGATCCCATACTATTGGTTATTTACTCAGTTTCGGTGGTTTTCTTTTCCAAAAGCATCTTGATCCACATCTCTCTCGGTGGTACTGGGGATGTTGTTATCTGGTAGCAAATGCTTGTTGGGACTAAAGTATATTCTGAGTTGGTCACATGAGCGTCAGACGTTGCACATCATTTGTTTTGGATCAAGTGATAAATACAATCATTAATTCGCCCCAAGTGTTAAATTTATGACACTCGTCCAGCAAATGCTGCAAAGGCTCCACACCGACCTAATATACTGAACTCGTTTCGTAAATTATACCTTAACCCTTTGAACCCTAGCGGCCGCTTTTCCGGCCAGGAACATGATACGTCATGACGTCATTATATAGGGTGGCTGTTCAGTAAATTTGTGGTGTAGAGCAATCAATATTTTCAACGTGCAGCCTCTAGGCTTCACGTTGAATGTATTGATGGCTCTACCCTAAATAATGAATATGGACTCTTCTAATTGCTGCCATTGAAATGGCATGGGAGATACCATTAGAATTCAAAGAGTTAAACTGGCGACACGTCGGGCGTCGTCAATATAAAAGATATACAGTACGTGGAGAGTAAATCACCCGCAGAGTGGAGATTCCACCCGAGGAATAATTGCAAATTTGTTGCCAAGCATAACCAGTACCAGCAAAGTTTCAGCCAATGGACCTCCGGGTTGAACCCGGAGGTCCATTGGCTGAAACATTGCTTGTGTTTTTTGTCGATATGTACAAAATTTGAAAGTTATAGCTTGGGTGATAACTCCACTCTGCGGGTGATTTAGTTACAATCCACTCTCCACGTACTGTAGCACTGGGTGAGATGCATTGACTCAAGCTCTCAGGGCTAATTCTCTAAGGAAGTCGACGCTGTTATGGCCTGGAACAAGTCTAGACTTCACATTGGTCGTCGCCTATAAGTTTAGAACCACTCGTCTTGAATATTTCAGTTGGTTGGAAAAGCGACCAACTGAAAAATTCCGAATGGTTGAATCTGATAAATTTCATTCAAATTCATTTTCTGTGAATCAAAATTGAGACTTGATTTGATCGACATTTTGATGGCATGACAGTCAGAAATGAAGCCTCACCACAGCTGTAGTTTTGTGATTACGCCTTGTAGTTCCCCAAATTATGTTAATATCTTGATGTTTTCAAAGGGGATTAAATTAATATTGACTGAAATATGTATAACTAGGGCAAGAAAGAATACCTGATATCTTTGTAAGTAAGTAAAGGCTCATCACATTACACCAACGGTCGTCTGCACGCAAATATCCACAAAAAGTGGATAAACAAACAGTCCAAACATATAATAGCGCGAATTCCAAACAGAGCTTGGCATTGGCTTTTACGATTCCAATAAGTCAGAATGATGCAGGTCCCACAAAGTTACTACAACAAACATTTGTTGTACATGGATTATGATTGAAACATCTACAAACGCATATATTATAAATATTGCGCGTCCTGGGGTTGAGTATGTCAAAATAGTGATCTTAAGAATATTCCACGGCTATTTGTTGAACGTGTATATATATCGGGAATAGTGAACGATTATTTTTAATATACTCGATAGGCAAAACTATCAGAAAAAGTATAGTATCTCTCGGCCAATCAAAAAAGGGAAAGTCACGTGGGATATAAATAATCATAATTCACCAGTTAAATTTAACCTCGTGGCTCTTTCTGAACCCGTAATTTGAATGGCTGGGAGCTGGTCGGCTCCGTGCTCTAATCTCAGGTAAATTCGCTCTTATCGTGCTCTAATTACCGGAAACAGGTCAATTAGAAACACACCCCGGAGATGTTTTTTTTTTTATAAATTCGATCGTGGAAAATAGACCGAGATCGAAAATTACATTTTGTTATTCTTTTTCTTCAAATAAAACGGGGTTGGAGAATTGTTTTCACTTCAAACGATAACAGGAATTACAATGGAGATGAGCGTCCCTTGTTTCGTTAGACAGTTGACTATGGAAAACCATTTGTTAACTCGCCCCTTCGGAGCTCGTTAACAAATGGTTTTCCATAGTTAAATTCAAGAAAGTCTAACTTAACAAGAGACGTTCAAGTATCTCCTAAATATGGCATAACAGTTCAAGTATCTCCTAAATATGGCATAACAGGAGTTACTTCAGTGTGATTTGAATTGTTGCGAATATATTTAAGGAATAGTGCATGGCTTGGAGTTGACTACGCACATATAGTGCCCAGTGAGGTGGTGTAGTTCCCGCCGCGAAGCGGAGGGAACTACACCACCTCACTGGGCACTATATGGGCGTAGTCAACGACAAGACATGCACTAATCCTTATATTATATCGAACACCCATCAAGAAAAACATCTGTCCGATTTGTTAATCTATTACCAAGGTAGCAGCCCTACCAACCAGAGTTATATAGAAAAAAATACCATGTAGTTTTTAAAAAAACATTTTCTTCTTCCAAAACACGGCTAACTTGGATTATTGATATGAACAGAAGACAGATTTTGAATCGGTCGGCAAGGGTAAACAAAACGTTTCCCCCAAACGAAACTGTGTATTCTAGAATCGCGCAACTCGCGAATGAAAACTAAAATTTTCGAAATTTGACAACGCAGTTTGATAATTTCCACACATTTGTCACACATATACATTACTGAATGGGTCAGCACGGGATACAACCTCCGAAGATTCAAGTGAATTCCATTATTTATTCGTTTATTGCCCAAAACATACAATTAAATAGCGAAATAATATGAGCAGCGGGACAAACGATTTCTCATATCCGGACGCGTTCTCATGAAAGTTGGACCCAGGTATGGATCATTCTCTTCGAAACGAGATATGGATCATCTTCTCAATGAATAAAATGAACGCCTCGAAAAATGTGACTTCAACAATGGAAAGGCGATACATTTTTCCACAAAGATTTCTTTCCGGGTCGTTTTGTGGATGTTGTGCCTCTGTGAATCGATTTTTAAATTTAGACTGATCAGTTTTATTCGCCCAGTATGAAAAGAAAACTGATATAGTAGTGTGCTAAAAATAGAAAACATGTAGTGCCTGGGTGTAGTGCCTGGTCAGTTCTGTGGATGCAAACTACACGAAATAGGGTATCATCTTTCAGGCAATCAGAATGCAAGGAAGTCACGTGAGATATAATATAAATTGAATATATAATGTATATAGCGAATCTGCGGCACCCACCCGCGTAAATTACAAATTGAATAGTTGTAAAAAACATTTCTTTTCAAAGAATTTAAACCAAACCATACCATGTGCCCCCACCCCCTCATTGGAACGAGTGCGTTTCAATGAGAGTTCACATGATAAGTTTTGGTTGATTTTTTTATTAATTCAAAAAAAAACATAATTAAATTAACAAATTTTGGTATTGATTATGGAGAGTAAAGAGTTTATTCTGTGACCGCATTTGTAATTCTGTTTAATTTTGTTCCAGGTCTTGGAATCGCCATTTGTATCGTCGCCTCATATGTTGCCTTCTACTATAACACTATTATCGCATGGGCGATGTTCTATTTATTCCGATCGTTTACATCAGAGCTTCCTTGGCTCAGTTGCAACAACACGTGGAATACAGACATCTGCAAAACGTTTGAGGACCTTAAAAATTTCACCTTCAAGGAAAATAAAACAACTGAACGTGTGCTCTGGGAGTTCGTGGACACAAATAACACAGATTGCTATAAAAACGTTAGCTATATTAATTATACAACAGTTTTGGTCGATGTGGTTTTCAAATCAGCGACCGAAGAATTTTACGAGTAAGTATAATGTGTTTTCTTTTCTTTCTTTTTCAGCCGATTTTCACAAAAACGTGTAAAACAATCGTGCTTACAGTCCAATTGGACAAGAGGTTGCGTAGATTTTTCTATGTTTAAATGCTCCAGTAGCATATGTTTCCGTTTGACGTCACTATTCGAAATATTTGAAATGAGGTTGCCCGTTTAACAATTATTTTATATACAGAGTGACTTGCAAACCGCTTCATTTTTCTAGATTTTTCACACGTTCGGCAACAGACGACGTTCCGAATGAAGTGTTGTTTAAATTACAAATCACTTTACAATTTGAGTGACCTCGACGTTTGTCTGATTTATTGATTATTTGCCCAGTGACGTGGTGGGGATACGTGAAGGGTTTATTTAGTAAACTTGTTATCGTTAAAAGTTGCTTTGTTCATTTCACGATGTTCCAATATGAGTAAACATGCTGGCCCTCTGATTGTGTGAGAGCTGGCGTAGTTTCTTTTATGTTTACGACTCCAGTAGCAAATGTTACCGTCTGACGTCACAACGCGAAACATTTGAAATGACGTCGCCCGTTTTAATTGCTTCATTTTTCTGGCTTTTCACACGTCCAGCAGACGGTGCTCTTAATGAAGTGGTGTTTAAATTACAAACAAATCTACAATTTGAACTAAGATGGAATGAGTTTTTCTGATTTATTGATTATGTATTCACTGCTGTCGTGGGGTACAAGAGATGTTTATTAACCAAACTGGCAACTTCTAACGATCACAAGTTCAGTAATAAGCCTCTCGTGTTTCACGATGTAGGTTTTGGGCTCTGGGAAGAGTCGTATTGAAACATATACGTTATTGTGATAAATTGACGGTAACATGGTCTGAGGTTTGTGGCTCGGTGCGTATGTTCAACCTCGACGTTTCGCGTCTCGTTTGATCATAAGCCCCGAGCCACAAACCTCAGACAATGTTACCCTCAATTCATCACAATAACTTATAATGTGTACATTACAATACATGATTATAAATGTTATAAATATTCGAGGTCTTATGGTTGAATATCCCAAAACAGTAATCCTCGAGGAAGAATAGTTAACGCATCGGAGGCGAGTTGACTATTTTCCCCGGAGAATCACAATTTTTGCCCAGTCAATGATATACCATGCAATAATTATTTTATTTTATTACACGCCTGTTTTGAAATCCCCATCTACAACAACACTAAACCATGCGGAAAATGAAAATCCGTCCCGCATACATGTGCCGAACGGAAATCGTTCACGACTATTTTTGGACGATCACGTCATCTGTCAAAACAGAACATAACCACGCCTACTTGGAATTTCCGTTTGACTTACAATCACGGAAGCCGCGCAGTTTAAACGGAACGATTACGTTCTAATAAGCTATCTCAAAGACAATAAACTGAATAAAAACATCTTTGTATACAGAATTACTTCTAAAGTTTAGAAGGGAAAATTCAAACAAATCATAATTAGCTGTATAATGATAACAATTTAAATAGAACTACAAATATGCATGTACTACGATAGTACAAACATTCGTTCACAACATGTTGGGCCTATTTATAAGTCTGCCGACGGTAATTCCCCCCACATCGCACGTGTGTTTGTAAACATTAACAGACGGTTGATCACCCGAAACTGAACCAATTGCGAAATAACTTGCTGATAGTTGTCAAATGAATTGCTGGGTGTTCTTTTAATAATTGTTTTATAGTCGCGAAGGTGTGATAAGCACAGAACGACACGCGCGTGTGAATGGGTTAATCGATATGGCACTATGCGGCCTCTCGTTTTAACCTTCGACGTTGGTGAGTCTTGCTACAGTGGAGCCCACTTAATTGGATATCTTTTAATTGTATATCCCTGTTAATTGAATATAATTTTCAAACACAAAACCATTTACCGTACCTTCAGTACAAATTTGATCTGTAAATTGCATATGGGTTGTAGAGTAAACTCCTGTTAATTGTATATAAATTTTTGTAATATATCGAAAGAATTACTGTGACATGCACCAAATTCCCCTTATTTATCAACCCTTTTGGTCTCACTACATCCAATACAGGCATTTATTCTATTATATCTTGTTTGACAGAGCTTTATGAGCTTTGTCAAACAATATATAACAGAATAAATGCTCAGTTTACCTCCAGAACACAGGAAACTGGCCAAATCCCTGTTAATTGTATACTCCTGTTAATTGAATAATTTTCACTGGCAAAATGGATATTCAATTAAGAGGATTCTACTGTACCCATCAGTATTCCAGTCCTAAGTACCCTGCCTATTGTCAAGGACTTGCCCAAGACAGACATTTTCATTCTTGAACTTAACCCTTTACCTAACATGAAAAGCAGACGACACTTGCAAAAAAAGTTCTTGAATAACTAATTTTTTTCATTTTTTGTCTCAAAAACATAGGTTATGACCCCTCGTTGGAACGAGCTCGACGAGCTCGTTCCAAAGAGGGGTCATAACCTATGTTTGTGAGACAAAAAATGAGAAAAATAATGAAAATTAATTGACAAGACAGACATTTTCATTCTTGAACTTAGAACTACGAAACAGAATTCCAGAAAAAAAAGTCTTATGTTCCGTCAGTCGAACGTTCCAGAATATTCCACGGCTGTTTTTAGAAAGTGTACAAGTTCGCAAGAATAGCGCACGTTCAATTGTAGACCCCCAACGAGTAAAACTATCGGAAATAGTATAGTATTTATTTATTGGGGTTTAACGACACTTTCGACAGCCAGGGTCACCTCGTGTCGGACAATTTTACGGGTGGAGGAAACCGGAATACAAGGGAGAGAACCACAGAGCAACGGCGAGCAACTGCGAGACTCCCCAGCGTACTTATTCCACACAAGTAGGGTTAGCATTGTCTGAAGACAAGTGCACCATCGTGCCTTAGTACACAGCGCCAACGTGGGCAATCGGGATGAAGTGCGGAAATAGTATAGTATCACTCAGCCAATCAGAGGAAGGGAAATTCACGTGCGATATAATATTTCGAAGAGAGATATATATAGAGAATTAGGATACAGGAATAAAATGAAACTCTAGAAACTTTAATGAATTCTGGATGTTGTCAAGAGATTATGTCGGTGGTTACATAGCTGGGCTGGGCAGTTTATCCCATCATAACTCTCCAGTATGTGATTGAAAAAGAGGACGGGATGGGAAAAGAATAGAAGGAATTGTACATAAAAAAACAGTCAGAATCGATCAACTAATTTTGCCCAAACTGTACATTAAGTAAATGAGTATGTATATAAGAAATGATCATTTGTTTCTGTCTATTTCTTGAGTTATGAACCCCAAAAAACAAAGATCAAACTGTGTAAATGGACGTAGTCCGGATTCATAACTCAAGAAATAAACAGAAACAAACGCTCATCCCTTAAAATTAAACTTGAGGGGCAATAAATTTAAACACTCTCTTCTTTATGGAGTTAAAATAAGAACCAGGTCGCATCATGCTCCCTAGTGATAACTGAAAAAGGCACAGTTTTCTAAAATTCTGTTTGAAATAACGATACATTTCACTTAAACAAGTTCTTGTGTCATTAAAAATGTTTATTGACCAACGAATTACGTAAGTTAAAAGGAACGTATTAGGCCACGCCCACACAAAACTTTAATCTCCTTTTCCACTTGATGGTAGGGTGTTGTCATTCAAAGCAACACTGAGTTGAGTTTAAATCTGATTTTGACCATTCCCTGAGAAACTGAAAGCACATTTTGTAAATATGGAGTTCGATATAAACCCATATGATATGAAGTTGGTTGAACTTTGTCTCAGAAAGAGTTCATTCAGGCTATTTGGAAATTGGAAAGTTTTGTTGGCGTGTTTTGTTTGTGGATTATTATGACCGGCCGTTGTTTACATGTACGTTTGATTTGGGTAAAACGATGAACGCAGACGACCATCTATTGCATATAAACAAATTGAACATGGAATAAAAAACATGATGTGGATTTCATTGTTTATTAAATTTTATTTTGAAAGTCTTTTTAATATGATGAGATGAATATTAATTACTCTTCATGTTGAAACAATATGAGCGTGCAGGGGTTCTTTTCCATTCACATTGTGTAACGTAATCTTGAAGACAGACATTGGGGCCTTGGTTTAGGATGGGCCTAAATGCATTTTTTTTTCGGTTCATTGTGTTTTGAAAAGAAAAAAAAGGAAATTCTTTAGCCAATCATTTTGCCTGAAAAAGCATGAACAGAGAAATGGTTTAATTATATGACTATGTATAAAACTATGAGATAAAATACACTGTTGGTCAACAAAGCCTTTAGGCGAAAAATTGGTAATAAAAATGAGAAAAAGAAGCAAAGCTAGGGCTGCACGATATTCAAAACTGAATACCGGTATCGGTATTCAAAAAAATACCGCGGTATACCGGTATATCGAAAACTGTTCAGATATATGAACACAAGTACCACAATCGAGACTCGAGGCATCACGGTCGGAACGAATTAGCATGTCTTGATGATGCGGTTCGAAATACTTTTACTTAACGCAGACGATATTAAAATTTATTATTTTCGAAATTAATTTATCAGATTTTCCCCGAAGATTTCAACAAAACTATATCATGTGACCCCTCATTGGAACGAGCTCGTCGAGCTCGTTCCAATGAGGGGGTCACATGATATAGTTTTGTTGACATTTTTGAAAATTATTTTTTCGTCTACTGAATTTGTATATTACGAGGGCACAAGCAGACGATTCCTTGGATAAAGGGATAATATTATTCATTCGGGGCTACATTTAAAAAACTCAAAACATCTTGAAAATTAAATTGTGGGTAAATAAATATTGACGATAAACCGATATTTTTGTAATTACACCGGTATTCAATCGATATTGTTTTGAATACCGGTATATATCGGTTTATCGATATACCGAGCAGCACTAAGCAGAGCACCATACATTCTGAGATAATTATCTAACAAGCTCTCTGAGTTTGAGGGGATGGAATGTTCAGATAGTGGGTGGTAAGCCGAAACGAGAGCATGGAAGGATTAGCCAAGTTCCAGGGCAAGCTGCATTCTGCCGCTCATCCGAGTAGAGCTTAGTTTGTCCTTCCACATCCTTTCTTCTGATACGTCCCCTTGCCTGATAATGTTGCTCATACAACAATTTAAGCTCCCTTCTACATCCACTTTTTTTGAAAGCTAGTTGCCACATTGAACCTTCTGTTGATGTTTGAGCTTTTCCTCAGTTGTTTTGCTAATTGTGCGCACTATTTTGGTAAATTACGTATACGCTAATGGAACCTAGACCAGCGTATGTCAATAAGCAACAACGTTATACTTGAATGACATATTTAACCCTTTACCCAAAGCAGACGATATCAAAATTTATTATTTTAAATACACTTTTTTAAAATTTGTCAAAAAATTTCAACCAAACCCTATCTATTTATTTATTGGTGTTTAAGGTCACATACTTATGCACAATGGCTAATCGTGACCGTGACAGTTACGGGTGGAGGAAACTGGAGTACCCGGAGAGAACCACCGAGCATCGACGAGCAACTGTCAGCTCCTCAACATTCTAACTCTGTTCAAGTTCCGCTCAAGCAGGGTTACAGCGGTTGAAGACATGTGCACCATCGACGTGCAGTACGTCTTAGTACACGGCGTCATCGTTCCCTCATGTAGGCAACTGGGATAAAGTACCTTGCCAAAGGACACAACGGGGATCGAACTCGGGAACTCTAGCATAGAAGTCCAACAGTCTACCACTGAGCCATCGCGCTCCCACTAAACCCTGTCATGTGCCCTCTCATTGGAACGAGCTCGACGAGCTCGTTCCAACGAGAGGTCGCATGATATGGTTTTGTTGAAATTATTGAAAAATAATATTTTTTCAGCTGCTGAATTTGCATATTACGTGCGCAGATGTGGCCGATTCGTTGGGTAAAGACTTAAGTCATGCAACGAAGTTGGAATGACTTTTAGCGACTGTTGATCTATTTTTTTTCTTCAGACAAATTTCGGCCACCATTTTCAACCTACACTCATGAAACACTCCTTCCACCACACCCGGGGGCGCGGTGGCTCAGTTGGTAGAGGTGCAGGCTGCAAGCCGAGAGGTCCTCGGTTCGAATCCCACCTGTGGCAACCACGTTGTGTCCTTGGGCAAGACACTTCACCCCGATTGCCTACATGGGGGCACGATGACGCTGTGTACTGAGGCGTACTGCACGTCGTTGGTGCGCATGTCTTCAACCAATCTAACCCTGCCTGTGCTGCGGTGCAGAGTTCAGAGTTACGATGTTGGAGAGCTGACAGCTGCTCGTCGTTGCTCGGTGGTTCTCTCCGGGTACTCCGGCTTCCTCCACCCGTAAAACTGTCACGGTCACGATTAGCCATTGTGCATAAGTATGTGACCTTAAACACCAATAAATAAATAAATAAATCTACTACACCCATTTGGCACAAATGTTAACGGTTATAAGGGCTAGAAAATGATGAGCCGGATTTTCAATTTTCGACCTTTATCCAAAACAGTTCCCAATTTACACGTTTTTATTGCTCTTTTAATATCAACGCCTATATCAAGCCTCCCACTTTCAACTTTTGTAAATCCCATCCCTGACAAAAACCCAATCTAAAACTGTGGTACCGACCTAGGAAATTCCCAACGTTTATGGCCGACTTTTCAAGTGATGTAATTGATGTCAACATCACACAAAATTAAATCAACGTCCGATTTTGAAATTTTAGTATGTTATACAGTTCGAAAAATAAAAATACATGTGTTTTTGGATCGTTTCGTTCAACGTATTTTGTCGTTTTTACGTCATTTCAAATTTAGCCCTCATTGCTGTCATTTTTTCAGTGAAAGGCCCATTTTCTTAAACGCACTGCTCCGTATGAATAATATACACATGCTATGAACTTTCGAACACTATCATTTGCATGACGACTGAACTAAGTGCAATTTTCAAATTTCGACCTTTCTCCAAAACAGCGCCAATTTGATGTCGTTTTGATAAACGTTTAGTATCTGCCAAGTTATGAGCTCTGACTTCTGAAATTTTGTAAATTTACAGCCCCACTCCCATCCCCCACCCCCACCCCCACTCCGCACAGAAAAAAAATCTAAAAATGCAATAATTTTTCAACCGACGACAAATTCGTCTATGGTGACATTCGGACGTCAGAGTTTCAAGAATGAAACTGTGTCCGATTTACATGAAATTTTAGTATGCTGCACAGCTCGAAAAGAAAAAGATAAAGTTGTTTTGGGATTTTTTAATTTAACATCATTTTCGACAATTTTTCGTCATATTGCTTTTATACTCCCTTCGATTTTGTGAGTACCCCTACAGCTAAAACTACAACTGATACTACCATATTTTACATAATCCCAGAGAAATATCTGAAGTAATGTCTCACCATACTTCAATTCAATAGTCGGTCAACATTAACCCTTTGAACACTAGTGGTATCTTCCATGCCAGTTTAATGGCAGCAGTTAGAAGAGTCCATATTCCCTTTTTGGGGTAGACCAATCAACATTTTCAACGTGCAGCCCCGTGGCTGCACGTTGAAAATATTGATTGGTCTACCCCACATATTTACTTAACATCCATCCTATTTAATGACGTTATGACATATGTTCCTGGCCGGAAAAGCGGCCGCTGGGGTTCAAATGGTAAAACTGTACGACGAAATTCTCACCGACGGCCTGATTATGCCATGATAGCACTCGTGGTCCAAAAAACTGAGTTGGACAAATGCTTGAAAATCTCATGTCAGATACTGGAGATACGACGTGCACAACGTCGGGTATACCCTCTCATTTTGTGAACACCCCTGGCTTCAAACTATACAACACATACCACCTTAATATTTCCCGTCCTTCTACAGAACTGGTCGAAGTGATGTCTCGTCGCACTTGTATTCACATTGCCGACTCGCATTCAACAACCGAGCACACGGGCAGTTTCTGTAGTCCCAAATGACATGACCGAGTTCGGCAGAGTTCATAGAATAAGCGTTGAAAACTTGGAATGGCTGCTCCAGTACTTTGGCCACAGTTTACTCTAAACTGACGAAACAGTATTCCATGTGCGACAGACGCACATGTGGAAATCGACAGGAAGCCGCGGCGGTAAGGTTACTTTAAAAGGCGACGGACATCTTCCTCTCAATGTGGGGCGAACAGTCGTTGGCCATGCTTCGTTGGATGACTTCTGGGAAATGATCGTGCGATTTCAAAACAATCTAGTTTATTTTTATGTATGTTTTTCTATATTTCAAGACTTTACTGGCCACAGGCTTATTAGTGATAAGAACGGTGAAGTATTTTTTGTTGAAACTGAAATTATTTTTGTAAGTCAGTGGATTTAATAGATACTCTTCTCTATACTGCTCAGCATGGAGTTTCGAAAAGCTATTGATAATTTGATTAGAAATGTGTCCCTTTCACGTCTCCTCCTGGAATAGCCGTTTGTTTTCAAGGTTTAAAATATCAATATTTGTAGCCTAAACATTTTAATTACTATCGTATCACACGTTGATTGACGTCTATCCTTACAATGCTGAAAGTATTGCATTCAAGACAAGCATTTATTACACATCCATTAAACTTTATACCCTTGTATTTAACGGAATCGCCGCTATGACATAAATGTTTCTGTATTCAACTTTTCCACGCACCGTTCTTTTCCCGTCGAGTCATTTGTTACGCTTCGAAAGGTTTCCAAATTTCGTTGTACAATTATCGATCGTCTGTCGCGTAGTGTGAAAATGAAAAAGTCCAAAGCAAGTCGGTTCACAAAGAAATTGGTTAACCAAAAATGAGATAATGTTAAAAAGCAATCATTTCCAACCACAACATTAACCCTGTCCCTTGACCATCTCGTCTGCGGATCCCCATGTATCTAAATTGGTCAACTTTATTTCGGTAAATCTTCGGACATCCTGGCAAACTTTAAACTTCTTTTTAAAAAGTTTCTCCCTGTTATTTTGCAAATCTGCCCAAATGTGTACCTCTATTTTCGAAGAGAAACAGCGATACGAATTTCAACAAACTCACCCAATCTTAGAAAAGACAACGAATGTAATTTAGACTTGTTCCCAAAAGGTTGTTTTGATTTTTTATCGATCAATTTGATCAGTACAGCTACAAACAAAACAAACGGACTCTAACCTTTGGTTTAAGCATCGGAATTAAAATTTGTTTATTTAACTGAATTTTAATGCATGGGATGTGAAATAAATACAGAACGCGATGTGTGTTTGAATCGGTGGATGTTTCACATAACTCGTGGGAATGGCGTAGTCATATTTCGCTCGAGCCTACGGTTTTCGCGAAATATGACTACGCCATTCCAACTCGTTATGTAAAAACACTCACCGATTCAAACACACATCGCGTTCTGTCTATTTCCACTATTCAGGTCTGATAGTTTTTAATATTTTTAATATTTAAAATCTTTTTATTTAGTTCATAGCGTTATTTGACGATTCAACTAGGCGTATAATACTTTGGTCACAAAATCGTACTTTTCCTCAATCAGGAGCCAATTCTATAAAACTTTTTATATAATTGTATTTTATTGCTTTGACTTTGAATGGGTTAAATAAACCATTAGCATTTTCAAAAAAATGCTAATGATTCATTTTAGTCAGTTATATTAATAGGTTGAAAATACAATTCTAGAAAATACAATGTATTTTATAGTACTGACTCCAGGTACGTCCCACGAAACCCAATCTTCGACACTGTGAGATCTCAGAGATTACAGCAACGTCCAAATCCAAACGTCAGCCCCTTCCTAACACAGTCAGGGGCCAATACTTCAAAACTTTTACAATTGTATTTTCTAGAATTGTATTTTCTGGCTATGACTTTAAATGGGTTAAAATGAACGATTAACACTTTTAAATATCTGGCAATTTGCCAGTTGGTAAATTGCCATATCTTTTTAAAATGTTAATGATTTATTTTAGTCAGTTATATTAAAAAGTGGAAAATACAATTCTAGACAATACAACTGTAAAAGTTTTATAGTATTGGCTCCACATCGCGATCACATCGCGACACACTTGCACCAGTGCGTACAAATTCCGGAACCTACATATTGCAAAATCAAGAAGTAAAAGCAAACAAAAATAGAATCTGGGATTCAATATCGTCGAATTCCTATGACCGACCATAAGTGAGAATCCACAAGGTAATGGATAAGAAAGCGGGCAGAGATTTTCAGCTGGATCTCGGCCCAGTTAGGTTCAGGTCAAAAGCCTCTGTGGGCTCTTATAATCACGTGACTATATTTTTTTCACTTTACTGACTGATAATATCTGCTGCGCAAAATAATAGTGTTTGTTTGTATCTGTGGAATTCTACTCAACTTTGTTAAACCAATCCCCTCGTAACTCAAAGATTATTAACCCTTCACCTAACGAATCGCCGGCATCCGCCCACGTAATATGCAAATTGAGCAGTTGAAAAAAATAAATTTTTCAAAATATTTCAACAAAACCATATCATGTGACCCCTCATTGGAACGAGCTCATTGAGCTCGTTCCAATGAGGGGTCACATGATATGGTTTTGTTGAAGTTATTTGAAAAATTAAAAAAAAATGATATTTAAAACAATAAATTTTGATATCGTCTGCGTTGGGTAAAGGGTTAAAAAATGAAAACTATCGAATTCCTGGTAAATGCCGCGTATTGAGGTCTTCCAAGCCTCGGCATTCCACCTGCTGTGATAAGGTTTGTCGTCGTTAAAACTGATTGGTAATATTAGCTGCTGTTCGTTGTTTTATTAGATGGTTCAAACACATGAAATAAAATATTTAATCACTTGGGTGGAACGAAATTCCACTGGCAATGCTTTACGTTGGTATACAATACAAGAGGAATGTATCGATTTTATGTTTGACTGGTATCACCCAAATTACCATACACTTTTGAAAGTTTTTTTTTCCAAGTTTGTACGTATCCTGCCGGTATGATAAGACAATTAGGCCAGTTACAATGCTGCAAACCTAGGACCAACTTTTCCGCTTAGTTGTCCAATTATACCTTTCCAAAAATATGGTATGACCTCTTCAAAAAAGGTTGGAAACATTCTAACCAGAGCGTTATGCAAGAAGTCACTTTTGGGGATTTTTATAAATTCGTGTTCATCCTGGGTAACACTGAGTAGAGACTGCGCATGTTCGGCTATAAACAATAACGACAGAGGCAACTAAATCCTAAAGATAGACCGGAAGTACACTACTCGCTTGGTGTGGTAGATAAGCCCATTTGAGTCATAACAAGCTCCATAGAAGAACCGTTGTAATCCTTGGAAAAGTTACTTACATGTACTTTCGGTTCATTAAAATGTTATTGTTAGAAATTTCGTTAAAAGGAATAGTGCTTCTGCTGATAAATTTCAATCCGGCAATATATAGAATATACCCATAGTAGTTTGGTGTACCAAATGTCCACCACGAGTGGTGTTAACCGCGAGCCTTTGGCGCGTGGTTACCACCATTTCATCACGAGTGGTGAACATTTGGTACACATTTGGTACACCAAGCCACTTTGGGTATATTTTATTTTATACCATGATCGTCAGATTGATATGAGTTTAAATGTTAAATAAATCACATATGCGAATCTGTTTTTGTTTACATGAGAACCGGTGGGCGGTACTTCCGCTGGCAATTTTATCACCGAAACTAAATAGAAAATGAAATGCGCAAATTACAGGGATTTTTTCATTTTAATAACATAATAACATACTATTTGGAGGTATGGGTGCTTTATTAACACCAGACCACGTATGTTTGTTACATTTTTGGTATCTTATGAGGTAAACTTATTTAAAAACGTAATAAATAATTAACGGTTTCATTTCACTCTTCACGAGGCGACGAGTGATAAATTTAGACAAGTTTGCATTCAAGGCGAGGTCACCAAAGGTCAACTTGAATGTAGTTCCACTGTAGGTGTAAATTTTTACTATTGAAATCCCATTGCGGGACTGTTCACCACGGTTTGTGTGTAAAGCTAAAATGTTTGCCGTAGGCTTTCTATATATAGTAAAATAGGTAATCATGGTATAAATCAATTATTAACTTGACACAAGTAAGCAACATGTACCATGCCAAAGTGGGTTTCAAGTTCCAGAACAGGAAATGCTTGTGCGGAGTTAGTAAGTTGGGTAGTCTGGCAGATGCTTACCACTGTTCGATGATATTACCAGAGAACTCCGGCTTCCCTCATCTGTAAAACTGTCAGAGACGATGTGACCCTGGATGTTGAAAAATCCCAATAAACAAACAAAAAGAAAGATAAAATGCTGACAAAACCAGACGAATTAGCATATTACCTAAAACCAGGGACGTGGCTAGAGGTTTCCGATTGGAGGGGTGTAGGGTAGTGAATTTCCGACTGGGGGGGGACCGGGAGGGAGGACCCCCCTCCCGGTCCCTCTCCATAATTGGGACTTCACTACGGAGAAACATTTTGAAAATGAAGCCATGAAAGGGGGCATAAAACTGATTCTAGTAACTGAAATGCCAACACATTTATGATAGAATTATCAGGTTATTATTATTTGGTATTATTTTGTGAATTGAGTATGTGCTAAACAAATGCTCAAGCTTAGAACTTTGAGCAATTCACACTGTCCTAACATTAAATCAGATTTTATGGAGGAATGATCAATTTTCGATGTTTCATAATTTTGTACCTGTGAATGATGGAATAAACTCAGGATAACGATTTTACATAATGCGATTTTCTTGAAGTGCATTTAGAGGATTTTTTTTATTACGATAAGTAAACGTACTATAGAAATCTCGCACCGATTGACATCATGCATACTTATGAAGCTCAGTATTGCGTACGGTCACGATTAGCCATTGTGCATAAGTCTGTGACCTTAAACACCAATAAATAAATAAATAAATAAATATTGCGTGCACTGTAGTTGTAAATAGTGACACTTGGAATTTTTGCCGATTTGAAACCGAGTTGGGATTTTGGGAAGTAAAGGAGACATCACCATCACCAAAGAAGGTCGAAAATCCAGATAGATGGAATTTCCAACTACTCATGACTTGCCCTCCGAATTTCCAACTATAGGAAATTTTGGCCAGGAATGGGGGTGAGACACCTCCCCCCCCCCCCACCCCTCTCGCCACGTCACTGCCTAAACATGCAAATGTTTCCTACCATTCTCCGAGACAAAATAACAATAATAATGGCGTGCATAAAGTAAATCAATCGAACAGGTCACTTAACGGAGATCTCCAATTTTCATCCCAATTTAAAGAATAGTCATGTTTCAAATTGACCTTTAGTAGTTCGAATGTATACCAACGTCCCCCGTATGCCGCAGGTTGATTGGTAGATTTGAATTTTAATGAAGATGACGTCATTTTATTTGTTTGTATTTCTTAACTTTTTTTATTTGTTTTTTAATGTTTTTTTAATTTTATTTATTGAAGTTTTTTGTGTTTTAAATTAGTTTTAATTAGATTTTTTAGGGAAATCCCAGCTCACGTTCATCTAAGGTCATAGTTTGGGTCAGGATAGTTAGCCACCTAATCGATGGTATTCCGACTTTGTTTATCAAACCTGTCAATGCGGACGGAATGGTTTCACGCGCCGAAGGCGCGCAGGGACGGTTTGGGGAACAAGCCCCTTTCGACCGTCGGTGACTGTATACGATCAGTTTTCACATGTCGATGCGTGTTGAAGGAGGAAAAGGTTCAGGTACTCCGCAGGTGTCTCCGGTTGCGGCGTGATGGCTTCGTTGACTGATGGGGATTGAACCCTCGGGTGAGGATCAGTGTGGGAGGTTGGGTCCTCTCATAAAGGTACTACCGCTTCCCGAGGGTGCAGTAGTCTTATTTTCAGGCAAGTATAGTCTGCCACTTCGAAGATGGTTTCGAATGATGGCCATCATTGGCAAGTATAATCTGCCTCAGGCTGTGTCTGTTTTGGTAGGACGTCTTGAAAGAAAACAACAACGACCCCTTTCGGGGACCACCAGAAAGAAGACCCGAACTTCCCTGGTTCGGGGGCAGGCCTGCATTATAATCCTATTGGGTTGGGACAAAAGATGCGCAGTGCGCTTACAAAAAGGGGCAGAGGCGGGACGGAGGTCCAACGCTCGCCTCCCTTGAAGTGATCGACCACTTTTAGGGATGGAGTGGAGGATGTTCAGGAACCATGGGGGTTACTGTTTCCATAACGGTTATAGTGTCCATAGCGGTTACAGGGGTGCTGGACAAAAAGTATCTTCTGTGCACCTGCTTAAAAGAAGAAGGCAGAATAAGTTTTCATTAGAATATGTAAAATATAAAAAGATAAAAATAGCATATTTTGTTTAATCCAGTCATTGAATAGGCTTATGATCTAATTTTTAGCTGAGTCGGTGAAGGCAGCCCTTTCTGGTAGAAGGCCACAGTTAAGCTGTTAATCTGCCTGTTAGTTCACCTTCTCGTTCCCTATTTATTCTCGAGCATGTTTGGTTTTATACAGTTTTTAAACGTGATGTAATTTTAGTTGAGTCGGTGAAGGCAGCCCTTTCTGGTAGAAGGCCACAGTTAAGCTGTTAATCTGCCTGTTAGCTCAGATCCTGTCAATCACCTGCGCCTGTGTTTATATAATGGCCCGTCTATTTATATATCTGTCACCACCCACACTCGAACACGCGTGTCATCTATCGAGGGATGATGCCATCGATATGCTGTCCCACAGACAAACGTCGCTATTTATTTGAAGATCGCTTTGGGAATGAAATTTACAATTAATATATTGGTGTGCTGTTAACAGAAGTAGCCCTCACAGACAGTTTTCCCATTTTCCTCATACCCTCATACGACAAAAAAAGGGATACTTCAAACATAGTGTATTTTATAGACTGGGGTGGGGATGTTTTTTTTTTTTGTTTATCAAACCTGTCAATCACCTGCACCAGTGATTGTATAATGGCCGGTCTATTTATATATCTTTCAATCCCCGCCAGGGGTAACTGCGTTGTGTCCTAAGGCCATCCTCTTCATCCCGATTGCCGACGTGGGGGCGGGGGGGGGGGGACTCGATGGCTCTGTCTACTAAGGCATACTGCACGTCGATGGTGCACTTGTCTCCAACCAATGCTAACGTTGGGAAGTCTGACAATGCCTCCCCACCCCCTGCTCAGTGGTTCCCCCACCCATAAAACTGTTCAGAACGATGTGACCCAGGCTGTCGAAAGTGTCGTTAAACCCCAATAAATAAATATATTTTTCTGACATCACCCACACGCTACGAGGTCGATTTTGCTGTCCCACAGAGAAGCCACAATATAAATATTTTCTTGGGCTTTCTCTAGTCGTCAAGTGTTTCTATCGACACATCTAAAAAAAATTCTTAATAAACGATCAAAAATGTATTTTCATTTCTCAACTGCGAATTTTTCGGCGTCCTTCATCCCGTAATCCTCGCTGAGCAGCTTCTTTGATTTTTCTGTAGACCAGATGTCGCCTGAACATCCGGACTCCATTCATCAACCCGAAAAAGCTCTTACAGCTGGAATCGCTCAGACTGTCTTCAAGAGATTCTCTGGCCAGTTCACTGGCCTCGTCTTTGGGCAAGCCACTGTCCATATACGATGAGTTCAACTTCAGCTCCTGAAATTCTTCCGCATTATCCTCATATGCTCTTCGTATAAAATCGTCTACATGGCTGTTTTCGACGGCCTCATCTTCTGAATATTCGCTTTCAGTAGTTGTATCGGTATCTTCTGACCCTGAATTTTCGCTCTCCTCAGAATCCGAGAAGATGTCCCTTTCTTTCGACGTATGGCCTTCACATGCCATTATTATTTGGGAACAGTACTCCCTGCGATGTCGCTCTCGATAAGCTATCTGATCGAGAAAAGAACTTTACACAAGACTCGCACACTGGCATATCGTGATCCTCTGATGTTTGAAAACTTGCATCTATGTTGCGGTATTTCGATTGTTGGGTGGATAGGAAAACACAGCATAGCGATTGTTCAAATCTCGGACGCGACCAAAACGCACTTGATTCAGCTAAAATCGTTGACTCATTGAACTATCACAAGCTGAGCGATTATATCGAAGGCGCGCGTGAAATACAGGAACAACTCCAACTCGGTTCGTTGATTTCAGTCACGCTGTACTCCACCTCGTTGCACTCTAAAAACTAAAGTGTTAAAACTGACACTTTCAAGGTGTTAAACCCATTCTAACTCTTAGTGTTTGATTTTAATACTCAAAGTGCAATGCTTTAAGCACTTAGACATTACAATCGTCAGACATCTGAAACTTGATTGGATGGCACTTCCCATGTGTCTAGCATTGGTGGTTCTTTCAGAATCGTCCATAATTTGATTTGCGCTTGGTGGGTACATAATTAAAAGGACACAACGCAGATGACGCGGATCAGGCTCGAGAGTTCGAGCCTGATCCGCGTCATCTGCGTTGTATCCTTTTAAGTGTCGCGACATTACACTTGTCAAGTGGTATTATTGTAACACCTGTCAAGTTCTGGGATATCTACACTTGAACAAAGTGCTAGTTCAGCACTTAGTAAGTGTTAAATACAGAACTTCAAGTGTAGTCTTTAACACTTTAGTTTTTTGCGTGTGTGTTCTGTCTTATTACTTAACCTAACGGCGTTATCCGACCAGGGCTATTCACAAACTGAACCGCTATCAGAATTTTTTTTAATTTATTCCATTCTTACCTCCAAAACATAAACTTATAAAACACCCCTTGGAGCAAACTCTCGTCGACCTCGTTCCACTGAGGACCGTAAGCCATGTTTCGGGAGCAAAACAAGAAAATTTCAAATTATTTGAGAAATATTTTAGCAAGTCTCGTCTTTTAGTTGTGATAGGTGAAGGGTTAATATTTTTCAGAGCATCGTGATGGTGCTAGAGATTACTTTAAAAAATGGCGGCATGTATTTCACCACTCTTTTCTGGAAGTAATCCACACTCCCCATTACGTATTCGTCCATTGCCAATGGAAACATATATTGGACAGACTATTCGAGATGGCCCATCCGGCACTCAGAAGAAGAAAGAACGAATCCATATTTTTCAGCCGCTACATTCAACGTGAATAGGCATCAAACGATTTTTTTCAAACGTCTATAATTCAATGATATTTTGATAAGTCATATTTAAGACTCATTTGGTTACATCATTTTATATTTATTGACTAGGCACGTAAAAGAATTCCCGCTTGTTAGTGCCACTTAAAAGTATCTGTTTCGCCGTTGTAAAATGTCATAATCATGAAATGAGTCTGACCCACAACTAGTCTGCCATAATTTTAATATGCCAATTACCGTTAACAAGCCTGTTTCTCACAGATTAAAGATAATTACCCAATTTTAAATCGATTAAGATGAAAAATCCGTTTGATTTTAATTTAAAGTTATCTTCGAAACAATTAACTTGAGAAGTACGTCCACATTCAAAATGTCTGAAAGGTTTTGAAAACTGCCAAAGAAATACAAGCGTTTGGAATCCCTTATCTCTATACAACTGGATTGCTGAAACGTCAACGAAAAACGTCGTAACTTAATATCCCTCTTTTCCCTGTGAGAACCCCAGGAAGTGAAGTCGTGTATTTATACCACGGTTTCCTATTCTACTATATATGAAAAGCCTATGACATAAATTTTAGCTTTATACACCAACCGTGATGAACACACCAGCAATGGGATTTCAATAATTAAAATTTACACCTACAGTGGAACTACATCCAAGTTGACCTTTGGTGACGTCGACCTGAATGCGAACTTGTCTAAATTTATCGCACGTCGCCTTGCGAAGAATGAAATGAAAGTGGCAATTATTTATTACGTTTTTAAATGAGTTTACCTCATAAGATACCAAAAATTAACAAACATGCTTTGTCTCATGTTAATAAAGCATGCATAATTCGAAATAGTATGTTATTATGTTATTAAAACGAAAAAGGCCCTGTTTATTTTTCTATTTCGTTTCGGTGATAAAACTGACAGTGGAAGTAACGCCCACCGAACAAATTCGCACGTATGTACGGCAGCTGCTCAGTAAAATCGAGAAAAAATAATAGCGACTCTTAATAATCTGACGATCATGGTATAAATAAAATATACCCAAAGTAGCTTGGTGTACCAAATGTTCACCACTCGTGGTGAAGAGGTGTTAACCGGGCGCCGAAGGCTCGCGGTTAACACCACTTCACCACGAGTGGTGAACATTCTGATACTAATTGGCAGGGAATTCCACAATCTTGGACCCACGATGGAGAACACACGATCATTAGCCAGATTAGATCTGCTGAAAGGTACATTAGTTGAATTTGGTTTTAGATCTGAGACTGCATGATGGTATATATACAGTGAGGAGCTCTTGCAGGTAAACTGGAGCCAGTTTGTGGATACATTTGAATACTAAGATCAATATTTTGAAATCAATTCTCTGTTTAACCGGAATCCAATGTAGTTGTCTTAAGGGGAGATAACTGTCCATTTGAACCAGTCAACTGAAGTGGAAAGCTGGGTATGGTTTTACTGGTAAAATATGACCCTGTCACCAATGCCTGGGGTGGAAGTCCTCTAAAATGGGCAACTTGGGTATAAACGATTTACAAAACCTGATTTTATATTCATGTTGTGGTCACGACTCACGATTAGCCATTGTGCAGAAGTATATATGATCTTGAACTAAGCCAGAAAATAAGCAGACTGTCATCTGCAAAATGATGACCCCAGAGGGTGAATTTAGTGATGCTACCCTGCACAGCAGAGTTGCATCACTAAATTTACCCTCTGTGAACCTCAATCTGAATCAGGGTCTCAAAACTAAACAGAAAGAGGTACCCAGATGATAAATTGGCCCACTGTATGGGATAGCATCGTCAAATTCACCCTCTGGGGACCCCATTCTGCAAATGTCAGGCTGCTTATTTTCAGGCCTGTCTTGAACACCAATAAATAAATAAATATCCCCCTTTTGAGAACTTTTTCTCCTTTTGTATTTAGAAACATGTTTCCAAAGATTTACTTTTCTATAAATAGTAATGTAAACAAATCGTAACCAAGCACGCCCCCTTGTATTATGCAGTTGTAAGACACAAGAGTTTGTATCAGGGGCCCCTGATACACGCTGCATCCGGGTAACTACGGACTCAACACAAATTTATCATTAAGATAAAACAGAAGGAAAGTTATGAGACAAATAAAATGAATATATAGAATGACAAGATTCTCTAGCCGTTTGTTGTTTATTTAAAGTGGATTCGTGGGGACATCCCCAACCTCTCACCTACGACCCACAGTCGTACACGCATTGAGACTGGAATGAAATAAATTTCTCAAGCAAAC
This sequence comes from Pictodentalium vernedei, assembly GCA_031216915.1. Classification (NCBI taxonomy): domain Eukaryota; kingdom Metazoa; phylum Mollusca; class Scaphopoda; order Dentaliida; family Dentaliidae; genus Pictodentalium; species Pictodentalium vernedei. Next base: position 98,196,939 of record CM062294.1, read on the forward strand.
CTTCGACTCTTATTCTATCGCTAGCATATTAATTCTCATTTTAATTGCTTCTCTTGAACTTGGCCGCTAAAGATCTATCAATTCTCCTTCAAGTTTCTTTGAAAGTCTTGTGTTTTCGATTTATGCTGACATATGTGACAGACCAAATGGGTAATATGGGTTTGTCGCCAGAACCTGTGGGGTGTACTGTTTTTACAACAATTACCTATTAACTGGACATAATTACATAGATAATGACTGAATGAGACCACTGGCCTCTCTTCCTTTAATCTTTTATCAGGCATATCATATGGCGTTCAGTAAACGTGCAATAATGGCCATAAAATTTCATGCTTAATTAGCAGCGAATGAATTATTTTTGCTGTTCTGTTTACGTGACAAAAATGTTTTTCGGGGTCCGTCATATACCTATCTTTACGCTTTATATTTAGCCTGAGTGAGAAAGATTATCAAAAATATATACACTTTTAGACAACAAAATCGTAAATTCATAGCTATCACTTTGACATCTTCGAATTTGCCAATTACAGTTACATCCTAAAGTTACTGAAACCTGCTCGATTCGCCAGGTAAATTCTGCGCGGCATATTAATCAACCATTGTCACCCTGATTTAATCTTTTCAAAGCTGCATCTGAGTCATTAGGATTAACAAGATGACGCCACTGTTTCCGGATAAGCCTACAGGTGACAACCCACTACGTGCCGCAATTGTGTGTGGTGTGACGTTCGGTTGCTGCAGATACCCGATGGGTGCAAACACTGTTATCCTGGAACACAAAGCATAGACCAAAACTTCGAACAAAATGGATCAAAATGGAAGAAAATTAATATGCTGTGACAGTATTAACCCGTTACCCAACGCAGACGATATCAAAATTTATTATTTTAAATATCATTTTTTTAAATTTTTCAAAAAAGTTCAACAAAACCATATCATGTGTCCCCTCGTTGGAACGAGCTCGACGAGCTCGTTCCAACGAGGGGTCACATGATATGGTTTTGTTGAAAGTTTTTGAAAAATAATATTTTTTCAACTGCTGATTTTGCATATTACGCGGGCGGATGCGGCCGATTCGTCGTTGTTTAAAGGGTTAAAGATCTCTGTCCCAACAGTGGTCATTGTGTAGATGTCTTCCATCAGTTATCCCGATTCAATCCTTTACCATAACCGAACCATCATCATGTCCCTGTGGTGTGGAGGATGAAACGCATTTCTTCTGCAGTGCAAAGAGTACGCCCCGCTGCGAATAACACTTTTCGAGCGAATAAGAGGCATTTGTGGCAAGGACTACTCAAATCTACCACCAGAAGCATTCATGACTCACTTCATTTAAACACTCGATTATGAAACTACCCCTGAGGTGATCAGATTTATCAATGCGGCGTTTGACGGTAGGAAACTGTTAGTACAACGACTCATTGCCTGACCCACTCTATTTGTTAGATGGGCCTATATACCATAGAAGTATCACATTGTTCAATATATGCTCTTGTTAGTTTTCATTTCATATGATGTGCGTTTTGTTTTTTCGTTTCTCTGTCTAATTGTATTTTGTTACACCTTTTTTTTTTTGTCATTCATCTTTGTTGATGTTGAGACAATATTTTATCTTATCTTATTTTATCATGTCGGTCGTGTCTTTGAACGTCGACTTCATTAAAACGCTCATTGTTACGCCCCCCACAAACGATTGCATCTCTCAAGAAAGTAGAGTGTAAATTGTGACTGATTTGAGCATTTAACGTCTGCCTTGCATGTACTTCCCCAACTGACTTCTGGTACCACAATGTAGAGGTGTTATGCGCGGCGGTCTGTTTTCGATGCTTTGAGTAGAGAAGCACCAGAAGGTTCCCAAATGTTTTTTTTATTTATTGGGGTTTAACGACACTTTCGATAGCTAGGGTCACCTCGTGTCGGACAGTTTTGCGGGTGGGGGGAGCCGTAATATCCGGGCAGAATCACGGAGCAACGGCGTGCAACTGCCAGACTCCTCAACATACTAACTCGGCACAATCATGATTAGCCTTGGTTGAAGACAAGTGCACCACCGACGTGCAGTACGCCTTAGTACACAGCGCCGCCGTGCACCCAACTGGGCAATCGGGATAGAGTGCCTTGCCCAAGGACACAACGCAGTTACCACTGGCGGGGATCGAACCGTGGGCCTGTAGGTTTGAAGTCCAATGCCACACCACTGAGCCACCGCGCTCCCGTTCCTAAATGGAAAACAAAAAGAAGAAATATAGGACGTCGTTTCTATGCAAAAAAGAGACCGGAAACTAGAGTGTAACTATTTATAACTCAGCAACCTGATGCATCATGTGCAACGTGCTTTGCACTTTGACTGTGTGTATTGACAGGTTTACCAGATAGCTCTGTCGTACCGTAATCACCATTTCTCAGCAGCTTCACTTAGTATGCACGTTCGAAGTTGTGAAATAACACGGTTTGAAACTCTGCTTACGTCGCTGATGGTAACCTGTAAACGCGAAAATTCAAGACGCCATTTTGCTAAGCGGATCAGGTTGCCCCCATACTTTTTTATCCGGAAAACTACAGTGTGGCACCTGTTGCAGTTAATTTACTTATTTATGCTACTCGAAAAATTTCGAGGGAGCATATAGTCGCCGAGTTGTCCGTGTGTTTGTTCGTCAGTCCGTCCGCCCGTCCGTCCGTCCGGGCCACCCGCAGATGGCCTTGCGAGGTGATCGTCCGTGTACATAAAACCGTTAGTACAACAACGACTTGTGGGGTTGTTTTCAACTTGTGAGGTGCGAAAAACCCACTTGTGAGTTGCGCAGTTTTCCCCATACCTAACACTAAAATCACCTCACAAGTACATCTGCGGTAGAACGTCCGTCCGTCCGTCCGTCCGTCCGTCCGTCCGTCCGTCCGTCCGTCCGTCAGTCCGTCCGTCCGTCCGTCCGTCCGTCCGTCCGTCAGAAACAAATGGTTTCCGGACAATAACTTTAGTTTGACTGAAACAAAATGAAACAAAGTTTTATACATAGGTTTATAATCACATAATACAAGTTGGGTTTGATAGTGGGCTTGGTCTGATAATTTTTGGCAGAGTTATGGCCCTTTTTCGACGTAGAAAACATGTTGATACTGGTTTCCGAACGATAACTTTAGTTTGAGTTAACAAAATGAAACAAAATTGTATACATAGATTTATAACCACATAATACAGGTTGGGATTGATGGTGGGATTGGACTGATATTTTTTGACAGAGTTACGGCCCTTTTCCGACTTAGAAAATTTGTTGATATTGGTTTCCGGACGACAACTTTCGTTTGAGTAAACAAAATGAAACACAATTTTATACATATATTTATAACCACATAATACAGGTTGGGGTTGATAGTAGGCTTGGTTCGATATTTTTGGCTGAGTTATGGCGCTTTTCTGACATGTTGATATTGGTTTCCGGATGGTAACTTGAGTTATAGGTGTCCGATTTCGATCAAACTTGGAATATAGCTTACTGTTGACAATATGCCAGACGAGTGTGTTCTGAGTGTGGTGTGATTGATAAGTTTTATCTAAGTTATGGCCTCTTTTTGGACTTTGTTAACCACTTAAATATAGTTTTTCATAAAGCAGGGGCATTAGTGTCCCATGGACACAGTTGGTGGTCTGCTTTAATGGAGATAAGATAAGATATTTAAAAATTCAATATCAACAAAGACAAATAACTAGAAACTCATGCTTGGCAGTGTGTGTGTGGAGGGGGGGGGGGGGGGGGTGGGGGGGTATAGCCACCCTTGGAGTTCAGGGAGCATCTACTGGCTGTGCCAACGCATCGCCCTTGTTTTTGTATATTAATATCAGCTTGTGAACCTTTATGTCTGAGCTGACACTGTCCCAATTCATTAATTCATTGCCTTTGTTCTCTAAAGATATCATTCATCGCCCAGGTGTTGCAGAACTTGGGGTGATATTTCACTATTGTTTTTTTTTCTTCATTATTTTTTCATTGAGCTCGTTTCAATAAGGGGTCAAAAGCTATGTTAATTACGCAAAATATGAAAAAAATAGTTATTCAATAATTCTGTTTGCAAGTGCCGTCTGCTTTTCATGTTAGGTAAAGGGTTATGTGAGGAAAAGTGGAAGATGGTTCAACCAGATAAATGTAACGTCCTGACCACCCGCAACATAATTTATAACAAAAAAATCTATCAAATTCAATTGCACGTTGCATGCTCAGTCTCTTCGTCATGTACAGAAAGCCACTATTAACCCAAACCGTTCATGGGATACATATATCATAAACAAATGCAGCAAAGTCGGGATCGCGGTGGCTCAGTGGCTACGGAACTGGATTTCAAACCCAAAGGTTCACTGTTCGATTCCCACCAGGGGTATCTGTTTTGTGTCCTTTGGCAAGGCACTCAGTCCCGATTATCCATTTGGGGGCACGGTGACGCTCTGTGCTAAGGCGTAATGCACTTCGATGGTGCACTTGTCTTCAGCCAGTGCTAACCCTGCTTGTGTGGATTTAGTACATCGAGGAGTCGGACAGTTGCTCGCCGCTGCGTACTCCGGATTCCTTTACCCGTAAAACTGTCAGACACGGAGTAACCCTGGCTTTCGAAAGTGGCGTTAAAAAAGCCACCCTGTCTCACACCAAATCCTATCATGTAAAACTGCATACAGGAGAGTGGAACACGTTACAATCAGTGCTGGCACCAGGCACTTCTTTGGATGCACTCAAATTATGTCTCCTAAAAGGGCCATCACTCAATAAAGTTTAGATCGACTTCATTGGGCGTTTTCGGCGCATGTGTATTTTAATTGCAATTAATCCTTTACCCAGCGTAACGACCAAAACCGGCCAGCGCTATTCACAAAAATCGCCAATTAATTTTCTTCATTTTTTTTATTTTTTTGTCTCAAAACATAGGTTATGATCCCTCTTTGGAACGAGCTCATTGAGCTCATTCCAAAGAGGGTCATGACCCATGTTTTTGAGACAAAAAATGAAAAAAATTAGTTATTCAAGAATTTTGTTTGCAAGTGTCGTCTGCTTTTCATGTTAGGTAAAGGGTTAAAACGTAGGTACCAAAATTGACTCATTCGTAACTGTAAGGGAATCTAAGTTTCACTTGTGGCTTTCAGTCGCCCACAAAAACAGATAATTTTGGTATCCACTGAAAAACAGAAATTATCCTCTATTTACTATAGGTACTTCCAGTTTGATATAAGGAAAAACCAACAAATTGTACCGAGGCAAAGGTTTTGTGCTAATCCAGTGTACATGGGAAGGTGTGCTCACTGTATCACACGTTTCACATAAACCACATTGTACAGTTGTTACATAAACCTCTTTTACGATATTGCCACTTTAACTCACTGAGCTCAACATTTTTGGTCAAGCTTTAAAAAAAGATTGCTGCATGCTATTGGGTTTGATGAATTGTCAGATGTTTTGCTACATTGTCGGTGACAAAAAAATATTATATATAAAATATACATCTGTTTATTTACTACAATACTGGTTAAGAAAGATGTTTGGAAACGTTATCAGTTGATCAACGCCGTGATCAATTGATCAACGTCATGTTTAAATAGAACACACACTTACGGGGTATAACGATATCCGAAAAGTGGAAAAAATACTGATTGATATCAAGTATCTGATTATTGGAAGACTATATTTACAACCCTTTTGCTCTATCTCAAAGACCAGACTTTGTTAACTGATGCTGGCACACAACACCTGACCTTTATCAAGTGATCTATAGTCATTTGGTTCTCTTGAACAACATAAAAACGACCGAAAAATTCATTCCAGCCAAAGATGGGTACTCACCCCATGATATGACTCGTTGAAGATGATTTTTCTTGACATCTTAAATTGTCATGATAATACCAGCCCCTCCTCAACAAATGTTTTGCACTTTTTGTCTGCCCCCCCCCCCCCCCCCCCCCACACACACACCACCACGGTCACTCAAGAAATAATTATTATGGTATTTTTTTATTATATGCATTGCTTATTCTAAAAATAATCTTTACGTTCAAATACGTTCAAAATCCCAAATTAATACGGAGTAATTACTTTGAAAAAGCCATCAGTGGATAGTCAACGAACCGCTTTCAGTGACTAAATCAGTCGTCTGTGAAACAAAAGATTTACCCGGCTTTTTGTTGAAAACTAGACAGACACGTAATGGATATTAATTTAATACTGTAAGTAACAGTAACTAACTACTTTTTAAACAAGCTCGCAGGGCCCGTAACGACATTCTATACCCCCCCCCCCCCCCGAGACCCATCCTCGCTGTCGGCGGCCCTGAGTGTTGCGCGCGCCATAACGCAAGGAAGAGTGCATAAAAATCGGCAACTTGAATTTCATTACTTTCATGGACAGAAATACTTTTCAGCATTCTCCAAGACTGTTTCAGAAGCTTACGAAATCAGGGTAATGGGGATATATCATTTCATCCTAACTCCCACAGGTTTATCATTATTGGTTCTAAAACGTCACATGCGCGTTATGTATAAACTATAAACCGTCAGTAGAAATCCATACAAGGCTGACAGAGTAATCTCCCATTTGTACATTCATTGTTCAAAATGTCGGTTGACTATAACCCCTTCACGTTAAACAAGAAAACATTCAATCATGCATTATTCATCGCATCGCAATTGCTAGTTCAGTATATGGCAAACGGTGGTAAGAAATATTTGAAACACAGTTTGCTAGTGACCTAAGAGGGTAAATACGGTACGGGTACATACGGTATCAGTATATTCCAAAGCTCGAGTCCAGTATGGAATAAACTAAAACCGTATTTACACTTTACATCGTGTTACTAATTTTATGGTGTCTGTTAAAATCACAAGCAGTATACTGCTAAAATTACTATAAAACTATTGCCCACAATTGTAAGGAAACCTGGAAGCTTCTGTACTATATGGAGGAACAATTTATTTATTTATTTATTAGAGCCAGGGTCACCTCGTGTAGGACAGTTTTACTGGTGGAGAAAGCCGGAGAAACCGGAGAGGCAACGGCAAGCAATTGTCAAACTCCCCAACATACTAACTCCACACACGCAGGGTTAAAAGTGGTTGAAGACAGGTGCACCATCGACGTGAAGTATGTCTTAGTATATAGCGCCACGGTGCCCCCACGTGGGCAATCGGGATTAAGTGCCTTGCCGAAGTACACCACGCAGTTACCCCAGGTGGACACCTCGATTGAAAGTTCAATGCCGTAATAATTGAGCCACCGCGCTCCCCATGCAGGAATAATACAATGAAGAGTTCACCTAACATGAACCACAAAGTTAACCAGTTCTTTTCAACAACGTAAAAACTGAACCTATATGTTCAGGTTTTCAGTTAACCCTTTACCCAACGTAACGGCCAAAACCGGCCAGCGCTATTAAAAAAGTCGCCAGTTAATTTTTCATTATTTTTTGTCTTAAATACATAGGTTATGACCCTGTAACAACCAGTAGTGTAATAATCAACCAGTAGTGTAATACAAAAATTGAAAAAAATTTGGTGTGGCTCAAATCATAGTTTGGGTACCGTACATGGAGAGTGGATTGTAACTAAATCACCCGCGGAGTGGAGTTATCACCCAAGCTATAACGTTCAGGTTTTGTGAATATCGACAAAAAATACAAGCAATGTTTCAGCCAATGGACCTCCGGTTTTAACCCGGAGGTCCATTGGCTGAAACGTTGCTTGTGCTAGTTATGCTTTGCAACAAATTTGCAATTACTGCTTGAGTGGAATCTCCACTCTGTGGGTGATTTAGTGATAATACACTCTCCACGTACTGTACATCTTATCGAATTTTAATGATTTTATCGTACATTTAAAGGCGTTTTGCAGGTCAAACATCATTTCGTGGATTCAATACGGCGAGGAAAGGTATTTTTATGATTTTTATGTGATGTGCGTATTTTCTGGTGTTTCATATCACTTTCTGCATTTGTGGCTTTATGTAAATTCAAAGTTGGCCAATTATTTATAGCAATGCTGTGCTTTTGAGAGACTGCTTACCCCAGGCACAAGTTGTCAGGTTCTATCATACCAGAAAACTTATGGGTGATAAAGTGTGGTATTTAAGGGCTAGAATTGTGTGATCTCCTGCGTTGTCTACAATTATAGTATTTAATACGGCACCGGCGAATCTTTGAAGGTCTCTCTCACATCCACCCATTTCAGTCGCTGTATCATTATGGGTGTCTTTTTCAGTCTAGTTGACCGTTTTGAATTCTAAAGTTCGTTTTTCTTCTGGGAGTGGTGCTCATCATATTCCTTGAGCATAGACACTGTACCATATTTTACGAAGGTGCGGTTGGGGTGGTTTACCTAAAATCTGCAGTCATTTATTTTTTTTCCATCTTGAAGGTGGAGGTCGGTAGGAGAGTAGAGGGTACATGTATCTAAGACGAGGTGAATAGGGTGGGTGTTTCGGAGGTCCATTGCATTTCCGTCTACCATGTCAAGTGATTGTTCTCGATTACCAATGGTAGACAGCTATTTAGATCCTGTGATGATTTACATTTAATGTAAAAAGCTTGAACTCATTCAGCATGTAAAAAATATTGTTTCAACAGAATTCCTTGATGGGTTAACACTACTCTTATACTACATTAGAAGTGGACAAATGACCCTCATTTGGGGGAGTATGGGGGAGGCGTAGGGGGGGGGGTCATAGTCACGGGACCCAGGGACGCCATGTTGTGTTGTCATGGTAGCCCGCGTGTGCGGCCATTTTGTGACGTCACTCCCATAGGGATATGTGATGTTAGTGCGCGTGTAATTAGGTAGACGTGTTATCCTGTATACTGGATATCGCCATCTTGGTTTTTATGGTAGCACCTGGTTGCTATATGGACCCAATGTCCTCTAATAGACGGAGGATATGTTTTGAGGGTGAGTTCGATTGAACGGGAGTATAATGAATACCGTAATGAGACCGACAACTATTTATCTGGCTCGGATTCGTGAAGAAAGCTTGTTTTCTATGTTCTTGGCCTTTCCCTGGCCCGGGTTCTCCCAGAATCCTCGTTTCTAACGGACACGGGCCAGCCCAGAGTATCACGGAGTGCTATATGACCTTAAAAATGCGGTGTTTGATTGTACTAGAGTATTTTTACTAAGAGTTGCCTTGCAGGCAAATCCTCGTTTCCATTCTGTTACAGGATTTTATTAGGTACGGATTTTTCCAGAATCCTCGTATTTCTGAGGCTTGAATTCTGCATAGAAACCTCCTTTTTGACTGCTTAGACCATCTACTGCCCATTCTTAATCTATTTAGGTACCTGGCTATGTCCTTATCATTATCTCTAGTCCTAACTAGGTATGACACTTGGTACCCTTTTTCATCGCACGAGGCCATGAGGACGACGAGGAAATTCCCTATTAAGGCACAATCTTCCATTCATCATATCTTCATCTAGGTATTTGGGGATCACCAGAGCCAGTCTATGGGGACTGGTAAGGACCACTGGAGACAAGTCTTTGGGAACTAGTGGCTTCGGGGACTACTACCTACTACTATTATCTACTACTAACTACTACCACTACTACTACTATCTACTATTACTACCTACTACTACTACTACTACTACTACTACTACTACTACTACTACTACTAACTACTACTTCTACATCTCTTGCTACTACTATCTACTACTACTACTACATCTCTTGCTACTACTATTAGTAGTGCTACTATTACTACTACCGCTACAGCTCTTGCGACTATTACTACTACTACTACTACTACTACTACTACTACTACTACTACTAACCACTACTTCTACTACTACTTTTACATCTCTTACTACTACTCTCTACTACTACTACATCTCTTGCTACTTCTAGTACTACTACTACTACTACTACTACTACTACTACTACTACTACTACTACTACTACTACTACTACTACTACTACCGCTACTACTACTACTACTAACCACTACTTCTACTACTACTTCTACATCTCTTGCTACTACTACTACCTACTACATCTCTTGCTACTCCTTTTACTACTACTACTGATACTATTACTACTACTACTATTACTACTATTACTACTACAACTACATCTCTTGCTACTATTATTACTAGTACTACTACTACTACTACTACTACTACTACTACTACTACTACTACTACTACTACTACTACTACTACTACTAACCACTACTTCTGCTACTACATTTACATCTCTTGCTACTACTCTCTACTACTACTACATCTCTTACTACTACTTACTGCTACTACTACTACTACTACTACTACTACTACTACTACTACTACTACTACTACTACTACTCTACTAATACTACTACTACTACTACTACTACTACTACTACTACTCTACTAATACTACTACTACTACTACTACTATACTATTACTACTACTACTACTACTACTACTACTACTACTACTACTACTACTACTACTACTACTACTACATCTCTTGCTACTACTATTACTACTACTACTGTTACTATACTACTACTACTACTACTACTACTACTACTACTACTACTACTACTAAAACTACTACTACTACTACTACTACTACATCTCTTGCTACTACTATTACTACTACTACTGTTACTATTACTACTACTACTACTTCTATTAATACTACATCTCTTGCTACTACTATTATTACTACTACTACTACTACTACTACTACTACTACTACTACTACTACTACAACTAACCACTACTTTTACTACTACTTTTACATCTCTTGCTACTACTCTCTACTACTACATCTCTTGCTACTACTACTACTACTACTACTATACTTCTACTACTACTACTACTACTACTACTACTACTACTACTACTACTACTACTATACATCTCTTGCTACTACTATTGTTACTAGTACTACTACTACTTCTATTACTACTACTACTACTACTACTACTACTACTACTACTACTACTACTACTACCACTACTACTACTACTACTATACATATCTTGCTACAACTATTATTACTAGTACAACTACTTCTTCTACTACTACTACTATTACTACTACTACTTGGATCTTATACTACTACTACTACTACTACTACTACTACTACTACTACTACTACTACTGCTACTACTACTACTACTCACTATCTATTGTCTACTATCTAGTATCTACTACTAACTACTACTATCTACTAAAATATACTACTACTACTACAATCTACTACAATATACTACTATCCTCCAGTACTATCCACTAGCACCAGCAGTATCCACTAGTACTATCTACAATTACTATTCGCTAGTATTATACATTAGGACTATTCACGAGTACTATCCACCCAGTACTATCTCCTAGTACTACCCTCTAGTACTATCTACTAATACTATGTACAACTAACACTTCTAGTATTACTACTACGTGCAACTACTACTACTGGAACTAGTACTAGTACAACTACCACTACCAGTAGTAGTTCTATAACAACTACTACTAATAGCAGTAATGCTAGTAACACTACCTGTGCTAGTAGTAGTACTAGTACCATTACCAGTACTAATACCACTATCAGTAGTACTAGTACTAGTACACTTGTCACTACTAGTACTAGTACACCTACCACTACTAGTACTAGTACCACTAACAGTACTGGTACCAGTACCACTAACAGTACTAGTACCAGTACCACTAACAGTAGTACTAGTACTAGTACACCTATCACTACTAGTACTAGTACCACTACGATTTCCAGTGCTAGCACTAGTACCACTGTCGGTACTAGTACTCGTACAACTACCAGTACTAGTACACTTGCACTATTAGTTGTAGTACTACTACTGCTACAACTACTACCACTACTACTATTAGTCTTAGTGCACCCACTAATACTAGTACTAGCTCAACTACCACCACTAGTACTAGTGCTACTACCGCTACCAGTAATATTACTATTACCAGTACTAGTACAACAACCAGTACTAGTACTAGTACCACTAACAATACTTGCACTAGTACATCAACTACTACTACTAGTACAAGTACTACTACTAGTACTACTACTGGTACAACTACCACTACTAGTACTAGTACACCTATCATTACTAGTACTAGTACCACTACGACTACAAGCGCTAGTACCAGTACCAGTTCCACTGTCAATCCTAGTACTAGTACAGCTAACACTACTAGTACTACTAGTACTAATACATCTACCACTATTACCATTACTTCTGAACCAGTCCAGGGCCGTCGAGAGGGGGAGAACCGGTGTAGTGACACTATGGCCCGTCGTTATTGGTTCCGGCCCATTTTCCCTAATTGCCTAAGAGCAGGATTCTGTGTCGTGCGGGTCCTTCACTGCACGTCAAAGTTTGACGTGCAGTGAAAGGCCCGCGCGTAAGAGAATCCTGCAATCTCGATGTATTGCTATCGAACGAAGTTACAAACTTTCTCTTTCAGTTTTAGAAGGGGCGCACACATACTCCCCAAGCACGGCATCCACCACAGCACACCCCCCCCCCCCCCCCCATCATTCCGCCGTCTGGGGAATCAATTTAATAGCTCATTCCAGATTTAATATAAACAAGCTTATTCAGGGGTGGAGAATTGGGGTCTTTGCGAATAAATAACTATCACTGGATTGAGTTTTGCCACATAGAAAGTTAAAAACAATGTCTCACCTAGAACTTGAAGAATTAACACTTCTTTAAAGCCATTGAGGTCGATGTTCCTTTGCACCGGGTAAAAGTTATCTAAAAATCGTATAATGTCAACAATAAGATACCCCCTCCCCATAAAGGTAGACGCGTAAAGCGGGAGACTGGGGTGTGGGAGACCTTTAGTGATCCGTCAGGGCCGTATTAAATATTATAATTGAAGACAACACGCAGGAGACACGTCATTGAATATCATGCTTCAACACCTGCAAGTTACCTTGACAATTTATTCTCTTATCATGGAATCTGACAACTTATGCCTGGGGTAAGAAGTCTCTCAAAAGCACATTATCATACATAATTGGCCAACTTTGAATTTACATAAAGCCACAAATGCAGAAAGTGACATTAAACACCAGAAAATACGTACTCAACATAAAAATACCTTTCCTTGCCGTATTGAACCCACGAAATGATGTTTGACCTGCAAAACGCCTTTAAGTGTACGATAAAATGATCAAAAATCGACAAGATGTACCCAAACTATGATTTGAGCCAAACCAACAATTTTTCAAATTTTGTTGAAAAATTGTTGGTTTTTATGAATGTTTATTACACTACTGGTTATTACACTACTGGTTGATTTGTATTACACCACTGGTTGATTATTACACTACTGGTTGATTATTACACTACTGGTTAATTTTTATTCCACTACTGGTTAATATTACATTACTGGTTGATTATTACACTACTGGTTGTTACAGACCCCTCTTTGGAACGAGCTCGACGAGCTCGTTCCAAAGAGGGGTCATAAACTATGTTTTTGAGACAAAAAATAAATAAAAATTAGTTATTCAAGAATTTTGTTTGCAAGTGTCGTCTCCTTTTCATGTTTGGTAAAGGGTTAACGAAAGTTGGGATTTACAATGTTTAAACTTTTGAAGACTTAAAAATGTTCGACCATAGACCCTATTGTTTTGTCATAGACCACTTTCTTGTTTCTTTCAGAAATGAGCTGCTGAAAGTAGGATATAGTAATGGTATGGATAGACTGGGCAGTATAAATTGGGCAATTGCTCTCTGCTTACTCGCAGTCTTTTTGATGGTTTACTTTGCTCTATGGAAAGGCATAAAGACATCGGGAAAGGTAAGGTTACTTTTTTAACCAATAATGTTCCAATAAGAGTAAAATCCTCGCCCTCTGATTGGATGAGACCTGGCGTAGTTTATTTTATGTTTACGGCTCCACTAGCAAATGCTACCGTCTGACGTCACAACGCGAAATATGTGAAATGACGTCGCCCGTTTCGTAACTGTTTCATCAACGGAGTGACTAGTAAGCCGCTTCATTTTTATGTTTTTTTCACACTTGTAGCAGACGGTGTTCCGAATGAAGTGTTGTTTAAATTACAAACAAATTTACGATTTGAACTAAGATGGAATGAGTTTATCTGATTTATTGTTTATTTATTCACAGCTGTCGTGGGGTACACGAGAGATTTATTTACTAAACTTGTGATCGTTAAAAGTTGCCTTGAACAAGGCAACTTTTGACGATCACACGTTCAGTAAATAAGCTTCTCGTGTTTCACGATGTAGGTTTGGGGCTATGGGTACGATCGTATTGGAATATATACGTTATTGTGATAAATTGACGGTAACATGGGTCTGATATTTCAGACCATGTTACTGTCAATTCATCACAATAACTTATACTGTTAGTATTTATGACAGAGCTGTGCCATTAACTTTAAAAACCCGACAAGTATTTGTTTTCATCACAAAAGTAAAATTGATACCTTCTATCTATGTGTGGTGGTAGATACTTCAAACCTACAGCCATTAACCTGTATTGCCTTATGTCGTCATCTAATTAAGTCGACGAAATAACTTACATCGCTCGTCATCTTTTTTTCTTCTTCAGACGATGACAGCTACAATTTTCAACTTACGCTCACGACATTCGAGACAAATGTTAACGGACATCCGGGCTTCAATGTAATTGAGCCAGGTTTTTTTATTTTCTACCTTTATTCAAAACAACGTCCAATTTACGTGTTTTTGTCTTGATTTTTTTTATATCAACTCGTGTATCACCCCCTCCACTCAAAATTTTGGAACTGTATTCCTCAACAGAGAAAAACATAACTAAAATGTGGTAGATTCTCAAGGGTTATATCCGAATTTCGGGTGACGTTATTCACGTCAACGTCACAACAAATTGAAGTTCGTCCTATTTTTGATGAATTTTTAGTGTTCTGTACAGCTTGCAAAGTCAGAGGACACGTCTTTTTTGTTTTTCGATTGAACGTTTTGGACACGGTATCTTACGTTTTCAGATATACCTTCCCATTTTGTGAGCACCCAACCCATCGAAAAGCAACACATTACCCGTAAAATGGGTTAAAGAAATGACTGAGGTGATGTCTCGTCACATTTGGATTTAACGTGACAGAATCAACACATATTGGTAACCTTCAATCCCACCGAGAGCAGATAAATGTCAAACTTAAATTTTATTCCACGAAGTTGAAATCTTTGGATATTTTAGCACCAGTGGTCCCAATTACAAAGTTTAACCCTTTGAACCCTGATGGTATCTTCCACGCCAGTTCAGTGTTATCAATTGGAAGAGTCTATACTCGTTATTTGGTGAAGACAATCAATATTTTCAACGTGCAGCCTTAGGGCTTGATTGGCCTACCACAAAAATCCATTGAGCAACTATCTACTTTATGAATATTTAAATCGTATCACGATCCTGAGCCAGAAAAACGTCATTTCCGGTTCAAAGAGTTTAAAAAGTGTTCGATCGTACTCGAGGCCCGTTGCCAAGTGACAAATTCACAGTACGTGGAGAGTGGATTGTAACTAAATCACCCGCGGAGTGGGGCTATCACCCAAAGTATCATTTTCAAATTCTCTACATATGGACAAAAATACAAGCAATGTTTCAGCCAATGGACCTCCGGGTTTAACCCGGAGGTCCATTGGCTGGAACTTTGCTTGTGCTTATTATGCTTTGCAACCAATTTGCAATTATCGCTTGGGTTCAATCTCCACCCTGTGAGTGATTTAGTGATAATACACTCTCCACGTACTGTAGACTGCGTCTTTTCATTTGACTCCGTTGACAAACATTTCGGTCGAGGTCTGTTTGAAAATTCCGTGCTGAACAATTTCAAAATAACCATTAACGACTAGTTTAAAGATGCGAATCTAACAAAACATAGGAGAATCTGTGTTATCGACTGAAATTCAAGTCTTGCCTCCATTGTTTTGACTTTCAAGTTTCATGTTTGAAACGAGCGTTCGATATTACTACGCGTTTGGGATTCCCCAATTCCAAAAATTGTTAATGATTATTAGGCTAATATAATTCTAGTATTTGATATTTCAGGTGTTGTGATCAGTTTAAAATACTAATTGTCATATAATAAACAAATTACTACAACAGTCAATTGATCTGTGTTGTATTTCGTCTAGTTGACGAGATGAGATCGGCCAGATCAAACTCGGCGCCTGTGGCGTCTCGTTTGATCTGGCCGATCTCATCTCTTCAACTCGACGGAATAAAACAACACAGATCAATTGACTGTTGTAGTAATCTGTATGTACTGGCATAACATACGCACACGTCACACTTAACGAAGCCTTTTGAAGTGTGGAAATTATTATAAGGACTTCACAGTGCAATTAATATGTTGTTGTTTTAAAAGTTCCCCGTGCAGCTCGTTAGTAGTAGGAGAACGATGGGTTGTCCCACATTGGATGGACCTTGTTGTGGACCTAGGATGTGACATCATGTCACGTGGCATAGTTACGTCATGTTTGGCTGTCATGGGGGTCCAGCGTGAGCGGCCATCTTGTGCGCAGCATGTGTTGTTAGGGTGATACTTGTTTCCGTCGTCCATTATGTATATTGGAGGCCACCATCTTGGTTTCTATGGTTGCTATGTGGATGGGGGTATGTTCGGAGAGTTTGTTAAAGATGCCGAAAATGGCCTTAAACACCAATAGATAATACTAATTTGTACTTAACAATCTTTAATACCTTTCTGTGTAAGATTGTGCTCCAAAATGTTGATTTCCGATTTTCATCAATTTGACTTCTGCAAGAGAAAAAACAAATCCGCCAAGTACACAATCATTTTGATTATTTTTAAGGTAACTGCATTTTCGTTCATTTGAATGGAGAGTTATTTGAAAATGTGTCAAATGCCAATTGCGAAACCTTAAAACTCAAAACAGAGCCAGACACAAGAATTGCGTTCAAATTTAGGTAAAACCCATTGGATTTGGAAACAAATTCTAAACCAATGAGAGTTTAATTTAGTCCACATGATGCTGAATCTTCTACGTACATCGTTCTGAAGCTAAACCTGACCTTAAACTAACACCCCCACCCGCCCCCAAGTCGCCAGCGCATTTCCTCATGTAGAATATTAGAATCACAAACCAGACTTGAAATTCTGAAGTATCACTCTTGTAGCAATGGAAAGGGTACGCTGAAAATATGTTTAATTTTGCAAAGCCAATCTTTCAACATATTCAACTGAGTGATACGCGTTTTGGAGGACATAATGTTGGGAAGGGGATTGTCAAGCTTTGCCTTGTAATTTTAAAAAGAAATGCCTTGATGACCACTGAAAATACTCCATTCATGTCATGAAAATGCACAAATTTAAAAACAAATGGCCTTACATACCCTGGATTTGGCCTGAAAATGCCCCTTCCTTTACTTTAAAACGACAAAATCCGTTGGTCCTAGGGCCTGGCGCTCCCGGATAACCTGTCTCATACGCCTATGGCAACCATCATTATCCGATAATGGTTAATGTGAGGGAATTTACCGAAGAAAGATTTCATTCACTTTACCAACCTATGTGATGGGGCATGGCAGCTTACGGATTTATTACACACCTGTTCTGTAAAATCCCAATCTACAGCGGAAAATGAAAATCTGTTCCGTACATATGAGCGGAACGGAAATCGTTGACTGACTACTTTTAAATAGAAACGAAATGTCACTGGAATTTTCAACAAATCGTGCACAGCAATTACAATTTGCATCGCTAGTGGTAGCTAAAAAGGGTAACACGGGTTCCAATGTGTTCTATGTGTCAGTTGGCACACAGAACACATTGGAACCCAGGGGAGGAAATAGTAACACGGGTTCCCTTCGCAAATTTGGTTGGCGATAAAATGGGGGTTTTGTTGATAGTTGTCAGATGAATTGCTGAGTGTCCTTCTAATATATTTTTATTGACGTGAAGGCGTGTAAAAAACACAGAACGACACGCGCGTGTGAATGGGTTAATCGATATGGCTCTTGTGCAATCGCGGAAGGATAAAACTCAAGGCCTGTGGCTTCTCGTTCTATCCTTCCGCGCTGGCACTCGTGCCATATCGATTAACTTCGATTATGCTTCATGGGTCCAGCACTGCAGTGGGGTATGAATTGTCTTCAGCAATAGCTCTTGTATTCCAACTACATTATCAAGGCATGCCTTCGACGAAGGTATGCCTTGGTGATGCAGTTGGATTACTTTATCAGTGGGCGATCGGAACAAATGAGGTTTACACCTCCCACTCCAATCGATCATCATCTCGATGCCTCTGGACGGACAATCACTAGTACAATAAACGGTTTAGTAAACGTTTTGACATCAATATGCAATTATCATAGGTGTGCGTATGTTTTGAAGGGGGTGAATTATCCGAAAAATACTGAGCACACGATCGAATTCTCAATAATTTATGTAAATTTTATATTTATTCGATTGTCTGAACGAGGTTGATTGCGCCCTCCGGCATTTCGAAGCTCGGATGTCTAAAATGCAGTGTGCATATCAAGTGTCTCATATCAAAATTCCCCCTACTCATTCACCAACCCCATCTTTACTTGCAAAAATATCCAAACCGGCCTTTTGTCAGTTATTTGGAATAGTCGGCCATATTCTGTCGGCCCCCTGTATTGGTGATATGAAATAATGATTTTTAAGACACATCACTGAGTGGGAACTGACTTCATACTGTTCGATTCGCTACTGTGAGTGGAAAATTGGTCGGATATGTTGTGACTATTGTTGGTTATACATGACCCACTACTCCTAGAATTCGCCCCCCACCCCCACCCCACCCCCTGAACTACAGTATAACCGACCTCTATAACCGGTAGATGTGAAGTGTGTGGGTTAATGATCGAAAGAGGAAGATTAATTTTGTAAAAGCTCCCGTGGGAATCACGGGAAGCGGATCAGTGCTTGTTTATAATGGTCAACAAGTTCTGTTTTACTGGTAAAATAGTACCCGGTAATCAACGATGTGGGTGGAAGTCTTTTAAAGTGGGCAGCATAGGTATCGAGGAGTGGCTAAATATAGAATAAACGTACAGTGTTTTCAAGTAAAACATTTATTCTGCGAGTAGGATTAAGAATGAAACCGACGAGCCTCTGGCGAGTCGGTTTCATTCTTAATTCCACGAGTAGAATAATTTTTTTACTTGAAAACACTATACGTTTATTTTGTTTATCCCATAAATCTTCTACAGGGCAGTCGCGGCAAAATCATGCTATAATTCGCTACAAAACACATCGAGAAGTGATGAGCACATTGGTCCAATTCGATCGACCAGCAAAATTGGCAAAAATAAACAAGGCGCAGTACCGTAATACATTTCTGTCTAAAAATAATTCCCCTACAAACTTGAGCTAAACTTGCAAAAATACTTTATTATATGAGCAGTGGGTGATGTTTTCTACTGGCATTGTGTAATACTTTCAAAAAAATTTAAAGAAATCAACAATGAGCTATTAATTATGCTAGACAAATGTGGTAGAGGCCAGAGGTCAACAAGTCCGTCGCTACTAGGGGAATAAATTTCTTTGAGTATTAAACCTATGGGGAAAATTTATCACCCTACTTGGTGAATAAAGCAAAAATATATCCAATTTATTGTTCAAATAAACGGCCATTTATGGGATAAACTTAATTTCATACCGATGTTGCGGTCTTGATATACCCCTAAATGCTGAAAGTGGCATCAACATTAAATCCTAACGAATCGGCCGCATCCGCCCGCGTATTTTTCAAATTGAGCGATAGAAAAAATATTATTTAAAAAAATTATTTCAATATAACCATATCATGTGATCACGCCCTGGAACGATCTTGTTCTAATGAGGGTTCACATGATATAGTTTTATTAAACTTTTTGAAAAATTTTGAAAAAAATAACACTAATTAAAATAATAAATTTCGCTTTCCTTTGCGTTGAATAAATGATTAAACATCAATAAATGAATAAATAATTTCCTTTAAGAAAATACAGGATACCTGCTGCGCTGCATTTGAATTATGTCATGGGTAATATATAGAGGATATGGAATGAGTGTTTTTCTCATATAATATTTATGAAACGAGTCTAAGAATTTTCCGTTTTGGCGAGCCCAAACGGAAAATTAGGACGAGTTTCATAAATATTATATGAGAAAAACACTCATTTCATATTCTATTTATCATATGACACACACACGCACAAATTAGCCACTTAGTGTGACTTTTTAACCCATCCTCTAACTTGAGTTGCAGACGGCACTTGGAAAAAACATCCTCGTATAACTAAAAATTTTAATTTTTTGCTTCCAAAACATAGGTTATGACCCCTCATTGGAACGAGCTTGTCGAGCTCGTTCCAATGAGTGGTCATAACCTATGTTTTGGAAGCAAAAAGAGAAAATATAAAAAAAAATGAATGGCGTTTTTCTTGTAGGTAAAAGATTAATACAATATAACCCACCCTAAATAGGACAGATAACGTAAATTCTCCCTACTGAAATTATGCAAATGTGACCCAGTTGTATTTTGTTTAGCCGAACAAATTGTCCAGTTTTCAAATTGACCAATGAAAGCTCCCAACTCTAATTATGCAAATTATGAAAATGTGACCCAGTTGTATTTTGTTCAGCCAATCAGATTGTCTAGTTTTGAAATTGACCAATGAAATTGACGGAAGACTTTATTTATCACTGATTAATATGAAAACAAAATATCAAATGTTTTAAAGTGAACAAAACGGACGAGTCATATGATAAAATAAAAAATGTGTAATGGGTAATTAAAACACCCAAATACAGAAAAAAGTGCAGTGATAGTCATCTAAACATTTTTGCATAATGTGCGACACTTCCAGAGAGATATTGTCTTATATCTATCGTATCAACAGAAATCAAAAAATATTTGTTAGACTACACAAAATAAATTAATTGATTCTCATGGAATTTTTTTCAAATCTGTGAGGGAGGGAGGGAGGGAGGGTTTTATTTTTTATTTTTTCCTTGCACATAATGAGCAAGGATTTTCACACACCGGAAGTGCATAATTATACAAATAAAATCATTTGAATTAACTCCATAGGGCCCAATTCAGACTTTGATCACTTTTTAGTGGAATGATCACTTTTTACAACAACAGAGAAGGTTCCCCAACATGCTGTCTGTGGGGTAAGTTACAGTACGTGGAGAGTGGATTGTAACTAAATCACCCACGGAGTGAAGTTATCACCCAAACTATAACTTTCAAATTTTATATATATGGACAAAAAACACAAGCAGTGTTTCAGCCAATGGACCTCCGGGTTTAACCCGGAGGTCCATTGGTTGAAACTTTTCCTGCGCTTGTTATGCTTTGCAACAAATTTGGAATCTCCACTATGCGGGTGATTTAGTGATAATACACTCTCCACGTACTGTACATTTTGAGTCTCCCGATTTTGTGGAAATATTGAATGACACTATTTATTATTTATTTTTTGGTTTTTAAGGTCACATATTTCTACAGTTTGGCTTATCATGACCACGACAATTTTAAGCCGCAGTACACAAAGAGAACCACCGAGCAACGACGGGCAACTGTCAGCTCCCCAACATACTAACTCCATACAAGCAAGGTTAGCATTTGTTGAAGACAGGTGCTCTATCGACGTGCAGTACGCTTTAGTACACAACACCACCGTGCCCCCACGTGGGCAATGTGGGTGAAGTGTCTTGACCAAGGACACAACGCGGTTTCCGCAGGTGGGATTCGAACCGAGGACCTCTCGGCTGACAGCCTGCAGCCTTTCTTTTATTTAACTGTAAAATCTAAAAATATGTACAAATATCACAGACAAATGTGGATATAACAATTAAACAATATGTGTATAAATGAGCGCATTATGAGTACAATTCTCAATTGTGAACCTCGATCTTCTGAGCCACCGCGCCCCCATTGGATGACACTGCTAGGCAATGAAGGGGTTTAATTTCTATGAGGGATTGCCTGAGAATCAAAACATTTTCTTTGGCCTTAGATACTTACTGCTATCTTATAAGGTAACATTTTATAAAATTAAGTCAAGTGACCTTTTCGCCAAGATTTACCATGTGTGTTGTTCTGATTATAATCAATGCATAATTAGGTCAGATTCAATGCATTTGCTGTGTACACACCGTGAGAAGAGTATTTACGCAGCTCTTTTGGCGATCTTTTCTCTGGAAATGGCAAACAATGTTTTACGTTGTGGGAACTGTCCGTGCATCTCTGTTAGAGTGCTCATCGTGATTTAATTTCATGCAGGGGAGCTCGGTGGCTCAGTGGTAGCCTCTTGGACTTCTATGCTAGAGGTCCCGAGTTCGATCCCCGTCCGGGACGCCCCCGCGTTGTGTCCTTGGGCAAGGCACTTTATCCCAGTTGCCTACATAGGGGCACGGTGACGCCGTGTACTAAGGAGTACAGCACGTCGATGGTGCACATGTCTTCAACCGCGATAACCCTGCTTAAGCGGAGCTTGAACAGAGTTAGAATGTTGAGGAGCTGAAGTTGCTCGTCGATGCTCGGTGGTTCTCTCTGGGTACTCCGGCTTCCTCCACCCGTAAAACTGTCACGGTCACGATTAGCCATTGTGTATAAGTATGTGACCTTAAACACCAATAAATAAATAAATATAAATAATTTCATGCAGTGAACTAAAAATATGCCTGTAGCGGATTGAGCACGGGAATATTTCACTCAATTTGTATACTATTTTTAACCCTTTACCCAACGTAACGGCCAAAACCGGCCAGCGCTATTCTAAAAAATCGTCAGTTAATTTTCATTTTTTTTTCATTTTTTTTGTCTCAAAAACATAGGTTATGACCCCCTCATTGGAACGAGCTCGTCGAGCTCGTTCCAATGAGGGGTCATAACCTATGTTTTTGAGACAAAAATGAAAAACATTAGTTTTTCAAGAATTTTTTTTTCAAGTGTCGTCTGCTTTTCATGTAACGGATTAAACAGCTATCATTAAGCAGGGTTGTAGAATGCATTATGAACTGGGGGGAAGGGGGTGCTGACCCTTACATACAGAGGCAACCACACACTGATGCATGTATACATGCGCTGTGTATATACAGCACAACAACACAGCACAGGAAAAAAAGACAATTTTGACCAAGCTTTCGGTCTGCCGGTGACCTTTTTAGGGTACAGACACATCAACAAGAAAAAATAGACAGAAACGATGAAAGAAATGTAGCAAGATTCTTACTTGGCAGATGTGGTATACAACCAGAAATAAAAAAAAACGTTTCAAAATTTGAAAACAAAAGGTGGAATATAGTGTTAGACAAACTTTGAAAAAGATTTTTATAACCCCTAACCCACAGAATTACGTTACCTGATCGCAAACTTTAACGAAATTTAGAATTGCATGAAATCCTGTTTGCCTCTGATAATTGAATGATATCAATAGTGACCTATATATTTGTAGTATGCTAGGAATATAACACAGAAAACTTATGTTTAGGACCAATGCTCTACATTGAGAATAATGCACATTTTTGGAGCCAATTTTCAACAAATTTGTTTAATATGGAGTGAAAAATTACGCAATTTTGAGGACTTCAAACGCCATATTAAGCTGTAAAAATGTATTGGTAAAGATAATGTTGGCCTGCCTGTCTGTCTGTCTGCCTGTCTGTCTGTCTGTCGCAAAAAAAAAAAAAACGAAGAGACACACCCTGTGCTCCAGGTTGCTATATCCATGCGTCCTGTCCTATGCTCCCGGTTGCTACATCCCTGTTATTCGGGTTTTGTAATTAGCACTTACGACAGCCAGGATCAGTGTATTTTTGGTGAGATATTCCATGCTTAGAATAGCATTTCTCAAATGTATTGGTTTTCACTGTTCCCAAATCATGAATTGGGAAAAACATCCTATAAAATATTATAACATCATCAATTAAATTATCGGACATTGATGAGTTACGTAGAAACATTCTATTCAATGTAATTTCCATTCCACGTTGACTGCGGAACTACTATACCTAACGACAGGGCTGCACAAATGTTATAAAGTATTCAAGAGATTGCAATTGAAACATTCTCTATGACAGTTACTCCCCTTTGCACAGACGGATGATAAATTAAACCTTAATAAACTCCTAGTGTGAGACTTTATTACGATAAATTGATTATTTTGTACTTAAAAGTAAATAAAATTTTCAGTTAAAATACACAGCAATGCGGCTGCTTATCGGTTAGCGCATTGAACTTCCGATTGAAGGTCCCTCCTGCTCCACGTCACATCTTATGATAATATTTACCTGCGGCAACCGCGTTGGGTCCTTGGGCAAGACACTTCACCCCCCCCCCCCCCCCCCATTGCCCACGGGGGGGGGGGCACGGTGGCGTTGTGTACTTAGGCGTACTGCACGTCGATTGTGCACCTGTCTTCAACCAATGCTAACCCTGCTTGTGTGGAGTCAGTATGTTGGGGAGCTGACAGTTGCTCGCCGTTGCTCGGTGGTTCTCTCCGGGTACTCCGGCTTCCTCCACCCATAAAACTGTCGCGGTCATGATTGGCCATTGTGCAGAAATATGTGACCTTCAACACCAAAAAAAAAATAAATAAATAAATTTATGATAAAATTTAAAAAAAATTCTGTTCATTATATCAACTGTGTGTGCATTGTGACAAATAATACCGACACTGTCCGTTCCATTAACATGAACGTCTTGGAGGTGGTAAGTTGTTTCCTGGGAAGCCTAAATACTTGCACTGTTACTTTACTGTTAACCCTTTGCCTAACATAGCGGCCAAAAACGGCTAGGAAATTGAAATAAGCCTACTATTTATTTATTTATTAATTGGTGTTTAAGGCCACATACTTATGCACAATGGTTAATCGTGACCGTGACAGTTTTACGGGTGGATGAAGCCTGAGTAACCGGGGAGAAACACTGAGCATCGACGAGCAACTGTCAGCTCCTCAACATTCTAACTCTGCTCAAGCTCCGCTCAAGCAGGGTTACAGCGGTTGAAGACATGTGCACCATCGACGTGTAGTACGCCTTAGTACACGGCGTCATTGTGCCCTCGTGGAGGCAACCGGGATAAAGTGCCTTGCCCAAGGACACAACGCGGGTTGTCCCGGACGGGGATCGAACCCGGGACCTCTAGCATAGAAGTCTACCACTGAGCCATCGCGCTCCCAAATAAGCCTACTACAGCCTAGAATATCTTACAAATGTCTCAGTAAAACCATATAAATATGGATACCATTAGAACCGGCTCGACGAGCCGGTTCTAATAATATCCATATTTGTATGGTTTTATTTAAAAATTGTGAGAATTTTATTCGAAAAATGCGAAATTTAATTAATGTTTTTAAAAAGCTGTGTTAGGTAAAGGCTTAAAACACATTCGCTGACGAGAGAACCAGCGTGGACACTTACTTGGTGTTGGTAGATGTATACTGATAGAAATTCTTATGTCTGTTGTTTTCGATTGTTAAAAGTTACAAAAGGAAACTTGGCTTTTTATGGCAAGCGAATTAGAGACAACCACTTCATAGATAATTAGAGGCAACCACTTCATATACAGTCGGCCATACAAAAGGATGTCTATAGAACCCGACTCGGGCTGATGGGGGCGAACCATGACCAATTTGAAGTACCGATACGGTGGGTGTTGATTAAATAAGGTATTGTTTCATGACTACAGCATGTATTTTTTATTTATCCACAAATATATTTCCCGACTGACTAATTATACACCCGTATACTAGATTACATGCGCCTGTTTGTACGTCCGTCCGTCCATCCGTCCGTCCGTCCTTACGTCCGTCCGTCCGTCAGTCAGTCCGTCCCTCAGTCCGTCCACCCGTCCGTCCGTCCATGCGTCCGTTCGTCCGAAGCGATATCTTATCAGTGAGTGGATGGATTTCAATAAAATTTGGTATGAGGGATCCTTATGACAGGCCACTTTTGCACATTTTACAAAAAAGTTGCCCGCCATTTCTCAGCAGAGTTTCGGTCCTTACTTTGTTTCTAATTCATTTATGCTTCATGGGTCAAGCACTGCAGTGGGGTATGGATTGTCTTCAACAATAGCTCTTGTATTCCAACTACTTTATCAGGGCATGCCTTCGACGAAGGCATGCCTTGGTGATGCAGTTGGATTACTTTATCAGTGGGCCATCACAATCGGAACAAATGGGGTTTACACCTCCCACCCTCAATCGACATATAACAAACGGAAACTTGGCTTTATTTTTTACTGATGTCACGGGATTTTCTCGACAATTACTTGCTTCTTAATTAGACCTCCTCGCTGGAGTAATAATTTCAAGGGAAATAACTTTATCGAAAGTCGATTTTCATGCCTTGATAAGTCATGGATGTCTGCAATGTTTGCCTGAGCAAGACAGTTCATACCAATTCCAATTGCCCAAGAAGAAGCACGGTGGCGCTGCACGTTTAATGCTTTCAACCATTGCTAAGTATACTTGTGACTAGTTTGTAAATTAAAGAATCTGACAGTCATTGTTGAATTCATTTCGATATCGTCCAAATAATTTGATTTGATCTGAATCGATTCGATCGTGTTGTGCTGATCCGGAAATTTTAGAATAGTCGAGTTGTTCTCAGCATCCCACCAAGTGTCTCATCTTGAACGCGTCTTCTACCATAAGGTCTCCTGTACAGGAGACCTGATAAAAGAAGACGTGTTCAAGAAGGGACATTTGGTGGGATGCTGAGAACATCACTGTACAGGAGACCTGATGATAGAAGGCGTGTTCAAGATGAGACATTTGGTGGGATGCTGAGAACATCACAGGAGACCTGATGATAGAAGACGCGTTCAAGATGAAACATTTGATGGGATGCTGAAAACATCACAGGAGACCTGATGATAGAAGACGTGTTCAAGAAGAAACATTTGATGGGATGCTGAGAACATCACAGGAGACCCGATGATAGAAGACGTGTTCAAGATGAGACATTTGGTGGGATGCTGAGAACATCACAGGAGACCTGATGATAGAAGAAGAGTTCAAGGAGGTTCCGTTTTCGAAACTACTTTAAATCCGTTCTGGAATATTCCACCTTTTTTGACTTGCCCAAATAGACAATGAATATAATACCTATGTGGAGACGGGCAGTATTTGTGGTTGTGGGAAGGTGCAATATTTTACAACTTAACCCTTTACCCAAAGTAACGCCCAAAACCGGCCAGTGCTATTCTCAGAAATCGCCAATTAATTTTCATTATTTTTCTCATTTTTTGTCTCAAAAACATAGGTAATGACCCCTCTTTGGAACGAGCTCGTCGAGCTTCTTCCAATGAGGGGTCATAACCTATGTTTTTGAGACAAAAAATGAAAAAAATTAGTTATTTAAGAATTTTTTTTTGCAAGTGTCGTCTGCTTTTCATGTTGGGTAAAGGGTTAAACAGCAGTGTGATGAGATGCGATTCTATATTGTATGCCTGATTCGATTCGGGTTTCGATTCAACCCTAAATCTAGGAGTCACAAGGTCATATTTTAGGTTGCCGTTAAACCCTTGTAAACATAAACAAACTAACAAAAATACGAGATGTATTAAAACCACTGTGTATATCTCAACGAGAACCCTAGTCCCGCAGTGTTTGTCTGGCTAGGTAAGGTATCGGAGCGGTTAGGTTTAGGTACTATCTCTTACCAGCAAACACTAACGGCTACGGAACTATGTCTGATCAGATATTCCCCATGGAAACCCCGGGTAGTGAAGCAGTGCTTGTTTACTCTGGTAAGCAAGTTCTGTTTTACTGGTAAAATAGAATCCGGTAGCCAACGCCTGGATTGGAAGTCCCCTAACGCGGGCAACACGAGTATATACGTGAATTTACACTATGTTACGGCCGCGATATAACCATAGATGCTAAAAGTTACCTTAATGGCAATAAAGAAAGAAAGAAATACTATATCAGAAGTGCTCCCGGGGAAGAGTTACTAACAAATTGGGGGCGCGGTGGCTCAGTAGGTAGAGGTGCAGGCTGCAAGCCGAGAGGTCCTCGGTTCGAATCCCACCTGCGTGGGCAAGACACTTCACCCCCATTGCCCACGTGTGGGCGTGATGGCGTTGTGTACTAAGGCGTACTGCACGTCGATGGTGCACCTGTCTTCAACCAATGGTAACCCTGCTTGTGTGGAGTTGGTATGTTGGGGAGCTGACAGTTGCTCGCCGTTACTCGATGGTTCTCTCAAGGTACTCCGGCTTCCTCTACCCGTAAAACTCTCGTGGTCATGATTAGCCATTGTGCAAAAATATGTGACCTTAAACACCAATAAATAAATATATAAATAATTAGTTAACAGATTAATGTTTTGTGTTCTTTTAGTATACGTCATGTATGTACTCTTCCTCGGGACCACTTCTGATATAGAATTTCTTTCTTTCTTTCTTTATTGGCATTAAGTTCACTTTTAGCATCTATGGCTATATCGCGGCCGTAACATAGTGTACATTCACGTATATACCCGTGTTGCCCACGTTAGGGGACTTCCAATTTAGGTGTTGGCTACCGGATCCTATTTTACCAGTAAAACAAAACTTGCTTACCAGAGTAAACAAGCACTGCTTCACTACCCGGGGTTTTCCTGGGCAATATCTGATCAGACATAGTTCCGTAGCCGTTAGTGTTTGCTGGTAAGAGATAGTACCTAAGCCTCACGATACCTTACCTAGCCAGACAAACACTGCGGGACTAGGGTTCTCGGCTGAGATACTCACAGTGGTTTTAGTACATCTCGTATTTTTGTTTGTTTGTTTATGTTTACTAGGGTTTAACGGCAACCTAAAATATAACCTTGTGACTCTCAGATTTAGAGTCGAATCGAAACCCAAATCGAATCAGGCATACAATATAGAATCTCATCTCATCTCACTGCTGTTTAACCCTTCACCTAACATGAAAAGCAGACGACACTTGGAAAAAAATTCTTGAATAACTAATTTTTTCCATTTTTTGTCTCAAAAACATAGGTAATGACCCCACGTTGGAACGAGCTCTACGAGCTCGTTCCAAAGAGGGGTCATAACCTATGTTTTTGAGACAAAAAATGAGAAAAATAATGAAAATTAATTAGCGATTTTTGTGAATAAGGCTGGCCGGTTTTGGCCGTTACGTTGGGTAAAGGGTTAAGTTGTAAATATTGCAGCTTCCCACAACCACAAATACTGCCCGTCTCCACATAGGTATTATATTCATTGTACATACATGACGTATATTTAAAGAAGACATAGGTATTATTTTCATTATAATTTTTCTATGTAACTGGGTTTTGAATTGGTTAATTTCCAAGTTGCATAATGGGAGAGATGACTGCTTGAAATTTTTAACCCCCCCCCCCCTCTCTCTCTCTCTCTCTCTCTCTTTCTCTCTCTCTCTCTCTCTTGGGAGTTGTTCTCATATTCTGCTTTTGGCCAGGGACAGTGCCCGAACCTAACGGATGGGCAGTATCTCTAACCCTAACAAACAAAACTGTGAAAAAAATGGGGAGGCGTATATTTAAAGAAGACATAGGTATTATTTTCATTATAATTTTGCTATGTAACTGGGTTTTGAATTGGTTAATTTCCAAGTTGCATAATGGGAGAGATGACTGCTTGAAATTTTTAATCCCCCTCTCTCTCTCTCTCTCTCTCTCTCTCTCTCTCTCTCTCTCTCTCTCTCTCTCTCTCTCTCTCTCTCTCTCTCTCTCTCTCTCTCTCTCTCTCTCTCTCTCTCTCTCTCTCTCTCTCTCTCTTGGGAGTTGTTCTCATATTCTGCTTTTGGCCAGGGACAGTGCCCGAACCTAACGGATGGGTAGTATCTCTAACCCTAGCCAGAAAACTGTGCAAAAAATGGGGAGGCGTAGAGTATTTTTAATAAATAACAAACCTACCAACTGCAATAGGATTTTATATATCAAAATCTCAGAAGAGTCTATACTGTAAAGAAAATTGTAGAGAAATTTGATTCGCAGCTATGTGAACAAAAAATAAAGGGAGACTCCAGAACTCCAGCAAGTATTTTGGGTTGATTTAAATTTTGCTTTCAATATTGGAGAGTGATAGATGAAGCTTCTATCGATTATTTAGAAACATATCCTTTTTCAATTTGAAAACTGGGACCAAGGTTTCCGTTTCAAAAAAAAAACTTTTCAAAATGTACCAAACAATCCTCTTTATCTAGAAGGGGTCGGGAAAGACCTCGACAACTCCAGCTGTAGACATCATCGCAACTCGAAGGGCCTCATATCCCCTGTTAAAAGTGGGCCACGGCCCGGACATTTTCAGGAAGGATGGATTTCGATTCTTGATTCGCAGATACCCATAGGCTGTATGCAGGAAAACTATAAAAATGGGTTATTTAGAATTGAACATTAGAACTTTGTATTGAAAATTTTTCTGCTGAAAAACGGATAAATAATTCTAACTATATTTTCTCTGTTGTAGGCTGTCTGGATTACTGCTACACTGCCGTACGTCATTCTGATTATTCTCTTGATTCGAGGGTGCACTCTTCCGGGAGCTTCGAATGGCATTGTTTTCTACCTCAATCCAACATGGAAAAGACTTGGCGATATTAACGTGAGTATTGAATATTGGAATTTATACCATGCATACCTATTCTTCTATATACGAAAAGCCTATGGCATAAATTTTAGCTTTATACACCAACCGTGATGAACACACCAGCAATGGGATTTCAATAGTTAAAATTTACACCTACAGTAGAACTACATCCAATTGGCCTTTGGTGACGTCGACCTGAACGTGAACGTGTCTAAATTTATAGCACGTCGCCTCGCGAAGAGTGAAATGAAAGTGGCAATTATTTAGTTTACCCCATAAGATACCAAACAAACATGCATTGTCTCGTGTCAATAAAGCATGCATAACTCGAAATAGTATGTTATTATGTTATTAAAATGAAAAAGGCCCTGTTTCTTTTTCTGTTTCGTTTCGGTGATAAAATTGACAGTGGAAGTACCGCCCAGCGATGCTCTTGTAAACAAAAACAAATTCACACGTATGTACGGCTGCTGCTTAGTAAAATCGGGAAAAAATAATAGCGACTCTTAATAATCTGACGCTCATGGTATAAATAAAATATACCCAATGTAGCTTGGTGTACCAAATGTTCACCACTCGTAGTGAAGTGGTGTTAACCGCGTGTCAAAGGCTCGCGGTTAACATCACTTCACCACTCGTGGTGAACATTTGGTACACCAAGCTTCTATGGGTATATTCTATAGGTTCACTTTAGACTTGTTTACCGATAATATTTTTCCCCCATATCTGGTATGTTTTCTGTTTTATTAATGTTTTCAGTGTGTACATGCTTTATGACCGTTTGAATTTATCGAAAAGCATGGGGCGCGTTGGTGTTGCGGTAACCGGTTCTCGTCGGATCACCGAAGTTACGCAACTTCGAGCCCGGTTAATCCTCGGATGGGTGACCGTCTGAGCGATCGATTCGGACTCCCGCGTTGTGTCCTTGGGCAAGGCACTTAAACCCGATTGCCCTCATGGGGGCACGATGACGCCGTGTACTAAGGCGTACTGCACGTCGATGGTACGCATGTCTTCAACCAATCTAACCCTGCCTGTGCTGCAGTGCGGAGTTACGATGTTGGGAAGATGGCAGCTGCTCGTCGTTGCTCGGTGGTTCTCTCAGGGTACTCCGGCTTTCTCCATCCGTAGAACTGTCACGGTCATGATTAGCCATTCTGCATAAGAATGTGACCTTAAACACCAATAAATAAATAATATAAATCGAAAAGCAAAGGAAGAAAATATAACATCCCCAGCTAACATATCCCCAATTTCCTCTGCCCGAAGTGTGTATAGGATGTGCTATTCACTTGAAAAAAAAACCGCGTGATGTAGAATTATTATTATTTATCGTGGTTTTGTTTGGAGAGTTTCATAAAGGCAGAAAATTGGATAGCCCGTGGGGAGCTGTGAGTCTTTTCAACCTACTGAGTGATGACAAGCATTCTGGTGTTTTTGTTTGTTTATTGGGTTTAACGACACTTTCAGCAGCTTGGGTAACATCGTATAGGACAGTTTTATGGGCGCAGGAAACCAGAGTAAGAGGAGCGTACCACTGAGCAGCAGCGAGCGACTGTCACACACGACAACTTACTAATTTTGCGCAGAGTTGACAGGGGTGGAAGTTCTCTATTGACGTGCAGTTCGTCTTAGTAAACAGCTCCACCGTGCCACGTGGACAATCAGGATTAGGTGTCTTGTCTAAGGACTCAACGCATATTCACACTGGTGAACACTTTACCTAATGTAACGGCCATGTCCGGTCAGCTTTTTAAACCCTACCCACTGATGTAGAACTGTACAAATTTCAAGATACAAATTTTTCTCATAAATTTGTCGCTGGAAAACCTTTTATTTGTGACATCAGTGTACGTAGGGTTAAAAAGTCGTCATTCATGTAGACGCCGTCCCAAATCACAGTGCCAGATTCCACTCGGCTTCTATAAGCTCGCAAGGTACAGTTAAATCTAGAAGTCCTGTCACGAGCTGTGCACTTATCTAGACTTAATTGCGCGTAGGAATTGCGCGCAATTGCTATATCGAATGGCATCCAAAGCACGGCAGGTTCTCCTGGTTACTCATAACAAACACAGGCAATGTTTCTGCCAATGGACCTCCGGGTTACCCGGAGGTCCATTGGCTGAAACATTGCTCATGCACAGGCCATATTTACGGAATATGATAGCATTACTATGGTGATAACGCGTAGATTAACGCGCAGATCGACGTGCTATTTGTACGCATTTCATGACAGGACTTCTAGTTTTATCTGTATAACCTATTCTCCAGCGTTACGACAATATCCGGCCTGCTTTATTCATAAAGTCGATATCCAGAATTATAGATATATATTTCAGAAAAATGCTTCTAGAACATAGCTTATGACTTTCATTGGAACGAAGTCGTCGAGCTCGTGACAATGAGACTTCATAAGCAATATTTTTGTTTCATTATACGAAAATATTTTTTCATTAAATAATTTTTGTTTGCAAACTTCATCCCCCAGGCGAATTAGACCTGTATTATTGGACTGTTACTCTTTCGTCCCGTAAGGATTGTAACTGGTATTGGTCAATTTATTTCAGGTGTGGATCGATGCAGCTACACAGGTATTCTTCTCACTGGGTCCTGGATTTGGTGTGGCCTTGGCATTATCCAGTTATAACAAGTTTCATAACAACTGCTATAAGTACGTTATAATTATCTGTTAGTGTGCTATCCACAAGTCACCCCTGATTTTTTTTTTTTAATTTGTATAGCACTGGCCTCAATGTCCCCATACATATTTCTATATGTGGAGAGCTATTTGTATTCGACAACACGTGAGCGTTTGGTTATGTGAGAACTAATCCCAGCATGCTAGAGTACAGAATAAAGATATCGAAGGATTAACGTCAGTTTAAACTGTATTTTAATTGAAGCAAATAACAAACAAATACAAAATATAAACATAAAACAAAGGTCCACAGAAGTAGATTCAGGAGTAAGCGTGAGACTCATGCCTGGCTCTTTCCACAAATACTCATTCTTTGTTACTTGCTAACGATGATATTTAGAGGTTAAAACTTCGTTAGTTTCATATTGACCGAGATATTAGCCCGAAGTAACTTCATAGCAGCCCAAGACTGAAGGTCGAAGGCTGATGTAAAGTTACCGCGGGCTGAAACTAACCAAGTAAAAAACACTTTATTTATTATTCCCAAATAAATAATTACAATATTCTAAGACCTGTTATAGTTTTCTGACAGTCTTATTGTTCTCATTCTTTTCACAAAGCCGGAAGTTCCTCTTCTCCAAGTGCAGCTATCCGAACTGGGAAAGCCGCGACGTTCGGATAGCTGAACTACCTTTTATGTTCAGCGATCTGAATGTAGTGGCTACCCCTCTACGTTCAGATTCTGCCCATTCAAATCTGTGGTAAAATTCCCCAACAAGTTTTTATGGGCACTCAAAACTCGAAAATATGGATATCTATCAAACTTTCGCCCTTATTACCGGCTGAATTCGATAGTACACGTATTTCCTTGCATTTGGGCAGAGTTTATTGATCCAAACTATTTTTTATCCTTTAATTGTCGATGTTTGAATACTCGCGAAGCGTCAACGAATGTTTCGATATCATCCATGTTTTTGTCTAAATATAAAACAGTAAAAACAATAACCCATTAATGGCGCCGAAACGAATGGACCTTTTCATCGATGTAGAATCGGCAACTCGTTCGCATTCGCGCAAAGGAGGTTGATAACCTCCTCTGCGCGAATGCGATCGAGTTTGATAACCTCCTCTGCGAGAATGCGATCGAGATTCCGATTCCGCATCGATGAAAAGGTCTATTCGTTTCGGCGCCATTGCCGGGTTATTGTATCGAATGCAGCTGTTAATAAGGGCGAAAGCTTGATGTATATTCCTATTTTCGAGTTTTGAGTTCCCATAAAATCTTGATGGGGAATTTTATCACATATTTGAATGGGACGAATCTGAACGCGGAGGGGTAGCCACGACATTCAGATCGCTGAACTACCTTTTATCTCACTTCGACAAATCTCCGCTTACGACTCTGAATATTAGTTTGCAATGTATTTTCTATAAAACTCTTTTCTTTCTTCTCTTCATTCATCTAATCATTACTCCTTGCCATGATGAATTCCTCATCATATAAAAGCCTGCTTCAAATCATCTTATGATGAATGGTAACGCCAATTTCTTGATTGCGTTCGACGAATAACTGTGAACATTGGATGTAAACAAATTGGCTGGACCTAGTAACGCATCGGGGGGGGGGGGGGGGGGGGGGGGGGGGTCTAGCTTGGTTCATATCGGCCGAAATCGATGACATATCGGCCGAGTTTGAAGCCATATCGGCCGAGTGTGATAATGGGCAATTCCATGAAAGAAACCTATATCTAATAAATAAAGGTGGGCAATGACACTTTTCGTTTATGATGGTTGAAGAGATTAATTGTGAACAAAAGTACCGTTCACACATTGGATGGCATTGTTACAGGTGAGCATAACAGACCTGCAAATGCTTATTGGGTCTGGTTGGAACTTTATGTATCATTCAGTATATGTATGGGCGGATTGGTGGCCTCTGGTAAGTAACACATTTACAGAACCTTACCAGAGAAGCTATAGCATAACGCTAAGCTGTAACACTTTGTTGCAGGCTGCTGATCGGGCGTTCTTGCGTTAACCCTTTACCCAACGCAGACGACATCAAAATTTAGTATTTTAAATATCATTTTTTTAAGTTTTTCAAAAAATTTCAACAAAACCATATCATG
Source organism: Pictodentalium vernedei (assembly GCA_031216915.1). Lineage (NCBI taxonomy): Eukaryota > Metazoa > Mollusca > Scaphopoda > Dentaliida > Dentaliidae > Pictodentalium > Pictodentalium vernedei. The sequence continues at coordinate 98,232,253 of CM062294.1, forward strand.
TGACCCCTCATTGGAACGAGCTCGACGAGCTCGTTCCAAAGAGGGGTCACATGATATGGTTTTGTTGAAATTTTTTGAAAAATAATATATAATATTTTTTAAGCTGCTGAATTTGCATATTACGCGGGCGGACGCGGCCGATTTGTTGGGTAAAGGGTTAAAGTCAGTTCATCACATCTCGAATCTGGCAACAGAGCAAGTGGTCAACATAACAAGAGCGCAGATTCCAACCAACAGGGACAAGCGAACCGACTTGACCTAAGTGTGAATTGTTGGGTAGTACTGAGATGGCTTCAGAGATCTGACAATTTCTTTTGGGGTGTACAATTACTTACCGCATAGCAGAATACTGTGGCGACTGGGAAGGGCATGTTATAAACTGTGTTATTGCGAAAGAATGTGATGAGTGGACACTGGAAAACGAAATGCTCACGGGTTCCATTTCGCCAGTAAATTAGGAAAGTTGATGATACTTTCTCGTGATGACATACCGGCAGATTTGGAGTGGTCGAACATAGTCTGTTTCTGGTAGCAATAACTCCTGAAAAAACCCACCAAACAAACTTGAAATATTCATTGGGGGAACCTTGCTTTAAGATGCACTATTACTTTTTTCGTAGATTCAAGCTTGTACAAACTCGTTAAGACATTCGAGTGCCATTTACCTTTTCGTCCCAAATAATGGTACAAAGCAAGTGGTACCCCTTCCGCCCCTTAGGCTCGTCTTATGTCTCTGCTGCTTTTATGTTTTATTATATGCTGCATATAACCATTCTAATTTATTAAACCAGTAAGCTTGTCAGTGAGTAGAGACATTTGAACTTATTTGGAGGTTGTGCTGTTTGGTTTGCAATTTGCAACCTCCAAGCTCTAAATGGGTTCTCAATAATAATAGTAGTAGTAGTTTATTCAAGCAAAAATAACACCTACAGATAGTCAGATTGCACAAGGAGTTAACCCTTTACCCAATGCAGACGATATCAAAATTTATTATTTTAAATATCATTTTTTTAAATTTTTCAAAAATTTCAACAAAACCATATCATGTGACCCCTCGTTGGAACGAGCTCATCGAGCTCGTTCCAACGAGGGGTCACATGATATGGTTTTGTTGAATTTTTTTGAAAAATAATATTTTTTCTACTGCGAAATTTGTATATTACGCGGGCGGTTGCGGGCGATTCGTTGGGTAAAGAAACATGATATGATTATACACGTACTACACTGATAACAAATAAGATAACTAATTTGAATATTGACAAGGCTAATGTAGCATATATACAGTACGTGGAGAGTGGATTGTAACTAAATCACCCGTGGAGTGGAGTTATCACCCAAGCTATAATTTCAGATTTTGTACATATCGACAAAAAACGCAAGCAATGTTTCAGCCAATGGACCTCCGGGTTTAACCCGGAGGTCCGTTGGCTGAAACTTTGCTTGGCTGGTTAGGCTTTGCAACAAATTTGCAATTATTGCTTGGGTGGAATCTCCACTCTGCGGGTGAGTTAGTGATAATACACTCTCCACGTACTGTATACGCATATACAATCAAGACCATATGCCAGTTTAATGACCTACTATTTTGCAGTTATTGTTTCTCTTTTCCTGAAGAACAGCAGGATTAGGTTGCAAATGGAGTGCCATAATGAGGGCGTATTATTTTGCATAAGAAATTCAAACTTATCTTGTTTGCTTACATTTGAAAAGTCCTCGTTGTCCCTGTTAATTAACGCAAACAACTGTTTTCTGATGTTTGTATCGGCCGGGTAGTCCATTACAAAATGCATCTCATATTCCACATCGCCGGCGGCCTTTCAGACATTAGAAGCGTTACAAATCCTATTTTCTAAGGGAATTGGCGGCTGTACATGTCTCCCCTTTTCAATTGCCAAATTATGATTACTAATGCGTAATCTGGTAAACATATTTTGCGCTTCCTTTGTTCTTGAGTAAGCTAAATAGGGCTCGAATTTAATGTCATTTTTGAAGGTGCGATAAGTACGCAATTTATTTTTACCGTCCTTTTTATTGTCATTGTTAGAGTATTCATTGAAGTAGATTGTGTAAACATTTGTTAAATTTTCCAGTAATTTACTGGATTTATTGCCGTGCATTGCAGCCGTTGATATATTCCTTCCAACATTTGGCGGAATATGTTATATTCCGTCGTTAATTTATGCTCTTCCAGTAAATCATGGAGCAATGTACCTGGAGTTGCAGAGTGAAGTCTGGCCATGAATTTGAACTTTTTGACGATGCATTCGATGGGAAGTGGGAATCTGCCAAGTTCAGCTCGAACGGCATGGTTGGAAGAATTTTTATTAACACCGAGTATCATATTACAGAATTTGATTTGTACAGCCTCAGCGGATATGTCATCCTTATTATATACACTCCGACTTAAAAATATGATTCTCTTCAGACATGCACGTCCAGAAAATGTCTAACATTCTTCTTTTGCCCTAACGAAAGGAAATTGGAGGAACAGTTGACTTGAGGAAAAACAGACAACAGTTTTAATTTCTGTCTATGTTAAAGTTAAAGTACTCATTTAGTTGTTTAAAAATTGGTCGGTAGACAGAACGACAAGAAAAATATATTCGAATGAATAATATCATGGTGTTCTTTCAGCAACATCAAGACAATACATACACAGAACGACAGGTGTGTAATAAAAACGAAATAGTATCTCACGTGGGAGCATGGTGACTCGCTGATTAGAGCGCTGGACTTCAAACCGCAAGGTCCACTGTTCGATCCTGGCCAGCCGTAACAGCGTTGGGTCCTTTGGCAAGACACTTAATCCAGATTGCCCACGTAGGGGCACGGTGACGCTGTGTTTCAAGGCGTGCCATTTGCTTCAATCAAAGTTAACTCTGTTGGTGCGGTGTTGGTACGTTGGGGAGTCTGACAATTGCTCGCCGCTGCTCGGTGGTTCTCTCCAGGTACTCTGGCTTCCTGCAACAGTAAAACTGCCCGATGCGCGGTGTCCTGGCTGTCGACAGTGCCGTTAAACCCCAATAAATAGTTAGTACGTTGGGAAGTCTGACAGTTGTTCACCGCTTCTCGGTGGTTCTCTCCGGGTACGCTAAACTTCCTCAACCCTTAAAACTCTCCGACGCGTGGTGTGTAAAATAATGTTTTTATCTCATTCATAGCATTAGTAATTTAACCTTCTTGCCAAGACTCGCAAGTTAATAATTAATCCTATGCTCATAGAAAAAAATTATTTTGAGGCGCCATATAGTTATTCTCTTTATTTTATATTTACATAATACAATACTCATCTCCAAATGTGAATACTAAATGGCCTTGGTCATGACAACTGATTTTATGTGAGGAATTTCAGTGAATTTTACAGAGCACGGATGTTACGCCCACTTTTGTAATAACTGACGACTTTTGTCATTGCGCATCATTTTTGTAATAAATCGACAAGTTTTATCAAAAACTGGGGTCACGAGTTTTGTGATAAAAATCGACAAGTTTTGGCATAAAAATAATCTTAACCGTTTTTGTTATATTTATTTATTTATAAAGGTTTAACGACACTTTAACAGCCAAGGTCATATCGTGTCGATGACAGTTTTCCGGGTGGAGGAAGCCGGAGTACCCGAAGAGACCCACCGAGCAACGACGAGCAGCTGCCAGCTCCCCAACATCGTAACTCCGCGCTGCAGCTCTGGCAGGGTTACATTGGTTGAAGACATGCGCACCATCGACGTGCAGTACGCCTTAGTACACGGCGTCATAGTGTCCCCATGTGGACAATCGGGTTAAGTGCCTTGCCCAAGGACACAACGCGGGAGTCCGAATCGATCATTTTTGTCATAGAAATCAAGAGGTTTTGAAAGACATTACCTTTTTCACTCGCATAAAAAATCAACACAGTCCAGAGCAATCGAGTTATGAGGAAATAGCATAACAAGAACAGGGTGGTACAGTATACGGCTGTAGATAGGTCAGTGGATGTCCCCAAGACTAAAATGTACCAAATGGGTATAGACCGTCCAAACCATCCTACCAACAAAGCGTACACTACAACACAATATGACATCCTATAACGTACTACCCATTGTAACCAGGGGACAGTAAAAGGCGTAAGGTGAGTAAGTAGTACCAACAGTACATAAACAGGGGTACACACCGTCCATACTACACTACCAGACAACCACACAGACCCAACAATATCACATGACCTAGAATTATGGAATACTCATAGCCACAACACGATGGTGTAAGGCATTAGGTGGGTTTTTTTTTTACTTTGGGCTATTGGGGCTAACTGTTTTTTTAATGCGAGTGAAAAAGAGTTATGTCTTACAAAACCTGTTGATTTCTCGGATAAAAATGGTGAGAGTTTTTGTATGACAAGACTTGTCGATTTTTATATAACAAAAACTCCGTGACCTCGATTTATGACAAAACCTGGTGATTCTATTACAAAAGTGGGCGCTACGGCAAAAGTCGTCTGTTATTGCAAATAATGGACCGAACACACAGATGTTACTGTCCTGGAATTGATTATTCGTCAGTTTTCACACCGTTAACCAAGACGATTAAGGAATATTTTACTTTTAAAACTAACCTTTTTCCTTCTATTTCAGGGACGCTTTAATTACGAGCGCAATAAACAGTTTTACGAGTTTCTTGGCCGGGTTTGTTGTTTTCACAGTTTTAGGATACATGTCGCATGTTCAACAAAGAAATATTGATGAAGTTGCGAAGGGAGGTAAGCCAGTGTTTGCTGTAGTCATAACGGAATTTACTGTTGAATGTTTCTGCACTTTAGAATATTCAGTGTATATTTCTGGATTTTCCGCCAATATATATTGGTCTCCCAAAATTGAAAATATACACAATTTGAAAATTTAGAATTGAATACTTTGTATGAACTTTAAAAACAGAAACAACAGAAAAATGTACCCCGAACAATAAGTTCCTTGGACAAAACTTCTCAAGATGACAAAAAGACTTCTTTCTCACTTTTGTGAACAGATTGTTCCTGCAAATAGAATGGTTGGTTTCTCCCCTTCCCCGAGAGCATTTTCTTCGACACAAACTGCCTTAAAAAAACTATACTGACCTACCGGCAGATCTAAATAAGGAATGCCAGTTAACCCTCTACCCAACGTAACGGCCAAAACCGGCCAGCGCTATTCTCAAAAATCGACAGTTATTTTTCATTATTTTTTTCATTTCTTGTCTCAAAAACATAGGTTTTGACCCCTCGTTGGAACGAGCTCGTCGAGCTCGTTCCAACGAGGGGTCATAACCTATGTTTTTGAGACATAAAATGAAAACAATCTGTTATTCAAGAATTTTTTTGCAAGTGTCGTCTGATTTTCATGTTAGGTAAAGGGTTAACAGATGATACTCGAGCAAGCTCAGAGCACATCATACTTCGTTATTATATAAATGATTACAATAGATTTGGTCATTTGACACTATGTACTACCTTTAACTGGAAAAACCGCGAGAACCGAATCAAAAAAGGACATCGATGTTTTGTCCCTTAAAAACCAATTGACTGCTTAGACTGAAAACAGAAGATTTGCCTCTTGTAGCACAAATAGACAGTGAATACATTTATTGCTTCAAGTGAAATAAACTTTTTCCACCACGTCGGAAAGATATAACCGAGACTTTAAAGTGACATATAGAATACACCCATAGTAGCCTGGTGTACCAAATGTTCACCACTCGTGGTGAAGTGGTGTTAACCGCGAGCCTTTGGCGCGCGGTTAACACCACTTCACCACTCGTGGTGAACATTTGGTACAGCAAGCTACTTTGGGTATATTTTATTTATACTGCGAAAGATTCAGCACTTGGGGATGCGACGTGCATCCCATAAGTGGATAGATGTCGGTGTCATGCGTTTTATTTATACAATGATCTTCAGATTAATAAGAGATTAAATGTTAAATAAATCAATATTCGCACGTGCGAATATGTTTTTGTTTACATAGGCACCGGTTTCGCTACTTCCACTGGCAATTTTATCGCCGAAACGAAATAGAAAACGAAATGCGCAAATTGCAGGGCCTTTTTCACTTTAATAACATAATAATATACTATTTCGAGTTATGGATGCTTTATTAACATGAGACAACGTATGTTTGTTATTTTTTGGCATCTGATGAGGTAAACTTATTTGAAAACGTAATAAATAATTACCGGTTTCATTTCACTCTTCACGAGGCGACGAGTGATAAATTTAGACAAGTTTGCATTCAAGGCGAGGTCACCAAATGTCAGCTTGGATGTAGTTCCACTGTAGGTGTAAATTTTAAATACTGAAATCCCATTGCTGGCGTGTTCACCACGGTTGGTGTGTAAAGCTAAAATTTATGTCATATGCTTTTTATATATAGCAGAACAGGTAATCATGGTATACAAACCTTTTTTCCATCCTCTTATGAATTTTTTAAACATTTATCCAACCTAACCACCATATCCCTTCAGCCCCATTTTGTAAAGTCGCCATTCAAATATTATTTTTCGTGTTTTGCTTCCAAAACATAGCTTATGCTTTCCTCATGCTCCCCTCATTTGTACACGACCTTCAGGCTTGTTCAAGCGAAGGTCATAAGGACTATTCTTGAGGTAAGAAATGATTCGTTTTGCAAGTGTGGTCCCATTGTCGTGTTAGTTAAAGAGTTAATAAAAACGCTAAAAAACGTGTAACCACGCACTGAAACGAGTATATAGAGCTATAATATTTTATGTTTATTTACAGTTTTCAAGTTTGTACTGAAATAATTGTACAAATGAAAAAACCTAGAATTTCCCACCACTGAAATTTTATGGATCTCAAACCACGGCACTTCACTGCTATAGTTGAAGAACACTAAGTTTTCTTACCATCTTTAGGCAGATCAATCAGTGTATCTGGAACAATTACCAAATGAATATCTGATGCAATACGAATCAACTTCATGGCTACTTGTTAATGGTCTAGTATATGTGATATAGACGAATGAAAAATCGGGTGCCCTATTTCTTTGAGGCGAACAATAGGCGAACAAAACGATCTTTCGCCCGATTTGTATATTACAACTGTCGTTGCCACAAAAGGCTCTACTTATGCAAAACCATAAACATGATGGTTGATTTATGTGGAAATACAGGTTATCTGAGTCACAGCTTCATGGATGGGATAATTAAAAGCTACTTTGAAATCTTTGTGAAGAGAGTTACACACCTGATTGATTTTGTCCATGCTGCATGCATGACCTGTTTGTTAACTTGACTTCTGCATCCTCACGTTGATATCATTCTTCAAACTGAGCTGACAGAGATAAGTTTAACTTGCAGAGTGGAATGAACAAGAGCGCACGTATCGCTGAAGTAATACAATGTCTAATGAGCATTAATAATTATACAAATGTTATAACCTAGATGTGATCAGCATGAATTCCGTTGAAGCATTTCCAAAAAAAGTCTAGAAAACTGATATTTTGGCGCTTTTCCATATTTCTAAGGGCCATAACTCAAACAAGAATAATGCAATCAGCATGAAACTCAAACTTGACCTGTAAATTATCGTTCTATAGTAGGTTACCAAGAATGAAATCATTCGGTTGAAGCATTTCCAAAAAAGTCAGGAAAACTAAAGTATGACTGACAGACTGACGGATGGACAGAGTGCAAATGAAACTTGATCTGTAAGTCACCGTTCTATAGTAGGTTACCAAAAATGAAATCATTCCGTTGAAGCGTTTCCAAAAAAGTCCGGAAAAGTAAAGTATGACCGACAGACTGACTGACAGACTGACGGATGGATGGACAGAGTGTAAATGAAACTTGATCTGTAAGTCATCGTTCTATAGTAGGTTACCAAAAATGAAATTATTCCGTTGAAGCGTTTCCAGAAAAAGTCCGGAAAACTGATATTTTGGCGCTTTTCCTTATTTCCAAGGGCCATAACTCACACAAGAATAAGGCAATCAGCATGAAACTCAAACTTGATCTGTAAGTCATCGTTCTATAGTAGGTTACCAAAAATGAAATCATTCCATTGAAGCGTTTCCAAAAAAAGTCCGGAAAACTTATATTTTGGCGCTTTTCCATATTTCCAAGGGCCATAACTTACACAAGAATAACGCAATCAGCATGAAATTCAAACTTGATCTGTAAGTCATCGTTCTATAGTAGGTTACCAAAAATGAAATCATTCCGTTGAAGCGTTTCCAAAAAAAACTCCGGAAAACTGATATTTTGGTGCTTTTTCCCATATTCCCAAGGGCCGTAATTCACACAAGAATAATGCAGTCAGCATGAAACTCAAACTTGATCTGTAAGTCATCGTTCTATACTAGTTTACCAAAAATGAAATCATTCCGTTGAAGCGTTTCCAAAAAAACTCCGGAAAACTAAAGTGTGACTGACAGACTGACAGACTGACGGATGGACAGAGTGCAAACCTGTAGTCCCCTCCGACGATGCCGGTAGGGGACTAAAAAAAAATCCCTTCCCCATCCCCTGCATCTCCAATTGCACGTTTAATTTTCCACACCTGTTTTTAAATTCACTGGGTTTGAGGTGCTATATAAGTAATAGAATTTTGTTTATTTTGAAATTCCCACCTCTGATATTCCTCAAATTCAAATTAAATATACACAAATTATACATCAAAATGAAGGTTGAGATGTATAGAACACGAAACACGTGTGTAATCAACTCATAGAGCTGAATGCAGGCCTCGCTGGTTCCTGGAAGTGTGCTACCGTATTCACACCAGAACTGATAATAAAATATTTTTTCAAGAGAACAACTTGTGTCCAAATGTGCTTCTTTTATCCAAGAACAAAGCTAGGCATTCAAAACAAGGAAGTATTGCAACAATATGTTACTTGGAACTTGTGTGGGTTTTGGTCTATTTTCTACCCACCTTCTGGCACAGTAGATGAATGTGAGTTGAGACGGCTTTGTTTAGTTTTATTTACTTAGGACCCGGACTTTTAAATTCTTTTGTGACCTCTTATTTCAGACGCTGGTTTGATATTCATAGTATATGCAGAAGCTATATCGACACTGTCGGGATCAACGTTCTGGGCCATTCTTCTTTTCCTGATGTTGATTACACTTGGACTTGATACAACGGTAAGGTGTTATAGGGACAATGAGGAGATAATTTGAAAAAAAATCGTCTTTCAGATTTTGATTGCATATGAAAGAGAATGTTAAAAAACACTATGTATAAAGTATTAGATGTCATAAGCAACACGAAGTTACTTAAATTTGTGACTAAAAAAACTTTGTTGCACACGAATTTTCAGAAGATACAACATTACGAAGAGATGAACGAAGTTGCTCGAAGTGATCGAAAGTAAACACAACTGCGTGTTATAATTTCTGATGCACATGGAATTAATTCAATACTTTCGCTGCTTCTCGAATGATTGATCGCCGCAGAACATTATTTTCGCAATAATTGGACAAATCAGAAACGTCGAGTTTAAAGCACGCGGTTTTGCTTCCATTAAAACTCAAAGAATGTCTATGAGCGCAGCAATCCGAATAGACTGAATGAACGCTTATGCTATAAATAGAAACGCGCATACAGAAACGTCACCTTTGTCCTGAGGAATATTATTTCGGAGAATATTAAAAACGACCTTGAAATTTGTGTTGGTCTGGCAATTTCCGCGAGTGATTAGATAACTAGACCGGGAAGAAAAATGCTGGTTGCCTTTTTTGATAAACTGAATCAATTCTCGCATTGAAGTTAACTATTTAACCATTTTACTGCCACGCCCACTTTAGCCATATATGGAGGACCTCTATATTCGCCTGTATGAGAGGAAGTTTAACAAAATTTATGACATACTTGAAAATCTGTCATCTGATTAATTGTTGGAAAGGGCTCCCTGAGCCCTTTCCAATAATTAATCAGATGGTAGGTTTGATCTGCGCATGCCAGAACGTACAGATAATCGTCATAAAATAAGCGAGAATAGTCGCTTTCGGCTAATCTCGTTAATACGAATGTTATATGAACCATAAGAGTACTTCTGCATAAAGAAAGTTGTGTTTTTTTTCAGATTTTCAACTTGTTTTTTTTTTTTTGTTGTTGTTGTAAAATTCGCGGCTTATTTTCCCTTTGAATTCGTGAAACGTAAATTGTACACGGAATTTATTTATTTAAAGATGTTTAAGGTCACATATTTATGCACAATGGCTAAGCATGACCGTGACAGTTTTACGGGTGGAGGAAGCCGGAGTACTTGGAGAGAACCAGCGAGTAACGGCGAGAAACTGTCAGCTCCCCCAACATACCAACTCCACACACGCATTGTTAGCATTGGTTGAAGACAAATGCACCATCGACGTGCAGTACGCCTTAGTACACAACTCCAACGTGCCCCCACGCGGGCAATGGAGATGAAGTGTCTTGCCCAAGGGCACAACGCGGTTGCCGCAGGTGGAATTCGAACCGAGGACCTCTCGACTTGCAGCCTGCACCTCTACCTACTGAGCCACCGAGCTCCCGAATTGTACATGGAAAGATTTTGTTTGTGTTCTTTTTTTAACAATGAACTGCCAGGAGGAGGAAACTGAAATCTGAATCGAATGGTGACCTACTTACAGTCCTGAAAGTGTTGCTTCAGTTAACAAACTGCCATCCTATTTCCCCTTAACCCTTTACCCAACGTAACGGCCAAAACCGGCAGATGCTATTCTCAAAAATCGCCAGTTAATTTTCAGTATTTTTTTCAATTTTTGTCTCAAAAACATAGGTTATGACCCCTCATTGGAACGAGCTCGTTCCAATGAGGGATCATAACCTATGTTTTTGAGACTAAAAATGAAAAAAAATAGTTATTCAAGAATGTTTTTGGAAGTTGTCCACTTTTCATGTTAGGTAAAGGGTGAATTTGACAACATAAAAAAAAGTTTTGTGGAAGCGGTATCGTCCTTGCTTGATTTACTAGTATTTGAAATGGTTTTCACTGAAAGTACTCTGAGCTTAACTTTAATTACCATGAAGAACATTTTTGTAAACATTTCAAACAGACCGTTGGATCGCGATAACAATATATCTTTTCTTTTTAACATTTTGGGCAGTTTAGATCTTTCATTACTATATTATTATTAGGCCAAACAAAATTAAATAAGTGATTCTCAGGCATTGCTTTTTAAAACGAATGAGGGAGGGCGGGTTTTATTTTTATTTTTTATTCCTAATGGAATGGTCGCCGATGCCTAAAATCCAATTGTGAGAGCCTAAAATTAAATACTAGAGCTTCCATGTTGATTTCGCTGATAGCCTTGTTTTTGTAGCAGCGATAACACAAAACAAAATTTATATAGAACAACTAAAATGGAGATCAAGACTATTAAGGAGTTTTTTAACTGTTTGTCTTTTTAAACAATATTTTTATTTCATCATTGAAGTGGGGTTTGGCGAACAGGCAATGCCTATGTTAACACCGTACCCTGCAGAAACACACATTTACAATGGTGCAAGTGCAACTGTACATAAACAGAAACTGATCGAATGAATTAGAAAGAAAGTACCACAAAATATCTCATCATTTCTTATATATCCATTACCTATCGGGTATGGAGGCACTCTGGTATACAAATGAAGGTATAATAGGCCAACAGTACGCGTGTCCGGGTTGGGGGTGCACAATCAAAAATCAGTCTCCAAGGGCAAAACACAAGGATTCATTTCCACTGGCTAATAATTATTCACTAGAATCTCATTGTTTCCCTAATATATTCTTATACCACACTGAATATACTGGCATTTTCCAAAGCAGTTTTCTCTCGATCACCATACAACATGAGAGTGATATTAGTGGTGTGGCCCAATTTTGTTAGAAGCGAATTTCTTTGTTCTGTATATAGAGGACACAATAATAAGTAGTGTTCAGTGTCTTCATATAAATGGCCACAGCTACAAGAAGCATTATCACTTATAAATCTATCAAATTAATGTCCGTTTAAATCACAACAATTTAAACGCAGCTTCGTGTGAAAGATTTGTTCCCTTCTGACACCCACATAATAAAACCCAGGAACGACATTGTCGCTAATAAGTTCTGCTGATCTGCACTTAAGCCGTTCAAAAGTTTTACCGCTGATGGCAGAAACGAGTTAGAGAACCTATTTAATTTCCCTTAGTGAGTTTGAAGATCTTAGCGGGTAACAGGTCAGTTCTGATACAGGTCGCGGAATGAGCAGCCTAGTGTAGTTTGGCACATGAACATGATTTTATACAAAGCTACTAATTTATGACGTCGTCTGTGCTCTTTGAGAGGGATGAAACCCGATTCCCTATAAATAAGGTGATGACTTGTTCCCCTAATTACCCCTATTATAGTTCGTAGAGCATCCAAGTGCAGATTTTCTAGGGGTGTTGATTTGGTCCCCGTGCAACCATCCCATATAACATCGGCATAATTGAAAAGAGGGAGAATGAAGTATTTTTATAGAGTTTCCAATGCGTGTCTAGACAGTCTGTATTTTAGGCATCTTAGACAGTTTATCATGGGGCTGACTTTGTTTATAATACTCTCTATATGTGAATCCCATTGTCCTGTTTTTGAAAAGGTCAGCCCAAGATGTTTATGAGTGTCCGTCTCTTCTGTTTGCTGTCCTAGGAGGTAAAGTTGGGGACGAAGCGTAGGGTTTACTTTACTTGAAAAGTGCAATGATTCGGTCTTTAGTAGATTAAATAAGACCTGCCATGTATTAGATCACTGAGCAATTTTTCTCAGGTCATTATTCAAAACTTCTGCTGCTAAGTTTGCATTTTCGATTACTAGATAAAGTGTAGTATCATCAGCATAAAGTCTAATATTAGATATAATATCTTTAACAATGTCATTTATGCAAATATTAAACAGAAGAGGGCCTAAAACGCATCCTTGTGGCACGCCAGCTTTACTGATTTGATTTTTGGATTTCTCTCCATTTACGACTACATGCTGGGAGAAATTTGTTAGGTAGCTTTTAAACCACATGAGTAGGTTAACTGTTTGAGTGCTAGAAGCCACAATCAGGCCTTTCAGAAAAATGAGGGTATCAGTGTAAAAATAACATTTTCCTTACCCATGTTCCGTATTCAGTTAAACGTAAGTAATAGTTTGTTCATACAAATTTGTTCTATTTGTTGGCATTCTCCAATAATTTGTAATAGAACAATATTTGATGAACAAATTCAGACCACCAAAAATAATCTAGTTCTCAACCAGTTAAATAAATATGTTGTATACATATGAGAATCGTGTCGCATTTCGCGAAGAGAATAACAATACTGTATCAATGTATACGACATAACGCATCGCAAATGGGATGCGATGCCACTAAAATCACATGATAGTTTTGTACATTTTGAATTTTACCTCCGAAATAAAAAATGATGAACGCGGGCCGAAAAAAACGAATGCGCCGGTGCCTGAGAATCAAAATTTTATTTGTCGTTAGGCTTATGACTATACAGTTAAAACTAGAAGTCGTGTCATGAAATGCGCACAAATAACACGTCGACCTACGCGTTAATCTATGTGTTATGACCATAGTAAGGTTATCAAATTCTATACATATGGCCTGTGCACAAGCAATGTTTCAGCCAATGAACCTCCGGGTAACCCGGAGGTCCATTGGCAGAAACGTTGCCTGTGTTTGCTATGAGTAACCAGGAGACCCTGCGTGCTTTGGATGCCATTCGATATGGCCATTGCGCGCAATTAAGCCTAGATAAGCGCACAGTTCGTGACAGGACTTCTAGTTTTAACTGTAGGAAGAGCGAAAAACGATTTTAAACTAGTCGGCTGTGTAGTGGATCTCCGCTATTCAGACAACACACACTACTTTTAAATTCCCTTCACGGGGGCGCGGTGGCTCAGTTGGAAGAGGTGCAAGCTGCAAGCCGAGAGGTCCTCGGTTCGAATCCCACCTGCGGCAACCGCGTTGTGTCCTTGGGCAAGACACTTCACCCCGATTGCCTACATGGGGGCACGATGACGCTGTGTACTGAGGCGTACTTATTTATGGTAACAGTTGGAACTTTCCAGAAAGATTATTTTTTATTATATGGTTCCGCTGAAAATATATACACAGAATGACACACAGGTATGAATGGGTTAATCGATATAGCAGGAGTGCTAGTGTGGAAGGATAAAACGAGAGGCCGTATATCGATTAACCCATTCACACGCGTGTGACGTCCTGTGTTTATTACACGCCCTCACGTCTATAAAAGCAATTATAAGAAGGACACTCAGCAATTCATTTGACAGCTCGTCCCCTGAGTTCCAATGTGTTCTGAGTGTCAGTAGGCAGATTGGAACTCAGGGGACGAACTATCAACAAAAAGAACACATTTTATCGCCAACTAAATTTGCAAGAGGAACCCATGTTACCATTTTTAGCTATCATTAGCGATGCAAATTGTAATTGTTGTGCACGATTTGTAGAAAATTCCGGTGAAATGTCGCTTGTGTTTAAAAATAGTCCGTCAATGGTTTCCGTTCGGCACATGTGTGCGGAACGGATTTTCATTTTCCGCGCATGGTTTAGTATTGTTGTAGATGGCGATTTTATAGAACAAGCGTGTAATATACGGAAACAGCGAACACATAGACGTCGTATTTTTTCCTCTTTACCGAAACTATACATATCTTATTTTTTTTACTGCAGATACCACCGCGAGTCGAAATAAACTTGCCAAAATGCTATGGAAGTAAGAGATGTTTACTATTTCATGGTGAAAAGTTTCCGTTATTATTATTTTTGGTATTAAATTAATATCCACTAACGTTTCGGGAGCGTGATTCCTCATTAGTTAGAGCATTGGACTTTAAACCGAAAGGATGACTGTTCGATCCTGAACAACGGTAATTACGTTGATTCCTTGACAAGACGCTTAATTCCGATTATCGACGTGGTGACACGGTGGAGCTGTGTACTAAGGTGTACTGTGCGTCGATTCTACATTACCTTCAAATAGATGCTAGCTTGTGCAGAGTTAGGAAGTTGAAAAGTCTGACGGGGGCGCGGTGGCTTAGTTGGTAGAGGTGCAGGCTGCAAGCGGAGAGGTCCTCGGTTCGAATCCCACCTGCGGCAACCGCGTTGTGTCCTTGGGCAAGACACTTCACCCCGATTGCCTACATGGGGGCGCGATGACACTGTGTACTGAGGCGTACTTCACGTCGATGGTGCGCATGTCTTCAACCAATCTAACCCTGCCTGTGCTGCGGTGCAGAGTTCAGAGTTACGATATTGGAGAGCTGACAGCTGCTCGTCGCTGCTCGGTGGTTCTCTCCGGGTACACCGGCTTCCTCCACCCGTAAAACTGTCACGGTCACGATTAGCCATTGTACATAAGTATGTGACCTTAAACACCAATAAATAAATAAATAAATAAATATGAAAAGTCTGACAGTTGCTCACCACTGCTCGGTTGTTTTCACTGGGCACCCCTGCTTTCCCCAACCGTAGATCTATTCATCACGATGTGACCCTGGCTGTTAAAAGTCTTTAACCCTTTACCTAATGTGAAAAGCAGACGACACTTGCCAAAAAAAATCTTGAATAACTAATTTTTTTCATTTTTTGTCTCAAAAACATAGGTTATGACCCCTCATTGGAACGAGCTCGTCGAGCTCGTTCCAATGAGGGGTCATAACCTATGTTTTTGAGACAAAAAATGAAAAAAATAATGAAAATTAATTGGCGATTTTTTAGAATAGCTCTGGCCGGTTTGGGACGTTACGTTGGGTAAAGGGTTAAACAAACAAATGAATCGTTAACGTAATATTAACGTTTTTATTTAGGTTTCAGTAAAATGGCGAAGGAACTATTTTGTTTAGCGGATGACTAATTTCGTCGCTGAAATCTGTTCGGTGACTCTCCACTGATAGCTTTTCAATTGAAATGTTTGTCGCTTTTGACGCAATTACTTTACGTTAATCTGGGATTAAAACGCAAAGGTATATGGACTTTACCTCAGTTATCCTTTGTTGATTCATTTTGGGGATTTTTATTTTGTAGTTCGGTGGATTGGAGGCAATTATAACTGGAATTCTGGATGAATTTCCCAAACTGAGGAAGAGACGTGAAATTTTTGTGGCTTGTTTCATATGTTACTGCTACATTGGAGGGCTGATAACAACCACATACGTAAGTACTAGTACTTTACAATAATTGCGCGGCTAAATGAAGTTTAGCAACATAAATTACGCTGAAGCGTTGTATTTTGAAAAATATTTGGGAAATGCGATAATCCGGTCTTATTTCGAGCATGTATGTACAAACGACGTCGAAAAATATGTATTTTTGTATTTTTGATATTCCAGTTTAGAGAGGAAAGAAAGATGAGTTGGGTTGCGACCTCGAATAAAACTCTTACGATTGAAATACATGAGACCAATGATTTATAAATTTATATATTAACCCTTTACCTAACACGAAAAGCAAACAAAATTCTTGAATAACTGATTTTTCATTTTTTTCGTCAAAAACATAGGTTATGACCCCTCACTGGAACGAGCTCGTTGAGCTCGTTGCAAAGATTAGTCATAAGCTATGTTTTGAGATGAAAAATGACAAAAATAATTAAAACTAAATGGTGATGTTTTTTTGTGAATAGCGCTGGCCGGGTTTGGCTGTTAGTTTGGGTAAATGGTTAACATAGATCCCGGATGAGCCTTACAGGCCCACAATGGGATTAGATTGGGAACGAGACCGGACTCTTAACTCTTAATTAACCTGCTGAGTATTGGAGGTGCACTTGTCGTCAACCAATATTAACCCTGCTTGTGTGGAGCAAGTACGTTGGGGAGTCTGACAGTTGCTCGCAGCTTCAGGGTCGTTCTCTCCGGGTACTCCGGCTTCTTTCACCTGTAAAATTGTTCGACATGAGGTGACTCTAGCTGTCGAAAGTGGTGCTAAATCCCATTAAATAAATAAATAAATAAATAAATAAATAAATAAATAAATAAATAAATAAATAATCAAGATCTATAACTCATTGTATTTCATATGTTGTATTCTTTTGTCACGTATCTGTTTACCATTAAGTCCCCATACATCCACTGCCACTTTTATTTTCCTTTGAAAAAGATGACCTCCAAAATATCCTTCCTTAAAATCTCTGCTGGCAGTCTGTATTTATTTTAACAGTGTTTTTTACATCATGTTGGCTGTCTGTACAGGCTGCCACAATGATGTAGAAACACTCTTTGGTTATATCTGCAGCAGTGTACAAGTATCTATGGTAGCAATTACAGTGAAAATTAGTCTGAGGTCTTAATGGTTAATTGATGTTTCCTGCAAATAAATTTATTCATTCGATAATTTCAGGGTGGAATCTATGTTGTACAGCTCTTTGACGCACACGGTGCACCAATACCCTTGTTATTTGTCGTCACGCTAGAAGCATTTGCGATTTGTTATATATACGGTAAGTAACTTATCCATTAACATCTTATAAATGATGATTAGGTTTTCAAGTAGGAATATGTAAGCGTGACTCAAATATCGGATGCCACTGAAAGACCCCCCCCCCCTCCCCCCCCCATCAAACAAGAGGCGGACTGGTGCAGCCCTACATCTGTTGGTGTGTGAAATTTCGTGAAAATTATCAAAAGACGAAACGGATGTGATTGCATAGACTGCCTGTATATTGAAACTTTCTCTATGTGGACTGGCAGTCCACATAGAGGACATTTCGATATACCCGCAGTCTAGTGTGTCGTTGAAGAAAGAAAACAGCGTTCCTTCAATTTAAAAAAAAAATCAAAATGTTCTCCGACTGGGATGAACTATGCTCTTCCCGATGAGTCCTCCACCCCCGCAGTAGAACCATTTTTGCCGAATGATCGATGGAGATGAAGCAAAAATGCCATCGAAATGTCTTCTATGTGGACCGCCATTGATCGCTCAGATGCAAAGAAGCCGCGTTCGTTCAGTTCTAAAAATCACATTTTTCTCGGGATCCCCCCTCCCCCACGGTGCATTTCCCGGTAGCTTTTCTTGGACCAGTCCGCCCCTGCCATCAATCAATTAACAAACGGGTGAATATTACGGACATTTAGACTCTATTCAATCTACTTCTACCGTGTTTTGCTGTGCGTGCAAAATAGAGACGTGACCTCTGAACTCTGTACCACTGGATTGCTGGAACGTCAGCGAAAAGCGTCTCAACTTAATCTGTCCCCTAAGATGACATGTCAAGTCAATCAACGCAATAACTCCTCCCATCTTCCTGTATCATTTTCCAATATCAGCATCCCTTTTTGTCAGTAATAACTAAAATATGTTGTCCCTATATCCCGATAAATACTGTCTTTTGATTGGTCAGAATGCCTAGGACAAGTAGCCATGACAAAGGATGCACCCAACATCCAAGGTATATGAGAGCGTGCAACATCCAGGGTATACGGGCACGCGGAACATCGGGGGTATATGGTTTGAGTGAAAGCTTTTTGCTTTCGGTCACCTCGATATAAAAATCGAACCAAAAACCTGAAAATAGTCACAAATATCATCAGATTTTCGACAATTCGATCATATTTTACTGTTATAAATTAAATAGTCGAATAATTAAATCAAACAACATGAGAAAACTAAAATAAGAGCAAATCTGATACAAAATAGACGATATGTTTATGCGTTTCCAATGGGAAGGGGTGTAACTCACCCGTTGTCTTTTGTGTTTGTAAAAACAAAACAATTATTCACGAGTTTGGTCCAACTGATTGCGGAGCTTGAGAAACGGGTCCACAAATTTGTTTCCGCCATGTTTCTATTGTGTTTCAAACGGGACAATATACGTTATCTCCGCTAACATGTATTGTATATGGAGATTTAATACCTGGATGTCTGATTTAAACACCTCGCCTGCGGTTCGGTGTTTAAAACCGACATCCAGGTATTAAATCTCCACCATATACCACACATGTTGGCGGAGATAACTTATATAGTATATATTCAAAATCTCATCTGCATATTTATTTTTGGCAGACATTAAAGTATGGTCTTTAATCTTTTATTTAACTGGTTAAGGTCTAGGTTAATTTTGGTGGTCCGAATTTGTTATTCAAAATTTGTTTTCATACAAATGATTGGAGAGTGCCTACAGGCACTCTCCAATAATTTGTACTTAAACAAATTTATATAAACAAAATATTATTTATGTTTGACTGAAAATGAAACATGAGCACAAGGAAACTGTAGACTTTTGCTCTGGTACCCTCATTTTTTGAAAGCCCCGATAGTGGCTTCAAGCACTCAACCAGTTAACGAATCGGCCGTATCCATCCGCGTAATTTACAAATTGGGCAGTTGAATAACAAAATATTCTAAAACAATTCAACAAAACCATATCATGTTCCCTCTCTTTGGAACGTGTTTGACGAGCTCCAAATGAGGGAGTCACATGATGTAGTTTTGTTGAATTAAAAAAAAATTAAAAACAAATAATAAAAATAACAACTTTTGATTCGTGATAGTTTGGTAAAGGTTAGAACCTTCTGGAAAATGAAAACCTTCGAGAAAACATTTTTTGTTTTTATTGTGGATTGTATATTTATCATATAACTTCTCCGTTTTCTCGGCTTATTACTGTTTCATATTTCCAATAAATATTAATTAGTGCTGCTTAACACCTTCAATTGATTTAATTGGTCCATTTCAAAAGAACACCTTCTAATTGGTTATCACCGAAAAGATATGTGTCAGCTTAATGCGCGTGTAAATAGAACTATTTCAAAACATCAACAAAGTTACGATGCCTATTATATGCTGAATTGTGGAACTATATTTTGTCGCAGTTATGACCTATGACTGCGTGCGGTTGAAACGCATGACGTTCAAGGCGAAATTCCATTCTTTAACACCTATTTTCTATCTAAAAGATGTGTTTTTGGTAACTGTGGTGTCATATGATAAACAGAATATGAAGTTCGTATTTTGGTCATACTCTGTTTGTGAAACTCGTCCCATATTCTCTATTTATACCAATATCCACGCTTTATAAGATAGCGGCGGTTAAGATACTTTTCTGTATGTGTGACCATTGAGCGTTCCAATAATCCAATTGTATAGATTGGTGGGCCTGACAAAAGGTGGAAAGGGAACAGAGCCCGAAAGACAACACACTTTTTCACCACACGTCGTCAAGCCCTAGTTGGTGATTTGGATTTCATAAAATTATTTGTAACATCAATGATTAGAATTGTGTGCATTTCCAAATTTTTTTAAATAGAAGTCAATGTTCCAATAACACTAAAACCCTTGTCCTCTGATAGGACAAGAGCTCGCGTATTTTTTCTATGTTTACGGCTTCAGTGGCATATGTTACCGTCTGACATCACCACGCGAAATATCTGAAATGAAGCACACCCAATAGCATCACTCAACAGAGAGTAAATGCTCCAATGTTCAGCGTCTGCAGGAAGTGTCATCAGTCAACATCCAATGACAGAATCTCAACATCACCATAAACAAGAATTGAACATGCCATATCCGGATTGCAAATTAGTTTACATGTGAACTGGTATGGAGTGACCTCGACTTTATCTGATATATTCATTATTTGTCCAATGACATCGTAGGGGCATACGATATGTTTATTTACTAAACTCGTTAAAAGTTGTCTTGTTCATTTCACGGTGTATGTTTTGGGCTAGGGTCCTATTGGAACATATACGATACTGTGATGACTTGACGGTAACATGGTCTGAAGTTTGCGGCTCGGGCCGTATGTTCAACATCGACGCTCCGCATCTCGGTTGAACATAAACTCCCGAATCGCAAACTTCAGTGGCTCTACTGTTGGTTCTAGGCAAGTCTTGGTTGTGGCAAGCAAGACACTCCAACAAACAACTCCCAACATTCGCTGGTCATCTACTGGTCACGTTAGTTGGAGAGTTAATTGTCCTATTTATCGTGTTTATTGGGAAATGCCGTCGTCTCCAACTTATGTTAGATAAATGGTACTGTTTATATTTACAGGGGTGAACAGATTCTCAAATGATATCCAAGCAATGCTGGGGTTCAGACCGGGACTGTTCTGGCAGATTACGTGGAAATACGTCAGTCCCATATTTCTGTTTGTAAGTATTTGTTATGTTAATCATTCAGTCCCCATACAGCCACAAACAGCCTCTCTTATATTGCTCTGATAAAATTGTCCACTGTATGTTCTTCCTTGAGAACTCGACGGTAAGATGCATTTATCTTGACAGTGTCTTTACATCATTGTTGGCTGCCTGTACAGGCAGCCAACAATAATGTAGAAACACTGTTAAGTCGCCTGCAGCTGTGTATATGCAAAATTTATCAAAGAACTAAAACCACATGTCTTCGTTAAGAATTTTTTTTCTTAAAGTTTAGACTTCTCCATGAACCACAAACATTCTATTTTACTGAGCAGCAGCCGTAAATACGTGCGAATTTCTTTTTGTTTACATGAGGATCGGTGGGCGGACTTCCGCTGTCAGTTTTATCACCGAAACGAAATTGAAAAAGAAAGAGGACCTTTTTCATTTTAACAACACAATGACATACTATTTCGAGTTGTGGATGCTTTATTAACATGAGACAATGCATGTTTGTTAATTTTTGGTGTTTTATGGGGTAAACTCATTTAAAAACGTATTAAATAATTGCCACTTTCATTTCAGTCTTCGCGAGGCGACGTGCGATAAATTTAGACAAGTTCGCATTCAGGTCGACGTCACCAAAGGTCAACCTGGATGTAGTTCCACTGTAGGTGTAAATTTTAACTGCTAAAATCCCATTGCTGACGTGTTCACCGCGGTTGGTGTGTAAAGCTAAAATTTATGTAATAGGCTTTTCATGTGTAGTAGAATAGGTAATCATGGTATAGAATAAAATATCATATGATAATAGCATTAGATCACACGATAACAGGATTTAAAATTAAAAGATAACATCTGCTCAAATTCAACAACATATGAAGTTACTGAATATAAAACTTTCCTCCAATACGAGTAAAACGTCTAGACAAAATACAAATCTGTATTGAGGATAGTAACCGCAAGTGCAATCATTCAGTTCAGAAAGAGAATGTTTTCACCTCCACTCATCCAAAACTGATTTCACTGTCGAGGCCACCGTTTTTGATAACAGTATTTAAATGATAAAAAAATCGGCAACTGAACGACATAAATTAGACTGGTTCAGTTTTTGCCATTCTGTTATTTTATATAGGTCTGTCACTCGTTATACATGAGAAATAAAACAAAAAAACACACAGCTGAAACACTACTATAAACTTCAGCGATTATAGTACAAGTAGAACAATGAATTGTGATTGCGTCATACACAGCGCAAGAACGCAACACCATCACGTCATGATCTTCATTCATAAAAAAATCTATTCATAGACGCTAAATGATTGTCAAAATATATGGGAACAAGTCAAGAAAGGGAGGAATATTTGAAGATAAATTGGTTATTACCACCAAGTTGGTTTCCGAGATCGTGTATTGAAGTCTCGACCTCGCTTCTGAACCATATCGGACTAGTTGAAATATGCCCATAGACGAGGTCTCGACTTAAATGCGCCATCTTGGAAATTCACATGCTGGTAATAACCTTTATACGCCTAGCATCACAGTAACAAGAAATCTAAAACCATTGATGTTTTGTCATGCGTGAGGCTTCAGTATGCTGACAATTTAACACAACAGGAATTTGAGTATATATTGTCATTTTATTCACTGTGCAATACGGCTGTAGTACCACGTACATTACCAGTATCAGTAATTACCACCAAAACAATGTGTGTCATTTTTGTAGTGTGTGATGTCATCACCATCACCGGTAAATGTTGTCAATGACATTAACATAGTCCACAGCACAATTTTCGATTATCGGACGTAACTTCATCTACTTTTAGAGCAGGCCGTTAGATAAGTCTAATATTAGGCACAACGTCAAGAACGGATAAACTGTATTGTGGTCTGGTGGGGGAGAAGTGCGCCGGTGTAAAAGGAATGGAAGTCCGTAGGAACGTTAGTCCCTCTGGACTATTATTCCGCGGAATTATAGTCCTAGGTCTAACATTTCTAGGAATAGTAGTCCGGCGGACTACTATTCCTAGAAATGTTAGACCTAAGACTATAATTCCGCGGAATAATAGTCCAGAGGGACTAATTTTCCTACGGACTTCCATTCCTGTCACACCGGTATTCACGCATTCTTAGCGTCTGTTTCATATACTTTTCTGGGTTTTTTCCATAGAATCCAATAGTTAGCAATCTCTTTCTATAGACCTTCACAGTTATTATCGGGTATCCACCTTAAGCTAAAGTATGCTTGAGAGGGATTCTTGGATGTCTGGTGTCAAGTCAAAATCTTATTTAAATGTAAATTGAGCATGACGTTTAATAGGAAGCGCCACAAATGTGAATATATTAGATCTCAAGCTTCGAGTACATGTCCGTACAGGGTTGGCCAGTGAAAAGAAATCTGCGTCGATAGTGTCGTATACGACACCCCACCGCCGCCCCCTCGTATACGACACTGTCGGTGCAGATAACTTTCCACTGGAAAACTATGTTCTTTTTGATTTAGTCATATTAAATTAAATTGATTCAGTTACGACCGAGTAAAAGCAGAACATCTTCTCGGTTATTTAGTATTACTCGGAGATTCTCGTCAATCCCGTATCTACCCTGATACCCTGACATTTCGACACGTACAATTACTGTTTCTAAAAACGCCACGCTGATGAGTTTCATAACCCCCAAATTCCACCTTGCAACCTGTATGAAGTACAACATACGTTTTAGTAAAGAGCTCACTCTTATGAAATCGTATTGCTCAAACACCTATTCATCGATTCCATTTGCTCTTTCTCTTATATTTCTCAGTCGTATCAGTGACACTGTTCTACCTTAACTGGATGATAAACTGTTGTATGACACACTGAAGGAATCGGCTTAGACAGTCACCCTCAACAGTGTCGTATTATCACATAACAGCACTCTATCAATAACGGCAAATAATATATTAGTTACACAGATTGTTAGTTGCCCTCAGGGACGTAGCTAGAGGATCTTGGTTCAGGGGTATCCGGCTCTGATTTCGGCTCTGAATTTCCTACTGTAACCCAAAGCTTATCCACCCCTCCTACTTTGAATGAGATTTTGTCAACTGCTATCTGTGAATTTCCAACTTCTGAAGAAATCCGCCTGCATACGCACCCCTTGGGTTCAAAATACATGACCTTTAGATTTTAGGGTTGGATACCGTCTCTTGAGTGTAACAAGGCGTTATATTTGTTATATTCAAGGGGTGACATATTGACTTCATGTAGAAAATTACATGAAAAATGGATAAAAATCACTAAAGATAAAATGTCACGAACTCCACGACCCTGTAGCATGAAAACTTCAATTGTTAGTGGGTTGAGGCTTAATTTTTTTAATTATTGAAAATTTTGGCCTGGATGGGGGTGCGACACCCCCTAACCACCTATCGCCACGTCCCTGGTGGTCTGATATGGTATATACGTTGTCAGCAATTTACTGGCATCGTGTATTACCATATTATGTCCCCAACAAACTGTATAACGGTCAACTTTTACCCCAGTACTTTCTCCATA
This sequence comes from Pictodentalium vernedei, assembly GCA_031216915.1. Lineage (NCBI taxonomy): Eukaryota > Metazoa > Mollusca > Scaphopoda > Dentaliida > Dentaliidae > Pictodentalium > Pictodentalium vernedei. The sequence goes on from CM062294.1 coordinate 98,256,854, forward strand.
TACCAAATGGCAATGGATTTAATAAATGCTAGAATTCTTTATTTGTTTAACCTGAAATGTTTAGTTGATGAGACACCATGTTGATAGATAACTAAAAAAGGTGGAGGTCATTCTAACTGCAAGCAATGTATAGATTTACACTGGGTGGGTTTGGTCTGTACATTTGCTTCCACGTTATATTTTGAATCCAGTAAAATTCTCAAACTACAAGCTGCATCGCTTATGCTGTCAGTTCCGTCCTGAGTGTTACAGAAAAGACATTATCTCTACACCTTCATGGGTCTCTTAATGCAATTTGTCTGTTCATATATTGTTATCTTGCCGTTTTATTCCTATATTGATTCGAAAATGTTCCCACTCATTTACTTTCAGATTTTGTTCATTTTGTCATTGGTATACTACCGAGGTGCAGAGTATGGCAATTACACTTATCCTAAATGGTCTCTCATCTTGGGTTGGATGATGACGTTCTCGTCCATAGCAACTGTGCCTGCTTACATAGTCTACAAGTTTATTTTTACCAAGGGCAGCTTTAAAGAGGTGAGATTATTTTTCATTAACAGTGAAAAACACTTCCTTGCTCGTCATGTTAATAGTTGGCGGGGACTAGGTGGGGTTAGGGGTGTGACATCTACTGCCAATCATTTTTCTATTTTTCAAGTCGGGACCAGTGTTCACCCTTACCCTTAACACGTTCACCTCGGTGTGCATAAATCTTTTGGTGAAGAAAAAAATGGTAGTGAACGAGCAGAAGATATAAAGAGCAAAGAATTGGAAGCGAGGCTCGGTAATAATTTAATCCAACAGCTCGACGGAGCTATTGGATTAAATTATTACTGAACTTCCCAACAAATCAGGATGGTTTCGCCCATTTCGTCGTTGACAGTACTGACTGAAATGATACCTTCCATGGTGCCAGTGTCAAAAGGGTAAACTTTCTGATGCCAAATGTTTAGCCATTCTGGATAGTTTAGTGCCTGGCAAAGTGGTTTGGTGCCAAAAGGAGCGTTTCTTCGCTCTCTAGTCCAAATAAATTGACCGGGTTTTGAAAAATAAACTGACAATTATTCCAAGAGCGAATGATAATTACTCACGGGCGAAATCTGATAGAACACGAAAGTTGTGACGACCTGTTCAGAAGGCGAAAAGGGTGGTCACCTGAGTTATATCTATACCACTGAATCATTTTATGATTAGGCTGAATGATGATTTTATGTACACATGTTGTTGCACTTAGTTAATAACGGACTAAATTACTAATTACTATTAATCCACAGGGCTTAGCGGAGCCAGACTTAACAAAAGGCAGCATTAAATTAGTTAAATTCTTCAAACCGTCGCGAGTCACTCGCGGCGGTATGAAGTATCTGTCTAATTAAAAACTGTCCTTTGTAATATTGATTACCGACGGTGTTTTATGGAAAAAACCCATTATATCCAAATGGAATGAAATACTGCTTTTTGATTGGCTGAGAGGTGTCTTGTAACTTTTATTCCACAGTATCTTTTAATGTTTACACCGTGGTTAACTACGGTGGAAAACAGGAATACACAATAAGTGATAAAAAGGCTAACGAAAGTCCTTTTTATTTATACTATTATAAATATGTATCTGCTAGCTCATTTATATGTTTGAAAAAATGAAAATATAGTTACTTTCGTATTTTGAAGTAAATTATAACACAAAATTTTAATAAAAATTCATATGTATCATGTAGGGATTATTTATTTATGGTACTATTGTTTTTGGAAGGGGTGTGATGCGTTTTTGTTTTGTTATCTGCTTAATTAAAAATGGCTCAAATTAATTTTAAGAAATGCTTTGTAAGTCATACCGAAACTCAAATTTTAGAAAAGAGAACAAAAGTAATACCAGTAAATAGAGCTAAGTCCAACAAAAAGTGTTCCAGTTCACTGAGAACATATTTGTTGGAAAAGGGGAAAAATATTGATTTTGAAAGTTATATTAGTTGTTGGGCTAACAGAATGAACGGATTTGGAAATTATCCGCCTCAGGGTGTATGAGTTCCCAGACCAGTGTAAATACCCATACACTCCGGAAGACATAAGGGTAACCACTATTATTTCCAAATGAAACAAAATACTGCGTTTCGATTGGCTGAGAGGTACGGTGTAACTTGCAATCCACAGTAGCTTTTTTTTACACCGTGGTTGACAACGGTGTAAAAATAAGAATACACAATAGCAGGCTATATGGCTAAAAAAGTACCAATTTTTAATTATTAATTCATACCTTCTGCTTGGTTATGTTAGAACAAAAATAAAAATACAGGACATTTAATATTTATGTGTAATAAAATATTACAGATAGGAATGTCATTGGAACTGGCTCATTGAGCCAGTTCCAATGATATCCATATTTGTCTGGCGTTATTAAGAAACTTACAAAGTACAAATTTTCTGTCAGTTTTTTACCACAATTTGGGTTAAAGTATTAAGTACACCAAAATTCTTGGAAATAAATCCGTTATCTTTGTATTTCCCAGGGTGTATGGGAGTTTATACCGTACTGGGAACTCATACACCTTTCGGCTTCACCTCAGGGTATATGAGTCCCAAACCGGTGTAAATTCCCATACACCCTGGAAAACACAAGGATAACTAATAATATCCCATAACCACTCAGCGACTTAACGTTGAAAATTTTCCAAACACTCTTTCTAACACCTTATCGACTAAATCACCGGATTTCAGCGTGGTTTTTTTTTTTTGTTACTCTTTACTGCTCTAGTGGCTTTCCTTCTTAAGTAAAAGCATATTTTTTGGTGGCAAAATTTGAGCCAACGAAGATTTTTTGGTCCAAATGCAAATCAAAAAGTTTAGCATAATTTGACAAATTGACACCTGGTTGCGTGAATACAGGTCAGCGCGTTGGCGTCTGAAGAGGAGTCTTAGATATTGGTTAGACCTAGATAGCGGGCCTGAAAACAGCCCGCAAACGACCATTTAGGTTACATCAGTTGTAAAATACACGAATGAACTACAGATTATGACAAATTATTACAACATAACTTTATTAAGTTACTAAGTTTTACCAGAAAGACTTGACAATATTTTGGAACTATCTCGACTCAAAGGTTAAGTATTGCATCCACATGTGAATAGAATGGTATGCCGTTTCCATCTGAAATGAATTTCCGCAAAGATAAGTAGCAACAACTAAAACATAACGCTGTTGTGATGAGTGATTCATTGGCTTAAAACAACATCAGTGTCAAAAGAGTTTCAGTTTCAGTTGAGCCGAAAATACACAGAACGACACGCACGTGTGGATGAGTTAATCGATATGGCACGAGTGACGGAAGGATAAACCGAGAGGCCACAGTCCTAGTGGTTTGATCCTTCTGCGATGGCACAACTGCCGTTTCAATTAACGTATTCACACGCGCGTGTCGTTCTGTGTTTATTACACGCCTTCACGTCTATAAAAAATACAGTTACTAGAAGGACACTCAGCGTCATCGTCTAAAAATAGTCTGTCAACGATTTCGGTTCGGTACAAGTGTGCGGAACGGATTTTCATTTTCCGCATGGTTTAGTGTTGCTGTAGATGGGAAATTCATAGAAAAGGCGTGTGATAAACGATTGGCGACCGAGTGTTCTTGGCATTGTTATGCTTATTACATCAGTTACTTTGTTGACTTAATTGGTTTTACCATAAACAGTGGTAGATGAAGTACTTGATTACTTTTTTGTCAAGTTCATGTTCGAAAATTTCCTTTCCCGAGTTCGCACGTGCGTTGTGTGTTGCTACCCTCAATACAGAGTTTTTACTCGCTTTGCAGTAATGCTTTGCAGTGGATGTATGCAAAATAATAGTTCGGATGTGTTCAGGGACCAGTTCCAAGATAAATTCGAATAAATTGTTAGCTATTGGCCCATTGGTAGAGGTCGCGGAATTTCTTTTAAAGTGAACAGAAGTGCGAATAACACAGTCGTTCGCACAGTTTTTTCTACCAAGCTCTGGAGCCACCAGTGTAATTATGTGAGAAATTCGACTCTCTTTTGTTTACCCTCTTTTCGCGGAGTTTACGCACAAACTAGCGCTGATGTAAGGTAATATCCCTTTGCTAACAAAACTGATATTCTGTCGGCTCCAGTTATAGACATTTCGGTCGAACAGTATTTAACTTTCCTTGAAAACATCAAGATATTAACACTGTTAGTGTGACTACGTAGTGTAAAATAGCTGTGGTTAATCTTCTTTCATGATTATTTAGTTTAAAACCAAGACTAATAGTATTACATATAGAATATGCCCATAGTAGCTTGGTGTACAAAATGTTCACCACAAGTGGTGAAGTGGTGTTAACCGCGAGCGTTTGGCGCGCTGTTAACACCACTCCACCACGAGTGGTGAACATTTGCTACACCAAGCTACTTTAGGTATATTTTATTTATACCATGATCGTCTGATTAATAAGAGTTTAAATGTTGAATAAATCAATATTCACACATGCGATTCTGTGTGAGTTTACACGGTGGAAGGTACCTCCGCTGGCAATGTTATAGCTGAAACGAAATAGAAAGCGAAACGCGCGAATTACTGGGCCTTTTTTTCATTTTAATAACATTATAACATACTATTTCGAGTTATGGATGTTTTATTAACATGAGGCAACGTATGTTTGTTAATTTTGGTATCTTATGAGGAAAACTTATTTAAAAATGTAATAAATAATTGCCGGTTCCATTTCACTCTTCACGAGTGATAAATTTAGACAAGTTTGCATTCAAGGCGAGGTCACCAAAGGTCAAATGGATGTAGTTCCACTATAGGTGTAAATTTTAAGTATTGAAATCCCATTGCGGGCGTGTTCACCACGGTTGGTGTGTAAAGCTAACATTTATGTCACAGGCTTTTTTTAGCTCATCTTAACAAAGTCAAGCTGAGCTAATCTCATCGCTTCCCGTCCGTCGTCCGTCGTCCGTCGTCCGTCGTCTGTCGTCCGTCGTCCGTCGTCCGTCGTCCGTCAACACCGTGTTTTGGTCTTCTCCTCCAAAGCCACTGGGCCAATTCAAGTGAAAGTTTGTGTGAATGATGGTCCCAAAGGGGCATTTCATTTTTGTTCAACTCAGCATGCCCAGCCCCATAGGGAGGGAGTGGGGGAAAATGCTCCAAAATATTTTTAAAATCTTCTTCTCAAGAACCAGTGTGTACAATGACTTGATATTTGCTATGGAGCTTCCATATGAGGTGTAGAATCAAGTTTGTTCAAACGAAGTTCGTGAAGTAATATTTGGCTTTGTAATAGGACGGGTAAGATTTTTGGCCCCGCCCAAAATTTCTATTTTCTGAACCGATGGTCCGGTATGAACCAAATTTGGTTTGTGGTAGTATTGGGTCATAAGTACTTGACCCATGCAAAAAAAAAATTCCCGCATCCCCATGGGAACCCTGGGAGCTAAAAATAGAAATATTTTCAAACGCCCATATTTCCCAAACCCCACGGGACAGAGAGCTTTTATTTGGTATGAAGTATCCTTATGACCAGTAGAATTGAATGGTAAAAAAAATTGCCATCGGTTATGTTAGGGTGTTCTGTAATGGACATCGAAAAAATGCTGAGTCAGCATATTTGCAAAAATTTTAAAAAATCTTTTCTCCAGAACCAATCATCAGAATCTTTTGATATTTGGTATACAGCATTCATAGGGGGGTCAGATAAAAGTTTGTTGAAATAAAGCTCATTGGTTCATATTTGGGCTCTCTACAGGAGCCCGAAGTTTTAACATAGGGTAATATGGGGAATATTCTTTAAAAATCTTCTTCTTAAGAACCACCAGTCAGAATCTTTTAATATTTGGTATACATCATTGTTATGAGGGTCAGATTCTAGATTGTTCAAACCAAGTCCCTAGGTTAATATTTGGGCTTCCTACAGAAGCCCAAATTTTATCTTTGTTCAATATGGAGGGTAATTTAAAAAAATCTTCTTCTTCAGATCCATCAGTCAGAATGCTTTGATATTTGGTATGCAACATCTCTATGGGGGGCAGATTCAAGTTTGTTCAAATCAGATCCCTAGATGTATATTTGGGCTCACTATGGTAGCCCAAATTTTTACTTAGTACAATATGAGAAATTTTCTTTAAAAATCTTCTTCTTCAGATCCACCAGTCGGAATGCTTTTATATTTGGTATACAACATCTCTAGGGGGGGGGGGGGGGGGGTCAGATTCCAGGTTGTTCAATTCGAGTGCCTAGGTTAATATTTGGGCTCCATATGGGAACATGAAATTTAACTTAGTACAATATGAGGGAATTTCTTCAAAAATCTTCTTCTTCAGATTCACTTGTCAGAATGCTTTCACATTTGGTATACAACATCTCTGGGGGGGGGGGGGGGGGGTCAGATTCAAGTTTGTTCAAATCGGATCCATAGGTCAATATTTGGGCTCGCTATGGTAGCCCAAATTTGAACTTAGTGCAATTCGAAGAAATTTCTTTACAATTTCTCTTCTTCAGATCCAACGGTCAGAATGCTTTCATATTCGGTACACAACATCTCTAGGGAAGTCAGATTTAACTGTGTTCAAATCAAGAGCCTGGGTTAATATTTGGACTCTCTATGGGAGCCGGAATTGGCCATTTTGCTGAAGAATTAAAAATTTTGTATTCAGTACCCTCTAGAGGTACTAAGATTAATCCACATAGGGTGTATCAAGGGGCTTCATAGGGGAGCTCTACATTTTACTTACGATCAACTGAAGAAAAGGCATGATGCCTAGATTATTTTTGTCACTCCTGAGGGACTCAAGGATTGACAGTGTAGCCTATGGAGATGGCTTGCTTAATGTAGACTCATTCTTGGACTCTGTTTAAATTGTGTTCTGTACAAGATGAGCGCTTCAGGCCCCGTGGGGCCTCTTGTATATATAGTAGAATAGGTAATCATGGTATAAAATGCCATTCAATTCAATTCAGTTCTTATAGAATACGCCCAAACCAAAATCAGGTATTACAGGTTCAAAAAACGTTTGTACAATCAGCACATATGGAATGGTAACTCGACTGTGAATTACCGCATATTATGTAAAAGATATTTCTCGTTATCTATTGACTAAAGTGAATTTTTTGATTTGATTGATTGATAGATACGTGGTATGAGACCATATTCATAGAAACCCACGATACGTCCGCCCAGCCACTGACAAATTTCCCATACCCAGTGGAAGCCTCGACCCGAAATCTACAAATTGTACATACCCCGTAGAAGACGCGTTATTCCAGTTTTACAGTGTACATGTATTATATTTTAATTTTTTATCTCCAAAATATAGCTCATGACCCCTTATTGGAATGAGCTTGTCGAGTACCCTCCAATGTGGGGTTCATAAGCTATGTTTTTGAGACAAAAAAAGAGAAGAAATTCAATAATTTTTTTTTATACTAGTCATATCGGCATATTTTCACAAAAACTCTTTTGCACAAAAATTCCACAGAAACCTGTATGGCTTAACAATGGAAGATAAAAGATCTCATGCTGTGTGTGTTCACACATGAAATAGATTGTACTTCTAAAACGGAAAGTCAATAGATAAATTCGTTACCCCGTGTTTGATCACGTGGTACGGGTTTTTACCTACCCGAAGCCAGCCGTATCCCATTCGGCCTTCGGCCGAATGGGATCCAGCTGGCTTCGGGTAGGTAAGAACCCGTACCACGTGATCAGACACGGGGTAACTAATAATATCCATCGACTCAGAAATATCCCTCAGTAGCTTCCTAAATGAAGTCACGCTTCAACGGATGACGTCGCCTTGAACGTCACCTTGAAGGAACGATCAGCAGATCTTTCTTATTGTTTTGAGACTGTTCGCTGTCGAATTGGGATGAATGTGTCGCAGCAAAATGTCACGAAGCACATAATAAAAAGAAAAGGAAGATCTGCGCTATTCTAGCGAACACCAGGAACTATCTCACTCGTGTGGACCCGAATGCATTATCATTAAAGGTTCGGTCACATCAATGGGATGGAATATTTCGGTCGAACGGAAAAGCGAACCATAGGTTCGCTTTTTCAACCAACTGAAATATCCGAGACCATTGAACCTAAAGATATGAGGTACTATGTAAGGGCTAAACTGGTTCCAGACTGAAAGAGCGTTGAATTCTTAAAGATTTTAACTGGTGGCCTAAGAGCTTGGATTTCTACAGATCTGCTGCTGAATCCTCGTCAAACATTTTTCATTCATCTTTCATCGCTCTCCATTGGAATCCCGTGAAATTGAGCAGTGCTTGTTTACTGTGGGAAATAAATTTTGCTTTACTGGTAAAATAGGACCCGGAACCAACACCTGGGGTGGAAGTCCTCTGAAGTGGGCAGCATAGGTTTAAACGATCGGCTAAACTTGACTTCATCCGTATGTTTCGGTCTTGAGATAGCCAAAGATGCTGAAAGTGAACTTAAACACAAATAAATAAATAAATAAATAAATAAATAAATAAATAAATAAATAAATAAATAAATCGTCCATCGTGTTTTTGTTTATTAGTCGTTATCAATTGTCATATGGCAGATGCCGTGTTTTTTCCATCTCTTCATTTTTGAATTTTTCTTTACAGAGAATTCATGCAATGGTAACGCCGGAAGAGGTTCCGACGCAAGGAAAGGAATCTATGCCTGTATATTTATAATAATTTGCCAAAGACGTTTCAGTGTATTGTATGCAGAGGCGAGAAGCCGCCTCGTTGAGTAAAACTCTTTACAGTGGCCGCTTGCTTTCCTGAAATGATGGTTTTTGTTGCGACGACAATATGGACAAACATTTGTCCTGTAATTATGACAAACGCATCTTGTATAAAATGTGTGATATGGACAAACTATCGAGGTACTGTCAAACGACTGTTTAGTCGAAAAAGTGGCCATTTTAACAACAATACGTATTCCATTCGTTCATCTGCCAGACTGATAATGGTGCCGACCAATAAACAAAGTGCTTCTGAAGTGAAAATATTCTGAGGGATCCTGGATCAGATGTGGTAAAAAAAATTTTGATACTTTAGAACAATTTCCAGGGAACATTTTTCAAACAGAAAAGAGCATAAAGCAACTGCACTATGTGTCGTCAAACGCCCTTCCATTTTTTTTATTCAGCAGTAACAGATAAATTCGACTACAGTTTCTATTAAACATACACACCTACACTCTAAAATGACTTGGGTTGAAAATCAACCCAAATGAACTGGGTTGAGTGAATATGAACCAAGACGGATTTAAAAATAGAAAATACACTCTAAAATCAGTTGGGTTGAACATCAACCCAAATGAACTGGGTTGAGTGAATATGAACCCAATTTTCTATTTTTAAATCCGTCTTCTAAAACATGGCTAACAATCCCTTAGAAAAACGGAGTATATGATATGGACTGCGGATCTCAATTTTCTGTTCGAATCAAATTTTCACTTGGAGATCGAATCGGATCGAATTCGGACTCCAGAATCACACAACTTTGAAGCCGACGAAATGTAACCGAAATAACAATATGCATATGCTGTTAACTTAGCTCGTGAGACCGAATATGAACTGCAGGGCCTGGCACGCAAATATTAGTCGCAAAAAAACATACCATGGCATCACGCCCTGAGATTACCACCACACCAAAATTTTAGCTTTGAAAAAAACACCTATAAATCACGAACGTCGACAAGCAAAACCTTTGTGCAGAGTTTTTAAATGTCGAAATGGATGGGTGAAGAGAGTTTTGCGTTTTCACAAACTATCTACGCATGCTCAGTTTGTTTTTCAGCGATTCGTAATTTGTTGCGTGTATCTACCTGTGTCGCATATTATAGTATGCGCTAGTAAGACAGATGATCAAATCTTACGCGTGGGACACATGCCGTCGCTGACGTCTGGGTTGTTTATGCACAGCAGTTATGACTTGGCAACAGTTTCAAATGTCGAACGTTACTTTTAGTCGTCTATCCCACCTGTGCACCCATCACTCTGTAGCCTGGATACGATATGCCATCGTGTGGTGCATTTCACCTTGTTTGCAAACCTGCATACCAGGTTAAATATCAACCCAAATCAACTGGGCTGAGTGAAATTGAACCAATTGGGTTCGTATTCACTCAACCCAGTTGACTGATTTTTAACACTTACGCTGCCGAAAATTACTATTGTCACCTATTTTATGATGATTATCTGTACGTTCTGGTATGCTCAGACATAACCTACCATCTGATTAATTGCTGGAAAGGGCTCGGAGAACCTTTCCAGCAATCAATCAGATGATAGAGTTTCAAGTATGTCAAACATCTTATTAAACTTCCTCGCATACAGTCGAACATAGAGGTTCCCGTTATATGGCTAAAGTGGAAGTGGCAGTAAAAGGGGTTAACCCAACTAATTATTGAGTGTGGTTATTCACCCACCCCGGTATTCGAAAATCTCCATTTCGAGGTATCAAGCCGGATCTTCGTGGCGATATCTAAGTGAAATGTGAATGTTGTAATGGGCAATCATATTCTGAATCCTTGAGGGCGCAGGCGTCGAAATTGTTCATAAGAACTATGATTGTAGTTGGTTGAAGCGTTCCGTTAATACCACTTTGCTTCTTTGAATCTTCAAAAAAACCCAAATTGTCTATGGTAGTAAGATCGCACTTATCCCGTAATTTGTCTGAATCAATGTGTTATTTATAAACTGGTGTCGGTTCTTCTTGCAAGTGGCATGGATGATTGAAATAGTACCAAATTTGCGATCAGTGGAAGCAGGACCACATTTGCAGTAAGGTGGGGGTGTGTGCGTATTATATGGCAGTTTGGTCTGTTTTATTGGAGTGTGTTATGAGAAAAGGTTGGACTAAAAGCACGGTGTTCAATGAGATCTTACCAAGCATTAAAGGGATCAAATTATGTTTACGGAATATCCGTTAGGGTGGTCAATTGGTCCAGTGTGCGACAAAGGCATGTGTCATGTTTGTGGTACGAATACCGTCACCGCTAGTAAAGCCAGTGCTTCATTAAATGTGCGTGTTATACTTTGATTGATAAATATTACGGTTACGTACCACCTGCCCTCGCTGATTAATTCCGATGTTTTCGTTTCCTCTTAAACCCCACCCACAGCACCAAAAAAGGCGATAACACACATCAAAAGTTAGGTTCATTTGCAACGTTTAGGTAAGGTCTGGTCTGATCATTTTGGGCAGACAATTACAATTCATAAAATCAGTTTTAAATGCCACCAAACGTCAAGCAGTTTTGTTTCTTCAATGTAACAAATGTAGCGGTGACATTGTTTCCAGGTTAGGACATGGTAGACGTAGAAAGATCGAATGCAGGACGTCAGCCCATTAGACGTTTTGGCCCGAATGATTCGGTCTGGTTCGTGTTGTGCAAAGTTCTGAACTGTCTAAAATTCAAGATCGTCATAATAAAAAAAAACTATAAATGCCACCAAAATTAAACTATACAATACACAAGTAAAACAAAATCTAAATCTCAGTAAATAAATAAAAAGCTCTAATTTCAAAATATATGAAAATATCATAAACTAAACTGTGGGCCGAAAATTTCGTCTTAATCAGAATTTTGGGCCGCACCGTCCTTGTCCGAAACGACCGGGCCAAATCGGTGTACACATCTATACAGTGAGATACAAACGTTTAAATACGGTAAAAGACTGGCAATCAGCTATCGATATTACTACCGCAAAATATTATGGTAAAAACCGTTGTTTTTTATACTGACGACAGTTTTGTTACATCTGAAGCAGAACCTACGATATGATGTTTAGGTTAGCTCAATAAGGCCAGAAAGTTGTTCAGCAGTCACAAAGAAAGTTCAGACCAATTAATTCCTTGAACTGAAGTCATATGACTATAGGTTAGTACTTAGTCTACCTTAAACCTTTGGACACTGATCATATATTCCATGCCAGTTTAGAGCCATCAACTGGTAGAGTCTACATTCGTTACCTGGGAAAGACCAATTAATATTTTCAACGTGCAGCCCTAAGGCTGGTCTACATGTACCACACAAATTCACTGAGCAACTATTCACTTTATGAATTCAGGTTATATCAAGATCCTGGGCTGGAAAAGCGGCCTTTCAGGTTCAAGGGGTAAAGAATGAACTCTTCCAAGATCATATCAGTTATAATTTTTCTGCAAGGACAATGCTATTTTGTAGAAGTAAGAAATTTCTCTCCTGTTCTCCCTGGAAAAAAGCCACTCCCACTGAATACGGGCACTCCTTTGTTACTATCTTTCAGTCTCTGTGCAAAGTAACGACCATATCCGGGTAGCGGTGTTCATAAATTTCGCCATTGGAGTTTTAATATTTTCTTCCTTTGTCTCCAAAACATACCTTATGACCTCTCATTGGAACGAGCTCGATGAGATCGTTCCAATGGATGGCCATAAGCTATCTTCTGGGGGCAAAAAAGCGAAACATGTTGTGATTGAAGAATTTTTTCCAAGTGTCGTCTGCTTTTCTTGTTGGGTGAAAGGCCAATCAGTAACAGTTGTTAGAGTAAAATGGACGGAGATAGGATCGGTGGATGGTTTCAGGTATTTTTAATGGTACTTTTTCTCAGTGTATTTGGGGTAAATCGAAACATGATGCTCCTTATTTCAGCACCTCGAATATAAACTGTGATTATTATCAGTATCTAGACATGGATTTTGTACTGGCTTAGACTCCAACTGGAGCAAACCAAAGATTGCACATTATGTAGATAAATGTAGATGCAATTGTTTTTTTTCAGTTAATGATACAACACAAAATGGGATTAGATTAATGTTATTTGTAAGTGGGGTTTATATATGTATTTGTTTTTAGATATTTGTAAATTACTGAATTCGCAATTCATTGTTAATATATATTCATGTGTATGTTGTATTATAGAAGACATGTTGAGCTATGTAGAATTCCGTATTTGTTGTAATTGTTTATATTGGAAAGAACTGTTAAAAAAACTTTCGTCACTTCAGTGTCGACTATACAAAACTACAAATCTTAGCATTCAGAGCTTGGTGACTTTTTTTTTATTTAATCTTATTTGTTTTACAAGGATTGGCGAACAAGTTATTCAACTTATATTAACGCGTCTCCTTGGCCCAATGGCGTAGGTGTGTGGGATGACCTTCATAGCGGCAACTTCGTGGCCTAGCTCTTCTCGAATACTAGGAAGGGATCTTTTGCCTGCACGGAGTGTGTCTCTCTCCGCACAGAGGACAGCCATTTTACGTCCCCATCCGATAGGACGGTACGCTGTGACAGCATCAACCCCACAATTGATGCTGACAGAGAGTGTTCGGACACTTCCGAGAACTTTCCCCAGGATCTCTGGCATGAGAGACCAGTGCACTTATCCACTCGGCCACCACTCTCCGGACGCCCCCTAGGTGACTTTTCTTTGAATGCCATTCATGTCATGCATGCTTAATCTGAAAAGTATTTAGGCCTTTACCCAACGAATCGCCCGCATCCGCCCGCGTAATATGCAAATTGAGCAGTTGAATAAATTAAATTTTTCAAAATATTCCAACAAAACCATATCATGTGACCCCTCATTGGAACGAGCTCATTGAGCTCGTTCCAATGAGGGGTCACATGATATAGTTTTGTTGAATTTTTTTGAAAAATTTAAAACAATAATATTTAAAATAATAAATTTCGACATCGTCTGCGTTGGGTAAAGGGTTAGGCTACTTCAGAATAAGTGTTCTGTACCAGAGGTTGTGGAAATGCGATTGCGGGGAGTTGGGCGTCCGACTGCCACTCCTATTTCTGAAAATATTAACAAATTTAGTTGTATTTGGGCCATGAATTTATCTACGGATTGTTCGTGGTTTGATGCCTCCACTACCCCCCCCCCCCCCCCCCCACACACACATCACACCGCCTCCCCACCACATCCCCACTCCGCAGAGATTCTTTATGCATCTTTGTGTACCAAACCGGAAATAAAATCGTGCTGGCACATACCTCACTCGTCGTGATGGAAGTTTAAGTTGTATAAAGGTATTCGTCCCAAGTAATAATGGAATTTGGGGCAGTGATTGTTTGATGTGGTAAACAAGTTCTGCCGTGCTGGTAAAATAGGACCCGGAACCAATGCCTGGGGTAGAAGACCTCTGAAGTATTATAGGTATAAACGATTGGCTAAACTTGACTTCATCCTTGTACCATGAGATAGCCAAAGATGCTGGAAGTGACCTCAAACACCAATAAATAAATTCCAGAACGGAATCAAAGTGTAAGCAGCTTGAATACTTCTTCGATCACCAGGTCGCCTATCAAGAGACATGGCAGAAGAAGAGTTCAAGAGAAGACCTTACGCACCATTTTGAGAACATATCGAAGATTCCAAAGTTTCCAAATCATCACAAATGGAATCGAATCACCGGAAAGATTTCGAATCGAATCGAATTTCGAAGGTTCGTAGGGCCCTAATCGCGATACGATCGAAATGCGACCACGTTTGTAATCAAAGTACTGTACTTTAACACTTTGAACCCAGATGGCATCTTCCGTGTCGGTTCAATTTTAGCAAGAGGAAGAGTCCATATTCATTATTTAGTGGTAGATCAATAAATATTTTCAACGCGCAGCCTTGAGGCTGCACGTTAAAAATATTGATTGGTCTACCCACGCATGCACTTAGCACCCATCTAACTTAATGAAATTATGACGTATGATGTTCCTGGACCGGAAAAGCTCTCTCTCAGGCTCCAAGGATGAATACATAAGTTCCCCCTACCACTACCACTCACCAATGGCGAGGATTCCTTCTAGCACTCACTGATGGCGATTGTTATTTTGTATATATTTCTGTAAAAATAACCCATTTTGTAGTAATTACGTTTTTTGTATCTTTGTATGTATACTAAAGCTAAATGTGTAATCAGCATATTGTAATAAACATGATACTTGTCACGTTATATCTTAATGTAGTATATTATCACCATTTGGTTACTAGTTTGGTAAGTTATCAATGCAGCTTTGCTTTACACAAGCAAATATACCCGGCATTTCTCCTGCTGAAAGGGTGAAAAACGTTATATAACGCCAGAAGTGGCGTTCCTAGGTACAAGGCCACATATGGGGCTCACGAAATCAATTCTATTCGATTCTGATGTAGATTTTGCCCATACGAACCAGTTTTCAGCACTATACCACTAAAAGCGCCAGAAAGCGTTACGTCAGTGTCGTTTCAACGCGACGTAAAATTTACCCTGCCCATGTTAAACCTGACAGAAAATTACCAATGGGTTCGAAATTGTTTGCTCAATATCTCTGAAAATGCAGGAGTCCATATGTAACGAACAGACAGACAAAGATATAATGGGACGCACTTTCACGCTTTTAGTGTAGTAATATGGCACATGGAATTTTCCGAATATTTTATATCTATCACAAATTACATTTGTTTCCAAGCAAATGCACATATCTGATTCATAAATATGAGAAAGTTGTATGTACCCCCATATCATATTGAGAGCTAAACATCTTCTAAAAGTGTATTGTATGAGAGCGAAGTCTATCTGTGTGAAATAGAGAGCTGTGTCAGAGCTCATTCACCCTTCTAGAACATGTAAAGCAATTTCGTTGAAATTATCGTATTTTGGTTTTTGTCGGGGATAATTTTACATCATGTCTGTAGTCCCACTAGTGCGTATCGATATAACATTATTATAACATAACTTTATTACTTTCGAAAGTATGATATACTGGGATTTCCAGGATTGATTATAAACGATAACTTCACAAGTGAATTATGCAATCAACAACTGTGTCATGTATCTGTGCGCGCAAACGAAGACGCTTTGCCGTGGGTGAAATGGTGACTTCATTGTTTTTGGGGTTTTTTATCCTTTACCTAACCTGAAAAGCAGACGACACTTGCAAACAAAATTCTTGAATAACTGTTTTTTTCATTTTTTTTGTCTCAAAAACATAGGTTATGACCCCTCATTGGAACGAGCTCGACGAGCTCGTTCCAATGAGGGGTCATGACCTATGTTTTAGAGACAAAAAATTAAAAAATAATGAAAATTATTTGGCGAGTTTTGAGAATAGCGCTGGCCATTTTTTGCCGTTACGTTAGGTAAATGGTTAAATAATATAATTATCGTTAATAATGAAAAGTAATAAACAGAGTAATCGCTTGACTGGACTGGTTACGTGGAATAATTCATTCGAGGCGAGGGACTATATTGTAAAACACTCGTGCGCATTCGCGCACTCGTATTTGTACAACGTCCCTCACCTCTCATGAATTATTTCAAGCGATTACTCTCAATTTATTCACTTTATAAATGAATAATATACACATTAGACTTTCGTCTGTTTGTGAAACCAGGAAAAGGAAATCGAATCTAATCTGAATCGAATCTCGAATAGAATATCACAGACCTTTAGAGTTGTTGATATTGCATCTTCTTACAAGCGTAGAATGTGGTAACAGGTCGATCCGGCCCCAAGGATGAGCCGTCTCCAGACGACTCGGCCCCAGTCGATCCATCCCCGGTCGATCCATTCCCAGTCGATCCATTCCCAGTCGATCCGTCCCCAGATGATGCGGCTCCAAGTAGAATTCATTAGTTTTGACAAGTACTGTTTTTTGATAATGTTGTAAAAATAAAAAAGCAATATCCAGGGATGAACTTCATTTAGAATATAGATAATAACGTCAGTCTCCACTCAAGTTTTGTATTCAGCGGAGATTCGCCTCTTTAGTCAAGTCAATACAAAGAAAACCCGGCATATTCCAGATGTGGAACCTCTTTGGACTCTTTTCTATCACCGGGTCTCCTACAGGAGAACTCCTACAGGAGACCTGATGATAGAAGAGGAGATCAAGAGGAGACACGTTGACAACATCTTGACGATTCCAAAATTTCCGAATCAGCACCACTGGAATGGAATGAAATCATCTTCACGATTTCGGATCGAATGGAATTTCGAAGCTTTGCATGGTGCTATGCTATTTCCCTTAACCCTTTACCTAACGTAACGACCAAAACCGGCCAGCGCTATTCTCAAAAATCGCCATATTAATTTTCATTATTTTTTTCATTTTTTGTCTCAAAAACATAGGTTATGACCCCTCGTTGGAACGAGCTCGTCGAGCTCGTTCCAACGAGGGGTCATAACCTATGTTTTTGAGACAAAAAATGAAAAAAATTAGTTATTCAAGAATTATTTTTGCAAGTGTCGTCTGCTTTTCAGGTTAGGTAAAGGGTTAAAAATTAGGGCTGATCTACGGAAGCGTATTCAGAACATGGTAAGAAAAAAAATAAACTCAGAATTCTGACTTTAGAACTCGGAATTGTGACTTTAAAACTCGGAATTCTGGTAAAAAAAATCAGAATTCTGACTTTGGAACTCAGAATTCTGACTTTGTCAGAATTCCAAGTTCTGAAGTCAGAATTCTGAGATTCAAAGTAAGATTTCTGAGTTTCCAAGTCAGAATTCTGAGATTACAAAGTCAGACATCTAAATTCCCAAGTCAGAATTCTGAGAATACAAAGTCAGAATTCTGAGTTCTAAAGTTGGAATTCTGAGATTACAAAGTCAGAATTCTGAGTTTCAAAGTCAGAATTTTGAGTTCTAAAGTCAGAATTCTAAGTACTAAAGTCAGAATTCTGAGTTTGTTTTTTTTCTTACCATGTCCAGAATACGCTTCCGTACTTATCCCTGGAAGACTTGGGACAGATATTGTGTGTTGATTTCGTTTTGTAAAATAGTGACAATACACACTTCAAAACCGTGCCGATCACTTCGGCTGCCATTTTAAATATGGAAATTATAATTTACTAATGCAATATGCCTCGTCGTTTGTTTTCCATTGGAAGAACTGAAGACAAGACTTCTCATCTACATCTTCCGAGCATACTGATTACATGTATCGGATGTTTTATCGCATAAAATGTAGAAATTCAGTAAGGCAAAAACAACACATTGTTTTACATTACTGCATACAATCGGTGGAAATATGTGTATCGATTCTCCAGAAATCAGAATAATTCAAATACCATATAACCTTGGAAGATAAGTTAGTTCTAAGAATCAGAAGGCATTATAGGAAAATTATACTGATTGTTCTTATCAAGGCAGTAAATTATAATATTTATTATAAGCTTCCTTCAGTATCCAGGTTTCAAGTCTCTCTTGTTCTGCCACAACAAGAAAAGCATTTGGAAGACCGTTACGAATTATTTACCCTACCACAGCCTCACCCTTGAATTGTACACTGTGAAAGAAAATTGTCGTTAAAGTTACACTGGAAGAACCGACAGGGAACGCGGTTTCTGGAGGTTACCGCATTGGACTTTAACTCTTTTGGCGCGGAATAATCTGAGAAACAGAATTCTTAGCACCTAATATTCATCAGGAATTTTACAAAAAGTATAGGTTGTTAGACTAAAGCGTTATTATTTTAAAAGTTGTTCTAATGATCTCATTGACAGTTTTTCAAATGATTTTCTGTATATATTTAAATGGCACCTCTATACTTTCAAGGGACGGTATCGTTGTTCATGGATAGGACATAAATGGTGCATGAAGCATAATAATACGTATTTTTGTTCAACTCTTTACCCAACGAATCGGCCGCACACCCCCCCCCCCCCCCCCCCCGCGTAATATGCAACTTCAGCAGTCAAAAAAATTTCAACAAAATCATATCATGTGACCACTCGTTGGAACGAGCTCGTCGAGCTCGTTCCAACGAGGGGTCACATGATATGGTTTTGTTGAAATTTTTGCAAAATTTGAAAAATATTTAAAATAATAAATTTTGATATCGTCTGCGTTGAGTAAAGGGTTAAAAGGACTTGGAAATGGACACACACAGTTGACTAAAATGACTACTGCAGTACATTTCCGCGGTCTGCCGTCTGACGACTATAGTCGCCTGTCCAGCCAAAAGAGTTAAACCGAACGGTCCAGGGTTCGAATCCCGCTCGAGGTAAGTGTGTTGTGTCCTTCGTCTCAACATCAGACAAAAACGCAACCTTCATTTGAATTCTGTTTTGCTTTGACATCAGTGTGTTGTGTGTTCTTTCGCCAAATGTCTTATTCTGATGAGTTTTCAAGTAATTTCAGTAATCGATTTGTTATTATGATCTGTTCTTATAGGGCATTCCAATTTCTTCTATTCTACTTTATAATTTAGTATGAGTCCTTGGACAAGGTACTTCCTCCCGATTGCCCGCGTATGGTCACGATTGTGTTGTGCACTAAAACGTAGAGCACGTCGATGGTGCTCTTGTCTTCAGCCATTGTTAACCCTGCTTGTGTGAAGTTAGAACGTTGGGTAGTCTGACAGTTGCTCTCTGCTGTTCGGTGGTTATCCCCGTGTACTCTGGCTTCTCGCACCCGCAAAACTGTCCGACACGAGGTGTCCCTGGTTGTCAAAAGTGTCGTTAACCCTTTACCCAACTTAACGGTCAAAACCGGCCAGCGCTATTCTCAAAAATCGCCAATTAATTTTCATTATTTTTTCATTTTTTGTCTAAAAAAATAGGTTATGACACGTTCCAACGAGGGGTCATAACCTATGTTTTTGAGACAGAAAAATGAAAAAAATTAGTTATTTAAGAATTTTTTTTGCAAGTGTCGTCTGCTTTTCATGTTAGGTAAAGGGTTAACCTCCAATAAATAAGAAGTAGCGACAACCAGTTGCTGTTTCCTGCACAGCAGACATTACGGTAGTCACTGTTATAACTCAACGTTTCATCCTATGGAAACTAATAAGAGGTCTACCCATGTACAATGGAGCAAAGTTTCTTTTCAGACGAACGTGTCAGCTCTTTAATTCCTGCTTTTACAAAGTAGCATCTTCCACATCAGATTATCTTGTTTCAGAACAATCAGTTTTTGAGATAGAACAATTAATATCTCTAAACTACAGCCAGTTTGGTCTACTCGGTATGATACATCACCAACCTTCTCGTGTAATGAAGTAAAATAAATACCAGTCTCTCGGTTATGCCTCAAGATCGAATTTATTTATTTATTGGGGTTTAACGACAACTTCGACAGCCGGTGCCATCTCATTCGCCTGGGTTCGCTTTTTCCAACAAACTCAAACATTTCATTCGAATAAATCTAGAAATAGGCGCTGAACTATTTGATGGCTAGACAGGTTCCAACTTGGCCATAGCAGTGTCAGATTCATTTAACCCATTACCTAACATGAAAAGCAGACGACACAAAAACAAAATTATTGAATAACTAATTTGTTTCCTTTTTTGGGACCTCAAAACATAGATTTTGACCCATCATTGGAACGAGCTCAACGAGCTCGTTCCAATGAGGGTCATAAGCTATGTTTTGGAGGCAAAACGTGAAAATTGAATGGAACTTTTTTGTGAATAAAGTTGACCAGTTTTGGCCGTTACGTCAGATAAAGGGTTAAAAAATCGACTGGCGCTTTGAGAGCTTGTAACATGTGCTGAATAGTTTGTCCCAACACAGTTAGCTTGAGGGGGGGGGGGCTGGGGTGGGGGTGGGGGTGGGGGGGGGGGCAATACTATACGTTCGATACGGACATCCACATTTCTCCACATCAGATAAAAACACTTCCTTCATTTGAATTCTGTTTTGATTTGACATTAGTGTTTTGTCAAGTCTTTCGTCAAAATGTCTTCTTCTAATGAGTTTTCAAGTATTTCCAGCAATCGATTTGTTATTATGGGTTGTTCTTATAGGGCATTTCCAATTTCTTCTATTCGGTTTGATAATTTGTATGAGTTCTTTGACATGGTACTTCATACCGATTGCTAAAGTGGAGCCACAATGGCGCTGTGTACTAAGGCGTACTGCACGTCGATGGGGCACTGACCGTCAACCAATGCTAACCCTGCTTTTGCAGAGTTGATACCTTGAGGAATCTGACATTACTCGCCGCTGCTCGGTGGTTCTATCCGAGTAGTCTGGCTTTCTCCACCAGTAAAACTGTCCATCACGAGGGGATCCTAGCTGTTGAAAGTGTCGTTTACCCCCAATAAATAAATAAATGAACAAATAAATAAAAGGGTTTTTTCTGTGATAAAAATTTTAAATCTCTTGTGGATGATTATTTCATTGTTTGGATTTTGATGTTATTTCTTCATAACTGATTAAATTTTTACGAGTTTTTTTTATCTTAACACAGAGGACGTATGCACGGATAACGTTCAAACGTGGGTACCTTACGTCATTTTCTGATCAAAATCAATATAGGGTGTGCCCTCCTCGGGCTGTAGACGCTGCTCTAACTCTCCTTATCACTGACCGCATCAAGTTGTTTTGGCCCTTTATGGAAGGTTATTCCACTCCTGAAGAAGGGCTTGCGTGAGCTGAATGACGTTGTTGAGGACGCTGGCGCGCTTTCTAACCTTCATGTCCAGCTCGCCCCACAAATGCTCGATCGGGGACAAATCTGGACTGAAGGGTGGCCATTCGATAACTGGGACATTGTTTTGGTTGAGGAAGTCACAACAAATCCAAGCAACGTGCGGCCTCGCATTATCCTACTGCAACGGATGGTTGTGAGCATGGATAAGTGGAATGACGTGAGGCAAAAGGACATGATCCCGATAGCTTACGGCTGTAAAATTGCTCTGGATGAGCACGAGCGGTGTTTTCACGCCATGAGAAATCCCCTCCAAACCATAACAGACCCTCCCCCGAATGGGTCGTTTTCCTTAACGCTTGCTTCAGAATATCGCTCATCTCTACGTCGATAGCAACGTTGCGTCGTCAATGAATAACACGCGCCTCGAGTGGGCCAGGTGAAACCGATTTGGCGCCTGTACCTGCAGCCATTGTAGTCGACGTTGACGTCGCCTGAGTGTAAGTTGCGGACCAATGTAGGGACGTCGTGGTCTTAAATTGAACTCCTGCAACGATTTCTAACTGTTCTTGGGCACACTCAGGCGACCATGAGTGCCTAAAACCTGACACGCCGTCTCTGTCGCCGTCTGAAATCGGTTACGGATGTGTGAGAGACGTATGCCTCTATCTTGACGTGGAGACGTAACGCGCGGGTGTCCGCTCCTGGGGCGGTCAGATAATCTTCCTGTGGCTCTGAGACGCCCAACTAAATGAGCTGTCGTTGACTCATGGACCCAAAACTACTGGGCGACGACACGTTGCGATTGGCCCTGCATAATTAGAGCAATAGCCCTACGCCTATAAATTCGGACATTCGCGGCATTTTGCTTTTCAATCGAATTGAAATGAAATGTTGTGCAATCAATGTGTACTGTTCAAAACTTCGATTTGGTATGGTTTTCAAG
Organism: Pictodentalium vernedei; assembly: GCA_031216915.1. Taxonomy (NCBI): domain Eukaryota; kingdom Metazoa; phylum Mollusca; class Scaphopoda; order Dentaliida; family Dentaliidae; genus Pictodentalium; species Pictodentalium vernedei. The sequence continues at coordinate 98,279,124 of CM062294.1, forward strand.
CGCATAGCAAGTGGAAGTGCCCCGAATGTACGCTTTGTCGGAAAATCTGTTGAAAGCAGGCAGCGTCGCACGTGGTCATGGCTGACCGAATTTTAACCAAAGACGCTTCAGACAGTAGACTGATGTAGCGATTCGTCAAATTTTACAACATTTGGTCTGCGGATAAAAAAAATTATATTACCAAAACTGAACTTGCTTTTCTTTTTCCGTCAGTATATATGCTTCAAAATGGACGCCTGACGCCATGCAGCATAGATTTGAGGCATGAGATGTAATGTCCGTTTCCTATTTAGCTTGCTTGTGGGAACTACTGGATGTTGACGAGTCCTTGTTTACTGGGGTAAACAAGTTCTGTTTTACTGGTAAAGTAACAAACAAGTTCTGTTTTACTGATAAAATAGGACCCAGTAACTAGAAGTTCTCTAAATCAGGTAACATAGACCAGTATAAACAATTGGCTAAACTTAACTTCATACCTATGATGCAGCCATGACATAACATAAATGCTGAAGGTGACCTTAAACACCATTGAATAAATTTATTATATTCCGCGTTATAAGATAGCGGGTAATGTCTAACAAATATTTTTCGATACCTATTGTCACGATAGATTTTAGACAATATCTCTCCGAAAGTGACGCGATTAACCCTTTGAACACAAGTGGTATCTTCCATGTCAGTTCAATGACAGCAATTGGAAGAGTCAATAATCATTATTTTTGGGGTGGACCAATTAATATTTTCAACGTGCAGCCTGGTGGCTGCATGTTGAAACTATTGATTGCTCTACCCCACACATTCACTTAGCAGCCATCCTACTTAACACTTTACCCAACGTAACGGCCAAAACCGGCCAGCGCTATTCTTAAAAATCGCCAGTTAATTTTCATTATTTTTTCATTTTTTGTCTCAAAAACATAGGTTATGACCCCTCGTTGGAACGAGCTCGTCGAGCTCGTTCCAACGAGGGGTCATAACCTATGTTTTTGAGACAAAAAATGTAAAAAATTAGTTATTCAATAAATTTTTTTGCAAGTGTCGTCTGCTTTTCATGTTAGGTAAAGGGTTAATGAAATTATGACGAATCATGGTCTTGGGCCGTAAAAACGGTTTCTAATGTTCAAAGGGTTGATTGGCTTACATCAATATATATATACCCTGCCTGCTGTTTGTGACCCCCAAATTGTATGCTGATTGGCCAGTTGCGTCTGCTAAAGCAAACGAAATAGAACATGTCCTAATTGCTCTGTTTTACATGTCTGCTAGCAGATATCCTAATTTAGATGGTATGTTTCTGCAGATGTGATGGGTAGAGGGTTAACGCCATCGAAAAAAGTACTGTTTCTATAAAAACATTATTCCATAAATTTTGGCCTGGTCGCGTCTCTCACAAAACAACAGCCAAGATTTACATGTCTAAAAGCAACGATAAGTGTCGTAAGAAACTGTCCATCAACCCAAGACCTTAAAACATTTGATGGACAGCAGTCACTTTCAAGAATACTCTTGTGTTACAATTTTGGGCACAATTTAATCAATTTGGCTTCAACTTGTTTACTAAAACCTGTACCTCATATTATGAACACAACGGGTCAGTGCATTCAAATTTAATTACTTTTTCATTTTTTGTTTAAAAAATAGAGCTTATGACACTTCGTTGGAACGAACTCCTTGAGCTTGTTCCAACGAGGGTCATAAGATATGTTGTTGAGACAAAAAATTTAAACTTTTTTTTATTACAGTTTTGGGTTTTTGGTTTTTTTTTCTTTTTCCAGGTTTTGTCTTCTTTTCGTCTTGGTTACATGGTTAAGATAGGAAAAAAGCCACTCCAACACAACCACACAGCTTCATCTATTTCATTTTTTTTTTTGTTGCGAAATCGTTTGTGATCTCGGGGGTCATAAGATATGGTTTCAACTGAATTAACTAGAGAATAGCTAAATTGGAATTGTCATTTGTGTGCCAAAGTGAAAGGACTTAGTCAGTCCTTTAGGCCAAAAGTTAAAACAGGAAAGTAAATAAATAAAAACAAGCACAACTATAACCTTCAGAAACAAAATGTGACACTTTGCGGTGGAATTTTGAATTTCCTTGTCGCAGTGAAGGTAATATATTGGTCACTTCCTCTTATCGAAATAAAACGCGTCACGAATGTGAAACATTTGCATGCTCATCATGCTTGTTTTGAAATAAACAACAGTGTCCCCCCGTAGGCCTAGTACCTAAGTTGGATGGGTGATCGTCTGAGCGATCGTTTCGAACTCCCGCGTTGTGTTCTTGGGCAAGGCACTTAACCCCCATTGTTCACATGTGGGCGCGATGACGCCATGTACTAAGGCGTACTGCACGTCGATAGTGCGCATGTCTTCAACCAATCTAACCCTGTCTGTGCTGCAGTGCGGAGTTACGATGTTGTGGAGCTGGCAGCTGCTCGTAGTTGCTCGGTGATTCTCTCCGGGTACTCCGGCTTCCTCCACCCGTAAAACTGTCACAGACACGATATCATATTGGCTGTTAAAGTGTCGTCAAACCCTAATAAATAAATAAGCACTCAATAGACAGTGCCTTAGAATTCGTGTGGAAATGAACAACACCCAAGTCAGAGGTCATATGAGTAGGCTTTGACAGTATAAAAAATGATTGATGTTAACACGGGACAATTCATCGATTAACCCTTTACCCAACGTAACGACCAAAACCGGTCAGCGCTATTCACAAAAATCGCCAGTTAATTTTCATTATTTTTTCATTTTTTGCCTCAAAAACATAGGTTATGACCCGTCTTTGGAACGAGCTCATCGCGCTCGTTCCAATGAGGGGTAATAACCTATGTTTTTGAGACAAAAATGAAAACAATTAGTCATTCAAGAATTTTGTTTGCATGTGTCGTCTGCTTTTCGTGTTAGATAAAGGGTTAAAAAGACAAACAACAGTGCCAAGTTTGCAGTCGAGAGCATTCGCGTCCCCAAGAAAAGCCGTGTCCATGTCCATGTCTTTGAATATCGTGCGCAGCTCTGATTTTCCCTGCCCCACTTTGACAAATATCAAATGGTCGTCTGCGCACGAGACATTCTTATACACAGTGCGTTCTTTTCGGAAATCAACGCATTCATATCTTTAACCGATCAGTTTTGATAAAGTAAAGGTCATACTGGATAGAAGATGTGTATCGTGTTTATTGCCACAAAAAGTTAAGGTGTCCAGGTAAGTTTCGTTGTTTTCACACACAAAATGTTTCAGATGTATTTTGTTGGTAAAGGCCAAGAATAGAGGACCGCGCGTTTTTTAAGAAAATAAAACATATTTCACAACTTTTTTGAGTTACTTATCATTCTAAGACATGTTTTACACAAAATTAGCCCAAAACACCGATACCCACTCACAAAAATAATCACTTTTAACCCTTTTCTCTGTGACGGGTTTTTGAAACAAAATGAATTTCTGATTGCGTTCTGAAATGGAGCTGTGGATGTTTCGATGTGACGTCACAGGGGAGCAATCATTACCTTTTTGCATGCTAGGATCAGTAAGGCTTTTCCACGCGTGGAATCCTAAACTGACCCTAATGCATTGGTCGCCGTATTCTAATCATTGCCTTCTTTGCGTACTAGGGTCAGTTTAGGATGGGTACGGGTTAGCTAACCCGTGTCCATCCCAAACTGACCCTAATTCGTTCTCCCATTGTAATTACACCCTCGTATACTCCGATCAAATGGAGTATACACGATAGCGGAAAAAAACAAAGAATCGCGTACCTGTTTACCGCAGGTTTTATTGTTGAAATTGTTTGGAGAATAAAGTTAACGGAATGTAAAAAGGGTTAAAAGTGATGATATTTGTCAGTAGGTATCGGCGTTTTGGGCTAATTTTGTGTAAAACATGTCTTAGAATGATAAGAAACTCCAAAAGAGTTGTAAAAAATGTTTTAATATCTTAAAAAAACGCGCGGTCCTCTATTCTTGGCCTTTACCATTTTGTTAATTCCCAACCGGGAAGCGATGATGATAAGGTTGGATTAACCGATTTATAATGGCAAGGGCAGCAGAATGAATTATACATTCCTCTTGGTGGTCTTGGTGACATCTTATTTAATAATTTTTTGTGAGTGTATCATGATGTTTATTTTTCAAATTGATATACGTCATTGTGTTAACATTTGACCAAAACAGCACAGCCGGTGAAACAGGAATGGAAGTCCGTAGGAAAATTAGTCCCTCTGGACTATTATTCCGCCGGCGTGGACTGGTCGTAATCCATGTGTAGACAGTGATGTCCACGCATACGTTTACCAGGTAATGAAAATCAGCAGCAGCAAAATCTCAATTAATGAAGCACCGGGTTGTACCCGGTGCTTCATTAATTAAATTGTTGATGATTATTCCTGTAAATAGTGTTTGGAATTTAATATTATTGTGTCCGTGGAAATATTGCCCACAAACGAAAAGTGGCCAGTTCACGGCCGTCGGTACTGTACACGAGTTTTTTTTACGAGAGTGTTCGTTGCAGGTGAAACTGACATCTGTATGAATGTCGTCTACAACATAACATTTTATTCCAGTGAGGGACCTTGAGGTTGATAGAATACGTAATCCTTTACCTCACAGAATTACAAATGAAACGTTCTGTTTCAACATCTATACCAGAATTACCTCGCTCTCATTCTCGTTCGGTGACTGTAAAATAACTGAAAATTGAAAGAATAAAAGAAAAATTGTTTTGATATACATCCTGGGGTTGATTTGGACGAGGGCGTTCATGTGGTGATCAAATAAGCTATTTTTAGAGGCAATAAAATAAAAAAATAATAAAATTTGAATGCTGAATGTAGTGAATATCGCAAAAGAGGTAGACCTACACGGGATAATTATTACCACAGCTCCTGGGTACGAAATAGTCACAAGTATAATTGACAAATGTGTGTCCGCTGTGTCACGATAAGAGCATCTCAAGAACTCTTCGGTTACATACTTTCCTGTCGTTTTAGAAAAATCTTGTAAGGCTTTTCCACGCGTGGAATCTGGCCTACGTGTAAGAGCATCATGTTAGAACGCATCTGGTTGGTGGCTACGCAGAGATTGGCGATATGACATGAAAAAGGGGCTTTGACACCAAACGGCGTCGATCAAGAAAGCAAACAGGTCGTCGAAAGAAGAAAACCTCCAACTCGAGTCGTTGATTTCTGCCCCCCCCCCCCCCCCCCCCGTACTCCACCCTCGTTATCTTCTGTCTTAATATTGACTCCATTGAGACGAGTGTGCAAATTGAAACAAATCACTGATTATAATAGTGATACAACGAATCATTGGGACAAAATTATATTAAGTGATGGGTTTTTTTCACGCTGGACATTAGAATCCATCTAATTTCTTGTTGACTTTGTTTGATAGCAATGCACAAATTATAGGCATTACACTAAATCGAAATCCTGAGCTGAAAAGGAAAACTATTGGCTGTTACTATGTCGCAAAGCGCCAAGCTTACAGCGCGGCAAAAATTATTTTTCGGAAATATTTTTGTATGTTTCTATACTGTTTTTCGCTGGTATATCTTATGATTATCACTGTTTTGCTGAAGAAATATTTGTCCACTTTCGCATAAATTGTCAGATATTTAGACAACTGATTTCAGATGTCAATACCATGTGCTAGCTATCACCACACTCAATTCTAATATAGCTTGAGCTATCACCACGCTCAATCCTAATATAGCTTGCGACCGTTAAGATACATTTCCACCGAATTACGTCTATCCATCCATTTATTTATTTTTTGGTGAGAAAGGTAACGTTCGGTATTTATGGCTATATCATGGCCGCAACACAAATATGTAGTCAAGTTAAGCTACCATTTATACCTGTACTGCCCACTGTTGATGATTTCCAGTTGGTTTCTAGTTCCTAATTTACTTGTAAAACGGACCTTGTTTATCGCATTTAACAATCACTACCCCGCTTCTTGGAGTTCACACGTGGAAGTCTATCATGTTTATCAACTGTAAACTGGTCGACTCGAAAACATGCGATCGTGCACTAAGGTCGAGAGAAAAAACAAACAAATATATTGATGTTTATTTATTTGTTTATTTACTAGACTGAGAGATCAACAAAGAAGTAGCATAAAAGATACATTCAAGGAAAATCATATTTTAGAACATTTACTTGCTTAAGAACTTTTACTTATTGTATAACAGATGAACATGAAAGTCTCCACTTATATAACTGTTGCGGTGAATGGTAATTTGGTAATTCTGTTAGGAAACACATCGCTTCTCCAATCATAACTACACCCAGGGACGTGGCAACATGGGGGGGGGGGGGGGGTGTCCCCCCCCCCCCCAATCCTGGCCAAAATTTCCTATAGTTGGAAATTCGGAGGGCAAATCATGAGCAGTTGGAAATCCGATCTATCTGGATTTTAGAGCGTCTTTGGAGATGCTGATGTCTCCTTTACTTCCCAAAATTCCAACTCGATTTCAAATCGGCAAAAATTCCAACTGTTACTATTTACAACTACAGTGTACGCAATATCAAGCTTCAAAAGTATGCATAACGTCAATCGGTACGAGATTTTTATAGTACGTTTACTTATCATAATAAAAAAAATCCTCGAAATGCACTTCAAGAAAATCGCATCATGTAAAATCGTTATTCTGAGTTAATTCCATCATTCACAGTTACAAAATGATGAAACATCGAAAATTGATCATTCCTGCAAAATATCTGATTTAATGTTAGGACAGTGTGAATTGCTCAAAGTTCTCAGCTTGAGCATTTGTTTAGCACATATTCAATTCCCAGAATAATACCAAATAATAATAACCTGATAATTTAATGTGTTGGTATTTCAGTGACTAGAATCAATTTTATGCCCCCTTTCATGGCTTCATTTTCAAAAGTTTTCTCGGCGGTGAATTTCCAACTAGGGTGAGGGACCGGGAGGGGGCTTCCCCCTCCCGGTCTCTCCCTTTAGTTGGAAATTTACTACCCTACACCCCCCCCCCCCCCACAGTCGGAAACCTCTAGCCACGTCCCTGACTACACCTTGCCCTTTGCTGTGAATACAAAATAATTTGAAAATTTAGTGCAAACAATTAGGGTACCAAGTTTACTTCTCTGGCTCCGGTTGTACCCGGAAAGAGGGTCTCCTGCAAAGAATCTCTGCTGTATTTCTCTTGTGACCAGGTTTATGAACATAAATGTCGCGATACTCTACAAAATCAAAACCTAATCGAAAAAAAATCAAACGAATCTGACCTCTGAAATTCAGTTTATAACATTTCGTTTTCGATAGTGAGATTCTAGTGATGTGGTGGAGACAAATGGACCGAGAATTTCGTTCGGAGCGGGACACAGTCGCGTTCCGATCCTAATTCACTGTCCGCTTCTGTGATCACAGAACGGTATGTGTGTGTAAGCAAGTGGATTGTTATTCCGGAACGCTGTCGAAGAACTACCAATATCTCACGGTGGCAGATAAAATCGGGTACAGCGCATTTAAGTAGCCAATGTCATTATGTTGTTAGATTTTTATACCAAGGGGATTTACGGAGATTTATAATTGGTGTACATTTAAATTGAAATGAACAACGGCAATTTCCACGTAATCCATCTCATGTATTTATGAATAGAAATCGCGTTCATACCAATAATAAAAGATTTTAATGTAATTTTGTCCCTGTTCTCTGATTTATCCACGTTGACATTTCTGATGGGTTTCTTCCGCTTGGCATGACAAAGAAAGTAGATAGGAGAATTTAGTCCTCTTTCGCATCAAATCGATGTCTGTAACTTGTCTAAGCCACACTCTGTGATCTATAATGCTTGTTGTTTTCCCGATGAAATTGGATGTATTTAAGTACGAAAAACTTATGTGCGAGGGGTATATGCATTGAGTTTACCGTGTTAACTTACAGCATAGCACAGAGCTGTCATCAAGCTGAAGATGAGAAGTTTTGCATCAAAATGATATTTACAATAAATCGGCATGTTACATAGTCGTCAAAGGCCTATAGTCAGTTTCTGGAGGGAATGGGGAGGGAGTGGTCTTCCAAAAATGCACCGGCCTATTGCTTTAACTGGTTGAGTGCTAGAAGCCACTATCAGGGCTTTCATAAAAATGAGGGGACCAGAGCAAAAACCCCCATTTTCCTTGCTCTGTTTCATACTCATTCAAATACAAATAACATTTTGTTGATATAAATTTGTTCTATTACAAATTACTGGAGAGTGCCTGTGGGCACTCTCCAATAATTTGTAATAAACAAAGTCTGAAGAACAAATTCAGACAGCCAAAAATAATCTAGCCCTTAACCAGTTAAAAGACAAGACCGGTTCTCTAAGATCACTGACCTGAAATCGGAAGAGTCAAACATATTGTGGTAATAGTTCGCAGTCAGATTGCGTTGCTAGACGAGCATGTATTATTGGGACGAGATCCTCGACTTCAACAAGAAATAAATCCGAAATAGCTACAAGAATGGAAAGGGAAGGTAAGGGCAACGCATTCCAACTTTGCAGCCCATTCACAGCTCACCGAATGTCTTTGTACTCTCTGCAATGCACTGTTTGATATTTCCATGGCGATGAAAATTACATGATCGATTGCACATTTTATAGAGGTCATAATATGCAATTATTACGATCCCGTTTGTTATTTATGTTTATACCATGATTACCTATTCTACTATATATAAAAAAGCCTATGACAAAAATACATAAATTTTAGCTTTACATTCCAACCGTGGTGAACACGCCAGCAATGGGATTTCAATAGTTAAAACTTACACTTACAGAGGAACTAAACCCAAGATGGCCCTTGGTGACCTCGACCTGAATGCAAACTGGTCTAAATAAATCGCTCGTCGCCTCGGGAAGAGTGAGATGTGTTATGAGAATGATCTGCAACCGGCAATTATTTATACGTTTTTAAATAAGTTTACCTCATATATATATAAGATATCAAAAATTAACAAACATACGTTGTCTCATGTTAATAAAGTATCCATATCTCGGAATAGTATGTTATTATGTTATTAAAATAAAAAAAGGACCCGTAATTTGCTCGTTTCGTTTCTATTTCGTTTCGGCGATAAAATTGCCAGCAGAAGTACCGTCCACTGGTGCTCATGTAAACAAAAAACAGATTCGCAGACCGTGAATATTGATTTATTTAATATTTAAACTTTTATTAATCTGACGATCATGTTATAAATAAAATATACCCAAAGTAGCTTGGTGTACCAAATGTCCACCGTTCGTGGTGAAATGGTGTTAACCGCGCGCCAAAGGCTGGCAGTTAACACCACTTCACCACAAGTGGTGAACAATTGGGTACATTAAGCTACTATATTCTATATGTATTCATTATTATTTATTTATTTAATGGAGTTTTAACGACACTTTACACATCTAGGGTCACCTCGTGTCGGACAGTTTTACGAATGGAGGAAGCCTTAGTATCCAGAGAGAACCACCGAGAAGCGGCGAGCAAACTCCTCAATGCATTAACTCAACACAAGCAGGGTCAGCGTTGGTTGAAGACAAGTGCATCATCGACGTGCAGTACGCCTTAGTACACATCGCCACTGTGCCCCCTCCCGCGTGGGCAATCGGGATTAAGTGCCTTGCCCAAGGACACAACGCAATTGCCCTTGGCGGAAATCGAACCTTGGATCTTTCGGTTTCAAGTTCATTACTGTAACCACTAAACCACTGCGATCCAATTTGTATCCATTATTGCCACAACTCAATTCAGTTCATCTCTATTTCTCATTTAAATCATTGATGGTGCATGTGGTGAAAAATATATATACTACTCAAAGTTTGCTAAGCGCCATATATATATATATATTTTTATACCATGATTACCTATTCTACTATATATGAAAAGCCAATGATATACATTTTAGCTTTACACACCAACCGTGATGAACACGCCAGCAATGGGATTTCAATAGTAAAAATTTACACCTACAGTAGAACTACATCCCCGTTGACCTTTGGTGACGTCGACCTAAATGCAAACTTGTCTAAATTTATCGCACATCGCCTCGCGAAGAGTGGAATGGACGTGGCAATTATTTATTACGTTTTTAAATGGGTTTACCTCATAAGATGCCAAAAATTAACAAACATGCATTGTCTCATGTTAATAAAGCATGCATAACTCGAAATAGTATGTTATTAAAACGAAAAAGGCTCAGTTTCTTTTTTTTATTTCGCTTCGGCGATAAAATTGACAGCGGAAGTACCGCCCACCGATGCTCGTGTAAACAAAAACAGATTCGCTCGTATGTACGTCTGGTGCTCAGTAAAATCGCGAAAAAATAATAGCGACTCTTAATAATCTGACGATCATGGTAAAACCAAAATATACACAAAGTAGCTTGGTGTACCAAATGGTCACCACTCGAGGTGATGTGGTGTTAACCGCGCGCCGAAGGCTCGCGGTTAACACCACTTCACAACGAGTGGTGAACATTTGGTACACCAATCTACTATGGGTATATTCTATATATAATTGTATCACGATCTCAGTCCAAACCCCCACCCACACTCACACAACTTTTTAATTTATAAAAGGCCTCGAGAACATCCAGAGTGGGGAGCTGTCACAACCTTATAGCGCACCACTATCGCTGTACTCCAAGTACGAAACGTCTAAAGTTCCAGTTTTTCAATATCCATTGAACAGGCTTGCACGCCGCAAAATATACTGTCCAAAAGTAGGAACGCAAAACGGGTATCGCCACGGTAACATGGCCAATTTTGGAGAATATAGTGATGAAGTGTGGCTGTAGATATGGTTAACTTCATCTCGTAGTGGTCTAAACATTATGTAACATTTTGGACAATGGAGCATAATTTCGGCCACCGAAATCCCACAAATATTGGAAATTAACAAAACAAAGTTTCCACTGAGTGAAAACCTGATAATGAAGTTGCACGCTCCGAGCAGGCGAGCAGAGCGTGTGTGGGTATAAACTGACGTGGAAATCGATCGGAATTCGCACAGCGTTAAAGATATATTGCTCATGCAAAATGCCGCATTTGACCGATGCTCAGAGAAATAATGCCATTGGCCTCTTGGAAACAGGCGAATCAGCTTCGAATGTAGCGAGAGTGTTCAATGTCTCACCTAGCACCATCACACGCTTGTGGAACCGCTACCAAATCCAGGGGACAACGCAGAACCTTCCAAGATCTGAGAGACCCCGAGTGACCACCCCAGCTCAGGATCGATACATCCGGTTACGTCATTTGCGGGAGAGAACAAAGGCAGTGACCTCTAAAGCGTCAACGCTACCAGGTCGGCGGAGGATTTCAGATCAGACCGTTCGCAGCCGTCTACGCGAGGCAGGTCTGCGTGCTAGACGGCCAGTTCGTGGCCTCATTTTGACGGCGCTGCATCGTCGACGCCGACTTCAATGGTTTCAGATGCAAAGGGCAAGGCCTCATCAGAGATGGAGAACGGCATTGTTCAGTGACGAGTTACGTTTCTTTCTTCACCGAGTTGGTGGACGATGCCATGTGTACAGACGTCGTGGATAACGTTTTGCGCGTGGCTGCGTTCGGGAGGTGGACAGATTTGTGGTGGAGGTAGCGTTATGACGTGGGCCATCTCACAAACTGGTAGAACGGACCTCGTCCATGTTGAGGATAACTTGACGGCGCAGAGATACAGAGAATAAATTTTGCATCCACACGTGCTCCCCATGATGCAGACTGCCAACGTCATTTTCCAGCATGATAACGCCCGACCGCACACAGCAAGGCTCACGGCAGCTTATCTACAGGATAACACATCGAAGTCCTGCCCTGGCCCTCCAGATCGTCAGATTTGAACCCGATCTAACATCTATGGGACCAACTGGATCGACGTGTGCCACAACCTCAGACGTTACCGAGTTGGCGCAAGCGTTGCAGGAAGAGTGGGCCACCATACCTCAAACTTCCATCCGGAATCTGATTGCTTTAATGAACAGAAGGTGCCAAGTAGTTTTGGACTCAAATGAGGGTCACACTAGATAATGAGTTTGGATGACGTCGACTCGTAAAGTTAACGTCTGAAACGTCTCCATTTGTGCTTCATTCATCCATTAAAACTTTGATTATGAATTGATTTCGTTCTCAACCTCATTATCCCATAATGCGGGAACGTACCTCATCCCAGAAAACCCGTTTTGCGTTTCTTTTTTTGAACAGTATATTATTCTTATGTCTTCGAATTTCCGCGCTCCCACACGCCCGTCCGGGGTTGCGACCAGACAGGCCCCCTCTCACTGCAACACAATCACAGACACACGCATGGATGTATAATCATTTACTTCTAATTGGTTATGAATAAGCTATATCTAATTATTGTAGAGGAAAGCATATTTGTTCCATTCAGTACACCCCAATAAAACACCTGTTTGTAAACTCTAATCACCAGTCAGAGACGGCGTAAGTTCGATAAAAGTGGAGGGGCACGAGTTTTCAAGGCTACCATGGCTCAGCTCAGTGGGAGAAAAATTTACAATCGTGTATATCGGTAAATGTACCTTGACACACTATAGTGTCTCGTTTGGATGAACATGTTACGGTGTGGCCACTGTCCTGTTCATTTCTTCTACTTCAATCATCTTCCAACCCGAAGGAAAGATTGTCGAAGTAGAAGAAACGGACCGAAGCGACCGAAGGTAGGATTCCTTGGTCAACTGTTTGGATTTGCAAATAATATATTACAGGAATGCCTGTATATTGACGTTTGTATACGCCCATATCAACTCATTGTGTAACCACGTAACATGTCTGTGGAAAAAAGTGGAGGAACCTGGTTCCGCCGCCTTTGTGACTAGTATTAATCTGAAAGCCCATTAATCAACGTACTGACAAACCACCACAATGATTATTTAGCCCTCATTTCTGCAACCACAGGTGTTCGATACGAACTGACATGTCGATAGGTTGACTTGTAGTCTACAGAATCGGCTAAGTAATACAACCAAATATAATTCCGTCGACCTCTACACCACACCACAAAAGGAAACATTTTTATGACATTTACAAGGATTAGAATACGTATTACCAAAGGGACTCGGTTGGTCTGCAAACCAAATGTGCAGTGCCATCAGCTCGTGTACATAACATGTTGTGCGAATATAAGTGGTCATTCCTTTGCAGTTTTTACAGAGTGCAAGATGGTGACTGACCTTACATGCGTGTAGAATGTAGTAAGGTAGTGGTGGTGAGGAGCGTTGGTCGCAATCATAATTGACTGTTCTATGAAATATCAATGGTCAGTCTGTTTGTTGAAAGTACACGTGGTACATTTTAACTGATCGCGGAGATGAAATGCTGAGACTATGCATGAAATTAAACACAAATTACTTCTGTTCTCTTACTTCCATCGATCAGTTCAAGCGCCGTGTAACCAATACAAATGTTACAAGTTGCTGAAGATTATTAACCCTTTACCCAACGTAACGTCAAAACCGGCCAGATCTGTTCTCAAAAATCGCCAATTAATTTTCATTATATTTTCATTTTTTGTCTCAAAAACATAGGTTATGACCCCTCTTTGGAACGAGCTCGTCGAGCTCGTTCCAATGAGGGGTCATAACCTATGTTTTTGAGAAAAAAATGAAACAAATAAGTTATTCAAGATTTTTTTTAGCAAGTGTCGTCTGCTTTTCATGTTTGGTAAAGGGTTAATAATTTTCACTAATTTACGTTTTCTTTGTCATAATGTACCTAACATTGACAGGGGAGCTCGGGCGATGCTGTAAAGTTTTTAACCTAGTCCGCACAAAAGAGAAAGTAAGACGAATTGAAAGGTTACCTCACCTATGTTCAGATAACGATTTTCAATTCTTTTTCTGAATTTTAAGCAAGAGAAAGGAAATGTAATACTGATATACATGTTAATGCAAAGGCTGAGACAAATAAATCAAAACAACGCAACTCAAGTCTCGAGTTAGTTTTATAATGACAATGTACGTGGTATTTGTCTAACGATTAACAGTGCAGGTGAGGACTATTTTTTGTAGGCAAACAGTTGACGATGAAAACCACTATTTAAAAGCGTTTCTACCTTTTCATCGTTTTATTTTCTTCAGTGTTGCACGTAACGCAGTGTCTTTTCTGGAATTCTAGACCATACTGCCTTCCGTTACCAACGCCGACGATAGCCAGGCATGGGTAGTGCTATCAGTAACGCGCATGTGTGTAGGTGTGTGGGAGTTTGTGTGTGAGTTTGTACTCTTGAAAGACATTTTTCATTTCCAAACTCGGTACAGGGATGGTATTTTGTAAGATCACCTATTTATATTGGGGATCAAAGGTCAAGGTCATAAGGTTACAAAGTTCAGGATACGCACTTAAAATGACAAACAGTATCACTGGTGTTTCGAACAATGAAATTATCGAACTATAGTACAAACAAATGCCACCTTTGCAGTACAATATACGGAATCTTAAATGTTTCTTTCGAAATTGTTTACACTGTAGACTGGGGAAAAATGCGCTTTGAATCAGCCGAAGGTTATTTTTAAAAACAGAATAACTGAAAAAGATTAAAGCTCGTGATTGAGATAAACAGTACATTCTGATTTTAAAAAGTGTTTATACCATGATTACCAATTCTACTATATATTAAAAGCCTATGACAAAAATGTGAACACGCCAACAATGGGATTTCAGTAGTTAAAAGTTACATCTACAGTGGAACTACGTCCACGTTGAGCTTTGGTGACCTCGCCTTCAATGCAAACTTGTCTAAATTTATGACTCGTCGCCCCGTGAAGAGTGAAATGAAACCGGTTATTATTTATTACGTTTTCAAATAAGTTTACATCATAAGATACCAAAAATTAACAAACATACGTTGTTTCATGTTAATAAAGAATCCATAATTCGAAATAGTATGTTATTATGTTATTAAAATGAACAAAGGCCCCGTAATTTGCTCGTTTCGTTTTCTATTTCGTTTGGGCGATAAAATTGCCAGCTGGGCTATTGTCCATCGGTGCTCATGTAAACAAAAAACCGAATCGCACGTGTGAATATTGATTTACTCAACAATAAAAATCTTATTAATCTGACGATCATGGGATAAATAAAATATACCCAAAGTAGCTTGGTGTTCCAAATGTTCTCTACTTGTGGTGAAGTGGTGTTAACCGCGCGCCAAAGGCTCGCGGTTAACACCACTCGTGGTGAATATTTGGTACACTAAGCTACTATAGGTATATTGTACATATAACTTACTCTTGTCACTTTCTGACTGCTACAAATGCGACAGCGCGGTTCTTTGTAGATAATTATATCATAATTATAGAAGTGTATTAATAAACGCAAGACAGGTACTTCGATTTGGTCTCAAAAACTTAAAGTTTTCTTAAATATTTATTACGAATCATCAAAACAATCCAGAGGTGTGTTTGGACTGGTTGGTAATGTTTATTGACATGCATTGTTAATTGCCAGGCCATTCAAGTTTTTTCTCCAGTTACTGCCAGCTCCAGTTGTAACATGAAAATATGCAAGCATGGTAGAACCTACCTAAAACATTGCTGAATTACGTTGAAACAGTCGAATTTTGTTCGCCCAGTGCGGCAGAATGTCCCTGGACGATTGTTTTCTAATATTGTTTCTGAATAAAAGGTTGGTTGTTTGCACCTAGGTAAAACTTACGTAGTGATTTCAGCAACCTTTTATTCATCAAAACAATTTTGTTGTGCTATATTCAAGAACTCCAAACGTTTAATAGATGACCAGAATAAGAATGAGTTTACAAACGTCACAACAGTTATCCAGCTCTTCATATTCCTCAAAACAAGGCAAATGAAAAATGATGCACAGAAATTCATATAAGAATTGAAGTGAATTATCTTTCGTTTTATTGGGGTGTGTATTAAGGTTGGAGTGTTAAATTGTGAAGTATTGTTATATATAGAATATACCCACAGTTGCTCGGTGTACCAAATGTTCACCACGAGGCAAATGAAAAATGATGCATAGAAATTCATATAAGAATTGAAGTGAATTATCTTTCGTTTTATCATGGTATGTATGTAAGGTTGGCGTGTTAAATTTTGCATGAAGTATTGTTATATATAGAATATACCCACAGTAGCTTGGTGTACCAAATGTTCACAAATTAACACCACTTCACCACGAGTGGTGAATATTTGGTACACCAAGCTACTGTGGGTATATTTTTTAATACCATGATCGTCAGATTAATAAGAGCTTAAATGTTAAATATATCAATATTCACACGTGCGAATCTGTTTTTGTTTACATGTACTGCTGCTGGCAATTTTATCGCGGAAACGCAATAGAAAACGATACACGCAAATTACGGGCCTTTTTCATTTTAATAACATAATAACATACTATTTCGAGCTATGGATGATTTATTAACATGAGACAACGTGGCGACGAGTGATAAATTTAGACAAGTTTGCATTCAAGGAGAGGTTACCAACCAAAGGTCAGCTTGGATGTAGTTCCACTGTAGGTGTAAATTTAACTATTGAAATCCCATTACTGGCGTGTTCACTACGGTTGGTGTGTAAAGCTAAAATGTATGTCATAGGCTTTTTATGTATATTAGAACAGGTAATCATGGTATGAAATATAATTCAGAATAGTTGTTTGTATTAGAATGTTCCATATAGCGGCCGAAGTCTCCGCCATTTATATCAGTGTAGCCATGTTAACCTTTGTGCACAGGGTAGTTTCATTATTTTCAATACAGGCGAATGCACGTGGCCTAGAATACTCAAGAGAAGTAATAGTATGGACAGCCCACGTGAATACTAACAAACAGTCCACCTGCAGTATCTTCAGTTTGGTTGCAACATTAGACATGCCTAAATAGACAGAAGGCGGTGTGTGTTTGAATCGGAGGTTGTTTTACATCATGAGTTAGAATGACGAAGTCATATTTCGCGAGAGCCATTCCAACGAATTATGATCGCGTTCTTTGTTTATTACACAAAAATAAACAAATTTTAAGTCCGATGTTTAAACCCTAAGGGAGTCCGTTATTTTTGTTTGAAGCGTACAGATCAAGTGGATCGTTGGAAAAATAAAAACAACCTTTAGGGAACCGGTCTATATTACATTCGTTATCTTTTGTATTGGATGTGTTTGTTGTAATTCGTGTCGCTATTTCTCTTTAGATGGTGTCCATGCACGCCTGATGATTTTGTGGCTATTACTGACAGTAAAAATATAAGTACAAATTTGCAGATTTGCAAAACAGCTGAGAGAATACAGACGATCGATAATGATATAACAACATTTGGAAACTTTTTCTCGACGAGAAATGAAACAGTCGAAACGGTGCAGGGAAAAAGTTCGGGCTTGAACATGACCAGTTAAATACAAGTACAAACATTTATGTCATAGCAGCGGCGATTCTGTTAAATACAGGGGTTTAAAGTTTAATGGAGGTGTAATAAAATGTTTTATCATATGACTCGTCCGTTTTGTTCACTTTAAAACATTTGATATTTAGTTTTCATATTAATCAGTGATAAATAAAGCCTTCCGTCAATTTCATTGGTCAATTTCAAAACTAGACAATTTGATTGACTGAACAAAATACAACTGGGCCACATTTTCATAATTTGCATAATTAGAGTTGGGAGCTTTCATTGGTCAATTTCAAATCTGGACAATTTGATTGGCTATACAAAATACAACTGGGTCACATTTGCATAATTTCAGTAGGGAGAATGTACGTTATCTGTCCTATTTAGGGGGGTTATATTGTATTAATCTTTTACCTAACGTAACGGCAAAAACCGTCTAGCGCAATACAAGAAAAACGCCATTTATTTTTTTTTTATATTTTCACTTTTTGCTTTCAAAACATAGGTTATGACCCCTCATTGGAACTAGCGTGTCGCGCTCGTTCCAATGAGGGGTCATAACCTATGTTTTGGAAGCAAAAAATGAAAATTCTTAGTTATACGAGGATGTTTTTTTCCAAGTGCCGTCTGCAACTCAAGTTAGGTGATGGGTTAAAAAGTTATATTAAGTGGCTAATTTGTGCGTGTGTGTGTCATATGATAAAGAGAATATGAAATGAGTGTTTTTCTCATATAATAATTATGAAACTCGTCCGAATTTTTCTTAGACTCGTTTCATAAATATTATGTGAGAAAAACACTCATTCCATATCCTCTATTTATTTGACAAATGGGTGGGACAAAGCAATACATTCAGCCGATAGGGAAATTACTCATCTAGTTATACAAAACTGACCTCGACCAATCACAGGCATGGAAATAAAAAGCTTATATCCGTTAGCAGGTTACTCTAAATAACATGGTGTGACCTATAGAAATAATGTGTTTCAGTGCTTTTCCACCTTCTCTGTTTTACTATGTCAGAATTTCTACCACATTAAATAGTACAAACAAACGCACAATCTCGCTTTGGCGAGATTGCGCGTTAGTTTTTGCAATTTATTGTGGTGTAAGTTTTGTTAAAGCATAAATGACATGAAATTCTACTCATATGTGGGTGCGAATACGCAACCATTGAGTCGAGCTAGTCCCGAGAGATTCATAATTGTGAGGATTAGGAATTTAATTTATGTTGTATTACTTTCTCATTGTGTCACTTTTTCATAACTTATAGTACGTTTGCGTATTTCACAATTGACATAATCCTCTCGTAACCTAAACGAGCCTCCGCGGATTATTTACAGTTCTGCAACCAAATGCAAGTGTATCGGATATCGTTAAAGAAAATTAAAATATTAACTGCAAGGGGAGCTAAAAACGTCACTGCAGGTGTCGAGGCAAACAATTTTTTTAACGTCTGTGTTATCTTCTTCATGCGAATGTATTTTATACGAGCAAAGTTATCAAGAAGTTTACCGATCAGTTTCTTGGTCTAATCGCAGAAGAAAATTATGCTGCACTCCATGCTTGGGTGCATTCTGAACTAAGGTAAACGAAGACAAGAAAGTTGAAATTAATAAATGAGAACAAAACGTGACATCAAGATTAAGGCAGCAATTTCAATTTCATTTCTGTAGTGATGTAGTCTCCGTAACACAGCGCCGCACCTCAAGCCTCCCCCTTCTAAAATATCAGCAGCGGAAAAATGTAAAAAGTTCCTCTCCAACAATTCCCTAAATTCAACTTCCAATCTCTTCACTGCGTATCTTTTATTAATACGTATCTTGATTTAAGGAATCCCCAAAATATGTGTCTCAATATTTCTTTAATATCTAGTCAATCTGTAGACTACTGGATCTGTGTAACCTTTAATAGTTTTTTATCTTACAATCAACATGTATTTTGTCTGTATTAACTCCGCAACTGTCGTGTATCCGATCCCTTGATACAGATGTTTGTATCAGGGGGTCGGATACAAGCACGTTCCTTTCGCGTGAGTTCCATTTTTTTTCTTTTTGTTCATCCGTACGAATAAATAGTTTGTTATATATTCGTCTACATTCTTGACTTATCCCCAATATATTGTAAGATAGAATGATTATTACCATTATGTGGGTGTACAAAATATGTATCCGAGTCGAGCTTCGGGTTCTAAGGGCAGATCACGACGAGTCGAATGTATCAGGGGTCGGATACAAGCACGTTCCTTTCGCGTGAGTTCCATTTTTGTTCTTTTTTGTTCATCCGTACGAATAAATAGTTCGTTATATATTCGTCTACATTCTTGACTTATCCCCAATATATTGTAAGATAAAATGATTATTACCGTTATGTGGATGTACACAATATGTATCCGAGTCTCGCTCCGGGTTCTAAGGATAGATCACGACTCGTCTTCGAACCTGGAGCGAGACTCGGATACATATTTTGTACATCCACATAATGGTAATAATCTCTATTTAACAATATTTTCCAACCGTTGCATGCCCACGATTTCTTGTAAGCGGTGGTCTATGTTCTTTCATGATTGGATTAATTTTTCCATCTGTATTTTAATCACAAATTGCCATCGTATACTCAACTTGTGGACATCAGGGTTTTGTATCAAATCTTTGGATTTTGTTCCATCGTCAAGTTCATTATTTTGTTCGAACATTCGTCTGCAGGCCTCTCACAAGTAAACTGAATGCTAATGACCGATCATTGTCCTGTACGTAAGTCAGATGAGTGGCGGGCAATAACTTTTTTCAGTATCAACTAAATATCCTTAATCTTTAAAGTATAATATATTTGATTTTTTCAAATTTATATTAAATCTTGTTGAACCGAACATAACAATACCTGGGGTGAAAGTCCTCTAAAATGAGCTACATAGGTATAAACGATTGGCTGAACTTGTCATTATATTTATTTTGCGGCCACTCAGCAGAAATATGTGACATTAAACGCAAGTAAATAAATAAAATGAATTTTTTAACAAAATGGACTGTGCATACATCATCATCCAAGATTTGTTTACTACAAGGAAATAGAGTCATAATGACGGAGCTGTTAACGGGCTGTGAGTAATTTTTCTATCAGTGTCTTTCTTTTAGTATTTCATGCATATCCATAATAACATCCCCTGGGAGCCCCGGGAAGTTGAGTATTACTTGTTTAATGTGATAAACGTTTTCACTTCAATGGGGAAATATGACATAGAGGCCAATGCTTGGGTGGAAGTCCTCTAAAGTCGATACGAGATGTTAAACTTAACTTTATACTTGTTCTGCGGCCATAATATAGCCGTAGATGATGAAAGTGACCTTAAACACCAAAGAATAAAAATAATATGGATAAGGCGCCAAACGTCTAAAATTACGGGTAACGTCTGACGACCTGCTGTGAAAAAATATTTCAAATTTTGATTGAAGTGTTTGAATGAACAACAAGACTGGTGTTTACAGTTTCATATAATTAAACCTTTTTTTCTGTTCATGCATTTTCAGGCAAAATGATTGGCTAAAGTATTTCTCTTTTTTTTCATAACACAATGGACCGAAAAAAACGCATTTGTGCCCGCCCTAAGCCACGCCCCAAATATCTGTATTGAAAATTACGTTGCTCAGGTGAAAGGAAAAAAACCCTGCACGCTCATACTGTTTCAACTCGAAAAGTAATTAATATTTATCTCATCGTATTCAAAAGACTTTCAAAATAAAATTTAATAAACAATGAAATCCTTAACATGCTTTTTATTCCATGTTCAATTTGTTTATACGCAATAGGTGATCGTCTGCGTTCATCGTTTTACCCAAATAAAACGTAAACAATGGCCGGTCATAATAATACACAAACGAAACTCGCGAGCAAAACTTTCCAATTTCCAATTAGAGTGACTGAACTCTTTCTGAGACAAAGTTCAACCAACATCATGTCATCTGGGTTTATATCGATTTTAACATTTACAAACTGGGTTTTCAGTTTCTCAGGAAATGGTCAAAATCAGAATTCAATTTAACTCAGTGTTGCTTTGAATGACAGCAGCCCCCGTCACGTAGAAAAGGAGATTGAAGTTTTGTGTGGCGTGGTGTGGCCTATGACGTCCCTTTTAACTTACGCAATTCATTGGTCAATAAAATTTTTAATGACGCAAGAACATGTTTCAGTGAAATGAATCGTTATTTCCAACAGAATTTTAGAAAACTATGCCGTTTTTGTTCAGTTATCACTAGGAACCATAATGCGACCTGGTTTTTATTTTAACTCCGCAAAGTAGAGAGTGTTCAAGTTTATTGCCCCTCATATTTAATTATAAGGAATAATCGTTTGTTTCTGTCTATTTCTTTAGTTATGAATCCCAAAAAACAAAGGCCAAACACAGTGTGAATGGGCTATGCCCATTTACACCGTTTGGCCTTTGTTTGTTGGGTTTCATAACTCAAGAAATAGACAGAAACAAAGGATCGTTCCTTATATGAATCTTCGATTGTTAGAGGTAAATGTGGAGATTGGTTGTGCTATATAAAATGCAAAAATATTCAAGAATTGTACTGTCCTAAATGAAAACTTGTTCTGAGACCAACATCAAATTCCCTCAAGTCGGACTGTGCACTCTTCTCAGATTATGACACTGAACAGCCTGAGTAATAGCTGTCAAGGTGATAGATAAAAGTAGCAATTTTTCTTGTTTAACCCTTTACCCAACGAAACGACCGTATCCGCCCGCGTAATATGCAAATTCAGCAGTTAAAAAAATATTATTTTTCAAAAAATTTCAACAAAACCATATCATGTGACCTCTCGTTGGAACGAGCTCGTCGAGCTCGTTCCAACGAGGGGTTACATGATATGGTTTTGTTGAAAGTTTTTGAAAAATTTGAAAAAATGATACTTATAATAATAAATTTTGATATCGTCTGCGTTGGGTAAAGGGTTAAAGGTGTAAATATTTTCGATAATATTTCTGAATGGGTTAAATATAAAATGTATAAGAATGTGAGTTTATATAACGGATCCCGAAAACCTATTTGTCACTCGAACTCTTGTAATTAAGCATGAAATTTAATGTCCATTGGGGCGCATTTGTTGAACACCACATGGGCTATCTGATAACTGATCAAAGGAGTATTCTTCGTTAATCATTATCTGTGTAATTATGACCACTTAATAGGTGGTTGTTGTAGAAAACAGTACATCGCATATGTTCTGGACACACACCCATATTACGCAGCTAGCCTGCCTCTGAAATGTCAAACGATACCAAAGTGCTAGTCTTTCCAAGGAACTTTAAAGCGTGTATTAAATTAAGAAAGATCTGAGCGGCCAAATTCAAGAGAAGCGATTAAATTGAGAGTTAATGTTCTGCCTATCTAAACAAAAATCGGAGGATTTCTCGAAAAATTCATTCCAGCCAATTCCAGTCTGAAGGTGTGTGAGGCTGTGGGTTGTTGCGTGTAGATGGGGAGGTCCCATGCTATAGGTTAGAGGAGGTGTCGCATCGGTGCGAATATATAGGCACGTTGTGATGTAGGGGCCCACAGGGCCAAGTCGGTGGCCATATATGAGAATAGGATCAGGAACAGGAAATACGAGCTCAGGGAGCTACATGCATTTAGGTAAACGGCATTACCTATTTTAGAAGGCCATACATAGGCAGAGTAGGCTTTGCTTGTATGAACATTATTCTGAGATAGACGTAGGGGAGAGATTAACCTCATTGGTGGCGACTGCTTGTGTGAAAAGCGTCAAGTAAAGTGACAATAAGCTAGTGGCCGTGCGACGACATAGAGTGAATCCCGTCACCTGTTAGAGCAGAGGCGTCCGAGAAAGTGACAGTACGCTAGTAGCCGTGCGACGGCAGTGAAAGGGTGAAGTTAAGAGGCGACCAAGGAACCAATACCAGCGAAGAGGAGGAAAAACCAGCGACAACAGAGAATGCGGGCCCGCAAGTGACTCAAAAACTGTGGGAAGGGGGAGATTGACGTTTTGTTTTCTTATTCTTTTGGATTCCATGTAAGACACAAATTATCATATTTATTATTTGTATATATGTATTAAAATTGTTGTTTTCAGTGAACCCCCGTTGATTTATGCTTTTCGAGGAAAAGTTATTAACCCCTTCAGGATAAGAACCACCCCAACAAAGGCGAAACGGTGAGACATACGTTCACGTACGGATTCAGGCAACACTCCCGGAGTTTTAGCTGAATACGCGGCGAGAATCTATTTTCCCTAGCAACGACAAAGTCCGGTTTCCGACACATGTAATGACCCTCCGATTCTGATAATGCTACTTTCTATCAGAGATGGGCAATATATCGACAAACCGAACCGATACCGATATTAAGGGCATAGCGAAAAACCGAACCGAACCGAACCGAACCAATCACTGAATACCGAAACCATCTGAATTTTTAAATTTTCCTACATCCACTATTTATAAGGCCTTGTTGAGGCTCGATAAGCAATTGAAGGGTACATTTTCATGAAAGAAGTGGCTGATTTTATTTTCAATTCTGTTAACCCTCAGGGGC
Source organism: Pictodentalium vernedei (assembly GCA_031216915.1). NCBI lineage: Eukaryota > Metazoa > Mollusca > Scaphopoda > Dentaliida > Dentaliidae > Pictodentalium > Pictodentalium vernedei. The sequence goes on from CM062294.1 coordinate 98,303,042, forward strand.
CTGGCCAATTATCCTGAATTCTTACTACACTAAACCTGTACATGTGCAGCTGCTTAACAGTACTTTCTAGCCAAGTCTTGGCTGCCTGGGCCCAATTATCCCGAATTCTTACTACACTAAACCTGTACATGTACAGCTGCTTAACAGTACTTTCTAGCCAAGTCTTGGCTGCCTCAACAGGCAGCCAAGACTTGACTAGAAATCACTGCCCAGGTGATTTGTTTATTGTCTGCTGGACCTCCTGAAGATGGCATGGTCAGGGCACATGCTGTAAGATTGCAAACGCCTCAAATAGGCCTTTAAAGGTTAAGGTGGGTGTTTAGAAGAAGTCACAAAATGACTGTAGATCTGATTTGTGTTCGTAAAAGAATGCTACTGTTGAGCTCATTTCTTACAGCAGCGACAAAGCCCCGGTTTCCGACAATAGCTATGATATTTGACAAAATGACTGCGTGTATTATACTTCAGTCAAACTGATGCCATTGCCTTCTCGACGTATTTTGTTTCGGGGCCAGAATGAGGTTTGTACGGACCATCATTCGCCATTCATTGAAAAGTTTGGGTCACCTTTGTATATCAGACGTCTTCTGTGTTTTCAGTTAATCATTTTCCAAACCCGAATGGCTGACGACACTTGCAGGCAAATTTCATTAAGAAGATCAAACTTTAATTTTGTCTAGAAACATAACTTATACCCTCCCACTCCAAACAGCGCGTTCCAATGAGGTGCCATAAGCTATGTTTTTGAGACAAAAAATGAAAAAAAGAATAGAATTTGATTTGCGATTTTTGTGTATAAGGCATTTATTTGTTACATTGGATAGAGGGTTAACGACAAACACTTCTGATTTCTTTAGTCGTTGCATTCGAGTGTATATCTTTTCCAAATAGCCAACATGGGCTATCAGACTGTTAACTTGGCATCCACTATCAATAGCCGACATCGATAATAGCTATAAAAATGATATACATTGATTTTGTTACAAGAAACATTTGAAATATCTGTTATTTTGCTCAATAATCAATGCAAATTACTTTTAATAAGTGATTGAAGTTTCACTGATTATAAGGAGTATATCCGCCACCGATATTTTGAAACGATGATTAAATTCTTTCTTTGTTCGCTTATTCTCGTATAGAATATGAGCTCAATAACACTGACTTCATTAAATGCTGTTGTTCAAAATCCAACAAAGTCGAAGCAGATATTGGGCCCTATACAACCCTTTTGATCCGTTTTCTGAATAGGTTTGATTAGTGTCTGATTGCGTATATAGAAACACAACCCACCAAATACTGACATACTCGTTTTGGTTGCTACTCCAAGTTTGCATCTATCGTTCTTATTAATATTAATAATTCGTAAATTGTTTCATTTGGACACCAAATTTAGATATGACGTGAAACCTCAGTATTTACTTTACACCCTATCCGTTCGACATAGGAAAATTGACAAAATCTTCCAAAATATTGAAACGCATGTCTAGTCATCTCCTTCTTACTATTCAGTAAAGTGGTATGAGATTTAACAAACAGAATAGAATTTACTGCTATGCTCTTTTACTCCGTTTAACTCTTTACTTGATTCTGATGCTTGATTATTCCCCGATACGTAGTGGGAGGGAAATGTAGGAATGGCTTCCGTCCGTCCGTCCGTCCGTCCATCCGGGCCAACTAAACCTGTTTAGGAGCTATTATTTTTATGAGGTTAGTCGAAATTAGGGTAGTATTAGGGTTAGGAGAGGGGTGGGGTTAGGGTTAGGGGTAGCCCCAGGTCAGGGCTAAAGGTTGGAGGGGGTTAGGACCCAGGGGGTGGTGGTTGGGGTCAGGGGTGTGGTTTTAGTTTTTATAGCCCCTAAACCAAAAAATAGCTCCTAATCCTTTCGGTCTGGCTAGGGTCAGGGGTGGGGTGGGGTTGGGTTAGGGTTAGGGGTAGCCTCAGAGTAGATCTTAAGGTTGGGGAGGGTTAGGTCCCAGGGGGGTAGGGTCAGGGGTGGGGTGGGGTTTTAGGGTTTAGGGTCAGGGTAGGGTTAGGGTGTGGTTTTTGAGTGGATGTGGTGGGGTTAGGGTTAAATATAAGTTGTAGGGTGGAGGGGGTGGGGTTCTGGCTAAAATAAGGTTATGGACATATAAAAGGTTTTTTTTCGTAGCCCTTAAACCCAAATAGTTGGTATGTCCGTCCGTCCGTCCGTCCGTCCGTCCGTCCGTCCGCACGCCCGTCCGTCCGTCCGTCCGGTCTGTCCGTTTTCTGTCCCCATTTCTTGTCATCATATTCAAAATATTTGTTCTCAAATTCGATATATAGCTTTTTGTTGATAATATCGATGGGATTGTGGACCAGCTCTGTCCAAGTATTTCTTCAAGAGTTATTGCCGTCGTTGGATTTAGACTTTCTTGTCATCTTATTAACATTTGTTGTCGTCACATTTCAAAGAAAACAGTCAAAGAATGTTTTTTCGAAATTTATTAAAAAGTTTTTTTGGTGATAATATCAAGAATGGGATTGCGAACCAGCCGTGTTCAAGTATTTCCCCAAGAACTATTGCCCTTGTTAGACGAAGAATTTATTTCCTCGTGGAAACCCCGTGAAGTGATTCAGTGTTTGTTTACTGTGGTGAACGAAGCTGTGGTTTACTGGTGTGATTCAGTGTTTGTTTACTGTGGTGAACGAAGCTGTGGTTTACTGGTAAAATAGGACTCTAGGATAACCAATGCCTTGACGAACGTCCTTACAAATGAGCAACATGGGTATAAACGATTGGCTAGACTTCATATCCATGTTGCGGTCATGACTAGCCATTGTGCAAAAATATATGACCTTAAGCCTTTACCCAACGTAACGACCAAAAACGTCCAGCGCTAGTCTCAAAAATTGCCAATTAAGTTTCATTATATTTTCATTTTTTGTCTCAAAAACATAGGTTATGAACCCTCTTTGGAACGAGCTCGACGAGCTCGTTCCAAAGAAGGGCCATAACCTATGTTTTTGAGACAAAAATAAAAAAGATTAGTTATTCAAGAATTTTGTTTGCAGTTTCGTCTGCTTTTCATGTTAGGTAAGGGTTAAACATCAATAATTAATTATTAACTAAGACTTTATTGTCATCACATTTCAAAGAAATTTGTTCAAGATTTTTTCCCTAAATTTAATATATTGCTTTGTGGTGATAATATCATGGAGGGGATTGCGAAGCAGCCGTGTCCAAGTATTTCTTCAAGAGTTATTTCACTTGTTTGGCTTGGACTTTCTTGTCATCACATTACCGTTTCTTGTCATCAGATTTCAAAGAAAATCGTTCTTTAAAGATTTTTGTTCTCCAGATTGCATCTATAGAGGTCTTTTGTGATAATATCATGACTGGGACTGCGACCCAGGTGTATCCAAGTATTTCTTTGAGAGTTATTACCCTTGTTGGACTTAGGTGGCGGGAGTTTGGCACTTGTTTTCCATATCACAAGTCTCTCGGGCTCAGAAACAAAATGGTACAGATATACAATAAGTAAGTATACAAACACACCCGGATGAGGACGACTGTGACGAGTCGCGGTATATATTTTACTGATCACCTAAGCGTTGAATATCCACAGAAATTATTCACGCCGTTTACAATTGAACAGAAATCCATCCCGCCATACATTGTCGAGCAGAGCTCATGGAGCGCCACAAGACAAGGTATAATGTGCTGGATTACAGATGATTATCAGTGTCAGTAAGATCGGTTTTGTGTTGTGTTTGTTGAAGATCCCCCACCCCAATTAATCAGTAAGTTAATTTATTACACGCCTGTTCTATCAAATCCCCATCTACAGCAACACTAAACATGCGCAAAATGAAAAAAATCTGTTCCGCACATATGTGCGGAAAGGAAATCGTTGACGGACTATTTTTAAAACGAAGCGAAATTTCACCCTTTACCCAACGAATCGGCCGCATCCACCTGCGTAATATGCAAATTCAGCGTCAGAAAAGATACTATTTTTCAAAAACATTCAACAAAACCATATCATGTGACCCCTCCTTGGAACGAGCTCGTCGAGATCGTTCCAATGAGGGGATCACATGATATGGTTTTGTTGAAGTATTTTGAAATATTTGAAAAAATGATATTTAAAGTAATAAATTTTGATATCGTCTGCGTTGGGAAAAGGGTTAATCGGTAAGTTAATAGGTGGTCATACGCAGTTGTTCATACATTAAAACATTTTTATTATTCACGCTCTCCCAGTGAATCAAATGTCTTTTTAACCCTTTGTCCAATACCTTCTTTCCCAAATAAATTAAACTCCGTAAATATTATAGGTATTTAGACAAACATTGTCATCAGTGTCACAGCGAATGACTCATAGCTATGCAACTCAGACAACTAATTTCGTGCGTGTATTGGAGTGTACCAATAGTAACCACTCTTAGTCAAATGTACAAGCGGAAATATTAACTGGTTGAGTGCTAGAAGTTACTATCGCAGCTCTTCAGAAAAGTGTTGAAAGCCACTTTAGTGACTTTACACTTCATGCATCAGCTTGTCTCTTGTTCAGACGTTAAATAAAAATGTGAATAAAAATTGTTTTGTTACAATTTATTGGCGTGTGCCATCAGGCACTCCAATAAATAGCAACAAAACAATGATTTATGAAACGTATCTTGCTAAACAATGGCTATGCTTGCGGATTAAAGGGGTATCTTTGAAACAAATACCGGCATTACAAATCACCTATGGGAAATAATTTAAGGTACTATATAAGTAAGGGAAATCTGTTTACTTTGAAATTCCCACCACTCCATAAATTCAAATTGAATACACACAAATTATACAACAAAATGAGGGTTGTGATGAATAGAATATGAAAAATATATGAAATCAACTTACAGAGCAGACAGCTGACACCAATGGTTCCTGGAAGTCTGCTACTGTATTCGTACCAGAACTGATAACAAAATAATATTTCAGGAAAACACCTCGTGGCCAAATGTGCTTCAGATATCCAAGAACAAAGGTAGGAAATCAAAATTCTTCAAAACGCACCGACAGAGCTGCGTGGGGATAAATTCCAAAGTTGTCGGCTTTGTTTACATTGTGTTTATTTCGATTTTTGGTCAAGGTCATCGGACCGGAAAATCATCGATATACAATGCCGTCTAAAATCAAATAATGAGACCGCCTTAATACTGTATACTATTATTATTATATGGAGACTGCACAGTTGCCATATTATTTGCAAGGTATCATGACACGTGTTGGAATTTCTTAGATTAGGATTTTGTTTTTCGATGGAAATTCGTGGTATCGAGTGATTTGCGCATGTCCGCCGAATTATGGAATCCATCTTCAATAAAAAATGCAGACAGTGTTGTCTTTTTGTTCCAAATGCAGCCTTATCGTTGCATCCTAAAGTGTTTTGAATGCCTAGCTTTGTTCTTAGATATATGAAGCACATTTGACCACAAGTTGTTCTCCGTAAATATCATTATGTGTACGCTCCATTAGCGACCCCGTTATTTTATTATCAGTTCTGGTACGAATACGGTAGCAGACTACCAGGAACCAGTGGTGCCTGTTGTCAGTTCTATGAGTTGGTTTCATTTATTTTTCGTGTTCTGTGTATCCCAACCTTCATTTTGATGTATAATTTGTGCATATTTAATTCGAATTTATGGAATATCTGAGGTGGAAATTACAAAAGTGAACAAATTTCCCTTACTTATATAGCACCTTAACACTCCACAATTTAACAGATTACTGTTAATAAATCGGACTCAAAAGTTGCGTGAAAATTATAAACGATATCTGTCAGGTTTTATCTTGAAAAAATACATTCAATGTGGTTAGTTGGGTGCGGCATTGGACTTTAAACCGAAAGGTCCACGGTTCGATCCATACCAGCAGCAACTGCGTTGGGCCCTTAAACAAGGCGTTTAATCCCTATTGTCCAAGTGGGGTGCGGTGGCACTGTGTGCTAAGGTGTAATGCACGTCGATGGTGCGCTTGTCTTCAGCCAATGCTAACTCTACCTCCGGGTACAAAGGCTTCCACAACCCGTAAACCTGTCAGACACAAGGTGACACTGGCTGTCGAAAGTGTCGTTAAACCCAAATAAATAAAATACCTAAATAAATAAATGAATAATGTGGTTAGTTCTTGTCTTTGTTCAAGAGTAGGATACAATTATCGGCATCACTTTGCCCAAATTGTAAGCCGGAAACAATATGCAGTCTAAAATGACTTATCACTTCTGTTAAGGTGCTATATTAGTAATGGAATTTTGTTTATTTTTAAATTCCCACCTCTGATATTCCTTAAATTCAAATTAAATATACACAAATTATACATTAAAATGAAGGTTGGGAGGTATAGAACACAAAAAATATATGAAATCAACTCAAAGAGTTGACAGCAGGCACCACTGGTTCCTGGAAGTCTGCTACCGTATTCTTACCAGAACTGATAATACAATAATATTTCCGGAGAACGACTTGTGGCCAAATGTGCTTCACATGTCCAAGAACAAAGCTAGGCATTCAAAACACTTTCAGGGACCAGTGGTGCCCGCTGTCTACACTATGGGTTGATATATACTCTCCCAAAAAAGAAAGTGTGCATGCTAAAAAATAACACTGAAAAAAGATATATATCATTTTCATTCATGGAAATTTTATTCAATCACAGATGAATCAATTGGTGATCAACACGAGAAATTTCATTACGCTACGACAAATACTCTTGGTGCCATGTAGAGTCAAAGACACTAAGGGTCAAACACAAAAGTCACACACTCAATATCTGGCATGACCTCCGTCTGCATCGACTACTGCTGTGGATCTACGCCTCGTGGAAGCGAACAGGTTAGCATGGAAGTGTTGTGGGATGTTGTTCCATATTCTGATAAGCTGTCTTTGGAGTTCCACAAGCGTTGACGGTGCATGGGGAAGCCGGCGTAGCTGACGTTTCATTTCGTTCCATACGTGCTCAATGGGTGAGATATCGGGCGAATTTGCGGACCAGGGAAGAACATCCACTTGTTGTTGCTGCAGATACTGTTGAACAACACGAGCTGCGTGGAGTTGGGCGTTGTCCTGCTGTAGAATGACGCCGGGGCCGTGACGTTGCAGAAATGGGACAACAACAGGTGTAAGCACTTCATCACGATATCTGGCTGCATTGAGAGTGCCATCAATAATGACCAGCTCAGTTCTGTTATGGGCAGTGATGCCACCCCACACCATGAGAGACTCTCCCCCATAACGGTTTCGCTCCACGACACATGGATCTGCGTAGCGTTCGTTTCGACGTCTGTACACTCTCTGGCGGCCATCTGGTGATGAAAGATGGAAACGACATTCATCTGTGAATAAAACACGTTGCCACCAGTGTAAGGGATGCCTGAGATGTTGTGTACACCACTGCAGTCGAGCACGACGATGACGTAACGTCAAAATCGGACGAATTGCAGGTCTTCGAGGACGTAAGCCGTATTCTCTCAGCCGGTTGATTACTGTTTGAGGATGTATCCGTCTCAGGTTAGGGATGTTCCTGGCTGTCGTCGTTGCCGTTTGTTGCCGGTTCCGGAGATGGACGACACGGATATACCGATCTTGTGCAGGGGTGGTAACTCGGGGTCTCCCGGAGAGGGGTCGGTCTCGAACGTCATCATGTTGTGCATGTCGATGGACTAGCCTGTCTACAGTGTTACGGTGCAGTTCAAATGCTGGGCAACCTCTCTGTGTGTTCTGCCAGCTGTAATCATACCCAGGGCAAGGAGACGTTGATTCATTGTCAATCTTGGCATGCTAATGTGGAGTCGTTTTAACAGCAGCGCAAGTTTGAATGTGAACGATAGGAAGGCCTTACTTTAGTGTTTAAATACCCAAGGATTCACATTGCTGCATGAATTTTCAGACTCTCCACGTGCAAAACATGCCTTTTCACAAACGTGCAGCACGTCATTTAACGTTAATGCAATTTTAACTGGGAAAGCTGTTTTTGTGTTCAATATAACTTATTCATGAACAGGTTAACACTCTTTACACCTACGAAATTATTTTTTGGAGTTTGATCAATTTCTGCAATGCACACTTTCTTTTTTGGGCGAGTATATATTTTTCGTGTTCTATACCTCCCAACCTTCATTTTGATGTATTATTTGTGAATATTGAATTTGAATTTAAGGAATATCAGAAGTGGGAAACAAAGAGTGCAACCAAAAATGGCCTGTCCTGCGTGCAGAATATTTTCACCAATCGGCTACACTAAGTTAGAAATCCTGGCTTCTAATTCATGTATGTACATGATTTGGTATGCTTCATTTGTTTTGGAACTATCGGTCTGCTGTAGTTGCTGTTTGGGGAGGCTTGACTGTTGTTGTCTCGTGAGATTTAAGAACATTAATAACTGATCTGCGTACCAATACTAATTTTATAGGCGAAAGGTTACCTGGCTGAACAATATCGAATCGTGTTGGTTATTAAATTCATTTATCTAAACACTTATTACACGTTGTGGTCTCAGTTCGGTAATTCATGTGATTTTTGTCCGCCTAGCGGATTTTTTCTATTTCTGTCCGCAGAGTGTCAACACACATAGATTTTCGCAACCTTTTGGTACTAATAGCGCTCAACATCGACGTTGATCCGTCGTATAGACAATGCGGTTGTACGAAGGGGGTATTTAAAGTTACGATGGTACGACATTTCGCTATATTTGGTGAACAGGAAGAAACCCTTCTGATAATTCTCTTAACATTGGTCTTCTTTTTTCGTAGCAGACTTCATAAAGCCTTCTTTACGTCACTAATATAGTTCGGCGACAGTAAAATTATTTTTTCGTAAATATACAATTGTGAGGACTGTAATGTATGTTGATGTGAATATATTTTTGTTTTCAAATATAATTTTCCACTTTTATGTTTTGATCATCGTTCACCAACCAAATAGTAGTCCGAATCGGTGGCGTATTAATCCCTTGCTGACACTTGCGTCACATTGTATAGTTCCTGTTCGCAACAGCGGTACTAAGGACTGTATCTCGCAATTATCACATTGTCAGTTGAAAATTCGAACTTACAAATTGACTATATTCGTTCATAAGTTGGATTTACTGAATTTCAACAGCCGAGTTGTTCGCCATTTGGAAAAAAAACTCGCTGTAAAAGAGTGTTCTTCAGGCGGATATTAGCGGACTTTGGATATGCTCATCAGGGATCACTCCTGCGTCCATTGATGCCAAATTTAGCTTTTTAAAATTTTTTTTTAGTTCGCCCAAATTTTCAACTCTCACCACCGGCCTATACTTAGTCGAGGATAACAGCGACGGAAGGCCAGCAATTAATTTTAACTGTTACCACGTAGCAGGAGTAACCAAGATAAGATCGATGGAGTATGTAGTGGTAGTGTTGTTGGGCATTAATGCTGATATAATTATTATATTTGATGCAAGATATGGCAACGGACTGGTATATTCGTAAAAGGGAGGAACATAACTTGAATATCCAGTGAAGCCTCGAAGATTCCAGAGCAGTAGCTCGAGTATATTGCTGAAAGGAATGGTATAGAAATTATCATCAGTATCGGCGAAGACGTTTGACTCTGGGTTGATTTTGCCAGGAGAAGCAAGCCGTGTATCAATCAATTCAATGGGTGTCTCTGGCATGGTCACCCATGCCATTTGAACACGAAGAGTAGGGCTCGTGTTCTTTTTAGTTGAGTTCGCAAGAAACCTACGCCTTAACTCGAGAAGATACAGCTAAATTCAAAATAGTTCTAAGACCTTGGATGCGACCTGGTAGAGATTTGGAGTGTGAATATTGTGAAATGAAATAACCAAAGGTTAAACAATTCCTGCAAGAACTGTCCAACACTAAAATGACTTATCGTCGTGTGAGAACCATAAGGTTCTATCTTCCAGGGGAAGATAGAACCTTATGGTTCTCACACGACGTTATGGCATGGCGGAAGAGGGTGCCTTCCACGCTATCTGATCCTATCAATTGTTCGGTCTTGTACATGTGGCCTCATTTCAAAGAAATGGCACCCATCTTCAACAACATCATCATTTCCATCGATGACATTGGTGATAATATGAGAACGTATCCTGAAGCAAACGATATAATGACACAACTTAGTTTCTCTTTGATTTGAATTTACAGTGGCAACAACATGTTTTTGGTCATTCCGCTTCTCGAGTGGAACTTGCAGCATGGTATTACAAGTGACGACGTTTACTAAGTAATAGAATCATGATAATGTGAGTGAGAAGTGGGTGGAGAGTAGTTGCCGATACTCAGCCCGGGTGTTGGAAAAAGAAGCAGTAGTTAATAAGGTAATAGGTGCGGTAAAGTTATATTTTATTGGGCTGTGTGGGGTGAATGGGAGGAAAGTTTTTATATTTGGGTACATATCCCATGGGAGGTAATTTTTTGGGTTCAGTCCACTGCAATTTTTACGTGCGTCAAATACTCTTTTTCACAAGGACTGGTTGGAAACGAACTTGCCAAAGGTTTGTTTGGGAATGGGCGTCCCGGTTTAGAGGGAATTCAATACATAGCTCGAATAGCATTCTCTGTGTTTATATAACTAGTTGCGCTTCTTATTTTTGTGAACCTTTGTGGCATGAACTGGGTATTTTGTGGCAGGGTCCATTTTATTTTTTTCGTACAATAAGTGACTTGTATAAGTGGGGGTCACTCTGCCGAAAAGAGGGGTATGAATCATTATTACTGGATTTGGTTCTTGGCTTAATGCCGACCCGGATGTGTATCTGGACTTACAGGGAAGTATTCGGTTGGATATACAGGAGAGTCAGTGGCCTATTTTGAGTTCGGTTACGGTTTCTACGGGGGGAGAGTCTCTGCATGTCTACCAAACAACCCAGGAAGCCCTGCAGCTCATTGGTTAGAGTAAGGTCGAGAGGTCGACTGTTCGATACCGGCCCGTGTCATCGGCGTTATGGCCTTTGGCAAGACACCTCAATCCAACTGTCCCGCTCTGTACGAAGGCTCACGACTGGACGAAGGTACAGTTGACTTCAACCGCTACTAACTCTGTTCGTGCCGGGTTAGTATGTTGGAGAGTGTGGCAGTTACTTGTACTTTCTCGCGTGGTTCTCTCCGCGTACTCCGGCGTCCTCCACTTATAAACCTATCCGACACAATCTGACCCTGTATGTTAAAAGTGTCGATAAACCCCAATAAATAAACTAACTATCTATCTAGATATATTGGGCTTTTTGTTACGGTTCTGGTGTGAAATAGGGAGGTATATGGTGGATTAACGCTATATTCAATATGCTTGAGTTTGTAATGTTTTGTTTGGTGGTACAGGAAGGATTTGTTTGTTTATTGTTTGTTTCTTCCTTTAATAGCATGCTAATCAGGGGTGAACTCGTAATCCTCAGAAAAGTATCATGTCGGCTGTAGGGTTTGTTTGTTTGTTTGCTTGCTTATAGGGGTTAATGACACTTTATATTTCTGAAGGTATATCGTGTCGGACAGTTTAATAGGTAGAGTAAGCCAGAGTACCTGAATAGAACTACTGAGCAACTGCGCAACTGCGCTTGACTTTCGGATTCCGCATACTTAACACAGTTAAGTCCCTTATCAGACTTAGAAAAACACTCCCTGTGAACTCGTTACATTGTTTTTTTTTTTCTCCGTGGGCATAATAAAAATAATAATAATATATTGTCAAATGGCAGCAGAAAATTGAATAATTTTATTTGTCTCTACATCCCACTATATTCTGTCTTTTGACTGGTCAGAATGCCTTGGACAAATCGCCATGGCAAAGGGTGCACCCAACATCCAAAGTATATGAGAGCGTGCAACATCCAGGGTATATAGGCAGGCGAAACATCGGGGGTATATGGTTTAAATGAAAGCCTTTCGCTTCATGTCGCCTCGATATAAAAATCGAACTGAAAAACTTGAAAATAGTCACAAATATTATCAGAGATCCGACAATTCGATCATATTTTGCCGTTATACATTAAATAGTCGAATAATTAAATGAAACAACGTGAGGAAAATAAAATAATAGCAAATATCGTCCCCTGAGTACCAATGTGTTCTATGTGCAGGCAGGCACATAGCACACTTTGGTACTCAGGGGACGATATGTCAACAAAATACTGTTTACTCGTTTCCTTAACGACCCAATGTATGTAACTCTGTCTGTTTGTTGTCTTCTGCGTTTATAAAACAAAGCAATTATTCACGAATTTGGTCCAAGTGATTGCGGAGCATGAGAAATGCGTCCACAAATTTATTTCCACTATGTCTGTATTGTGTTTCAAACGGGACAAAAACTGTTATCTCTGCCATTTTTTCTTTCCTTGCTGATGTTTCATTTTCGAAAAGTAAACATAAATAATATTTTGTTTATATAAATGTGTTTTATTACCTGTAGGCACGCTCCAATCATTTGTATGAAAACAAATTTTGAATAACATATTCGGACCGCCAAAATTAGCCTAGCCCTCAACCAGTTAAGTAAAAGGTTAAAGACCATACTTTAATGTCTGCCAGAAATAAATATGTTGATGAGATTTTTTGCAGCAATACAAATTGAATATATACAATATAAGTTATCTCCGCCAACATGTATGGTATATGGAGATTTAATACCTGGATGTCTCATTTAATGGCCCATATTGAATGGGTATGCAGAGGAATTGAACACAGTTTTGAACATCAATAGAAACATCAATATAAATATTTCTCTAGATCGTGAGTAGGTTCATTCAGCTGTATAAACACCATGTTCCCTCAATTCTCCATTAGAAAGTACCTTAGCAATAGTTAACAATAGATCTCAATAGTTTATTTCAGAGAAATTTAGGTTTTCAGTTCTGCCACCTCCATAACACCCCTGCTAAGTGCCTTTGCATTTTCTCTCCTTTGGTGTCACATCTTCCATGGATTACCAACCCCTTGACGACCATTTGATCCACATCAGCCACAATATCCTCCCTGGACTTCCAACTTCTCAACTGTTCTGTGCCTCTTGATCACTGCTTTTAATATATTACACTTATCAGTTTCTTTCCTGCATGACAACCCATATGTTAATAGCAGCTACTGCTTTTATTGCGTCTTCCTTATTGTTTTTCTTTAGTTTTTGTGCCCAATTTTGGTTTATATCTCTTATTACCCCAAACAGTCAGTCAGAATGTACCTAACAATAGAAAAGAATTTTTGTATGACATTGAACACTGATATCCAATTTATGTTCCATGTAGAGTTACCGGATACCCTTAACAATCCACAGTAATGGTTACTTCTCTTGCATGTCTTCTAGCCTGTCCTATTCTATAAGTTGTCGGATACCCTTCACTACCTGCAGCAATGGTTGTGTTCCTTGTATTTCATTTAGCCTATCCTGGATAGATAAGGTTTTAACCAATGTGAATTTTTTTGTGAAATGAGTGCATTTTTCAAATTTCCTTTCTCAACAAATAACGAATGGGATCAAGCAACCAATCTTGTCTTCTTTAACATACATTTGTCTTCAAAGTTAAAAATTGACATGCTTCTCTGGTTAAAACCAAACCAGAAAGACGCGTGTTTAAAATTTTCATTAGAATTGCCCCTTATTGCCAGGTCGTACCCTATTTGGCCTTTTACCCCATCTATATAGAATAAATAGGTACTAGGGTCGGTAATCAGATTTAAACCACAAGTAGGATAAGAGTTTTAACCCTCGCTTGCCGAGTGGTTAATACCCTAAGTCTACGAGTGGTTTAAATTTGATTACCGGCCCGAGTACCTATTTGTTTTATTTATTCCATGCTCTTAATAGATAATCCACTTTGTCACTTAAACTGGAGAAAAAACGACATTTTCTATTGCAGACACACGGGTTTGTTTTGTTTATATCTGCGCCGGTGGGCAGTACTACCGGCTGCACGTGAATGCGTCATTGACAGCTAGACATATCTTCAAAGCTGATTGAATTTACCTTGCTTTTTCAGTCAAATTATTATTAACAATTCTTAAATTTTATTTCAAATATTTAATTGTAGGTATTTTAAGCTTAATAAGTCATTTCACGTAGTAGTTAGTACCGCAAAACGTCGTTTATTTATTTATTTATTTATTGATGTTTTTAAGGTCACATATTTATGCACAATGGCTAATCATGACCGTGACAGTTTTACGGGTGGAGGAAGCCGGAGTACCCGGAGAGAACCACCGAGCAACGACGAGCAGCTGCCAGCTCCCCAACATCGTAACCCCACGCTGCAGCACAGGCAGGGTTAGATTGGTTGAAGACATGCGTACCATCGACGTGCAGTACGTCTTAGTACACGGCGTCATCGTGCCCCCACATGGGCAATGGGGTGACGCAAAACGCCGTGTGTTTGAATGAAACATCGCGAAGTGTGAATGTATCGAAGTTGGAAAGTTGGGTCATATCAAAGGTAAAGTTGGATGTTGTTCCTACTTTCGGCATAAATTTTTGTTACGGAATTCCCATTCAAAACGATTTAACCCTTTACCCAACGTAACGGCCAAAACCGGCCAGCGCTATTCTCAAAAATCGCCAATTAATTTTCAAAATATTTTCATTTTTTGCCTCAAAAACATAGGTTATGACCCCTCGTTGGAACGAGCTCGTCGAGCTCGTTCCAACGAGGGGTCATAACCTATGTTTTTGAGACAAAAAATGAAAAAAATTAGTTATTCAAGAATTTTGTTTGCAAGTGTCGTCTGCTTTTCATGTTAGGTAAAGGGTTAACCGCTGTAGAAGCTTCACATCGGTAGTGGAGTTAAAAGCTGAACTTTAACATACGGGCTTTTCACGGGTAGTAACATAGGTGACAGAACGGCATTCGCGTTTGAGCTGTCATTTTTTACCGCAGGAGATCGATTTAGGCGGAGGGATATAATATTGAACGAGAAGCTGAAGGCTTCGAGTTGAATATTATCCCCAAGCCCAACTCGATCGAGTGCGGTAGAAAGGACAGTTCGAACGCGTATGCATGTTCTGTATTTATTGCACGCCTGCAGTTTACTGAAAATGTATTTATCGATTTTGGCGGGGGGGGGGGGGGGGGGGGGGGATAATATTGAACTCGAAGTCTTCGGCTTCTTGTTCAATATTATCAATATTATCCCTCCGCCGAAATCGATCTCGTGCAGTAGAAAATTACAGTTTGAACGCGTATACTGTTCTGTATTTATTGCACGCCTACAGTTTACTAACAAAATATTAAAAACACAAACTATTGCCAAAAATAACCCAAACGTAAAACAGAAAAGATTAAATAGTCCGCGCCCGTCATCCGAATTGTTCAAGGACAATACAAAAAAATTATTGTTCGCGTCGGTTTTTTCAGAAAAAAGCGTGTATTTTATTAAAATAAAAGCAGAGGCGTGCAATAAAAAGCGACCACAACCACAGATAAAATGCAGGGCTTCAGATTGGTCTAATTTGTTGACACCGGATTCAGGTCAAAAATGTTCCCCAAATATGAGAAACTGCATGATTAGTCAATTTACATACAAATAGATTATAAGACAGGGATTTTTCTAAGACCTATTTTGCATGGAACAAAAGTATTTCTTAACAAATATCTTCATTTTCGAATGTTACAACAAGCTGTTGGTAGTCATCTCCTAATTTGGGGAAACCCTTTACCAACTTGAATTTGGGGTAATATAAAGGCCTGGAATGCCATAATCTACTACCACAGAATACAAAACTTCCAACTGTTGGTGGTTTGATGTTTAAACATTCTTACTACTGAAAATGTTGGCTGGGATTGGGGTAGGGGCTGAGACAGGTCGCTGCGTCCCTGACCAGAAATCAAAATGTGTAAGGGAAGTTTATTCAACCATAAAGGTACTTACTCTCTTTAAGCGAAAAGACAGTTACTCAAAACAAATAAATACTACCGCCACCTCCACCCATGTTGTACATCAGCAGCCTCTCAACAAAAACGCCGCAACGTTTTGATGCTTTCAATTGGTAGGACTTGAGAGAGGTGATCACACCACACGGGCAATAGCTTTACTAAAATCTAGCATCTTGCAAGTAAAGTAAGACGAATGTCTCTTTGAAAAAGCTTCCATTCTATATATATTTGTCCAGCACGGTGGATAGGGAGAGGGGGCCCAAACTTTTTCTACGAACCAATAAAAGTTCTTGACAGATTCAGATTTTGCAACCGCACCTCAACCGTTTTAGCACCGAAAACCGAAAACTGGTTAGTTATCAGAAATGTGGCCCACAAAATCATGTTTTAGCAAAACTATGAATAAGAACGAAAAAAAAGAAAAAGCAGCATCACCACTGCGAGGGATGTATATAATGCCAATACTATTGAGTTTCATATTACAATTTATGTTACATTGTAAACTCCCGGTCGTAGCTCCTACCCAGACTCCAGAGTCGAGTGTCCTTTTTACACTGCCCACCCCCCCCCCCAACCCCCCTTATCCCGAGATACTCCCGACACCCTTTAGTTAAAGTGATCATGTCACATACACTTTATAAGTTATTGTGATTAATTAACGGTAACATGTTCAAACGAGACGCGAAGAGTTTCCAAATCTTTGGTAACGCAAAAAACGCATAGAGTACCCATTAGATCTCAGGGCGCTAAATAGGATGGAGTAAGCCTCATTCAAATCGTGTGTTTGTTATGTGTGTGTTTGGGGCTGAACCCCACGTTCAAGCTTTATTCACACTAAAAGGGGACAGCCGACTACCAGGGACTCCCCGCTTGTAGTAATGACATTAGCGAGGGAGCTCGGTGGCTCATTGATTAGAGTATTGGACTTTGAGCCCAGAGGTCGACGATTCGAATCTGACAGGTGTCATCTGCACTGTGTCCATGGATGAGGCACATAATTCCGATTTTCCACTTGTATGCTCCGTGAGGTTTATACGAAGGCGCACTGCATGTCGATGGTACATTTGCCTTCAACCACTGCTAACTCAGATTGTTCCGGGTTTGTAATTGGAGACTGGCAGTAGCTCGCCGCTGCTCGCTGGCTCATTGATTAGAGTATTGGTACTACCCCCCCCCCCCCCCCCCCTCGCGATATGACCCTGGGTGACAACACTTTCGCTGTCGAACGCGACTATTGTCGTTTATTACATGATAATTATCTATACGTTCTTGTGTGCGCAGATCAAACCTACCATCTGTTTAATTGTTGGAAAGGGCTCGGAGAGCCCTTTCCGACAATTAATCAGATGATAGAGTTTCAAGTATGTCATAAATTTGATTAAACTTCCTTGTATATAGGCCTACATAGAGGTCCTCTATATATGGATAAAGTGGGTGTGGCAGTGAAAGGGTTAAAGCCCAATAAGCAAACAAATAAACATGCACTGTAGGCAGCGAAAATGACTTTTAACATCCCCAATTGTAAATGCCCTTGGGTGTTACCGATAGGGACTTGTTCACAATTTTTCATAAAAAAATATGCGTGTCTCCATATGGTATGCGTATGGATATATTAGTTTGGCACACTATAAACCAAGAGAGTGGAGAGTTGTTCCTGCGGTGTGTTGGGATTATGGACTTAGACCATTTTGAATCCTCGTCGTTTTCTTTCAACTTTTTGTGTATTTCTGAACTATTTCTTAGGCCGGCACCTTGATTTTTTTTTTTCTGTGACACTCGATCGGCATCGAAGAACATTGAGCTAAAGACCTTGTCACGAAACAAAGCGCGTGTCCAATTCTTTTTCTGGTCCAAATTCTCTATGATTCCTCATATTAAGCCTAACACTACCCCATTTTCTCTGTTTACATCTATCAAATTTTGCTGTTAAAAGTCAAAATACTCATTTGTGCCTACCTCCGATCAAACTACTACCCACAGAGACCCTCAACCAGACACTAAACAGTCCATTCAAAAACCCTATTTTGACTAACCTCAAAGCCCCTCCCCTGTGGTCTTCTACCTTCCTTATTCTTTCATTTATCTGTCTACTCCTGGATATTCCCAATTGCATATACCATGAGAGTCCTGGGACGTTTGACAACAGGTAGACAGCCAATCTGGCAATGTTGTCTTCTGCAGTATACACTGATACTGTCATGCTTGAGTAGTGTTAATTTACATATCTTTTTTTTTGTATCCTTAAAACACTCTTTCCTACCATAGTATCATTTCTATTTGTATCATGTATACTGCAAGATAAAGAAAGAAAATTGATCTCTGTGTTGCTGAAAGCGCGTGAAAAATTAGTTTTAGCGTAAAGAGTTCTTTCCCCTTGACCGCGTTTCGTGATTTGTGATCATATTTCTTTGAGGAGTTGCGCTCGTTTTCCCACGTGAAAACCAATTAGAGGTTTTAGAATGGCGGGTAACCGTGAGTTATATAGTAAACATGATGAATAAAAAAAACAGTGCCCATGACTGACGAGGGGTCCGCATGCCTACACCTAATCGTGCACGGCTCAACCATTAAAATCTAAAAGGTGCAGTATCGTTCCAGTGGTATATGGAGTACTGTGCCGGGTGATAATCTTCCGTGTTTAACATGGGGGCGATATGCCAAGGCTTGGATGGAGGGAATTGAGGTGGCTGGGTAGGTCGGATAAAGAGCACTTGCTGTAGGTCTATATAAACGCATTTGATATATTGTTTCTCTGATTTCAAGTCACCATTCTGTTTTGTGCGTCACTAATCAGTTTTACTGTCATTTTGGGTTTATGTAATTTTGAAAAACAAAATTAGGTTGTCCAGAAAATTGAAAAAGTCAAGAAGTTGTGTTTTACGATGTATCCAGTAGAGACAATTAATTATTTATTTCATGCTTGTATTGTTGTGGTATTTGCAGTACTCAGGGGCGGGAGAAAATTCTAAATTGGGGAATACAAGACGCCAGGTCCTCGCACCTCAAGCACTTGTCGACGCCCAAAGTAGTATGTTATAACGAGAGACTTTAATTGTGGGCATGTACATGGGGGAGGGGGGATTTGACAAGCGCGGGAAAATTTCCCGGTGGTGTATGTCTAGTCCTTCACTAGAAGTACAACAGTAAACAAATACCCACTGTTTGAACAGGCGAAAGCGGAATCCTTGTCGGAACAAAAATAAACATTCGTTTGTGTATTCAAAGTATCCACAAGTATAAAGTGTTTCGCCAAGCTTGTCAAAACTGACATTGAAACATCAGCCAACGACAGTAACAGCAACACAACTTTTTGGTTAGTATAAGGATATCGTAGTATGTCCGTCGACTCCATCCGCCATCCAAATTTCACCGTCTGTTGCTGATTCTTTTTATTCCTTTTTAAATGCTAGCTAGCGAATTTATAAGATACTTTTCTTGGATAATTTCTTGGAGTGTCCGTATTGATACGATTCCATCGCTTTCTTTCAAAAAGTTACAGTGGGAGCCCATGAGAAATATTTAGTTATACATGCATGCGCACACGTTACACTTCAAATTCATTCAGCCTTTTAAACTTTGATTTCCAGTGAGTAGGTCTAACGTACTGGTCTTTCTTCGTTTTTGTTGTTAAGTAAATCAAAATTAATTTACATGTGATAAAGAAGTCGACGTAAGTTTAATCACAGACATGCTAACATATAGCTTGGTGCAAACGGGGAGATATAGACCTGAGTAAACTTGATGGCCAGTTGGAGCTACAGAAACCGTTTTTCGGTCACCGTTCAGTTATGATTGTATTTTGTACAAATGCCAGGCCCCTGTGATTTGAGGGCTGAAAATGGTAACAAGGGCATCCTATTGCATACTAAAGCGTCGGAAATATGCCTGTTTTCATTCCAGTATACAAGACCAAACGACAAACAATTTTACTCCGTGCCGTTTTGATTTACATCTTTCCTGAATAGATGATTTTTTGTTGAGATCTGTTCAGTTTTACTGGCCCGATGCAGGGCCTATATATGAGGAGGTTGAAATATGTAGTACCCTGGTGTGAATGCTTTGTCCATACCCGACTGTAAACAAGTGATCGTTTAATGCCAAATTTTAAACACCAACGTCTCTCGAAATAATGAAGGAAATAGGCTGATCTCTTCCACAAAATTGTGAAACGTTGCTTTTTATTTGAGAAAGTCTGTCTTGTTTCCTCGTAAGCATTGTTCGTAAAAAGGCGGATTACATAAAAATCAAAACTTTACCAAACAGTCGTCAATTTGTCGCCTTTTGTCAATATTTGTATCCATGCTCAAAGTCAAACCTTAAAATCGGACAACCTAATTCTAAAGTCCAAGATTGGCCATTGCCTTCCTTCTAATGTCCATTTTTTTAGTAATATCGGGCAACCCAATAATGACGATGATTCGTCGTCGTCAAACTACCACGTAAAATAACATGAGACCAGAGACAATTAATTTATTTTACTGGTGTTTAGTGCCACATCAGCATCTAAGGTTATATCGTGGCGATACATCGACATTTATTGCTGTAGAATAGTTAAATATCTGGGAGAAAATTAGTTTTGTTTTAGACTTATTTTATTTTTTTAGGTTCGCCTTTTGTGCAAGAATCAGCGTTTAACCCTTTACCCAACGTAACGGCCAAAACCGGCCAGCGCTATTCTCAAAAATCGCCAATTAATTTTCAAAATATTTTCATTTTTTGTCTCAAAAACATAGGTTATGACCCCTCGTTGGAACGAGCTCGACGAGCTCGTTCCAACGAGGGGTCATAACCTATGTTTTTGAGACAAAAAATGAAAAAAATTAGTTATTCAAGAATTTTTTTGGCAAGTGTCGTCTGCTTTTCATGTTAGGTAAAGGGTTAAAATAATTTTTATGTGTACCCATACCATGTATGGTACACATAATGTCGGCATCCGGGGTGGCCCTCCGTCGTTCGTCCATCCTTTGTCTGTCCGTCCGTCCGTCCGTCCGTCCGTCCGTCCGTCCGTCTGTCTGTCTGTCCGATCGTCTGACGTCCGTATCCATTTCTTTGGCATTAGATAACTTGAAAAATATTGCTTGGATTCTCATGTTACTTTATATTTGTGTTCAGGTTACTGATGTGCCGAGGTGTATAGTTTTTGATGTAAATCTAATAATTTGATTCTGAGATATTAACCCTTTAGCCTTCAAATTGAGAATTCTTCCAATCCCTTTGGCATGAGATAACTCAAAAACTATCAATCCAATTGCCATGTTCCTTTATATATATCTTCAGGTTACTGATGTGCCGCGCTGTATAGTTGTTGGTGTAAATCTGATAATTTGATCCTGAGATATTAACCCTTTATCCTTCAAATTGAAAATTCCTCCAATCACCTTTTGAAAAATATTGTTTGGATTGTCATGTTACTTTATATATATCTTCATGTTACTGATGTTCCTAGCTGTATAGTTTTGGGTGTAAATGTGATAATTTGATCCTGAGATATTAACCCTTTATCCTTCAGATTGAGAATTCCTCCAATCCCTTTGGCATGAGATAACTCAAAAATATCAATCCGATTGCCATGGTACTTTATATATGTGTTCACTTACTGACGTGCCGGGCTGTCTAGTTTTTGGTGTAAATCTGTCCACAAAATTGGTCCTGAGATAATAACAGCTTTCTACTAGTTGCGCGTATGGGTACACATCTGACGATTTAATCGGCCTATTTTTATCTTCTCTTGACCCCAACATTCGATCTAGTCCCAGCTATCACCAGTGTTTTGGGGACTAGAATTAACTGATGGTGACTATTGGGGACAAGATCATTGAATATCTCACCACTCCTGGTTATTAGATAGCCGATGGTTTCGTGACTTCAAGGTTACTGGCACTGTCAGTTGTGCATCTCACTATTTTCGAGTTGATTTAATGCTGTCACATCCGCCACTACTTTCTTTCAAATTTGCACTATTTTCGATGACTTATACGGATCCTAAGGCTACCACTATCTGTCATGTACTGGAGTCGTCCTCCATTAGTTACTACTGCTTGTGGCGCTACCGTGAGCTTGTTATATGTCTCTGAACCTGTCTGGACTTCATCCTTAGATTAAGTCTTTGTGGGGCTCAATGATATTGCGTCATTCTTCTAAATCCGGAATCAGTTAATATATACAGCTCCTTGATCAAGTGTATGATGGGGCCATTACGTGTGAGAGACTACCTGTTGATCATACCAATATATGCTTATGTGATAGTTAACTAGTAAGTAAGTAATATCTTTATTTTGCAGTATACAGTTTAGAATGTCTGTGTGTATGCATGTCTGTCTGTCCGCTATAGACATGAATATGGGGCCACCCCGAGTGTCCAAAATGGGTCTACTAGGAGTACTTTTTATGGCGGAGGTCATCGTCAGGTTCAAAAAAATATCGGGTGGGGGTGTAGAGGGGCACCAAAAGTTTTGACCAAAAGTTTTCTCACCCATATAGGTCTTCAAAGGGGTGTACTAGGGGTAGTTTTTTACCAGGAATCTAATGGTGAGGTTTACACAAGTGCCGGAGTCGGGTGGGGGTGTAGAGGGGCACCAACAGTTATGACAAAAACATTTTCTCACCGATACAGGTCTTCAAAGGGGTCTACTAGGGGTAATTTTATTACTCTCCTCACCCCGAGCAACGCCGGATAACCCTGCTAGTATATAATATGCTTGTGGCATTTTATAGAAAGATAAATTGTACACTGCATGGAAATGGCACAGCCAAGAAGGCTGTCTTCCTGCCATTCCCAAATGAAACAGTAAATGGTCTGACATCAAATATGGGCAAGTTGCACTAAAGTCTTTGAAAAGAATTCGGCATTATCAAAAATTAGTACACGTTTTCATCAGTACACGGAAGTATTATCTGTGTTGTGGATGTTAGGTATATTGGGATCCAGAAGAGATAGAGGTACAATCTAACCATGTAAGTGCAACACGTACAAGACGTGGACACATGCTTAAAAGACCGAGGTGTGTTTAAGTGACAGGTCGCAATGTGCCCCCAAAACATATTACACATAGTACACCTCCGTGTCATAAGTACCTCCAGCTACCCGCATGTGACCACGCGGGTAGCTGGAGAAATTTACGGCACGATGATGTTCTATCTGAGCATACTTACACATACGATCATCAAATGGCCACAGAGCAACGCGCGCACATGCATTCTGGATATTGTTGCTGGTGGTTCCAGTGATACATGTTTGTGTACATGTGTTCTATTGCTACACAGCAGGAGTCAACTACCCATGTGTTTGTCCTCGGATGGATATTCGCTAAAACACTTAGTTCACTGTTTGAGGCTTCATTATCCTTCTCCATGCATATACATAAGCATTAAACTCCCGTAATCCAGGTTAATGGGGGTAGCAATAAGACAGCCAATAGTGGCAATGTAGCCTCCTCGCATTATACGTGTATTATACTAAACTTAAAATGTTTGTTCTACTGATTTTGTTTAAACTGTAATTTACAAAAAATTGTATGTTCTCAGTGTTACGTATAGTGCGAAATAAAGTTCATTTCATTGATTGATTGATTGATTGATTGATTGATTGATTGATTGATTGATTGATTCTTTCTTTCTTTCTTTTTCTTTCTTTCTTTCTTTCTTTCTTTCTTTCTTTCACGGGACAGCTATCAGAGGATAGTTATCTGATGGTATTTTTCAGAGGATAGTTAATACTGTTTGACTATAATTGCAGACATGGCTAACTGAGACACCCGACAGAAGCCGTCAGCAACCATTTCTACCAACGCTACTGCATGTCTCCACAACCATTATTGGCTATCACTACAGTGATCAGTTGTTTCCTGGAATGACGGATTCTACAACTGTTGTTGGCTTATACCTTTGGTACAGGCACTCAGCACATCTTTACTGTTAACACTACCTGCTGCAACTGCCAGTCTTGTCACTCCTAGCCAACAATAAAACTCACTGGAGTTGACAGTGGGTTTCCACCACAGCTTAAAACTGTGAAGACTTTACATTCGAATCGAACCTTACTCGCATAACTATTCGACTCCTGTGGGTACTATTTATTACGTATGGCATGGTGGTGTACTGTTGGAGGATATACTTATCGGAGGATACTACCAACTTTATTGTATGAGGGCATGATGCCCTCAGGTTAGACATCAATGAGAGGTAACATGTAAGCTTATCTGGGTATTGGATGATATTTGTGGCAAGATGTATCTAAGGGTGTTGTCCTACAGAAGCCTGTGGTTCCTACTGTTTTGCCATACGAGGTCCATGAGGGTAGACCTCAACGAGGGATAACCTATAACCCCATCTAGTATTGGAGGATGTAGTATTGGCGATGGCGATGTAGTATTGGGGATAGTTACCAGGGGATACTGCCTGGTAGTCATGTTCGTGTAGCGATCAATAGAAGAGGGAAGTAATGTAGTAGTTAGACTTGGTAGTAGCGGACGACAAGCATAGGACAGACGTGATTTAGCAGTGGGAGTGATTGCAGATAGCACTTACCTTAGCAAATAGTAATTTAGTTGAGGTAGGGGCTATCAGCTGTAGTGATAGAAGGTACGATCGCACTGTCACCGAAGAGCTGACAGCAATTGGAGGCAATGATAGCCATAGACGCTGTACTAGTCATAGTAGTAGCAGGGGTAGCAGGGGTAGAAGGCATTAGTTCGAAAAGAATATAATGCGAGAGGATAGTTTACAGTGGTATTTGTCTAGAAGCTACGAAGCTATCTGCTATCTGGTAACTGAAAGTCATGGGGTGTTATAAGCGCTAGTCCCCCATCAGTCCACACTAGTCCCCAAATATTAGTCACCCAATCACCTGTCTTCACTTCACAAAGTTTCCGAGGTAAGCGCCCATTTGCTAAATGTTCTGAAGACACCCTATGACCTATCACGTAAGCATATCTCGGTCTTTTTCAGCGTGTGACCATGTGCCACATGTGCTGTACCGGATAGCCAGCTTGTGAGCAAATATCATACTCGTGCCAACTTAGTCAAGGGACTGTAGGCAGAAATACGAGCTGAGTAGAATGGAGCAATCTGAATGGATCTAATAAGACTAAGTCGAGGACAGAGGTCAGCACTAGAGATAGCTAGAACCAGATCGAATAGATTGTATCCGGAACAAGCCAAAAACAGCAACAAAATACCCATTCTACTGAGTTTGAGGCTCTTCTTCCCTGTCGAATGAACCCTACAAGAGAGCAATCTGAAAAGTTCCTTTGGAGTAATTTAGGGTAGTTATCCGGTCATTTTGGGTAATTATATATATCTGCATACAGTCGAACATGCCACCCAAACACTCTCCGACTTCAAAAGTCTTTTCATGGCCATACTAACTACGTGCACAATCGAAATGAAGATGACGGCCTCCATCATACAAAATGGAAGACGGAAACATGTATTAACCAACAACACGCGTTGCGCATGCGTATTGACACAACTATTACCAAGGTAATGATGGCATCACAACAAGGCCGCTTAAGTGAGCTAACATAACAACACATGCGACACCCATAAAACATCACGACATGACGTCACATAAGATCCACCAGAATCGGGTAGAAATGTGCGAGCAAGAAAACTCAATTTACATGTACGTCACACATCTCCCAAGTTCAAAGCACTTTAAAACATTTTCCACAAGGCGGAGTTGGGATATATTGTTGTGGTAATTGTGCATCGCACAACACCAAAATTTGCTTGCTATAATTTTTTTCCTGGTAGTCCATTCATTTTCAGCTCCACCAACCGGACTAAAATGTATGAGAGCGTAAAGTTGATTTTCATTGGGGCGAAGAAAGTTTTTTAGATCTATAAAACGTATAATGCTATCATGAAAAAAGAATTCTGATTTTGCATGTTCCATATATGAGTATCTAGGCTGCGGCGCCTCTATATTCTGGGCTCTACGACTAATTCTTCATATTATAACCCCTTTAACTCTTAGAAATAAATGATGAATTTTAGCAAGGAGGGTTTCAACTTTTCTGATATTTGGAGGCGATGCAATGAAACCACAGTAAATAAAGGACACAGCAGCAGCAGGGTTCACTTTCATACATCTGGTGCATACATCTGTAGTCAAGTGATTCAAGTGAGGCCTCGGTTGCTCGGCGCGTGATAATAGTTGTGGAATACAGCACAGGACGGGCTCCGAACAAACGACTGAGTGTCCAAACGTTAAATGTGGAGAGACCACAATGGCCCATGCAGTTGTACGATGTTCCTTTCCACCAGCTCGCCTGACTGACGCAGATACCGAATGCCATTTGAGTGTGCTTTTGTTTTTTCAATCTGGCAGGGTGCTGTGACGTAGCAGGAATAGTGAGCTTTTGCTCAAACGTTTGTCCATGATGTCATTAGTTGGCTTCTTTCAGTCAATCCGGCCACCTCATTGTTCATAGCCGATACAACCTCTGGTAACCGGTCCCCACATTCAGTAGACTATCCTTCTGCAGTGCCATCTCCAAGTTCAACCGTGTACCGATGCGCAAAGGGACGCTCAGCTATAGTTCAGTTGAAGCGATCCACAATTAGAGGGTCGCTTTTGTTCTTTCAATCTATCAGGATGCTGTGACCTAGCAGGAATAGTAGGCTTTTGCTCAATTTTTCGCTTTTTCGCTTCGACAATATCCCATGCGTTTCCAGATCTGTAACCAGATTCCATGAACGCACGCCCAGGATCTGTCTGAAATAATTGTGATCATGTTAGCCCGACCGCGGTCCCTGCTAATCGCACTTGTTGCCACAGAACGTCCTGCCAGCCACCTCGTCGTAATGCATGGAGGTGACCAGAACAATCTCTTGGAATTGAATATAAACTTGTAACTTAATAACATGTCAAATACTACTAGGCATTGCTAAATACTTTATTGTTATCCTTTACAGAGAGCTTTCCAATAAAGGTTAACAAGACAAGAAAATTGTCTGATCTACATTTCTAATTAACATAAATAGGGGATATCTATGCTATTTCACAAAGATGAAATTTATTAATTATAATACTACAAATGAGAATATTCTCATAATTTTCATTGATGTTAATTTTTATAACATTTTAAATATCAATTTACAACAAGGAATCAGTGGCGTAGCGAAAAATCTTGTGGCCCTTTCATAATGGTGGTTGCCTTTAAAACGTGAGCAAATTTAGTGTTGTTGCCGTGCACAGCATACAGGATTTCACGTAGTACATACGCCATAAATTAAATGATGGTATAGCCTATAGGATCGATTCTAAAAGTACGCCTCTGTAGATTTTCTCATTACATGTTTTAAGTTTCACCCCCACCATCCAACGACACACACATGCACGCCCAACATGTGTGACTTGAGAGGCACCATGTATGTATATATTGTTCATTTCTCACCCCTATCAGTTACAATAATGTAGCGTTCACTTAACCCTTTACCTAACCTGAAAAGCAGACGACACGTGCAAAAATAACTCTTGAATAACTAATTCTTTTCATTTTTTGTCTCAAAAACATAGGTTATGACCCCTCGTTGGAACGAGCTCGACGAGCTCGTTCCAACGAGGGGTCATAACCTATGTTTTTGAGACAAAAAATGAAAAAAATAATGAAAATTAATTGGCGATTTCTGAGAATAGCACTGGCCGGTTTTGGCCGTTACGTTAAGTAAAGGGTTAAAAGAATAATACATAAGACTACAAAAAGGACGTCGTGTGGAAGTGAGAGTTTGAAATTATGTGCATTTGGTACACAGTCTCTCTCTCTCTCTCTCTCTCTTTCTTCCAGCGTTGGGACGTCCTTCAAGGTGGGGGCCCTCCTTCTAGCCAGCCCCCCCCCCTCCACAATGCGGGCCCATCCCCTACGCCACTGCAAGAAATTTGGAATTGAGTGTGCAGACACATCTAAAAAAAACCTTCCTGGACGAATCGACCAACAAGGTTTTTTTAGAACAGTTACAGTTCAAGGCTCAATATCACTCTCAGAATCACTTTCTATACATCTAACTATTTTAGTTTATTATTTTATTGTCATTATACATCTAATTTGCCCATCACAGAATCAACAGAACGGCTTGAAATAGCATGAACTTCTGGGAAACATGCACTCAATGGTTTGTAAAAGTATCAAAGGTGAAATGATGCGCCAAAGCATGACATCATTTTGGAAGCTACTGAGGGATATTCCTCTTTATCCATCAATATGGATATCGAGAAATATCTTTTAGACAATTTATAATTTAGAAATTAATAATACAGCGCCACCATGCCATCTTGTGGGCAATCAGGGTTAAGTGCCTTGCCTAAGGACACAACACAGTTACCACTGGCAGGGATCGCA
Source organism: Pictodentalium vernedei (assembly GCA_031216915.1). Classification (NCBI taxonomy): domain Eukaryota; kingdom Metazoa; phylum Mollusca; class Scaphopoda; order Dentaliida; family Dentaliidae; genus Pictodentalium; species Pictodentalium vernedei. The sequence goes on from CM062294.1 coordinate 98,331,231, forward strand.
CTGTGGATCTTCCAGTTTGAAGTTCAATGCCATAACCACTGAGTCACCGCACTCCCTACAAATAGGTTATAGAATAAACTCCTGTTAACTGAATACAAAATCTTTTTTGTTAAGAAATTACTCTGTCAATCGCTGAGAACCCATGTTTATTGACCTAATTGGCATCAGGACATCAAATACAGGCATTTAATCTATTGTATTATGTTGGACAGAGACCCTTGACCTCTATCAAACAAGATATAATATAATAAATGCTTAGTTTATCTCCAGAATACAGTAAAGTGACCAAATCCCTGTTAATTGAGTACTCCTATTAACTGAATATTTTTCACTGGCAATATGGCTATTCAATTAACAGTGTTTCACTGTAATAGCATACTACAGAATTCACCCATGAGTTTGGTTTGACAAAAACCAAGTATTCTTTGTTCCTCATGCTGACAGAAAGACTTTCAAAAATATATTTCTGGGCTCGTCTGAATGGATCAAAACCTACCTTTTGCTGGAGATGGATGGTATTGGAATTTTGAGTTTGGGATCAGTTTCGGTATTTTTAAGGGATTTTTTGCATCTGACTTAACTGAGATTTGCTGGTAGAACCAAAGGGGAATTCACATCACAAAAAAAAAACAAAAGTTATTCTTGTATCATTCTACCACAACTCCACAAATGCCACAGCCAATATGCTCAACTGTGTCATTCTTTTACAAACACACCCCTGTGGGAACCCCAGGAAGTTAGGCAGTGCTTGTTTACTGTGGTAAACAAGCACCGTTTTACTGGTAAAAGAGGATCCAGTCACTAATGCTTGGGGTGCAAGTCCTCTAAAAAGATTTGGCTAGAAATCACTGCTAAGCAGCTGGACATGTACAGGTTGTAGTCTAGTGCTGCTATCAAGCCTCAACAAGGCCTTATAAATAGTGAATGTTGGAAAATTTGAAAATTCGGATGGTTTTGGTATTCAATGATTGGTTCGGTTTGGTTTTTTGGTATCCACATGATATCGGTACCAGTTTGGATTTATGGTATATTGCCCATCTCTACCTTTGACAGAATGTGCTGCCCAATATAGTAACGCTGTCCCTACACCTATTAGAATTATATAATCATATGTTTCTCATAATAATGATACTCCACACCATTGGGCCCTGATTACCAAGTTTAAGACGAGAAGCTCAAAACTGTTGGTACCTGTCACAACAAGATATAATTGGTTGAATTTACAATCCTGAATTGTCAAAATGGCCCAGAGAGTGAGAGACAATAGTCATTGAAGTTCTGCTGGTTCAATGTAAAAGTCATTGTGGTTTTGACCCTGGTTGGACATTTAAAAAATGGCTCAAAAGAAGGCAGCAGGGTTTTCAACAAAACAAAATTTGTATATAATAATAAGTTTATTCAGTCAATCAACAAACAATTCCTCCAAAGTAAATTTTTCTTCAAATCTCCTTCTCCTTTTTAAAACATAAATCCAGTGTTAAAGCACCGATGACTTGCTTCACAAAAAAGAGACAGTGTTGTAACTGATTTAACACTTGGAAGAAAGACATTTCAGACAAGAAATTGTTTTGCATTTAGCATATCTTCCAATAAATCTATTAATAAGTGGGGTTTTGTTTTGAGCGTGTGTCTGTTTGTGTGTGTTGGAGGGGGGGGGGGGGGGGGAGGCTTTCTTACCATATACTGTTCAACTGGGTATGATCAAATTGTTGAGTAGAACAGAAGATTTCCCTGCACGGCAAGGGTGGTTGGGTGGGAGGCACACCCACACTCACACCCATAATTTTTGTAACTCATTATTTTTACAAGCACCAACACCAGTAGACATGATATTATCCATGATAAGACATGGACATCCACTACCTGCAGTAGTGGATGTCGATGTGTCATCACTGATAATACCTTACCCAATGCATACAGTTCTGTCCTTAAAATTTAGCTTCTTACATTGAGTGTGGGTACGCTCACCTCCAAATTGGCACTACCCATGACTGAAAAGTGGTGTCACCTTCCCCAACTTCAAATCGTGGATATGCCACCGCACAGAACAAAAATACTCTTTTACCAAGTGGGGCAAACTCTTGATTCTTGTAAATAAAATATACCATTATAAATAGCAGTAGTCCCTGTATTAATAATCTCTTGATGCTATTCCCTAAAGAGTTTTTTACCAAATCAAATCATGGTCGCTTTACAGAGACACTGACATGATTTGATGAGAAATCCCTGAAAATACCAAGTAGGTTTAAAGTTCATGATTCTGCTCAAGGTAGTAAGTGGTGGTTGGGTGTGTCCAACATCTTTTCATTTCCCACCATCACATTGAGCAAAAAGACTATATATAACGACTAAATCCCCCCCCCCCCCCCCCCCCCCAATGGCATATTTAGCATCAGAGTCTGTTACAGGATGTCTGTTGTCACCTATTGTCAGGCACTCAAAAATTTCGGGTAGAGCCGCATGGGTTGAAGGTTTATTAAGCTTCTCTCAAAACTTGTCCAACTCAGGAAAAATACTAAATATTTATTAACTATTTATTAACTAGAGATGGTCTGTCACCCGGTATATGCCCACCGTGGCATATTGCCTAGTGTTGGTGACTGAAAAGGGGCATTCAATTTTTCTAAGTAAAAAAAATTCCAATATGGCCACCAGTTGGCCATCTTGAATTTGATCAGGAAAAAATTTATGTCACGCACTGCTCCTCATTTATATTGAGTTTCATGAAAATGCAGCAAAAACTGTAGAAGTAGTTTGCGCCACAAGTATTTTGCTAAATCCAATATGGCTGCCAGTTGGCCATCTTGAATCCGATCTGGAAAAACTTTATGTAACTGCTCCTCATCATGTCGATCAATTTATATTGAGTTTCTTGAAAATGCATCAAAAACTGTAGAAGTACTTCGCTCCACAAGTACTTTGCAAAATCCAATATGGCCACCAGTCAGCCATCTTGAATCCAATCTGGAAAAAAATTATGTCACGCACTTCCCCTCATCATGTTGATCATTTTTGTGAAGTTTCATGAAAATGCGACAAAAACTGTGTAAGTAGTTCTCTCCACAATTTTACATGTGCAACGGACCACCAACTTCGTTTTGTTGGGGTATAAAAATACTAATTTAGCATTGTTCAGCTCAAAGGGGATGTGAATTGATGTAAAATTGATTTTATTGCATCATCATTGGCCTTTTATGCCCAAATAAAAAGAGTATCCTCCCATCTGGTGGTGTGAAGTAAACAGATTTGAACTTTTTGGTTGTTTTACACTGGTGGACTTAATGGTCTAAAATCATCAGAATCTGAAGATCACTCAAGTATGGATTTCCATGTAATCCTTAATGACCTACTTCAGTCTTTGCCAAACTTTGTGGCCTCTACGAAAGGTTCCCCAACTTGTTCAACTTGTAGTGATGGAGAAGTCTACCAGACTAAAGTCGACATGCACAAGCTGAGGTTTCTTATCATGTTTTGACTGTCAACACAGAGAGGAAGATTTCACTAGAAATAACTTTCCTCTCCTCCAATTTACATGTAGTGATTAACAAGAAATTCTGGAATAGTGATAGTTAAACAGGAATGGCTGCTTGTAAATGTAATAAATATAACAGTTAACCCTTTACCCAACGTAACGCCAAAACCAGCCAGCGCTATTCACAACAGTCACCAATTAATTTTCCTCATTTTCTGTCTCAAAAACATAGGTTATGACCCCTCTTTGGAAAGAGATTGTCAAGCTCATTCCAATGAGGGGTCATAATTATGTTTTTGAGACCAAAAATGAAAAAAAAGTTAAAAAATTTATAGTAATTTCTATATTTTTTATACTTACCAATGACCCAGACATAGCTGGTGCTAACTCTTAAAATATAGGGCCAAACACAAATTTTGCCCCCCAGTCCCCAAAATTTGCATCTAAAACCAAAGAAAACATGTCCTGAAAGGCCCTCCACACTTTGCCTCTACTGCGCATGCGCAGTGTCAAGGACGTTCCAAAATTGGCGCCATTAATCATTCTAAAAACCAGTGCCTGGTAAGCGCTATGTACTCAGCGGGGAGGCAAGAGTTCCCAACTCCTGGGAGGGCCATCCCCGTCTGGGTCATTGGAAAGTATAAAAAATATAGAAATTACTATAAATTTTTTAACATTTTTATACTGTACCAATGACCCAGACATAGCTGAATAGTAAAAAGGCTGGAGGGCCAAGGACATAGAGCAAAATGGAATACACTCAATAATATAAAAAGAGTCATCCCCTGTAGGGAAAAAGAAGTAATAGGCCTTACATGTATCTTTCTTATTTATGATAAATTAGAAAGATACAACACCTTCCAAAATTGAGCTTCATACATCCATGTACTCTATTAATATCCAATATAATCCTAATACTAATAATTTTTAAAGTAAGCCAATAAATAAAGTAAGTCTAGAGAATAGAGACTCTTATACTCCTAAAAGTGTCTGAGGATTGCATAATCATGTCCGTTGACATATGCAATAATCAAAAGCTATACTTTAAAAACTAAGACTTGAATGAATTTTAAAAACCTAAACTTCTCACTAAACAACCATCCCAATAACAGCTCAGAATTACTAACTCCGGAGGAGGTATCCCCTTGTTTTCATAGTAAAACAGGTGACCCAAGGGAACACCCTCCCCTCCCCCCCCAACCCCCCTTTTTCTTGCCCTGGGTCAAATAGCCCAGAGCGAAGAGGGCAGCAGAACGGAGACACTGCCGAAACAGACAGCCTACCTAGCTATAGTAGCAACTGTTAAGTGAATGACATTCTGAGCAGTAGATAATAGACCTAACAATAGAGGCCTCCAGAAATGGACTCGATATTTCTGAGATAAAAATTCATGAATGTGGATGGCTGAGCGCAATGAGCAGCCTTCAAAAATCTATAATAGCGACACTATTAATGTAAGCCCAAGATGTAGAAGAACTCTTACTTCATGAGCCGAAATCTTAAGCACAACTGCTAAGTCAATGATATACCATAAGCAGTACTGATAGTTAATAGAATCCATTAACAATAGAATGGAGCGTAACATCCTTCTACTAGGCATCAAAGACAGAAGAAGCTTACGCCCATAGTAATAAACAGATATCTGTTTATAAATACATAAACTCTACCCGGAAAGAGTAAAGGCCTATGCCCATACGAAGACGGAAGGACCTTAATAACAATAGGTTCCGGATATTAGGAGACTAACTCTTATGCAAAAATCCAACCTAAATAGTAACGGAATAGTGATTCCGAAACTACGAAAGTGAAAATCATCCATCGATAGTGCATGAAACTCACTGACTCTACAGTAAAAGAGAAACCAACAGAATTACTGTCTAAAAGGTCAGAATTTGAAAACTACTGTTTCCAGAGGCTCAAATGATTACTTAGCTAAATAAGAACCGAAGTTAAAATCCATATAGGAATTTAATCTAAAGATTCTAAGTCTATATATCAAAAAGTTACTAACTGACTTAGATAAAGAGACATAAGACTCAATTGTAAACTATCGTAGAGTGCATAGGTATGAGGTAATATAAACCTATAACCTTACTAATAACAGGCTGCAGTAGATCTTGTGAAACAAGTATACTAAAAAATTGCAATGAGTAGTATGGAGGGATCAACAATATGAACATAATGATCCCTACACCAACGACGGAACAGCCTCCACTTTAGCCGCATAGAATAGCGAAGAAGAGGACCTCCTATAGTAAGAAATCGCGTCCAAAGCTCGTCCAGTACAATGCTTACAATGCAATACAGACCACACAACGGAATACATGAAGGTTGAGACCTTGCGGGTTGTGATAAAGATGACACGATTTACCCAGTGAAAAAAGATCCTCACATTGAGGAAGATTTCACGTTAAGACCCACAGTAGACAAGAGAGTAAATTACCCATGATCTCTGTGAAGATAGAGATGCTATCAACAGAAATGTATTGTGGTTGTTTATCTTAGCAATACCTGCTGAAACAACAGCGCCGGAGGATACGCGTATCCTATCATTCCGTCCTATAGATCAATAGAGCGTTAACAACATTAGCTCAGAGATCTGGACAAGCCAACACATACGTCGGCAATTGATTAGCAAGCTGTGTCGTAAATAAATCATCATTGGGCGCTCCCATAGATAGCAAATCTGATTGAATACTTGTTTGTTGAGAGTCCATTCTGACAGCAACAAGCGACCCGTAAGTGAACGGGAGTCCGGTAAAACAATCAGACGACCCGGAATATGACGGACCAAAACAGAACTTGGTGTATTATAACCAACAGACGGATTCTTTCTATTAAATTGAATAACGGAAAAGAAAGAGTGCCTCCCTGGTTCCGGAGATACGCCACTACTGTCGAATTAACGGACAGGATTTGGGCATGCGTTTCTGAATAATGTTCATGCAATGACATAAAGCAAGCCTAAAAAACATTATTCCACGGAAGAAAATTGGTTGCTAAGAGACTGCGGAACCCAAAGACCCTGGCACTTCGAATCCCTTGGGATCAGTATTATATCCCAATCTGTTTGACTGGCAACCGTCATAACAGCCACACTCGGGTCCGGCAACTGCGCTGGCACTCTTTGAGTCAACCACCGAATGTTTGCCCCAGTCTGAATCTCTTGTAACACTAGATATACAAGAGAACGTGTAAATCGAGCAATTCATGGATTGCCGAAAAGTTGCCGTCGAAGAGAAGCTCCTCCGAGAACGAAGCGACTCTGAGAGAGTTCTTAACCTTACTATCCACGCGTATGGATGTAGCTAGGGCTGCGTCACGTCAACCAACTCCAATCAGCCACTGAAGGGCGGAGTTATACGTGAACAAACTACTGCCCTCAAAAGAAATTACATTGAGAATAATATCCCGTAAATCTTTTCTTGAAAACGTAATGATAACGCCTCCGTAAGACGGATTACGTATGATAAAGCGTCTAAGTTAAGTCTACTATACATCATGTCGTTTCCAATATTGAAGTTGGAAAAGACATAAACGGCGAAAAAGAATATTTCCAGTCTTTAACCACACCGTCTAGACGCATATGAACTCTCGGTATGCCCTGCTCTGCCAAATAAACTAATCGTATAAATGATAAAACGGCAGAAATGAGCAACGCAGACAAGAAACTAAACTATCATGCTTGGTAGCAGGCTTGTATGCATATATAGCGTCGAAAAATAAAACACATGTTGTAATGACATTATTGGACTGCATCGGTAAGTCAGGGACAATGTCCCTGAACCGATCGAAAAATCCGAGTCCAATGACGCTATAAGTCTCTTATCCAAGATCGCAGCAATGAAGTCCGAAATAACAATCACTGGAAGATAATGCCAGAAGATATGAAAGGCAGCTTCCGATACTACTAAAGGGAAAACTCGAGATCTTTCGAATCCCTTTCGCCATCCTGTCGGACCCTATAAAGCGTTCGGTCGTCCGTACCTGATGCAACCGCGGACCGCACCGACCCAGCGCCGTCGGATAATTCCTGATTCGACCAAGAAACTGTCAATTGCTGGGATGCTGCGAAACAACTGTGCTAACTCGGATAGCACGTCCGTCACTGAGGCCTGAGGAGAAGCGGTCCTACAATGCCTTGCCACTGGAAGCTCCGTGATCGTTACCCCGTGCATACTACCAATATGCGAGCGAACGGAGTGTATAGGCCTCGTGTCCCTTGGCTACCGGATGGCGCGACCTATTCGCCGTGGAATCACTGAATGACGAAACTGATCGGATACTCGAGGTCACGTAGCCAATGTGCAGTCGTGTGCCCTGCTGTGAGGATGAGGAAGCATTAAGGACAGTCTCTCGGACTGTCAATATAACGGAGCGTCCCGACCGACAGACATATGCTCCGAATGTAAAATATCTGAACCACAACATGCGGTTCCCTATGTTGTTGGACGAGAGAGGGACCTCTCTCGCTCACGGACGGACCTGGACAAGCCAGGAACCGGACTAACAGGCTTCCTCCGATCTGTCCTCAATCTGCCGTCACTGGGTGAGTACTAAAGAAAATAAAGTGCTCGCATCACCCAAATCTCCTTCCTAGACCGCAACGGACGAACCCGGCAGCCGAACCATTCGATGAATGTACGCTACACCGGGTGAGCTAGCGAATGTCACTCCGTAGGCGATAGACATATTCCATGAGCACTTATTGCCGCTAGCTCTTCATTAACTATGACGACAGAGGCACACTTTTGAAAGACATCTCCGTAACTTTGCGAACAAGAAACCAGAAATGCTTGGTTATAGCAAGCATATAATAATAATATATAGCGTCGTTCAATAATTCGAAAGTTTGCGTGACATTATTGGACTATGTCGGAACTGAGGGACGATGTCCCTGAACCGAACAAAAAATTTCTAAGTCCTCCGACGCTATCAGTTTCTTATCCGGCATCGCAGCATTCTGGTCTGACGAAAGAAGCTGTAGAAGACCAAGTCAGATGACATACACAACAGCATATGTTGTTCCGAAAGGGAAAGCTCGAAATCCTCCAAATCCCTTTCGGTATCCCGTCGGACCGGATGAAATTTTCGGACGTCCGTACCCGCTTCCGCGGAGCGTCCCGACCCAGCATCGTCGGATAAAAAATATGCGACAGCTTCAGTTGATGCTGGGATGCTGCGATAAACTGTGCTATTTAGGAAAGCACGTCCGTTCCCGAGGCCTGTGCAGTAGCGGTCTTACGATTGCCGCCGGAAGCTCCGTGTACGTTGACTCCCGCACACTTCCTATGCGAACGTCCGGAGTCTGCAGGCCTCGTTCCCTGGCTACCGGATGGTGTGACCTGGTCGCCGATGAATCTCTGACTGGCGAAGCTGACTGGATATCCGTGGTCACGTAGCCAAGAGCGGACGTGTGCGCAACTATGAGAATGAGGAAGCCCTATTGACAGTCTACTCCGGACTGACTATATGTCGGCGCGTCCCGAGCGACGGACGTATGCTCCGAATGCGAAACATTTTGTACCACAACATCTGGGGCCAGATGTTGTGAACGAGAGAGGGGCCTCTCTCGCTTGCCGTCCGGATGGACCGGAACGAGCTATGAACCGGACTAAAAGGCTTCCTCCGTTCTCCCTTCGATCCGCCGTCACTGGGTGTGCATTAGGTTGATTTATAGTGCTCGCATGACCCCAAAATTCCTTCTAGACCGCAATGGACGAACCCGGCTGCCGAACCATTCGGTGAATGGACGCTACACCGGGCGAGCTAGCGGACGTCAAAGGCCGTCGAACCTACTAGGGTCCTCTTAGGCAATTGGCGTATTTACATGAGCACTTTTCCGCTAGCCCTTCATTAATTGTGACGACGGAGGCACACTGTTGGAAGACATCACAGATACATCACCCTAATCTTGATCGTCTGAAATAGAAATTGATAAAGTAGAGTGACCCTGCGGGGAAAGGACCGGAGTGTCCATTTCCCAAATAACATACCGTGACATACGCTTCCCATATTGTCATCGAAATCATACGATACAGAGCAGAAGTTAATGCGAGTACACTGACCACAGATAGAATGAATATAAAGTCAGCGGAAGACTTCCTCTTATTACAATTGATCAATATCCTTCCAATGTGAAAAGAAAACAAGTCCTGGTACTCGCACTAACCCCTGGCAATCAAAATACATAATAATAATATGATCCATTAATATTGAAAAAATAATTGAAATCAAAATATTTTGAAAAAATATTTTTTCAGAACAGCCCAAGTTTCTGAAAAGTAACGTTGAGCCCCAATGGATCCCAAGCCTAAGTGTGGACAAAAATTTTAAAAATATTTTAAACAATTTATTCAACACTTACAAACAATAATAATGTATGTAGTTATGATTAAAATAACACCAAGATATTATTTTCCAGAAATCCCCCCCTCACACAGAGGGCTGTTGAAAATGTAAACAATGAGTGTAAAAACACTAAAATAAGACTCCAGGCACCCAGGCCCGAAATCAGTTACCAAAAATACACTATCTGATGCAAAACAGAGACTTCCAGGGAAGAAACTGCAGAACATCAGATGGTAGATGCAGAACACAACGCCTAACCACCCGTAGGTGAAGACGTAAACATGGGGAAAAGAAACAGAATTCATTCTGTTATTCAGCTAAAACTCCAAAGAAAATTTAGTAATAATAATTACAAAAACTATGCCAAAAGCATGGGAGAATAGCAAGGGGGGACTTAAAGGACAGGGAGAGAGGAAAACACTTAAAAAACAGTGTAACTAATTAATCAGAATGACAACAAAATGGCTGCTGCCTCAAAAATAGGTAACTTAACATAATTTCATTAAAAAATTTTACAGTCCTGATAATATTCTGTCACACATTTTTTTCCTCTCCTCCTTCTCTATCCTCCTTAGAATCACCATTTCACTAATATTTATGTGTCTGGCATCATTTAAACTGAGATTTACAAGCACAAAGATCAGTCAGATGTTAACTGATGAAGGGCCAAACTTAGAATGATTAATGGCGCCAATTTCGGAACGTCCTTGACACTGCGCATGCGCAGTAGAGGCGAAGTGTGGAGGGCCTTTCAGGACATGTTTTCTTTGGTTTTAGATGCAAATTTTGGGGATTGGGGGGCAAAATTTGTGTTTGGCCCTATATTTTAAGAGTTAGCACCAGCTATGTCTGGGTCATTGGTACAGTATAAAAATATGAGTTATTCAAGAATTTTGTTTGCAAGTGTCGTCTGATTTTCATGTTAGGTAAAGGGTTAACTGACATGATTGCTTTTCTCTAGAGCGATACAGGGAAAATTCTATCCTGCTTTGACTTGTGAAATAAATGTACTTCAATCAAACCAGTTAAGGCTTTATCCAAGTAACACTAACACATTTTTGGAGAAACTGCTACATTCTGAATTTCAACTAATCTTTTGGTAAAAAGGTCATATTACTCAAGAAAATGAAGGCTGCACTGCATAGAAGTTGTATGGGTATATGTGTACATCTGAGCTGGTAGAAGTGGGTTTCCAAGATTCCTGAAAGTCTCCTACACCATTTCATTGAGAACTGCAAATTATATCAAAACCATCTATGGTAGTTCATTAGATTACAGTTCAGTTGGCAGTAGCAGTCAGCATTCATGACGAAACTTGTCCAAACCTAAATTTCTGTTCATGGGAATTGCCATTTTCTTATTATCTTTAAACATCACTTGTGATCACTTTTTTAACCTTTTACCTAAAAAATCGCCTGCATCCGCCCACCTAATTTGCAAATTGAGCAGTAGAAAAAAATTAATTTTTTAAAATATTTTAACAAAACCATATCATGTGACCTCTCATTGGAATGAGCTCGTTTCAAAGAAAAGAAGTGTCACATGATATGGTTTTGTTGAAATTTTATGAAAAATTAAAAAAAATATTACTTGAAATAATAAATCTTGATATTCTCTGCATTGGGTAAAGGGTTAAATATGTGAACTAGTTGTATGTGGATTAAGCGTGCCTGTTCAAAGATCAAAATTGAAAATTGCAACGTGGATCATTAAATGCAATGTAATCCAATGGTTCAAATAAAATAAGCTCTTTTTGGGGTTATTCTTAAAGAACTCTATGGATAGAACGTCAGTATTTATTTATTTATTAGGGTTTAATGACACTTTTGACAGCCAGTATTTAGAAGATTCTATCTTGTGACAATCACATTTGCATGTTCAAAATGCTCAGATCATGTTTCACAACAATTTGTATTACAGGTGTTTGCAGTCAGCATGTAATATGTAAGTCACAGCAGTTAATTCCATGTCATAATCGACCAATTGTTGAATTGAAAAATTGGTGACCAGCAAATGGAAACATGTTTTTTCAAAGTCTCTAAAGTTATGAAAAGACACTTAGTTTTTTCTTTCTTTCTGGCTCCTACTTGTTTCATGAACAGCTATCTCAATCAAAACCAATATATCAAATGTGCTTTAGTTCGTTTTTCATATTTATTTAACCTGAAGAGTCTTTTTATTTGTGTTAATTCTATATAGTCTTTACCACTATCTATTTGTCGATTGCTTGAATACAGTGGGTCCCACTTAACCATTTACCCAATAAATTGGCCGAACATACCCACGTAAATTACAAAATGAGCAGTTGCAAAAAATACCTTTTTCAAAACATTTCAACAACACCATATCATGTGACACCCTCACTAGAGCGAGCTCCTTGACCTCATTCCAAGGAGGGGGTCACATAATATGGTTTTGTTTAAAGTTTGGGGGAAAATTTTTTTTTTTAATAATGTTTAAAATAATGAATTGGATATCGTCTGCATCGGGTAAAGGGTTAACTGGATATTTCTTAACCATTTATCCAACAGAATAGTAAAACCTGTCATCATTATTCTCAAAAATCACCATTCAAATTTCATTTTTTTTTGTCTCAAAAACATAGCTCATGACCTCTCATTGGAATAAGCTTGTTGATGAGTTCTAATGAGGAGTCTAGGATGTTTTCATGCAAAAATTGAAAATGTTTAGTTATTCAAAAAGTTAAAAAATTTATAGTAATTTATATATTTTTTATACTTACCAATGACCCAGACATAGCTGGTGCTAACTCTTAAAATATAGGGCCAAACACAAATTTTGCCCCCCAATCCCCAAAATTTGCATCTAAAACTAAAGAAAACATGTCCTGAAAGGCCCTCCACACTTTGCCCCTACTGCGCATGCGCAGTGTCAAGGACGTTCCGAAATTGGCACCATTAATCATTCTAATAACCAGTGCCTGGTAAGCGCTATGTACTCAGCGGGGAGGCAAGAGTTCCCAACTCCTGGGAGGGCCATCCCCGTCTGGGTCATTGGTAAGTATAAAAAATATATAAATTACTATAAATTTTTTAACATTTTTATACTGTACCAATGACCCAGACATAGCTGAATAGTAAAAAGGCTGGAGGGCCAAGGACATAGAGCAAAATGGAATACGCTCAATAAAATAAAATAGAGTCATCCCCTGTAGGGAAAAAGAAGTAATAGGCCTTACATGTATCTTTCTTATTTATGATAAATTAGAAAGATACAACACCTTCCACAATTGAGCTTCATACATCCATGTACTCTATTAATATCCAATCTAATCCTTATACTAATAATTTTTAAAGTAAGCCAATAAATAAAGTAAGTCTAGAGAATAGAGACTCTTATACTCCTAAAAGTGTCTGAGGATTGCATAATCATGTCCGTTGACATATGCAATATTCAAAAGCTATACTTTAAAAACTAAGACTTGAATGAATTTTAAAAACCTAAACTTCTCACTAAACAACCATCCCAATAACAGCTCAGAATTACTAACTCCGGAGGAGGTATCCCCTTGTTTTCATAGTAAAACAGGTGACCCAAGGGAACACCCTCCCCCCCCCCCCCCCTTTTTCTTGCCCTGGGTCAAATAGCCCAGAGCGAAGAGGGCAGCCGAACGGAGACACTGCCGAAACAGACAGCCTACCTAGCTATAGTAGCAACTGTTAAGTGAATGACATTCTGAGCAGTAGATAATAGACCTAACAATAGAGGCCTCCAGAAATGGACTCGATATTTCTAAGATAAAATTCATGAATGTGGATGGCTGAGCGCAATGAGCGGCCTTCAAAAATCTATAATAGCGACACTATTAATGTAAGCCCAAGAAGTAGAAGAACTCTTACTTCATGAACCGAAATCTTAAGCACAACTGCTAAGTCAATGATATACCATAAGCAGTACCGATAGTTAATCAATAAAATGGAGCGTATCGTCCTTCTACTAGACATCAAAGACAGAAGAAGCTTACGCCCTTTGTAATAAACAGATATCTGTTTATAAATACATAAACTGTATCCGGAAAGAGTAAAGGCCTATGCCCATACGAAGACGGAAGGACCTTAAAATAATAGGTTCCGGATAATAGGAGCCTAACTCTTATGCAACAATCCAACCTAAATAGTAACGGAAGTATTGATTCCGAAACTATGAAAGTGAAAATCATCCATCGATAGTGCATGAAACTCACTGACTCTACAGTAAAAGAGAAACCAAGAGAATTACTGTCTAAAAGGTCAGAATTTGAAAACTACTGTTTCCAGAGGCTCAAATGATTACTTAGCTAAATAAGAACCGAAGTTAAAATCCGTATAGGAATTTAATCTAAAGATTCTAAGTCTATTTATCAAAAAGTTACTAACTGACTTAGATAAAGAGACAAAAGACTCAATTGTAAACTATCGTAGAGTGCATAGGTATGAGGTAACATAAACCTATAACCTAAATAATAACAGGCTGCAGTAAATCTTGTGAAACAAGTATACAAAAAAATAGCAATGAGTAGTATGGAGGGATCAACAATGTGAACATAATGATCCCTACACCACGACGGAAGAGCCTCCACTTTAGCCGCATAGAATAGCGAAGAAGAGGATCTCCTATAGTAAGAAATCGCGTCCAAAGCTCGTCCAGTACAGTGCTTACAATGCAATACGGACCACACAACGGAATACATGAAGGTTGCGACCTTGCTGGTTGTGATAAAGATGACACGATTTACCCAGTGAAAAAGATCCTCACATAGAGGAAGATTTCACGTTAAGACCCACAGTAGACAAGAGAGTAAATTACTCATGATCTCTGTGAAGATAGAGATGCTATCAACAGAAATGTATTGTGGTTGTTTATCTTAGCAATACCTGCTAAAACAACAGCGCCGGAGGATACGCGTATCCTATCATTCCGTCCTATAGATCAATAGAGCGTTAACAATATTAGCTCAGAGATCTGGACAAGCCAACACATACGTCTGCAATTGATTAGCAAGCTGTGTCATAAATAAATCATCATTGGGCGCTCCCATAGATAGCAAATCTGATTGAATACTTGTTTGTTGAGAGTCCATTCTGACAGCAACAAGCGACCCGTAAGAGAACGGGAGTCCGATAAAACAATCAGACGACCCGGAATATGACGGACCAAAACTGAACTTGGTGTACTATAACCAACAGACGGATTCTTTCCATTAAATTGAATAACGGAAACGAAAGAGTGCCTCCCTGGTTCCGGAGATACGCCACTACTGTCGAATTAAAGGACAGGAATTTGGGCATGCGTTTCTGAATAATGTTCATGCAATGACATAAAGCAAGCCTAAAAAACATTATTCCGCGGAAGTTAAACTGATTGCTAAAAGACTGCGGAACCCAAAGACCCTGGCACTTCGAATCCGTAGGGATCAGTATTATATCCCAATCTGTTTGACTGGCAACCGTCATAACAGCCACACTCGGGTCCGGCAACTGCGGCGGCACTCTCTGAGTCAACCACCGAATGTTTGCCCCAGTCTGAATCTCTTGTAACACTAGATAGACAAGAGAACGTATAAATCGAGCAATTCATGGATTGCCGAAAAGTTGCCGTCGAAGAGAAGCTCCTCCGAGAACGAAGCAACTCTGAGAGAGTTCTTAACCTTACTATCCACGCGTGTGGATGTAGCTAGGGCTGCGTCACGTCTAACTAACTCCAATCAGCCACTGAAGGGCGGAGTTATACGTGAACAAACTACTGCCCTCAAAAGAAATTACATTGAGAATAATATCCCGTAAATCTTTTCTTGAAGACGTAATGATAACGCCTCAGTAAGGCGGATTACGTATAATAAAGCGTCTAAGTTAAGTCTACTATACATATTGTCGTTCCCAACATTGAAATTGGAAAAGACATAAACGGCGAAAAAGAATATATGCAGTCTTTAATCACACCGTCTAGACGCATATGAACTCTCGGTATGCCCTGCTCTGCCAAAATAAACTATTTGTATAAATGATAAAATGGCAGAAATGAGCAACGCGGACAAGAAACTAAACTATCATGCTTAGTAGCAGGCTTGTATATATATATATATATAGCGTCGAAAAATAAAACACATGTTGTAATGACAATATTGGACTGCGTCGGTAAGTCAGGGACAATGTCCCTGAACCGATCGAAAAATCCGAGTCCAATGACGCTATAAGTCTCTTATCCAAGATCGCGGCAATGAAGTCCGAAATAATAATCACTGGAAGATAATGCCAGAAGATATGAAAGGCATCTTCCGATACTACTAAAGGGAAAACTCGAAATCTTTCGAATCCCTTTCGCCATCGTGTCGGACCCTATAAAGCGTTCGGTCGTCCGTAGCTGATGCAACCGCGGACCGCACCGACCCAGCGCCGTCGGATAATTCCTGATTCGACCGAGAAACTGTCAATTGCTGGGATGCTGCGAAACAACTGTGCTAACTCGGATAGCACGTCCGTCACTGAGGCCTGAGGAGAAGCGGTCTTACGATGCATTGCCGCTGGAAGCTCCGTCATCGTTACCCCGTGCATACTTCCAATATGCGAGCGAACGGAGTGTATAGGCCTCGTGTCCCTTGGCTACCGGATGGCGCGACCTATTCGCCGTGCAATCACTGAATGCCGAAACTGATCGGATACTCGAGGTCACGTAGCCAATGTGCGGTCGTGTGCCCTGCTGTGAGGATGAGGAAGCATTAAAGACAGTCTCTCGGACTGTCAATATAACGGAGCGTCCCGACCAACGGACATATGCTCCGAATGTAAAATATCTGAACCACAACATGCGGTCCCCTATGTTGTTGGGCGAGAGAGGGACCTCTCTCGCTCGCAGCCCGGACGGACCTGGACAAGCCAGGAACCGGACTAACAGGCTTCCTCCGATCTGTCCTCAATCTGCCGTCACTGGGTGAGTACTAAAGTAATTAAAGTGCTCGCATCACCCAAATCTCCTTCCTAGACCGCAACGGACGAACCCGGCAGCCGAACCATTCGATGAATGTACGCTACACCGGGTGAGCTAGCGAATGTCACTCCGTAGGCGATAGACATATTCCATGAGCACTTATTGCCGCTAACTCTTCATTAACTATGACGACAGAGGCACACTTTTGAAAGACATCTCCATAACTCTTCGAACAAGAAACCAGAAATGCTTGGATAGCAAGCATAAAATAATAATATATATAGCGTCGTTCAATAATTCGAAAGTTTGTGTGACATTATTGGACTATGTCGGAACTGAGGGACGATGTCCCTCAACCGAACCAAAAATTTCTAAGTCCACCGACGCTATCAGTTTCTTATCCGGCATCGCAGCATTCTGGTCCGACGAAAGAAGCTGTAGAGGACCAAGTCAGATGACATACACAACAGCACATGTTGTTCCGAAAGGGAAAGCTCGAAATCCTCCGAATCCCTTTCGGTATCCCGTCGGACCGGATGAAACTTTCGGACGTCCGTACCCGCTTCCGCGGAGCGTCCCGACCCAGCATCGTCGGATAAAATATATGCGACAGATTCAGTTGATGCTGGGATGCTGCGATAAACTGTGCTATTAAGGAAAGCACGTCCGTTCCCGAGGCCTGTGCAGTAGCGGTCTTACGATGCATTGCCGCCGGAAGCTCCGTGTACGTTGACTCCCGCACACTTCCTATGCGAACGTCCGGAGTCTGCAGGCCTCGTGTCCCTGGCTACCGGATGGTGTGACCTGGTCGCCGAAGAATCCTTGATCGGCGAAGCTGGTAATATATCGGCGGTCATGCAGCCAAGGTGCGGTCGTGTGCGCTGACGAGAAGAGGAAGCCTTAGCAGTCTCAGCGGACTGCCTATACAACGGAGCGTCCCGAGCGACGGACGTATGCTCCGCTTGCGACACATTTGTACCACAACATCTGGGGCCAGATGTTGTTGAACGAGAGAGGGGCCTCTCTCGCTTGCCGTCCGGATGGACCGGAACGTTCTATGAACCGGACTAAAAGGCTTCCTGCGTTCTCCCTCCGATCCGCCGTCACTGGGTGTGCATTAAGTTAATTTATAGTGCTCGCATCACCCCAAAATTCCTTCTAGACCGCAACGGACGAACCCGGCTGCCGAACCATTCGGTGAATGGACGCTACACCGGGCGAGCTAGCGGACGTCAAAGGCCGTCGAACCTACTAGGGTCCTCTTAGGCAATTGGCGTATTACATGAGCACTTTTCCGCTAGCCCTTCATTAATTGTGACGACGGAGGCACACTGTTGGAAGACATCACAGATACATCACCCTAATCTTGATCGTCTGAAATAGAAATTGATAAAGTAGAGTGACCCTGCGGGGAAAGGACCGGAGTGTCCAAATCCCCAACAACATACCGTGACATACGCTTCCCATATTGTCATCGAAATCATACGATACAGAACAGGAGTTAATGCGAGTACACTGACCACATATAGAATGATAATAAAGTCAGAGGAAGACTTCCTCTTAAAACAATTGATCAATATCCTTTCAATGTGAAAAGAAAACAAGTCCTGGTACTCGCACTAACCCCTGGCAATCAAAATACATAATAATAATATGATCCATTAATATAGAAAAAATAATTGAAATCAAAATATTTTGAAAAAATATTTTTTCAGAACAGCCCAAGTTTCTGAAAAGTAACGTTGAGCCCCAATGGATCCCAAGCCTAAGTGTGGACAAAAATTTTAAAAATATTTTAAACAATTTATTCAACACTTACGAACAATAATAATGTATCTAGTTATGATTAAAATAACATAAAGATATTCTTTTTTTAGAAATCCCCCCCTCACACAGAGGGCTGTTGTAAATGTAAACAATGAGTGTAAAAACACTAAAATAAGACTCCAGGCACCCAGGCCCGAAATCAGTTACCAAAAATACACTATCTGATGCAAAACAGAGACTTCCAGGGAAGAAACTGCAGAACATCAGATGGTAGATGCAGAACACAACGCCTAACCACCCGTAGGTGAAGACGTAAACATGGGGAAAGAACAGAATTCATTCTGTTATTCAGCTAAAACTCCCAAGAAATTTTAGTAATAATAATTACAGAAACTATGCCAAAAGCATGGGAGAATAGCAAGGGGGAACTTAAAGGACAGGGAGAGAGGAAAACACTTAAAAAAACAGTGTAACTAAATAATCAGAATGACAACAAAATGGCTGCTGCCTTGAAAATAGGTAACTTAACATAATTTCATTAAAAAATTTTAAGTTACAGCCCTGATAATATTCTGTCACACATTCTTTTCCTCTCCTCCTTCTCTATCCTCCTTAGAATCACCATTTCACTAATATTTATGTGTCTGGCATCATTTAAACTGAGATTTAAAAGCACAAAGATCAGTCAGATGTTAACTGATGAAGGGCCAAACTTAGAATGATTAATGGCGCCAATTTCGGAACGTCCTTGACACTGCGCATGCGCAGTAGGGGCGAAGTGTGGAGGGCCTTTCAGGACATGTTTTCTTTAGTTTTAGATGCAAATTTTGGGGATTGGGGGGCAAAATTTGTGTTTGGCCCTATATTTTAAGAGTTAGCACCAGCTATGTCTGGGTCATTGGTACAGTATAAAAATATTAGTTTGCAAGTGTCGTCCATTTTTCATATTGGGTAAAAGGTTACTACCATAATAACCATTAAATGCATATAACTTTGAAACACCAAATCATTTACAGTACTTAAGTACAAAGTTGACCTATTAATTCTATAACTGAATAATAAATATTGTGATTTATCAGAAACTTCTACTTTTGACCTCAAATTTCCAAGTTTTATAGACATCTTTGCACCCAGTTCATCCAATATAAGCATCTAATCCATTATATCTCAGTTGAGCTTTGTAAAACAAGATATAATAAGGATATATACACAATTTATCCAAGCCAGAAAATAAGCAGACTGTCATCTGTAAAATGAGGTCCCCAGAGGGTGAATTTAGTGATGCTACCCTGCATCACTAAATTTACCCTCTGTGAACCTCAATCTGAATCAGGGTCTCAAAACTAAACAGAAAGTGGTACCCAGAGGATACAATGACCCACTGTATGGGATAGCATCATCAAATTCACCCTCTGGGGGGCTCATTCTAAAATGTCAGATTGCTTATTTTCAAGACTGAATTTATCACAAGCCTTGTAGAAGAATGACAGAATTCTGGATTGAATATTCCTGTTAACTTAATAATTTTCACAAGTTAAATGGCTATTCACTTAACAGAGTTATACTGGTCTCTGCTATGATTCAACAGAGTTATGAGAACCCTTCGAGTCTGCAATAAAGTGCAGAAAAATGGAAATGCCAAGTAAACATTGACTGTAGTTTTGACAAGTTTATATTTGTGGGTAACCTGCTGTACACACTTTAGGCATTAGAAAAGAAATGGATTCCTGTAGGAAGAATCACTTTCAGTGAAGCAGCAAGTTATCATTTCAACACTGATTTTCTGAATTTACTTCGCAACACTTAGTTTCATGTTCATTTTCAAGAACCTTTCTTCAAGTCACCTAAATCATCAATATCGTCTTCTTCAATCTGAAATTTAACAGAAAATACTTTAAAATTAAATCAAGGAAACTGAAACTTAATTATTATTGCGGAGGCCCCACAAAGTAGATCTTCTGTTTCTCAGATCTTCTCAAACCAAGAACATCAAAAGTTCATGTTTTTGGTTTGTTTTATGTTTTAGATCTCATAATCTACAGAATAGCATTGGTGCACAGCAGGGTAGCATCACTAAATTTACCCTATGTGAACCTCAATCGGAATCAGGGTCTCAAAACTAAACAGAAAGAGGTACCCAGAGGATAAATTGGTCCACTGTATGGGATATCATTATCAAATTCCCCCTCTGGGGACCTCATTCTGCAAATGTCAGACTGCTTATTTTCAGGCCTAGTGTTGAGGTCACTGTTTTATATAATACTAATTGAATCATTAATGCTATATGATTTAATATGCATAACAACGTCAAGTACATTAACAAATCAATTGTTTTATGCTCAACCAAAAGGGAAATGCAATTGACATTGATGTTTTTAATCCATGTAAATGCATTTTCTTGAATGATCAAACACTCAGGGACAGCAGTACTATGTTTCGGTTTGGGCACATGAAAATACTTCCTTGTTTAGATTACAAGTTGGTCGCTTGTTAGGGCAATATTGTAAGATAAATTGGTCATTACCACCCACCCTGGGGTACCAAGGTGTGAACTGAAGTCTCTACCTCATCTCTGAGCCATATATTGACTAGTCCTTTCAGGGCTTATATTTTGATGAGAATCTGAGAATCGATTCATGCAAAGATTCGAGCAAAAAAAAGGTGGGAATCCATTAGATTCTCGCTCCACCTCTCCAAGGTTTCATGTGGAAAAGAATTGAGTCTATTTAACCCTTTACCTAACATAGCAGCAGCAGATTAACCAATACAAGGCTAACATGACATAAAATATGCTGATACTTGGTTAACCCTTTACCTAACCTGAAAAGCAGACGACACTTGCAAAAATAATTCTTGAACAACTAATTTTTTTCATTTTTTGTCTCAAAAACATAGGTTATGACCCCTCGTTGGAATGAGCTCGTTCCAACGAGGGGTCATAACCTATGTTTTTGAGACAAAAAATGAAAAAAATAATGAAAATTAATTGGCGATTTTTTAGAATAGCGCTGGCCGGTTTTGGCCGTTACGTTAGGTAAAGGGTTAATAAAATTGTACAAATAAGGCTGTCATTAGAACAGGCTCAATAAGCCGGTTCCAATGACACCCATATTTGTAAGGAATTATTGGTAAATATTGTTTATTTTTTTTTAAATTATCAAATTCAGTTTTATGTTTTAATAATTGAAAAGCTGTGTTGGGAAAAGGGTTAACATGTGCTATCAGTAAAAAAATGGGGTTCAGCAACGGTGGCCTCATGGGATTCTGGGACACTCATAGCATGTATGGATTCTCGCAACTATTTTCTTGAGAATCGAAATGGATTCTCCTAAATTTAGATGAAATATAAGCCCTGCCTTTGTACTCATCAATATATGCAGGGCTTGCCTTGAGTAAAATGGTCGGGGCCTAAAAAAAAAGTCCCCCAGATGTTGAGGTCGGGGCCTGCTGGGGGCCTGAAAAAAGTCCCCGAGATATTGAGGTCGGGCCTTTTGGGGTAATTTTATGTTGTTACATTCTTTCCAATGGCGACCTTAGTTGATTGCTTTTGCTTAGAAAAAAAAAATCTAGGTAGATAAAAGACACATTCCAGTGGAATGTGTTTCTTATCTACCTAGATGTTTTTTAGGCAAAAACAAATCCACAACTTAATGTGAACATGTGATGTGTATCATTAAAACTGGTTGGGCAAACCATTTCTAAGGATGTGATCATGTCTTGTTACATCATGAAAAAAATCCAACATCCCATATCATCTTAATGATTTGCTATTCAAGTGGGCGTTTCGTCTCTGGGAGGGGACGAATCATCCCACTCTGTCAGTGTCTCGAGGACGAAACGTCCCACTATGTTAGGGGACAAATCGTCCCGGGGACGAAACGACTTGAACCCATCATGTGGGTGCTGGACGTTTCGTACATAGACATTTTGGATTTTTTGTTGATAAAATTTTAGGACGTTTCGTACATATTGTGGGGTGTGTATTTTCGATGCAAGGGCTGTCTCAAAGAAAAAAATTGAAAAAAAAAAACCATTTCAGTTTACCGTTTAAATAATTTCAATCTATGAAAATTCCCCACAGCTTTGGATATTTCAGAAATGGAATGCCCCCCCCCCCCCCCTCCCCCTAGCCCCCACCTCTCCACGTAGACACAGGTACACATTTTATTTTATTTCGTACATTTATTTTGATGGCAGTTTCTGTGTCTAGTGTTGCATTTATTCAGATGTTAGGATCGGATGTACCCGCACACAGTATTGTGGGATTGAAGGGAATTTCCCCATTAGTTGACAAGCATGCTTTCGAAGTCTCGTAAATGTGTTTGTTTTGTTTTTTTGTTTAATCTTGGGATTTTCTCAGTTTTCATGCGGATTTAGGTGGATGTTAATTCGAATCAGACAAAAACAGTTTGTATTATTATTTTATCTGTTGTTGGCTGCTTCTATTGTAATCACACTTGCGTGAATGAGACGTGAATGGAAAAATTAAACTCCCAAAATTTCGTTGCCCAAACCTACCAACACTGAGATTTCGGGAGCCAAGACAGAAAAAAAAAGTCAGGGCCGAAAAAAAAGCCCTGAGAAGGGTCCTCTTGGGGCTGGGGCCAATCGGCCCCGACTCAAGGCAAGCCCTGTATATGCCCAGAGGGCAGAGACAAGGTCTTGACTTCAATACACAATCTCTGATCCCCTCAGGATGGTGATGGTAATAACCTATATATATATTAGGTGTTAAGTGTAATGTGTAAAATATTTTGTTAGATGTTTAGATTTGTACCCACAATAAAGCATAACCAGAAAAACAAAGAGTAAAAGTATGAGTTAAAAAGTTTTGCAAAATGATCCAAGTCCACAACTTTCCCTCAAAATCTACTCTTAGCCCAAACATTTCATAAGTTTTTCAACTCATTCACCTGAACATAAACTAGATCAGTGCTGAAAATCACAATTTAGGCTTGATGTCAAAGAGTTTGAGGAATGACAATGTTCTTACTTGGGCTGCAAGATATTCAAAACAGAATACCGGTATCGGTATTCAAAAAAGTACTGCGGTATACTGGTATATCGAAAACTGTTCAGATATCGAGACTTGTGGCATCACAGTCGGAATGAATCAGGATGCCTTGATGATGCGGTTCGAAAAACCTTTACCCTTTATCAAAATTATTTTTTATTTATATTTATTATTTTAAATATTAGTTTACCAAAAAATTCTACAAAACAATATCATGTGACCCCTCACTGGAACGAGCTCATTCCAACGAGGAGTCACATGATATAGTTTTGTTGAAATTTTTGAAAATTATATTTTCAACTGCTGAATTTGTATATTACGTGGGCACATGTGGATGATTCCTTGGGTAAAGCGATAATATACTACTCAAAGTTTGCTAAGCACCACATATTTGACACATCATTGTGAAATTTTCTTGTGACACATTTGCGATATTTTTAGTGGATATGATTGAGGAATGTATTGAGATGGTCCCCAGTGTTTACATTAGCTCTTTTGACAGGCAGACTTTCCGTGACAGTCATGGAAAGCGTGTACCCCTTGATTTCCATGATGTTTTCGTGTACTGTCTACATGTACATGAGATGTGTAGGGTATTCAGTCTTCATATCAACACAAACCCTTGTGATTTAATGATTGAATATGGTGAATGCAAATGTAAGAAGACATTTGTCTGAAGCAGAAATGTGGTGGGCTGTAGGGATGGTGGAACAAGGGGCTACCCATCGCCAGGTTGGTGAAGCCCTTGGTGTGCACCATACGATGATCATCAGAGCCTGGGCAAGATTTCAGCAGAATGGCACACCAGTCAGACGACATGGTGGTGGCAGAGACAGGGCAACATCTGCATCTGAAGATCGGTTTTTGATCATTCAGGCCCATAGAAACCGCTTTGACACAGCAACCCAGCTTCACAGTGACCTTCAGAATGCATCTGGGGTAAATGTTTCGACGCAGACTATCCAGGAAAGGTTGCATGAAGGTGGTCTCCGATCAAGAAAACCATGTATTCACATTCAGCTGTCCCAGAACCACCGCCAGGCACGATATGAATGGGCCATGGATCACATTGGATGGACCAGAGAAGATTTGACAACCTGTCCTTTTTACAGATGAGTCAAGGTACTGCCCAGACAACACAGATAGGCGTTCTAGGGTACGGAGAAGACCAGGAGTGCGATTCCATGCAGCCAACATTGATGAGCATGACCGCTATGGTGGAGGGTCAATAATGGTCTGTGGTAGCATCAGTTGGGGTGGACGTACAGAGCTCTGTGTCCTTGACCATGGTACATTGACTGTGCAGCGGTATATTGGTGAGATCCTAGATGCCCACATCAGATTGTATGCAGGTGCAGTGGGTGATACATTCATTCTGATGGACGATAATGCCCGTCCTCATGTTGCCCATGCTGTCGGGGAGTACCGACAGAGGGAGGGGATTGAGCGTATGGATTGGCCAGCAATATCCCCTGACCTCAATCCAACTGAACATGTCTGGAATGAGCTGCAGTCCAGTCCAACCAAGAAGTGTCCATGAGCTTGGTGCCATGCTGGTCCAAGAATGGAACAACATCCCACAAAGGACCATGTGGAACCTGATTGGGAGCATGAGAAGGCATTGTCAAGCTGTAATTAACAACAAGAGGCTTGAGGGCGCTCACCTGACATGGTAGTCTAAATATCAAACCAGGGACTTGACTTGAGTGAGCTGAATACGCTCCTCCTAAGAAAAGCATATACCAACTAGATGAAGCAATTGTGCCTGCACAATACACAGGATTTTCCTTCTATTTTCAGTTCCTGCACTTTTACGTCCCAAAATTGAGATAAACGCATAAAAAACAGATTTTTTTTTATTTTTGTTCGGAAATTTTCGAAGTCCCAAACAAAATATTTTCAGACTAAAATTTTTTTTTCTTCTTCTTAAAATTGACCAAAACGCATGAAAAACCAAAAAACTAATTTCCGGATTTTGGTCCAAAATTTTCAAAGTCCCACCCGGACCCCAAATTTTCAGTGTAAAAAAAAAAAAAAATTTTTCGTTTTAAAATTGACCGAAATGCATAAAAAACAAAAAAACAAATTTCCGGATTTCGGTCCAAAATTTTCGAAGTCCCACCCAGACCCCAAATTTTCAGTGTAAAAAAAAAATTTTTTGTCTTAAAATTGACCAAAATGCATAAAAAAACAAAAAACTCATTCTGGATTTTGGTCCAAAATTTCTAAGTCCAGACCGGGATCCCAAATTTTCAAACCCAATAATACCTCATATTAAATTTGGTTCAAATTGGCATCTCGGTTCAGAAAATAGAAATTTTGGGCGGGGCAAAAATTCTTGCCCCTCCCAGAACAAAGGCAAATACTGCCCGTCAAACTTCTCTTGAACAATCTTGAGTCTACACCTCAAATGGAAGCTGCATACCAAATATCAAGTCTCTGCTACGGCTGGTTCATGAGAAGATTTTAAAAAATTTTGTGCATTTTGGCTCTACCCCCTCCTCAATATGAGCAGAAACCCAATTTGAAGAAAAACCTAAATGCCCCTATATAACCGCTACTCATGTGAATTTTCATTAACTGCAGCCAGTGGCTTGGGAGAAAATGACCCAAAACACCACCTTCACGATGTACGATGGACGACAGACAACGTACAACGGACAAAAAGTGATCAGAAAAGCTCACCCTGACTTTCAGTCAGGTGAGTTAATAATGTGTCTCATACTCAATATTGAACCCATATCAGTTCGCTCCGTCAACTTTTTGGTAAATTTGAAAAAATTCCTCTTTTATCAATAATATCCATTTTCCATGGTTATCGTACTGAAAAGCTAAAAAATAATGTCAAACACAAACAAAATCTCAATTTCTGTGCTTAAATCATTAACGTTATAATTAAATATAAAATATATACACTTTTCATTGCAATATTTCAACTAAAACATAAAACAGGTAGTTGGATATACTTGGTGCTTAGCAAACTTTGAGGAGTATATTATTCATTCGGAGCTACAGTTAAAAAACTCAAGACATCTTGAAAATTAAATTGTGGGTAAATAAATAATGACGATAAACCGATATTTTTGTAATTACACCTGTTTTCAATCGATATTGGTTTGAATACCAGTATATATCAGTTTATCGATATATTGTGCAAGCCTAGTTCTTACAATCTTTGCATAATTTTGAAAGTGCTTTTTCTGACCAATTTGTGCTTAGGACCAGACCTCCCACCAATTTGGAAATTTACCATCGTTGAGAAAAAATCAGGAATTTCCAGTTACTTTCAGTTAGTTTCCTTGGTGACTGTTTAACCCTTTCAGGACTAATTTCAACTTCAAATTCTGACAATTTAGAACAGGCACTTCTGCATGGAGTGAAGGGGGAAGTTTTCTATACAATGGTACAGTTTAAATGATGGTCATGGTTTCTTTTCAAGTCTTGACTGCCTTAGGCGGGCACTACTAATCTAAAAAAAGGGGTGACCTCAATCAACTTGCAACAGAAACTAACATAGTGGCGTTTAGTTGGACATGAATCAGGGTTGATCAAATCCAAAATAGGCAAAAATCAGCCCAGACGAAATACCCTAATTAACATAATTTCAATATGGCAGCAATCGCCAGCTGGGGAATGAAATATCTCACAAACGGCTCATCCTAACCAGGCTTGTCATTTTGAGGCGGGCGATCGCCCCAAGATGCAGTTGCCCGCCTGAGTTCAAAATTCTGGATGGTAAACGTCCACCTAACCCTGATTTCTGTGGTCCATTAATTCAGTTGAGGCACCTCACAATCGGCTGTATCAAACAGCAATTTTCGTGAATTGAAGGAGGAGGAGGTAACAAAGCGCAATTTGTGAAGTTTGTAGTGTGTCGTCGATGCAGTCACCCAGAGGCAGTAAGTGCTGGTAACTTTCCAAATATGAGCGAGAGGTCTGCCAATTCCAAAATTGTAATTAGTTATTACACTGTACATCAGACTGCGACAAATCTCGAGTCACGTGCGATTACGGGACGTATCATCCCCAAGCCAGTTTGACTCCTGATGATTCTCCTGGGACGTTTTGTCCCAAAATCAAAGCCAGGATGATTCATCCCCCAAATCTGATTGATTCACCCCAAGTTGTCGGCATCTAGCGGTGAGCACATTGCCATGGCTTGTACAGTCATCATGTAATGTTTAGATACGGGCTTGGTTATTTGGATGCAAGATAATTATAACACTCACTGTGAATGTCATGGGTAACCTGGCATCTTGCATCCAAATATTCAAGCCTGCATCTATACATTACGTTATGACATACATCATTACACAAACCATGTACCTTAAAATGATATTAGTTGTCTATCCAGCAGGCTGAAACAAAGTGGCCCCCTCAAACAGCCCTCCTGGGATCATTTTAGGTGAACCCAAAATGGGCCCCCTGGGGTGATTTGAGGCGAAGCATAATGGCCCTCGTGTGATTTTCAAAATGACAAGCTTGCCTAACACCCATAAATGTATTACTAACACATAGGAAAGTGGTACCCAGAAATCCATAAATGATACTCCCATCGACCTATGATGTCATTGTGATGTCATAACCCAGATATGACATCATAAATCATGTAGTTCGCCGTCGGGGACGATTTTTGTCGCGCATTTTTCGCACACTCGGGAATAAAAAAAATGATACTACCATTGACGTCTAACTTACTTACGACATCATAATATACGTCATAACCCAGTTATGATGTCATAAAATATGAAAAGTCGGGGACAGATCCAGGAATTGTTTCATGGGGGAAACAGTCTAATCTCTATCAATAGCCATCATTCAAATGTCAAACCAATCTGTTTGTTCAATCTGCTCTTCGTCGAGAATCACTGGGCTTGGCGTGTTTGAGCAGGCCTCCCCATTGCAATGTCCACAAGCATTCGTACATTGCAGTCCAAAACAGCGACAAGAACACTTTTTGGTAGCACATTCCCCTTTGCACATGCACCGAATTACTTTTAAAAGATGCTGAGGAGCTACTGGTGCATCCATTTTCTTTGGGTGAAGAGCACCGTTTCGCACTTCCCATCTCCATTCGGTAGGATTCATGTCCTCTCTATCACCCATCCATGTACGGACTTGAAGAAATACTCGCAAGGAATGATACATTGCAGCGTCAGATTTCGGTGACAATGTTTTCACATCGATTGCTGTAGGACCTGTCACCACCTCTTTAAACTTTCTCACTCTTAGAGCATTCAGATTTTCTCCTGTTTTTCCTCCATACAGACAAACCAGAGCTTTTTCAGCGGCTTCCGTTATCTCACTAGTACATGGTAAATCAGTGGCACAGAAGACTGCCACTTGTTCCATGAAGATCCTACTGTCCATCTTCTTCAATGGTGTTGCTTTTCCTATACCAAAAAGTCGAGACGTGGTGTCACATCTGGCGAGAGCGTGAATGAATGGCAAACTTGAACAGGTATCTTCACCTATAACCCCACAGACTTAACCAATGTCCCACAAACTATTCTTTGCATTCTTCCTTTGGGTTTTGAAGAACAACTGTCCCTGTGGTATTTTGAGGCGAGTTGCATGATGGCATAACATTACAAGCAAGTCTGTGTCCTCACCAACAACACATGTCGGACCAATGGCTTCTAATTGTACTCGAGTTTCTGCTATTAAAAAGTCTGCATCACCTGTTGCCTGTTTTGTGCCTATTCATTCAATACAAAGTGTTGCTTCATCAGATTGGTGAAGTTACATTTGTTGATTTCATTACTAAGGAAGTTTTCCTTCTTGGTCTTCAGTAGTTTGTTTCCGATAAAACCACTGACTTTTGCACCAACGAGCCCTTTTCTTCGTCGCTGATGGTTGCTGTCTTTCGTAGAAGGGCCCTGTAGATAGCCGTCAAACACAACGACTGGACCTGAGCTCTGCTTGACTCAATCTATGTATTTAGTACATATACTATCAAAGGAGGTATGCTTTTTCCACTGAATTGTGTGCAATAAAGAACCACCATCAAACACTGAAAACTGCTGCACAACCTTGAGTCTGATACCTTTGTCCGATAGTGTCAGATAGTTGTGACATTGTGGCTTCTATAATCATTCCATATTTGTCAAATAATGCAGTTGGGTGTGTTGATAGTTCATATTGCAAGAACTGCTCTAAGTCATTCTCATCTGTTTGTGCATTGCCAATGGCCAGCAACTATTGGAACAGCTGCTGAGGATCGATGTTGACTTTTTCTCCATCAATGTGAAGTTGCTTTGCCTGATCCAACACAACAGCAATATCTTTTTTAGAGAAGGAAAACTCAAATGGAATTTCCCTTATATCTTTTCTAAGATCTTCTCACAGATGTCTTTAGCTCTATGAGCATTGACAGATGGATCAGTGGTAATGTCACTGGTGATACTCTGCAGGTCTGGTGTTGGCTCGAATGGGTTATTCTTGCGTAGAAAATCTAAAACAATTGAGGAATCTTTGTTATCACATTTTACTCTTGCAGAAGCTAACTCTTTATGTTGTTCACTGGTGGTGAAAGTCCGGTTAGTGAGTTCTTGCATCGATTCATTGAATGTTACACACACAGGTAACGACAACAGCCACTTATTTCGTTGTTTCTCATTCATAACACCTCTACCATGCACAAGACCTCTAGTATCTTTCATGTTTCGCATAAGCGTCTGCTCGAAGACAAGGTCCTTCAACAGTCCAGCCCAGAATCTTTCCGTTCGCCGTATCACGAACAGGCCAGAGTCGAACATATCATAAACTTTAGGGTTTTTCACTTTCAGTTCTTTCAGATCCTGTAGGTATATTTGGACACTTTTCGTATAATGGTTGTGGCTAGCAGCAGCAAAGTACAGCAGCACTTTACTAAGGCAGGCCTTGTACAATGACCAGTTAGAGGTTCTTTGCAAACGAAGAAAATCACGAAGTAAATCAACCATATCTACATATTGTCACAATGACGTCATAGGTCGATGGAAGTATCATTTATGGATTTCTGGGTACCAATTTCCTATGTGTTAGTAATACATTTATGGAAATTAGGATGAGCCGTTTGCGAGATATTGCATTCCACAGCTGACGATGGCCACCATTTTGAAATTATGTTAATTAGGGTCTTTCGCCTGGGCCAATTTTTGCCTATTTTTGAAAAGATCAACCCTGATGATGGTCCAACCAAATGCCACTGCGTTAGTTTCTGTTGCAATTTGTTTGAGGTCAAAAGTTATCCCGGCCCACCTACCTGTACAGTGAGGACTTGACTAGAAATCACTGTCAGACAACCTAACCTACAGGCTGCAGTGTAATAAAATTTCTAGAAGACTGTCTAAGGTTAAAAATGTTCTCTGCAAGATGGGGAACTGGGAATTAGTAGCTTGTAATTGGAGAAAAAGAAGAGAATGAATCAGATTGCAGGGCTCTACACAGAAATATCCGAGTTTTGGACAACAGCACACCAAAGGTCTCCTCTTTGAAATTAAATATGGGCTTAATGTGGCATTTGGAAGAGGTGTTTAAAAAAGAACAGTTCTTGAAAACTCATAAACAAACCTGAGGAAATTTCTCTGGTAAATAATCAAACAGATCATACTTGACATCCCCTTGAATAACTATTTCATCATCAGCTGTTACTGATGAGCCACAAGAAAACTTGGAAGAAAAGAGTTTACTAGCATCTTTCAAATCTATATCTGAAAAAAACAAGCAGAAGCTGAACAAAGTATAAATAAGGCCCTGCAAAGTAGATCTTCTGTTTCTCAGGCCCTTTTTGTAAAACTGCATGTGGCCAGGCATTTTTTTATATTTTATTTTTTATTTTTGTAATTACTTCTTTGCCATCAAAAGTTCATGTTCTTGGTTTGTTTTATGTTCTTGGCCTCACAATCTACAGAATAGCATGGGTGGTGGTGTATTTCGTCCCTTGAGTGCTAAAGCATTGCAAAGCCTTGTTTCACCCATGGGACAAATTTAACCATTTTATTAACTTGGGTAAAATATCACACATAAACCATTTAATTTTTATTTTTTATGATTGTATTGGTTATAAAAATAGAGCATGCGGCAGCCAAAAGGACCGTGTGGGACTGAGAAACATATTTTTAACTTTTTTAGGCCTAATCATGAATTTATTATATATTACATTATAAGATAGCAGAAAATGTCCATTTCATTTCTTATCTAGATGCCCAAACCATGTGTAATGGGTTCAAGTCAACTGCAAGATTAGCCTCTATTAGCCACTAAAAACAAGGCTAAGAACTTGCTGTTTCTTTAATTTGCTTACAGACTGCTGTTACGTGACTCATTATTGAAAACGACTCGATGAGCCCTTTCCAACAAAGTGTCACATAATAGTATTAGGAGGGAATCTCATGCTAAATATTTGATGCAAGACATATACACATGCTGTACATACCTGGATTTAGTAGATATAGCCACTTTGCCAATGAAAATTATTCAATTAACAGGAGTATTCAATTAACAGGGATTGTATCACTTTCCTGTAAACTAGAGATAAACTTAGCATTTATTCTATTATATAAAAGATTAAATGCCTGTATTGGATGTACTGAGGCCAAATAGATCTATAAACAAAGGAAATCTGGGGAGAGTCAGGGTAATTACCAACCGGTTACAAGATTTCTTATTCAATTAACAGGAGTTTACTCTATAACCTATATTCAATTAACAGGTCAAATTTGTTCTGGAGGTATGGTAAATGGTTTTGTGTTGTAAAATTAAATTCAATTATCAGTGTTGTTCAGTTAAGAGATATACAATTAAGTTGGCTCAAAAAATGTGACTACAAACTTAAAACTCAGCAAAAATTAACCAATTAGTTCAACTGAACATTTCCAAGCCCAATCAGAGAGGTCAGAATGCATGCGTTATTGTGCTATATGCTGTTTTCAAAATTCTGCGTAATCCATTTATCGTTCACCTGGTCTGAGCTTTGGTTACTTATCGTTTGTTGCCCTGTACTTGAATCAGGTAACCCATTAGGTAACCTAAATATATATGCATCACAACTATGCTGATATATGAACTGTTGTATCATAGCTAAGTTCTTGCACCTATGGGCAATATCCTGATGAACAGAGATGAATCCTTAGGAATAATAATGAGGCTGGGTTGCAGCAATTCAGATACAAATTACTTGCAATTATAGTCTAATCTTGGCAGGGGCTAGCTTTCTACAGAAGAGTATGGCATCCATAATCACTATTTGTGGCAGAGACATGAATTATTGTCATTTCCTGATTTTGTACCTATGTTACATCTTAAAATGATCAACAGTTTAAAATAATGTTGATCATCAACCAATCATCAGCATAGGTGTTTGCATCTGCCTGAAGTATAGCTGCTCTGTTGGCCAATAATTCATTCATACTAGATCATTTAACTTGGCAAAATTTTGCGTGACCCGGCAACAGTTTGGCGAGACCCATTTTTTGTTTGTGTGTTTTTCATTTTATGTAACCTCTATGCGACCCAAATGGCCGTACGCCTCAAATCGACCGGCCTGCTATAAACACACGGTATAATATTAGTTATACAGGTCTCTGCCCAGGTTCATAGGACAGTGTACCCTCCAAAGGCCTGTACAACAAATTTGTCATACTGGAAAGCTATTGTAATTTGTTACATGCATAATGATTTTCTAATTTGGGCCTTCCTGGCATCAAATTGAAAGCAATCAAGTATACTTCGATTTATCGCTGTTTTGAATAGCTTTCAAAGATGGTATCCATTTTTGTCACTCTGATATTCCCAAAACATTTCAGTTGCTAGAGTATAATTACTTTTGTGTGAGTTAACACTAATTTCAGGCTGTATGGTTCGCAAATCTTTTCATGTTTAGGCCCCACAAAGTAGATATTCTGTTTCTCAGGCCATTTTTTGTAAAATTGCATGTGTGCAGGCGGTTTTTTATTTTATTTTTTATTTTTGTAATCATTTTTTTTCACCAAAAGTTCATGTTCTTGGTTGGTTTTATGTTTTGAGCCTCATTATCTACAGAATAGCATGGGTGGTGTTGTATTTCATCCCTTGAGTGCAAGAAGGCTTTGCAATGCTAAGGCATTGCAAAGCCTTGTTGCACTCAAGGGACAATTTTATTAACTTGGGTAAAATATCAGACAAAAACCATTTCATTTTTATGTTTTTAAGTTTGCATTGGTTATACAAAGAGAGCATGCGGCAACCTATAGGACCATGAAGGAAGGCCAGAGAAACAGATTTTTAACTTTTTTAGGCCTTACATCAATTTTGTATATTTCAAATCGCACATAACATTTTGTACGTAATCGTCTTCTCAGTTCAGTTTTCAGGAGGGATTTAAATGTCTGACTACACAGAACATCGCTTGTTTTTATGTACCATGGCAAAAAGCCAAACATAGCTCTATGTATCCTGGCAGGGTAGCCAATCGCAGTTCGACATTGTTCTTTGCAGTATGATAAATATACAGAACCGCACATATATTTGAATGGTTTAAGTATTATCACACAAGATTGCTTTGGCCAAGGATATCTCATGATTGCTTTGGCCTAGGATATCACTCGAGCCTTCGGCTCTCGTGATATTCTTAACCTATTCAAACATATGTGCGGTTCGGTATTTATTACACACCTTCCATGTAACAACCACTCTACCCAAAAATTGAACTAAAAACACCTTTCAACTGGATAATTGCCGAGTTTCCTTCGTTGCCAAGAAGATATCACTGTTACTTGGTGGGGTACCAACCCTAATTTGCTTTTTAAGTTTTATGGCATTCAATTGGTCAAAATCGATTGACACCAATCAGTGTCATGGTCACGATGATCGAACTTCAGATATTGACAAAACTGCTGGAAACAACGCAACAAAACATTTTTAAATAGCTAATAAGTTTAGTACACTCCATCATTATATGACCAGCTGTGGAAAGTATTTGTCAAGGAATAAGCAAGCAGTTAGAATGTTATTTTTATTTTGTAAATTTTTGACTTCAATCTTATTGTTTAAATATCTCGGATAAACAATCTCAATGAGAAACTTGGAATTTCCAAGCGATCTCGACTCAGGTGCATTCACTAAAGACTGACGTGATTTGTTTAGATGGGTTCTGTCTCTGTTTACGTTGGACACAAAATCGAACGTGTTTTGTATCACCACCTGTGCGATACAACTTTATTTTTATCGTACAGGCAGAACAGTAGAAATCCAGTGTTTTACCTTAATAGGTGTGTGATAATAATAATTCTTACCGTATGTTGCTAAACCAGTAAGTATTGTCACTTTTTTCTTTTTTCCCCTTGTTGCAGTTGCTATTTTAACACCTTTGGGTTCTATCTTCTTTTTTACTTTCATTTGTCCTTTACCTCCCCTTGTCTGTCGTTTTTTCTTTTCTTCTCCATCATCACCTTTAGCTTCACTTGGATCAGTATCTACAGAATACCAAAAAATCAGGAGATCACATTTGAAAGTCACAATGGTTGAAAAATTATAAATTTAAAGTAATTTATATATTTTTTATACTTACCAATGGCCCAAACTTAGCTTATCAAGGGCCAAACACAGATTTTGAATCCCCCTAATCTCCAAAATTTGCTTGCAAAACCGAAAATTAAAAGTCCTATCTGGTCCTCCCTACTTTTACTCACTGTGCAAGCGCTGTCACCAGGAAGTGACTGAAATTAGCGCCAACATCATTCTTTGTAGAAAAGAGAACTGCATAATAACTCAGCGGGGAGGTATGAGTGCCCACTCATAGGAGGGCCATACCCGTCTGGGCCAATGGTAAGTATAAAAAATATACAAATTACTTTAAATTTATAATATTTTTAGACTATAACCCAATGGTCTAGACTTAGCTGAATCGTAAAAAGGTGGAGAGCCTAGGACTTCAAAATTAGTAGACCATAATAGTTCCATAGCCTGTAATCCAAGGTGAAAGGAAATTAAATTTAAAAGGAATTACATGTATGTCTCTCTATACAGTAATAGAGAAGACATATTATCAATAAGGAGCCAAATTCAAGTAATTCTGTATTCTTAGCATGAAGACTATGCTAATTGGATATAACGAGTTCCCAATTTTTTAAGGCTAGTCCAGACTAAGCTCCAGAAATTAGGATGGCATATTTGAGAATGTGAGGCTATCCCCCACAAACATATGCCATTTACAATAAAACACAAGCTGTATCCAGGATATAATCTACAGACAAAACAGCTTCACTCATAGTTACGTACTAAGCAAGTCGGAGGAGAGGTAAAAAATCACACACCCCCTTTTTGAAGGGATCAAGAAGAGGAGAGTGCTCTGGAATCAGTAAAAGCGGTACCAAATAATCGTCGAATAGACACCCAGGTATTAATTATTATTAATAAATTGGTGCTTAACATCACTTCAGAAGCTAAGACAATAGTGGCGATCCCGGTAATTAATATCGCCTGCTTGTAACATATACCGCAGTCAGCATACGCAGATAGGTCGAAAACTGGTGATAAATTATATAACATACACATGTCCAATAGAATTACAATGGACGATCTCTGGAGAGTAAACACACTTCCAAGGTAACCCACAGGCAACCCCATTCAGGTGTACAATAAATTCCAGTAAATAACACTTCCAGACGTGTTCTATCCGATATCTATGTTCCTGGAAATGTGTGAATATATGAGAGTGTAAGACAAGATGTATTCAATTAGGTACTGCCATTAATAGAAATCTGGATCTAGAAATGGATCGAGCCATGATTAATAGACTTGCCACGGACTGTCTCCAAAATAATTCATAGTTTCTAAGGTCCTTAACATACAATAATGCGTCTGCCTAATAATGCGATTATTATGCACGTCGTGAGCATTGAAATCCCTCATGTAATCATCTGAATACCACTTAACTGACGAGACAGCCTTCCAGGTACCCCAAGGCTAGCAATTTATTGACGATGAATCATATGCTTGTATATGACATACAGATGAACAACCACAGGAAACCAATCAACTTAAAAGTGGATGGGCCCATGAGGTCGCCATAGAACACGACCCAGCCGCCAATCGAGAAGTCATGAAATGCATGTATGTACATAAATGCATATGAGGCTTATGGGAAGAAAACTATGTCTTGCCCGGTAATCGCCTCTTAACCCTTTACCTAACATGAAAAGCAGACAACACTTGCAAAAAAAATTCTTGAATAACTAATTTTTTTCATTTTTTGTCTCAAAAACATAGGTTATGGCCCCTCATTGGAACAAGCTCGACGAGCTCGTTCCAATGAGGGGTCATAACTTATGTTTTTGAGACAAAAAATGATAAAAATAATGAAAATTAATTGGCTATTTTTGAGAATAGCACTGGCCGGTTTTGGCCGTTATGTTGGGTAAAGGGTTAACACATTGGCGGTGTGGGGGGGGGGGGATTCCAAATCATAACGAACCCCTTCACCCGCATTACTTGAATCATTCTTGTGTTCATCATCAAATAGTGTAGGAACCACAAGGCTACCTCACGTCTAACCGACTCCATAATGCCTCTAAGGGCAGAGAAGGACGTGAAGAACAAATACTTACCCTGATAAAGAAGGTCCTCTCGTGGAGGAAGCTTCCGGGGAACGTCACATAACAGACACCTCAGAAGACTGATCCAAGGTTTCTGTGACTACAGAGGTGCTACTAACAGGATTTCGCAATGAAACTGTTCGAACTAAACAGAATCTGCTAAATCAACGGAGATGGAGGATACGCCTATCCTATCATTCTGTCCCATGAGATCAACATAGCGTCTACTGCGTACACTCGATCATCTTGGCATGGCGACACGAATGTCAGTGTGTCGCAAACAGATCTATCATGGAACGATCCCACTGGTAACAAATCTGCCTGAATATTCGCTTGTTGAGAGTCCGGACCAATGGCAACAGGCGACCTTTCTGAGAGAGCGAGTCTGCTAGTACATTCAGACGACCCGGTATATGATGGACAGAAAGATGAACATGATGATTCATGACGGATAGGAGAATCTTCTCTGTTAATTTGCATAATGGCACTGAATGAGTGTCGCCTTGGTTCTTGATGTAAGCTACTACTGTCGAATTGTCTGACAAAATTGAACATGGACGTCTGCTATTATGTGAATCCAATGTTATAGCGCTAACCAAATTAACATCATCTCTTGACGTTTATGCACTTCTCTAGGAACCGAGGACCCCAAAGACCCTGACACCTCAAGTCTGCGGGAGTTAGGGTCACGTCCCAACCTGCCTGACTTGCATCCGTCATAATCGTGAAAGCCAGATCCGGCAGTTGCAGCAGAACTCCCCGAGTTAACCCTTGACAAACTGCCCAAATCTGAGCCCCTGTTTTACTAGGTCCGTTAAAACCATACTGGTTTCGAGGGAATGCGTCTTCACACTTCAGTTCTGTGTAAAGAATATCTGGAGGGGGCGCGTGCGCAGGCAGCTTGTTGGAATAAGATCCGAAGCCGCTCCGCACAGCCCCATCAGTCCCATAAATTCCTTCGCCGTTAATGCATCTGAGTGTAGACAAAAGGGAGCATAACAACTGACAAGTTTCGCTCTGGGTAACGGCTGACGAACCAGATTGTTGTGAGTCTCAAAGCTCATTTCCAAGTGAGTGATCGACTTGGACGGAGCTATATCTGACTTTTTCTCGTTTACAATGAAACCGAGACGTCGGGACAAAAGAAGCAGACTCTGAACATCATTCTGAAGAATAATTGTGTTGCCGTATCTCTGAAGAATGTCATCCAAGTTAGCCGACGTTACCGCAGACGAATGAGCTCACAAGTATGACATTACCAAGTTCATTATAGGAGTGAATGCCCAGGGAGTCAGGTTCAGACCAAAGCACATTGCTCTGAACTGATACACCTTCCCTTGTGCGGCGAACTGCAGGTACTTTCTGAATGCCGGTTGTACCAGGACATGAAAGTACGCATCCTTTAGATCTATGCTTGCCGCATAGTCGTTCACTTGAATGCTCGCTCTTACCGACCAAATGGTCCCCATATAGAATTTTGGAGCCACAATAAGCTTGTTTATCCAGCTCAAGTCTATTACTGGTCGGAACGAGCCATCTGGCTTCGGTACAAGGAACAGGTGACTGTAAAAACCCTGAGAATCCTGATTCTCGGCGACCTCTATTGCTTCCTTTAATATAGAGCCTGTACCTCCGCTAAGAGAGACTCTCTTTTGAAAGTATCCGACAGAAGATCTGACCAACGCAGACATCTTGTTAGTGGGGGTACCACTTGGAATTACAGCCGAAGGTCGTCCGAGACAACACTCCTCACCCACTGATCTTCCGTGACTACTGTCCAGTATCTCGTGAAGATGATATCCTTCCGCCAGCTGGCAAGCAATAGAGGTCTTGAACTACATCCTCCCCGCGAAGAACCTTGTCCCGTCGGCCTGGGGGGTCTGACAGATAGTCCCGATCAGACCTACGTCGCTTTCCCGAGTCACTATATTGACGACCTCCAGAGTAATTGTAAAAGGGCTTCTTGTGCCCTCGTGTGGAGTTCCCTTTTGACGTTTAGATCTGGAATGTCCTCCTTTACTCTTGTCTGCTGAAGCGGGTTGATGAAACGTCAACTTCAATAGCAGACCACTTGATGTTTTCTAAATAGCCTGATCACAGGCTGATGAAAGTTTGTCTCGGAGAGAGCGTTTCACCTTGTCATCTATAAGTGATGACGACGCAAGGGCAGCATCACGTCTGATTAACTCCAGATTAGCCACTGTAAGGGCGGAGTTATACATGGTATACAAATTGCCCTGGAAAGAACTCTAAGAGAGGTACAAACATCCTCAAATTCCTTCCCATTGAGACGTTGTGCCATAGTTCTGGTAAGGTGATCTGCTTAAGACATTGCTTCCAAATTCGCTCTACTTGATGAAACTGCTGTTGTAATTGTGTCTGAGCAAATAGAGAATGATGCAGGCAAGGATACATCTAGATCCCCGGGCTGCTCATTCAAACATATAGGAGCTCTCTGAACATCTTCTCCAACCATTTTTAAATGAAGGGTCCATGAAACGGTATGTTTATGGAAGATGTAGCTAAGAAACTGCCTTCTTTCTTGCACTCGAGAGGTGAAATAGGGCGTTGTCTATATGGCCGAAAGCCTGCGACACCTGCCTAGACTGGACCGGAAATGAAAGGACTTCCTCCTTTGTCCAGATAAAGTCTGCGTCCAACAACGCCAGCGGTTTCTTCCTTGTCGTCGCAGCATTCTGATTCATCGGAACAAATTCATATTGATAGATGAAATCCATCGCAACCCTGTGCTGTTCTGTAAGGGTAATCCTCTTCCTTATCCCTTTCACCATCCAAGAGAAGCAATTGCGAATCTCGGTCCATTGCATCTGTGTGAATAGACGACTGGACCGACCCAGCACCGTCCGACAGCTCAGGTTCTGAGTCTGAGGGAGGCTGCATCGGCACTTGCTGGGATGCTGAGATCAGCTGCACAATCTGCGACAGCAAGTCCATCAGCGAGGCCTGAGGAGCAGCAGTCTTCTGTTTCCTAGCCACTTGCTGCTCCTGGGACGGTGTGTCGGAGATGGATCTCTTCTCCGAACGTCCCAATGATCGAGGCCTCGTCTTGCTACCAGATGATCTGACTTCATGGTGAAGAGTAGTTCCTTCTTTATGTAGCAGGCTGGATATCCGGAGTTGGGTAGCTAGGATGCAGTTGTGTGTGCTTTAATAACATAATGAGGAAGCCAACCCCAGCTGCAGACTAGAAGGAGCGTCCCGAGTGGTGGGCAGACGTATGCTCCTGCTCAAGCAAGTTTCCAACCAGAAAACTTCATTTCAGCTTGTGAAACATAGCGGAGGAAGCCGTGACTGAAGCCAACCCCGGCTGCAGACGAAACAGAGCATCCTGAGTGGAGGAAGGACATAAACTCCAGCTCATGCAAGTTTCTCATAACAACATTTGGCCCCAAATGTCTGTTAGGTTAGAGAGGGGCCTCTCCCACTCACGGTCTATAGACCTCGCCGAGTACAAGAAACTTGTTGACTTCCTCCCTATTTCTGTCATCGCTGGGTTAGCTATTTATATTAAAGTGCTCGCTCTACCCACTCCACTTCTTAGACTGCAATGGACTTACCCGGCATCACGGCACCTACGGACGGAGTACCGCTTCACCAGTCGAGCTAGCTACTTGCAAGAGATTAAAACCCTTAACAAAAGGTCCTAACTCTTGCAATCATGAGCACTGCACCTAGCTCTATATGCTCAACGGAGCGCGATGACGGTAGCACACTTGGATGGGTGTCAGAATATCATCACCATGTTCATGTTCCTCTGAAATAGAAACTGACAAAATGAATTATAACGCGGTGAGAGGCCTGCCCTCAGAACCTCACCACCAACAACGTACCGCGACACCCATCTCCAACATTAGTCATTCCAGTGAACACCGGAATGACAAGAGTCCACAGCAGTGCATCGACTCAAGTCGATATTAGACCTCCAAATTCCACAACAAAATATATATACTACTCAAAGTTTGCTAAGCACCAAGTATATCCAACTACCTGTTTTACATTTTAGTTGAAATATTGTAATGAAAAGTGTATGTATTTTTTATTTAATTGTATCTTTAATGATTTAAGTACAGAAATTAAGATTTTACTTGTGTTTGACATTATTTTTAAGCTTTTGAATACGATAACCATGGAAAATGGATATTATTGATAAAAGAGGAAATTTTTCAATATGCCATAAAGTTGACGGAGTGAACTGGTATGGCTTCAATATCAAGTATGAGACCCATTATTGTTAATTATAGCTTGACAACGCCTTCTCATGCTCCCAATCAGGTTCCTGGTGGTCCTTTGCGGGATGTTGTTCCATTCTTGGACCAGCATGGTACCAAGCTCCTGAACACTTCTTGGCTGGACTGGATGGGCTGAAATTGCAAGCTGCACCTCATTCCAGACATGTCCAATTGGATAGAGGTCAGGGGATCTTGCTGGCCAGTCCATATGCTCAATCCCCTTCCTTTGTCGGTACTCCCGACAGCATGGGCAACATGAGGACGGGCATTATCGTCCATCAGAATGAATCTATCACTCACTGCACCTGCATACAATCTGACATGGACATCCAGGATCTCATCAATATACCGTTGTGCAGTCAATGTACCACGATCAAGGACACAGAGTTCTGTATGTCCATCCCAGCTGATGCCGCCCGAGACCATGATTGACCCTCCACCATAGCAGTCATGCTCAGCAATGTTGGCTGCATGGAATTGCTCTCCTGGTCTTCTCCATACCTTAGAACACCTATCTGTGTGGTCTAGGCAGTACCTTGACTCATCTGTAAAAAGAACAGTTTGCCAATCTTCTCTGGTCCATCCAACGTGGTCCATGGCCCATTCATATCGTGCCTGGCAGTGGTTCTGGGACAGCGAAATGCGAATACATGGTCTTCTCGATCGGAGACCACCTTCATGCAACCTTGCCTGGATAGTCTGCATCGAAACATTTACCCTGGATGCATTCTGAAGGTCACTGCGAAGCTGGGTTGCTGTGGCAAAGCGGTTCCTACGGGCGTGAATGATCAAAAAACGGTCTTCAGATGCAGATGTTGCCCTGTGTCTGCCACCACCATTCCATCTTACTGGTGTGTCACACTGCTGAAATCTTGCCCTGGCTCTGGTGATCACTGTATGGTGCACACCAAGAGCTTCACCATCCTGACGATGGGTAGCCCCTTGCTCCACCATCCCTATAGCCTGCCACATTTCTGCTTCAGACAAATGTCTTTTAACATTTGCATGTGCCATATTCAATCATTGAATCACAAGGGCTTGTGTTGAAATGAGGATTGAATATCCTACACATGTCATGTACATGTAGACAGTACACAAAAACATCATGAAAGTTAAAAAATTTATAGTAATTTATATATTTTTTATACTTATCAATGACCCAGACATAGCTGGTGCTAACTCTTAAAATATAGGGCCAAACACAAATTTTGCCCCCCAATCCCCAAAATTTGCATCTAAAACTAAAGAAAACATGTCCTGAAAGGCCCTCCACACTTCGCCCCTACTGCGCATGCGCAGTGTCAAGGACGTTCCGAAATTGGCACCATTAATCATTCTAATAACCAGTGCCTGGTAAGCGCTATGTACTCAGCGGGGAGGCAAGAGTTCCCAACTCCTGGGAGGGCCATCCCCGTCTGGGTCATTGGTAAGTATAAAAAATATATAAATTACTATAAATTTTTTAACATTTTTATACTGTACCAATGACCCAGACATAGCTGAATAGTAAAAAGGCTGGAGGGCCAAGGACATAGAGCAAAATGGAATACGCTCAATAAAATAAAATAGAGTCATCCCCTGTAGGGAAAAAGAAGTAATAGGCCTTACATGTATCTTTCTTATTTATGATAAATTAGAAAGATACAACACCTTCAAAAATTGAGCTTCATACATCCATGTACTCTATTAATATCCAATATAATCCTTATACTAATAATTTTTAAAGTAAGCCAATAAATAAAGTAAGTCTAGAGAATAGAGACTCTTATACTCCTAAAAGTGTCTGAGGATTGCATAATCATGTCCGTTGACATATGCAATATTCAAAAGCTATACTTTAAAAACTAAGACTTGAATGAATTTTAAAAACCTAAACTTCTCACTAAACAACCATCCCAATAACAGCTCAGAATTACTAACTCCGGAGGAGGTATCCCCTTGTTTTCATGGTAAAACAGGTGACCCAAGGGAACACCCTCCCCCCCCCCCCCCCCTTTTTCTTGCCCTGGGTCAAATAGCCCAGAGCGAAGAGGGCAGCTGAACGGAGACACTGCCAAAACAGACAGCCTACCTAGCTATAGTAGCAACTGTTAAGTGAATGACATTCTGAGCAGTAGATAATAGACCTAACAATAGAGGCCTCCAGAAATGGACTCGATATTTCTGAGATAAAATTCATGAATGTGGATGGCTGAGCACAATGAGCGGCCTTCAAAAATCTATAATAGCGACACTATTAATGTAAGCCCAAGAAGTAGAAGAACTCTTACTTCATGAGCCGAAATCTTAAGCACAACTGCTAAGTCAATGATATACCATAAGCAGTACCGATAGTTAATAGAATCCATTAACAATAAAATGGAGCGTAACGTCCTTCTACTAGACATCAAAGACAGAAGAAGCTTACGCCCATAGTAATAAACAGATATCTGTTTATAAATACATAAACTGTACCTGGAAAGAGTAAAGGCCTATGCCCATATGAAGACGGAAGGACCTTAAAATAATAGGTTCCGGATAATAGGAGCCTAACTCTTATGCAACAATCCAACCTAAATAGTAATGGAAGTATTGATTCCGAAACTATGAAAGTGAAAATCATCCATCGATAGTGCATGAAACTCACTGACTCTACAGTAAAAGAGAAACCAAGAGAATTACTGTCTAAAAGGTCAGAATTTGAAAACTACTGTTTCCAGAGGCTCAAATGATTACTTAGCTAAATAAGAACCGAAGTTAAAATCCGTATAGGAATTTAATCTAAAGATTCTAAGTCTATTTATCAAAAAGTTA
Organism: Pictodentalium vernedei; assembly: GCA_031216915.1. Taxonomy (NCBI): domain Eukaryota; kingdom Metazoa; phylum Mollusca; class Scaphopoda; order Dentaliida; family Dentaliidae; genus Pictodentalium; species Pictodentalium vernedei. Next base: position 98,375,358 of record CM062294.1, read on the forward strand.
CTAACTGACTTAGATAAAGAGACAAAAGACTCAATTGTAAACTATCGTAGAGTGCATAGGTATGAGGTAACATAAACCTATAACCTAAATAATAACAGGCTGCAGTAGATCTTGTGAAACAAGTATACAAAAAAATAGCAATGAGTAGTATGGAGGGATCAACAATATGAACATAATGATCCCTACACCACGACGGAAGAGCCTCCACTTTAGCCGCATAGAATAGTGAAGAAGAGGATCTCCTATAGTAAGAAATCGCATCCAAAGCTCATCCAGTACAGTGCTTACAATGCAATACGGACCACACAACGGAATACATGAAGGTTGCGACCTTGCTGGTTGTGATAAAGATGACACGATTTACCCAGTGAAAAAGATCCTCACATAGAGGAAGATTTCACGTTAAGACCCACAGTAGACAAGAGAGTAAATTACTCATGATCTCTGTGAAGATAGAGATGCTATCAACAGAAATGTATTGTGGTTGTTTATCTTAGCAATACCTGCTAAAACAACAGCGCCGGAGGATACGCGTATCCTATCATTCCGTCCTATAGATCAATAGAGCGTTAACAATATTAGCTCAGAGATCTGGACAAGCCAACACATACGTCTGCAATTGATTAGCAAGCTGTGTCATAAATAAATCATCATTGGGCGCTCCCATAGATAGCAAATCTGATTGAATACTTGTTTGTTGAGAGTCCATTCTGACAGCAACAAGCGACCCGTAAGAGAACGGGAGTCCGATAAAACAATCAGACGACCCGGAATATGACGGACCAAAACTGAACTTGGTGTACTATAACCAACAGACGGATTCTTTCCATTAAATTGAATAACGGAAACGAAAGAGTGCCTCCCTGGTTCCGGAGATACGCCACTACTGTCGAATTAAAGGACAGGAATTTGGGCATGCGTTTCTGAATAATGTTCATGCAATGACATAAAGCAAGCCTAAAAAACATTATTCCGCGGAAGAAAACTGATTGCTAAAAGACTGCGGAACCCAAAGACCCTGGCACTTCGAATCCGTAGGGATCAGTATTATATCCCAATCTGTTTGACTGGCAACCGTCATAACAGCCACACTCGGGTCCGGCAACTGCGGCGGCACTCTCTGAGTCAACCACCGAATGTTTGCCCCAGTCTGAATCTCTTGTAACACTAGATAGACAAGAGAACGTGTAAATCGAGCAATTCATGGATTGCCGAAAAGTTGCCGTCGAAGAGAAGCTCCTACGAGAACGAAGCGACTCTGAGAGAGTTCTTAACCTTACTATCCACGCGTGTGGATGTAGCTAGGGCTGCGTCACGTCTAACTAACTCCAATCAGCCACTGAAGGGCGGAGTTATACGTGAACAAACTACTGCCCTCAAAAGAAATTACATTGAGAATAATATCCCGTAAATCTTTTCTTGAAGACGTAATGATAACGCCTCAGTAAGGCGGATTACGTATAATAAAGCGTCTAAGTTAAGTCTACTATACATAATGTCGTTCCCAACATTGAAATTGGAAAAGACATAAACGGCGAAAAAGAATATATGCAGTCTTTAATCACACCGTCTAGACGCATATGAACTCTCGGTATGCCCTGCTCTGCCAAAATAAACTATTTGTATAAATGATAAAATGGCAGAACTGAGCAACGCGGACAAGAAACTAAACTATCATGCTTAGTAGCAGGCTTGTATATATATATATATAGCGTCGAAAAATAAAACACATGTTGTAATGACAATATTGGACTGCGTCGGTAAGTCAGGGACAATGTCCCTGAACCGATCGAAAAATCCGAGTCCAATGACGCTATAAGTCTCTTATCCAAGATCGCAGCACTGAAGTCCGAAATAATAATCACTGGAAGATAATGCCAGAAGATATGAAAGGCATCTTCCGATACTACTAAAGGGAAAACTTGAAATCTTTCGAATCCCTTTCGCCATCCTGTCGGACCCTATAAAGCGTTCGGTCGTCCGTACCTGATGCAACCGCGGACCGCACCGACCCAGCGCCGTCGGATAATTCCTGATTCGACCAAGAAACTGTCAATTGCTGGGATGCTGCGAAACAACTGTGCTAACTCGGATAGCACGTCCGTCACTGAGGCCTGAGGAGAAGCGGTCTTACGATGCATTGCCGCTGTAAGCTCCGTGATCGTTACCCCGTGCATACTACCAATATGCGAGCGAACGGAGTGTATAGGCCTCGTGTCCCTTGGCTACCGGATGGCGCGACCTATTCGCCGTGGAATCACTGAATGCCGAAACTGATTGGATACTCGAGGTCACGTAGCCAATGTGCGGTCGTGTGCCCTGCTGTGAGGATGAGGAAGCATTAAAGACAGTCTCTCGGACTGTCAATATAACGGAGCGTCCCGACCAACGGACATATGCTCCGAATGTAAAATATCTGAACCACAACATGCTGTCCCCTATGTTGTTGGGCGAGAGAGGGACCTCTCTCGCTCACAGCCCGGACGGACCGGGACAAGCCAGGAACCGGACTAACAGGCTTCCTCCGATCTGTCCTCAATCTGCCGTCACTGGGTGAGTACTAAAGTAATTAAAGTGCTCGCATCACCCAAATCTCCTTCCTAGACCGCAACGGACGAACCCGGCAGCCGAACCATTCGATGAATGTACGCTACACCGGGTGAGCTAGCGAATGTCACTCCGTAGGCGATAGACATATTCCATGAGCACTTATTGCCGCTAACTCTTCATTAACTATGACGACAGAGGCACACTTTTGAAAGACATCTCCATAACTCTTCGACCAAGAAACCAGAAATGCTTGGTTAGCAAGCATAAAATAATAATATATATAGCGTCGTTCAATAATTCGAAAGTTTGTGTGACATTATTGGACTATGTCGGAACTGAGGGACGATGTCCCTGAACCGAACCAAAAATTTCTAAGTCCACCGACGCTATCAGTTTCTTATCCGGCATCGCAGCATTCTGGTCCGACGAAAGAAGCTGTAGAAGACCAAGTCAGATGACATACACAACAGCATATGTTGTTCCGAAAGGGAAAGCTCGAAATCCTCCGAATCCCTTTCGGTATCCCGTCGGACCGGATGAAACTTTCGGACGTCCGTACCCGCTTCCGCGGAGCGTCCCGACCCAGCATCGTCGGATAAAATATATGCGACAGATTCAGTTGATGCTGGGATGCTGCGATAAACTGTGCTATTAAGGAAAGCACGTCCGTTCCCGAGGCCTGTGCAGTAGCGGTCTTACGATGCATTGCCGCCGGAAGCTCCGTGTACGTTGACTCCCGCACACTTCCTATGCGAACGTCCGGAGTCTGCAGGCCTCGTGTCCCTGGCTACCGGATGGTGTGACCTGGTCGCCGAAGAATCCTTGATCGGCGAAGCTGGTAATATATCGGCGGTCACGCAGCCAAGGTGCGGTCGTGTGCGCTGACGAGAAGAGGAAGCCTTAGCAGTCTCAGCGGACTGCCTATACAACGGAGCGTCCTGAGCGACGGACGTATGCTCCGCTTACGACACATTTTGTACCACAACATCTGGGGCCAGATGTTGTTGAACGAGAGAGGGGCCTCTCTCGCTTGCCGTCCGGATGGACCGGAACGAGCTATGAAACGGACTAAAAGGCTTCCTGCGTTCTCCCTCCGATCCGCCGTCACTGGGTGTGCATTAGGTTAATTTATAGTGCTCGCATCACCCCAAAATTCCTTCTAGACCGCAACGGACGAACCCGGCTGCCGAACCATTCGGTGAATGGACGCTACACCGGGCGAGCTAGCGGACGTCAAAGGCCGTCGAATCTACTAGGGTCCTCTTAGGCAATTGGCGTATTTACATGAGCACTTTTCCGCTAGCCCTTCATTAATTGTGACGACGGAGGCACACTGTTGGAAGACATCACAGATACATCACCCTAATCTTGATCGTCTGAAATAGAAATTGATAAAGTAGAGTGACCCTGCGGGGAAAGGACCGGAGTGTCCAAATCCCCAACAACATACCGTGACATACGCTTCCCATATTGTCATCGAAATCATACGATACAGAACAGGAGTTAATGCGAGTACACTGACCACATATAGAATGATAATAAAGTCAGAGGAAGACTTCCTCTTAAAACAATTGATCAATATCCTTTCAATGTGAAAATAAAACAAGTCCTGGTACTCGCACTAACCCCTGGCAATCAAAATACATAATAATAATATGATCCATTAATATAGAAAAAATAATTGAAATCAAAATATTTTGAAAAAGTTAAAAAATTTATAGTAATTTATATATTTTTTATACTTACCAATGACCCAGACTTAGCTGGTGCTAACTCCACAAAAACCAGGGCCAAACACAAATTTTGCCCCCCAATCCCCAAAATTTGCATCCAAAACAAAAAGAAATCATGTCCTAAAGGACCTCCATAGTACGACTCTACTGCGCATGCGCAGCGACGCAGTCGTCCCGAAATTGGCGCCAAATATCATTCTTACTGGCAGTGCCTGGTCAGCGCTATGTACTCAGCGGGGAGGCAAGAGTTCCCAACTCAGGGAGGGCCATCCCCGTCTGGGTCATTGGTAAGTATAAAAAATATATAAATTACTATAAATTTTTTAACATTTTTATACTGTACCAATGACCCAGACTTAGCTGAATAGTAAACAGGCTGGAGGGCCTAGGACATAGAGGAAAATCCAATAAGCTCAATTATAAAATAAAGAGGTAACCCCTTAAGGAGAAAAGGAGTATTAGGCTTTACATGTATCTTTCTTATTTAATATTAAAATTAGAAAGATACACTACCCTTAATAATTGAGCACAATAACATTCATGTTCTCTATTAACATCCAGTATAACCTTTATACTAATTATTTTTAAAGCAAGCCAATAAATAAAGTAGTCCAGAGAATTGAGACTCTTTATAATCATTTAAAAGTGTCCGAGTATTGTATATTAAAGCCCGTTTGACACTTGACATATACAAATGCTTCACACCGAGCTACACTTTAAAAATAAGACATGAATGAAATTAAACATTAATATTACACTTTAAAACCATCCCGGAAGCGACTCAGAAATACTGTCTTGGAGGAGGCATTCCCTTGCTTTTCACTATAAAGCAGATGACCTAAGGGAACACCCGCCCCCCCCCCCCCCTTCCCCTTGCCCTGGGTCAAATAGCCCAGAGCGAAGAGGGCAGCCGGACGGAGTCACTGCCGGAACAGAAAGCCTGCATAACTATAGTTGCAACTGTTTAGTGGACGACATTCTGAGCAACAGATAACGGACCTAAACAATGCAGGTCTCCAGAAATGGACTCAATATTTCTGAGATAAAAATTAGTAAATGTGGAAGGCTGAGACCAATAAGCAGCCTTCATTAAATCTGTAATAGCAACACTATTAGCATAAGCCCAGGAAGTAGAAAGAGCTCTTACTTCATGAGCAGAAATCTTAAGCACAGACTGCTGAGAAGAAGATAAATCTTCATACGCAGTACGGATAGTTAACTGAATCCATCTAGCAATAGAATGGACTGAAATGTCCTTTCTATTAGGCATCAAAGACAGAAAGAAACGTTTCCGTCCCTTTCTGATGAACTGAGATCTCTGTTTATAGATACGTAGTGCTCTAACAGGACAGAGTAAAGGCCTACGCCCGTCTGAAGACGGAAGAGCCTTAATAACAATAGGTTCCGGATATTTATTAGGAGCCTGATTCTTAGCTAAAAAACCGACATTAGTAGTGAAGGTGATAGTGTTCCCAACACTACGATAATGAGAATCATCCACCGATAGTGCATGAAGCTCACTGACTCTTCTGGCAGAAGAGAAAGCTAAGAGAAAAGCTGTCTTATAAGATAAGAATTTGAAATCTACTGTCCCAAGAGGTTCAAATGGCTTTTCCTTCAATTTAAGGAGAACCCAAGCTAAATTCCACTTAGGAATTAATCTAAGAGTTCTGGGTCTATTTATCGAAAAGTTTCTAACCAATTTCGATAAAGAGACATTAGATCCAATTTGTAAACTATCATGATGTGCATAGGTATCAGATAACATAGATCTATAACCCTTTATAGTAACAGGTTGCAGTTTGATTTCGTCAAACAAGTATACTAGAAAGTTAGCAATGTCTGGTATAGAGGGATCAAATATATCAACAGAATGATCCCTACACCAACGACGGAAAACCTTCCACTTAGCCGCATAGTTTAGCGAAGAGGAGGTCCTCCTACAGTTAGAAATCGCGTCCACTGCTCGTCCTGTAAAGTGCTTGCCATGCAAGAAGGACCGCACAACGGAAAAACGTGAAGGTTGAGACCTTGCGGGTTGTGATGTAGTTGGCGCGATTTCCCCTGCCAAAGAAGATCCTCTCGTGGAGGGAGCTTCCGCGGTAGGTCCCACAACAGACACCTGAGTAGATTTATCCACGGTCTCTGTGGCGACAGAGATGCTACCAACAGAATCTTGCATTGAGATTGTTTTATCTTTAGCAATACTTGTTGAATTAACGGCGCTGGAGGATACGCATATCCTATCATTCCGTCCCAAGGGATCGATAGAGCGTCTACTGCAAATGCTCTTGGATCCGGACACAGGGACACATACGTCTGCAACTGATTGTTGAGATGTGTCGCAAATAAGTCTATCATTGGCCGTTCCCACTGGTAGCAAATCTGATTGAATACTTGTTTGTTGAGAGTCCACTCCGACGGCAACAAGCGACCCTTTCGTGAAAGGGAGTCTGCTAGCACATTCAGACGACCCGGTATGTGACGGACCGAAAGAAGAACGTGATGTTCCAACGCAAACAGAAGGATTCTTTCCGTTAGATTGAACAACGGAACTGAATGAGTGCCTCCCTGATTCCGTATATACGCCACTACTGTCGTATTGTCGGATAGGATTTGGACATGAGCATCGTGAATAATGTCCATCCAGTGACGTAACGCAAGCCAAATTGACATCATTTCCTTGATGTTTATGTGCTTGCACAGGAATTGCGGATCCCAAAGACCCTGGCATCTCGAATCCGTTGGGATTAATGATGCACCCCAACCTGTTTGACTGGCATCCGTCATAATGGTAAAACTCGGATCCGGCAACTGCAGCGGAACTCCTTGAGTTAACCACTGAATGTTTGCCCAAGTCTGAATCTCTTGTTTCACTTGATCTGACAAGAGAACGTCTACATCGAGCGAATGAATTTTCACACTCCAATTCTGAGTCAGGAAAATTTGAAGAGGCCGTGTGCGTAGCCGTCCCATCGGAATGAGATCCGCGGCGGCTCCGCACAGACCTATCAGTCTCATAAATTCTCTCGCCGTGACTTTGTCTGTATTCAGACAATAGCGAGCGTAACAACTGACTAATTTCGCTCTGGTTAACGGCAGATGAACGAGATTGTTGTGCGTCTCGAAGCTCATTCCCAGATGAGTGAATGACTTGGACGGCACCAGATCTGACTTCTCCTCGTTTACTATGAAACCGAGACGTCGGAGCAATAGAAGAAGATTCTGAACATCGTTCTGAAGCGTTAACTCGTTGCCGTACCTCTGAAGAATGTCGTCCAGGTAGGCCGACGTTACCGCAGACGAATGAGCTCGGAAGTAGATCATTACCGAGTTCATTACCCGAGTGAAAGCCCAGGGTGCTAGATTCAATCCGAAGCACATGGCCCGGAACTGATACACCACTCCTAGGACTGCGAAGCGTAGATACTTTCGGAATGTCGGATGTACCATGACGTGAAAGTACGCATCTTTGAGATCTATGCTCGTTGCATAATCGTTCACCCGAATACTCGCTCTGACCGATCGAATCGTCTCCATATAAAACTTCGGAGCGACGATCAGCTTGTTTATCCAGCTCAAATCTATGACTGGACGGAACGAGCCGTCTGGTTTCGGAACCAGAAACAGATGGCTGTAGAATCCCAGCGATTCCTGGTTTTCTACGACCTCTACCGCGTTCTTCATTAAAAGAGACTGCACCTCTGATAGCAGAGCGTCTCTTTTCTGAGGGTTTGACGGAAGATGAGTCCACTTTGGACTTCGAGTTAATGGAGGCTTTCGTTTGAAGGATATCTTTAGACCTTCCGAAGTCACTCCTCTCACCCACGGGTCGTCCGTAATCGACGCCCACTCTTGAGAAAAACTCGACAACCTTCCGCCAACCGGAACGCGATAGAGGTTTGAGCCATCACCTCCTGGATCTGCGAGGCCTGCAGTAGGAGAAACCACGTCTTCCACGACCCGCACCTCGCCTCGTCGACCTCGGGGCGTCCGACCGATTGTCCCGGCCTGAAGGACGTCCCGAACGAGAGTCGCTATCCTGACGGTCTCTCGAATAAGAGCTAGAGGACGCACCGGAACCTCTATAGGAACCTCTCTTGGGCGGATAAGACCCAGAAGTGCCCGCCTTATTCGTGTCTGCTGTATCCGACCTTTTAGGAGCGGATCTAAACAACAGAGAATCACTAGCTTTCTTTTTAATATTATCATAAATAGCGGAAAGCTTGCCGTCAAAGAGAAGATCTCCTGAGACCGAAGCGACTCTAAGAGAGTTCTTCACCTTAGAATCCACTAGTGTGGATGTAGACAGGGCTGCGTCACGTCTAACCAACTCCAGATTTGCCACTGAAAGGGCGGAGTTACACGTGGAATAAGCTACTGCCCTTGAAAGAAGTCTTAAGGAGGATTGTATATCCTGAAACTCTTCCCCTTGAAGACGCAGTGATAACGCCTTCGTAAGGTGATCAGCGTAAGATAAGGCATCTAAATTGGCTCTGTTAGACGCAATAGCTGTTTCCAACACTGCGGTTGGAATAGAAGCTGACGACGGTAATGATAGCTCTAAGTCTTCCGCCTCGTCGTCCATACGCAGAGGAACTCTCGGTATACCCTGACCTGCCGTGTCGAATTTATTCCTTGCATTAATGAAAGGCAGGTTGAGAGTATTTGCGGACAAGAAGCCTGCTTTCCCCATCCTGGAAGCAAGTTTAAAAATAGCGTCGTTCAATAATTCAAATGTTCTTGCAACATTATTGGACTGCGACGGAAACTCGGGAGCGATGTCCCTGAACCGCTCGAAAAAATCAGAGTCCAATGACGCTATAATTCTCCTGTCCGGAAGCGCAGCAGTCTGGCCCGACGGAACAACTTGAGGAAGAAAGTGCCGGATGAAGTCCACGGCAGCTTTGTGTTGTTCCGAAAGGGATAGCTCCAATTCATCCGTATCCCTTTCACCATCCGGTCGGACCTCCCGATGTTCCCGGTCGTCCGCCCCCGATGCTTCGGCGGAGCGTACCGACCCAGCGCCGTCGGATAATTCTCGATCCGACACCGTCTCTGTCGGCTGCTGGGATGCTGCGATAAGCTGTGCTATCTGCACTAGAATGTCCGACGTCGAGACCTGCGGAGGAGCGGTCTTTCGCTGCTTTGCCGAGGGCAGCTCCGCATCAGATGGCTCCCGCATACTTTTCCTATGCGAACGTCCGGAGTCCATCGGTCTCGAATCCCTGGCTGCCGGATGGTGTGACCTGGTCGCCGAAGAATCCTTCATCGGCGAAGCTGGCAAAATATCGGAGGTCACGCAGCCAAGGTGCGGTCGTGTGCGCCGGCGAGAAGAGGAAGCCTTAACAGTCTCTGCGGACTGCTTATACAACGGAGCGTCCCGAGCGACGGACGTATGCTCCGCTAAAGACACATTTTGTACCACAACATCTGGTCCCAGATGTTGTTGTACGAGAGAGGGGCCTCTCTCACTCGCGGCCCGGCTGGACCTGGACGAGCTAGGAACCGGACTAAAAGGCTTCCTCCGTTCTCGTTCACTATCCGCCGTCACTGGGTGTGCATCTATTATTTTTATAGTGCTCGCATCACCCAAAATTTCCTCTTGGACCGCATCGGACGAACCCGGCTGCCGAACCATTCGGTGAATGGACGCTACACCGGGCGAGCTAGCGGACGACACTTGTCTAATCTCCATGAGCACTTTTGCCGCTAGCTCTGTATTTATTTGTGACGACGGACGCACACTTGAAGAAGATAACATGGAAACATCACCCTGTTCTGGTTCCTCTGAAATAGAAACTGAGAGAGTAGAGTGACCTTGTGGAGAAAGAGCCGGCATCGCTCTTTCTCCAGAAACAACATATCGTGACACACGTTTCCAATGTTTCTCATCCCAATGTTCACATACAGGACAGGGATTAATGCGAGAACACTGACTACAATTAATGCAATAATCATGAAAGTCAGAGGAAGATTTCTTCCTATTACAATTTGAACAAGTTCCCTTCATTGTGAAAGAACAACAATAAGTCCTAGTTACTCGCAAAAACCCCTGACACAAAGATACATAATAACATGATCCATTAATAAATGAAAAAACAATTGCAAAACAAAATAATTTTGAAAAAATATTTTTTCAGAGAAGCCCAAGTTGCTGAAAAGTAACGTTGAGCCCCGATGGATCCGATGGCAAAGTGTGGTCAAAAATTTTAAAATTATATAAAATAATTAATGAGACACTTTCGGATAATATAAATGTATCTTATAATGAGATAAACTACCTCAAAGGCAAACAGCCCCCCTCAAAAAAGGCTGTTGCCAATGAAAACAAACAGTGTAAACACAGAAGAAAACATGACTCCAGGCACTGAAAAAACTGGCCCGGAATCAGTCATCAATTACACTCTATCTGATGCAAAACAGAGACTCCCAGGGGAGAATCTGCAGAACATCAGATGGAAGATGCAGAACACAAACGTTATACACCCATGGGTGAAAACGTAACTATGGGGAAAATAACAGAAAACATTCTGTAACCAAGCAACTCTCCCAGGGAATTTTTAGAAATGAAACTTCTCAAAAATATGCCAAAAGCATGGGAGAATTGCAAGGGGGGACTTTAGAAGGTTAGGGGAGAGGAAACACTGAATAAGCAGTGCAACAATTAGCAAGAATGACAACAAGAGGCGTTTGCCTCGAAAATAGGCAACTTAACATAATTTCAACAAAAAATTTTAAGTACAGCCCTGATTATTTTTTGCCACTTCTTTTTTCCTCTCCTCCTTCTATCCTCCTTAGAATCACATTTTCTCCAAGAATTACGTGTCTGGCATCCTTTAAACTGAGATTTATAAGCACAAAGATCAGTGAGATGTTGACTGATGAAGGGCCAAACAGAGAAAATGATATTTGGCGCCAATTTCGGGACGACTGCGTCGCTGCGCATGCGCAGTAGAGTCGTACTATGGAGGTCCTTTAGGACATGATTTCTTTTTGTTTTGGATGCAAATTTTGGGGATTGGGGGGCAAAATTTGTGTTTGGCCCCGGTTTTTGTGGAGTTAGCACCAGCTAAGTCTGGGTCATTGGTACAGTATAAAAATATATTTTTTCAGAACAGCCCAAGTTTCTGAAAAGTAACGTTGAGCCCCAATGGATCCCAAGCCTAAGTGTGGACAAAAAATTTAAAAAATATTTTAAACAATTTATTCAACACTTACGAACAATAATAATGTATCTAGTTATGATTAAAATAACATCAAGATATTATTTTTTAGAAATCCCCCCCTCACACAGAGGGCTGTTGTAAATGTAAACAATGAGTGTAAAAACACTAAAATAAGACTCCAGGCACCCAGGCCCGAAATCAGTTACCAAAAATACACTATCTGATGCAAAACAGAGACTTCCAGGGAAGAAACTGCAGAACATCAGATGGTAGATGCAGAACACAACGCCTAACCACCCGTAGGTGAAGACGTAAACATGGGGAAAGAACAGAATTCATTCTGTTATTCAGCTAAAACTCCCAAGAAAATTTAGTAATAATAATTACAAAAACTATGCCAAAAGCATGGGAGAATAGCAAGGGGGAACTTGAAGGACAGGGAGAGAGGAAAACACTTAAAAAAAACAGTGTAACTAAATAATCAGAATGACAACAAAATGGCTGCTGCCTTGAAAATAGGTAACTTAACATAATTTCATTAAAAAATTTTAAGTTACAGCCCTGATAATATTCTGTCACACATTCTTTTCCTCTCCTCCTTCTCTATCCTCCTTAGAATCACCATTTCACTAATATTTATGTGTCTGGCATCATTTAAACTGAGATTTATAAGCACAAAGATCAGTCAGATGTTAACTGATGAAGGGCCAAACTTAGAATGATTAATGGCGCCAATTGGCTTACTTTAAAAATTATTAGTATAAGGATTATATTGGATATTAATAGAGTACATGGATGTATGAAGCTCAATTTTGGAAGGTGTTGTATCTTTCTAATTTGTCATAAATAAGAAAGATACATGTAAGGCCTATTACTTCTTTTTCCCTACAGGGGATGACTCTATTTTATTTTATTGAGCGTATTCCATTTTGCTCTATGTCCTTGGCCCTCCAGCCTTTTTACTATTCAGCTATGTCTGGGTCATTGGTACAGTATAAAAATGTTAAAAAATTTATAGTAATTTATATATTTTTTATACTTACCAATGACCCAGACGGGGATGGCCCTCCCAGGAGTTGGGAACTCTTGCCTCCCCGCTGAGTACATAGCGCTTACCAGGCACTGGTTATTAGAATGATTAATGGCGCCAATTTCGGAACGTCCTTGACACTGCGCATGCGCAGTAGGGGCGAAGTGTGGAGGGCCTTTCAGGACATGTTTTCTTTAGTTTTAGATGCAAATTTTGGGGATTGGGGGGCAAAATTTGTGTTTGGCCCTATATTTTAAGAGTTAGCACCAGCTATGTCTGGGTCATTGGTACAGTATAAAAATATCAAGGGGTGCTGTCAAGAGAGCTAATGTAAACACTGGGGACCATCTCAATACATTCCTCAGTCATATCCACCAAAAATATTGCATTCACAAGCAAATTTCACAATGATGTGTCAAATATTTCATGCTTAGCAAACTTTGAGTAGTATATATTTATTTATTTATTTATTTATTTATTGTTGTTTAAGGTCACATACTTCTGCACAATGGCTAATCATGACCACAACATGGAGATAAAGTCAAGGTCAGTCAATCGTTTGTACCCGATGTTGCCGCTTTTAGAGGACTTGCACCCCAAGCATTAGTGACTGGGTCCTATTTTACCAGTGAAACAGAGCTTGTTTACCACAGTAAACAAGCACTGCTTCACTTCCTGAGTAGTATATAATTCAGATACGTGAATAATAGCAATCAAAATTAAATTCAAAATTTTTGGGGAAATTTTTTTTTGAAAACACGCCTAAGTTCCCAAAGGGAACATAAGAGCCCAAAGGCATCCTGAAAGAGCCTAAGTGTGGACAAAATTCAAATTTTTTGAGCTATCCTACAGTAATTCTACAGTAATAGAATATAAAAAAAACTACCCATATGAGGACATTGTCAATGTAAACAACGTCAATGTAAACAAGACATCAGGCACACAAAAAGGTCCAAAGTCAGAAAACAATTTTATGCCACCATATGTAAAGCTAGATCTTCATACAAAGAAGAATCAATACATCGGATAGAAGATGCAAGATAACCGACCTAACATCCCTAGGGTGAGGACGTAACTGTGGGGAAAAAAATGAAAGTGTCAATGACACTGTAGCTTAACTTGTGTGTTGTATTTGATGAAAAGGATAATGTTCAATGTTTATGAAAGGATTATGAAATAAGACAAGAACTGTGATAATTGGGAATATGTTAATTTCTGTTCCCTGTATGTTATGTTTTTAATAAAAATAATATGAGGTGTACACTGCACTAAAGAGCTAAGGGGTGGGCTAATATGACCTCACAGTTAATGTATGTGGCCCTCACAGTTAACGTTTGTCAACAAAAGTTACCAAGTTACAGTGAAATTATTCCAAAACGAGTCATTCTATCAAGTTACATTGAAATCCCTTCATAAATATGGCCTGTAGACTGTGCTAAAGGTTTTCAGGCTTCAGGCCTGTGTAGCCATGACAGACCGATTGCAACTAAAAGGGACGTCCTCATCTCGACATTATACCGAGTCATTCTACTAAGTTACAATGAAATCCCTTCGCAAATTCAACCTGCAGTCAGTACTAAAGTTTTTCGGGTTTTGGGCTCGGGAAGCCATCATGGTTGAATGAACCTGACCAAAAGGAGGCGTTGTCATCTGGGCATAATCTGGAATGATCTTACGAAGTTACAATGAAATCCCTTCATATATATGACCTGTAGACTGTGCTCAAGGTTTTCGGGCTTCGGGCCGTCACAGCTGACCAATCACGACCAAAAGAGGATGTCATCATCTAGGCATTATATGGAGTCAACCTAACAAGTTACAATGAAATCCTTCCATAAATACGACCTATAGACTATGCTAAAGGTTTTGGGGTTTTGGGCTTGGGTAGCCACCAAGGCCGAATGATCGCGACCAAAATGGGACATTCTCATCTAGACATTATATGAAGTCAACCTACTAAGTTACAATGAAATCCCTTCATAAATATGACCTGTACACTGTGCTAAAGGTTTTTGGGCTTTGGGCTCATGCACCCATCATGGTTCAATGATCGCAGCCAAAAGATGACATTCTCAATCGTGTCCAAAAGGGGATGTTCTCATCTAGACATTATATGAAGTCAACCTACCAAGTTACAATGAAATCCCTTCATAAACATGACCTAAAGACTGTGCTAAAGGTTTTCGGGCTCGGGCAGCCATCATGGTTGAATATTCGCAACCAAAAGGGGACATTCTTATCTGGGCATCATCTGGAGTGATCCTACGAAGTTACAATAAAATCCCTTCATAAATATGACCTGTAGACTGTGCTCAAGGTTTTCAGGCTTCGGGCCCCTGTAGCCATCACAGCTGACCAATCACGACCAAAAGGGGATGTCATCATCTAGGCATTATATGGAGTCAACCTAACAAGTTACAATGAAATTCTTCCATAAATATGACCTACAGACTATGTTAAAGGTTTTTGGGCTCGGGCAGTCATCAAGGCTGAATGATCGCGACCAAAAGGGTACGTTCTCATCTACACATTATTTGGAGTCATCCTACCAAGCTACAATTAAATCCCTTCATAAATATGACCTGTAGACTGTGCTAAAGGTTTTCAGGCTTCGGGCCCCTGTAGCCGTCACAGTTGCCCAATCGTGTCCAAAAGGGGACGTTCTTATCTACACATTATATGAAGTCAACCTACCAAGTTAATAAAATCCCTTTATAAATATAACCTGTAGACTGTGCTAAAGGTTTTGGGGCTTTGGGCTCGGGCAGCCATCATGGTTGAATGAACACAACCAAAAGGGGAATTCTCATCTGGGCATCATCTGGAGTGATCCTACGAACTTACAATGAAATCCCTTCATAAATATGACCTGTAGACTGTGCTCAAGGTTTTTGGGCTTCGGGCACCTGTAGCCGTCACAGTTGACCAATCACGACCAAAACGGGATGTCATCATCTAGGCATTATATGGAGTCAACCTAACAAGTTATAATGAAATCCTTCCATAAATATGACCTTTTGACTATGCTAAAGGTTTTTGGGCTCGAGCAGCCATCAAGGCTGAACGATTGCGATCAAAAGGGGACGTTCTCATCTAGACATTATTTGGAGTCATCCTACCAAGTTACAATGAAATCCCTTCATAAATATGATCTGTAGACGGTGTGCTAAAGGTTTTCAGGCTTCAGGCTCCAGTAGCCGTCACAGTTGCCCAATCACGTCCAAAAGGGGACGTTCTCACCTAGACATTATATGAAGTCAACCTACCAAGTTACAATGAAATCCCTCCATAAATATGACCAGTAGACTGTGCTAAAGGTTTTTGGGTTTTGGGCTCGAGCAGTCGTCACAGTTGACAGATCGTGACCAAATGGGGAAGTTCTCATCTAGACATCATACGGAGTCATCCTACCAAGTTACAATGAAATCCATCCATATTAAATATGACCTGCAGACTGTATTAAAAGTTTTGGGGTTTTGGGCTTGGGCAGCCATCAAGGTTGACAGATCATAACCAAAAGGGGACGTTCTCATCTAGGCATTATACAAAGACATCCTAATGGTTTTGGGGTTTTGGGCTCGGGCAGCCATACCAGTTGACCGATGACGACCAAAAGGGGACGTTCTCATCTAGACATGACCCCAAACCTGCATATGAAATTTCATGATGATCAGACAAGAACTACTGGGTGTAACCTGTGCTAAAGGAAAATGTGCACAGACTAACAGACTTCCGCACACGTGATAGCAATAGCTTATATCGACTTTGTCAAGTTAAGCTAAAAACAGAATAATATTCTGTAAAAAATGTTAAACTCCCAAGAAATTTAATAAAAAATTTCAATAAAAATTAGCCAAAAAGCATAAGAGTTTAACAGGAAGGATTGATGGAACAGGGTTCCTGCACCAAATTGAGAAGTGAATTCCAGGAGTTTCCAGGAGGTTCAGATCAATTTTTCAAGGAGTTTCCAGGAGTCAACTGGGTGAAATTCAAGGGTTTTCCAGGAGTATAAAGCGACTCAAGTGTTTGGAAGAAGGAAAAATGTTAGGAGTTGAATTAATCCAGTGAGCAACCGACTCGATTTTTCCAAAATTCCAGGAGGTGATTCAAAATTCAAGGAGTTTCCAGGTCCTTGGGAGGGGGTTTTGAAATTCAAGGACTTTCAAGTAATTCAAGGAGGCGCGGGACACTGTGGAAGGATAGGGAAGGAATACTTTACAAACAGTGGAATAATCATTAACAAAAATGATGACGTCAGGCGTATGTCCTGAAATTGGGAAACATGAAATAATTTTATAATTATTATAAAGTTAAAGCCCTGAACGTCAAAAAACACCGTTGAACACTTCCATCATCCAATAACAGCCTTGGATCCACCAATTCTTGCATTTATTTGTGTCGGACATCCTCAAAAAAGGAGATTTTAAAGCACAGATGCCATTTCATTGTTGATGACTTTAGGGCAAACAAAGAATGATGTTGGCGCTAATTCCGGTCACTTCCTGGTGACTGCGCATGCGTGGAGTGTAAAAGTATGGAGGACCAGATAGGACTTTTAATTTTTGGTTTTGCAAGCAAATTTTGGGGATTGGGGGGGGGGGGGGGGGGGGGGTCATAATTTGTGTTTGGCCCTTGAAAACTTTGAGTTAGCACCAGCTAAGTCTGGGCCATTGGGTTATAGTATAAAAATATTCATGCATTTTATTCAGATATCTGTACAGAATGAGACTGAGGAACATGAAGTGTTAGGCCATTTACTATTTATTTATTTATTTTTTTATTTATTGGGATTTAATGACACTTTCAACAGCCAGTGTCACCTCGTGTCGGACAGTTTTATGGGTGTAGGAAGCCTAAGTACCCAGAGAGAACGACCGAGCAATGGCGAGCAACTGTCAGACTCCCCAACATACTAACTCCACACAAGCAGGGTTAGCATTGCTTGAAGACAAGTGCACCATCCACATGCAGTATGCTTTAGTACACAAATGCCACCGCGCCCCCACGTGGGCAATTGGGATTAAGTGTCATGCCCAAGGACACAACGTGGTTGCTGCAGGTGGGATTCGAACCAAGGACCTCTCGTCTTGCAGCCTGTATCTCTACCTACTGAGACACCACACTCCCAGGCCATTTACTACTTTTACTACTGGCACAGTGGACCTCACTTAATTGTATATATCTTAATTGAATAATGTTGTTAATTGAAAATAACTTTGAAACACAAAACCATTTACCAAATCTTCAGTACAAATCTGACCCGCTAATTACATGTAGGTTAAAGAGTAAGCTCCCATTAATTGAATAAAAAATATTGTAATATATTGAAAAATTACCCTGCAAATCACAAATTACCCTTGTTTATAGAGTGATTTGACCTCAGTACACCCAAACCAGGCATTTAATCTATTATATCTTCTTTAACAGAGCTCTATGAGCTCTGCCAAACAAGATTAACAGACTGAATGTTCAGTTTACCTCCAGAATACAGGAAAGTTACCAAATCCCTGCCATTGAATACTTTTGAATAATTCTCTCTGGCAAAGTGGACATTCGTGCTATATAAGTAAGGAAAATTAGTTTACTTTGAAATTCTTTTTGATATTCCAAAAACATGGGACAAATTTATATTAATTAATATTTATTTTATTAAGGCCCAAAGAAGTTAAAAATCTGTTTCTCGGGCCCTCCCAAAGGTTGTTTTGGCTGTCGCATACTCTCTTTTTATAACCAATGCAAACTTAAAAAAAAAATTTAAATTAAATGGTTTGTGTCTGATATTTTAACCAAGTTAATAAAACGGATAAATTTGTCCCTTGAATGCAACAAGGCTTTGCAAACCAAGAACATGAACTTTTGATGGCAAAGAAATAATTACAAAAATAATGAAAGTGTCAATGACACTGTAACTCAACTTGTGTAAGACATGTACATGTATAGTATGTGACACTGCAATGACACACATCTAGGTAATGACCTGATAACAAAGGTACACATTGAAATGTGCACTTACTGTTTATAAATAGCACTGAATAAATCAAAGTTTGTCTAATTGGCCACTGGCAGCCATCTTGAATTTTGGACTGCACCCAAAAACACTCAATCTCTTCCCAAGGTGATAACAAAGGGACCCAAGAAGTTTTGTGAAGATCAGTTCATAACTACAGCCTTTAGCCCAAGTCGTATTGACATGTGTACTAACTGTGTATAAATAGCACTGAATAAATCAAAGTTCATCTAATTTGCATAATTTCTGCACAAGAAAAAAACTGGTATTATATGTGTTGTATTCCATGTTACTACACATTCATACAGAAATTTATTCAAATCAGAACCTTCATATAGAAGTTCTGTACAAAAAACTGATTGTACCTAATTTTGGTATAAAATGGCCACCAGCAGCCATCTTGAATTTCGGACTGCATCCAAAAACACTCAATCTCGTCCCATGGTGATAACAAAGGGACCTAAGAAGTTTCGTGAAGATTGGTTCATAACTACAGCCTCTAGCCTGAGTCGTTTTGACATGTGTACTAACTGTGTTTAAGTAGCACTGAATAAATCAAAGTTCATCTAATTTGCATAATTTCTGCACAAGAAAAAAACCTGTATTGTATGTGATGTATTCCATGTTACTAAACATTCAGTCAAAAATTTATTCAAATCAGAACCTTCATATAGAAGTTCTGAACAAAAAACTGATTGTACCTAATTTCGGTATAAAATGGCCGCTGGCAGCCATCGTGAATTTTGGACTGCACCCAAAAACACTTATTCTCATCCCAAGGTGATAACAAAGGTACCCAAGAAGTTTTGTGAAGATCGGTCCATAAATACAGCCCCTAGCCTGAGCCTTATTGACATGTGCACTTACTGTGTATGAGTAGCACTGAATAAAACAAAGTTCATCTAATTTGCATAATTTCTGCACGAGAAAAAAACCTGTATTATATGTGATGTATTCCATGTTACTAAACATTCATACGAATATTTATTCAAATCAGAACTTTCATACAGAAGTTCTGTACAAAAAACTGATTGCACTAATTTTGGTACAAAATGTCTGCCGGTGACAGTCATAATAAAGGCACCCCAAAACACACTCATTCCTGTCCCAAGGTGAAAAAACAAAGGTACTCAAGAAGTTTTGTGAAGATCAGTTCATAAATACGAGCTGTATAGAAGTTGCGACAAAAAACTAATTGGACCTAATTTCGGTACAAAATGGCCCCTGGCAGCCATCTTGAATTTTGGACTGCGCCCAGAAACATTCGTTCTCATCCCAAGGTGATAACAAAGGTACCCAAGAAGTTTCGTGAAGATCGGTTGATAAATACAGCCTCTAGCCCAAGCCGTATTGACATGTGCACTTACAGTGTATAAGTAACACTAAATAAATCAAAGTTCATCTAATTTGCATAATTTCTGCACAAGAAAAAAACCTGTACTATCAGGGCTTGATTTAATCTGAAAATTTTTAATAGCAATTTACTATTCACCCTGGAAAATTGATTAGCAGTTGATCCAAAAGCACTTGAAACTAATAAATCTTGAATAGCAAAATTTAGAAATTGGAGAGCAAAGTGCTATGCTAATCCAGTTAAATCGAGCCCTGTACTATATGTGACGTATTCCATGTTACTAAACATCCATACAAAAATTTATTCAAATCAGAACTTTCATACAAAAGACTGATTGCACTAATTTTGGTACAAAATGGCTGCTGGTGGCCATCTTGAATTTCAGACCACACCCCAAAACACTCGTTCTCATCCCACGGTGATAACAAAGGTACCCAAGAATTTTCGTAAAGATCGGTTCATAAATACGGCCTCTAGCCTGAGCTGTAAGGAAGTTGTGTACAAAAAACTGATTAGACCTAATTTCGGTACAAAATGGCCACTGGCAGCCATCTTGAATTTTGGGCCACACCCAGAAACACTCGTTCTCATCCCAAGGTGATAACAAAGGTACCCAAGACGTTTCGTGAAGATTGGTTCATAAATACAAATTCTAGCCCGAGCCGTATTGACATGTGTACTAACTGTGTGTAAGTGGCACTGAAAAACCAAAGTTCATCTAATTTGCATAATTTCTGCATGAGAAAAAAACCTGTATTATATGTGATGTATCCCATGGTACTAAACATTCACACAAAAAATTATTCAAATCAGTGCTTTCATATGGAAGTTCTGTGCAAAAATCTGATTGCACCTAATTTTGTACAAAATGGCTGCCATCGGCCATCTTGAATTTCAGACCAGACCCCAAAACACTCGTTCTCGTCCCACAGTGATACCAAAGGTACCCAAGAAGTTTTGTAAAGATTGGTTCATAAATACAGCCTCTAGCCCGAGCCGTATTGGCATTTGCACTTAGAGTGCTGAAAGTAACACTAAATACATCAAAGTAGAGTCTAATTTGCATAATTTACGCACGAGAAAAAAACCCATATTATATGTGATGTATTCCAGGGTACTAAACATTCATACAAAAAATTATTCAAATTAGCGCTTTCATATGGAAGTTCTGTGCAAAAATCTGATTGCACCTAAGTTTGCACAAAATGGCTGCCAGCATTCGGATCGGACCCAAAAACACTCGTTCTCGTCCCACGGTCATAACAAAGGTACCCAAGAAGTTTTGTAAAGATCGGTTCATAAATACGGCCTCTAGCCTGAGCCATATTGAATTGTTGACAGACAGACGGACGACTGGCCATGGCATACAGACAGACGGAAGACTGGCCATGGCATACGGGCAGACGGATGATTGGCCATGGCATACGGACAGACGGACTTTGGCTTCGCCAAAGTTGAGCTAAAAATGGCCTGACAAACAGAAGATCTACTTTGTGGGGCCTAACTTGGGTAAAGTATCAGACATAAACCGTTTAATTTTAAATTTTTAAGTTTGCATTGGTTATAAAAAGAGAGCATGCAGCAGCTAAATGGACCATGGGGGGGGGGGGGTGGCGGAGAAAAAACATTTTTTTAACTGTTTCAGGCCTAACAAGAAATACATGCAATTAGGATAGAATTTGTTGTAATGTTAATTCTGATGTAGCTGCTAGTCAGCTGAATAGAGATACCTTTCTCCCTATCAAGATAAATATGTGCTGAGTACAGAAACATATTTTTCTTTATATACTTAACAATAATTTTACAAATGTTGTTCCACACAAACTGAAATAAGCAAAGAAGTTGTGCAAAGATACAAGTGACATTTTTTTTTACTTCTTTGGTCCTCAGTCATAGAAATGTAGGGTGTGTGTTTAGAAGGGTTAAAAGTGGGTTATTTGGACCTGGGTTTAATCCAGAGATATTGGGAAGGGTTCTTTTGGGGGGAAGAGGATCCAATGGGGCAACCAAAATCCGTCCAGTTTGTTCAAATCTTTTCAGAATTCCAAGAATCAACAGAAGATCTGTGAATGAAAATTTGTCAGGCACCACAGCCATATTGAGGATACTTTTAATAAGGGTATTAAAACAGCTTTGGTAATTCGCTCTAAATTAAACCCTGTGATAACATGTTTCATGGCAGTCCAGTACCTACATAATTATATGTATAAAATAGGTTCTTGAACTTTCATGATAACTGGATTTGATCAGTGGTAGATCAGGGAATACATGATCAATACAATTGAAAATTTTGCTTCACAATGAAATGGGACAGAAATTGAGCCATTCAAAGGGCTTTGATTAAACCATGCTTGAACATATAATGCTTGTGGATGTCTGATTCTCATACAGGGATAACAGACATATTCAAAAACATTTCAGATAGTTCCAGATGGTTCATCTGAAAAGTACACCAATATCAAAGTTTAAAATTATACCTACGCACCTTTCTCCGACATTAATCTTTCAAACTCGTCTGGCAGATTTCTTTCCAACCAAACTCTACATTTTTCATAATTAGGATAATATTCACAATACTAAAAGGAAAGGAAAGATATCATTAAAATAATTTATTTGTTAAGTGATATGCATTACCCAATATATCACCTAAATCGGAACTCTGAAACACTGAGTTGTAGACACATGTTCATAATTTAGAATGTCAGTGTCGGCCAATTCTGAGTTTAGAGCACTGATATCAGCCGGCATAATTTTTTATGACATTTGTTCGTTAATAACTTTTGTTTTCAGCAGCAGATTGTCCAGGGCTGGGAGGAGTTAAAATTTTCCTTGACATGTTAACGTGTTAAATAATTCTGCATTTACAAGTTAAATGACGTTAAATATTAAAATGAAAAAAATTTTAATAACGGCCATTTTTATTGATTTGAATTTAAATATGATTGAACTTACGTACAGTTCGTCTCTTGAGTTCCAATGTGTTCTATGTGCCTACTGGCACATAGAACACATTGGAACTCAGGCGACGAGTAGTTAATATATTTCTCTCAGGTTATCATAAATTCTAACATTCAGCGATGTTTTCATTTAAGAATACAATCACTGCGCCTCTATCCTTAGAAAGAGACACCCGCAGTTGCTCGAATACCAGTCCTCACATGGAAAATAGGCATTCGGATGAAGCTGATATTGCTGTATCGTCAAATATCAGTGGGCCAATTTCGCCAACGTTGGTAGGAGGGCTTCATGGTCTCTCCACTAAATCAATGGGTCGCCTATAATTGATGGTCATCTAAATTATTCGTGTTCTTCAAGTTTGTCAAATGGCGCAAAATTCGACGTCATTGGCATGCGCGATCCGGCCTGGGTAAACACAAGATAATGACACAATGCTACATATTATACAATTATAATCTTCAAAGTTAAATGTTATTAACTTGGTTAAATTTTTTTTTAACGTTGTTAAAATAATTTAACATGTTAACATTTGAAATGTTAACTGCTCCCAGCCCTGAGATTGTCACAAAGAATGCACACTTACATCTCCATACAAAATACAAGAAAGTGACCAAAAATTCAGAACAATCAAAAATTAGTGTCTGTACTCTGTTTAACTCTCTGTAGACTGATGTCAAAATATTCTTATATAAATAATTCAATCTTGCTTGACAGATCTCACTGCCCTCTGTTAATCAAGACTGAATTGATCAATTCCCAATTGCATTATGGGAAAAATTTGATCCATGAAATTATGGTATTTTGACATCAGTTTTCCGAGGGATAATAAGTTTCAATAAGGCCCCACAAAGTAGATCTTCTGTTTCTCAGACCATTTTTTGTAAAATTGCATGTGGGCAGGCAGTTTTTTATTATATTTTTTATTTTTGTAATTATTTCTTTGCCATCAAAAGTTCATATTCTTGGTTTGTTTTATGTTTTAGGCCTCATAATCTACAGAATAGCATAGGTGGTGGTGTAATTCTTCCCTTCAGTGCAAGAAGGCTTCGTAATGCTAAAGCATAGCAAAACCTTGTTGCTCTCAAGGGACAAATCTTTCAATTTTATTAACTTGGGTAAAATATCAGACATAAACCATTTAATTTTTATGTTTTTAATTTCTGGAGTTCTTCTATTATGCTGATAATTTCCAGTTGTGTAACACACCACTGTAAAGGGTTCTCTTTTCCAAGAGTGTGTTATGTCACAGCATTTCAATACTTAAGGCAAAAATACAACAATTTCTTTTTCATCTTCTCCTCACCACGAAATAGATGAGGCCAAATGCTTAAAAAGTTAATACCAAAATTTTGCACCTACCATTTATGTAACAACACAGATAAGGGTGCTGGATTGAATTTTACGTTGTAGGTGCAGGTCAGAGAGAAGGGCAATTCCTCTTATTTAAAGTCATCATTGTACTCCTGCATCACTTTTATAGGCATTCCAGCTTTTTGTAGTTATGAAAAACAAACACAGGTTGTCCAGAAAACTAATAATCAATATTTTGTTTTTTGTTGTATGAAGTAAATTCAATTATTTTACTACAAATTGCCATTAAACACTGTTGCTTTTTAGCAGTACAATGTACTTGGGGGCAAAATTTCTGCAAAATCTGCCGAAAGGGGCCTCACTTCAAGATATCTCAAACAATAGGCATGACCATAATGAACAGTAATACTAAAACAGCTTTTTTCTCTTAACTGGTAGAGTGCTAAATTATTTTTGGCCATCAAAATTCACATGTCTTTGCCTTGTTACAATTTATAGGAGAGTGCCTGTGGGCACTCTCCTCTAAATGATAACAAGACAAATCCGAACAGACTAAATTTATTTATTTATTTATTGATGTTTAAGGTCACATATTTATGCACAATGGCTAATCATGACCGTGACAGTTTTACGGGTGGAGGAAGCTGGAGTACCCGGAGAGAACCACCGAGCAACGACGAGCAGCTGCCAGCTCCCCAACATCGTAACTCCGCACTGCAGCACAGGCAGGGTTAGATTGGTTGAAGACATGCGTACCGTCGACGTGCAGTACGCCTTAGTACACGACGCCATCGTGCCCCCAAGCGGGCAATGGAGATGAAGTGTCTTACCCAAGGACACAACGCGGTTGCCGCAGGTGGGATTCGAACCGAGGACCTCTCGGCTTGCAGCCTGCACTTCTACCTACTGAGCCACCGCGCTCCCAACAGACTAAATAATATCACTTCAAATATAATATGAAGCACAGCCATTGAATTTGAAGCCTTTGAGTTGCAGTACCTGCATTGAGAATAAAGCCCAAATATGGGCTTCCAGCACTCTACCAGTTAATGAATAAATATTGTTTAAACTAATACTTTTTGTGAGAAAATTTTCATATTTGAGACTAAAAAGACGTAAAACTCTTGCAACTGAGGCAATTGTTGATGCATCGAGGGGCGTATTATAACAAGAGAATTTCAATGGTGCAAAACCAATGGGGCCCTTCATGGTCATGCCCCATGTGAGAAACTTTGATTTGGGGGACAGATAAGATGCAAAATCATTGCATCTGAGGTTGTCGACACCTTTGAGTAGTGTTTTATGACAAGAGAATTTCAGTGGTGAATATCTAGGGGCCCAAGAGGCCCTGGAGGTGGGGAGGGGGAGTAGTCTCTACCACACAATTTCACACTGGCATATATGACCTGTCTACCTCGGGCAGTATCACAATGTGTCAAATGCCTGGAAAGACCTAGTTTAAATAACGTCAAAAAAAACAGCCCTTACAGTACAGTCACTGTGGACTGATCATAATCCACGCATGGACAGTGATGTCCATGTATGCGTTTACCTGGTAATAAAAATGAGAAAATTTAAAGTAATTTATATTATATTTTATACTTACCAATGGCCCAGACTTAGCTGGTGCTAACTCTTAAATCTTCAGGGATAAACACAAATTTTGCCCCCCCCAAATCCCCAAAATTTGCATCCAAAACCAAAAAACTAATGTCCTATATGGTCCTCCATACTTTTGTCTACTGCACATGCGCAGTGTCAAGGAAGTACCGAAATTGGCACCAAGCCTCATTCTTACAACCAGTGCCTGCTAAATGCATATAATCAGTGGGGAGGTATGAGTTCCCAACTCATGGGAG
Organism: Pictodentalium vernedei; assembly: GCA_031216915.1. Classification (NCBI taxonomy): domain Eukaryota; kingdom Metazoa; phylum Mollusca; class Scaphopoda; order Dentaliida; family Dentaliidae; genus Pictodentalium; species Pictodentalium vernedei. The sequence continues at coordinate 98,401,329 of CM062294.1, forward strand.
GGCCATCCCCATCTGGGCCATTGGTAAGTATAAAAAATATATAAATTACTTTAAATTTTTTCATATTTTTATGCTATAAACCAATGGCCCAGACTTAGCTGAATAGTCAAAAGGCTGGAGGGCCAAGGACATAGAGGAAAATCCAATAAGCTCAATTATAAAAACAGGAATATCCCCTCAAGGAGAAAAGGAGAGAAAGGATTTACATATGTCTTTCTTATTTATTAGAAATAAGAAAGACACAATACCAACCAGATAATTGAGCAGTATATCATCTATAATTCTCTATTAACATCCAGTATAACCCATTATACTAATTTAATAAAGGAAGCCAATAAATATAGTCCAGAGAAAGAGACTCTTTATACTCATTTAAAAGTGTCCGAGGATTGTATATTAACGCTCGTATGACACGTGACATATACAAATGCTTCACACCGAGCTACACTTTAAAAATATTACATAAATGAGATATATATTAACTTTACACTTTAAAACCATTCCAGTACCGACTCGAAATTACGGACATCAGAAGAGGAATTCCCTTGCTTTTCACTATAAAGCCGGTGATATAAGGGAAAACCGCCCCCTCCCTTCCCCTTGCTCTGGGTCAAATCACCACAGAATGAAGAAGGCAGCAGGACACAGTCACTGCTGGAACAGAAAACCTACATAACTATAGCTGTAATCGTTTAGTGGACAACATTCTGAGCAACAGATAACGGACCTAATCATCTTAGGTCGCCTGAAATAGACTCTATATTTCTGAGACAGAACTTTGTAAAGGTAGAAGGCTGTGTCCAGTAAGCAGCCTTCATGAGATCAGTAATGGCAATACTGTTAGAATAAGCCCAAGATGTGGACAGCGCTCTAACTTCATGCGCTGAAATCTAAAGCACCGACTGCTGATTAGAAGATAAACTTTCATAAGCAGTGCGAATTGCTAATTGAATCCATCTAGCAATAGAATGAACAGAAATGTCCCTTCTATTGGGAATTAATGATAAAAAGAAGCGTTTTCTTCCTTTTCTGATAAACTCTGATCTGCGTTTAAAAATGCCCATAGCTCTTACTGGACACAGCAAAGGTCTACAGCTATCTGATGATGGCAGAGCCTTAATGATAATAGGCTCAGGATATTTATTAGGAGCCTGATTCTTAGCCAAAAATCCCACATTAGTAGTTAAAGTACTAGTATTATCAACACTACAATAATGAGAATCATCTATAGATAAAGCATGAATCTCACTAACTCTTCTTGCGGAAGCAATGGCTAAGAGAAAAGCTGTTTTATATGTCAAGAATTCGAACTCTACAGCCTCCAACAGTTCAAATGAAGCTTCTTTAAGCTTCAACAGAACCCAAGCTAAATTCCACTTAGGAATTAACCTAAGGGTTCTAGGCCTATTGATCGAAAAGTTTTTAACTAGCTTAGATAAAGAAACATTAGATCCAATTTCTAAGCTATCATGATGAGCATAAGTGTCTGATAGCATAGACCTATAACCCTTAATAGTGACTGGCTGCAGTTGGAGAACGTCAAACAAGTGGACGAGAAAGTTTGCAATGTCTGGAATGGACGGATCATATACGTCTATCGACTGATCCTTACACCAGCAAAAGAAAACCTTCCACTTTGCCACATAATTCAGCGAAGAGGAGGCCCTCCTACAGTTAGAAATTGTGTCCACTGCTCGTCCTGTAAAGCACTTCCCATGCAAGAAGGACCGCACAACGGAAATACGTGAAGGTTGAGACCCTGCGGGTTGTGATGCAGTGTGCGTGACTTCCCCTGATAAAAAAGGTCCTCCCATGAAGGAAGCTTCCGGTGAATGTCCCATAACAGACACCTGAGTAGATTTATCCATGGTTTCTGAGATGACAGAGATGCTACCAGCAGTATCTTGCACTGCAATTGCTTGATCTTTAACAAGATCTGTTGAATCAACGGAGTAGGAGGATATGCATATCCTATCATTCTGTCCCAAGAAATTGAGAGAGTGTCTACTGCGTACGCTCGAGGATCTGGGCATGCCGACACATATGTCTGCAACTGATTGTTGAGATGAGTCGCGAATAAGTCTATCATTGGCCGATCCCATTGGTAGCAAATCTGCCTGAATACTCGCTTGTTGAGAGTCCATTCCGAAGGCAACATGCGACCTTTCCGAGAGAGCGAGTCTGCTAGAACGTTCAGACGACCCGGTATATGACAGACCGATAGATGAACGTGATGTTCCAAGACAAACAGAAAAATTCTCTCCATTAGTTTGTATAACGAAATCGAATGAGTGCCTCCTTGGTTCTGAATATACGCTACTACTGTCGAGTTGTCTGACAGTATTTGAACATGAGAATTCTGTATTATGTTCATCCAATGACATAGCACTAGCCATATTGACATCATTTCTTTGATGTTTATATGTTTGTCCAGGAACACAGAGTCCCAAAGATCCTGACACTTCGAGTCTGTCGGGCTCAGGGTCGTGCCCCAACCTGCTTGACTCGCATCCGTCATAATCGTAAAAAACGGATCTGGCAGCTGCAGCGGAACTCCTTGAGTTAACCACTGAATGTCTGCCCGAATCTGAACTTTTTGTTTTACTTGGTCCGTTAAATCAATACTGGTCTCAAGCGAATGCGTCTTCACACTCCAGTTCTGAGTAAAGAATATCTGGAGTGGACATGTGCGACTTGGGGACGTCCGACCAGTAGCCTCGGTCAGACCCACGTCCCATACCTGAGTCGCTACTTTGACAATCTCTAGGGTAACTACCTGAGGATTTCTTGTATCCTCTATAGGAGCTTCCTTGAATTCTTCTCCACTGAGACGTTGTGCTAACGCTCTAGTAAGGTGATCTGCATAAGAAAAGGCATCTAGATTCGCTCTATTGGAGAATAACGTTGTATCCATTGTATCCGAGCGAATAGAAAAAGACGAGGGTAAGGACAAATCTAAGTCCTCAGCCTGTTCCAAACACAGAGGAACTCTGGATATACCCTGACCCGCTGTTTTAAATTTATTTCTATCATTAATAAACGTCTCTCGCTCGCGGCCCGGCTGGACCTGGACGAGCTAGGAACCGGACTCAAAGGCTTCCTCCGATCTCGCCTACTATCCGCCGTCACTGGGTGTGCACGTTGAATGTTTATAGTGCTCGCATCACCCAACATTTCCTCCTGGACCGCATCGGACGAACCCGGCTGCCGAACCATTCGGTGAATGGACGCTACACCAGGCGAGCTAGCGGACGACATTTGTTTAATCTCCATGAGCACTTTTGCCGCTAGCTCTGTATTCATTTGTGACGACGGAAGCGCACTTGCGGAAGATAACATGGAAACATCACCCTGTTCTTGTTCCTCTGAAATAGAAACTGAGAGAGTAGAGTGACCTTGCGGAGAAAGAGCCGGCATAGCCCTTTCTCCACTAACAACATATCGTGACACACGTTTCCAATGTTTGTCATCCCAATATTCACATACTGAACAGGAGTTAGTGCGAGAACACTGACTACAAATAATACAATGATCATGAAAGTCAGAGGAAGATTTCTTCCTATTACAATTTGAACAATATCCTTTCATTGTGAAAAGTCAACAACAAGTCCTAGTTACTCGCACAAACCCCTGACACAAAGATACATAATAACATGATCCATTAATAATGAAAAAAACAATTGCAAATCAAAATAATTTTTGAAAAATATTTTTTCAGCGAAGCCCAAGTTGCTGAAAAGTAACGTTGAGCCCCGATGGATCCGATGGCAAAGTGTGGTCAAAAATTTTAAATTTATATAAAATAATTAATGAGACACTTTCGGATAATGTAAATGTATCTTATAATGAGATAAACTACCACAAAGGCAAACAGCCCCCCTCAAAAAAGGCTGTTGCCAATGAAAACAAACAGTGTAAACACACTAGAAAACATGACTCCAGGCACTGAAAAAACTGGCCCGGAATCAGTCATCAATTACACTCTATCTGATGCAAAACAGAGACTCCCAGGGGAGAATCTGTAGAACATCAGATGGAAGATGCAGAACACAAACGTTATACACCCATGGGTGAAAACGTAACTATGGGGAAAATAACAGAAAACATTCTGAAACCAAGCAACTCTCCCAGGAAATTTTAGAAATGAAATTTCTCAAAAATATGCCAAAAGCATGGGAGAATTGCCAGGGGGGACTTTAGAAGGCTAGGGGAGAGGAAACACTGAATAAGCAGTGCAACAATTATCAAGAATGACAACAAGAGGCCCATGCCTCGAAAATAGGCAACTTAACATAATTTCATCAAAAAATTTTAAGTACAGCCCTGATTATTTTTTGCCACTTCTTTTTCCTCTCCTCCTTCTATCCTCCTTAGAATCACATTTTCTCCAAAAATTACGTGTCTGGCATCCTTTAAACTGAGATTTACAAGCACAAAGATCAGTGAGATGTTGACTGATGAAGGGCCAAACAGAGAATGATAATTGGCGCCAATTTCGGGACGACTGCGTCACTGCGCATGCGCAGTAGAGGCGTAGTATGGAGGTCCTTTAGGACATGATTTCTTTTTGTTTTGGATGCAAATTTTGGGGATTGGGGGGCAAAATTTGTGTTTGGCCCTGGTTTTGTTAGAGTTAGCACCAGCTAAGTCTGGGTCATTGGTACAGTATAAAAATATAAGCATTCCGATGAAGCTGATATTGCTGTATCATCAAATATCAGCGGGCCAATTTCGCCAACGTTGGTAGGAGGGCTTCATGGTCTCTCCACTAAATCAATGGGTCATCTATAATTGATGGACATCTAAATTATTCGTGTTCTTCAAGTTCGTCAAATGGCGCAAAATTCGACATCATTGGCATGCACGATCCGGCTTGGGTAAACACAAGATAATGACACAATGCTACATATTATACAATTATAATCTTCAAAGTTAAACGTTATTAACTTGGTTAATTTTTTTTAACGTTGTTAAAATAATTTAACATGTTAACATTTGAAACGTTAACTGCTCCCAGCCCTGAGATTGTCACAAAGAATGCATACTTACATCTCCATACAAAAGACAAGGAAGTGACCAAAAATTCAGATCAATCAAAAATTAGTGACTGTACTCTGTTAAACTCTCTGTACACTGATGTCAAAATATACTTAGAAAAATGATTCAATCTTGCTTGACAGATCTCACTGCATTCTGTTAATCAAGACTGAATTGAATAATTCCTAACTGCATTATGGGAAAAATTTGATACATGAAATTCTGGTATTTTGACATCAGTCTGCAGAGGGATAACAAGTTCAATAAGGCCCCACAAAGTAGATCTTCAGTTTCTCAGGCCATTTTTTGTAAAATTGCATGTTGGCAGGCAGTTTTTTATTTTATTTTTTATTTTTGTAATTATTTCTTTGCCATCAAAAGTTCATATTCTTGGTTTGTTTTATGTTTTCGGCCTCATAATCTACAGAATAGCATAGGTGGTGGTGTATTTCTTCCCTTCAGTGCAAGAAGGCTTCGCAATGCTAAAGCATTGCAAAGCCTTGTTGCTCTCAAGGGACAAATTTATCAATTTTATTAACTTGGGTAAAATATCAGACATAAACCATCTAATTTTTATGTTGTTAATTTCTGGAGTTCTTCTATTATGCTGATGATTTCCAGTTGTGTAACACACCGCTATAAATGGCTCTCTTTTCCAAGAGTGTGTTATGTCACAGCATTTCAATACTTAAGGCAAAAATACAACAATTTCTTTTTCGTCTTCTCCTCACCATGAAATAGATGAGGCCAAATGCTTAAAAAGTTAATACCAAAATTTTGCACCTACCATTTATGTAACAACACAGATAAGGGTGCTGGATTGAATTTTACGTTGTAGGTGCAGGTCAGAGAGAAGGGCAATTCCTCTTATTTAAAGTCATCATTGTACTCCTGCATCACTTTTATAGGCATTCCAGTTTTTTGTAGTTATGAAAAACAAACACAGGTTGTCCAGAAAACTAATAATCAATATTTTGTTTTTTGTTGTATGAAGTAAATTCAATTATTTTACTACAAATTGCCATTAAACACTGTTGCTTTTTAGCAGTACAATGTACTTGGGGGCAAAATTTCTGCAAAATCTGCCGAAAGGGGCCTCACTTCAAGATATCTCAAACAATAGGCATGACCCTAATGAACAGTAATACTAAAACAGCTTTTTTCTCTTAACTGGTAGAGTGCTAAATTATTTTTGGCCATCAAAATTCACATGTCTTTGCCTTGTTACAATTTATAGGAGAGTGCCTGTGGGCACTCTCCTCTAAATTATAACAAGACAAATCCGAACAGACTAAATAATATCACTTCAAATATAATATGAAGCACAGCCATTGAATTTGAAGCCTTTGAGTTGCAGTACCTGCATTGAGAATAAAGCCCAAATATGGGCTTCCAGCACTCTACCAGTTAGTGAATAAATATTGTTTAAACTAATACTTTTTGTGAGAAAATTTTGATATTTGAGACTAAAAAGACGTAAAACTCTTGCAACTGAGGCAATTGTTGATGCATCGAGTGGTGTATTATAACAAGAGAATTTCAATGGTGCAAAACCAATGGGGCCCTTCATGGTCATGCCCCATGTGAGAAACTTTGATTTGGGGGACAGATAAGATGCAAAATCATTGCATCTGAGGTTGTCGACACCTTTGAGTAGTGTTTTATGACAAGAGAATTTCAGTGGTGAATATCTAGGGGCCCAAGAGGCTCTGGAGGTGGGGAGGGGGAGTAGTCTCCACCAGACAATTTACCACTGGCATATATGACCTGTCTACCTTGGGCAGTATCATGATGTGTCAAATGCCTGAAAAGACCTAGTTTAAATAACGTCAAAAAAACAGCCCTTACAGTACAGTCACTGTGGACTGATCATAATCCACGCATGGACAGTGATGTCCATGTATGCGTTTACCTGGTAATAAAAATGAGAAAATTTAAAGTAATTTATATTATATTTTTATACTTACCAATGGCCCAGACTTAGCTGGTGCTAACTCTTAAATCTTCAGGGATAAACACAAATTTTGCCCCCCCCCAAATCCCCAAAATTTGCATCCAAAACCAAAAAACTAATGTCCTATATGGTCCTCCATACTTTTGTCTACTGCACATGCGCAGTGTCAAGGAAGTACCGAAATTGGCACCAAGCCTCATTCTTACAACCAGTGCCTGCTAAATGCATATAATCAGTGGGGATGTATGAGTTCCCAACTCATGGGAGGGCCATCCCCATCTGGGCCATTGGTAAGTATAAAAAATATATAAATTACTTTAAATTTTTTCATATTTTTATGCTATAAACCAATGGCCCAGACTTAGCTGAATAGTCAAAAGGCTGGGGGGCCAAGGACATAGAGGAAAATCCAATAAGCTCAATTATAAAAACAGGAATATCCCCTCAAGGAGAAAAGGAGAGAAAGGATTTACATATGTCTTTCTTATTTATTAGAAATAAGAAAGACACAATACCAACCAGATAATTGAGCAGTATATCATCTATAATTCTCTATTAACATCCAGTATAACCCATTATACTAATTTAATAAAGGAAGCCAATAAATATAGTCCAGAGAAAGAGACTCTTTATACTCATTTAAAAGTGTCCGAGGATTGTATATTAACGCTCGTATGACACGTGACATATACAAATGCTTCACACCGAGCTACACTTTAAAAATATTACATAAATGAGATATATATTAACTTTACACTTTAAAACCATTCCAGTACCGACTCGAAATTACGGACATCAGAAGAGGAATTCCCTTGCTTTTCACTATAAAGCCGGTGATATAAGGGAAAACCGCCCCCTCCCTTCCCCTTGCTCTGGGTCAAATCACCACAGAATGAAGAAGGCAGCAGGACACAGTCACTGCTGGAACAGAAAACCTACATAACTATAGCTGTAATCGTTTAGTGGACAACATTCTGAGCAACAGATAACGGACCTAATCATCTAAGGTCGCCTGAAATAGACTCTATATTTCTGAGACAGAACTTTGTAAAGGTAGAAGGCTGTGTCCAGTAAGCAGCCTTCATGAGATCAGTAATGGCAATACTGTTAGAATAAGCCCAAGATGTGGACAGCGCTCTAACTTCATGCGCTGAAATCTAAAGCACCGACTGCTGATTAGAAGATAAACTTTGATAAGCAGTGTGAATTGCTAATTGAATCCATCTAGCAATAGAATGAACAGAAATGTCCCTTCTATTGGGAATTAATGATAAAAAGAAGCGTTTTCTTCCTTTTCTGATAAACTCTGATCTGCGTTTAAAAATGCCCATAGCTCTTACTGGACACAGCAAAGGTCTACAGCTATCTGATGACGGCAGAGCCTTAATGATAATAGGCTCAGGATATTTATTAGGAGCCTGATTCTTAGCCAAAAATCCCACATTAGTAGTTAAAGTACTAGTATTACCAACACTACAATAATGAGAATCATCTATAGATAAAGCATGAATCTCACTAACTCTTCTTGCGGAAGCAAAGGCTAAGAGAAAAGCTGTTTTATATGTCAAGAATTTGAACTCTACAGCCTCCAACAGTTCAAATGAAGCTTCTTTAAGCTTCAACAGAACCCAAGCTAAATTCCACTTAGGAATTAACCTAAGGGTTCTAGGCCTATTGATCGAAAAGTTTTTAACTAGCTTAGATAAAGAAACATTAGATCCAATTTCTAAGCTATCATGATGAGCATAAGTGTCTGATAGCATAGACCTATAACCCTTAATAGTGACTGGCTGCAGTTGGAGAACGTCAAACAAGTGGACGAGAAAGTTTGCAATGTCTGGAATGGACGGATCATATACGTCTATCGACTGATCCTTACACCAGCAAAAGAAAACCTTCCACTTTGCCACATAATTCAGCGAAGAGGAGGCCCTCCTACAGTTAGAAATTGTGTCCACTGCTCGTCCTGTAAAGCACTTCCCATGCAAGAAGGACCGCACAACGGAAATACGTGAAGGTTGAGACCCTGCGGGTTGTGATGCAGTGTGCGTGACTTCCCCTGATAAAAAAGGTCCTCCCATGGAGGAAGCTTCCGGTGAATGTCCCATAACAGACACCTGAGTAGATTTATCCATGGTTTCTGAGATGACAGAGATGCTACCAGCAGTATCTTGCACTGCAATTGCTTGATCTTTAACAAGATCTGTTGAATCAACGGAGTAGGAGGATATGCATATCCTATCATTCTGTCCCAAGAAATTGAGAGAGTGTCTACTGCGTACGCTCGAGGATCTGGGCATGCCGACACATATGTCTGCAACTGATTGTTGAGATGAGTCGCGAATAAGTCTATCATTGGCCGATCCCATTGGTAGCAAATCTGCCTGAATACTCGCTTGTTGAGAGTCCATTCCGAAGGCAACATGCGACCTTTCCGAGAGAGCGAATCTGCTAGAACGTTCAGACGACCCGGTATATGACAGACCGATAGATGAACGTGATGTTCCAAGACAAACAGAAAAATTCTCTCCATTAGTTCGTATAACGAAATCGAATGAGTGCCTCCTTGGTTCTGAATATACGCTACTACTGTCGAGTTGTCTGACAGTATTTGAACATGAGAATTCTGTATTATGTTCATCCAATGACATAGCGCTAGCCATATTGACATCATTTCTTTGATGTTTATATGTTTGTCCAGGAACACAGAGTCCCAAAGATCCTGACACTTCGAGTCTGTCGGGCTCAGGGTCGTGCCCCAACCTGCTTGACTCGCATCCGTCATAATCGTAAAAAACGGATCTGGCAGCTGCAGCGGAACTCCTTGAGTTAACCACTGAATGCCTGCCCGAATCTGAACTTTTTGTTTTACTTGGTCCGTTAAATCAATACTGGTCTCAAGCGAATGCGTCTTCACACTCCAGTTCTGAGTAAAGAATATCTGGAGTGGACATGTGCGTAAGCAACCCATTGGAATGAGATCTGCAGCCGCTCCACACAGCCCCATCAGTCGCATAAATTCCCTCGCTGTTAATGTGTCTGAGTGTAGACAAAAGCGAGCATAACAACTGACTAATTTCGCTCTGGGTAACAGAAGATGAACCAGATTGTTGTGAGTCTCGAAGCTCATTCCCAAGTGTTTGAACAACTTGGACGGAGCTAGATCTGACTTCTTTTCGTTTACAATGAAACCGAGACGTTGGAGCAATTGTAGCAGACTCTGAACATCGTTCTGAAGAACTGTTTTGTTGCTGTATCTCTGAAGAATGTCGTCCAAATAGGCAGATGTTACCGCTGACGAATGAGCCCGGAAATATGCCATCACCGAGTTCATTATTCGAGTGAATGCCCAGGGTTCTAGATTGAGTCCGAAGCACATCGCTTGGAACTGATAAACGACCCCTAGGGCGGCAAACTGTAGGTACTTTCTGAATGCTGGATTTACCATGACATAAAAGTACACATCCTTTAGATCTATGCTTGATGCATAGTCGGTCACCTGAATGCTCGCTCTTACTGATCGAATGGTCTCCATTTAAAATTTTGGAGCCACGATCAGTTTGTTTATCCAGCTCAAATCTATTACTGGCCGGAACAAGCTGTCTGGCTTCGGCACCAAGAACAGGTGACTGTAAAAACCCAGTGAATCCTGGTTTTCTACGGCCTCTATTGCATCTTTCTCCAAAAAGAGATTTTACCTCTGATAGAAGGGAATCTCTTTTTTGATGGTTGGTCGGAAGCTGAGTCCAGTGCAGACTTCGTGTTAACAGAGGTTTCTCTTGGAATGAGAGCCTTAGGCCTTCTGAGATAACCCCTCTGACCCAGAGGTCTTCTGTAATTGGAATCCAATTTATCAGAAACCTTGAAGTCTTCCACCAACAGGACCGCAATAGAGATCCTGACCATCACCTCCTGGACCTGCGAGGCCTACAGGAAGAGAAACTATGTCCTCCCCGTGCAGCACTTCGACCCACCGACTTGGGGACGTCCGACCAGTAGTCTCGGTCAGACCCACGTCCCATACCTGAGTCGCTACTTTGACGATCTCTAGGGTAACTACCTGAGGATTTCTTGTATCCTCTATAGGAGCTTCCTTGAATTCTTCTCCACTGAGACGTTGTGCTAACGCTCTAGTAAGGTGATCTGCATAAGAAAAGGCATCTAGATTCGCTCTATTGGAGAATAACGTTGTATCCATTGTATCCGAGCGAATAGAAAAAGACGAGGGTAAGGACAAATCTAAGTCCTCAGCCTGTTCCAAACACAGAGGAACTCTGGATATACCCTGACCTGCTGTTTTAAATTTATTTCTATCATTAATAAACGTCAGATCTAGAGCACGTGTAGATAAAAAACTGCTTCTCCTCAGTCCCGAGGATAGATTGAGTATAGCATCATTTATCAGATCAAAAGTCTGAGATACATTATTGGACTGAACCGGGTAAACTGGTGTATCTTCCTTAACTCAGCCGAACAAATCGGAGTCCAATGACGCTGGCAGTTTTTTATTCTTTGTCGCAGCATTCTGATCTGGATGAACATCCGGAAGGTATTGCTGAATAAAATTCATTGCTACCTTGTGTTGCTCCGAAAGGGAAAATTCTAATTCACTCAATTCCCTTTCACCATCTGACTGGACCAGATCTGAGTCTTGGTCATCCCTATCTGAACGTGCAGAGGAATGTACCGACACAACTTCATCCGACAGTTCAACATCGGTAACTGTCGTAGGATGTACCATAGTTTGCTGGGATGCTGCGATTAGCTGTGCTTTTTGCAACAGCAAGTCCGTACTCGAGGCCTTTGGAGCAGCGGTTCTTGTAGCTTAGCTGCTGGATGCTCCTGGGATGGCATATCCGACATATTCCTCTTATGCGGACGTCCCAAATCATGAGGCCTCGTTTCCTTGGCTATTGGATGGCGTGACTTTCATGAATCCTTCATCGGCGCTACAGGCTGTATCTCCATAGTTACATAGCCAATGTGCGGTTGTGTGAGCTTTGAAGAAGAACTGGAAGCCGATAGACTAGCCAACCTCGGCAGCCTATTTGAAGGAGCGTCCCGGACAGGAGGCGTGGACGTATGCTCCGACTGATGATTGCTTTGAACAACAACCTCTGGCCCCAGATGTTGTTATAAGAGAGAGGGACCTCTCTCGTTCGCGGTCTGGGAGGACCTGGACAAGTCAACCGCAGAACTAACTGGCTTCCTCTGTTCCGTCGTCGCAGGGTGAGCATGTTCTGATATTATAGTGCTTGCAACACCCTTTTTCCTTTCCTCGACTTACCCGATGTCATGACGCCCATATTCTGAGTGAATGAAGCACCAGTTGAGCCAGCTGGTGACAAGGACGTAAATCCCATGATCAGTGATCTAGGCCCTTGTCTAATTTCCTTGAGCACTTTTGCCGCTAGCTCTGTGTTAGATTGCGACGACGGTAGCACACTTCCTGGTGGTATCACGATACAACACTATGTTTTTGGTCTTCTGACAAACAAACTGACATACTAGAGTCACCTTGTGGTGAGAGAGCAGGTATGGATCTCTCACCACTAACAACATATCATAACACCAACGTTTGTCATCCCAATTGCCAGTGCGAGAACACTGACTACAGCAAACACAGTAAACATGAGAGTCGGATGAAGATTTTCTCGACTTACAATTTGAGCAATAATCTTTCATTATGCCAAAAATTACAAGTCCATAGTTCTCGCATTAACCCTCATCATAATATGACAAAGATACAAAATAACACAATCCAAAACAAAAATTTCGAAAAATAATTCCTAAAAACATTTTCAAAATTTTTTTATATGAGCCTAAGCTCCCAAAGGGAACGATGAGACCAAATGGATCCCAAAAAAGCCTAAGTGTGGACAAAATTTTTTACATGATTCTAAAAAATTAATGCTACACTTCCAGAGTATATAATGTTTCTGATTAAAGACCTAACATCATAATGACTAGGAAATTACTTACAGAAAGTAACCATTGTCAATGTAAACAAAATGCTATAAAAAACGGAAACAAGACTCCAGGCACTGAACAACACGGCCCGAAGTCAGTAACAGATTTTTTAAACTATCCAATGTAAGACAGAATCTTCATCAAAAGAAACTGTGATACATCAGATGGTAGATACAAGACCAAAAATGCCTAAACAACCAAAAGGTGAGGACGTAACCATGGGGATATACCGAAAAAACATTCTGTAACCAAGTTAAACTCCCGTGAAATTTTCCACAAAAAAATTTCAAAAAAGGTCCAAAAAGTATGGGAGCATCAAGGAAGGAGAGGGAGGAAACACTTAACAAACAGTGGCAATTTCATAGCAAGAATGATAACATCAGGCCCATGTCCCGAAATTAGGGAACATGAAATAATTTTCAATAAAACTTATAAGTTACAGCCCTGAACACTGTTTTTTCCTCTCATCCTCTTAATTCATCCTTTGATCCACCAAAATCACCATTACTTTGTGTCTGGCATCATAAAAACAGAGATTTTTAAGCACAGAAGTTAGTTAGTTGTTTCTGACAGAAGGGCCAAACAAAGAATGAGGCTTGGCGCCAATTTCGGTACTTCCTTGACACTGCACTGCACATGCGCAGTAGACAAAAGTATGGAGGACCATATAGGACATTAGTTTTCAGGTTTTGGATGCAAATTTTGGGGATTTGGGGGGCAAAATTTGTGTTTGGCCCTGAATATTTAAGAGTTAGCACCAGCTAAGTCTTGACCATTGGTTTAAAGTATAAAAATATTATAAATTTAAAGCAATTTGTATATTTTTTATACTTAACAATGGCCCAGACTTAGCTGGTGCTAATTATAACTCAAAGTTATCAAGGGCCAAACACAAATTTTGAACCCCCCAATCCCCCAAATTTGCTTCCAAAACAGAAAATTAAAAGTCCTATCTGGTCCTCCATACTTTTACTCTCCGCGCATGCACAGTCGCCAGGAAGTGACCGAAATTAGTGCCAACATCATTCTTTGTAGAAAAGAGTACCACATAATAACTCAGCGGGGTGGTATGAGTGCCCACTCATGGTAGGGCCATACCTGTCTGGGCCATTGGTTAGTATAAAAAATATACAATTTACTTTAAATTCATAATATTTTTATACTATAACCCAATGGCCCAGACTTAGCTGAATCGTAAAAAGGTGGAGGGCCGAGGAATTCAGAATTAGTAGACCAACACAGTTCCAAAGCCTGTAATCTACGGTGAAAGGAAATTAAATTTAAAAGGAATTACATGTTTGTCTCTCTATACAGCAATAGAGAAGACATATTATCAATAAGGAGTCACATTCAAGTAATTCCATATTTTTAGCATGAAGGCTATGTTAATGGGATGTAACAAGTTCCCAATTTTTTAAGGCTAGTCCAGACTAAGCCCCAAAGATTAGGATGGTGTATTTGAGGCTATCCCCACAAACATATGCCATATACAATAAGTGTTTGACCACCGAGGTGGTATTAGTCCCCTACGGGGCTTTTGTGACATAAGGTGTTTTTGTCACAGAAGACACGAGAGTATATAAGCATCTTGGATTTTGAAAAAAAAATATTGAGCGTGCATAATCCCCTCATAACCCTTTATCCATGTACCATACATGAAAGGCGTAGCTTGAACCATGTTGGAGGGAGGGGTGGTAACATAAAATAGAGAAAAAGGCTTAAAAAACACAACAAAAATGGTCGCCATTCTGCCATCTTGGACTTTGAAAAATAAATATTGACTGTGCATCATCCCCTCAGAACCATTTATCCATGTACCAAATATGAAAGGTGTAGCTTGAAGCATATTAGAGGGAGAGGTGGTAACACAGACAGACAGACAGAGACAGACAGACAGACAGACAGACAGACAGACAGACAGACAGACAGACAGACGTTAGATTTTGAAAAAAAAATATTGAGAGTGCATAATTCCCTCACAACCCCTTTATCCATGTACCATAAATGAAAAGTGCAGCTTGAACCATGTTGGAGGGAGCAGTGGTAACATAAAATAGAGAAAAAAGCTTAAAAACACAACAGAAATGGTTGCCATGGCGCCATCTTGAATTTTGGAAAAAAAATATTGAACGTGCAACATCCCATTACAACCCTCTATCCATGTGCCAGATATAAAAAGTGTAGCTTGAACCATGTTGGAGTGAGGGGTGGTAACATAAAATAGAGAAAGAAGCTTAAAAAACACAACAAAAATGGCCGCCATGCCGCCATCTTGGATTTTGAAGAAAAATATTGAACATGCATCATCCCCTCCCAACCCTCTATCCATGTGCAAAATATGCAAAGTGTAGCTTGAATCATGTTGGTGGGAGGGGTGGTAACATGAAAATAGAGAAAAAAAGCTTAAAAAACACAACAAAAATGGCCGCCATTCTGCCATTTTGGATTTTGAAAAAAAAATTTTGAGCGTGCATAATCCCCTCAGAACCATTTATCCATGTACCAAATATGAAAGGTGTAGCTTAAAGCATGTTGGAGGGAGAGATGGTAACATAAAAAACAGACAGACAGACAGACAGACAGACAGACAGACAGACAGATGGACAGATGGACAGACAGACGGACGGACTGAGTGCAATCCTATAGTCCCTTTACGGTTCCCTTAGGGGACTAATAAACACAAGCTGTATCCAGGATATAATCTACAGACAGAACAGCTTCACTCATAGTTATATACTTATCAAGTCGGAGGAGAGGTAAAAAATCCCCCCTCCCCCTTTTTGAAGGAATCTTCAAAAAGAAGAGGAGAGTGCTCTGGAATCAGTAAAAGCAGTACCAAATAACAATATAAATATCTGTCGATTAGGTATTAATTATAATTAATAAATTGGTGCTTAACACCACTTCAGAAGCTAAGGCTATAGCGGCAATCCCGGTAATTAATATCGCCTGCTCGTAAAGTATACCGGAGTCAGTATACGCAGATAGGTCGAAAACTGGTTATATAATATACTAGCGGGTGTTACCCAGCGTTGCATGGGAGATGATGGTTATATTAATATACCCTCAGATATGATCGGCTCAGCCGTTTTCGAAATAGAAGGTCAAGGTCACCAAGGTCAAGGTCACCCCACATGGGCACCCCGATAAAGTCAAAATGATCGATGGGTCAATATACCCGCACATATGAAATTTTAGACCGATCGGCCCTGCCGTTTTCGAAATAAAAGATCAAGGTCACCAATTTCTAGGTCAAGGTCACCCTGATAAAGTTGAAATGTTCGATGGGTCATTATACCCGCACATATGAAAATGTAGCCCGATTGGCCCAGCCGTTTTCGAAATAAAAGGTCAAGGTCATTAATTTCAAGGTCAAGTTAACCCCAGACGGGCACGGCACCTGTCCCATGTTACTCGCAGGGACGAATTACCCCCATGTAGAAAATTTGAGATCGATCAGTCAAGAAACGGAGGAGTCCACCTGGAAAAAAGATAGAGAGAGAGAGACAGACAGACAGACAGACAGAGATATAGATGTATAAATTTTATAGTAAATTTCCTTTCTCATTATACCTACCGAAATTGTTTACTGCAGGCTTGCACTACAGTGGAAGAACCTAACTCAGATAAAATACTCTCTATTTTAATCTTTCCCAAGATTTGGGAAAGAAAAGTGGTGTAAAAACACCACGAAAAAATAAGCCAAAACTGGGCCGAGCGCAATCGGTGCACACCCAGTATGGGATGCTCTTCCATAGTACAAATCCACGACTTCCGTAACAGTGCGCAATGCATTAATTTGTCATTCTTTTGATTCCGAACAACACCGGAGTTATGTGATCAGCGGGGAGGAAGGATTCTTACCCGAATAAGAAGACGGGAGGGCCTCTATGTAAACAATTTCGGTAGGTATAATAAGAAAGGAAATTTACTATAAAATTTATACTTCTTATCAACCTACCTCAATTGTTTACTACAGGCTGAATAGACAAAAGGCTGGAGGGAATCGCATAACCAACCCACACATAACTCAATAGCACTGGGCCCGTGGACAGAGGAAGAGATCCCTAGGCCTATCAAACCATAGCATCACAAACATTAGAAAAGCCAATGAAAGATGAGGCGTATGGTGAAGTGCGGCACACAGACAGAAAGGGCAGTAACAGCACAAAGCTGGAACTGACCCTGAAAAAAGCTGAAAAGCTTGGATAGACAACATCCTGAGCCGAAGAAAGAGGGCCCCAAGGTTCTCTGTCGAGTCCTGCAACTGTCGCAGATAAAAGGAGAATGTAGCATTTCTCCAGAAGGCTGTCAGTATAACATCAGTCATCCAACAACATGACAGAGTTACTAAAAGAGGAAGACAATGCACACACCTCGTGGCAGAAAAAACAAGTAATACAATCACCAGTAGCTAGACGAGCGGAAGCTGCACGAATAGCAAGACAAGTCCATCAAGAAATGGATGCAGGAGAGATCTGGCATGTGGGAAAACGCATATTCATCTAGGATAAAGGTGTGAACGCCCCCCACCCCCAAGCAGAGCAGCACCCAAGAAAGTGACCATCTTGGAGTAAACTGCAAAGTCCTAGGCTTTTTCAAGGAAAAGAGCTGAACAAGCTTGGAGAGGCAAGGATGAGTGTCAAAACAATGCGGTATCACATAGGAAAAAATGTCTCCGAAGCATGGACATGTACCCATTGCTGGAGACCCCCAGAAACAAACATATACCAGAAACTCCGCAAGCGGTGTGATCGAAGGAGTGACAGAAGCAACAGAGTGATCGCACACCATCGACAGAAAAACCTTCCACTTGGCCACAGAGGCTAAACCAGTGGAGTGAGTCCCTCCTTGAAGAAAAGTAACTCCACTGCGTGTCTCGAAAAACCACTACGGAGGAGACAGGACCCGATAAAAGACATGTGCGAAGGCACAATGAAGTCGGGTCAACTTGAAAACCTCCTCGGGCGACTTTGGCAAAAAAAGTCGCGAGGTAGAGGGAGACATGCTGGAACCGCCGCTAACAGAGAGTGGAGCAGATTGATCCACACCCACCGAAGCGACGGATGTAATCGAAAGGATTAGACGACTGCAGGTTCATATCTGCGTCAGAACCTGAGGCGGAATCGGAACTGGTAGGAAGGCGTAGCCGACAAGACCATCCCAAAGGAGGGCCAGAGCATCCACGGCGAAAGCCAGAGCATCTGGACACGGGGACACGAAAGTGTCCACCGGATGGTTCCAACGAGTCACAAGAGATCGATGGAACCCGCCATGTGGAGCATCCACCTGGTGGAAATGACCCTGATCGAAAGGGACAGGGAGTCGGCTAGGACGTTCAGGCGACCGGGAATGTGATGAACAGCCACCCCGGCGTGGACATCCTGAGCGAGCAGTAGAAGATCCCAAGCCAATTCGTACATTGGAACAGAGTGCGTGCCACCCTGGTTCCGAATGTAAGCAACCACCGTCTAATGGTCGGACAACGGAAGAACCTGGCGATTCGACAGGTGAGGGATCCACTGCCTGAAATGCAGAAGAAGAGCAAGAAGCTCCTTCTGGTTGATGTGTAGAGCTGCATGATCCTGGTCCCACATCCCGTGAATGGAAAGACCTAGAGGATACAACGTCACACCCCATCCGAGATCGCTGGCATCTGCCATCAGAACGTGATCGGACGTGGGTAAGTCCAACGGAACACCCTGCAAAAGCCACTGGACATCCGCCCAGAGGAGAAGGTGAAGATAAAGATATTCTGGAAACTGAAGCACCAGATCCAGAAAATCTACATTCGGCCTCCAACGACTGAGCAGAAAGTGTTGGAGAGGTCTGACACGCAGCCGACCTAGAGGAATGAGATCCGTCACCGAACAGCAGAGACCGATTAGCCGGAGAAAACTCCGAGCCATCGCGGATGTGGACTGGGACAGAGTTGGAGCAAAAGCTGAGAGAATCACAGCCTTGGCCTGGGGAAGTGCCACCAAATTGAATTGTGTGCGGAAAGCCATCCCCAGATGATAAAACGACTGAGAAGGGACCAGGTCCGACTTCTCCTCGTTGACTCTGAAACGTAGCGACGTGAGCAAGCTCAACAGAGTGGCAACATCCGACTCCAGTAAGGCAGCATTGGAATGCCCCTGGAGGATATCGTCCAGATATGCCGAAGTAGTCACCCTGGACTGTTGTGCGATGGAAAGCTATCACATGCGACATCAGTCTGCTGAAGTCCCAAGGAACCAAGTTGAGGCCGAAAGGCATGGCCTTGACCTGGTAAACTCGCCCCAGAAAAACGAACCTGAGATACTTCCGTAACGCCCAATGAATCGGAACGCGAAAGTAAGCATCTCGCAGGTCTAATCTGGAAGCGAAATCTCCCTGGTGAATTGAACGGAGGACCGACCCGAAAGTCTCCATGCTGAACTTGGGAGCAATGGTAGACTGGTTCAGGAAACTCAGATCGAGAACCAGTCGGAGCCGGCCGTCCTTCTTCGGCACCAAGAACAGGCGGTAATAGAAACCCACTGAACTAATGTTCTTGATGACCTCAATCGCCCCCTTGGTCAGGAGATTGTCTATCTCCATGGACAAAAGTTCCCGACATAAAATGTCTGAAGGAACAGTGGTTGGAAAAGGCACCCTGGACAGAGTGGAGTGCCGTCGGAAGGATATTCACAGCCCGGACCAAACAACATCTAACATCCAAGGATCGGATGTGATGGTGGCCCAACGGTCTGCGAACTCTGCTATCCTACCTCCAACCTGGGACGAGTCGAGGTGAGGACCTTCATTGCGAACCCCGACGAGGCTCGCGAGAGGAGAAAACACCTCCTCTACTGATTGAAGAATCCTGGGACTTCCCTCAAGACTGCCGACGCTTACCCTTACCCCTTGAGTAAGAAGTAGAAACAGTGGCAGAAGGATCAGCCCCTTTGCTTTGCAGAGGAAGCAGAGGGTACTTGTTAGGCTTGGAACGGCTCGTGCCTACCCTAGAATGCTGATCAAGCTGAAGAAACAGCAGCTGATCGTTGGAATGACGTAGGACGTCATCCCGGACTGTCAACACAGAACCATGGAAAAGTTGCGGACCTGCCAAAAAAGCAGATCGAAGAGTAGCGCACTGCTCCTCAGGAAGGGATCGGCCTGTGTCCAGCACAGAGTCCCTTCGAACTAATTCCAAATTAGCTGTGTTACAGGCATGCGTGTGAGTAAGATGCATGAGCACCTTGGACAGCACATGCAAAGGAGCCTGTACCTCATCAAACTTATCTGAAGGCAGATAAGCAGCTAAAGCTGAGACGACGTGATCGGAGAGAGAAAGCATCCCAAGCATCTCTCTCGATAAGCCCAATGTGGACTCCAGAGTCGTCATCGGAATGACGGCAGACTTGGACTTGGAAAGCCCGAGGGAATTGGAGTCCTGATCAAAGTCTGGTAGACCGACGGATTGGCAGAATCATAGGAACGATAACGTGCCGGAGGCAAAAAGGTGTCAACCCTGGTGAAGAACGGAGCCTTCATAGCCTTGGAACTTAGCTTGGAGTCCAAGGCTGAAAATGCTTCAACCAACTGTACTGACGGGCACAGTCGAAGACGTCCAGAAGCACGTTGCTCCATAGACTGTTGGCGCGCGACCGATGATCGCGGCCTGGCTGACACTGTCGACTGGTTAGATGGTTTGAGATCCAGAAGGAACCCAAACACAAAATCAAGAGCTGCCCCCAAGTCCGAAGACTGCTGGCTCTCGACATCAAGCATGTCTGACTCTTTCCCTGAGTCGGAAGACACATAGCCCATCGTGGGCAAACCAGCCGACACCTCCCATGGTGTTGGAACATCAGGGGGATCAGAAAGCGGCCTGTTTCCAATCCCGGGAGGCGGCACCATAGGGGGCGCCTGGAAACCACTCGCCGCCATGCTGGAAGCATCGGGAAGGCTCTTTGACAGAACCTGAGTGAGTAAGGAGAGGGCCTCCCTAAGCTCACTGCCCGTACTGGCCGGTTCGACAGGGGAACGAACTGGCAAAGTGGCTTCACCTCTGACCCTCTTAAGCAGCGAAGGGTCACGATCCTGCAAAAGACCCGACGTGGGACGATGGGCGGCAGCCGAAAATGTCTGAAGGCAGACGTGTATAGGGGTGTGACACACCCCGAGGATCAACATAGCAGGAACTCATGAGAGTCACCGCTGACCTCTGCAGGGCAGAAGGTCCAGGCTGCACAAAAGACGTTGGACCCTTAAAACTGGTCGTGTGGCCAGAATGAGTGGACGGAAACGCCACAGAGTTCATAGTGTCCCACTAAGAACAATCGAATTCAATGACAACTGTGGTGCTCGACGGAGCAGAGACCATAGGAGAGGGTCCGGCCGGCAGCCATTTCCAACTTCGCCGAGTTGAAGTCAGGGAAGGCTGAGGTCGATACCCCCACGTCTACACAACCAGACACCACAGCAGACCACTGCAGGTATAAAACTACTGTGCTCAATGGCTGAGAGGACACAGTAGGGGGTTCAGTCGGCAGCCCCATTTTACTTCGCCGAGTGGAAGTCTGGGAAGGCTGAGGCCGAAACCCCACAACCACACTACAGATATCCCTGCAGACCCTGGCAGGGAGAAGCCGGGGCCGGCTAAAAATGGTGCCCAATGACGTTGTAGACGGAACAGCAGTAGCAGCCGATACGACGGGAGCTGTTGGAACTGGCGGAAAAGTGGAGAGAGCCACCAAGCTCGGCCACCAAAGGAGGAGTCACAACACTAGTGACAGCGTCAGATGTCGACTGGAGAAGGCGCATAGTCCCGGAACCAGGCATCTCTACACCAGAAAACCAACAGCTCCCGCAGTATCCACCACGGTAAAACACTGCACATTCCCCACGGAAGGGGAATAACTCTCACCAGACATGGTCGAATCGGGAAGCCCCGAAATGACAGCAGTCCCCACCCCACGCTGGTGCGGGAGGAGCTGCACATCCCCCACGGAGGGGGAGCAATTCTCATCAGATGTGGTCAAATCGGGCGACCCGAAACGATAGCGTTCACCACCCCCTTTGGGAGCTAGAGGATCTGCACATCCCCCACAGAGGGGGTCAAACTCACACCAGACGTGGTCGAGTCGGCCCTGAAACTACAGTGCCCCCCACTGTGGGGGTGGGAGGAGCTGCACATCCCCCACAGAGGGGGTAAACTCACATCAGACGTGGTCAAGTCGGGAGGCTCCCGAAACGACAGTATTCCACACCACCCGCAGGTGCGGACGAAACTGACACGAGAACGCACCAATGGCAAGCGCAAAAGGAATTACCCTAAAGGAACCGAACTGGAAAGAACAGAGGTGAGAGCAGTAGAAGAAAAAGGTGAACTCAACAAAAACAGAAAGTAGAAGAACACCCTCAACTACGAGAGAAGGTGGCAGAACCCAGACGGCCGACACCTACTCCAATAACAAATTTTTATCAATCGAAAAATTCATTGTCGAATCGCGATGACACGATGTCGCAAACAAAACATTCGCGAAAACGGAATAGTAAAAAGTAAACAATGAGAATGTGGTTGAAAATATAAACGAGAATATATAAAACACAGTCCTGTTATTATACGATCTTCAGATCCATAATTCCAGTCACAGGAAAACCATTATCCACGAGTGGAATTATCACTGTTTCATAATGCATATGGCGGAAACACATCCTGCTCGTGCCTCGGATAGAAAAAGAATGACGAATTGACGCATTGCGCACTGTTACGGAAGTCGTGGATTTGTACTATGGAAGAGCGTCCCATACTGGGTGTGCGCCGATGGCGCTCGGCCCAGTTTTGGCTTATTTTTTCAGGGTGTTTTTACACCACTTTTCTTTCCCAAATCTTGGGAAAGATTAAAATAGACAGAATTTTATCCGAGTTAGGTTCTTCCACTGTAGTGCAAGCCTGTAGTAAACAATTGAGGTAGGTTGATAAGAAACAGACATTCACATTTATATATTAGATAACATACACATGTCCAATAGAATCACAATGGTCGATCTCTGGAGAGTAAACACACTTCCAAGGTAACCCACAGACGACCCCATTCAGGTGTACAATAAATTGTTCCATCCCATGAGATCAACAGAGCGTTTACTGTGTACACTCGATGATCTTGGCATGGAGACATGAACGTCGGTAACTGATTGTTCTGGTGTGTCGCAAACAGATCTATCATGGAACAATCCCATTGGTAGCAAATCTGCCTGAATATTCGCTTGTTGAGAGTCCGGTCCAATGGCAACAGACAACCTTTCCGAGAGGGCGAGTCTGCTAGTACATTCAGATGACCCAGTATATGACCGACAGAAAGATGAAGCAAGATGATTCATGACGTACAGGAGAATCTTCTCCGTTAATTCGCATAATGGCATTGAATGAGTGTCGCCTTGGTTCCTGATGTAAGCTACTACTGTCGAATTGTCCAACAAAATTTGAACATGGACGTCCACTATATGTGAATCCAATATTGTAGCACTAACCAAATTAACATCATCTCTTTGATGGTATGCACTTCTCTAGGAACCGAGGGTCCCAAAGACCCTGACACCTCAAGTCTGCAGGACTTAGGGTCGCGTCCCAACCCGTGTAACTCGCATCTGTCATAATCGTGAAAGCCGGATCCGGAAGTTGCAGGGGAACTCCCTGAGTTAACCACTGAATATCTGCCAAAATCTGAACCCATTTTTCTAGGTCTGTTAAAACAATACTGGTTTTGAGCAGATGCGTCATCACACTCCAGTTCTGAGTAAAAAATATCTGGAGGGGATGCGTGTGCATGTGGCTCGTCGGAATAAGATCCGAAGCCGCTCCGTACAGCCTCATCAGTTGCATGAATTTCTAATGCGTCTGAGTGTAGACAAAAGCGAGCATAACAACTGACAAATTTCCCTCTGTGTAACGGCTGACAAACCAGATTGTTGTGAGTCTCAAAACTCATTCCCAAGTGAGTGAATGACTTGGACGGAGCTATATCCGACTTTTTCTCATTTACGATGAAACCGAGACAAAAGAAGCAGACTCTGAACATCGTTCTGAAGAATAATTCCGTTGCCGTATCTCTGAAGAATGTCATGCAAGTAAGCCGATGTTACAGCAGACAAATGAGCTTGGAAATATGAGATTACTGAGTTCATTATAAGAGTGAATGCCCAGGGAGCCAGGTTCAGACCAAAGCACATTGCTCTGAACTGATAAACCTTCCCTTGTACAGCGAAACGCAGGTACATTCTGAATGCCAGATGTACCAGGACATGAAAGTGTGCATCCTTAGATCTATGTTTGCCTCATAGTCATTTACTCGAATGCTCGCTCTTACCGACCGAATGGTCCCCATATAGAAACCTTGTTCATCCAACTCAAGTCTATTACTGGTCGGAACGAGCCATCTGGCTTCGGTACGAGAAACAGGTGACTGTATAAACCCTGAGAATCCTGATTCTCGGCGACCTTTATTGCATCCTTTAATATAGAGCCTGTACCTCCGCTAGGAGAGACTCTCTTTTGAAAGGGTCCGACGGAAGATCTGACCAATGCAGACATCTTGTTAGTGGGGGTGTCGCTTGAAATGATAGCCACAGGCCGTCCAAGACTACACTTCTCACACATAAAAATAGGATCCTGGTGCATTTCATTTTCAAGCTATTGAGAGGACAAGCAAATGCTAATAGATAGACAGGCAGACAGACAAGGAGATACCATAAGAGAGTGTCTGTATAAAAACATTCAAACTTTGTTTTTTCCTCCAAAAGAAAGCTTAGGACACCTCTTTGGAATGATCTTGATGTGCTCTTTCCAATGAGAGCTCATAAACAGTATTTTAAAAATGAAAATTTTCTATTTTTGACAATTTTTTTTTTGCCAGTATCATCCTCTGATGTAATTCTTGAGTTTAAAATTTACAATTATAGGTTAAAGGTTATAAGATTTATGAACACCTTAGAAAAGCAAATATTAAATGTAACATCACAAAACTCAATTATCAAGGTAATATTGATCTCTTTTGTACACTATTAGCATCTATATTGACAGTTGTGGTTTGTAAACTTTGTATTTGGTCAGTTTCAACATTAAAGTCTCAAGTTCAATTTTTGCCTGCATCTAAGACTGAACTAGAAGTTAAGGCTGAGCCACCAGAATTTCACGCTGCAGTTCAGTGGAAATTCAATAAAACCCAACAAGCCTTCAATGTAGGGACATGCGAAGCTTCGATTCAATTTTGAATCTTAAGTTGGTATTTGGTTTGACTCGAAATCGGCTGCCTGATTCGTTTTCCATCAATTTTTTTTCACTGGCATTTCGCCTGGTATCAGTCATCTCACAAAATGTATAGCTGATAGTAATTGCAGGTAAATAATGTTGAAAATAGAGAGCGAGTGTAATTTCTGCTATATTAACATAAAAAGCAACTGTTCCCATGCCACCATCCTTGCTAATTCCAGTTTCACTAGTCACTACCACTGCTGAAAGTGAATTTAAAGTACCCAAGCAATATCGACGATGACCTCACGATTACTAGCAGCTAGCCCCGTGCAGTGCCCAGTACAGAATTCTCTCACCCGTTTCTGTTTACTTGGTAATATTCCAACTACATCATCAAGGCATGCCTTCGATGAAGGCATGCCTTGATGATGTAGTTTGAATATTTTATCAGTTGGGACTTCAAGACACCTGCAATAAATTTAAGGTTGGATTCGATTTTGAATAATAGACTTGATTCAATTCGATATCTGATTCAAATTAAAAAAATGTGATTCGCAGGGCCCTACTTAATATTCATTTAAATATTATTTAGTATTTACTTTATTAACACTCAAGTCCTCAGATTAATTTTACATTAGTAACTACTGTATATACATGTATACAGCAGCACAGGACTTAACAGTGTTCTACATTATTGTTGGCTGCCTGCATTGGCAACCAACAATGATGTAAAACAGTGTCAAGACTAATGCATCCTAGTAGAGATGGGCATTTAACCGAAAATTAGTGTTGGGATGACTATCAAATTTCCCTGTCGACTAGTCGCCAGCTATTAGTCGCCGAGTAGTCGGCCTGCTACACCTGCAGCAATCAAAACGTCCAAACTGGTTAGTCAGGGGTCGAAATAACGCTTGTCTACTTGTCGCCGACAAGTAATTCTACCAGCGACAACCAAAAAATAGAATCGCTTGTCCTGGGTGACAAGTGCTATTTTTGGCTTGAGTTTCATACTAAACTTGAAAAGCTATGTGCTGTTAAAATATTTTTTGGAAATATCGTTTTTCGTAAAGTCCTTCATCCGCCACTCAACCAACTCTGAACCGGTATTGGGATGTAATGACTGTGCGAATGAACTCACCAGAAGCATAAAAATGTCTGTAATGTAGAAAGATAATTCTAGTCTAAGGGAGGTAATCAAATTAGCTATCAAAGAACTCACCATACGTGATGCCCCATATCTCTCACTCAATTTAATTTGCTTCGGTCCATGGCTGATTTTAAATAATATAAGTGATCTCAGACTTTGATATCACAAACCTTTTCAATTTTTTATTGAGTTTTGGACATTAAAGCCTTTAAGGTCACGCTGGTCAGCATTGCAGTGGCGTTAAGCTGACAAGTCACAACAACAGAACAAACCTTTTCACCTCAAGCGAAGTTTAAGATGCCAGTATTGCAGTCTCTCTGGCGGACTACTGGTTTGGGGTTCCAGCCTTAAAACGTCCCCCACACAGCAACTTAACTGTGGCTTAATTTAATCCTTTTTTCAGACGAAAGAAATATACTTGAAATTTTATTTCTGATTTCTCCCATTTGGCTCCCAAATTTCTGAATTGGCCCCTAGACTGAATTCGCAAAAAAAGTTCCTTCTTTCTTCCTGTGAATGGGTTCAGAAGTAGTAAGTTATCATAAATGCTTTCAAGGACGAGTTGGACGACCCTGACGCTGTTCAGACTGTTACCTTTCAAGTTCGCAACTTCACAGACTAAGAAATAAGTTAGTCGAACACACCCCACAATTTTGTGATACAAAATGGGATTCTGAGAATAAAAGAAGTTTTTCGATGTGTTGGTTATTCCCGCGGACCCGTATCGAGTAGTAAAAGCAAGTGAATCGCCAATTTATTCTATCATTTAACAGAAAATACCCATCAAACGACTAGTCGACTACCGATTTTCTTGTCGACTACTGCATACAAAATAACCGGTAACGATTAGTCGACTAGTCATCCCAACACTACCGAAAATTTGGTTCGGTTCTGTTATCAACACCAAAACTGAAACCAAAACAATTACAGAAAACCTGTTGTCGCGGTTTTCAATTTCAACATGTTGAAAAACTCTAATCAGGTTGTCCTTTCTCAGAATAAAGAGAGAAACAACCTTGTTTACAATCTTCAAAGACACGATACCCCTTTTTTAGAACAGCTGCACTAATTGGTATTGTGTTCGAGCATGGCATTTACAGCGAAAATAGGTGTCAAAATTACTTCTTGCGCATCGTGGTTTAAACGTTCATCTGTTTATCAAATGTGATTTCCTTTGAAGAACTTGTCACTTGTTCCACATTTATATGACAAATAGCGACTTTTACTCAATAAAATTTTTATGGTCGGCACAATTTGTAGGGTGTGTTGGGTTACCCTAAACACTGGTATTGGTGGGGGATGGGCGGGGTAATTTTGCAACA
Source organism: Pictodentalium vernedei (assembly GCA_031216915.1). NCBI lineage: Eukaryota > Metazoa > Mollusca > Scaphopoda > Dentaliida > Dentaliidae > Pictodentalium > Pictodentalium vernedei. Next base: position 98,428,979 of record CM062294.1, read on the forward strand.
GACTCAAGGCAAAAATAATTTTTCTCTAACTTGAAACTCTTGAGATAATTTATGCAAATACATTGTGCTCAGGAAATCAGAGTACCGGTAAGCCTATAGGCAATATTACACAAGTGTGTTGCCCTGGAAAGGGAGCCCCAGTGACACTGAATTGCACCAAATACATCCGAAACCGAAAACCTGACTCTTTGAATGAAACCGGAACCGACATGAAATTTGAAAACCACCCATCTCTACATCCTAGCAATTGAGTTTTTAATGAAGAATACAACTGGGAGTCTGGTACAACTTTTTCAGAGTAGTACAAAAGAAGCTGATTGTGGCTAGGGGGGGGGGGGGGGGGGGCACAAGGATTAACCCCTTTACCACACATAATGGTCATATGCACCCAGAACTTGACACAAAAATCACCATTCAAATTTTATTACATGTATTTAAATTTTTGACACAAAAACATAACTTATGACCCCTTATTGGAATAATCTCAATGAACTCATTCCAATGAGGAGTCATATGCTAGGTGCTGGAGGTAAAAATGTACGTTTTCAGTTTTTTAAGACATTTTTGTTGGTTTGTCTCCTTCTCATGTTAGGTAAACTGTCAAATAAATATTTCTGTTCATATTAGTAGATTCCTTTCAATATACTGGAGAGTGCCTATTGCTACAGACATATGTTGCTTTGTAGATTTTAAACAAACATTAAATTCAGTCTGAACCAATTAGAAAACCGAAAACTTACCTCAATAGGCATAGTGCATTCTGAAAAAGAAAACAAAGATTTTAATGATTGGTTTATATTCTAGAATGTTAGAGATTAAGGGTCTGTTTGTTTATCGGGTTTTAATGACACTTTCAACAACCTGAGATATATCATGTTGAACAGTTATACAGGTGGAAGAAGATGGAGTACCCAGACAGAACCACTGAGCAACAGTTAGAAACTGTCAGACTTTCCAACTTACTAACCTAGTACAAGCAGGAAGTGGAAGGCAAGTGTACATTACAAGTCAAAATAAGTTGTAGGATAACCACTATAAACTATGTATCTTTCTCTACCTGCACTGATAAGATCAGAATCTGACATCATTTTCTGGAAAGCTCTCACTGAGAGCTTTCCAGAAAATGATGTCAGATTCTGATCTCATCAGTGCAGGAGCAGCAGTGTACTCAGTTTATTGCAGTTTTGCTTCAACTTATTTTGACTTGTACTCAGGCTTGCCATTTTGAAAATTGCAGGAGGGCCATTATGGTTCGCCTCAAATCACCACAGGAGGGCCATGTTGGGTTCACATAAAATGACCCCAGGAGGGTCATTTATGATTTGCTGGGGCCATTTTGTTTCAGCCTGCTGGGTAGACAACTAATATCATTTTAAGGTACAGTACGTGGAGAGTGGATTGCAACTAAATCACCCAAAATATAACTTCCAAATTTTATACATATGGACAAAAAACACAAGCAATGTTTCAGCAATGGACCTCTGGGTTTAACCCGGAGGTCCATTGGTTGAAACTTTGCCTGCTCTCATTAGGCTCTGCAACAAATTTGCAATTATTGCTTGGGTGGAATCTCCACTCTGCAGGTGATTTAGTGATAATACACTCTCCACATACTGTACATGGTTTGTGTAATTATGCTGTACATCATCACATAATGTATATTTGGAAAGTTACTTACTGTCTCTGGGCGACTGCATTGACGACACACTATAAATTTCACAAACTGCGCTTTTGTTACATGTACCTCCTTCAATCTGTGAAAATTGCCATTTGAGGCGGCCGATTTTGAGGTGCCTTCGACTGAATTAATCAGCCGCAGAAATCGGGGTTAGGCAGATGTTTACCGTCTGCAGAATTTTGAACTCAGACGGGCGACTGCCGCCCGGGGCGATCGCCCGCCTCAAAATGACAAGCCTGTGTACTGTAGCAATGCTCTATATTTCAGTACACAGTGCCTTCGGGCTCCTACAGTTCAGGGTTCCTGCAGGGAAGAACTGAAAATAATTCTCAATATTTTTTAGCATTTTTCAATTTTAGCCCTAGAATAGTCAAATTCAAGGATTTTCAAGGCCCAGTCTTCACTAGTGTGAACTAGGACCTCTGGTCATTATTACCCCTTCTCCACTTCCTTAAAAGGGAAGTGCTAACTTGGACCTCTGGTCATCACCCCCTCCTCCCACTTCCCTGGTAGGGAAGTTGGAGGAGGGGGTTATGATCTGAGGGTCCTAGTTAGGACGATGACTTCATGAACTCAGGCTTATAAAACTACATACTTATAATTATGTGAATCATAAGCTTTTTCATTTTGTAAATATTCAAGGCTTTTCAAGGCCCCGGACCCATTTTTCCAGGATTTCAAGGCCTTGAATGACCTTCAGTCAAATTCAAGGCCGTTCCTTGAATACAAGGACCCATGAGCACCCTGGTACTATTGTTGATCAAGGGTGGAATTCATGTCAGATTGTTAGTCTAAAAATCAGAGATAAGGTGGATGATAACTACAGTTAAAACTAGAAGTCTTGTCATGAAATGCGCACAAATAGCATGTTTATATGTGCGTTAATGTACGCGTTATGGCCCAAGTAAAGCTATCAAATTCTGTACATATGGCCTGTGCACAAGCAATGTTTCAGCCAATGGACCTCCGGGTAACCCGGAGGTCCATTGGCAGAAACATTGCATGTGTTTGCTATGGGTAACCAGGAGAACCTGCCGTGCTTTGGATGCCATTCAATGTGGCAATTGCGTGCAATTCCAACACACAATTAAGCCTAGATAAGCGCACTATTCGTGACAGGACTTCTAATTTTAACTGTATGTAAACTGGAATTTGTTTTCACACTTTCAGGAATTCTTTTAAGTGTCTAATTGGGACGAATATGGGACCCTTTCCTAATGGCATTCTTGCAAGATTTTTCCCAATTCAAACCAAAAATGTCCGAATCTCATTCAAACAAAAAATATTTAACAATTGGTGTCCTGAAATGAGCAGTCATAAGCCCTCAGAAAACCAATACTTTCCTATCTAACGAATTATAAAAAGCATCTGAATTCAATGACAATGACAAACAACTGCCATGTTTTTCTTTTAACCTTAGGGAGCAATATCTGTTTTGATCATTTTTTACTGCAACAAAACAGGTGTGCCAAAAGGTAGGTTGAAGATACACTTACGAGTTACATTCTGAGAACCTTCTCAGTGTTGCTTACATACATGTAGGCATCCATGACTCGCCAGGACACAACTACAAAGCCACTTAACATAGCCTGTGAGTGTTCTCAGTTCAGTTTGAAATTAAAATTTATTAACTAGTAGAATGCTAGAAGCCACTATCAGAGCTCTACTGAAAAGTGTTGAAAGCCACTTTTGTGGCTTTACACTGTGTGCATTAGCTTGTCGTTTGTGCGGCAATAAAGAAATGTTCATATAAAATTGTATTGTTACAATTTATTGGAGAGTGCCTGTTGGCACTCTCCAATAAATAGTAATAAAACAATTATTGATGAATAAAATATTGCTAAACTTAGACTCCCCTTGCTGGCAGTATTGCATCTTTGAAAAAAATACTCATGTTAAAAATAACCTTTGAAAAATAATTTAGCACTCTACAAGTTAATCTTTGTGTGTTTCTCTCCTCCCCAAAAATTCCCAATTGGAGACTTCATGGTGCAAATTACAATTTGCAAGGGCCCCAGACCCTTTCCCAAAGAGGGCAGGATAATCCCTGACTTTGGATGTAGATGAGTACAAGTCGGATGTGTTTCACAAAGTAAACATGAAAGCCTGGTGAAAGCAAATGTCCACCAAGAAGAGTTTGATAAACTAAGGGATTCTAAACTAAAGGATTCTAAAATCTGTGTTTGCATAATCGTTCTACTGGAAACATACTGGCCTTCCTTTAACCTTTAACCGGTTGAGTGCTAGAAGCCACTATCAGGGCTTTCAAAAAATGAGGGCAACAGAGGAAAACCCAATATTTTCCTTGCCCATGTTTCATATTCAGCCAAATGCAAATGATATTTTGTTTATACAAATTTGTTCTATTAATTTGTTATAGAACAAATTTTGAATAACAAATTCCGACCACCAAATAATCTAGCCCTCAACCAGTTAAATGGTCTGGGTAATTACATGTAAACTAATTTTCCAGACTTTCTACTACTGGTGCAGCAGACCTTGCGAGTCAGCAGTGTTGCAGTGAATTGTAGTCAAGTCTTAGCTGCTTCTGGAGGCAGCCAATACTTGACTAAAACCACTACCCTGGTAATTAAGACTATTAAAGACTATTGTCTACAGAATCCCTTCTCTATTGTACATGTATGATAAGGTACTTTTCAGAGACTATAAAGTACCAATCTGTCATGGTTGGTAATTTTCAACAACAGCAACACAAAGCATGGCATATGCCCCGATGGTGTCATAAAGGGTAGGTAAGTCTCTCGGGGGCATAACCAAATCAAAAGAAAGCTTCCTCTAAAAACCAATAATGCATCGAAAAAAATAAGACTGCTTCTGTGAAACTTTAGTTATTGAGCGGAAACCTGTTTCAAGTACATTTAATGTTGAAGGTCACAGTGACCTTATCCTTTGGCACATCAACATCAAAATGAATAGGGTTCTACCTCACATCATACAAAACCTCCATACTGAATGGAAACCAATTTGAAGTGTATTTAACATTGGAGGTCACTGTGACCTTGACCTTTGGCACATCAAGGTAAAAAAAATAAATAGGCTTCTTCCATTCATCATACCTAATCAACATATGAAGTTTGGTAAAGATCCAGCTGGTAGAACTTTAGTTACTTGACGGAATGCTGCAGAAACCTGTTTCAAGTACATTTAATGTTGAAGGTCACAGTGCCCTTGTCCTTTGGCACATCAACATCAAAATGAATAGAGTTCTACCTCACACCATACATAGCCTCCAGACTGTGAGTTATATCAAGATCAGTCTCGCAGAATTTTAGTAATAGAGCGGAAATCAATTTCAAGTGTATTTAACATTGGAGGTCACTGTGAACTTGACATTTGGCACATCATGGTCAAAATAAATAGGCTTCTTCCACTCATCATACCTAACCCACATATGAAGATTGGTAAAGATGTGGAAATCTGTATCAAGTACATTTAATGCTGAAGGTCACAGCGACCTTGTCCTTTGGCACATCAACATCAAAATGAATAGGGTTCTACCTCACACCATACCTAACCTCCAAACTGACTTATATCAAGATCAGTCTTGCAGAACTTTAGTTATAGAGTGGAAACCAATTTCATGTGTATTCAACATTGGAGGTCACTGTGACCTTGACCTTTGGCACATCATGGATAAAATAAATAGGCTTCTACCACTCATCATATCTAACCAATTTTTGAAGTTTGGTAAAGATCCGGTTGGTAGAACTTTAGTTAATTGATGGAATGCAAAAAGTTAACGGACGGACAACGGATGACGATGGACAGCAGATGCCGGATATGGTGATAACATAATGCCCCCTTCTCAAAGAGGCTGGGGGAATAAAAAGTAAGGCCTGATTGCCCTTCTTTGTGTTATTGGTAATACCACACACATGATACACATTAACTGCAGTAATACACTAATATTTTACACTGGATAAAGCCACGGCTACATACACATGTAATACATGTAAGACTTTGTACAAAACCCAAATGATAAGACTTCATCTAGCCTCTGGGTATACTCCTATACTCCAGTAAAAAGGGGGTACATACCCCCCCCCCCCACCCCATTTTAGTCGTCGGTGATGTGGCTTAATTATTGATTAAGGCTGTCAGATATTAATCCATTAATTGATTATTGATCGGTCACAGCGAAATCGATTAGTATTTTTCGTTGTCGAATTATCGGTAAATTGTATCCCGTTTTAGACGTTTAATAATTAAAAGAAAATTTGATGAACAAACTATTGTTTCCAAAGGTAAAGAGTTAAGAACATCGTTGTTAAACCCCAAGAAGCTGTTGGAAGCATTTGTCTTTCAGGTACATTCATCAAAGGTTTGGGCTTCTGAATTTTTGAACCGTCAATGTAATAATCAAGAACGGTCGGCAGTTGCGAAGTTCGCAACTGCCGACCGGTCTTGATTATTACACTGACGGTTCAAAAGTTCAGAGCATCAAAGCTTTGAATGTACCTAAAAGAGGATCGTCTTCCTTGTTTACTTGAGGTAGGTCAGCTGACTTGAACTTCATTTTTATCGACTTCAAAGAGAGGGAGAGGGAAGGTCATCTAGGTACGATTAATCGATTATCATCGATTATTTGAGACGATTAATCGATTCCTAAATTAAAAAATCGCGACAGCCCTATTATTGATGCCCTTCACAACTTATAAATTATGGACACAAGCAGACTCAGTCAAGGAAATTGAGTTTCTTTTGTCTTGAATTTCACATTTGTTTCAGAGGCAACCCCCCCCCCCCCCCTCCCCCCACACACACACACACACACACCAAGTGAGGGGTGCTTCCTCTTGTGCTCCCCCCCATCTCGTCGATACCTGGATCGGGTAAAAGGCTCAAACGTGTTATTCTTCCCGATGGGCTCCCCTTCTCTCACCACACTCTCGCAAAATCCTTAGACTCGAAATGATAAGCGTTCATATTAAGATGCAATGGAATTTCAATATTCAAATGTGTCATGAATTCAGAAAAAAGGTATGGCTGCTGTTGAATGTGATGAGAAAAAAATGTCACTGTAAGTACACTGAACTGAAGAAATGCAGAGCGTCGGGAAACAATACACATGTCGGGAATGGATGAATTAATGCCATTCTCAAAATATTTAATTCAATTGCATGAATACTTAATTACTTTTCGGGGTGCATTGTGAGATCAGAGCAATGTTTTTTTGTAAACAATAACTTCTGAAGGCTTGCACAATAAAAGGAAGCTGATTGATTTGTATGCCCTGCTCTTAATCCAATTTCAGTGAGTGTCTAATTGCCACCAGTTTAATGACAAAACAAACTACTGTAATTAACCACCTGTGGAAACACGAAAGAGGGACGGTTACTGCTATTCTAAGAGTGCTTTTTCCATTGGGTTTTTTCTTTTTATCTGAACTACCCACTATTTGCACTATTTGAATGGCAAAAGGAGATCTGCTGCATTTAAATGATTGACATTTTTTTTAAATTATGGTGTTAAAATCTAAATGCACTCAGACATTGAAACATTTTGTATAATGTACAATAGAAGTATTGTATAAAACTCAGAAAAATCGACAATGTTATTTTCACTGATTACGATCCAAATGAGAAACTCTACAAACAAGTGTTACAGAAAATGGGATGAAACGACAATACTGACTCCTCAACCCAAACACCCTTATTCTGTGCATGTTTGGGGTGGAATCTGACAAAAGGGTGCCACTACGCTCGCAATATGCAATGGCAAAATTTTCAGGAAGAGTGGGAGGAGGGGACAAGTTCTCTAGATGAAGAAACTCAGTTTGTTTCCTTATTTCAAATGAAAAATTCAAGTGAAAGCCATGCAGAATATGGGTCAAACTGAATAGGGACGAATTGTCTTTGTTCCCAGGCGCATGTGTCGAGCAACAATCTTGTCACGTTCAATCGACATGTGCGTTATTTTTTTGGCAATCTCTACCCTTAGAAATTGGCACATTTTTTAAATATTATGGCGAATAAATAACTAAAACTCATTATGTTGTTTTTTTTTTATCACATAAACATCTTCGTCCAATGAAGGAAAGCAAACAGAATATCAATTTACCCCAAATTGACATCCATATGATAAGGGAGGTACATGTAAAAACCTGGGGTTTGCACATGCATGTGTTATGTTTGGAACTGTCCTTAGTCCTTCAGAGTTCAGAATGAGTGGGTGGGGTGTGCATGGAGAGGAGAGGGATGGGGTGTCATATACCGGGGCACCGAAGCCTTTATTAAGTGGTAAATGACATCCGACGTAGCTAAGTGTATTACGGCATCAAGTCATTTAAGACAAGACTGAGGCGATGAAATAGAAAGTATTTTTTTCTATCAAATTGGAAACTTCAGGGCATTTAATCACCAGAGTTTTGATGAGTGGCGCAATAGAGGCCGGAGAAGTGAAATGGGGTATTGGGAGTTGGTGGGAGGGACAATTGATAGATAACTATGTTCCTGTCATTTTGAATTTGAATGGCGAATTTTCCATATTGCGCTGGCTATTTTTTAGCCAGCAAGTGGTTCAGGTGACCTCGTCCGTGAATATAACTAACAGGTAGGCAATTGGCATTTTGGGGACTGGGGATGGAGGGGGCCTGGGGGGGGGGGGCATTGCAAAGTGGTGGTTTTTGTAAGGGGCGGGGGATAGTGTTAAGTGATAAATGGGGAGAGATGTTTGGAGAGAATTTTTGTGAGATAAAATAGCTACATGCTATGCATGCGATTTCTGTGCTGCTGTCTTTTCTTTTAGTTTGCTCTTGTACATTCAAGTTGAAGCACATGTGCCAATGCTCGTTATTTGCCGAACAGATGAATGTTTATCTTCGTTTACAATTGGGAACAGAAACGAACTGTTACATGATATCCCTGGAGGATAACCACAAAAAAACGATAAACGCGTTTATCTTCGTTTACAACCGGGAACAGAAACGAACTGTCAAACGATACTCCTAGAGAATAACCGCGAAAAAAACGATGAACGCATTTATTGAAAGTTTACAACCGCGTTTCGATTCCTGATTATACCGCGGTTGTTCCTACAACTACTTCCAACTCGTAGTGTATGACTCAAAAGTCGGGTCGAAAAAAAAATATCTATATTCACAGAGGTCTAATTGTACCCTGCTCAGACTATTGGGGGGAATGTGTTTTCCTTTTTTATTAAAGAAGAAATTCTGTTTGCTGAGAAAATGTGGAATGATTGTTCTTCTACATGTAGGTATACATATGTGTGCAAATTTTACAATGTAAAAGTTTGTTTCCATTTAAACTGCAAAAAGGATCAACTCACATTTACATGCTTTTGAAGTTGCAAGAGAATTTTTTCTCTGTCTTTTTTTCATTAAAGAGAAACTACAAACTATTCCATTAGGCCCATAAAAAAAAAATTCTTGTTTCTTAAACATTTTTTTTTATGATGAGGAAGGGAGGCTTTTTTCTGTATATTTAGAAAACAGTTCTGAAAATAGTTGGAATCAGAAATTTAACTACTAATACTTACACTATTATGTGGTAAACCAATGTTTTCAGCAGTGAAGATTTCCTATAATGTAGTTGAAAATTTAACCAACTATACTTTGTTTGACAGAGCCCTGTGAGCTCTGTCAAAACAAGGTATGGCTGGTTAAATATTTGTCTTCCAAGTACAAAATAGTGTCAGAGAAGAGATTTCCAGGTGAAAAAATGGTGATGAGGAGATATTCTATGACGAGGGAGGTGCCTGAGAAACAAGATTTTTTAAATAGACTTACATGTAACTCAAGTATTCAAATTTATTTTATTTTCATTTGTTTTCTTCCCCCAAACAGATTGTATTCCCACTCACACTTACCGCAAATGGTATTCCACTCCCAGCATTCTATTCAAGTCTCAGTGATGATAGACTTTTTTTTGACATGTTATGAAAGTAACCACGGAATCAATTATAAAGGGTTGTTTTGGGAATACAAATAAGGAGAAAATACAAAAGTTCACTGCTCAGATTAGAGCACGATTTTATCCTCTCCTCCCTGCAAACGCCTCGTGAAATAATCCTCCCACACTGCACTTGAGGGTAAAAATCGTACTCGAATCCAAGCAGTGAACTCTTGTCCATATATAAATGTACCTCCACAGTAGTCTAGTCTCAAAGGATACTTTATGGCTTTACTGGGACCATCATATGGATAAAATCTGTCATCAGCAGTTGCCATTTTTCCTGAAAAATGATAAATTTTAAGTAAATTGTATATTTTTTATACTTACCAATGGCCCAGACTAACTCAAAATTAATCCAGGGCCAAACACAAATTTTGCCCCCCAATCCCCAAAATTTGCATGCAAAACCGAAAAATTCAAGTCCTATCTGGTCCTCCATACTTTTGAGATCTGTGCATGCGTAGTATCCAGGAAGGTACAGAAATTGGCACCAACCATCATTCTTTCTACAGATTGCCTGTTAAATGTTATAAACAGCGGGGTGGTATGAGTGCCCACTCATGGGAGGGCCATACCCATCTGGGCCATTGGTAAGTATAAAAAATATTAAAATTACTTAAAATTTATCATATTTTTATACAACAACCAATGGCCCAGACAAGCGGACTCGTAAAAAGGCTGGAGGGCCAAGGACTTAAAAGGAAAATCCAATCTCTCAATTACTTCAGTAAAGGATAGCTCCTACAGGAGAATAGGGGAAGATAGGAATATATATGTCTTTCTCCTTTATGAGAAAAGAGAAAGGCATAACACCAACAATATAATTGAGTATTACATAATATATAATTCTCTATTTAATGCCAGCATAACCCATTATGCTAATTCGATGAAGGAAAACCAATATGTAAAGATAGCCCAGAGAATGAGACTCTTTATACTCATTTAAAAGTGTCCGAGGGTTGTATATTAACGCCCGTTTGACACGTGACATATACAAATGCTTCACAGTGAGCTATACATGTACACTTTAAAAATCATACATAAATGAGACATAGTTATTGCTTCACACTGAGCTACACATTAAAACCATCTCAACACCGACTCAGGACTACTGACACTGGAGGAGGTCTTCCTTTGCTTTTCACTATAAGGCCAGATGATCATAAGGGAAAAAACCATCCCCTCACCTTTCCCTTTTTCTGAGGTAAACTTCCTCAGAATGAAGAGTGCAGCAGAACAGCGTTAGTGCTGGAACGGGCTGCCTAAAGACCTTATAGATGTAACCATTAGTGGACGACATTCTGAGCAACAGAAAGAGGACCCAAAGATCTAAGGTCACCGGAGATGGACTCTAAGTTTCTCAGGTAAAAACTTGGTAAATGAAGAGGGCTGTGTCCAGTACGCAGCCTTCATGAGATCAGTAATGGCTATACTGTTGGATTAAGCCCAAGAAGTGGACAGTGCTCTAACCTCGTGCGCTGATATCTTATTAACAGAACGTTGATCCGAAGATAGATTTTCATAGGCAATGCGTATTGCCAACTGAATCCATCTGGCGACAGCATGAACAGAAATATCCTTTCTGTTAGGGATCAAAGAAAGAAAGAAACGTTTTCTTCCCTTTCTAACAAAATCTGATCGACATTTATAAATGCGCATAGCTCTGACTGGATACAGCAAAGGTCTATGGTTATTGGAGGATGGTAAAGCCTTAATGACAATGGGCTCTGGCTGCTTGCCTGGAATCTGATTCTTAGCCAAAAACCCCACGTCCGTAGTGAGGGTAACGGTATTACCCACACTACGATGGTGAGATTCATCAACAGATGAAGCATGAAGTTCACTGACTCTTCTAGCAGATGCAAAGTCTAAGAGAAACTCTCTTTTATAGGTCAAGAATTTGAAGTCAACGACGTCCAACGGCTCAAAAGGAGCTTCTCTGAGCTTCAACAAAACCCAAGCCAAATTCCACTTAGGAATTAATCTGAGGGTTCTAGGTCTATTGATAGAGAAATTTCTAACTAGTTTGGATAATGAAGTATTTGATCCAATAGCCAAGTTATCATGATGAGCGTAAGTATTTGGTAACATAGACCTTTCGCCCATTAATAGTGATGGGCTGCAGTTTGAAATCATCAAACAAGTAGACCAGGAAATCAGCACAATTTGGTATGGATGGATTGTATACGTCTATCGACTGATCCTTACACCAACGGAAGAAAACCCTCCACTTCGCTGCGTAGTTCAACGAAGAGGAGGACCTCCTGCAGTTAGAAATTACGTCCACTGTGCATCCTGTAAACAGTTTCCCATGCAAGAAGGACCGCACAACGGAAATACGTGAAGGCTGAGACATTCCGGTTGTGATGCAGTGCACCTGACTTCACCTGATAAAGAAGGTCTTCTTGTGGAGGAAGCTTCTAGAGAATGTCCCATAACAGACACCTGAGAAGATTGATCCGAGGGTTCTGTGACGACAGAGGTGCCACTAGCAGGATTTTGCAACGAGACTGTTTGATCTTTAACAGAATCTGCTGAATATGGCGACACAAATGTCGGTAACTGATTGTTCAGGTGTGTCGCAAAAAGATCTATCATGGGACGATCCCACTGGTAGCAAATCTGTCTGAATATTCAATTGTTGAGAGTCCATTCCAATGGCAACAGGCGACCTTTCTGAGAAAGCAAGTCTGCTAATACATTCAGACAATCCGGTATATGACGGACAGAGAGATGAACACCATGATTCATGACATACAGGAGAATTCTCTCAGTTAATTCGCAAGAAACCACCTCTTTTCCTCACACTCAAGAGGTTAAATATGGTGTTGTCTACATGGCCGAAGGCCTGCGACACCTGCCTAGACTGAACCCGGAAAGAAAGAAGTATGGAGGACCAGATAGGGCTTGAATTTTTCAGTTTTGCATGCAAATTTTGGGAATAGGGGGGCAAAATTTGTTTTTGGCCCTGGATTAATTTTGAGTTAGCACCAGCTAGTCTGGGCCATTGGTTGTTGTATAAAAATATGGAAGTATACACAATTTACTGAATATGTCAAGAAGATGGAGCATCAGTAAATCACTCATAGAGTGGAGATTCCACTAAGACAATAACCCATATTCTGAGAAAAATAATTAAAATAAGCAAAGCGTAATAAAATCTTGCTTGCTTCAAATAAACTTTATATGATCCAAGAGGTGGCACACACGTTCCTCTATTGTTAGGTAGTGAATGAATAAATAGTAGCCTGACCGGTTTCGTCTATTTTTAGACTCATCAGAGGCGTTAGAGCCACGGACTGATAAAAATTCATAAATGGTAGATGTAAATTGCATGAACTTTAAACTTTTCTTGCTGCATAGTTCAGAATTTTATCTCTATTGTGTCGATAAAGTCCTGATCTGTGGGCGAACGTTGCCCCACATGTAATGCAAACTGTGGCCATGTTTCGTTCGATACTCAGCTGTGTACCTCTATAAGACACGTTGCGAAGTAGCAATTGTGATGTTATGTTAACGTGACGTCTCCACAGTAAATAATAGATATGGAATTATGACAGAAGACAGAAAAGTAAAGGAATATTATAAGAATAAAGAAAAATTAAAAATCTTTCCTGTTCAGCCCAAATGGTAGCAATGTTCGTAGGCGATATATCCAGTTTATTTCAGCTTCTTTCCTGTGCCCTGTCGTTCGTATGGAGTCGGGGTCCGAGTTAGTACACCAGAGGAATCTCACAGTTACTCACTACACCACAGTGGTTTTGTCTAGGTACTCCGGCTTCCTCGATCCGTAAAACTGTCAGATACAGTACGTGTAGAGTGTATTATCACTCAATCACCCACAGAGTGGAGATTCCACCCGAGGAATAATTGCAAATTTGTTGCAAAGCATAACCAGTACCAGCAAAGTTTCAGCCAATGGACCTCTGGGTTAAACCCGGAGGTCCATTGGCTGAAACATTGCTTGTGTTGTTTGTCGATATGTACAAAATTTGAAAGTTATAGCCTGGGTGATAACTCCACTCCGTGGGTGATTTAGTTAAATCCACTCTCCATATACTGTACGAGGTGATTCTGGCTGTCGAAAGTCTTGTTAAACCCTAATATAGTGGAACCCTGTTAATTGAATAACCACTTTGCCAATGAAAATTATTCAATTAACAGGAGTATTCAATTAACAGGGATTGTGTTGCTTTCCTATATTCTAGAGATAAACTTAGCATTTATTCTATTGTATCTTGTTTGACAGAGCTCCATGAGCTCTGTCAAACAAGATATAAAAGATTAAATGCCTGTATTGGATGTACTGAGTCCAAATAGGTCTATAAACAAAGGAAAACTGGGGAGAGTCAGGGTAATTTCTTGACAGGTTACAAGAATTTTTATTCCATTTACTCTATAACCTATATGCAATTAACAGGTCAAATTTGTACTGGAAGTATGGTAAATGGTTTTGTGTTGGGAAATTATATTCAATTAACAGAGTTATTCAGTTAAGATATATCCAATTAAGTGGGCTCCAATGTACTTATAATAATAAAAAAAACAGGTTATTGTGACCATTTCTACGCTGGGTATGAGATTGAAACCATGGGAATTTACAAGCAGTGATTTCAGAAGCTATTTTATCATGCAGATACAAATGAATGTTGTTGAATATACTAACATTGTTTGTTTATATACACGCTGTGAAAATGTTTATGTGATAATGTGAATACTCAGTATTTAATCATTTACTCATTATAACAAGTCAGCTAAGTGAGTATAAAGACCTACAAAAACATTTCAAGCATGCCCCTTTACTTTCCACAGCCGGAGTCACCTTGTGTTGGAAAAGGGAAAGGACTTGGAGTGGAGTCAAATGGTATGACTTAGAGTGGTGTAGAGTCAAAGGGAACAGCACTGACTTGGAGTGCAGTACCTGGATGGCATCTTTGGGATGTTTTTAGGGAACACGGTGGCTCAGTGGTTATGGCATTGAACTTCAAACTGAGAGGTCCACAGTTCGATCCCCGTTAGGGGTAACTGCATTTGGGTCTTTGGGCAAGGCACTTAATCCTGATTGCCACTGTGGGGGGCACGGTGGCACTGTGTACTAAGGCATAATGCATGTTAATGACTCAATGTCTTCAACCAGAGCTAACCCTGCTTGTGTGGAGTTAGTATGTTGGGGAGTTTAACAGTTGCTTGCCATTGCTCGGTTGTTCTCTCTGGGAACACCGGCTTCCTCCTCCGTAAAACTGTCTTACACAAGGTGACCCTGGCTGTCGAAAATTGTCATTAAATTCCAATAATTAAATAAATAAATTGGGGATGTCACCAATGTTCAAACTGAGGTTGCTGGAGCTTGAGGAGGAGGTTAAATCAAACAGTTTGTCTCCAGGTGTTGGGAGGAGTGAAGGGGGTAGGGACCAGTGTTTAAGAGCACAGGGATAATCAAAGCTTCCTCATCAAAGAACTGTGTCAAATCAGTGGCTGGCAAAGGGGTGTTATTATATTGTTATTAGTGGAGAGGAGTCAAAGGAATTAACTTAGGAATGCAGGAGAAATTATGCATGTAGAAGGCAGAAAATTAACAAGAAACACTTGGTGATAAATAGTAACAAATGACTTATAAACAGCAGGAAAGGAAAATAATTTCTTTTAAATTTTTTATTCTCAAACATCAGATTATCACACCTTCAACTAAGTTTGCCTCTCTACTAATAATAATAATTCTTTGGCTTTCTGCTGATTTACGTGGTCTGCTAATGAGGAATCCTTCTACATCAACCCTGTCACCCGCCTAGTCATTCCTCCTCAACTATCACTCCTAATCTCCTAGCATTCTAACACAAATTATTTCATTATTTCCCCCATTGGCACTTTCTCAATCTCCCCAACTATGATAATGACTCTTTTCCTCATATAATCCCCCATCCACTTATCTTTGTTGCTTTCACCCCAGTGTTCCATTAGTTTTTCATGGAATCTTATTCTTTGAGGCAAATATTTAGAGCATTCTAAAATGTTACCCCTAAGCTGCACATTTGGCACCCTCTTTCTGCACCTTTCCCGATTTTAACCCTCAACTTGAGTAACTTTGACCATTCACCCCCCCCCCCCCCCTCCAATGATACACTGACGATCGGGGTACTCCTCAAAAGCTGGCACCAATTTTTTGTATAACCTGTCCAAAGAGCTCTTGGCCCTATCTCCAGCTCACCAGTTTCTATTGTAACCATCGAGAATCTTTCCCATAATAAAATTGCCCCTGGATCACTCTCCCTTCTAGATCTCGAGACTCAATGGAATAATTCCATTAACTCATTAACCTGTCTTGTCCACCCAGTCTGAATGTTGGAATCCCATACAATCTACATAATTAAATATTGTCTTACACCACCTCTGTTTGGAAGGTTTACCAGGTAATTCAAGTAACAGTTTTCCCATATCTATTCTATCTTTAACGGACATCCAACCAAGTTCCCCTCTGACCACTTCCAGAGCAACTGGGTTACTTGACCTAGCTATTTTCAGAATCTCCAAGTTATTCACTAAAGTTTGGTTATAAGGAATCAAATCCATTCCAAAAGTTATATCTGGAAGCCCCACCCTCTCCCAAATAGTTTTTCCAATGAACACCTTGTAAAATCAATTCCTTCTCAGAAGTTTTAACTGATTGAGTATTCTTTTCTCTTTTGCATTAAGTTTGTTGGTGTGGTTTCTGTATATGCCTCTACATATGACATACAATGTATAAATCCACCCTAAGTATTCATATTCCCCTGTTTCCCACAAAATTATATTCTTGCTTACCACTTTACCAAAAGAAAACTTACTCACCCTCCAACTTCAGGACTCATCTCCCCTTCAGCCCACGGGTATCACCTTACTCTTGTTTTTATTCAATTCAAATCGCCTTTTATCTTTGTACTTTCCTACAATGGTAAACAATTTTTCTAGCACCCCTTCACTCTCGGCGAATAAAACCATACCATCTGCAAAGAATAACCAGGGCTGGGATTTTTATCTCTCCAACTTTGACACCCCCCCCCCCCCCCCCCCCCTCTGTGTTTGCCATCAATTCTTTAAGACTTTTATGTACAATGCAAACGGAATCAGGGACAAGATATATATGCCTTTCTCCACTGGGAACCTTTTTTGTGCTGTTTCCCAGGTTGAGTACACTCTGCACATCCCCGTACAGTGCTTTCATGATTCCAACAAAACTTCCTCCAAATCTGGAGCCTTCAAGTTTCCGCCACATCCCCTCCATCCATACTCTGTCATAAGCTTTTTTCACATCTGGGAAGGCCGTAAACATGTTTTTTTTATTGACTTTTGTTGATTTTACTGAGTACTCTTAACAACAAGAATACAATCATAATATGATTGGCAGAATCAAAGCAAATTTGTCTGTTTTCACAACAAAAATACTACCTCTGCACCTCATTAAAAATTTTGTGTGATCATTTCAGAGAAAAAAACTACTGCAGCAATATTGAAGCAACATTTGATAGAGAGATTTATGTAGTAAAATGTTGAAATATTAAGTGAATTCAGAGTTTAGCTGCAAAATATTGGCTATTTATATGCAAATTCTTCCTACGTGTAGGATAGGAAGCACGTGATTTTATCTTCTCAATTCCTGAAGTTCATCCTGTATTTCAAACAAGTGCTTTTATCTCATCTGTTTACATATTTTGGATTTCAGCTTTCTCCAAAATGTGATTAAATTATTTTTTAATTAAATGCAACTCAAAGTTTTGTTAAGCATCTCTAGTATTTATTTATTTATTTGGATTTAATCAGGCCTTTAAATTCGTCTATTTTGGGGATACCGTTTTGCCTTAATTTGGACATATTAAAACCAGAAATAACAGCATTATCCCATTATGTTTTACTGTTATGCCTCTCTTTGTGTTTCTATGGTCATATTATGATGGAAGTTAAGTCTCAAATGTAGCAGAGGCACAGAAAATTTATATATATTTCTCGATGTCTTCACACCTTCTCTAATTTAGGGACACCTGTAAACGGTGTGAAATTGGGGTAATCTAAAGCCCTGATTTAATGACACTCTTGACAGCCAGGGTCACTTCGTGTCGGAGAGTTTTGTGGGTGGAGGGAACATCTCTAGTATATCACACAAAACCATTCTAAAACATCAGGCCTAGAGGTCTGAAAAATTTGTGGGTTTTTTGTCATCATTTTTCAAGCTTCTGTCATTCTGGTTGAGGATTATCATTTTTTAATGTTTTTTGTTGACTTTTTCTTTGCTTGGTAATTAGAAGGATCCAAATATTATGTGTAGGGCTGTCGTGACTATCAATTTTCAAAGTCAATTAATTGCCAGCATTAATCAACAGTTTAGTTAGTCGATTAATAGTCACTCCCCTTAAATTCAACAAACAATCTCTAATATACTTACAAAACAAATTTAATACTGATGATGTTTAAATGTGTACCCTTCTGCGTTGAGATCAAATGAAAACACCAAAATATCGCTGATTCATCTGAAGAATTTAAACAGAACAACTGTGCAAATGTTTCATTTCTGTAACTAATTCCCCGAAATTTCGAACATAAAACTCAGTACTACAATTCAACTGAATGTTGTGAGTCTTGTGACAATTTTCTCACTTTTTGCGGTTCTGATTGTTGCACTGGGGTCGTTTGAGCGTGCAAGCCCAAAGATTTTATTTACTCTGCTGTCTTCAATGACTTCCCAAACTGCAAATTATTCAAAGGTACACCATTTGAATGATACTCTGTTGTACAAATTAACAGAGTGTTGGTTAATACAACAGAAAACACAGATTGATCAAACGGCAAGGCTCGGTGTTTTCAACATTACGTTGTTGCACACCATAATGCAGAAAATAAAGGCCATGGGATATTACAAGTAACTGTGGTTATACATTACAAAGGTTAATAATCTAACTGGTCATTCACCAGAATGTCAGACACTCCCCCCCCCCACCCCACCCCTTAACAATTCCCCCCTGTCACTCCCCCCCCCCCCCCAAATTGGTCATTTCCCCCCAGACATTTCCCGCCAGTAGGTAATATTTGAGAGTTTACTACCACTTTGTACATGTACGTGTACAACATATGTACACGATGCGTTCACCAACGTGGAATTCAGTGTTCAATCGCACGCTTGTTCACAAAAATGTACAGTGGTCTTGAATCCCCCATGTTTTTTTGTGACTCCTAGATCACACTTTTAACGTTCAAATACTCGTGGTGAATGCGCGTTTTTAAAAAAAAGGTGAAATTGGACATCTTCACTTTTATCTTTTACTTTAAAAATTTTTGTCGACGTTCCCATCGCAGATCAGACCATCGATCCATCGTTGGTGAACGCGAGCCAAAAATTCTAGGCTATCATCAAAAAACGGTCTGCGGATTCTAGACCAGTGGTCCAGAACTCTCAATTGTTTTGAGGCGGTGGGTTTTTCCCAAAAAATTTAACAGACTGCTATTGGACGCTTCCCTTTCTGACGTAAGTGGGGGGAATACCCTGATTTTTTCCAAAAAACTTAACAGACTACTATTGGACGCTTCCCTTCCTGACGTGAGTGGGGGGAATACCCGGATTTATTCCAAAAAACTCAACAGAAAAAAAACTAAGTTTTTTGGAAAATCCCACCATGGATATCTCCACTTGTACAGTATAAATAGAGCTCCTGCGCGCTACAAATCATCATTGGCGAAGATCCTCCAGTATCGACCACACACAAAAAAGGTGAGAAGAAATCTACGCGAATCCAAATGTAAAATGACAATAAATTTTATCAAAACAATGTGTATCATTACACCGAGTTACTCTGCGATGAAGCTCGTTCTGACACGTGAATATAATTATTCATGAAGGAAGCGCTGTGGATTTTTTATTGTTCAGTCACTGAGGGTTGAAAGGGGCTTGTTCCCCATACCGTTCCTGTGCGCCTTTGGCGTGTTAAACCATTTCATTCGAATGTCAGTCTACAATCATCAGTCTGTGTTTTTATCAAAACTGACAAGCAGGTCGCATGTCAAAGTGACATTTACTGTATAAACACTTACTGAGAACGCTATTTTGTCACGCCTGCATACTCAAAGGAACATTAACAATTAAAAACGAAAGATGTTTTTACAGATGGATCCTAGACACCAAGATCGAATTTTAGAAGAGTTTGAGCGTGCTAAGAAGGGGATTCAGTCGGCTGATAGGAGCAGACGTCTTGGTGAGATGGAACTCAAATGCGAAGCCACAAAAATATTTAAACCCGAGACGGAGGGTCATGAGCGAAGCAGGAAGGAGATAGTCGAAGAATTGAGACCCATAAAGGAGAGTTCTTTGAGAATGGGTTCGTTGCCTCCTAGTTTTGGAAATCGGTATTCCGTTCAATCTACACCGGATTACGTTCCCACGGGAATTCAAACAGAGAGCGAGTCTGATGATACGGCTTCGACTATCACCACTAGTAGTGTCGCATCGTCTGATGATGATGGCGGTAAGAGAGATCAGTTGTATGGATTTTATAAGGATTCGGAGGGAAGGATTTTTGTAGGTGACACGGAAGTGGATATTGGGGATGATGAATTGATCGTCGGTTCGAACAGATACGAATTGACCGATGGTCTGCGGAGATTGCTCCTTTACGACAAGCCCAGCGATTACACGGAACAGGATTTCGACAATTACGCCGACATTCTGGTCCAGACCCACGCCATGAAGAGAAATAACGATGCCAGAGAGACGAGACCCAAAGCCAACAGAGGTTACAAGTGGACGAAAGTGGTGAAACCCATATGGGATATGAACAAGAAGTTCGTCGAATCGGTGACTGGCAAAGGGGTGAAAACCACTTTTCTTCCGAGCGATTCCGACACTCTGTCTCAGAGATTGAGTTTGTTGATGGCGAGCAGACGGGCTGGTAACACGGGATTAGATAATCAGATAGTTACTATATCTGACGAATTGTTAAGACAGAAGGTTTTGAATAAAAACCAGTATAAAAGGCTGATGAACGAATTGAAGTATTGATGTATATAATAAGTAGAGAGAAACAAACAAACAAACAAACAAAAAAATAAAACAGTAAATTTTTACACTAGAATAATAAAAGTATTTAAACGGTAAAAACGATCTACCAGTGAAAAAAACAAAAATATATCATAAAAATAAAATATGTTGGTGATAAAGAACAGGGGATACGTCAGAACTTACGTTCAAGGCGGTTCTGGCATCGTCGATTCTATAATGCGAGCGTTCACGAGCGATGCAGGTAGAAAACTCGCATCGACCGCGTTTGAGGTCAGTAAGAAGACGGCTTTGGATGCTGGTAAGAAAGCCGCTTCTGAAGCCAGTGGTAGGATAGCTTCTGTGGCTGGCAAGAGGGCAGCCAACGCGTTGATCGACAAGTTGATCAGTCCGCCAGCGAAGCGAGCTGCGTTAGAGCGAACGCCGAAAAGTTGGAAAGATTTTAAGGATGCTGTGGTGCCCATACAAGATTTAGCCAAAATGACGAGTGGATCCGGATTGAAGAGAACTCGCGACGGTGCAATATAAATAAATAATAACATTAAAAACAGAGTTTGAAAAACATAAAAAATTTGCGTTTGAAAAGAATCTAAAATAACAAACAAAAAAAATAAAACAAAGATGAACATTAAAGATATGTCTTGGAACGACACCGCGACCAAGAGGTCGAATAACGAGTTCTTTCCCAAGAGCATAAGAGGCTTGATAGTGGGAAAATCGAATTGTGGAAAGACCAATCTGTTGATGAATCTGTTGTCCCGACCCGACTGGTTGGATTACGACAGATTGTTCGTGTTTGGCAAGAGCTTGTTTCAACCCGAATACAGATTGCTTCGAGAGTGCATGGATCGCAGATTGCCCAAGGACGTCATAGCCAGAATCTCTGACAGTAGGGAGGAATTCGACAAGAGCGAAGCTCCACTTTCGACCATTTTGGACGGTGCGGCGATGGAGCTGATGAAGAGAAATGCATCTTCGAACGTCGATTTTATGAGAACGCTAGCGACGTTCCGGATCCTAGAGAACTGAAATAGGAAGATAAGAATCTCATGATTTTCGACGATCTGCTTTTGGAGAGACAGAACCGATGCGAATCGTATTACGTTAGGGGTTGTCACAGCAACGTGGACTGTTTCTACCTGTCGCAGAATTATTTTCGATTGCCTAGACAGACGATAAGGGAGAACGCTAATTTTCTATGTCTCTTTCGCCAAGATCTCAAGAATCTCAATCACATCTACAGCGATCACATCGCAAACGACATGAGCGCGGCGGAATTCAGGAGATTCTGCAAGAGGGTTTGGGATGGTGAACTTTACAATTTCGTCATGATCGATTTGACAAGCGAATTTAATCGCGGAAAATATCGGTGCGGATTCAACAAGTTTTATGTTTCTGATGATAATAAGATAGAGCGTGAAAATAAAATTTAGAAAATAATAAATCTTCAAATAATTAGTTTTGAATAAAAAAAATAAAATTAAATATAATGTTCCAACATGGAGAATTGTTAGAACGGATAGCCAAGAATACGGCTGCAAAACAATCCATTCAAATTGTGGTGAGTGGCGATTCGACTCGATTCGCTACGAAATTCGAACCTTCCATCGAATTGAATAGAGAGAAAAGATACGAGATGGCGTTGGTGAATCTGCAGACTTATTATTCCTTTCCCAATGTCACCGAAAAGAATAACTCGTTCAAGTATTCCGACGGAACGGATTGGTTGGAGATTCGAATTCCCAAAGGGAGTTACGACATAGACGATTTGAACAATTACATTCAGACGCGAATGAAGACGGATGGGAAGGGAAGCAACAAGATCAGACTTGCTCCCAATCCTAATACCTTACAGATGATGTTGGATTTGGAAGATAATTTTCGAGTGGATTTCAACACGGACGATTCTATAGGCAAGATGTTGGGATTCGATCGAAAGATGTATCGAGGCCACGTGGCATCTGAAAATACGGTCGACATTCTTGCAGTCAATAGCATTTTGGTGAACGTGGACGTGATTGCTGGAAGCTACGTGAATGGTAGCGCTCAACCGACGATCTATTCCTTCTTTCCAAACGTGTCGCCGGGTTATAAGATCGTGGAGCGACCTCGAAATTTAGTTTATCTACCAGTGATTTTAGACATGTTGTATAGTCTCAAAACCACGTTGACGGATCAAAATGGTGAACTGTTAGATCTTCGCGGAGAGAGAGTGACGATACGATTTCACATAAGAGAAATATAAAAGCAAAAAAAAAATTATATATATATAGATAACAAAAATAAAATAAACGCAATATTAATTTTACAAAATTATTTTAATATAATTATTAAACAAGAAACAATTGAAGTAAATATATTTTAAAAAACAGAATTATGACACAATACGTGGTTAAAAACGTGAACATATCCGCAGGACAGAGGAAGAAACTTAAGAGAGTGTTAACAACTCGAGGCAAGGCGGTGAGATTCAAATTCACTCACAAAGATCTGACGAGAGGTGGTCAGGATTCGATCGCCTGGACCAGAAGTCAAATCAAAAGGATGGAGAAAGCGATTTGCGATGGAAAAGGGTTGACAGTGAGATTGAGTCCCGCTCAATTGAGATACAATTTGAGAATGAAAGGCGGTTTCCTACCGCTATTGGCAAGAATCGCCGCAAAAGCATTACCCTTCGCCGCAAAGGCACTACCCTTTCTCGGAAAGACTCTCCGCGTGGGAGCTCTCACGGGACTCGCTAGTTCGGCGGTTGAGAAATTAATGGGAGGCAGCGGACTGTTTTTGAAGAAGGGAGGAGCCGTGTGTCGCGTCCACGTAGACGACAACGGTAAAGGATTGTATCTAGAACCCGTTAGAGGTGGCAACTCACTGAGAGGAAACGGTCTCTATCTGAAGAGTGGACGGAACGTTGAGAGACTCGGCAAGGGTTTGTTGCTCGGTGAGAATTCGCTGTTTAAGAATATACCGATTTTGAATATGTTATTATAATATAAAATTATATAAATATAAATCATAGAAAGTATAAAATAATATATTTAAAATGGATAAAAAGGTGGAGAAACAATTAGACGATAATGACGAATATCGCGAGACAGAGTGCAAAGAAACAAAAAAAAATGAGATCAAAAGATGATCTCATTACTTTTTTTTTTTTTCATTTTTCTTCGCTAAAAATCAATCTCTCTATTGTTTATATTTCCAAGTCCGTTATTAGCATGTTGACACTCGTGTCTTCTCCTTTTTCGAAAACGTGTTGAATGTTTATCTTTACTCTTTTGAGTTTTTTTACATCGGTCAACTCGCTCTCACCACCCAATTTCTTCACGAGTTCGAATGAGATGTTTGGAAATATGTAATTTCCATAGGGCAACGACAAATCGTCCTTGTCGAATTCTCTATCTTCGGCGATGACGATGTTCTGCAGATCGCTTTGGTATTCGTAAAACAAATCGAGCGCGGCTTCGTCCAATTTCAAAGGTATGCGATATTTATCGTATTTGTGCTCTAAGCCTTTCGTCTCGACCTCATTCAATTCGATGGGATCGTGTCGTTGTAATCTATAGATTTTATGACCGAATTTCTTATACGTTTCGACTCGTTTCAATTTCAATTCGCATCTTTTAGGTGTTGCTGTCTTCATGATCGATTATTTGTTTTTTTTGTTTTACGATTTCTTGCAAATAATGTATATTTTAAATTTTGTAT
Source organism: Pictodentalium vernedei (assembly GCA_031216915.1). Lineage (NCBI taxonomy): Eukaryota > Metazoa > Mollusca > Scaphopoda > Dentaliida > Dentaliidae > Pictodentalium > Pictodentalium vernedei. The sequence goes on from CM062294.1 coordinate 98,453,310, forward strand.
TTAAATAATAATTTGTTAAAAAAGTTTGTTTATTTTTTTTTGCTCTTTATATATATAAAAAAAAAAAAGTTGTTTTTTTAATTTTTAATTTTTTTAATGTAAAATTTTCTAGTAAAAGTTTTTTTCTCTTTATATATATATAAAAAGTTAAATTTTAAATTTTCAATCTCTCTATTGTTTATATTTCCAAGTCCATTATTAGCATGTTGACATTCGTCATTTTTCCACTTACGAAAATGGTTTGAATGTTTATCTTTACTCTTTTGAGTTTTTTTTCATCGGCGAATGCGCTCTCACCACCCGATTTGTTCACGAGTTCAAGTGAGATTATTGGTTATATGTAACCTCCATAGGACAACAATAAATCACCCTTGTCGAATTCTCTGTCTTCGGCGACGATGATATTATTCAGCAGATCGCTTTGGTACTCGTAAAACAAATCGAGCGCGGCTTCATCCAATTTCAAACACATTCGATATTTGTTGTAGTAGCGCTCTAAGTCCACCATCTCAACCTCATTCAATTCGATGGGATCGTGTTGTTGTAAAGTATAGATATTAAAACCGAATTTCTCATACGCTTCGTCTCGTTTCAATTTCAATTCGCATCTTTTAGGTGTTGTTGTCATGATCGATTATTTGGTTTTTATGAATTGTTGCAAATAATGTATATTTTAAATTTTTTATTTAAATAATAATTTGTTAAAAAAGTTTCTCTTTATATATAAATAAAAGTTAAAAAAAAATGCAAACGAGAAATAAAAGCGGTCTTAAATTGTTTTTGAATAAAAGACACATTAAAGAAAAAAATTGAATTTAAAATTTAACTTTTTTTTTTTTTTTTTTTTATATATATAAAAAGAGTAAAAAAGCAAAACTTTTTTAACAAATTATTTAATACAAAATTCCAAAAAAAATATTCTTACAAATGAAGCAAACAGATAAAACAATGGTAAATTTAAATGAGAAAACCATACCTCAGTTAAACGAGATTTGTAAACTATTACAAATTTCAGATTTCAGAAATCATAGAACTAAATCAAAAAAAATTGAAGTCATACAAGAATATTTGCGAAACGCTAGAAAGGCAAACGAAATGTCGATAGCAACGACGTCAAAAGATGCATCGGTTGTGAAAAATGAGAAGATAGTAAAAGGAATTGAAATGCCGACGTCGAAAAAAAACAAAAAACATTTCGATTGTGAAAAATAAGAAGACGACTAAACGAAAAGCGGTTGAAGAACATCAAGTTTCCAAAGAAAAGAAAAAAAAACTAAAACGAAAACGAGTGATGCACTTCAGATTCTAGACAAACGAGATATATCGAGCGAAATTCAACGAGCAATCGACGAAGAGAAAGGAGAAGAATATGTAACACGACTCGTTGCGGAACTATTCCAATCGAAACCCGTAGAACGGGAGAGTGCGATCAAAGGCGTTTTTAAAACTTTCGGCGTGGTTCCCTCATTCAAGAAAATCGATCCGAAATTGTTCATGGAACGGGTGAAGAAAAAAGTATTGGATTTGTTTCGCGAATACATGAACATGGGATTAAAAATTAAGATGATACTCCATTGCATAATGAATAAAATCGATGTGAAGTCTGGCGAGAGCATCGTGAAAAATGCATATTTCAGATCTAATGTCGAACCCGTATTTCGAGGTTCAGATCTATCGGACATTTTCGAAAAGATGAAAGACAAGATGTTGACGTCTCTCGCGAATTATCAACATGAAGGTAGTAATTGGACGTTCGATGAGGTGTTGAAACTCGAAATTCACATAAATAAAAACGAACCGTTGAAAGGATCTTCCTACTTGGAATTACCGTATTTCTTGACTAAGAAACACGCCGTGGTCAACATGAGAAATAAAGATGATCAGTGTTTTAAATGGGCAGTCACCTCCGCTTTATACCCTGTCGAAATACACTCCGATAGAGTTTCTCGTTACAAGGAAACTTCTAAAAATCTCGATTGGACCGGAGTGACTTTTCCAACAGAGTTAAAACATATCGAACGTTTCGAGGTTCAAAAACCCACCGTAGCGGTGAACGTCTTGGGATACGATGAGGAAAAACGAACGATCTATCATCTCAGACAGACTTCGTATCTCGGAAGAGAAAAGATGATTATTTTATTATTGATTTCGAATGGTGACAATCTTCATTATTGTTGGGTTAAACATCCGACCCGATTACTGTCGAAACAAAATAATAATCATAACGGAAAGATATCTTTATGTTACAATTGCATGAACGTGTTTCACAGCGAAGACTCGTTGGCGAAACATCAGGAATATTGCAACGAAAATCAAGGTGTCGCCGTCGGAATGCCCAAACCCAACACCATCGTGAAGTTTGAAAATCACAATAGAAGGTTAAAAGTACCATTCGTCGTGTACGCCGATTTCGAATGTTTCACCGCGAAAATGAGTTCCTGTCAACCCAACGCTCTTCAAAGTTACGTCAAAAGATATCAAAAACACATACCTTCGGGCTATTGCATTTACGTGAAATGCGCTTTCGACTCGCAACACGACATGGGTCCCTTCACCTACACGAAACAGTGCGAAGACGACGACGTGTCTCAAAGGTTCGTGGAAGAGTTAGAATCGAAAATTCAAATGTTATACGACAAATTCAAAACTCCGGCGAAAATGATCATCACGCGAGAGCAGCAGGACGAAAATAACAGAGCCACCGAATGTCACATATGCAGACAATCGTTCGACGAGAATTCGGAGGAAAATAAGAAGGTCAGAGACCACGATCATTACACGGGTCTGTATCGCGGGCCGGCTCACAGCAAGTGTAATTTAAAATATCGAGACGCCGCTTTCTATCCGGTGATGTTTCACAATTTCTCGGGTTACGACAGTCATCTGTTCGTGAAAAATCTCGGCACCTCACACGAAGAATTAAATTGCATCGCGAACAGTGAAGAAAGATACATTTCCTTCACGAAATGGAGGCTCATGGAGAAGAAAAGAGTAATCGACGGAGAGACGTTCAAAGAAAAAACGAAATCCATTCGTAGATGCATACGTTTCATCGACAGTTTTAAATTCATGTCGACCGCTCTGGAAAAATTAGTCGATAACATGAGCAAGGATAAATTTAAAATCATGAGCGAACATTTCGGAGAACAAGTAGACGTCATGTTGAGGAAAGGAGTCCATCCTTACGATTACATGAACGATCTAAAGAGATTCGAAGACACCGCACTACCTTCGAAAGAAGATTTTTATTCGAAATTATACGAATCTGACATTTCCGACGAGAATTACGAACACGCCAAAAACGTGTGGAAATCATTCGATATGAAAACCATGAGAGATTACCACGATCTCTATCTGAAGGCCGACGTTCTGCTCTTGGCAGACGTGTTCGAAAATTTTCGAGACGTCTGTCGTCAAAATTACGATCTGGATCCCGCTTGGTATTTCACCGCACCCGGTCTGGCATGGGACGCTCTGTTGAAGACCACCGAAGTCCAATTGGAATTATTATCCGATGTGGACATGTTGCTCATGTTCGAAAGGGCTGGGAGAGGTGGCGTCTCGATGATCTCCCACAGATATTCTGAGGCTAACAATCCCTACATGAAAGAAGGTTTCGATTCGAAACGGTCGACTAAATACATACAGTATTGGGACGCTAATAATCTGTACGGTTGGGCTATGAGTCATCCTTTACCGATTGGAAATTTCAAATGGGTAACGGAACCGAAAGAGATGCAAAAATGGAGAGACTATCCTTGCATTTTAGAAATCGATTTGAACTATCCGGAAGAATTACACGATCCACACTATGATTATCCGCTAGCTCCCGAACGAATGGAACCGAACGAAGGAGACGAGGAAAAACTCATTCCCAATTTATTTAACAAACGTAACTACGTCGTCTACAGCGAGAATTTGAAACAGTACGTCGATTACGGGATGAAATTAGTCGACATACATCGCATCATTCGATTCGACGAAGAGCCTTGGATGAAAAAATACATCGATCTCAACACAAATCTCAGAACTCGAGCCGAGAATGATTTCGAAAAAGATTTCTTCAAACTCATGAACAACTGCGTGTACGGCAAATCGATGGAAAACATCAGGAAGAGAACCGACGTTCGACTCGTCACGTCTGAGAAAATAGCTAAAAAATTAGTGGCGAAACCCAAGTACAAACACCGAACCATATTCGACGAATATCTAGTGGCCGTTCACATGCAAAAGACGCACCTGAAGTTCGACAAACCATATTATCTCGGACCGATCATCTTAGATATCAGCAAGCAATTGATGTACCAGTTTCACTACGATTACGCCAAACGAAAATTTGGTGATAAAGCCAAACTACTGTTCACCGACACGGACAGTTTAGTTTACGAGATAGAGACGAAAGATGTCTACCGAGATGTATCTCCGGACGTGGCCGAGTGGTTCGACACGAGCAATTATCCCGTCGATCACCCGTCCAACATTCAATCGAACGACAACAAGAAGGTGTTGGGTAAATTTTAAGGACGAGAGCGGCCTCCACTTCTGATCGAACTAGTTCCTTTGAACAAACAGTGAACGCGTGAAAATAATGAATTAAATGTCTAAGACGCTACTCTTGAGTCATTCACTCTGTTTACTAACGTCGAATACGAACATGGGATACATCGACTTGTATTCGCCGGGAGACATGTTAGGGTTGCTCATCAATTCGTCTAGACCGTGATACTTCTTTCTAAAATCAGCGGCGTCGCCGTACAGTCTGCAGAAATCGTTCTTGTCGAACGACGCGTTGTAATCGATTGCTGGATATCTTGTGGCGTTCAGAAACACTTGCATGTTTCTCAAACTGCAGTGATCAAACAGCGACGCATTCTTTTCCTGAGACCCGTCCCTATCGGTCTGAAACGCAACCACGATGAAACGCGGTCTCTCAGACGCGGATTTCACCGTCAATCTCCAATCGAAGTGATTCGTGGAGGGAGGAATGCTAGCCATGTCGCACTGTCTCATTCTAAATCCCACGGGTAATTTACACTTGGATTCTATGATCTTGTAGAGACGCACTTTCTCCACGATCGAAGGCTCCACGTGCGGAACGAACCACAATATCTTGTGTAGAGTTATCTTACCCGCATCGGTCGCAGTGAGTCTCACTATTGCGTCGTCGTTTCCTTTTCGAATCAACGTCAGATTGTGTTTGAATCCATACATGATCTTGTTGTAATCGTCCACAAATCCGAAGATGTGTTTCAAAGGTATCCTGAACGAAAACGTTCCTTTACGTCTGGACGTCTTGACGACGTAGTCGAATGTCAAGGCGGCACCCGCGCTAGCAGGGCCTACGGTGTCTTTCACCCACAACTGATTAAGTCCTCTGGATTTCGAAAAATCATCAGGATACTCAAGAGTCCGAACATCGTGGTGGCCTGACCAGGATGAAACACAGATTCTATCTCTTGTCCGGATAGCATGTATTTTATGTTACTGAATAGATTCATGGTGCCATTATTTGCTAGAGTAACCATGTCGTTGTCGGCATAGTCGCTCCCATCTTCCCTGGTGAGACGTCCCTACACCACTATGTAACTCTCGCTAGGATGTACGAATAAATCTTGAGTTTCGACGTTGATTCTTATCTCTCCCGCATTGTTCAAACTCTTTCCGGTTACCGGTTCGTATTCGAGAACCTCATATTCTTGAATACTTTCATATCTAGTATATTTGTCATTTTAAAGGATTTTAGTTTTTTGTTTATTAATTAACTTGCTTTCTTTATCTAAAAATAGTTTTTAATTATTTTTTTTTTTTTTTCTCTCTTATATATATGTGTGTAAACAAGAAAATGTTAAAGAGAGTAAATAAAAAAAAATTTTGTCTTCTTCATCAAAACTTCGTCTTCTGTAATTGTTGTTCGTAAAACTTTCCGATGATCTCTTCTCCATCCAAAGCTTCGATTTCGTAAGTCACCGGATCGGTGTGAAATATTTTGATTATCACGAAGATTTCCGAGGTCCATCGAGGAGTATAACCCTTTTCGAAGTGCTTCTTATAAGCGTAAATTCTCACTCGATCACCGACCGCAAATTTCGGTGTTCTAGACTTCTTCCTAATCTTAGATCTCTCAGGATATAGATTCGCGTAGACCCGTTTTTCGTTTCGAGGATCGCTAGCTTCCGCGGGAGTCATCTTGATCGATCTGTGTCACGTGTTGTTGTAATCTTTGACCAGACCGTTCAGAGCGTATATGTATTTCTTGGTCGAATTCGCCATGAAGTATCTGTGCATCTTTTCCTTCATCGTTCGATTCCAACGTTCCACTACACTGGCTTTCTCTTCGTTTTCGATCGAGTAGAGGTCTACCAATCGACGAACGTGCTTGTTGTAGAATTCCTTTCCCTTATCCACCCACAATTTACTCGGTTTTCGAGAAGACGAGTCGAACACGCAAGGTCCCGATTTATCCTTCAAAGCTCTGATCCAACCGTATTTGGAAAACACGTCGATGACCATCAATAGATATTTGACGCCCTCATTCCACCTCGAAAACGATCTCATGTCGACGTTTCGCACCGATCAGATTGCCGACCAGCGAACGTTCCATCTTCTCTCTCCTGGTCGGATTCGATATGCCTCTCAATTTTCCCAACATGTTTTTATCGCAGACGTCGTTGCGAGTCTTGGTGTCGGGATGTCCGGCGTAGCACAGATCGTGATCATACGTGGCCGCGTCCACCCTATTCACAGGTTTGCTCCAAGATTTGGGTGTCAGATCGGCGTTGAGTCTCTTGTTCAATTTCGTTCCGGGTCCCGTGAAACTGTGACCAGGCAGATGCATTTCGAAAGGTAGATTATTGATCATTTTATTCACGATGCCTTTACCTTTGCTCGCGTTCTTTTTTTTGACGATTCGAGTCTTGACAGAACCCCACACGTCGCAAATTCCGCGAAGCATCTGTCTGTCGTTTTTAGTTCGCACTTCTCTAGAATTACTCGTCTCGGTAACTCTCTTACACTTTACGCAATACATTTTTAAGAGTTATTTAAATTAATTTAGTTTTTTATTTTATATATAAATTTAATTTTTTTTTAAAATTCTGTTCTTATATATATATATTTTTTTTCAATCGCTGCTCTTGAGTTCTATCATCTTACTGAATTCCTCCCTGGCCTCTTTCCTCCCCTTTTCCACGAGAGAATCCTTCATCTCTTCCTTGATGATCTGACGAGTCTTGATTCTCACAGCTTCTTTCATGGCATCGTATTTCGTTTCTCGCTCAATATCGCGAAGTATTCTCCGTCCGATATCCTACCGTCTTTCAATGCCATAGAGATCATTTCGGATATCGTGTCAATCTTGGAGTCGCCCAAGACGCGAATCTTGTCGTGTTTCCTCGCCTTCAGATATAATTTCCTACTCAAAAAAGTTCCGAGCATGCTAAACAATCCGGCGGCGAGGGCCACTCCTTCTGCGGTCAACATGATCGGAATGGCGACCGCGGTCGACAACAATCCGATGCCGGGCGCGTGTAAACCCATGGTAATCGGGATGAGTGTCGTGTCGATCACGTTGGCGAATGTCACGAAACACAAATACTTCTTCTTGAGAGAACGACGAGAATCTCTCTCTCGAGTTAGATACTCTTGGATACTATTGATCTGATCGATGCGATACCTCTCTCCTCTTTCTCTTTCTTCTAGCGATGGTGCCGTCGGCAAAACGTCGATCGGCTTCTCGTCCTCGTTGTCCACTAACGTCGGATACAATTTATTTCTGGTTCTCATTTTTGTATTTTTTTTCTTTCTAATATTAGATAAAAATTTTATGTGTGTATTTATTTTTTATTTTCTATTCTCCCTTATTTTATATCAACGAAAAAAACTTAGACGTATGCTTTATTCAGCAATAATTTCTTGATGCATCCCTTGTCTTCTAAAGTCAGACTTCTACGTGCCAATTTCAGTTCTTCCGAAACTGTAGGCTTGTCTTGATTCTTACGGAAGACTAATCTCTTCCAAAACGTGATCACATCATCGAATTTAACGCGTTCGAACGCCGGTTCGAAATACATGACGACCATATCTTCCCTTTCCATCGTCAGACACGAATGATTCTCGTGATCGAAGTCTAGATGATCCCGACATCCGACACATCGTTCTAACAAGATGGAACGTAGTTCATCGTTCACGCAGATTGCGTATGCTCTCATCAGCATGTTTAAAAGAATCCTCGCTCTAATAGTCTAGGAAGCGCACATGATTTACGTATTTTTTTTTATTATCTATTCGATTTGATATATATTTAATTTTCTAAATCACTATTATTTATATATTTTTTTTTCTCTTCTATATATATCGATCACTTTTTTTCACTTATTTCCTCGGGTATTCCCCCCTGCTCACGTTAGAAATGGAAGCGTTCGACACTCGTCCGTCGAGTTTTTTTTGGAGGAAAAAAAAATCTGGGTGTTCCCCCCACCCCACGACGAGGGGAGATAACTCTGTATGATTGAATTTATGAGAATCTAGCGATCCGATTGGTCAATAGTGGGAATTCCCCTAATGACGTCATAAATGGGAAAAACCCACCGCCTCAAAACAATTGAGAGTTCTGGACCACTGGTCTAGAATCCGCAGACCGTTTTTTGATGATAGCCTAGAATTTTTTGCTCGCGTTCACCAACGATGGATCGGTGGTCTGATCTGCGATGGGAACGTCGACAAAAATTTTTAAAGTAAAAGATAAAAGTGAAGATGTACAATTTCACCTTTTTTTTAAAAACGCACGTTCACCACGAGTATTTGAACGTTAAAAGTGCGATCTAGGAGTCACAAAAAAACATGAAGGATTCAAGACCACTGTACATTTTTGTGAACAAGCGTGCGATTTAACACTGAATTCCACGTTGGTGAACGCATCGTGTACGTATGTTGTACACGTACATGTACAAAGTGGTAGGAAACTCTCAAATATTACCTACTCCCCCACAAAGTAGTCATCAAATTTTTTGGTTTTTACCCCCTCAAACTTTTTTTTTCAGTCCTCCCCTTTTTTTAACATTTTTTTTCAGTGTACTGTAATTTTAGTTGAAAAATCTAGAATTTATATGCTGCAGCCAAACATTGCTGACCTGTTTTTTCAAGAAGGAATGAAAAAAGGTCATGAAAAGCCCCTAGTGGGAATGAGAGAATGGACATCATTAGTAGACTTATTGCTGTAAAAGCACTAAACCATCAATTTGACTGTGAAAACTGTCATGAAACTAGTCAACATAATCCTTTGATGTTTGTAAAAACTGTTGCAGTTCATCCATTGCTCTGAAAACATATACTGTCAGCTAACTATTACTCTTCACACATTTTACAAGCAGAATTTTAATTTCTGAAGAGAGACACCAAACTGATGGAGTCCCAAATTAAATGGCTGTTTAAAATTCCAACTAGATGAACAAGCAAACAGATCCAATTTTTTGGTTTTGGCATTTTCAGTGGCGAACTGGGGAGAGGCTAGGGAATCTGGGGGTCTGTATATGATGTGGTTTAGGTGAGCATTTTCGGCCAGCTAAAAATCAAGACTATTTTGATTTTTCAACTAAAATTACAGTACACTGAAAAAAAAAAACGTTAAAAAAGGGGAGGACTGAAAAAAATTGTTAAAAAAAAGTTGGAGGGGGTAAAAACAAAAAAATTAGATTTGTTTGTTTGTTCATCTACATGTAGTTGGAATTTTAAACTTTAAAATTTGATTTGTTTGTTCATTTAGTTGGAATTTTAAACAGCCATTTAATTTGGGACTGATGAACAAACAAACAAATTCAAGGAGTGTTTAGGGAATGTAACAGTCTGTATACAGCTATATGGTATCTGTGTGCTATGTGCTATCTATGTAGTTCTATGAATCGTAATTTTTCGAACCCCACCTCTACTGAGTATTACTTTTTTTTCTGAGTGTGCTACATTTTATGCTGTTTATTTTATATGTTGAGCATGTTTTAAAGAGAATCAAAAACTGGAAATTGTACTTTTGTCACTTTTGAATCATCACCAACTTTGGGGGGGAAATGTCTGGGGGGAAATGACCAATTTGGGGGCGAAATTGTTAGGGGGGAAGTGTCTTGCACCCATTCACCTTAGTTAGCGATCCGAACGTAGTGGCTACCCCTCTACGTTCAGATTCTTCCCATTCAATCCTATAGAAAAAGTTCCCATCAAGTTTTTATGGGAACTCAAAACTCGAAATTAGGAATATATATCAAGCTTTCGCCCTTATTACCGGCTGCAATCGATAGTACACATATTTCCTTACATCTGGGCAGAGTTTATTAATCCAATCTAGGTTTTATCCTTTAATTGTCGTCATTTGTGTACTCGTGAGGCGGCGACGGAGATTTCAAAATCTGCCATGTTTTTGTTTAAATATAAAACAGTAAAAACAATAACCCGGTAATGGCGCCCGAAACGAATAGACCTTTTCATCGATGCGGAATAGGAAATTCGATCGGAATTGTGCAGAATGGGTTTGATAATCTGCTCTGTGCGAATGCGACCGAGTTTGAAGACCTCCTCTGCGCGAATGAGATCGAGATTCCGATTGATGGGAACTTTTTCTATAGGATTGAATGGGAAGAATCTGAATGTAGAGGGGTAGCCACTACGTTCGGATCGCTGAACTGCCATTCACCTCATTACACAGTACAATTTAAACTAGACTTGTATACAACAGTTGACGGTTACAGTTAAAACTAGAAGTCCTGTCATGAAATGCGCACAAATAGCATGTCGATATGCGTGTTACGACCATAGTATGGCTCTCAAATTCTTTATATGTGGCCTGTGCACAAGCAATGTTTCAGACGATGGACCCGGAGGTCCATTGGCAGAAACATTGCCTGTGTTTGCTATGAATAACCAGGCGAACCTGCCGTGCTTTGGATGCCATTTGATATTGCAATTCCTACATGCAATTAAGCCTATATAAGTGCACAGTTCATGACAGGACTTCTAGTTTTAACTGTAGTCAATTTATCGAATAATCGTGACAGCCCTAATTATGTGATCTGGCGTTTGCATCTTGACACTAAGTTGGCAGTATTAAATTCATAGAAAAAAATTGATGAAGTCAACGATAGAGGCCCTACAGGTACTAAACTTATGAAAAAGGAGGATCTGCGAGTGCGTTCAGTTGCGGTATTTAGTCGGATCGACAACCTTTCTAGTACATGTATAGTAGTAAAATTTGTGAGACCAGTTTGAGTTTTCATCAGACCTAAAAATCAGATGTTACGATTGTGGATTATTATTATGTTGATAATAAGTCTACAGTTGGTTTCTTTCGCGGAAATCTGACATTCGAATTGCACAATAGCTGGAACTGATATTGCAATCCCATGTCACCTTATTTCGTTACACCACGTTTATTTGAACAAATATTTCCATCGAGTCTCAAGTGGCTAAAATAAAAGCAACTATGATTCTACTCAGTTGTTATGTGGAAAAATTGCCAGTGGTATTGATAATTACAAGCTAATGTTACTTTTTCTAATGATTTCCTCCAAAATATGTTTACACACCTTGCAATTTAAAACAAGAGTTGCCTCCCTTAGATCAATTTGGGGGAGTGCAAGTCGTGGATTTGCCATCGTCTTTTAAATGGATTAAAAATGTGGCCCAAAGGGTGACGATGAAAAACAAGAAGTTTGCAAAGTCGTTCTTGATTGAAACAAATTGAAAGCAAACCAGTGCGATCAGCGAATGAGTACCTTCTTTCAATGTTTCGGGGAATCCCATCTGTCTGGTCAAAATTGGATAGTTGACACCATACCCAGACAGTAACCCACGTCTTTCACAATCACGGGGGTGGGGGTGGGGGAAGAGGGGGGAGATGGTTGGGGGGGGGGGTGAGGAGAGTTTCATAGGGAACGGATGGAGGATTGTATAACAGTTTGTGTCTGGATGCTTGGATAAACGTTTTGCAAAACTGCAGGAAAATATTTTGGCTAACCCTTATAAAAAAGTACCAAGGTAAACCATGGTAATTCATAAAATCCCCTGGTAATACCATGGTATTACCAGGGTAGTTTGGGATTTACCATGGTACTTTTTTATAAGGGAAAACATGTGGTTTTAGGCTGAATTTTCGATAACTAAACAGTTCTGAGTGTTAAATGGTAGAAATTTGTTTTCTCGATATGAAATCTGTCGAAAGATTTCAATGATCTGCCGGAAAACGGAAAATGTTGGGCCTGCGACCCCCCACCCCACCCCCACCCCACCCCCGTAAAGTAGGAAAAATCTGTACCACACTAATCTGTCATCGGAATCGGATTCTTATGATCTTAACCACTGACGTCTATTTCTACGTAAATATGATCACTGCATTTTAGTCAGGTTAGAGAGTCCAAAATGTGGTGGGTTGCTATTTTCAGATGCTTCTCAACTGAAGATTGTTTTTAAAAAGAATACACTTTGATATCCGTGAAAAACGAATGTGTTGACAATGTGCATATTTTCACAACAATGTAAATTGAATATTTACAACAGTTTAAAACTGACATTGACAAAAACAAGTGCGGATATTGTAAAGTTGATACCGTGGTACTAATATTCGCGCTGGGTTCGGCGTTCACAGCCTAATAGCTTCACGCCACCCAACATTGCCGATGGGACACGTTAAACGCGTTGATGGATTTTACGCCATCTTGGGACTGGGAGGGGTTAGACTGTAGAGCTGAAGCTAGAGCAATCCTGTTGTATAGAGATCAGCGAAATATATTCACACTTTTTATATGTTCGTGCGGTTGGTGCTTTACTCGGTTTGACTGCTCAGAATCAGTCACTGTCTATCTGTCGCTTTGTTTTCGTCCTAAAGCTCTCTTTCCGAGTCTGTGTGTGATTTCATTGCCTAAAACACAATTAAACCTTCACCAACATCAAAATTATCCACGAACAACCCTGTTAATGCCCATGACTCCTTTGACTTTTTACCAAAACATAAGTTTTGCTCATGTACACCAAATACGCACAGAGGCAATAATGAGGCAAGTTCTCATCCATCCGTGTAGGGTAGAATGAACTGTATTGCTCAAAGACAAAACGCAAAGGGTCCCGGGTAGTTTCGTTCCTTTACCAGTTCGTACTGAGTCGTTTCGTACTGAGTCATTTCGTACCCAAATGAGGTACGAAACGACTCTGGTGGAATACAGCATTAATTAACTCAAGTAAAGTAGTTTTTGAATGTTAATTATTTCAGTTAGATTATATTTTAATTTATTTTAAAAAGATTTCTACCGGTTAAGTTGTTGTGAAATTTGAAAAAAAAACATTCTGTTACATGTATTTTAATCATTTTATTTGAGACAAAAGTAAAGTGGCTCAGTAGGTAGAGAGGCAGGCCGCAAGCCGAGATGTCCTCGGTTCGAACCCCACCTCCGGCAACCGCGTTGTGTCCTTGGGCAAGACACTTAATCCCAATTGCCCACGTGGGGGCACGGTGGCGTTGTGTACTAAGGCGTACTGCACGTCGATAATGTACTTGTCTTCAACTCCCTGCCTGTGTGGAGTTAGTACGTTGGGGAGTCTGACAATTGCTCGCCGTTGCTCGGTGGTTCTCTCCGAGTACTCCGGCTTACTCCACCCTTAAAACTGTCCGACACGAGGTGACCCTGGCTGTCTAAAGTGTCGTTAAACCCCAATAAATAAATAAATTCCTATAAATCGATTTTATAATCAACTTTTCCCTCCAACAGTGAGTTGATTACATTCACCAATTTCTAGGGGTACTAAACGACTCAGTACGAACTGGTAAAGGAACGAAACGACCCGGGGGACGAAAGGGAAAAGGAACGAAACGACCCGACACCAACACAATGTCCTGACCTCAAGATCACGAGTCGGACGTGAAAATCACTGGCCTACCACTCTCCCTCCACACACTTTGCCAAAACGTAAAAGCTCGACCATCTGACAGACTTAAAATAATTTCGGAGGATGTAATCACTCATCCCCAACATGATCCGAGATAGATTTCTCTCCTCAAGATGCCGAATCTTCAAAAACAGAAAAATGTCCATGGCATCCCTATTCAATCCAGTCTCTTGTTAGCTAACTAAGTGTGCCAGTCAAGTAAAAGCAACTTTAGGCTGCAACTGATTTGCGCGATTCTCCTCATAGAAGACCTTAGTCACCCTTCTGTATTGGCTGGTGGGGGGGGGGGGGGGTCATGTGTGGATGAGAGCTGCTCTAAGTTACTCTTCGTATTAATCAACTATACCATGAGACGAGACATAAAAAAACAGTGAGCTTTTGGTAACCCAACTGTAACTCAGTAAATAACGTCATTAGCCACGCCCTTCGCTGCATGATAAGTATGAAAACTTAGGTATATAAACAGGGGAAACATATAGTGCTATGTCTTTTGATGTATAAATTACAGAACAACAACGTTCCCATTAAATGTTTATACTTACGTGCTCAGTCCATTATAGATGTCAACAGGTGACAAAAGATGGTTATAAGTTAAAATGTCACCATTCTGGAATATCATTCTTGTCCTCCTACGGAAATAAATGTTTTACTCTACTGATGCATGTAACCATTACAAAAGATGTCAGAGAAGATACTGATATGCCTTTAGTGCAGTTTTAAAATTCAGCATAAAATATTAGCAGCAATGAGGACACAATTTCTTTTAGAAATCGGTCTCTTGCCACTTTTGATCAATGGAAACGACATCAAGATTAGCTTGAAAAACTCCAATGCCATATACCATCTGTGGTGTCTTTTAAGCTACTATTTATGCACTAGACCCTGCTTGATAAACAATAGGTTAACTTGGTAATCACGTACAGCTAAAAAGTAATAAAGAACAATATTTCGATTTTACGTACCATGAATTAGGTAGAAATGTTCCATTTGGACAAATTCAGAGTATATCGTACCAAAAGATAATGCTTTAGGACCATAAATGTATGTGTAACATTTGTTGGTCGAATAGATGTAGGGTCGAAAGTGATGGTTTCGCCCGACGGATGAATTTTGCTGGTTCTTAATTAGTTAATTCAAGTGAAATGCACTTATCTTTGACACTGATGAACAACAAGTACATGTTTTTATACCCTGATTACCTATTCTACTATATATGAAAAGCCTGTGTCACAAATTTTAGCTTTACACACCAACCGTGGTGAACACGCCAGCAATGGGATTTCAATAGTCAAAATTTACACCTACAGTGGAACTACATCCAAGTTGACCTTTGGTGGCGTCGACCTGAATGCAACTTGTCTAAATTTATCGCACGTCGCCTCACGAAGAGTGAAATGAAAGTGACAATTATTTATTACGTTTTTAAATGAGTTTACCCCATAAGACACCAAAACTTAACAAACATGCATTGTCCCATGTTAATAAAGCATCCATAACTCAAAATGGTATGTTATTATGCTACAAAAATGAAAAAGGCCCCCTTTAATTTTCCATTTCGTTTCGGCGATAAAATTGACAGCGGAAGTACGCCCACCGATGCTCGTGTAAACAAAAACAGGCTCGCACGTATCTACGTCTGGTGCTCAGTAAAATCGAGAAAAAATAATAGCAACTCTTAATAATCTGACGTTCATGGTATAAATAAAATATACCCAAAGTAGCTTGGTGTACCAAATGTTCACCACTCGTGGCGAAGTGGTGTTAACTGCGCGCTAAAGGCTCGCAGTTAACACCACTTCACCACGAGTGGTGAACATGTGATACACCAAGCTACTATGGGTATATTCTATATTTAACACAGTATTTCCCATTGTCTCCAAGTTTATTGTTCACTTGTCATTTGTCTGTTTATTATAGATGTTCTGAAGGTCGCATACCAAGAACTATCGCATCTTTTACCATATCTCCTACTAAATGGAACCAGAAGGGTTCCTACATTGTAACATATACTCTTCAAAAAAAGAAACGCAAAACGGGTATAGTCACGATAACATGGCAAATTTTGGATAATACAGTGATGAAGTGTGACTGTAGATATGGTCGACGACATTATGTAACATTTTGGATAATAGTGGCATAATTTTAGCCACCGTAACCCCCAAAATATTGGAAATTAACAAAACAAAGATTCCACTGAGTGGATACCTGATCATGAAGTTGCACGTTCCGACCATGCGGGCTGAGCGTGTGGGGGTACAAATGGATATGGAGTTCGTAATTCGCACAGCATTAAAGGGATCTTGCTCATGCAAAACGCCGCGTTTGACCGAAGCTCAGAGCAATAATGCCATTGACCGCTTGGAAACAAACGAATCAGCCTCGAATGTAGCGAAAGAGTTCAATGTCTCACCGAGCACGCCTGTGGAACCGCTACTAAATCTAGGGGACAACGCAGGACCTTCCAAGATTCGGGAGACCCCGAGTGACCACCACAGCTCAGGATCGATACATCTGGTTGCATCATTTGCGGGAGAGAACAACCACAGCGACTTCTACAGCGTCAACGCCACCACGTCGGTGGAGGATTTCAGATCAGACCCTTCACAACCGTCTACGCGAGGCAGGTCTGCGTGCTAGACGGCCAGGTCGTGGCGTCAATTTGACGGTGCAACATCGTCGACAGCGACTTCAATGGTGTCAGATGCACAGAGATGGAGAACATTATGGTTCAGTGACGAGTCACGTTTCCTTCTTCGCCGAGTTGATGGACGATGCCGTGTGTACAGACGTCGTGGAGAATTGCCCCTGTACAATTTGTTAATTAGTTCAGCAATCTTAACGTAATCATCAGTATCAGTGACTATCAGTCACAGGTTCTGTAAACTATGATCAGATTCTGAACTACTCTACAATATACCAATATATCACAGTATTTCTTTCAATACCGGTTTTGAAATTTGAATACCGTGCAACCCTATATGTTAACTACGTTCAGATTCTGAACAAGTTTACGATACATGGGAAATCGTGGTATTTTTTCAATACCGACACTGAAGGTGCAAAAAGATACAATCTGGTAGTTGCATAATGTGCTCTTCGTATGTGTTACTGAGTGGCATGGCTAGGATGTGGAAGCTGCTCCGAGAATATGCTTTTACTATAATGATAATGTAATCTCTTAGTCTGTCTAACGTTGTGTTAGTGGTGTCTTTTTCATCTCTTATGCCATATAAGCCTCACAAGATGCCATGAAGTTGTCTTCTTTCTTGCTACAGAACCACGAAAGCCCTTCATATATTTAGTTGTATTTGCTTTAAGGGCTGCATGTTTTATTCCCACCTTGCTCGTATAGTCACAACCAGTCAACGTATGAAACGCTCGGTGCACATGGCATTTTTATTTCAACTCACAATGCCAATGTTCGTTTGTATAATGTCTGTTCGCAAGCTATCTCGCCAACCGTTAAAGCGTAGATGGCCACACCTGAGAAACTAGCTAATTCTGACGAAAAACGATTTTTAGCTTTCACTCCTTTTTCAAGGAACTACAATCTCGAGCCACCCTTTACTACCCACCGGTGCATTACCGAAGTCGTGGAAAGAAGTAATAAATCAAAAACAAAACGTGCCTACAATAAGAAACGAATCTATTGAAAAGTTGGAGTTATCTAAGAAGGCTTGCTAAATCTTTTACCCCGTCTTTCTACAGTTAACTGACGTGAAGACCCTAAAGACAAAATGGGAAGAGTCTTTGTGTATCGACCTTCAGCCACCAGGCTGGAATCCATACACAGATGACAAAGGCTCTTTCACTGTAAGTGGTGACACTTACCTTCGCAGTCTTCAGTACAAAATATTACACAGATCGATTTGAGCCAATTCTAAATTACTCAAAAGTAAACTGTCAGCAACAGAACTTTGTACATTTTGTGGTAATACTAAAAAAAACCCTGTTTACACATGTGTTTGGAATGTAGTCATCCAAAGACTATTCTTTGCAGCGTGATATGCGAGAGTTTTTTTTCAGACGGGATACTATATTTTGTACACTCGTGGCCAACCCATAATTGCATGTCCGATAGTAACCCTTGGCCAGGGTTATTAACCTGTTACGACACATCAAGGTCACCAGGTATTTAATGAGTACATCTTTTACATATCTTGGGGGTAAGGACTTTTTCTAATAATCAGTTAGATTTTATAAACTGTTGCAATATTCACGATTTGACATCCGATGGCGTACTTCTTAATTTAGAAAGCCCATTCTAATTTGATACATGTTCGTCAGGTTCGTACGATTTGTACGTTTCTAGAATAAAACATCCTTTGGTCATTGTGCGCGTTTGTGCACACTTGCCTATTCCTTTTGGAACTATGTTTTTGGTATGGTAGTTTTCTTTGCAATAAACGAAAACAGTAGACTCGGGGAGTATTATTTGCTCTTTCAGTTTCTCATTCTGATAATGCCGCCTCAATGATTCGCCATCCACTGACTAACCATATAGTTGTATATATTGTCCTAAAGATACTGGGATTTGACTCTGAATAGCGTTCACTCTGAACTATAAAATGTGTAATGTCTAGAGTTTTTCCACTTGCCTTCTTTAACTCTGTTCAAAATCATCAAAAATTTTACACCAGCATTTTCATTTTCCCACATTAATGAAATTTTACAAAAGACTCCAGTTTTCTCTGTACTACAAGATTAAAATGGCTCTTAACGAAAAGCAAGTCGATCGTCTTCTGTATCTAATGAACGAGGACTTCGAAACCGCAAAGGGCGAGCAATATCGATGCATTCGACAGAGTTGATCTGATGTTGGTCTACGGTTGTTGCGCGTATCTCAAAGTCGACGAGCGACTCGTTCAGAAGTGGGGTGAAGACGGCTTGACAAAGTTGGAAAAAAATCAAATAGGTGGACAGGTCATACGTGACCGAAAGCAAGGCCACCCTCAACATGAAGATATCAGACATGGCATTTTTAGAAGTCTCTCTCGTGACGAGATTCTAACACTTTGTCTCTCTCTCTGATAGAACGAAATCACTTTTTAAACCACGTTTTCGGGTTCGTCCTCCAGACTACTATGTTATAGGCAGACACAATTGCCAGATTACATTTGATCTTATTCTATATTATCCTTACGTTCGGTAGTTTTTTCAACGTTGTAACAAGTTTGAATTACCAAATATACTTAATCAGGAAATTCTGAATGTTTCTGTGGAACCCTTAATTCCCACCAGGCACCGAGGGTTATCCTTTCACAGTTGAGAAACTCTTAAGTCGCTTCCGAATGTAAGACACCAGTCCTGACAAAAACTGTCCAGAATGGAAAAGTTAAAAAATTTATAGTAATTTATATATTTTTTATACTACCAATGACCCAGACTTAGCTGGTGCTAAACTCCTTAATTCAGGGCCAAACACAAATTTTGCCCCCCCCCCCCAATCCCCGAAATTTGCATCAAAAACCGAAAAATACATGTCCTATATGGTCCTCCATACATTTACTCCTCTGCGCATGCGCAGTGTCAAGGAGGTCCCGAAATTGGCGCCAATTATCATTCTTACAACCAGTGCCTGGTAAGCGTTATGTACTCAGCGGGGAGGTATGAGTTCCCAACTCCTGGGAGGGCCATCCCTGTCTGAGTCATTGGTAAGTATAAAAAATATATAAATTACTATAAATTTTTTAACATTTTTATACTGTACCAATGACCTAGACTTAGCTGAATAGTAAATAGGCTGGAGGGCCTAGGACATAAAGGAAAATCCAATAAGCTCAATTATGTATAATAGAATATCCTCTCCAGTAGAAAAGAAGAGATAGGCTTTACATGTATCTTTCCTATTTATAATAAAGAAGAAAGACACAATACCGATCAGTAATTGAGCATAATAATCAATGATCTCTATTAACATCCAATATAACACTTTATACTAATAGTTTTAAAGGTAAGCCAATAAATAAAGGAAGTCCAGAGAAATGAGACTCTTTATATTCATTAAAAGTGTCCGAGGATTGTATATTAACGCTCGTTTGACACATGACATATACAAATGCTTCACACCGAGCTACACTTTAAAAATATTACATGGATGATTAAACATTATCTTTACACTTTAAAACCATCCCGGTACCGCCTCGGAATTACTGACTCTGGGGGAGGTATTCCCTTGCTTTTCACTATAAAGCAGGTGACCTAAGGGAACACCCGCCCCCCCCCTTCCCCTTGCCCTGGGTCAAATACCCCAGAGCGAAGAGGGCAGCAGGACAGAGTCACTGCCGGAACAGAAAGCCTACATAACTATAGTTGCAACTGTTTAGTGGACGATATTCTGAGCAACTGATAACGGACCTAAACAATGGAGGTCTCCAGAAATGGACTCAATATTTCTGAGATAAAAATTAGTGAATGTGGAAGGTTGAGACCAATATGCAGCCTTCATTAGATCAGTAATAGCAATACAATTAGCATAGGCCCAAGACGTCGAAAGAGCTCTTACTTCATGAGCTGAGATCTTGAGTGCCGACTGCTGAGAAGAAGATAATTTTTCATAAGTACGAATAGTTAATTGAATCCATCTAGCAATAGAATGAACCATAATATCCTTTCTATTAGGCATCAAAGACAGAAAGAAACGCTTACGTCCCTTTCTGATGAACTCAGATCTACGTCTGTAAATACGTATTGCTCTAACAGGACACAGTAGAGGCCTACGCCCATCAGATGATGGAAGGACCTTAAAAATAATAGGTTCAGGATACTTATTAGGAGCCTGATTCTTAGCCAAAAATCCAACATTGGTGGTAAAGGTAATAGTATTACCGACACTACGATAGTGATAATACTCCACAGATAGTACATGAAGCTCACTAACTCTTCTAGCAGAAGAGAAAGCTAAGAGAAAAGCTGTCTTATATGTTAAGAATTTGAAGGCAACTGTGTCAAGAGGCTCAAAAGGCGCTTCTTGAAGCTTGAGAAGAACCCAGGCCAAATTCCACTTCGGAATTAATCTAAGGGTTCTAGGTCTATTTATCGAAAAATTTCTAACTAACTTAGATAAAGAGACATTAGTTCCAATCATCAAGCTGTCATGATGTGCATAGGTATCGGATAGCACAGACCTATAACCCTTAATGGTGATAGGCTGCAGATTAATCTCATCAAACAAGTATACTAGAAAGTTCGCTATGTCTGGAATGGAGGGATCATAAATATCTACTGAATGATCCTCACACCACTGACAAAAGACCCTCCACTTAGCAGCATAGTTTAGCGAAGAGGAGGTCCTCCTGCAGTTAGAAATCGTGTCCACTGCTCGTCCTGTAAAATGTTTTCCGTGCAAGAAGGACCGCACAACGGAAATACGTGAAGGTTTAGACCTTGCGGATTGTGATGGAGGATGCGCGATTTCCCTTGCGAAAGAAGATCTTCCCGTTGAGGAAGCTTCCTCGGCATGTCCCACAACAGACACCTGAGTAGATTTATCCACGGTCTCTGTGGAGACAGAGATGCTACCAACAGAATCTTGCATTGCGATTGTTTTATCTTGAGCAATATCTGCTGAATCAACGGCACTGGAGGATACGCATATCCTATCATTCCGTCCCAAGAGATCGAGAGAGCGTCTACTGCAAACGCTCGAGGATCCGGACAAGGTGACACATACGTCTGCAACTGATTGTTGAGATGTGTCGCAAATAAATCTGTCATTCGCCGTTCCCATTGGTAGCAAACCTGATTGAATACTTGCTTGTTGAGAGTCCATTCTGGCGGCAACAGGCGACCCCTCCGTGAAAGAGAGTCTGCTAAGACGTTCAGACGACCCGGAATATGACGGACGGAGAGAAGAATCTGATGTTCTAGTACAAACAGAAGAATTCTTTCCGTTAGATTGAGCAACGGAATGGAATGAGTGCCACCCTGGTTCCGAATATACGCAACTACTGTCGTATTGTCGGACATAATTTGCACGTGTGCATTCTGAATAACGTCTATCCAATGACGTAGAGCAAGCCAAGTCGACATCATCTCTTTGATGTTGATGTGCTTGCTTAGAAACTGCGGATCCCAAAGACCCTGGCACTTCATATCCGATGGGCTCAGTGTCGCGCCCCAGCCTGTTTGACTGGCATCCGTCATAATCGTAAAACTCGGATCTGGCAACTGCAGTGGAACTCCCTGAGTTAACCACTGTATGTCTGCCCAAGTCTGAATCTCTTGTTTCACTTGGCTTGACAAGAGTATGTCCGTTTCGAGCGAATGAAACTTCACTCTCCAATTCTGAGTCAGATAGACCTGAAGAGGACGACGAGTGCGTAGCCGCCCCATCGGAATGAGATCCGAGGCAGCTCCGCACAGACCTATTAGTCTCCTGAATTTCCGCGCTGACACTTTGTCTGAGTGAAGACAATAGCGAGCGTAACAACTGACTAATTTCGCTCTGGTTAACGGCAGACGAACGAGATTGTTGTGCGTCTCGAAGCTCATTCCCAGGTGGGTAAATGACTTGGACGGCACCAGATCCGACTTCTCTTCGTTCACTATGAAACCGAGACGTCGGAGCAATAGAAGCAGATTGTGCATGTCGTTCTGAAGCGTTAACTCGTTGCCGTATCTCTGAAGAATATCGTCCAGGTAAGCCGACGTTACCGCAGACGAATGAGCTCGGAAATGAGTCATTACCGAGTTCATTACTCGAGTGAATGCCCAGGGCGCTAGATTCAGACCAAAGCACATCGCTCGGAACTGATAAACAACACCTAGGACAGCGAAGCGAAGATACTTTCTGAACGCCGGATGTACCATGACGTGAAAGTACGCATCCTTGAGGTCTATGCTCGCAGCATAGTCGTTCACTCGAATGCTCGCTCTGACCGATCGAATGGTCTCCATATAAAACTTTGGAGCCACGATCAGCTTGTTTATCCAGCTTAAGTCGATCACTGGACGGAACGAGCCGTCTGGCTTCGGAACAAGAACAAGATGGCTGTAGAAACCTGGAGATTCCTGGTTTTCTACGACCTCTATCGCGTTCTTCGTTAAAAGAGACTGGACTTCTGATAGAAGTGCCGTTCTTTTCTGACAATTTGACGGAAGCTGAGTCCATCTTGGACTTCGAGTTAATGAAGGTTTGCCTTTGAAGGACAGTTTTAGTCCTTCCGAAATAACCCCTCGAACCCAAGGGTCCACCGTAATTGATTCCCAATTGCTTGAGAAACTCGACAGTCTTCCGCCCACCGGAACGCGACAGAGGTCTAGACCATCACCTCCTGGATCCGCGAGGTTTGCGGTAGGAGAAACCACGTCCTCCGCGACCCGCACCTCGCCCCGTCGGCCTAGGGGCGTCTGACCGGTTATTTCGGCCAGCGTAACGGCCCCTAGTCGAGTCGCTACTCTGCCGGTCTCTAGAGTAAGACCTAGAGGACGCATAGGAACCTCTATAGGAACTTCCCCTGGACGAACTCGTTCCGGAAGTGCCTGGCCTACTCCTGTCTGCTGGTTCCGATTTCTTGGAAGCAGACTTAAACAGCAGAGAGTCCGAAGCTTTCTTTGTTAATTTATCATATATATCAGAAAGCTTGCCACTGAAGAGAAACTCTCCAGAGACCGGAGCGACTCTAAGAGAGTTTTTCACCTTACTGTCCACGCGTGTGGAAGTAGCCAGGGCCGCGTCACGTCTAGCTAACTCCAGATTTGCCACTGAAAGGGCGGAGTTATAAGTGGAAAAAGCTATGGCACTGGACAGAACTCTTAAAGACGTTTGTACGTCTTGAAATTCTGGTCCTTCAAAGCGTAATGACAACGCTCTAGTAAGGTGATCTGCGTAGGAAAGAGCGTCCAAACTAGCTCTGTTAGACGATATCGTCGTTTCCATCGTAAACGACGGAAGTAACATAGACGGCGGCATGGAAATATCAAGGTCTTTAGCCTGGTCGTCTAAACGCAGAGGAACTCTCTGGATGCCCTGACCTGCCGTATCAAACTTGTTCCTTTGATTAATAAACGGCAGCTGTAGAGCAGATGCCGGTAGGAAGGCTGACCTGCCCGTCTTGTTGTCAAGTTTATCAATAGCGTCATTCAATAATTCAAAAATCCGAGAGACATTCCTGGATTGTGACGGAAATTCCGGGACAATGTCCCTAAACCGATTAAAAAAATCGGTGTCCAGTGGCGCTATCACCCTCCTATCCGGCTGCGCAGCATTTTGGTCTGGGGGAACAACTTCTGGAAGGTAATGCCGGATGAATTCTACGGCTATTTTATGTTGTTCCGAAAGGGAAATATGTAATTCATCAGAATCCCTTTCGCCATCCTGCCGGACCTCATGTAAATCATGTAAATCTCGGTCGTCCGCACCGGATCCAGCGGCGGAACCTACCGACCAAGCATCTTCTGACATTTCATGTTCCGACAGAGGCTCTGCCGGTTGCTGGGATGCTGCGATTAACTTTGCTATCTGTGATAGCACATCCGTTACAGAGGCCTGGGGAGCAACGGTCTTACTGGATTTAGCCGCCGGAAGCTCCCTGGACGTTGCATCCTGCATACATCTTTTATGCGAACGTCCGGATGAAGAAGGCCTCGTATCCCTGGCTACCGGATGGCGTGACCTGGTCGCCGTGGAATCCCTGGTCGGCGAAGCTGACTGTAATTCACTGGTCACATAGCCAAGGTGCGGTCGAGTGTGCTGCTGAGAGGATATGGAAGCCTTATAGGTAGCCTCGCCGGACTGCCTATATACCGGAGCATCCCGAGCGGCGGACGTATGCTCCGACTGCGTAACACTACGGACAACAACATCTGGTCTCAGATGCTGCTGTATGAGAGAGGGACCTCTCTCGCTTGGAGCCCGTGCCGAACTGGACAAGCTAAACACCGGACTGTCAGGATTCCTCCGATCCATCCTCCTTTCCGTCGTCACTGGGTGTGCACGTGGATGTTTTATAGTGCTCGCAACACCCGACTCTCTCTGCTGGACCGCAACGGATGAACCCGGGTGCTGCCCCATTCGGTGAATGGACGCAACCCCGGTCGAGCTAGCGGACGTCAACCCCTTCAGGTTCCTTTCAGGGAATTGATGAATCTCCATGAGCACTTTTGCCGCTAGCTCTTCGCTTGTATGTGACGACGGAGGCACACTTCTGGACGACATCACGGAAACATCACCCTGTTCTTGTTCCTCTGAAAAAGAGAGTGAAATACTAGAGTGACTCTGAGGAGAAAGAACCGGAATGGACCTTTCCCCAGGAACAACATACCGTGACACACGTTTCCAACGTTTTTCATCCAATTTGAAACACACAGAACAAAGATCAGTGCGAGTACAGAGAGAACAATTAATACAGAGATCATGAGAATCATAGGAAGATTTCCTCCTATTACAATTTGAACAATAATCATTCATTGTGAAATGTAAACAATCAAAGTACTCGCACTAAAAAAAAAAAAAATCAGAAGAGCCCAAGTTCCCAAAAAGGAACCCTGAGCCCAATGGATCCCAAAAAAGCCTAAGTGTGGACAAAAATTTAAATTCATTTTGAAAAAATTAATGAGACACTTAGGGACAATAATAATGTATCTTACTATGAATAAGAGATGCAGAAGACAAATAATCACTATCAGCAGTAACTGTTGTCAACCTAAGCAAAAGTGTCAACAAACCGGAAACATGACTCCAGGCACTGAAACAAACATGGCCCGAAATCAGTCACCAATTAAAACACTATCTGATGCAAAACAGATGCTTCCAGAGAAGAAAATGTAGAACATCAGAAGGTAGATGCAGACCAAAACGCCTAAACACCCCTAGGGTGAGGACGTAAACATGGGGAAAAAGACAGAAATAAATCTGTTACCAAGCCAAAACTCCCAGGAAATTTTAGTAATAAACATTACAAAAAAATAAGCCAAAACATGGGAGAATAGCTTGGGGGGAATAAGGAAGGTAGAGAGGAAACACTGATCAAACAATGGTACTTCATAGCAAGAATGACAACATCAGGGCTATGCCTTGAAAAAAGGCAACTAGAAATAATTTCATAAAATAATTATAAGTTACAGCCCTGAACATTTCCTTGCACTAAATTTTTTCCTCTCCTCCTTATGTATCCTCTTTTTTTCCACCATTTCTCTCATGAATATGTGTCTGGCATCATGAAAACAGAGATTTGGAAGCACAAATAACAGAGAAGTGTGACTGTTTGAGGGCCAAACAAAGAATGATAATTGGCGCCAATTTCGGGACCTCCTTGACACTGCGCATGCGCAGAGGAGTAAATGTATGGAGGACCATATAGGACATGTATTTTTCGGTTTTTGATGCAAATTTTGGGGATTGGGGGGGGGGGGCAAAATTTGTGTTTGGCCCTGAATTAAGGAGTTTAGCACCAGCTAAGTCTGGGTCATTGGTACAGTATAAAAATATATTTCAACGCACGATCTACTTAACTTTTTCCCTACGAGGTACGGTTGTGGTTAAGATGGGTTGTGCCATGAACATTGGAGATATTATGTTAAATAAAACAAATGAAATTACTCTCTCTGTCACAAACAAATGAAAATACTGATTGCAACTTAATTTATTATGGCATCATTGTATTTGTACATTATTGTCATGCAAAGTCAAAAACAAAATACATTAGTATAAAGCGACAGCACATGCATAAACATGCCTCACATACACAAACATGTATACAACACATAAGGCAAATAAATTGACGAGATTGTATGTATAAGTTCTCCTGACTAGATTAAACTAGACTTTCCAATATGAAATAACGAAATTTAGTGCATCCATAAAGGCCTTGCCTTGAGAAAAATGAAATGGTGATTGAAAGGGTGGGTGGGTGGGTAGAAAAAACTACGAGTATTCAAACGACTAACCGTCACAATTTGAACAATGTTTGAGTATGAATGAAAACAATAACTTGAGTAGAACTCACTGTTCACCGGTGTTATAATTCAGACGAATATCTGTCCTAGGAATACCGGATTGTAGTCTTGCCACTTTGCGACCCAAGGGAGAATAATTATTCATTTTGTAATACAAAATGGCACAATTACTCTCCCTGTCACAAACAAATGAAAATACTGATTGCAACTTAAATTATTATGGCATCATTGTATTTGTACATTATTGTCATGCAAAGTCCAAAACAAAATACATTAGTATAAAGCGACAGCACATGCATAAACATGCCTCACATATACAGACATGTATACAACACATAAGACAAATAAATTGACGAGATTGTATGTATAAGTTCTACTCACTAGATTAAACTAGACTTTCCAATATGAAATAACGAAATTTAGTGCATCCATAAAGGCCCAAGCCGAAGGCCCCCCAACCAAAATTATTGAAAAGGAGACTTCTTTAGACACAACAGAGGACATGCAACATACAAACAGAAACACACTAGTAACACAAACACCGTGGACATGAAAGTAACAACACAAAATGTAAGCATATGAATGAAGATTACACTATCCTGAAGGTGTATAAAATAATACACCAAACCAGGAAGGCCGAAATGCTTGGAAGAAAACAATCAACCAAGAACAAGACGGAAAACTACACAAAGGAAACAATAACCTCTGTGACTAGAAGTAATGCAAACAAAATGTGATGCCAGGAACATAACCAAAGTGCAGCAACTTACTAGTAATTCTTGAAATTGCTCAGTGAATATGGGCTAACCTTCTTTTGAAGTAAGTGGCTAAAAGTAGAGTGCCTGCATGATTAAGATGGAGACCACCATCTCGAATGGCAAACAACTCTCTTCGAGGTTTTCCCGCTTTAACCAAGTATCTATAAGAATGAAAATAATGAACATTACAGTGCAAGCATAAAGTTTGCAGACTAGTGTTGACACTCAAAATAATAAATTTAGACTTATTGTGATCTACAGGCCTAGGAATAATAGCTGATAGACAAATGTGTGCAGAAAAATTGGATTTAACCACAGAAATTAAATTACAGAATGCTGCTGTGAACTCTTTAATAGATAATTTAAAAATATCATTTGTTCCCACATGTAAAACAATAACATCAAATTCAGAAATTCTTTTCTTCGCGTTAACAACACGATAAGTAATGTCGCCAATTCTTGCTCCTGGAAAGGCTAAAACTTATGTATTATCAATTTAGATGTACTTGGCTATGGAATCTGACACAATGATTGTATGCAAGCTTCTTTCTGGTTTGGGAGTATCTAAAATGAATCAAACATTCTGTAAAATAGATTCACGCATACTTTGAGTTAATCTTAATTTGTCTTCCATTGTGAATGATAAATATTCTTTATATGCATCACTTTGCCAATCTCCATGTAACTGGATTAATTCACTTGGAATATGACAGTGAAAGGCATATGAAGCCCCTCCTCTACGAAAACTATGTGTAGAGTAAAAAGGGGGTTTAATTCGGTTTTAGCAATTAAAAATTTAAACTTAGTTTGAAATTGTCTATAGGTAATTGGAAGATATTTAGTCTTTTTGTAATAGCCAAACAGGGGGAGATTGGAATCCGCTGGAACTAATCGCGCAATATTTCTATAGGCATTAATGGGACAAAGAGGTGAGCGCGGTATTTCTGCAAGAGGAATTTGTAAAAATCTTTAGCCAAACTGAATGGTTTTAGACCATTTGATAAGGACAATTAATAAATTAAATAAATTATCTGAGACTAAAACATCTTGCCTCAAGATTATTTTATTGCAATCAAATTTAGAGGCAGAACTGGGCACTAGATTTGACTTTCTACCCATGAGGAAAAAGGCAAACAAAAATAGACACCAAAATGTGGCATCCATTGGATTAGTTAAATCCAAATGAGAGAAAATTTGAATTAAGAGGTTTGGAGTCACTGGAAGGGCTTTTCTAACCCTATGCGGATTTCTCCTAGCAATCCCCCTTAATATTAATTTTAGTAAAAAGGAATCTAGATAATCAAATTGAAAATCAAAAAATTGATGTAAAATCCTGACACCATTAAGATAATTTTTAATACTGGCGACTGATTTCATAGATCTACTTAAAAATTGTGCATATAAACAAATTGTGTTTAATGAAGCTGGTAAAGATGAAAAGGAAAAGTAGAAACAGAAAAACAAGAAACTTCTCCACTGTGACTCAAGGTTTCTGACCGTACTATCAGCATAAGCCGAGAACAAAGATAGCTGTTTCTCCTCTTTCAGGATATTCAGTTCACATACTGTAAATAAATATTACCAAGAATTAGAGAAACTGAAAACCGAGTTTTGGAGAGAAACCTCTCTCCCTGTTGGATAAGGTATATAATATTTTTCAGCATATGATGTTCCCAAATGAAACCTAGATAATAAATCTGCTCTTCTATTTTCTACACCAGGAAAATGGACCGCCCTAACTTCAAACTCAAATTTAGCAGCATAAAAACAGATTTCTCGTAAACAGCTTTGCATAAACCCATCATGAGAAGCACCTGTATTTAAAACTGCTACTGAAGACTGATTATCACATTTCACAAGCAATTTCCTCCCTTTGAGCAAATGTGCCCAGGTCTTTATACCAACCATAATGTTCAATAGTTCTAGAGCATTGATATGCAATTTTAATGATAAAATCTCGGGAGGAAATGTTTGATGATAATATTCTTCTGACAAAGAGCAGCAGCCCCCACATCCTGACAAACAGGCATCTGATTCTAAAATTTCATCTGGTTGTGACCATTCCTCTAAAGCCATGATTGAAACACCATTAAATTGCCCCAGAAAATGAAACTACCAGAGTAAATCTAATTTAACGTAATCTGGAATGTTTCTAATTTCTCCTTGATCTGTAAAAGTTTTTAACCATCTTAGTAAACTAGAAACAAATAATCGGCCTGGTCGGACACAAGATGAAATGAAATGAAGTTTGCCCAAGAGTGATTGTATGTCTTTTAAAGATGCCTGATTCTTATGAAGCCAAGAAACCACCAGTTGCGTAATTTCAACTACCCGCTCAGCAGTAACCCGAAGTGTCAAGTCTAAAGTATTAATCTCCACTCCAAGAAATGTCATTTTTGTATTAGGTGGCGATGCTTTACTGAGATTCTCTTCTAAGCCACAACTAAGCAAGAGCCTAGATAAGGCACTATAGGCACCTGCTGCCAGCTCTGCTATTTCCACACCAGCCTAATCATCTAAGTAATTTAAAATATCGTACCCCATTTTTGACATCATAAATTTGAGTGCCGACGTTACCCTCTGGCAAATGTGTGCTGATGATCTAGAACCCATGGATAACACTCTTTCCATAAAGATGTGACTTTTCCAGTGGAACACTTGATGAAATAACAGTGGTGCTTAGTTTTATAAATACAGGACCGTTGCATAATATGGAAGCCCACAAATTCGTAATTGACTTTCGATACAAAACGACTAATTTACTGTTGTTATGTTGCATTGACAATAATAATGATAATTTAATAATAATAATAATAATTTTCAGCCTAAAATCCACAAAATGTGCTCTTTGGCTTTACATACAAAAAAGGGAAATGATTTCTTATCTACATATTGGTGCAGAAAGCTTGTTTGTAGAGATACCTTTTCAAACCAGCTTTGGATGACTCAGTTTCCTGTGGTAGTCTCAGGTGACTCGGTAAAAGGTTCCAGAGATTAGGGGCGGCGATCAAAAAGGCTCGGTCACCCGCGGATGCTAATTTTGAAACGGGTTGGGCCAAGGTGTGCGAGTCCGAAGAACGGAGGTCTCTGGCAGGTGTGTAGCATGTGGCCAGATCTGAGAGATATGATTGTGCTAGGTCATTAATACATTTATATGTCAGAAGGATTATTTTATATTGAATTCTTTGGTGGACAGTAAGCCAGTGGAGGTCAGCTAGGATAGGTGTTATGTGGCACGACTTCCTATTTCGAGTTACACACCTAGCAGCACAATTTTGGATATGTTGAAGCTTATCCAGTGACGCCTTTTTGCATCGGTATAGCAGTGAGTTGCAATAATCAAGACGACTAGTGACAAAAGTGTGGACTAATTGTTCAGCTGTGTGTTTGTCTATCAACATTCGCACCCTGTTGATATTTCTAAGATGGTAGAATGCAGCACGACACACCTGCTGGACGTGTTTGTCAGCTGCCAACGACTCATCGATGAAATATCCCAGGTTACGAACGGTAGCCGATGGTATAATGGTATTTCCCTCTATTGATAACGGAAGTCTTGACATTTTGCCTAATTGGTGAGGCAAGCCAATGTAAATAACCTCCATTTTGTCGGCATTTAACTTTAAAAAGTTATTAGTTATCCAGTCTTTGATGTCCGCCACACATTCCTCTAGTCAATGACATGCAAACGCTTCATTATCCGGTTTAAAATGGATGTACAGCTGGGTGTCATCGGCATAAAAGTGAAATTGTAGGCCATGGCTACGGATGATATCACCCAGGGGAAGAACATAAATCACATACAATAAAGGGCCCAGAACGGACCCTTGGGGAACACCATACTGAAGATTGAACTCGGTGGAGGTTGACTCGTTAATGAGTATACTTTGGGTACGGCCTGTTAGGTAGGAAGAGAACCACTGTAGAGCTCTACCCGAAATTCCTATTCTGTGTTCTAACCTGCCTATGAGCATATTGTGGTCGATGGTGTCGAAGGCAGCACTCAGGTCGAGTAATACTAAGCAGGAAACAAGATGTTTATCCACCGACATTAGAATGTCGTTCTCTACTCTGAGTAAGGCAGTCTCTGTGCTGCACTTAGGTTTATAGGCGGACTGGGAAAGATGAGAATTCAGTTGAAGAGCAACCGCGCGTTCCACAACCTTAGATAAAAACGAAAGGTTGGAGACAGGGCGGTAATTCTTCAATATTTCCGGGTCGAGCCCGGGTTTTTTAAGTAATGGGGTAACAAGTGCCGGCTTCATATTGGTGGGGAAGACACCCGATGTAAGAGATGAGTTAACAATTTCTAATATCCATGGTGCAATATCTGATAGGCAAGATTTCAACAGCCAGGTTGGAATTACATCTAATTTGCAATGTTTGGTGGGGGGGGGGGGGGGGGGTGGCGGGGGGGGGGGGGGGGGCATTCGTTATTAAATTCTTGAGACTTACAAGTGTTATAGGCTGAAAGGAATCCAGACACACATGGTCTGTCGAAGCCCTAAACACAATGGGTTGTGGGTTGGGGCTGACTTTCAGTCCAGCTCGAATGCATTCGATTTTGTCAGCGAAAAATGTAGAGAACCGCTTCGCCAGATCAAAGGCAGAGGAGTGATCTGGGAGAACGGTTTCCTATTTTCGGTGCAGTAGCTTGTCGAGTACTGTTGAAAGAACATTTGGTTTGTTTAAATTGTTTTTAACAATTTGAGAAAAGTAGGTCTTCTTGGCCAAATGTATTAGTTCGTTGACACGGTTCCGTTGTCGAACGTACATCTCCCTGTGAATGGAGAGCTTGGATTGTCGCCATTGCAATTCGAATTTTCGTCGCAGAGATTTCGCCTGTCGTATCTCGTCTGAAAACCAAGGCGTATTTGGGCGAATTGTAAAAGTTCGATTCTGAATGGGCGCGAATTTGTCGAAAATGTTCGACATGTTTGAAGTGAAGACGCTCAACGTTTCATCCGGTGGTTTCTGGGTATCGATTGACATGAAAGATGAATTAATCTCTTCTGAGAGTTGTTCACAGTTAATATTCCGATATTTCCTGTATGAAACTTTCTTCCACAGAGGCATTGGGCGGGGCAGTTTAAGTTGCAACTGAACAAGAAAATGATCAGAGATGGCTAGGTCAATAACGTTGATATTGTGAACCAGTTGGGTTTCGGACCCCCTCGTTATGACAAGGTCTAATGTGTGGCCGTCTTTATGAGTCGGACACACCACATGCTGTACAAGATTCATTGAGGTTAATGTATCTCTGAATTTACAGGTTGCCATGTCAGTTTTATTGTCGACATGAAAATTGAAGTCGCCGGCCAGGATAAATTTCTTAGGCATCGCAACAATATCTCCGAGACATTCTCTAAATTCCTCAATAAACAGATTAACAGAAAGTTTATTTTTTGTGTTAGGTGGTGGTCTATATAAAACAACAGTGACTGTGATACGTATGTCAGAGAGGCTGCTATAATTCCAAATGATTTGAATGTTTGTGCAGGTAGGCGCCTGATTTTAAGCGAGCTGCCGAATACAATTCCGTCCCCTCCACCTCTCTGAGTTGGACGTGGGTTGTGGATGAAACTTTTACCTCGTTGCAGCAATTCATCAACGGCGTGAGTGTTCTCGGCGGACAGCCAAGTCTCAGTTATTAAAGCAAGAGATATGGTATTATCGTCCATAATGTCAAGAACAGTATCAGTTTTATTCATTATAGATCTCATGTTGATCAGACAGAAATTAAAGTCAAAGTTGGATTCCTTGGGTTCTTTAATTAATTCAACAAGCAATAGGTTTTTACTATCGACACACTTGGGCTTTCGTGTTTTGTATCGTGGGCGTCCGTCCTTCCTATTTCTTCGTCGACGTACTATTCCAAGAGATTTTATTCTGGCAATAACAGCATTGCTGAGAAGAGATTGTGGATGAACACGGGCACCTTCATATTTAATATGTGGTGGGTTAAACGCACGTAACGTTTCTGGAGCGTATCGGAGCTCGTTTGTGCTGGTCTCACACGATCTATTCATAAAGAGTTCACTGCCATTTGTAGTGTGACTTGTAAGACATCCATTCTCGTCACGGAAATACTGTCGTGAGTGATATTCACGATTGATAATAACACAGTAGATATCAATGTAAATGTTAGAATTTTATGAAAAATGTAATAGTTACCGCACCAAAAACAACATTATGAGATTCTTGGAGACTTCACAAACATTATGTAGTATTTTTTGAAATTCACACAGGAACAGCTTTTGAGAAAATATGTATATTAATAAGAGCGAAGAAACAGTGCTGCTT
The DNA here is from genome assembly GCA_031216915.1 of Pictodentalium vernedei. Taxonomy (NCBI): domain Eukaryota; kingdom Metazoa; phylum Mollusca; class Scaphopoda; order Dentaliida; family Dentaliidae; genus Pictodentalium; species Pictodentalium vernedei. The sequence continues at coordinate 98,487,188 of CM062294.1, forward strand.
ACACACAGGCGCACATATATATCTATTATTCAATATTATTATTCAATCTACTATTCGCATTGTGTCCAATTTAATTTCAATTGGTTCAAACTTGGAATATTTTTTCATTCGTCGTGTTACTGCAAGCCTCTCTCATAGAAGGTTTTAACAGGTCACCTCTATTCATTGTTTCCCCCCCCCCCCCCCCCCCCCCATTCACTAAGTTATTAAGGCATCTCATTAAAACCCAGTGAAAGCTTACTTTAATCTTTATATTAAGTAAACTTGTTATGACATGACGCATTTATTGTATTTTATACATAGTCTTGATCACAAGTAAGAATTCAGTTATAATTTTGATTTCAAAACGTTACTCTGTTTCATATTATTGGGAAGTCCCATGAGCTATTGCTGTAATATTGTTCCAGAGTATTTTCAACTCAAATACCAAGACAGGGTGGATGGTCCAAGTGAGGGTGCTAAAAGAGAACAACTCATTGGAAATCTCGGACCTAGACGTAGGGGCAACCCAGGGTAAAAAAACAAATCGTCAGAGAAAGAGTCATAGGGGATGGTAACCTTCACTGGCGACAGGGGACAAATCAAAAAGGTCTTTGCATGGTCTGCGTGATAAAGAGAAGCCTGGTTTTGAAGAGTACCATGATGGCGCCTTTGGGGGTCACTGTTGCCCAAGACTGAGGTCGCGATTCCTGGAGCTGAGGGGAAAAATTGAGAAAAACAGTGAAAAGGAGTGCCAGATGTGTAATTTAAGCGTGGTGGAGACCCTGGAACACTTTCGTCTAGAATGCCCAAAATGCCAGTCTGAAAGAATAACATTCACTGGGAGTATAATGTGGACGTGGGATGGGAGAGTGAAGGACATGTGGGTTGTGGGTGACTCAAAGGATATGGTTAATATGCTAATCGGAGAGATTGGGAAGAATGGGGCAAGGGATGTCATCAAGCAGTTCATGTCCGAGTGATGGGAGGAGAGAAAAAGCGTGGGAAGAGGGAGGCAGTTGGGAGCACAGGAGTAACCAAGGCCTTCTCACCCGAGAACCGCGACATATCAGCGGTCGGCCAATGTGTTATTATTATTATATCCAACAAGTCCACTTGTTAAATGTTTATTGCTGTGAGATATTTGGAATACCAGATTCGCTATTAAATTATTATCATCTTCAATTTGTCACTGAGTCATCAGTTGGACATCAGAATTACACAGTAGATACCGACGGTTAGTCCCCCTGGTTACAAAAGTTCGAGCAACACGGTATATGGTTATCTTTAGAAAACTGGATAAATAGAGGAAATGATTGTTTTTTAACTGGTAGAGTGCTAAATTATTTTTGAGCTTCAAAATGTCTTTGTCTATCTTTGCCTTGTTACAAATTATGGGAGAGTGCCAGTAGGCACTCTCCCATAAATTGTAGCAAGGCAAATCCTAGCAGATAAAATAATATCACTTCAAATATAATATGAAACACACCCACAGAATATGAAGCCTTTAAATTGTCGTACCGCCACATCAGAATAAAGCCCAAATATGGGCTTGCAGCACTCAACCAGTTAAACAAAGTAGCATTTGAGAAAAGTGCGCTGAGGGCCGGAAGCAATATTTTTGAGAATTCGTCAAAAAATATATGAACGGAAAAAAACAAGGAAAGAAGTAATCAGTATTTTATAGAATTTTTGTTAGACTTAGCGTCAAACATCTGCCCTAAATAAATGTTTCCCGTCGAAGAGATATTTTATCCTCCAAGTGACGTGGGGGGAAAGCCATAAAGTTTTAGTGGTTTTACCTTATCGCGTGTTTTGCATAACAATAATGAATGGATGATTAAACATTATCTTTACACTTTAAAACCATCCCGGTACCGCCTCGGAATTACTGACTCTGGGGGACGTATTCCCTTACTTTTCACTATAAAGCAGGTGACCTAAGGGAACACCCGCCCCCCCCCCCCCTTCCCCTTGCCCTGGGTCAAATACCCCAGAGCGAAGAGGGCAGCAGGACAGAGTCACTGCCGGAACAGAAAGCCTACATAACTATAGTTGCAACTGTTTAGTGGACGATATTCTGAGCAACTGATAACGGACCTAAACAATGGAGGTCTCCAGAAATGGACTCAATATTTCTGAGATAAAAATTAGTGAATGTGGAAGGTTGAGACCAATATGCAGCCTTCATTAGATCAGTAATAGCAATACAATTAGCATAGGCCCAAGAAGTCGAAAGAGCTCTTACTTCATGAGCTGAGATCTTGAGTGCCGACTGCTGAGAAGAAGATAATTTTTCATAAGCAGTACGAATAGTTAATTGAATCCATCTAGCAATAGAATGAACCATAATATCCTTTCTATTAGGCATCAAAGACAGAAAGAAACGCTTACGTCCCTTTCTGATGAACTCAGATCTACGTCTGTAAATACGCATTGCTCTAACAGGACACAGTAGAGGCCTACGCCCATCAGATGATGGAAGGGCCTTAATAATAATAGGTTCAGGATACTTATTAGGAGCCTGATTCTTAGCCAAAAATCCAACATTGGTGGTAAAGGCAATAGTATTACCGACACTACGGTAGTGAGAATCCTCCACAGATAGTACATGAAGCTCACTAACTCTTCTAGCAGAAGAGAAAGCTAAGAGAAAAGCTGTCTTATATGTTAAGAATTTGAAGTCAACTGTGTCAAGAGGCTCAAAAGGCGCTTCTTTTAGCTTGAGAAGAACCCAGGCCAAATTCCACTTCGGAATTAATCAAAGGGTTCTAGGTCTATTTATCGAAAAATTTCTAACTAACTTAGATAAAGAGACATTAGTTCCAATCATCAAGCTATCATGATGTGCATAGGTATCGGATAACATAGACCTATAACCCTTAATGGTGATAGGCTGCAGATTAATCTCATCAAACAAGTATACTAGAAAGTTCGCTATGTCTGGAATGGAGGGATCATAAATATCTACTGAATGATCCTCACACCACTGACAAAAGACCCTCCATTTAGCAGCATAGTTTAGCGAAGAGGAGGTCCTCCTGCAGTTAGAAATCGTGTCCACTGCTCGTCCTGTAAAATGTTTTCCGTGCAAGAAGGACCGCACAACGGAAATACGTGAAGGTTTAGACCTTGCGGATTGTGATGGAGGATGCGCGATTTCCCCTGCGAAAGAAGATCTTCCCGTTGAGGAAGCTTCCTCGGCATGTCCCACAACAGACACCTGAGTAGATTTATCCACGGTCTCTGTGGAGACAGAGATGCTACCAACAGAATCTTGCATTGCGATTGTTTTATCTTGAGCAATATCTGCTGAATCAACGGCACTGGAGGATACGCATATCCTATCATTCCGTCCCAAGAGATCGAGAAAGCGTCTACTGCAAACGTTCGAGGATCCGGACAAGGTGACACATACGTCTGCAACTGATTGTTGAGATGTGTCGCAAATAAATCTGTCATTGGCCGTTCCCATTGGTAGCAAACCTGATTGAATACTTGCTTGTTGAGAGTCCATTCTGACGGCAACAGGCGACCCATCCCTGAAAGGGAGTCTGCTAAGACGTTCAGACGACCCGGAATATGACGGACGGAGAGAAGAATCTGATGTTCTAGTACAAACAGAAGAATTCTTTCCGTTAGATTGAGCAACGGAATGGAATGAGTGCCACCCTGGTTCCGAATATACGCAACTACTGTCGTATTGTCGGACATAATTTGCACGTGTGCATTCTGAATAACGTCTATCCAATGACGTAGAGCAAGCCAAATCGACATCATCTCTTTGATGTTGATGTGCTTGCTTAGAAACTGCGGATCCCAAAGACCCTGGCACTTCAAATCCAATGGGCTCAGTGTCGCGCCCCAGCCTGTTTGACTGGCATCCGTCATAATCGTAAAACTCGGATCTGGCAACTGCAGTGGAACTCCCTGAGTTAACCACTGTATGTCTGCCCAAGTCTGAATCTCTTGTTTCACTTGGCTTGACAAGAGTATGTCCGTTTCGAGCGAATGAAACTTCACTCTCCAATTCTGAGTCAGATAGACCTGGAGAGGACGAGTGCGTAGCCGCCCCATCGGAATGAGATCCGAGGCAGCTCCGCACAGACCTATTAGTCTCATGAATTGCCTCGCTGACACTTTGTCTGAGTGAAGACAATAGCGAGCGTAACAACTGACTAATTTCGCTCTGGTTAACGGCAGACGAACGAGATTGTTGTGCGTCTCGAAGCTCATTCCCAGGTGGGTAAATGACTTGGACGGCACCAGATCCGACTTCTCTTCGTTCACTATGAAACCGAGACGTCGGAGCAATAGAAGCAGATTGTGCATGTCGTTCTGAAGCGTTAACTCTTTGCCGTATCTCTGAAGAATATCGTCCAGGTAAGCCGACGTTACCGCAGACGAATGAGCTCGGAAATGAGTCATTACCGAGTTCATTACTCTAGTGAATGCCCAGGGCGCTAGATTCAGACCAAAGCACATCGCTCGGAACTGATAAACAACACCTCGGACAGCGAAGCGAAGATACTTTCTGAACGCCGGATGTACCATGACGTGAAAGTACGCATCCTTGAGGTCTATGCTCGCATCATAATCGTTCACTCGAATGCTCGCTCTGACCGATCGAATGGTCTCCATATAAAACTTTGGAGCCACGATCAGCTTGTTTATCCAGCTTAAGTCGATCACTGGACGGAACGAGCCGTCTGGCTTCGGAACCAGAACAAGATGGCTGTAGAAACCTGGAGATTCCTGGTTTTCTACGACCTCTATCGCGTTCTTCGTTAAAAGAGTATGGACTTCTGATAGAAGTGCCGTTCTTTTCTGACAATTTGACGGAAGCTGAGTCCATCTTGGACTTCGAGTTAATGGAGGTTTGCCTTTGAGGACAGTTTTAGTCCTTCCGAAATAACCCCTCGAACACAAGGGTCCACCGTAATTGATTCCCAATTGCTTGAGAAACTCGACAGTCTTCCGCCCACCGGAACGCGACAGAGGTCTAGACCATCACCTCCTGGATCCGCGAGGCTTGCGGTAGGAGAAACCACGTCCTCCGCGACCCACACCTCGCCCCGTCGGCCTAGGGGCGTCTGACCGGTTATTTCGGCCAGCGTAACGGCCCCTAGTCGAGTCGCTACTCTGCCGGTCTCTAGAGTAAGACCTAGAGGACGCATAGGAACCTCTATAGGAACTTCCCCTGGACGAACTCGTTCCGGAAGTGCCTGGCCTACTCCTGTCTGCTGGTTCCGATTTCTTGGAAGCAGACTTAAACAGCAGAGAGTCCGAAGCTTTCTTTGTTAATTTATCATATATATCAGAAAGCTTGCCACTGAAGAGAAACTCTCCAGAGACCGGAGCGACTCTAAGAGAGTTTTTCACCTTACTGTCCACGCGTGTGGAAGTAGCCAGGGCCGCGTCACGTCTAGCTAACTCCAGATTTGCCACTGAAAGGGCGGAGTTATAAGTGGAAAAAGCTATGGCACTGGACAGAACTCTTAAAGACGTTTGTACGTCTTGAAATTCTGGTCCTTCAAAGCGTAATGACAACGCTCTAGTAAGGTGATCTGCGTAGGAAAGAGCGTCCAAACTAGCTCTGTTAGACGATATCGTCGTTTTCATCGTAAACGACGGAAGTGACATAGACGACGGCATGGATATATCAAGGTCTTTAGCCTGGTCGTCTAAACGCAGAGGAACTCTCTGGATGCCCTGACCTGCCGTATCAAACTTGTTCCTTTGATTAATAAACGGCAGCTGTAGAGCAGATGCCGGTAGGAAGGCTGACCTGCCCGTCTTGTTGGCAAGTTTATCAATAGCGTCATTCAATAATTCAAAAATCCGAGAGACATTCCTGGATTGTGACGGAAATTCCGGGACAATGTCCCTAAACCGATTAAAAAAATCGGTGTCCAGTGGCGCTATCACCCTTCTATCCGGCTGCGCAGCATTTTGGTCTGGCGGAACAACTTCTGGAAGGTAATGCCGGATGAATTCTACGGCTATTTTATGTTGTTCCGAAAGGGAAATATGTAATTCATCAGAATCCCTTTCGCCATCCTGCCGGACCTCATGTAAATCATGTAAATCTCGGTCGTCCGCACCGGATCCAGCGGCGGAACCTACCGACCAAGCATCTTCTGACATTTCATGTTCCGACAGAGGCTCTGCCGGTTGCTGGGATGCTGCGATTAACTTTGCTATCTGTGATAGCACATCCGTTACAGAGGCCTGGGGAGCAACGGTCTTACTGGATTTAGCCGCCGGAAGCTCCCTGGACGTTGCATCCTGCATACATCTTTTATGCGAACGTCCGGATGAAGAAGGCCTCGTATCCCTGGCTACCGGATGGCGTGACCTGGTCGCCGTGGAATCCCTGGTCGGCGAAGCTGACTGTAATTCACTGGTCACATAGCCAAGGTGCGGTCGAGTGTGCTGCTGAGAGGATATGGAAGCCTTATAGGTAGCCTCGCCGGACTGCCTATATACCGGAGCATCCCGAGCGGCGGACGTATGCTCCGACTGCGTAACACTACGGACAACAACATCTGGTCTCAGATGCTGCTGTATGAGAGAGGGACCTCTCTCGCTTGGAGCCCGTGCCGAACTGGACAAGCTAAACACCGGACTGTCAGGATTCCTCCGATCCATCCTCCTTTCCGTCGTCACTGGGTGTGCACGTGGATGTTTTATAGTGCTCGCAACACCCGACTCTCTCTGCTGGACCGCAACGGATGAACCCGGGTGCTGCCCCATTCGGTGAATGGACGCAATCCCGGTCGAGCTAGCGGACGTCAACCCCTTCAGGTTCCTTTCAGGGAATTGACGAATCTCCATGAGCACTTTTGCCGCTAGCTCTTCGCTTGTATGTGACGACGGAGGCACACTTCTGGACGACATCACGGAAACATCATCCTGTTCTTGTTCCTCTGAAAAAGAGAGTGAAATACTAGAGTGACTCTGAGGAGAAAGAACCGGAATGGACCTTTCCCCAGGAACAACATACCGTGACACACGTTTCCAACGTTTTTCATCCAGTTTGAAACACACAGAACAAAGATAAGTGCGAGTACAGAGAGAACAATTAATACAGAGATCATGAGAATCATAGGAAGATTTCCTCCTAATACAATTTGAACAATAATCATTCATTGTGAAATGTAAACAATCAAAGTACTCGCACTAAAAAAAAAAATTTCAGAAGAGCCCAAGTTCCCAAAGGGAACCCAATGGATCCCAAAAAAAGCGTAAGTGTGGACAAAAATTTAAATTCATTTTGAAAAAATTAATGAGACACTTAGGGACAATAATAATGTATCTTACTATGAAAAAGAGATGCAGAAGACAAATAATCACTATCAGCAGTAACTGTTGTCAACCTAAGCAAAAGTGTCAACAAACCGGAAACATGACTCCAGGCACTGAAACAAACATGGCCCGAAATCAGTCACCAATTAAAACACTATCTGATGCAAAACAGAGGCTTCCAGAGAAGAAACTGTAGAATATCAGAAGGTAGATGCAGACCAAAACGCCTAAACACCCCTAGGGTGAGGACGTAAACATGGGGAAAAAGACAGAAATAAATCTGTTACCAAGCCAAAACTACCAAGAAATTTTAGTAATAAACATTACAAAAAATAAGCCAAAACATGGGAGAATAGCTTGGGGGGAATAAGGAAGGTAGAGAGGAAACACTGATCAAACAATGGTACTTCATAGCAAGAATGACAACATCAGGGCTATGCCTTGAAAAAAGGCAACTAGAAATAATTTCATAAAATAATTATAAGTTACAGCCCTGAACATTTCCTTGCACTAAATTTTTTCCTCTCCTCCTTATGTATCCTCTTTATTTCCACCATTTCTCTCATGAATATGTGTCTGGCATCATGAAAACAGAGATTTGGAAGCACAAAAAACAGAGAAGTGTGACTGTTTTGAGGGCCAAACAAAGAATGATAATTGGCGCCAATTTCGGGACCTCCTTGACACTGCGCATGCGCAGAGGAGTAAATGTATGGAGGACCATATAGGACATGTATTTTTCGGTTTTTGATGCAAATTTTGGGGATTGGGGGGGGGGGGCAAAATTTGTGTTTGGCCCTGAATTAAGGAGTTTAGCACCAGCTAAGTCTGGGTCATTGGTACAGTATAAAAATATATTTCAACGCACGATCTACTTAACTTTTTCCCTACGAGGTACGGTTGTGGTTAAGATGGGTTGTGCCATGAACATTGGAGATATTATGTTAAATAAACAAATGAAATTACTCTCTCTGTCACAAACAAATGAAAATACTGATTGCAACTTAATTTATTATGGCATCATTGTATTTGTACATTATTGTCATGCAAAGTCCAAAACAAAATACATTAGTATAAAGCGACAGCATATGCATAAACATGCCTCACACACACAAACATGTATACAGCACATAAGGCAAATAAATTGACGAGATTGTATGTATAAGTTCTCCTGACTAGATTAAACTAGACTTTCTAATATGAAATAACGAAATTTAGTGCATCCATAAAGGCCTTGCCTTGAGAAAAATGAAATGGTGATTGAAAGGGTGGGTGGGTGGGTAGAAAAAACTACGAGTATTCAAACGACTAACCGTCACAATTTGAACAATGTTTGAGTATGAATGAAAACAATAACTTGAGTAGAACTCACTGTTCACCGGTGTTATAATTCAGACGAATATCTATCCTAGGAATACCGGATAGTAGTCTTGCCACTTTGCGACCCAAGGGAGAATAATTATTCATTTTGTAATACAAAATGGCACAATTACTCTCCCTGTCACAAACAAATGAAAATACTGATTGCAACTTAATTTATTATGGCATCATTGTATTTGTACATTATTGTCATGCAAAGTCCAAAACAAAATACATTAGTATAAAGCGACAGCACATGCATAAACATGCCTCACATATACAGACATGTATACAACACATAAGACAAATAAATTGACGAGATTGTATGTATAAGTTCTACTCACTAGATTAAACTAGACTTTTCAATATGAAATAACGAAATTTAGTGCATCCATAAAGGCCCAAGCCGAAGGCCCAAGCCGAAGGCCCCCCAACCAAAATTATTGAAAAGGAGACTTCTTTAGACATAACAGAGGACATGCAACATACAAACAGAAACACACTAGTAACACAAACACCGTGGACATGAAAGTAACAACACAAAATGTAAGCATATGAATGAAGATTACACTATCCTGAAGGTGTATAAAATAATACACCAAACCAGGAAGGCCGAAATGCTTGGAAGAAACCAATCAACCAAGAACAAGACGGAAAACTACACAAAGGAAACAATAACCTCTGTGACTAGAAGTAATGCAAACAAAATGTGATGCCAGGAACATAACCAAAGTGCAGCAACTTACTAGTAATTCTTGACATTGCTCAGTGAATATGGGCTAACCTTCTTTTGAAGTAAGTGGCTAAAAGTAGAGTGCCTGCATGATTAAGATGGAGACCACCATCTCGAATGGCAAACAACTCTCTTCGAGGTATTCCCGCTTTAACCAAGTATCTATAAGAATGAAAATAATGAACATTACAGTGCAAGCATAAAGTTTGCAGACTAGTGTTGACACTCAAAATAATAAATTTAGACTTATTGTGATCTACAGGCCTAGGAATAATAGCTGATAGACAAATGTGTGCAGAAAAATTGGATTTAACCACAGAAATTAAATTACAGAATGCTGCTGTGAACTCTTTAATAGATAATTTGAAAATATCATTTGTTCCCACATGTAAAACAATAACATCAAATTCAGAAATTCTTTTCTTCGCGTTAACAACACGATAAGTAATGTCGCCAATTCTTGCTCCTGGAAAGGCTAAAACTTCTGTATTATCAATTTAGATGTACTTGGCTATGGAATCTGACACAATGATTGTATGCAAGCTTCTTTGTGGTTTGGGAGTATCTAAAATGAATCAAACATTCTGTAAAATAGATTCACGCATACTTTGAGTTAATCTTAATTTGTCTTCCATTGTGAATGATAAATATTCTTTATATGCATCACTTTGCCAATCTCCATGTAACTGGATTAATTCACTTGGAATATGACAGTGAAAGGCATATGAAGCCCCTCCTCTACGAAAACTATGTGTAGAGTAAAAAATAGGGTTTAATTCGGTTTTAGCAATTAAAAATTTAAACTTAGTTTGAAATTGTCTATAGGTAATTGGAAGATATTTAGACTTTTTGTAATAGCCAAAAAGGGGGAGATTGGAATCCGCTGGAACTAATCGCACAATATTTCTATAGGCATTAATGGGACAAAGAGGTGAGCGCGGTATTTCTACAAGAGGAATTTGTAAAAATCTTTCGCCAAACTGAATGGTTTTAGACCATTTGATAAGGACAATTAATAAATTAAATAAATTATCTGAGACTACAACATCTTGCCTCAAGATTATTTTATTGCAATCAAATTTAGAGGCAGAATTGGGCACTAGATTTGACTTTCTACCCATGAGGAAAAAGGCAAACAAAAATAGACACCAAAATGTGGCATCCATTGGATTAGTTAAATCCAAATGAGAGAAAATTTGAATTAAGAGTTTTGGAGTCACTGGAAGGGCTTTTCTAACCCTATGCGGATTTCTCCTAGCAATCTCTCTTAATATTAATTTTAGTAAAAAGGAATCTAGATAATCAAATTGAAAATCAAAAAATTGATGTAAAATCCTGACACCATTAAGATAATTTTTAATACTGGCGACTGATTTCATAGATCTACTTAAAAATTGTGCATATAAACAAATTGTGTTTAATGAAGCTGGTAAAGATGAAAAGGAAAAGTAGAAACAGAAAAACAAGAAACTTCTCCACTGTGACTCAAGGTTTCTGACCGTACTATCAGCATAAGCCGAGAACAAAGATAGCTGTTTCTCCTCTTTCAGGATATTCAGTTCACATACTGTAAATAAACATTACCAAGAATTAGAGAAACTGAAAACCAAGTTTTGGAGAGAAACCTCTCTCCCTGTTGGATAAGGTACATAATATTTTTCAGCATATGATGTTCCCAAATGAAACCTAGATAATAAATCTGCTCTTCTATTTTCTACACCAGGAAAATGGACCGTCCTAACTTCAAACTCAAATTTAGCAGCATAAAAACAGATTTCTCGTAAACAGCTTTGCATAAACCCATCATGAGAAGCACCTGTATTTAAAACTACTACTGAAGACTGATTATCACATTTCACAAGCAATTTCCTCCCTTTGAGCAAATGTGCCCAGGTCTTTATACCAACCATAATGTTCAATAGTTCTAGAGCATTGATATGCAATTTTAATGATAAAATCTTGGGAGGAAATGTTTGATGATAATATTCTTCTGACAAAGAGCAGCAGCCCCCACATCCTGACAAACAGGCATCTGATTCTACAATTTCATCTGGTTGTGACCATTCCTCTAAAGCCATGATTGAAACACCATTAAATTGCCTCAGAAAATGAAACTACCAGAGTAAATCTAATTTAACGTAATCTGGAATGTTTCCAATTTCTCCTTGATCTGTAAAAGTTTTTAACCATCTTAGTAAACTAGAAACAAATAATCGGCCTGGTCGGACACAAGATGAAATGAAATGAAGTTTGCCCAAGAGTGATTGTATGTCTTTTAAAGATGCCTGATTCTTATGAAGCCAAGAAACCACCAATTGCGTAATTTCAACTACCCGCTCAGCAGTAACCCGAAGTGTCAAGTCTAAAGTATTAATCTCCACTCCAAGAAATGTCATTTTTGTATTAGGTGGCGATGCTTTACTGAGATTCTCTTCTAAGCCACAACTAAGCAAGAGCCTAGATAAGGCACTATAGGCACCTGCTGCCAGCTCTGCTATTTCCACACCAGCCTAATCATCTAAGTAATTTAAAATATCGTACCCCATTTTTGACATCATAAATTTGAGTGCCGACGTTACCCTCTGGCAAATGTGTGCTGATGATCTAGAACCCATGGATAACACTCTTTCCATAAAGATGTGACTTTTCCAGTGGAACACTTGGTGAAATAACAGTGGTGCTTAGTTTTATAAATATAGGACCGTTGCATAATATGGAAGCCCACAAATTCGTAATTGACTTTCGATACAAAACGACTAATTTACTGTTGTTATGTTGCATTGACAATAATAATGATAATTTAATAATAATAATAATAATTTTCAGCCTAAAATCCACAAAATGTGCTCTTTGGCTTTACATACAAAAAAGGGAAATGATTTCTTATCTACATATTGGTGCAGAAAGCTTGTTTGTAGAGATACCTTTTCAAACCAGCTTTGGATGACTCAGTTTCCTGTGGTAGTCTCAGGTGACTCGGTAAAAGGTTCCAGAGATTAGGGGCGGCGATCAAAAAGGCTCGGTCACCCGCGGATGCTAATTTTGAAACGGGTTGGACCAAGGTGTGCGAGTCCGAAGAACGGAGGTCTCTGGCAGGTGTGTAGCATGTGACCAGATCTGAGAGATATGATTGTGCCAGGTCATTAAAACATTTATATGTCAGAAGGATTATTTTATATTGAATTCTTTGGTGGACAGTAAGCCAGTGGAGGTCAGCTAGGATAGGTGTTATGTGGCACGACTTCCTATTTCGAGTTACACACCTAGCAGCACAATTTTGGATATGTTGAAGCTTATCCAGTGACGCCTTTTTGCATCGGTATAGCAGTGAGTTGCAATAATCAAGACGACTAGTGACAAAAGCGTGGACTAATTGTTCAGCTGTGTGTTTGTCTATCAACATTCGCATCCTGTTGATATTTCTAAGATGGTAGAATGCAGCACGACACACCTGCTGGACGTGTTTGTCAGCTGCCAACGACTCATCGATGAAATATCCCAGGTTACGAACGGTAGCCGATGGTATAATGGTATTTCCTTCTATTGATAACGGAAGTCTTGAAATTTTGCCTAATTGGTGAGGTAAGCCAATGTAAAGCAGAAGCGGCGTAGGCTGGAACGCCTTTACAACAAAACTAAACTTGAAATACACCATCAAATGTTACAACAAAGAAACATCACTAACATCCCAATAAAAAAAGGCTAAAAGTGATTATTATAATGACTTAATCAGCAATACATCTGATAGTAAAGTGCTTTTTAACATTACAAGTCAGTTACTTGGTGGTGAAAAACATGTGATTCTTCCCGAACACATGACTAGTGATGAACTTGTTTCAAGGTTCAGTGATTATTTTATCTCGAAATCAAGCATATTCAGGAAGGTATCGGTGATGCTGATCCACCACAACCGATCAATCCTTCCATACAATGTTATTTTTCAGAATTCTCTCCCGTGTCCGAGGAGGAAATATCAAAATGTATTCTCTCATGCCCCAGCAAATCAAATAACCTTGATCCTATTCCCACTTCGCTCCTTAAGTCGATGTCTGTATCTCTTGTTCCAATCATCACTAACATCATTCAAACTTCATTGTCTGAAGGTCATGTTCCTGATGATCTGAAACTAGCCTTGGTATCCCCACTCATTAAAAAGCCTACACTTGACCCCAATAATCTGAAAAATTACAGGCCAGTTTCAAACCTGCCATTCATTTCAAAAGTCCTTGAAAAGATTGTTGTGCGTAAATTGAACAGCCATTTATCTGCTAATAATCTCTCCGAACCTTTTCAGTCAGCATACAGATCTGATCACAGCACTGAAACTGCTTTATTACGTGTGCACAATGATATTGTCGTTGAAGGGAAAGCTGTACTCCTGGTCCTTCTGGACCTTTCCGCGGCATTTGACACCGTTGATCATACCTTTCTATTGAATATTCTTGAACAGAATGGAGTTACTGGCACCGTTCTTAAATGGTTTCAGAGTTATCTGGAAAATCGGTTTCAGCAAATTAATGTGGATAATACAAGATCTAAAAGCAAAGCATTGATCTGTGGTGTACCACAGGGTTCGGTCCTCGGCCCTGTACTCTTTACATTATACACATCATCACTTGGCCGAATGCTGAGAGATCTGGGTGTTCCTTATCATCTTTATGCTGATGACACGCAGCTCTACTTAGGATTCAATCCGTCTGATACATCCGCAACAGCAGGTACTTTGTCTCAAATGGAAAGCTGTATTGAGTCTGTAAGACAGTGGATGTCCAGTCACCGATTGAAAATGAATGACTCAAAAACAGAAGTTATGGTCATCTCAAAGAAAAGAACAACTTTCTCCTCTCCTATACAAACTATAAATGTTGGTGATTCTACTGCTCAGGTCTCTAACGTTGCTAGGAATATAGGAGTGCTCTTCGACATCAATCTTACCCTTGAGCCTCATATTAAAAAAGGTTAGTAAAACATGCTATTGGCAACTCAGAAAGCTGAGCAAGCTGCGCCCATTTATCAGCGGTAAAGCTTTAGAACAACTGCTTCACTCTTTTGTCACATCTCACTTGGACTACTGCAATTCACTTTTTCTGGGCCTGCCACTTTCACTACTACAGCGGTTACAGAATATCCAGAACGTAGCTGCTCGAATCCTAAGCGGGACTAAGCGCTTTGATCATATCACGCCTATCTTGAAGGCTTCCAATCCAAAGCAGAGTGCATTTTAAGATTCTTATGCTAGTATTTAAATGCATTCATGGTCTCGCGCCTGCTTACCTGAGGGACCTTCTCTCTCATCGTCTCACGAAGCGTAGGCTTCGTTCTTCAGATCAATTGTTACTGACCACACCCTTCACTAAATCAGCTTTAGCGACCGAGCGGGCTTTCTCGATTGCTGCACCACGACTTTGGAATGCATTGCCCGCGCACCTTCGCTCACAAAATAATTTATCGACTTTCAAAAAGCATCTTAAGACTCATTTATTCAAATCGTATTTCCCATAGTACCTTTCATGTGATTGTGAAGCGTTTTAGAGCACCTTCGGTGGTTTCACGCTATACAAAATCTATTATTATTATTTATTATTATTATTATTAAATAACCTCCGTTTTGTCGGCATTTAACTTTAAAAAGTTATTAGTTATCCAGTCTTTGATGTCCGCCACACATTCCTCTAGTCAATGACATGCAAACGCTTCATTATCCGGTTTAAAATGGATGTACAGCTGGGTGTTATCGGCATAAAAGTGAAATTGTAGGCCATGGCTACGGATGATATCACCCAGGGGAAGAACATAAATCACATACAATAAAGGGCCCAGAACGGACCCTTGGGGAACACCATACTGAAGATTGAACTCGGTGGAGGTTGACTCGTTAATGAGTATACTTTGGGTACGGCCTGTTAGGTAGGAAGAGAACCACTGTAGAGCTCTACCCGAAATTCCTATTCTGTGTTCTAACCTGCCTATGAGCATATTGTGGTCGATGGTGTCGAAGGCAGCACTCGGGTCGAGTAATACTAAGCA
This sequence comes from Pictodentalium vernedei, assembly GCA_031216915.1. Taxonomy (NCBI): domain Eukaryota; kingdom Metazoa; phylum Mollusca; class Scaphopoda; order Dentaliida; family Dentaliidae; genus Pictodentalium; species Pictodentalium vernedei. Next base: position 98,502,594 of record CM062294.1, read on the forward strand.
GGAAACAAGATGTTTATCCACCGACATTAGAATGTCGTTCTCTACTCTGAGTAAGGCAGTCTCTGTGCTGCACTTAGGTTTATAGGCGGACTGGGAAAGATGAGAATTCAGTTGAAGAGCAACCGCGCGTTCCACAACCTTAGATAAAAACGAAAGGTTGGAGACAGGGCGGTAATTCTTCAATATTTCCGGGTCGAGCCCGGGTTTTTTATGTAATGGGGTAACAAGTGCCGGCTTCATATTGGTGGGGAAGACACCCGATGTAAGAGATGAGTTAACAATTTCTAATATCCATGGTGCAATATCTGATAGGCAAGATTTCAACAGCCAGGTGGGAATTACATCTAATTTGCAATGTTTGGTGGGGGGGGGGGGGGGGGGGGGCATTCGTTATTAAATTCTTGAGACTTACAAGTGTTATAGGCTGAAAGGAATCCAGACACACATGGTCTGTCGAAGCCCTAAACACAATGGGTTGTGGGTTGGGGCTGACTTTCAGTCCAGCTCGAATGCATTCGATTTTGTCAGCGAAAAATGTAGAGAACCGCTTCGCCAGATCAAAGGCAGAGGAGTGATCTGGGAGAACGGTTTCCTATTTTCGGTGCAGTAGCTTGTCGAGTACTGTTGAAAGAACATTTGGTTTGTTTAAATTGTTTTTAACAATTTGAGAAAAGTAGGTCTTCTTGGCCAAATGTATTAGTTCGTTGACACGGTTCCGTTGTCGAACGTACATCTCCCTGTGAATGGAGAGCTTGGATTGTCGCCATTGCAATTCGAATTTTCGTCGCAGAGATTTCGCCTGTCGTATCTCGTCTGAAAACCAAGGCGTATTTGGGCGAATTGTAAAAGTTCGATTCTGAATGGGCGCGAATTTGTCGATGATGTTCGACATGTTTGAAGTGAAGACGCTCAACGTTTCATCCGGTGGTTTCTGGGTATCGATTGACATGAAAGATGAATTAATCTCTTCTGAGAGTTGTTCACAGTTAATATTCCGATATTTCCTGTATGATACTGTCTTCCACAGAGGCATTGGGCGGGGCAGTTTAAGTTGCAACTGAACAAGAAAATGATCAGAGATGGCTAGGTCAATAACGTTGATATTGTGAACCAGTTGGGTTTCGGACCCCCTCGTTATGACAAGGTCTAATGTGTGGCCGTCTTTGTATGAGTCGGACACACCACATGCTGTACAAGATTCATTGAGGTTAATGTATCTCTGAATTTACAGGTGGCCATGTCATTTTTATTGTCGACATGAAAATTGAAGTCGCCGGCCAGGATAAATTTCTTAGGCATCGCAACAATATCTCCGAGAAATTCTCTAAATTCCTCAATAAACAGATTAACAGAAAGTTTATTTTTTGTGTTAGGTGGTGGTCTATATAAAACAAAAATACGTAGTGACTGTGATACGTATGTCAGAGAGGCTGCTATAATTCCAAATGATTTGAATGTTTGCGCAGGTAGGCGCCTGATTTTAAGCGAGCTGTCGAATACAATTCCGTCCCCTCCACCTCTCTGAGTTGGACGTGGGTTGTGGATGAAACTTTTACCTCGTTGCTGCAATTCATCAACGGCGTGAGTGTTCTCGGCGGACAGCCAAGTCTCAGTTATTAAAGCAAGAGATATGGTAATATCGTCCATAATGTCAAGAACAGTATCAGTTTTATTCATTATAGATCTCATGTTGATCAGACAGAAATTAAAGTCAAAGTTGGATTCCTTGGGTTCTTTAATTAATTCAACAAGCAATAGGTTTTTACTATCGACACACTTGGGCTTTCGTGTTTTGTATCGTGGGCGTCCGCCCTTCCTATTTCTTCGTCGACGTACTATTCCAAGAGATTTTATTCTGGCAATAACAGCATTGCTGAGAAGAGATTGTGGATGAACACGGGCACCTTCATATTTGATATGTGGTGGGTTAAACGCACGTAACGTTTCTGGAGCGTATCGGAGCTCGTTTGTGCTGGTCTCACACGATCTATTCATAAAGAGTTCACTGCCATTTGTAGTGTGACTTGTAAGACATCCATTCTCGTCACGGAAATACTGTCGTGAGTGATATTCACTATTGAAAATAACACAGTAGATATCAATGTAAATGTTAGAATTTTATGAAAAATGTAATAGTTACCGCACCAAAAACAACATTCTGAGATTCTTGGAGACTTCACAAACATTATGTAGTATTTTTTGAAATTCACACAGGAACAGCTTTTGAGAAAATATGTATATTAATAAGAGCGAAGAAACAGTGCTGCCTACACACAGGCGCACATATATATCTATTATTCAATATTATTATTTAATCTACTATTCGCATTGTGTCCAATTTAATTTCAATTGGTTCAAACTTGGAATATTTCTTCATTCGTCGTGTGACTGCAAGCCTCTCTCATAGAAGGTTTTAACAGGTCACCTCTATTCATTGTTTCCCCCCATTCACTAAGTTATTAAGACATCTCATTAAAACCCAGTGAAAGCTTACTTTAATCTTTATATTAAGTAAACTTGTTATGACATGACGCATTTATTGTATTTTATACATAGTCTTGATCACAAGTAAGAATTCAGTTATAATTTTGATTTCAAAACGTTACTCTGTTTCATATTATTGGGAAGTCCCATGAGCTATTGCTGTAATATTGTTCCAGAGTATTTGCAACTCAAATACCAAGACAGGATGGATGGTCCAAGTAGGGGCAACCCAGGGTAAAAAAACAAATCGTCAGAGAAAGAGTCATGGGGGATGGTAACCTTCACTGGCGACAGGGGAGAAATCAAAAAGGTCTTTGGATGGTCTGCGTGATAAAGAGAAGCCTGGTTTTGAAGAGAACCATGATGGCGCCTTTGGGGGTCACTGTTGCCCAAGACTGAGGTCGCGATTCCTGGAGCTGAGGGGAAAAATTGAGAAAAACAGTGAAAAGGAGTGCCAGATGTGTAATTTAAGCGTGGTGGAGACCCTGGAACACTTTCGTCTAGAATGCCCAAAATGCCAGTCTGAAAGAATAACATTCACTGGGAGTATAATGTGGACGTGGGATGGGAGAGTGAATGACATGTGGGTTGTGGGTGACTCAAAGGATATGGTTAATATGCTAATCGGAGAGATTGGGAAGAATGGGGCAAGGGATGTCATCAAGCAGTTCATGTCCGAGTGATGGGAGGAGAGAAAAAGCGTGGGAAGAGGGAGGCAGTTGGGAGCACAGGAGTAACCAAGGTCTTCTCACCCGATAACCGCGACATATCAGCGGTCGGCCAATGTGTTATTATTATTATATCCAACAAGTCCACTTGTTAAATGTTTATTGCTGTGAGATATTTGGAATACCAGATTCGCTATTAAATTATTATCATCTTCAATTTGTCACTGAGTCATCAGTTGGACATCAGAATTACACAGTAGATACCGACGGTTAGTCCCCCTGGTTACAAAAGTTCGAGCAACACGGTATATGGTTATCTTTAGAAAACTGGATAAATAGAGGAAATGATTGTTTTTTAACTGGTAGAGTGCTAAATTATTTTTGAGCTTCAAAATGTCTTTGTCTATCTTTGCCTTGTTACAAATTATGGGAGAGTGCCAGTAGGCACTCTCCCATAAATTGTAGCAAGGCAAATCCTAACAGATAAAATAATATCACTTCAAATATAATATGAAACACACCCACAGAATATGAAGTCTTTAAATTGTCGTACCGCCACATCAGAATAAAGCCCAAATATGGGCTTGCAGCACTCAACCAGTTAAACAAAGTAGCATTTGAGAAAAGTGCGGTGAGTGCCGGAAGCAATATTTTTGAGAATTCGTCAAAAAATATATGAACGGAAAAAAAACAAGGAAAGAAGTAATCAGTATTTTATAGAATTTTTGTTAGACTAAGCGTCAAACAGCTGCCCTAAATAAATGTTTCCCGTCGAAGAGATATTTTATCCTCCAAGTGACGTGGGGGGAAAGCCATAAAGTTTTAGTGGTTTTACCTTATCGCGTGTTTTGCATAACAATAATGAACAGAGGCCATTAAACCAATTTATTTTTTTTTTTTAAATTTTAAATTGGGAAAGCGCTCTCATAAAAGTACGCAGGAAAACCATATCACGACGAAATAAATCACGAAACAATTCTTTTTTCGACTTCACTCATCGACCAACTGTTTTAGTGTCATAACTTCTGCAAAGATCTTAGAAACTCGATGTATTTTTGATAAATACAGTTTGCTACAACAATTGGCAAGAATAGATCGCCCATAAAAATCAGTGGCGGCGCTATGGAGGGGTATGTGGGGGTACTTACCCCTCCACTTTTTTCGCCAAGCGTAGTAAAACAATACTATCATTTTAATTTTTGTTGTATTGAACCTTGCGGTGTAATGGTCGGTATGCTTAATCCCATATTCCCAAGTGCACTAAATCAGGAAAGTTTTGAAATTATGTTTGCCACCCCCCCCCCCCCCCCCACGTCCCCCACACACACGCTAGTTGCAAACAACAAACAAGCAATTTGCAACAAGGCATGCCGCGTTTAAACGGACTGAAACATAGTGCTTAAGAGTATTCGACGAATGCTAGAACCGAGAGCGTACAAGTCATCCGTTTGGAATTCAGCCTACAGCAATTTTAAAAAATAAATAAAATTTAATATTTTAGAAAAAAAATTCTCAAAGGTATAACTCAATGAAATCATGCAAATATGAATATCATTGGAACCGGCTTGTTCAGCCGGTTCCAATGATATCCATATTCGCATGATTTTGTTGCAAAAGAGTTAAAAAATTTTCTCAACTTAGGGAGAAGACCCCCCCCCCCCCCCCCCCCGAAACACACCCCAGCTCGACGCCGCACAATCCCCAACTGTACCCCCTCATTTTTGTAACTCTGGCACCGCCACTGACAAAAATTATCAAAAAGAAATACCGTAGGCTGAGCATCCAGCTGGCCTAATCTCATCAATGGGACGACATTATTATTATTATTATTATTATTATTTATTGGTGTTTAAGGTCACATACTTATGCACAATGGCTAATCGTGACCGTGACAGTTTTACGGGTGGAGGAAGCCGGAGTACCCGGAGAGAACCACCGAGCAAAGACGAGCAGCTCTCAGCTCTCCAACATCGTAACTCTGAACTCTGCACCGCAGCACAGGCAGGGTTAGATTGGTCGAAGACATGCGCACCATCGACGTGCAGTACGCCCCAGTACACAGCGTCATCGTGCCCCCATGTAGGCAATCGGGGTGAAGTGTCTTGTCCAAGGACACAACGCGGTTGCCGCAGGTGGGATTCGAACCGAGGACCTCTCGGCTTGCAGCCTGCACCTCTACCAACTGAGCCACCGCACCCCCGAATGGGACGACAGATGGTAACCCAGACTGATGAGTACATTACTGTTGTAATAATTTGTTTATCATATAACAGTAGATAGTTATAAATTAAATGCGGCATCCGAAAATGTAAACAACCAACAAACTCACGTACTCAGGACAAAATGGAAACTCTATAAACAACAAATTTCAATTTTCGACACTGGCGTACACCTCCTACAACATCATTGCTCATGGACAAACTTATGCACGCATGCACCCCAAAGTGGATATAGATAGGCAAAAACTATACCTGCTGCATAAGCATCTGTTCACCGCGCTCATCCGAGCAGATGTAAGCATCGTTGTTGCTGGGTGCCGCTCAGAGGACCCTGTCCTGACAGACTCATTGCTAATACCACCATATCACACAAATTCCCGTTCAAACCGACATCGAAACCACAGCACAGTTACAGGCACACTCATGCTAACATCCCGAGTGGATGCAGATGGGCACAAACTACCTGCTGCATACCTATCAGTTCACCGCGCTCCTCATAATAGATGGCAACACATACGTTACTGGGTGCCGTTCATTCAAGAATTGAATGCAATTTTTATAATCTTTATTGGAGTATGAACGTGTGGGAATGGGTACAAATTGTATGAATCCCTTCGGGATTGATACATAATTTGTACCGATTCCCTCACGTTCATACTCCAATAAAGATTATAAAAATTGCATTCAATTCTTAGAATTACATTCCGTAACTGTTTAAACTACTTTTTACCAAAAGACAAAGCAGAAAGACGAAATAAAACATGTCCGCACGAACGACGCGAAAAACCACCCTCACACAAAAGACAAAGCGCACAACTCGGAGTTGAGCGCCGGTTTTCGGCATTGACCCAAATTTGTCAATGTGCCGTCTTCCTCAACGAAACTTGGAATGTTCAAAACAATTTATTTAACATATCAGTAAACTATAATCACACATGAAACGAAAACAAGTTCACGAATAAAATCACTGAAATAATTTCACACTGTCGATTGACATTTCTCGTAAGTTGTTTGAAATATCACAAATTATTAACTTGAACGTAAATGCGGGTCAAACTTCGACCAAATGTATTCATTGGAAAATGAATTACATTTGGTCATGACGTTTTCATCCAGCTGACCAACGGGAATTGAGTATTCGGATCCAAAACGTATAACTACATTAACAATGTAATTATAGTTTGACTACAACCTGACTAACTCATCAACACTACCATATCACATCAACTAGCATGCATACCGACAATGCAGCTACATTACAGCTGTAAGCATACACATGCATCACCTAGAGTGGATATGGGCAGGTGAATATCAGCGCGCAGCATAACTATCTGCATCGCGGGCCCTTCCCTTACAGCATATGTCAGGATGCTCGATCCCGCCCCGACCAACTCAAGAAATCCAGTAAAAATTACACCTACAATCTGAGATACAGTTAACCCACAAACATACTGATTATCACAACCCTTTTTCTTGGGGGTGGGGGGGGAGGGGTCCAAACCCAGCATCTTAATCTCCCTGAAGGATTGGTGGATGATCCCCGGCTTTCAAAACACTACAGGAGTTTTTTCCAACCCTGTATTTTGTAAACGATAAGAAATATCATGCGGGGGCCACTCCCCAGCCGGTGTTGCTGCTGGGGTTTCTCTCTTCAGTCTTACCAAACTACCCCATTTTGCTTGTCCTGTCCCAGCGTAGTCAAAAATCACCCTCTGACAGTCAGCCTGAACCAACGGAGGCTCGGGTCATCCCGGAACATCGACCGGTTCCGGGAGCGCCAAGTCTTATAGCTCTTTCGTGTGCTGGATGTGAGCTTCGGTGGCAGCGGACCTGACTGAGACGGAAACAGACTGTGCATGTTTAGGAAGGCTCGATCAGGGACACAATAACAACTATAATAAATTTCGTCCCCTGAGTGAGCTCCAATGTGTTCTGTGTGCCAGTAGGCACATAGAACACATTAGAACTCAGACGACGTATCGGCAGACTATACTTACCTGAAGTACAACAGGGACTACCCCTAGAATCATCACCATCTTCATCTTCCGGAGACAGACTAAACTTGTCAATGAAGGAAGTGGATCTTCTCAACGAGCTATACTATATAGCACTTTACCTGCCTGAAGAAAAAAACAAGAATAACATTCTACACTCAAACGGCAGGGTGGCTGACTGGGTCCTTGTGGCCCCTTTGCTTCTCCGCGTGTGCAGCTTATGGATGTGGAAAGTATTATTGTACTGCTAAAGGAGTCGTAAGGGGTCAGTTTACCCCCACACCGTCCCTGCGCACCTTTTGGCCCGCAAAAACCATCAACTCGCTGTATGCAAAGAAAGAAATATGGAATGTTTGTCGTTCGGAATGTTTAGCGCACAAAGGCACTCGAGTTTTTATCTCGTGTTTGTAAAATTGTCGCCAGGAAAACTGCCGCACGTCAGTGACGTCACATGAACCTTGTTTGAGACAGGCATAGTAGGGATTGGGAAATATTGACACACTCGTTTTCCGGAAGGCCAGAATTTATCAGCAAACTGTAGCTGCATTGAGAATATATTTCTGGTAGTCATATAATAAATGGTGTTATATGTATGGCTGATCCGAGCGTTTCCATTAATAGGGATTGGATGCCCAACCCAAAACTGCCGATGGGTCCGGAAAGTAGTATTAGAGGGATGAACCGTCCCCGGTTGGGGGAGGGAATGGGGGAGGCGGAAGTGACGTCATAGTCACGTGACCCAGTGGCGCCATGTTTGGTTGTCATGGTAACCCGCGTGAACAGCCATCTTGTGACGTCATCCCCATAGTGATACATGGTGTTAGTGCGCATGCGCAGCTCGTGTTGTTAGGGTGATAGTGTTTCCGTCGGCCATTTTGTATACTGGAGGCCGCCATCTTGGTTTCTATGGTAGCACGTGGTTGCTATGTTACCCAATTTTCTGCAATGAGGCGGGGGACATGTTCGGAGGGTATGTTCCTTTGTACAAGAGTAATTTCCCGATTCGTAGAATTACCACAAACAACCCGACAATCCCTCCAGATCACCAAAATCAACCCTAAATTACCGAAGCGGACTTGCATTCCCCATTTTATCAGCTTAGCATGTAGTGCTATAGTACCGAGGGACCCTGAGGGAGTTCGATTGAACTAGAGTAATTTTCTGGTTTGGATTGTCCCCAGAATCCATATTTACTTCGTAGAATTACAACAAACAACCCGATATTCCGTCCAAAAACGACTTTATTTGATACGGATTCCCCCTTTTATCGGCTTAGTACGTAGTGCTGTGATACGGAGGGACACCGGGGTGAGTTCGATTGAATTAGAGCAGTTTTATGGTTAGGATTTCCCCCAGAATCCTTTTTGGGACCGCCATACCATGGTACCGAGAGGCCCCCATGTAACGAGAACGCCCCCAGGGGTAAGTTCGATTGAACTAGAGTAGTTTTTTCTGGTTCGGATTTCCCCAGAATCCTATTTTTTCTGCCTATTACAGATGCTACACTAACCCTAAAAGTTCATATAGTCCACATTATCTCTGGTTCCCTCATCCAAGTTTTATAATCATCAGTGTTTGATGTTCCGTAACCTGTATGCATAGTTATCTCCCTTGTGTACAATGAAAGCCTATGTGATTCCTAAAGCCAAGAATCTGGTTCCCTCATCCAAGTTTTATAATCATCAGTGTTTGATGTTCCGTAACCTGTATGCATAGTTATCTCCCTTGTGTATAATGAAAGCCTATGTGATTCCTAAAGCCAAGAATCAATCGAGCAGTTACTGATAAGTCATTGCTCGAACGACTCCAACCCCATCGAGCAAATAAGCTATCGAGCAATTGCTCGTTCGAGTGACCCGCACATACTACTCTTAGCCTCATTTCCGTATTTGAGGATACCTATGACCTGGTATTGTATTATTTGAGGATACCCATCGAGGATACCTTCTGGAGAATCCCTTTTTTGTCGTATGAGGCCATGAGGGCCACGAGAAAAGCCCTCAGTAAGGTCTAATTTACTATCTCTCTTAGCCTCATTTCGTTTGATGCCATGAGGGCCGTGAGAAAAGCCCTCAGTGAGGTCTAATTTACTATCCCTCTTAGCCTCATTTCGTTTGAGGCCATGACGGCCATGATAAAAATCCCTCAATGAGGTCTAATTTACTATCCCTCTTAGCCTAATTTACTATCCAATCATATCCGTGGCACCCTTTTTTGGGAAACCGTCTGACCTTCGGCACCCCTTTTTAGTGGTATGGGGCCATGAGGGTTATGAGAAAACGCCCTCATTGAGGTCTAATTTACTATTCCTCTTAGCCTCATTTCGTTTGACGCCATGAGAGCCGCGAGAAAAGCCCTCAATGAGGTCTAATTTAATATTCCTCTTTGACTCATTTCGTTTGAGGCCATGAAAAAAATCCCTCAATGGGGCCTAATTTACTATCCCTCTTAGCCTCATCTCCGTATTTAACAACCATATCCGTGGCACCCCTTTTTGGGAAAACGTCTGATCTTCGGCACCCCCTTTTAGTCGTATGAGACCATAAGGGCTATGAGAAAATCCCTCATTGAGGTCTAATTTACTATCCCTCTTAGCCTCATTTCGTTTGAGGCCATGAGGGCTATGAGAAAAGCCCTCATTGAGGTCTAATTTACTATCTCTCTTAACCTCATTTCGTTTGAGGCCGTGAGGGCCTTGAAAAAATCCCTCAGTGAGGTCTAATTTACTATCCCTCTTAGCCTCATTTCGGTATTTAACAACCATATCCTGTGGCACCCCAATTTCAGCACCCCTTTTTGGAAAACGTCTGGAATTCGGCACCCCCTTTTAGTCGTACGAGGCCCGAATGAACTCTGTTTTATATATAAATAATACTAACTCCCTTTGAACTTAATTCTTTCATTAGGGAGGGAAATACCCTCGAGGGTTAAAATGCTAAAACACGGAACCCAGCTTTACGGAATCGGCTAGGAAGCCCAATTACGGAATTCCTTTTATTGCTTGTCTATATGTAAAGGTGTTATACTGGGGAAACGAAACAATATGATTGAACATTTTGAAGACCTGAGCGAAGGTATAGCTAGGAAGTAGTGTTACAAGTCAGTAGTAATGGTTCAAAGCTACAAAAGTGATAGAAGATTATTGTATTGGGTGACCAGAAGTAATGGTTCAAGGCAGCAAGAGTGGTAGAAGACTATAGTATTGGGTGACTGCTGTAGAAGCTAATGATAGGACAGATAGACCATAGACAAGTAGTGGTCTTGGAGCTTTAGAGATAAGATGGAAGCCATTGGTAAGACTACCTGTGTAGGAGCTGTATAGGAGCCATATAGGAGCTGGGGTCATATGTATCCTTAAATACCGAAATGAGGCTAAGAGGGATAGTAAATTAGACCTCATTGAGGGATTCTTTCATGGCCCTCATAGCCTCAAACGAAATGAGGCTAAGAGGGATAGTAAATTAGACCTCATTGGGGTCTTTTTCTCATAGGCCTCATACGACTGAAAAGGGGTGCCAAAGGCCAGACGTTTTCCAAAAAGGGGTGCTGAAATTGGGGTGCCATGGGGTATGGTTGTTAAATACCGAGATGAGGCTAAGAGAGATAGTAAATTAGACCTCACTGAGAATTTTTTTCATGGCCCGCATGACCTCAAACGAAATGAGGTTAAGATGGATAGTAAATTAGACCTCAATGGATGCTTTTCTCATAGCCCTCATGGCCTCATACGACTAAAAAGGGGTTCCGAAGGTCAGAGGTTTTGGTTGTTAAATACCGAGATGAGGCTAAGAGGGATAGTAAATTAGACCTCACTGCGGTATTTTTTCATAGCCCTCATGGCCTCAAACGAAATGAGGCTACTACGTACTAAGCCGATAAATCCGTATCAAATAAAGTCGTTTTTGGACGGAATATCGGGTTGTTTGTGGTAATTCTACGAAGTAAATATGGATTCTGGGTACAATCCAAACCAGAAAACTACTCTAGTTCAATCGAACTCACCCCAGTGTCCCTCGGTACTATAGCACTATATGCTAAGCTGATACAATGGGGAATACAAGTCCGCTTCGGTAATTTACGGTTGATTTTGGTGATTTGGAGGGGTTGTCGGGTTGTTTGTGGTAATTCTCCGAATCGGGAAATTACTCTTGTACAAAGGAACATACCCTCCGAACATGTCCCCACCTCATTGCAGAAAATTGGGTAACATAGCAACCACGTGCTACCATAGAAACCAAGATGGCGGCCTCCAGTATTCAAAATGGCCGACGGAAACACGTATCACCCTAACAACACGCGCTGCGCATGCGCACTAACACCACGTATCACTATGGGGATGACGTCACAAGATGGCCGCTTACGCGGGTACCATGACAACCAAACATGGCGCCACTGGGTCACTTGACTATGACGTCACTTCCGCCTTCTCCATTCCCTCCCCAACCGGGGATGGTTCATCCCTCTCCTACTACTCCGGACAGTTAAACTCTCCTAGAAACTGGGGGTTCTGCGTGCCCCTTATGGAAAATAGCATGGTTCACGAGGGTACTGTCCTAACAAGCCCCGTACACCAAGATTTTTTTTAATAACACACGGTATATCAAGGTACTCTTTTATAAAGCTTTCTGAGCATTCATTGCCATTTCCTTGAATCCTGGGTGGATTGAAAAGCATTTGGATTAAAAGTTTGTTTGTAAAAATAAACGTCAAGACTTCAGTATAATTGCACAGTTTTCTGAAGAAAACCATGCTAAATACATGACTATGCCCACACGTATGTCCTTCTTACAAATAATAACACTTTTAGAGCGGTGGCTCCGTCCTCGCTTACATCCTCTATTGACACGGTCTCTTGTTGTAACGTTTTCTTCGAGATGGCATGTATGATGCCAAAGTTGGCACCAAAATCGATACAAATCTGTGTCTACTATTAAGAAGAACCGCTTAATGAACCACTTTTAAATTACATAAGTAGTCCTCTGGTTACAATTTCTCCAATGGGTTTCACTGGGTCTTTTCTGCCAGAGTTATTCTGCTACGTATTGTTTTGGGATGGGGTGCGGTGGGGTGTGAGTGGGTGTAGGGTGTTTGGTAATTTGTCAGAACACTGTAAGGAAAACTGTTCAAAGAATAATTCACATATTTTGATCAAATGAAAATATCTCACCTGTGTTCGAAAAGAAGCTTCATTTCGTCGCCTGAGTGCTAGAATGTTCTATGTCCCAAAGGGGACAAAGAACATTCTAGCACTCATGCGACGTTTTGGTCATCTAAACCAGAGTTATTTCCCGTTGTTTCGCTTTTTTCTGTCTTATTTTTTATTATTTTTTTTAAATTCTCTGAGATTAATATGAAGTTACAGAGAAAAACGTGGAATCATTCTCATATTTAGTATTTTTTTTCCCTTCTTTTTGGGGGAAAGTTTTCTAATGACAATATATATAGCTTAAATGTATCAATGTCTCAAACATATATATATATATATATTTTTATTTCGCATTGCGTGTAATCCTTAATAAATATTTTGATTGGTGTGTATTACGGGGACTGGCCATCTCTTGGCGTTTGCTTGTTGAAATGAAATCAAATTTTCAAAATTTATGCTCTTTGAAAAAAACTTGCTTAACCCTTCATCTAACATAACAAGGGGCGCGGTGGCTCAGTGGTTACGGCATTGGACTTCCAACCGAATGGTTCACGGTTCGATCCCCACCATGGGTGACTGCGCTGTGTCCTTGGGCAAGGCACTGTTCTTAGATTAAACATATTTTGAATAGAGCCTCTCAAAATGTTTCCTCATAGTGCTGCGAATAAACACACCCATTACCTAGTGGAAGAAACTACAAGAATGGCCCTCCATATATATTCTACGCCTATCAGATCGGCGTTGCCGTTAGAACAGTAAATAAAATTTGATGGTTTCGAAATAGCAAAAGGAAATTTTCAGAAGTCATTCAACCAAGCACGATCATCTCCGAGTGGGCTAGGGGAAGGTGTCTGTCGCCTTTCAAGTTACTGAGCCGCGCGATAACGTGTTTGTCGCCGCCGCGTCCTGGCGTGTATATATCACTCCCAATTTACAGTGCCGTTCGTTGAGAGTGAACTGTGACAACACTTCTGGGAGCAGCTAATCTAAATTTCCAGTGTTTTTTTGTAGGAACTCTGCCTAAAACTTGGTCATAGCATTCAGAACTTCAGAAACCGCGCGAGAGTCCTGTAGAAACCCCACGAATTTTCTCCGTGTCTCCTTCTCGGTTTTCTCACCTGTTGCATTTCGGAACTGAAACGCATCTCTATGTATGCGTGCATGCATGTTTCCAACTCACTCTTATTAAATGCCTTTTGGGTGGTGAAGTGTGTGCGGGGATTTCAGCCTACAAAACTTTGCTAACCTTTCAAAACATTCAGCGTTTGTATTGAACATATAACCGAGAATGGATAACATTTGAAGTGACGTAAAAACGTTAAAAAGGGCGATAAATCAAAATCTATCGATTAATTTTTTTAGCTCTTCAACATACTAAAATTTCATAAGAATCCGACGCATATCAGTTTTTGACCCCATGACATCAACTCAACGGTTGGGAATTTGCTTGTACGGCAATACATTTTAGATATGGTTTGCATTGGAGATTATACTTATAAAGTTTCAGTAAGATATGCTTAAAATTTGGGCTTGAAATTAAAATCTTAACCCTTTGAACCCGAGAGGCCGTTTTTCCGGCCCAGGAACATGATAGTTCCAAGAAGTAGCGTGGCTGGGAAGTGAATGTGCGGGGGCCACCATTTAATATTTCAACGCGCAACCCCCAAGACTGCACGTTGAAAATATTAATTGGTCTACCCAAATTAATGAATATGGACTCTTCCAATTGCTGTCATTGAACTAATATAGAAGATGCCACCAGGGTTCAAAGGGTTAAAAAATTAGAATCCGGCTCCTTCCAATGGATGAGCGACATTACAGACACCAAAAACGGATGGAACAATTTCAGATAACCGGAAATCGATGTGTGAAGTTTCAAAGCTATATCTTACACCAGAATGGAGTGGTGCGTGTCACCAAATTAGCGTTTTAATTTTTAATGTCCAAAACGGCCTATAATTTGAAGTGACATAAAAACGTCAAAAATGGCGGTAAATAAAAAAAAACAAACCAAAACAGCTATTTCCTAATTTTTGTTTTAGCTCTACAACATAATAAAATTTCATAAAAATCCGACGCATTTAATTTTTGACCCTATGACGCCCCTATGACTTCATCTCAGACCAGACATGATAAGTTTCACGATTTTGGCGGGAGACTCCCGATATTTTATGCTATCGCCCGACCTCACGATGGGAGGTGGGGGGGGGGGGGGGGGGGAATTCTCACGATTTTGAGATAGTTGCGAAAACATTGGAGTGAGTAACCAACAAAAGTGATTCGTATTCCACGACTCACTTCAATAAAAGTTAACAAAATCACAAGAAATATGATTTGCTTTGTGTTTCTTTTATTTGACTGGCATTTGAAGTGGGAATCATAAAAAACGGGGCAGATTTTGTTTTTTCTTGGAGTGATGTCTAATTACCGAAATAAGCACAACAATTGCATATTATCCCTCAAAACCATGCCAAAAGCTTAGTGACTCCTCAAAAAATAAGGAAGTGTTGATTTTTTGCTAAAATGTTGCTTTTTTGTAAATTTTTGCATCTTGATAAAGCACCAAATTTTACTGACAGAACAAGGCAGATTGGGGGGGGGGGGGGGGGGGAGTCTCATAACTGAAGGCACTGTACTTGTACTGAGGGCAGGAAATCAAAAAAAATCTTTTCACCCCTCATTTTCTGACTTGTAATGAGATTCAGACTTCGATCATAACGGTTGGACATTTGCAAGTACGGCAATGTATTTTTAGATATATATTTTTATTGGAGATTATAGTTCTAAAATTCCATGAAGATACGCCTAAAATGAGCCCGACATTAAATTTTTAACAAAACTCTTAGAATCCGGCTCCTTCCATTCGTAGGTGCAAATTACAAAAAGTAAGAAGGGATGGATCAACTTCAGATATCCAGAAATCAATGTGCGAAGTTTCAATGCTGTATCTTTCAGAACTATGGAGTTGTGCGTATGACAAAATCAGCGTTTCAATAATAAAATGCTCAAATTTTATATATATTAAAATTTCATGAAAATCAGACGAAGCTGACCCGCCATGACGTCATCTGAGGAGTAAAGAAATTTTCCAGGACAGCGAAACATTTTTAGATATGGTTTTTATTGGAAATGGGTTATCCAAAGTTTGAAAGGGGTGGGCTGGGGCTTGATATTAAAAACATATTTAACCCTTTACCTAACATGAAGAGCAGACGACACATGCAAACAAAATTCTTGAATAACTATTTTTTTTTCATTTTTTGTCTCCAAAACATAGGTTATGACCCCTCTTTGGAACGAGCTCGATGAGCTCGTTCCAAAGAGGGGTCATAACGTATGTTTTTGAGACAAAAAATGAAAAAATAGTGAAAATTAATTGGCGATTTTTGTGAATAGCGCTGGCCGGTTTTTGACGTTACGTTGGATAAAGGGTTAAAAAACTCAAAATCTTAAAATCCGCATCGCTCTCACGGTGGACAATATTTCTACAAGCAACTGGTTATCTGGAGAGTATTTCATGTTTCTGATTGCTGTGCTAAATTTCGTGACTGGTTGATGGGAGGTACCTCGAATTTTGTTCTTATGAAAAGAAAAAAGGGGGGCTAACGATTGCTATAAATCATTTCAACTTCGTCGAAGATAAGATAAGATAAGTTTATTCAGCAAAAACACCAAGGACAGGCAGATTGCATGATATACATAATAATAACAATAGTCGAAAAGATAATACATAGATACATTTTGATACGAAATGATAGTATTAACTGTTGTCGTAGTATGTCATGTATAGAATTAGCCGTTACCGGCAACCACGTCACGAGTGCTGATGGAGCTTCAGCTCGCGTCGTTTAAAGAAAAGCAGGATCATATTACAGATGATGTTACACAGCCTGGGATCATTATTTTCCATCAAGAAAATGATTTTTTCCTCTGCGTTCATCACAGAGAAGTTCTGATTTTCAAGCTCTAATCTGTGAAAAACGTTATTCCGCATAAACCCATATTGTGCACATTCCATCACGAAATGCAGTTCAGTTTCTACCGCTCCCGAGTCACATGATCTGCAAAATCTTTCGTCTGCCGGAGGCGAAGGCAACACATTTCTGCCCTTTTCGATCATTAGACAATGATTACTGATTCGTAATCGATTAAACATAATTTTTGCTCGGGCGATGCGGTGTTTGTCAAGAACGTTTCTTGGGTGTAAGGTTTTTGAATTGTCTATACGTTCTCAGTTTATTTAATCCCTTTTTCTTATTATCATCATGAATATTATTATAAAGGCGTCGCGGTGAAGGTTTTGTAGTTTCTCTTTAACTTTATTAAAGTCAGGTGGATGGAGTAGTGGGTTGTTATTA
This sequence comes from Pictodentalium vernedei, assembly GCA_031216915.1. Taxonomy (NCBI): domain Eukaryota; kingdom Metazoa; phylum Mollusca; class Scaphopoda; order Dentaliida; family Dentaliidae; genus Pictodentalium; species Pictodentalium vernedei. Next base: position 98,519,463 of record CM062294.1, read on the forward strand.
ACAAGAACTTCCCGATATTTCAGCCACATAGAATCTGGCTGTAAATATTTTTCGGCTTCTAACTGAGCATCCAGTAATAATTTAAAGGACGGAGATTGAAATAATTTTGACATAAATTTTACAAGTTGCATCTTTGCGTCAATATATAATGGATATTGTCAAAGTTCAGCTCTAACTCCGTGATTAGATGATTTACTGTTTACGCCAAGTGTAGGCTTGTAGAATTGAAGTTGTACACGTTCACAGGGTAGTGGGGGGGGGTGGGGGTGGGGGGGGTATCAAAATTGATTTCATTTATCTCAGAAGCCCAAAGTTCACTTCCATACATAAGGATGGGTTATATTAGCGAATCGAACAATTTTAACAAGATGCCAATAGAGGGCGACCATTTCTTCCGAAAGGTATTAAATAAGCTATGTAAGACCTTTAACCCCTTCAGCCTAAGCTCCCTTTGGGCGATTTCGAATGACTAATAGTAGGGGTATAATCTTTAAATAAAGACTAAAAAAATATTTTGATTCTCAGACAATCCCTCATTGAATTTGAACCCTCTCATTGGACATTTGTATTGCATTCAGCGTCTGCCAATATTAGTATAAACTCAGGGAGACTAGAAACTTTTTACCTTTTTTGATTGAGCATATTTATTCAGTTGCGTCTCTCAATATGTTTGCCTTGTTACAGTTTATGGGAGAGTTCCTATAGGCACTCTCCCATAAATTGTAACGAGGCAAATCCCCATAGATTAAATACTTTTACTTCAAAGATAATATGAAGAGCATCGAAAAAATATGAAGCCTTTGAATTGCAGTATCTGCAGTTTGTTTTTACAGGAATGTTATATCTTTAAAATTAAAAATGAATTTATTTGTACAAATATTCACTTTCTATATTTATGTGTGTAAAAAGACAACCAAAATCCTCTCCATGTTTGCCCATATTTTGCAAAAGAAAAATTAAAATTAAAAATACCCCCCACTCCCTCTCTCCCTCACTGATTTGCAAAAAAAATGCATGAGAATCAATTAATTTATTTTGTGTGGCCTAATAAAATACATGGCTGAGTGGGCGGTTTGAAAGAAAAGTCTAGAGTGTTTTGCGCTGTAAACCCTTGTCTCAACCCGCCAACGAGACAACCATTGCTTGACTGAGAGTCTATTTTTTATAGTGCTGCACTGAGAATATAACATATTCTGGGATACATGAACGGAGAAGAATTTTCAAATTAACGAAAGCATACTAAAATTTTAGTTTAATGAAACTACTAATGAATTTAAATTAACCATTGTTGGAGTGTGTCAATGAGTCCTGTCAAGAGATGTGTTGAGTAATTTGCGTTTCACCTATTCATATTTCATTCAGAGCATTTGGTCATAAGACGAATGAAGTCTGCTAATTAAAGCAACGCACTTTCAACTGCTTCTACAATATCACTGGATATATCTATTTATTTATTGGTGTTTAAGGTCACATACCTATGCACAATGGTTAATCGTGACCGTGACAGTTTTACGGGTGGAGTAAGCTGGAGTACCTGGAAAGAACCGAGCATCGACGAGCAACTGTCACCTCCTCAAGATTCTAACTCTGTTCAAGCTCCGTTCAAGCAGGGTTACAGCGGTTGAAGATAGGTGCACCACCGACGTGCAATACGCCTAAGTACACGGCGTTATCGTGCCCCCATGAATCGGGATAAAGTGCCTTGCCCAAGGACACAACGCGGGTCGTCCCGGACGGGGATCGAACTCGTGACCTCTAGCATAGAAGTCCAACAATCTACCACTGAGCCACCACGCTCCCATATCACCAGATAGTGAGATTAGAATTGAATGTGTTGAAAGAAGGAAAACTTGAGTTTTGAGCATACCGTGTAATAAGCAGGTGAGAATTCGAGAATGAGAAGTAATTTTTCTTCCTGATGATCGATAGGTTTTCCTCGACCTGGTTCGGACACTCAGGTGGGCTCCCCATGCCCCATCGCCTATCGTTTACCTTTTCCCAGTGCTTGACTAGTTCTGATGCGACTTTATCTTGCTCGTCTGTAACTCTGCCATCTACTTTAATACTCTGTGGGTTACTTCCTTTGTTACGTTTATTCACCCATTTCCAAAATACGTTCGAACTCGACCCCCCTGTCGTTCTTATCGTCCTAATAAGACTGCTATTTCGTACTCTCCGATTATCGTCTTTAATCTAAATTACTTTATTTCGTGCTTGGTGGTATTCTTCCTTTGCTGCTGTGGCCTCGTTGCTTTCCGCCCCTAAGGTTTTCTAATTCTCCTGTATGCAGCACATTTAGCTTTTCTTCCCTTTATGGCCCTTTTCAGTTCTTCATTCACTCTGTACCCAAGTTCCCGTGTTGGCACCCTGACCTTTCCTACACTTTCTTTCCCTGCCTCCACCAGGCTCGCAACTATGGCGTCGGCCATCTTCTGGACACTGCCCCTCTTGGGACGGTTGTAAGCTTTGGTTTCAGTTTTTCGTTGAACTTCGCCCAGTCAGCATCCTTTTTGAGTTCCCAAATCTCCTTAAAGCTTCCTTTGCTTTTTACAAGATTTCTGGCCCTGATCGTCACTGTAATCAAGTTGTGATCACTATCCACCTCCATTTTACCCTCATCATGCACTTCTACCCCTATCACCTCCCTCCATAAATTAATATCTGTGAGAATGTAGTCGATTATTGATTTTCTGTCGTTCCTCTCCCAGGTCCATTTCCCCTTACACCTCGCGTCCCTGTTCAGAATCTTCAGCCTGAGCTCGTTTGTGAAGTTCAACAGCTTCCTTCCATTCCTGCTGACTTTATTGTCCCCACCCTCTATGCCTTCTTCATCATTACCTATGTGGCAATTAAAGTCACACATCACAATTATACCGAGCCCCTTGTTTTGTAGTTCGGTGATATTGGACCTTAGTGTTGAGTATATCGAATCATTCCATTTGGGTTTGCTTCCCTCGACCGCACAATACACAACCCCAAGGGCAACCTCACCCATCCAATTTCTTTCGATACCTCAGCCGGGGTGCTGATGTTTTCCAGGTCTGTGATCAGCGACGGTTTTAAATCCTCTTTAATGTACATGCCTACCCCTTCCCATTTTTTCTGGCCTTCCGTTCGCCCAACACCTATCCATACGTACCCCCTTACTTGGTCTACACGTTCCTCGTGTCTTACCCACGTTTCGCTTAAGCCCATGGCGTCAAACTCCTCTGCCTCGATCAATGTAGCAATTTCACTTACTTTCCGGTGGAGACCCTGGATGTTGCTATAACCCACTTTCAGGGTATCAAGGTTCATTGGCTTCCACCTACTGGTCCCATTATTTTCTAGTCCCTGTATGTTTGTATATCCTATTTTGTGTACCCGTGCTTTCCTTGGGAAGCTATTCCTATTGATTTGGATTTTTGGTCCCTTTTCCTCATCCCCCTTGTCCCATTTTTTACAACTATGGTTCGTGGCACATTTCCTGTGTTCATTCCCCCCTTCACTGATCCCCCCTCCCCCTCCCTATACCAAAAAGGCTCCACCACCTGCAACATATTTCTTCCTAAAACCTCTGTACCCCTTGGGCTAAGATGGAGACCATCCCTTCCATACAGGTCCTTTCTGCCCTAAAATGATCCCCAATTGTCTACAAAGGGTGTCCCAAGTTCCTTACAATACTCCCCCAATTGCTCGTGGGTCCCAATGATCCGCGAATTACGCTCGCCCCCACCACCTAGTACTGGGAGAAGCCCCGAAACCACTACCTGTGCATACTTGGCATTCAGTTGAGTTATTAAGTCCTTGTAAGTCTCAATAAGCTGAACTGATTTTCTCTCCCTGATGTTGTTGGTCCCCACGTGTACAACAACCACTGGGTCTGGGCCTGACCCCTTTACTAATCCACCCACTCTGTCCCTTAGGTCCTCCACCCTAGCCCCCGGAAAGCACAAATTGGTCCTGTTGACACTGTATGGCCCACACACCACCCTATCTAACCCCCGCACTATACTACTCCCTGCAACCACCAACTGCCTCTTTCCTGTCCTACTACCCCTGTTACCACCTCTGTTCCCACTGGACCGGCTCGCAGTCTTGCACCCCGCCACACTAATCTCCATGCCTACCTCCACCTCCACCTCTTCAGACCCAACCTGCTCCTCAGAATTCTCGAAATTACCTAACACACTGAATCTATTTTGGACACTGCACTCCACCTTTTGCCCACTCCCACTACAAGCCACCTTGTCCTCGTTTACCACCTTCCTAACCTTCCCTCTGACTCCTGCCCTGACAGACTCCACATGGTCATCGCTATCTCCCTCGCTATCCGATTTTAAACGAATACGCCTTTTGGCCCCCCGACTCAAACTACTAGCCTGGAAATTTGACACTCTAGCCCCTACTTCTCCCTTACCCTCAACCCGACGCACCTTCCTATTCCCAAAAGACCCACTATCGACGTCAAAAGTCCACTTCCTACTACCCACCACCTTCCATCCCCCATCGAATGCCACCCTAACTGGGGTAACACCAGACTTCACTGCCTTCCCCGGTTCCCCCTCCCCACCTGCACCTCTTCCTCCAACTTTACATATGCCTCTGCTGAGAGTCATTATACCATTCCTCCTAAATAAAGGGTCTGTGTGAATTTCTTAAGATCTGTTGTACGAAAGGCGTGCTTCTATAGTAGTGCTATTTTGCTGGGCGGGTGCTTTGTCCGAATTTGGATTTCATATAGTGCGTGACTATGGATAAGGGCGTAATATAATGATTTAGTGCGTCTCTCAGAAAAATGTTGCTTTTTAATTGATGCAGTGCATTGCACCAGCAATTTTGGGACAAACACTGGATACCTTGTTCTTAAATGTTAAGTTTTCGCATCGAGATGTACTCCTGGAAACTTTACTGTTTTTTTTCAGACTTCAGACTTCCCGCCACTGACATTTCTGTATTATTAAAATAGTTTTAATTGAATGACTTTATATGTATTATTTTGTGTGAGTAGTAAAATGAATTTGGACATTTTACATTTACCTGTTGCTGTTGCAACAACATCAATCAAATACTTTCGCCCGTTCTGTATTTACCTTAGATTGTAGTAGGTGCATATCGTGGTCAGATGCATACAGAGTGGTGTCATCCACAAATGTGAGTAGATTTAACAAATGGCGTCCATATAAATTAGGAATAAAACAGGATACTGGTCCTCACCCGAAGGTTCAACCGACATCAGCCAAGAGACCATCACGAAGCAACCGGTGACACATGCCGAGTACCTGAAGCCGTTCCTCCTTCAACACGCCTAGACATGTGAGAATTAACCATCTACAGTCACTGAGGGTCGGAAGGGGCTTGTTCTCCATACCGTCCCTGCGCGCCTTCGGGGCGCGAAACCATTCCTTTCGAATAAAACAGGACCATGTTCTGATCCTGTTATACTCCACACCTGATACTTGGTTGATGCGTGCAGACGTATGCATATTGAGTTTTGTTGGACAGGTAGCTATACGAAATCAATTATTACAAATTCCCCGGATGCCATAAAGATTCCATTCTTTAAAGTAACGTTTAATGATTGAGTGGGTTTAAAACCTTTGACAAATCGGCGAACAAGGCTACAGAGGAATTCCCCTGCTCGCGAAACAAGGCTCAAATACGCTCGGAGAGCTTCGTTGATAATAATGTTGAGAGTTTCTCGGATCTGGTTGATTTGGAAGGCCTTCCAGTTTGCCGTGGCTACCTCTAAGCGAGACGACCGTTCGTTTTCTAAAATGTGCAGGCGGCCCGCGCTGCGATACCCAATAAACTCATCAAAACCACCCTGGTCGGTCTCGACGAGCTTCTGTTTTTCAAGAGTAATATGGTCGTCAAACTCGGACGGTTTTGGCCAAGTTGTTGGTTGGTTCGAAGAGTTTGCCTCTGGGGCTCTCTGATGCTGTACTCAGGCCCACCAGTATCAAGGTGGGGGTCATTGATGGTTTCAGGTGCTGTTTCCTGTTTTTTAGTTCATATGGTCTCGATAATGCAGTGAATAGAATTTGATGTTTCCTCCGCTGCCTTGCAGGTGTACCCAGTCTGTGGCCACAGTCGCCCCAATCCATTTTCATCTGTTTTGGGGGCTGCAACAAGGCCGACTGGGGCTGGCTCTCAACCTACGAATCCTGGCTCATCTCGAATGATATCACCACCACCACGCAAGCTACCTATAGTAGTGAACGCAGGAGGTGTCTGGATGCGGTTGCAGCCGCAGCCTACCCTCGATGCGCATAAATGTAGAGTAATCACGGCCTAAGTCAGGAATTTGCCGAATTTGTGCAAGAGAATGGTAGTCATCTGACCATGAACTGTTTGTAGAAACTCTTGTTACAAAGAACTCTCCATCCACACCACCATATCTGTCGGCAAAGAAGTTTCAGAGCTGCGGAGTCAACTGCGGTAGTTATGGCTTCTTCACCTATATCGTCTGTTCTGACGTCTGGCTTGTGCCATCGCCTGCGGCCTCTTATTTTGCCCTTCCGCGCTGGCACTCGTGCCATATCCATTAACCCATTCACACGCGCCAGTATCGTTATGTGTATATAGGGGATGGCTTCCAGTCAATATGGACTCAAGCTAGACTCGTACCGCAGACTGGGAGATCTCTCGGATGTCAAGGGTATACGGCAATCGATCGTGTTAACGAACTCACCCTCGACGACAGATCAAAGTCAGCAGCTGCTGATGCGATTCCAAAAACTAAACGTTCATGGAGCAATTGTACAAAGTAACTCCTGCCTCGCTTCCACTATATTTCTGACTTCAAATAACGCCGATAGGAACATCAGACTGCTCAATCGAAAACCAGATTCTCAGTGTAAATATGGGATTCAAAGAGAATACTATGAGATTCTCAGCGAAAAATCGTGAAAAAAACGATAACCGCTAATCAAGATTTTGACATTTTATCGAAAGAGAAGATATATGGAAAGGTGGTACCAATACATTTACCTGTATCCAGTAGTTTACTTATGCACAAAATGGGAGGATCCGCTGAACTGTTGGCTTTGTCCCAGTAGGAGAGACCTTTTTCAAATTTCGGCGGTTTTCATATCGACTTTATAGGCTTATAATCACGGTGGAACATCTCTCCAATTGAGACGCCCATGATGCATGCCCTTCAGTGCTTCGAAATATTGACAATTTTACGATTTCTTAAAAATTTTTTTCAATATTTCGGAGCAATGAAGGGCATGTAACCTGGGCGTCTCAATTGGAAAGATGTTCCGCCGTGATTATAAGCCCATAAGTCGATATGAAAACTCCGATTTTTTTTTAAAAAAGGCCACTCGTACTGGAACAAAGCCAAAAATTCAGTGGACCTTCCCATTCTGTGCAACCTATTTTTCCCATGTAATGGACAGTAACAGATACTGTTCACGAACAGGACTTCAATGGGATAGTTAAACTACTGGATAAAGGTAAATGTATTGGTAACTATCTTTCCATATATATTCTATTTCGATAAAAATGTCAAAATCTTGATAGGCGGTTATCGTTATCCGAGAATCTCATAGTATTCTCTTTGAATCCCATATTTACACTGAGAATGTACTAAAGAATCCAGTCGCCGTGGCTGGAACAGTTACAATAGTGGATAAGGGACTCACTCCAGTGAATCCCATTCCCATAGACACGGTTTTGAGAGCTACGTCCAGCGCGTTGACAATTTTCAAAACTCGAGCGTATTTTTATGAATCACTGTCTCGTTTGACCGTCAATTCGGCATAAATTTTATTCATTTAATTCACGTGAAATTCGCTCGCTTTATCTTCTTGTATCACGGTGTCTGACGTCGATGTTGCAGAAGGATCTGACGGTATTGTGGGATATTATGTTTTAATTCCATATTTTTTAAAAAATTTAATTTAATTTAAACTTTTTAAATCGTTCTTTTTATAGTAACATCCCGAGAATAGGCATATTTTTAACTGGTAGAGTGCTAAATTATTTTTGGTCATCCAAATTTGTCCACGTCTCTTTGCCTTGTTACAATTTATGGGAGAGTGCCTAGTGGCACTCTCCCATAAATTGTAACAAGGCAAATTCTCACAGACAAAATAATTTCAATTTAAAAATTGTATGATGCACATCCATAGAATATGAAGCCATTAAGTTGCAGCACCTGCACTTCAGATTAAAGCCCAAATATGGGCTTCCAGCACTCTACCAGTTAAAAGGTGAATTTGACAAAAATAACAGACTTCGGCCATCGCTTATGTTCTTTTTTCTCTTCATGTATAAACCATCTCCATATGTATCTAACGCACTAGCCCTTTGCGGATCCAAGATACAATCCTTTACCATCCGTTTTGATTCGACACACGTCAACTCCCTTTTTCAAATGCAGACAGTTTCCCATTACTGTTTTGCGCACCGAACTAGCTAGTCCTGACTGATCAGATTGATACCCAAAGCCCGCAATACTGTCTTCGTGAGAATGGGTAATGCTCTGGTAGCCAGTCCTGCCAACAGTCCTCCTAAGAATCATCCCTCCATTTTGAAATCGAAACGGCCCGAATTCTTTTTTGTCCATGTAGTTGGCTACATGATTATCGTAGATGTGATTGAGAGAGAGTCAGTCTTATGGTCAATCCTCTGTTATTACGATACGCTTTCGGGATCCTGCTGATTTGCATTTTGGTCCATGCGAATTCGTCTCGACCGTCCACCAGATCTCGATGATTCAATTTTATTCTAACTACTTTGTCTCGATGTTCTAACGCTCTACGAATTTCTCTTTCTGTCCTTCGGCTGTGTTTAACTAAGGTGTCAGGTATCTCGTCTTAATTTTTCTTGTTTTTTCAATTTAATTTTATTTTTTTTAATTTAAACCTCTATTGTTTTATTTATATATAAATGAAAAAGAACAAATTTAAATTTTCCAATGTGAAATCGTATCATATTCTCTTCGAAGCTCTAACAATTCGCTTTTTTTGATCCGTCAAAATAGTTTCGATGCTATTTTTGGTGTCTAACATCACGGGTAAATAGATTAAATTCGAGGTTGCCCTGCGATCTTGTACCCCAGTGAAACGTCCGGAAAAAAGAGGTTAATCGATATGGCACGAGTGCCAGCGCGGAAGGATAGAACGAGTTTTATCCTTCCGCGATGGCACAGTGCCATATCCAGTAACCTTTTCACACACGCGTGTCGTTCTGTGTTTTAGAAGGACACTCAATTATTAATTTGACAACTATCTGCAAAAAGGAACACATCCGTTCTTATATTTTCCATCGCATTTCTGACTGACCAGATCGATGACCACGAAATTATAAGGTGCTCGATCCCACACCGCCTTTCAAAATTTCCCGAATTCTTCTTTGTCCAGGTAGTTAGCTCCGTGATCGTTGAAGATGTGATTTAAATTCTGAGATCTTGCCGGAGAAGACTCAAAAAATTCTCGTTTTCTCTTATAGTCTGCCTTGGTAATCTGAATAAATTTTGAGCCAAAACAATTCACGCTGCTGTGACGTCCTCGAATATAATAACATTCGCATCGATTCTATACCGCCCCCCCCCCCCCTCCATGGGAACCCCGGGAAGTGAAGCAGTGCTTGATTACTATGGTGAACAAGCTCTGTTTCACTGGTAAAATTGGACGCATTTTTCGATCTGATCCAGATGGTTGAAAACTCTCACTATCAGATCCTTCGATAATTTCTTGTTCAGGGTTCCCCACAATAATTTGTTTTCAGGTTGGAAGATACTCTTGTACAATGCGAATAATCTATTGTAACCCAACCACTCGGTTGGCATCAGCAGATACATCAATAAATTCATTTTAACGCAATTCGATTTCCCGCGATCCCTCGTTTTATGCTTTTTGGAAGAATGGATGACTCGATCTCTTGGTCGTCGTTTTGTTCCACGATAAATCTTTGATTTCCTTCTGGATTTTTGTTATTTTATTTAATTGATTTTCGGTATTTTTTCACATTGCTTTATTAAATTAAGTTTTATGCTTTTCAACAGAGATTTTTTAAATGTTTTTTTGAATTACTTTCAATCCTAAACCACGATTCTTTTTTGGGGGGGTTGTTTGTGTTTTGTTAAAAATTTAAACATGAGCATAATTTTCAAAATGTTTGTATATCTCATTCTTTCTTTGAAAGTCAGATGGGTGTTTTTCGCGTGTCTTTCTACGAAGTGAGATATCATGCGTAATTTATTTTTATTTCTCAATTTACACCATGATGAAGCATTGTTTGTTAACGCATCTTCTTCGTTCCATATATGCCGTTTGAATTCTTTGCTAGTCGGATCGTGGTAATGTTTGGGTATTTCGCATAGAGAACTTACGAGAACCGAATTACCGTTTTTTATATATATTAACCCTTTACCTAACGTGAAAAGCAGACGACACTTGCAAAAATAATTCTTGAATAACTAATTTTTTTCATTTTTTGTCTCAAAAACATAGGTTATGACCCCTCGTTGGAACGAGCTCGACGAGCTCGTTCCAACGAGGGGTCATAACCTATGTTTTTGAGACAAAAAATGAAAAAAATAATGAAAATTAATTGGCGATTTTTGAGAATAGCGCTGGCCGGTTTTGGCCGTTACGTTGGGTAAAGGGTTAAACTTCCTTCTCCTTCCTATAACGTCTGTAAGTGCATGCGTTTGTTTTCCTTTCCGTCGTGAACGTTATTGTTCAGACATTGCATGGGAAATATGATTTCATTTTCTTTTCTGACATTTTTAGGTTTGTTTTTTTTTACGTTCAATCCCGATCCATTTAATTTTTTATTAGGGTTTAACGACGCTTTCTACAACCAGTGTCACCTAGTGTCGGGCAGTTTTACGAGTGGATGAAGCCGGAGTACTCAGAGAGAACCAAACTATTAGACTCCCCAAGTCCATTTAATTTCTTGGCAAGTTCTTGTATTGCCACGACACCAGAACTGATCTCCGTTATATTTCCATCTTTTATCTTCGATAAAATCTCTTCCGATTTCGGGGTTAGTTTCGATCGTTTAAACGGTGTTATCAACTTGTGAACTAAATCGGCAGTTCCCTGATCGGCTTTGGCAGCGATCTTATTACCGGATTCTGTCGCAGCTTTCTTACTGACGTCCTTCACAGTACTTTTTCTGACCTTCGCAATAGTCGAGGTGATCTGTTTTCCTGCATAGCGTTGAAGAGACGCATTAAAAATTGCACCATCAAATCCATCATGCCCGACTGGCCGTACACGTAAGATCTAGTAAATCCTTTGTTTTTATATCACTAACATTTATCTTTATTTAATTTAATTATTTATGTCTAATTTGGTTTTTTCTATTTACATTTTTTCTTAAAATTTTAACGAAAGATTTTTTCTAGTCTTTATTTAAAATCTTTTGCCTTAACAATTCGTCACACACACTCACTATCTCATTTCTCACTCCCGTATTGCCGGCATTTCTACTAGCCATCAAGAGCTCCAATCTCTCCAACAGTGCTTTAGGATCATAAGGAACGATCATAGTAGTACTACTATCGGCAGCCATTCCCTTTCCGAAGACCGGTCCGACGAAAACTTTATTTTCATCCAATATAGGTGTCACTACTTCTTCTTTCCATTTGTAACCTTTGCTCCAATTGGGTCTCTTCTGGTTAGGATCGCTATTCCTTTTATGACGTCAGTTTGGATCAGGATATCGCCATTAGTGTTGAGATCCTCTTGACTGTAATTATGTGGGTCTGGTCTAGCCAACACGAGCAAATGCCACAGTCCCCGAGGGTCTCCAAATACGTGAGCTTCTATCACGATCAAATTGTTGCCTTCTGTTTTTACTTGCTTATCACTCAAGAAGAGTTTACTATCTGTTTCTTTACGAATACCATAGGTCGAGTCAGTGGTCGAGGAAGTTATATAAAAATCCATGTAGGGTTCATACATGTTTCCCATATCTTCTATATCGATAGTTGACGCGCTAGTAGCTATCTCGATATGTCTCTATTCTATCTCAGGAAACGATATTTTTTGTAATATCTCCAGAAGACTTTTTTCACCGTCCGCAAATTTTTATTGAAACCATTTACCCAACGAATCGGCCGCATCCGCCCGCGTAATATGCAAATTCAGCAGTTGAAAAAATATTATTTTTCAAAAAATTTCAACAAAACCATATCATGTGACCCCTCGTTGGAACGAGCTCGTCGAGCTCGTTCCAACGAGGGGTCACATGATATGGTTTTGTTGAATTTTTTTGAAAAATTTGAAAAAATGATATTTAAAATAATAAATTTTGATATCGTCTGCGTTGGGTAAAGGGTTAAATCTCTGTATGATTTGTGCGGGAAAATATCACACTTTTCGAAAATGCCCGAGTTTGTAATAGAATCCTCTAATTTCGACAAGAAAATGTTAGGTCTTGCCAGTGGCGGCGCCATAGAGGGGTATGTGGGGGAACTTACCCCTCCACTGTACCTCCTCACTTTTGTAACTCTGGCGCCACCACTAGGTCTTGCGAGTTTCCTGTTCAAAACGAACGGAAGAAATTCACGGATTTAGTGTTTTGCCAATATGTGAAAACCGACGAAAATGCAAATCAGTTCTACCCACCGTTCGTATAGTCATTTCTCTTCTAACGAATGGCATCGAAATATGAAATTAGCTCTGAACAAACCTAAAACTATATCTGTCACCCATAAATTAGAAGCGCTGTCACCGCATCGTTTTCTGTGCCACTTTTGTTCAGTGAAATAACTACCCCTCGCCAACATTTCGGCACCACCATGTCAAAAGTGCCGTACTCTCTTCAAATCTCTTGATGTTTGTGAGAGAGAAGATCGGTTTGAGATAAATTAGCTGTTAACTGAGACAAAGCCTTCAAAGCTTCTGCTAAAGACTCATCAGCCGATTGCTTTTAAGGTATTTGTATAAGCTTTGCTTCCAAGCAAAGATTTTTGGGCTACATATCAGTATATGGGAAGCCCTTCTGCTGACCTGCCAGGTTCCGATTGTTGACGCTTGGGATGTAGGGTTTATGAGTAGTTTAGACATAGGTGACGGGCGACTGTCGTGTTTCGCAAAGCCAGAAAGCTGGTTTTGGGGGTGCAACGTGAGCTGTAACAACACTATCGGATGTCGTTTGGGGGGTGGGGGGGGGGAAGCTGGGTGCACAAACAGTGTCACCAAGTGCAAGGATGATGTAGTTCACCGAGGTTCGGTGACAGAATTGTGCCAGTGCACAATTAAGAAACGGAAAGGCAAAGTTAACATTCCTTGTGAAGAACCCTTGCAGCTGGCCAGAACAACACCATGGACGACGCAATATTCGAGGCCCAACAAGGCACTGCGATGATTTATACCGTGGGCACTACATACCTACATCTTTTTTATAACATAAGCCAGTATGTCTTTGGTATTCCTCGTGTGAACCGACCAAAGATGTTCGAAGTTCTGTTTATCGAGCAGGCCTTGAACTCGGCAAAATGTGAGCTGTACCACAAGTACAGTACGTACATAGCTCCGCTAACTGCAATCCATACAAGCACTGCCAATTTAGATCTGTCTTTCCTTACACCATACCTCCAGACAACCTAGAATGGTATGTCGAAATCGTCAGAAATGGTCTCGATACTGGATAGGATGACAGCTAGATGACTGTGTGAAAATCGCTGGGGCGGACAGCGGCATTGAGAGACTCGACAGCGGTTGGAGGACAATAAGAGAAGTGAAAGCCGTGGAGAAGAACGAAACAAGAAAAGCAGTTGGTAGCTTTGCGCAAGGCTAAGGCTGCGAAACAAGACGAGTTTAGCAAGGACATGGTAGTTGTCCCAGTGCGCATAAGCGGTGTCACTTAAAATGATTTTCGCGGTTTTGACACAAAGATCTATCCATGGTAACCACGGCTTGTCTAGAGCAATATAGACTTTTTATTTTTGATGAACAGTTACATTTATCTTCCAAGGATATGGCCGTCAATGAACTGCATCTTGTTCCTTTAATAAAACAGACAAAACCACAATCATAAATGATGTTGAAGTCTTTCTTTCGACCCAATAGTTACTGACATAATACAAAAACAGTATTTTAACAATTTTTTGCAATTAAAACTTGATCATGTTTCTTTGCCTTGTTACAATTTATGGAAGAGTGTCTATGGACACTCTTCCATAAATTGTAGCAAGGCAAGTCTTTACAAACTAAATACTATCACTTCAAAGATAAAACGAAGCACATCCAAGCCTTTAAGTTGTGGTACCTGCACTTCGGAATAAAGCCCAAACACGGGCTTTCAGTATTCTACCAGTTATATACATTGACTTCTATTTTGTTTTTCATCTCAGGTAAAGAGCTATCCGGCTTGCAGTTGTTCTCGCTGCTTTCGACCTGATGCTTCCTGACTGGTGGGTGAATTAGAAGCTCAGTCGTAAACAGTGTAAAACGTACAAAGTCCACTACACAATGAACTTACCCGAAACCATCAGTGAGGAAACTTCAACTTCAAGCATGTTACCGGTGGATATTCCCCCAGGACAGCTAATCTCTTGGACTAGAAGAAGTATAATTTAGGCACGTTTTTCCTTTTTGAACCTTTTGACCATTCATTTCATAGGTTCAGTTTTCATGAATTTTCATCAAATCCAGCTATGACTGCAGCGACACAGCCTTGACTCTATTTTGTGAAAGTATTTTGAAAACTAGCATTTATTTTATTTAAATATGTCAAGAATTTAACACTCCGCGGAAGATTCTTGGCGTGTTTAACTAGATAGATCTTTTAAGGGGGATTAATCTCATTCACTATCTGGGATGTAAGGATTGAGTGGCGTGGGAAAGGTGATGTCACACTGTGACTTTAAGGAGTAGCAGACTCAACTTCTGACCATGCAGGTCGATTAGATCCAACCCACGCCACTCCTCTTGTTGTCAACAAAGTCATGGAGCGATCATTTTCATAGATCGGAATTGTCATATTCTCAATCCCCAACCAGAGAAAGATTTCGACGCCAATGGGTTGATTATTCACACCCATGAGCGAATCATAGAGCACCAACTTTACAACTTGTCCCCTGCGTTCCAATGTGTTCTGTGTGCCAGTAGGCACACAGAACACATTGGAACTCAGGGGACGAACTGTTATAACTAAAATAGTCTGTTAGTATTATAAATGGTGCAGTATTTTCCACCTGTACTGGAAACTCTTGTGTTATCGTGACAGATCGTCTTTTGAGACAAATTACGTCCATAAATGGATTATATATTTTATCAGGAAATAAAAGAAGCGAATAAAAAAGTATTCGATTGAAACCCAAGTCATAAAGTAGCTCACCTGTAAGTCGGATTACCTGCAATTAGTTAGGACTGACGCGTGACCATGCCGCATATGTCTTGAAGTCGTGGCAAGCGTGTGTTGAGGAAAGAAATTTGTAAGATTTACAATGTGATTCGTTTATATCTTGACAGCAGTGGCCCTAAATGTAACAAATTACCTGTGTTTGGAACGGGTAAAGCTGATTGGAATTCTGTGGGCGAAAGAGAGATTTCTCATTATATCTTTCTGCACGTAAAGTTTGGAGCTCACGCCCAATGACAGAAATCGATAAAACGTACTTTATTTCTTGAAGCTTTGAAACTCTAGAAATAAGTGCAAATCGGGAAATGAAATCTTTACGTGGGGCTTAAAATGCAAAATCCGGTCGTTAATGTAATAACTGAATTAAATCTCGAACCTAAATCATCTCGGCTAACTCACTGGCAGCTATCACACGATCACGTGGCGGACTCACGCCAACAGTTAAAGATGTCTCCAGCTTCTTTGTAAACGTTTCTGTTTGAACATTTTCTGTGATGTAACGAACTGATTGTTCTTCCATATTCAGTCTGTGAGAAACACACAGACTACTGTTTTTGCACGGTTTCTTTTTTCTTCTTCTTTTTCTTTTTCTTATTCTGTTGGTCTTCTGTCTGGTCCCTGGTCCACGTGCTCCCTTGTCCACTCAATAACTTGAATAAAATCTTCCTGTCTTCCTGTGTTTTGTCATACTGGCAAGTAGTTACTAGTACTCGGTCATTTATGTTTTTTCAGGCTCGTAAAGTATTTGGGATGTCCGAATGGATGTTTTGAATGTGGGTCACGCTCATATTTCAAGTGAGGTATGATCTATCGACCCGGGACCAACACCTAATGAGTTGAAACTTAATGAAGGTTCAACATGTGGATCAAGGTCACCCAGAAGTCATTGGGTGCATTTTTCGAATTACTATAAATCGCATCCTGTGATCCCCTAATGCATTCCCCATATTCATACATGTATTTCTGAACTAAACAAGGTGAGCGAAGTCAACACTTTTCAAAGTGGGTCACGCTTATATCTCAAGCATGGTGTGGCCTATGGACCTGGGACACACACCGAACGAGTCGAAACTCACTGCAGGTTCAAAATATGGCTCAAGATCAATGACCCCTACCAGGGGGTTATCGAGAGCATTTTATGTAATAAATAACATATATTTCATCACTCAGAAATTGGACGAAGCCAAAGATTTTGAAAAGGGGGCCACGTACATACCTCAATTGTGGTATGGCCTACACAACTGGGACCATGACTAAATGGGTAGAGACTCGCTGGAGGTTCAAAACTTGGGATCGGATTACAGAAGTCACTCGGGGTGATGAAGAGCTTTTTTCAGAATTGCTGCAAAATTGCATTGTATAACCTTCCAATGCATTTCTGAAGTTCATACATGTATTAATTAACTCAACAAAGTGGACGGAGCCAAAAATATCTATTTCTGATTCCTTCATAGAAATCGATGAATACTGTGCACAAAAGTTATTTCTGTTTTTTTTAAATTTAATTTGATTCTTGCATGGAAATCTTTAAAGGCTGTTTACAAAACGTATTTCTGTCTTTTTTAAGATATTTTCTGCGAAAATAAGTCTCCGTGTATTCTCTTTCGTTATATTCGGATTCTTTCATCATTTTCACACACTCGAGAATTTACTGATCACAGTGAATTCCGTTTCTCTAGTTTCCTTCGCATTTGAGCTTATAGATAATATTAACCGTCAAGAGTACTTAAAAATTTTAAAATTCTTGTATTCCCTTTTGCAGTTTTCAAATTTGTCTACTGGGGAGCATAAATGGATCGGAATTACGCCGTGGTGTTAATCGCAAAATAAAACTTCAATTCCATTGTAAGCACAGAATATAAATTCATAAGAAAAGCGGGGTGCAAGGCTGTATCTTTTTCAAACATCTACATTCCACGTATTAGAGTGTATGGTAACTGATTTAACCCTTTACCCAACATAATGGCCAAAACCGGTATCAATAAATATTCATTATTTTTTCATTTTTTGTGTCAAAAACATAGGTTATGACCCCTCGTTGGAACGAGCTCGTCGAGCTCGTTCCAGTGAGGGGTCATATCCTATGTTTTTGAGACAAAAAATGAAAAAGATTAGTTATTCAAGAATATTTTTTGTAAGTGTCGTCTGCTTTTCATGTTAGGTAAAGGGTTAAGCTGGAAAACATATCTACAGCTGCAAGGATATTCTGTCAAACAGTGCTCAGTAAAGTTGAGTATATTTTGTTCTTACTGCGTAATAAATGGGAGAAAACATGGTCTATTTTATAAGCGGTATCAGAAATAGGTGTGGCAGATACTTAGTGGGGTCTAATGGCAAATCCACAACCAGCATACGTGTCAACATGATGACATCAAACTGAGTATGGAATCAGCATCTATTATATCAATACAGTACGGCGAGGATTTAACAATGCGTGAATATTGCACAGTGAGATGGAATAGTCAACGCGCTGCTGTCGCGTGCACTATTCCATCCCACTATGCAATAATCTGGCATAGTCATAAGTCAAGGACAAGTCGTGCAATATTCATTATTATTACTTAGTATGGCGTTCTCTAGTATATTGCGAGGGGTTTCGTGACACGCTAAATCTTCGGAAGTCTCAAGACGTCACGTGGTGTGTGGGGCTGGGACCGGATAATGGAGAATTCGTTTCATCAGCACTCGCGGCCACGTACGACACATCACTCAACAGACTTCCATTGTCAATTGCTCTTCCTTTCTGTCCCAAATTTTGAATAGTTTCAATAGAATGTACAGGGTTCGTTAATCTCCGTAAGTCTACTCATCACTCCAGATGTAGGTTTGAAGTGATGGGGAATCTTACAGAGGCTAAAGTTCTTGTAAATCTGTGTCTTCAAAAACGCCGTTTTTGGGGAAGTTGGAAATTGTCAATCCTTTCAACTGGAAATTTGGAAAATTCATGGAGATAAATAAAGCGGCACGGTTACATTTAATCTTTATTCCGGACATTCTATATTTGATAGGCAATAGATCGAAAGACAGTAAGTGATAACAACAGAAAAAACATTACTTTGTCGGGCATTACGGGTTTATTTGCGTCACTTCTTGTAGCGGCTCTCCATGTTTATTAGTGGCACTCGACTTCGTCTCCGGCCGTTAACCCTTTGAAGTCGAGAGGCTGTTTTTTTCGGCCCAGGAACATGATATGTCATCCTTTCATTAAGTAGCATGGCTGTTAAGTTAAAGTGTGGGGTAGACAAATCAATATTTTCAACGTGCAGCCCCAAGGCTGCACGTTGAAAATATTAATTGATCTACCCCCAAATAATAAACATGGTATCTTCCAATTGCTTCAATTGAACTGACATCGAGATACCATAAGAGTTAATATCATATCGGGTTGGTGATCATTTAGGAGCCAATACTATAAATCTTTGACAATTGTATTTTCTGGAATTGTATTTACTTATTAATATAACTGACTAAAATAAATTATTAGCATTTTAAAAGTTATGGCAATTTGCCAGCCTGCCATTTTGCCACATTTTTGAAAATGCTAATGGTTTATTTCAACCCATTTAGAGTTATAACTAGAACATACAATTCTAGAAAATACAATTGTAAAAGTTCTATAGTATTTGCCCCAGGTCAGCCCGCTGATATATCCTAAAGTACTCCAAAATCATGTTATGTAACATGTATATTATATAATATCAACGGTTTCTTTTAAATTTTGGAAAAGAACATGAAATCTATCTTTTATATTAGAATACACATGTTATTAACAGAACATAGGTAGTGGATGCTTGTATCAGGAAACATAAATTGAAAAATATAAAAATTAAAACCGAACCGCGAAAGAATAGTGAACAGTTTCAGCATCTATTCAATTCTTCACAGATGAACACCATTGATGTGTGGGGCAGCAACTCCTACCTAACGGGAGGGTTTCGTTTTTACATGATAAACAATATTTATCACACACCTATTAATGTAAAATACGGGATTTCCACTGTTCTGCATGTACGATAAAAATAAAGTTGTATCGCACATGTGGTGATACAAAACACGTTCGATTTCGTTTCCAACGAAAACAGAGAAGGAGCCCGCCTAAATAAATCACATCATCATTGGTCGAATGTGCCGGAGTCGAGATCACTTGGAAATTCCAAGTTCCTCATTTAGATTTGTTTACTCGGGATTTTTAAACAATCAGATTCGAGTAAAAATATATTAAAATAGAAATAACATTCTGACTGCTTGTTTCTTGACAAATACTTTCCACAACTGGTTATATAATGATGAAGTGTGCTAAACATATTAGCTATTTAAAAACATTTTGTTGCGTTATTACCCGCAGTTTAGTCAATATTTGAAGTTCGATCATCGTTACCGTGACACTGATCGCTGTCAATTGGTTTCGACAAATTGAATGCCGTAAAAAATTAAAAAGCAAATTAGGGTTGGTACCCCGCACACTAACAGTGATGTCTTCTTGGCAGTAATTATCCACTTAGAAAGTTTTTTTAGTTCAATTTTCGTGAATAATGGTTGTTACATGGGAGGTGTGTGATAAATACGGAACCGCACATACGTTTGAATGGGTTAAGAATTATCGCACTCGATTGCTTTGGCTCTCATGATATCCTGGGCCAAAGCAATCTCATGCGATAATTCTTAACCCATTCAAACGTATGTGCGATTCTGTAAATTTATGTTATCAATTTTAGAGGATTTCCATCCCATGCGTTTTTAAGTCGGACTCCATTTTACAATTATGATTCAACATCTGTGCCAATTCGTCTGGTATTCTTAACAGTATAATTTACTAAAAGAACCAGAGTTCAGCCAAGGTGAAGTGTTTAATTCGATATGATGGACGTCTTGGTTTTCGATGACATAACCACATTTTGTGTTATGTTCCGTTCTTTGAATTTTGGGGAGAGCAACATTACAATTTGGCACTTGTGTGAAGAAACTTACATTGACCTTCGCCAGGTCACGAGAAAATTTCGATTCTAACGGATATGGATAGATGGTTGGTCCATATTTGTTTTAACCCTTTACCCAACGTAACGGCCCAAACCGGCCAGCGCTATTCTCAAAATTCGCCAATTAATTTTCATTATTTTTTAATTTTTTGTCTCAAAAATATAGGTTATGGCCCCTCGTTGGAACGAGCCCATCGAGCTCGTTCCAACGAGGGGTCATAACCTATGTTTTTGAGACAAAAAAATGAAAAAAATTAGTTATTCAATGATTTTTTTGCAAGTGTTGTCTGCTTTCCATGTTAAGTAAAGGGTTAAAGTTCAATCTCATCCTCATTGGCTGATTTGTGACTTGGTCACAATTTATAGAATGATACGTGTGAAAGTAAACAGGCAATGTAACCGCTGAAAATTCTATGTAACAGGGATTTGGGTAAAAAAGAACGTTGTGCAGCGCATAACTTCGCAGTGATTTCGGTCACGTTCCACGTTTTATCTCCCCAATGGTCATAGTGTTCTAGTACCCCTTTGTATTTTGCATCCCTCACATACCATAAACTATGAAGATGTATGCGAGGTTTGATGAGAGACCTCATCAGCGTTATTTTGAAACAAGACGTAAAAGCCATCGTGAAATATGATTGCATAAAATACAGATATGTCCAAAAACAAGAGCTTGTGTTGGGACTCCGTAAGGGATTTTAAATTGTTGGGGGGGGGGGGGGGGTGATATGGTTGGTAATCTACCCTGCGTCTTCCCCTCGGTTTCTTTCGAAAGATATTTCTGTTTGAAAAATACAATTCATAAAATTATCAAAACACAATGGTCATATAGTAGTCAGTTTCCCATGAATTTTTATCAAGATACCATGCTCTTATACAACGATTGTGTGTTCGACGTTACCCAATATAATATAGACATTGAGAAACGTGCTTGATTAAGCACCTGTAGAATCCAACCTACGTGTGAGAACGCCATGTAAAAACGCAACTGATTGGTCATTACGTATCTGACTGACTTTATGGCGTAAAAGAAAATGCTTCAACACAAAACAGCGTCAAGCAAGAAAGTAAACAGACCACCAAAGATATTTTTCTTTAAAAATATAATCTTCATTATCTTAATTCAATTTTACCCTTTGAACTCTGGAGGTATCTTCCATGCTAGTTCAGCAGCAATTAGAAGAGTCCATATTCATTATTTGGGGTAGACTAATCAATATTTTCGACGTGCAGCCTTGGGGCTGCACGTTGAAAATATTGATTGGTCTACCCTACACATTTACTGATCAGCCAATCTATTTAATGACGTCATGACGTATCATGTTCCTGGACGCAAAAACGGCCGCTCGGGTTCAAAGGGTTAAACATGATATAAATACAGAACACAACTCAGGTAAAGTAATGGGGATAAGAATCGATTACCTTTTTCTGGAGATTTTCCTGTATTTCACGTGCGTCTTCAGCGCCCGTGAAATACAGAAAAAAAAATCCGACTTGAGTCGTTTATTCCAGTCCCCTGTACTACACCCTCGTTGAGTTCTGCATTCTACTGCAACAACACCTTGGTTGCTTGATTGCATTGATTGCTAGCCAAGTCTTAGCTGCCACCACTGGTAGCCAAGGCCTGACTAGAAAGCACTATCAAGGTAATTTGATTATTGTTCACGGATGTTAAAGTACCTCATCTGATACCATAGATTTGGTCAAACTTGCCCATGAACTGTTAACAGCTCCCATTTGATAGTACTGATTGAAAGCCTATGGCACAGACTTTCCTATCATAGTGAAATGACTATTATACTACAGAGACAGCTGCCTTCCTGAACCTTTTCCCAGGATGGCGTTTGTCGTTCTCTTGTGATTTTCAAAAACGACAGGCATGATCTATTACGTACATTACACAGAATGTCGAATAACAAGTGTGTTTAAGGAATAACGGTACTATATATTTGGTTCAGAGTTATATTTAGAGGATATGATGCAATATTCGAAATTAAGACACCGAGAAAAACACATGCTTGATGAGAAAGGTGTTAACGCATTTTATTAGATGTTTACATTATAGCTGAATACTAAAGAAGAAAGAGGAGATGATCTGAGTATTTTCTGGCCCTAACCTTAACTATTTGTGTATTTTTGTTAGAAAGTCCGGAAAAAATGGGTTGAATGACAGAACTTCACTGCCTATTTATTTTTTTATTTTATCATATGACTCGTCCGTTTTGTTCACTTTAAAACATTTGATATTTTGTTTTCATATTTTGATCAGTGACAAATAAAGCCTCCCGTCAATTTCATTGGTCAATTTCAAAACTAGACAATTTGATTGGCTGAACAAAATAAAACTGGGCCACATTTTCATAATTTGCATAATTAGAGTTGGGAGCTTTCATTGGTCAATTTCAAAACTGGACAATTTGATTGGCTAACAAATATACAACTGGGTGGCATTTGCATAATTTCAGTAGGGAGAGTTTACTTTATCTGTCCTATTTAGAGATGGTTATATTGTATTAATCTTTTACCTACAAGAAAAACGCCATTCATTTTTTTTTATATTTTCACTTTTTGCTTCCAAAACATAGGTTATGACCCCTCATTGGAACGAGCTCGACGAGCTCGTTCCAATGAGGGGTCATAACCTATGTTTGGGAAGCAAAAAATGAAAATTTTTAGTTATACGAGGATGTTTTTTCCAAGTGCCGTCTGCAACTCAAGTTAGGTGATTGGTTAAAAAGTCATACTGAGCGGCTAATTTGTGCGTGTTTGTGTCATATGTTAAATAGAATATGAAATGAGTGTTTTTCTCAGATAATATTTATGAAACTCGTCCGAATTTTCCGTTTGGGCTCGCCAAAGGCTCGCCAAAACGGAAAATTCTTAGACTCTTTTCATAAATATTATATGAGAAAAACACTCATTCCATATCCTCTATTTATTTGTTTTCTGGACGGAGAAAGTTGTCTGGAGGTCTGTACTTGATGTAGTTGTTTGAATGTCTAATTTTAAAGGATGCGATAATAGTTTTTTCACTTGATTGTTATGACAGTCGCCTATGGGAGAATATTTAGTTCTGTTATATCTCATCAGACACATCACAGATCAGTAACATAACTGTTTTCTTATCAGGACGTCTTCTGCCATGGCACGGTTTAAGAAAATTGCATAAATTAGACCCATCACCATATGTGATTTGGGATTACATGGTACCGAAGAGAACGCAACTATAATGGAATTAACCAAAAAAAAGTTAGTTAAGTTAATTGAAAAAATAAAACGCCTGAGAAATTACGAACGAGTTGATCTTTGATGTGCAATATCTTGTTTGTCAGAGGCTAGCCAAAGACAATATCATTCGCTAAATTCCGTAAATGCATTGTGTGAAAAATGTTTGCTGTTAAAACATTGTTATTTCGGTGTAAGCATTAACCCTCTACCTATTATAACGGAGATAATCTGCCTGTGTTATTACGAAAACTACTTTCAAATTTTATTTCTTTTTCATTTTTTTGCTGACGAGCTCGTTCCAATGAGGGATCATAACTTACGTTTATGAGGTACAAAATGAAATATTTTACTTATTGAAGAATTTCATTGCAGATGCAGTATTCTATTCGTGTAAGAATATGTAACAAGAGAGAACGCAACAAGAGTGGAATACGGGGGGCAGCAAACAACGATCCGAGTTGGAGTTTTTTTAGGTGTTTCATGAGCGCCATGGGCATAGACAATTAGAATCGTTGATTCATATCCCTGGTACTCTACCGGAGATGTGGTCTGCGTCAATCTCGAATTCAGTGAATGAAGCTTGGGTTTTACAGAAAAATGTCACATTTGGCGATCTCTTTTTTTTTTCTTGCTGTTGTTTTGTGTCGAATCATTTCATTGGCTCATAGTAACATTCAAATGGCTCACGAGAATCCTAGCGTGATCAGCAGGAATACCCAACGACAAATCAGATACATCCTTACATGTTGTAGGCTTAATTTCATGCGTGGTTTTCCCAGCACACTTTCCAGTCCTTGTATTGCACCAGGCAGCGATGACTACACACCATAATCGCAGTATAAAGGTTAATTTCGGCACTTTTAGATAGGTCGCATGTAAATCGATGTACTCCGTATTTTTAATCTCTCCAGCCCGTAATATATAAATATTGATAAATATAAAGACATAATAAAGATATAAACATGGACATGGACATTCACTGCCTAAACCCTTTGAACTCTTGTGGTATTTTCCATGCCAGTTCAATGGCAGCAATTAGAAGAGACCATATTAAATTATTTGGGGTAGACCAATCAATATTTTCAACGAGCAACCTCGGGGCTGCACGTTGAAAATATTGATTGGTCTACCCCACACATTGAGTGAACAGCCATCCTATTTAATGACGTTATGACGTATCATGTTCCTGGCCGGAAAAATGGCGACTCCTCTTCAAGAGGTTAAATATTATATTATATTATATTGTCTGTGCATGTTTTTTTTCCTGAGTGGTACTTCCTTTGCTCTAAATTGGTTAGAGGTCCATCAGTAAAGACGCCCACCAGGCAGGGTGCGTTATATCGTGTTGACTGTGGTTTTTCTGCTGATATTGCTAATTTGGGGCTATTTTTTTTACATTCACTGAAGAAGAGTTAACAGTCGAACGGTGTGTGTGTGATCAGAATTTAATAACTCTTGCATGTTTTTCCCATCACTGACTAGATTTTCAACTGTCAAAATATTATCATCCCACGGTCTTCTCCGTCGCAAATCCCAGTCGCCAAACGTTTATGATAATTGTTTTCTGGTACGACCTGCATGAAAGCTGTAGTTACTGATTGCCAAGGTTTTAATATATGTCTCTACTCTTGAGATCATCGACGTCGGCAAACACACAATATTGCACATAACTTTATTTGCATATTTGATACATCACGCGTGCAAATATGGAATGGATACCATGTGCCGCCTCACAGTCGAGTTCATTAATGCCGAAGTCAACACGTGCTACAATGGTGCATTCATCCCACACGAGACAATGCGTTTATCCGCGAGAATCTGATTGAGTGTATGAAAATACATCGGAATCTTTAATGTGTCCACACATTTAGCTTAAATTATTAACATTTCGTCTCGCCCAACCAACAAAATAAAACTCTCGTGACTTTATTGTGGAATCAAAGATCAAACATAAAGCTCAGGTTGCTTTTTGTAGGGAACAGTGGGGGGACGCAATAACGCAATACATAATACTATATCGTGGCCTTAACTATCCGGTTATTCTTACCTTCTATCATTGTTGTGAAAAAATAAGAATAAAGAACTCTCCGGAAATAGAGCTTAGTTAAAAGGATTTCCCACAAACATCGACGTAGCCACAGGTACGACAGGTCGGACAGACGTTGTACCAGTAATGATGGCTTTGTAAAATGGCCCAAATAAGATAACATAATTTCAAGTGTATTTATATATATATATTTTTTTATTTTTTTTATTTTTTGGAAACGATAGACATAGAGATCTGATTCTGCTTAATTTCTGCGAAAAATAACAATACAGTGGAGGCCACTTAATTGTATATCTCTTAAATTGAATAACCCTGTTAATTGAATATAATTTCCAAACACCAAACCATTTACCATTCTTTCAATACAAATTTGACCTCTTAATTGAATATGGGTTATTGAGCAAACTCCTGTTAATTGAATAAAAAAAATCCTGTAAAGTGTCGAGAAATTATCCTAACAGTCACCAAAACCTAATGTTTAGAGACCTATAAGTGCATCTAATATAAGCATTTATTCTATTATATCTTGTTTGACAGAGCTCCATGAGCTCTGTCAAACAAGATATAATAGAATAAATGCTCAATTTATCCCTAAAATACAGAAAAGTGAACAAATCCCTGTTAATTGGATACTCCTGTTAATTGAATAATTCTCACTGGCAAAATGGCTATTTAATTAACAGGGTTCAACTGTATATTAACTCTTGGACGACAATTAAAGAATGGTTTCAGTTTGTTAGTTGCCAAAACATACGTTGTACTCTATCATCGGAACGAACTTGAGTGACTGTTTCTATGAACTGCGTTTTCAAGGAAGAAATTTTAAAAAAAATAACGTAAAAAAAATCCAAGTGTAATATTCATATATTAGCAGTCACAGATGCCCGAACCATAATTCACGTCCTCTGCGTTTGATATGAGGTCAACAAATAATATTTTGTATCAAAATAAATGTTTTCTACTACTGCTAGCTTTATTTATTCAACCCGCCGAACCTCTCGTCAAGGTTTGAGAGGTAGAATAAATAATTATACTCGTGGGATAATAAATTTCTTTTGACAAACTATATATTTATTTACAATGGAACAGCAGGGGTTCGTACCCACGCGGAGAGAGTTTCCTTCCGCACCAACCGTCCTGCGAAACTATACTAAACCACACACATCATTCGGCCAACTCCAGGCCACTCTTCGGCACCAACCTCTTAGCGAAACTATACTAAACCAAGCACACCACTCGGTCACCGACAGACCCGAGTGGTGTGCGTGGTTTAGTATAGTTTCGCAAGGCGGTTGTTGCCGACGGAAACTCTCTCCTCATGGGTTCTAGCCTATGTCATTATAAATAAAACCAGTGTCCTTTCTCGATTCTATGGCACTCGGGAAATTTGAAAAAGAGACGTTCTCGCTGATTTCCATGTAATGCAGTGTTTAGAATTAAGTGATGCAATTTTCTGATGAATATATATTTGTTATATATGTATGATATGACCACCCCAAATAGCTCATCGGTATTGTTCTATAGTTTGCTTTTTGCTTCTCCAGTCTGTCTAGCCGGAAAACGAGAGCGTTAACTTCGAGGCGACAATTTTATAAACGCGGTTCCTCAGAGTCCCTCAGAGTGTACTTACACTAAATAGTTGATAGAATGGTGAAACAGGCGTCTAATGTTAACGCTTAGAAGCCGGGGAATCAGATGATGAATTTACTGAATATGACATACCGCGAAAAACTTACAGTAAAGCAGGTGCTTCTCGTTAAGTGTCGTCTGCCTATTCAGGCAGCCGACACTTAACTAGAAGCACCTGCTCGGTGTTTAATTCTCCTCCAGTCCCAAGATAGCCGAATCGTCACAGCCAGATTACCTACCGTATTACATCACAGGCAAGAAAATTCGACTCCCGGGTTCTGAGAGTTACACAAATGAGATTCAAAATCTTTGTGAAGGTTTTGCCTGGTTGGTAACGATTTTTATTTACCTAGGCGGTTTTTGTTCTATCTTTACCAAATAAACTCCGTCGTTTAACATTCCACAAGAGTCCCTCTTTTTGCAGGTATTACAATGTTGAAGTTGCAAACGGAAGTTGGACATATGAACAATGAAAATATACGTCACGGGTTTTCAACAACGCTGTTTTTACAGCAACGCTGATAGGTATTTCAATAACTAAATATTTTTCTGATTAATTTTAAAATTTGTTTTTGCAAAACCTATTATATGACTCCTCGTCGGTTGGGGCTCCACGAACTCCTTCTGGTGAAGGCTAAAAGTATGTTGTTTATTGGGAAAAATAATATATATATAGCCCTAGAGGAAAAACACAGCAACATATTGACTGCGACCTTTAGGTTTAGTGCTGGTTGAGTTTGGCCATTTTCAAAGGTGAGGGTTTGTGCACTATTAAGAATTATTATTTAATACCATTGTAGTATTTGAATTTTTTAAACTTTTATAGTTAAAATCTTGAAAATTGTATTTCAATAAAAATCTGACAATATAAAACCTGTGTAATTGTTTGTTCGTGAATTTAACTATCAAGCAACAACACTCTTGTTTCATATACCACGCTGTGTAAAATTTGAAAATTGTTGGGATAATGTGAACAATGAAGCTGCGTGTCGTCTCTTTTATTCCGAAGACTTTTATGGCTCCGAATGTCCATTACTCCGAAGGACCGATATTCCGACGGCTGAATACACCGAAAATCGGTATTCCGAGAACCCACGCCTCGAAAGATCCGTTATTCCAATGGCCCAAATACTCCGAACCGAAGGTCGAATACTCCAGCGGTCTGCAAGACCGTCGAACCTTCAGAGTACTGGGCCGTCACAATGGTGTGATTTTTCAGGGTTTTTTTTCTATCCAAGTACAAATTATTTATTTCTTCAAATTTACATGAAAATGGTCTTTCAGACCATTTTCATTTAATTTGAAAGAACTAAAATGCCATGAAAAGCATTATTTCTACAGGATACCATTTATATGAGGACATAAATCTTGATTTGGAAACCTTTCCCCCGTGCAAACATGATTTCAGTTTATTTCATGATACTGCAATCACACCCTTGCCTTCAGACTATTGGATTTTCGGAGTACAAGTTCTTCGGTTTATTGGGCCTCCGGAGTGTTAGACTTTGGAGTATCGGACCTTCGCGAAGGTATTGGACCTTCGGTCTATTGGTATTTATATGTGTCGGCAAATCGGAGTATCGGACTTTCGGAGTATTAGTCCTTATATCTGTCGGTAAGGCCGCCCGATATTCTAAACTGTATACAGGTGTCGGTATTCAAAAAGATACCCCGATATATCGGTTTATCGAAAGACTGATCAGATATTCAAACATTCGTACCACAATCGGGACTTGAGTCATCACAGCGGAACGAAGTAACATGCCTTGACGATGTTGTTTGAATAACCCTTTACCCAACGCAGACGATATCAAAATTTATTATTTTAAATATTAGTTTATCAAATGTTTCCAAAAAATTCAACAAAACAATATCATGTGACCCTCATTGGAACGAGCTCAACGAGCTCGTTCCAATGAGGATTCACATGATATGGTTTTCTTGATTTTTTTTTTTTTTTTTTGGGGGGGGGGGATATTTTTTCAACTGTTGAATTTGTATATTACGCGGACGAGTGCGGCCGATTCGTTGGGTAATAGGATAATACTATTCATTCGGGGACTACAGTTAAAACTCGTGATATCGTGATAATTAAATTGTGAGTAAATAAATAATGACGATAAACCGATAGTTTTGTAATTACACCGGTGTTCAGTCGATACTGATTTGAAGTATTATCGGTTTATCGATATATCGTGCAGCCCTATCTGTCGGTAACTCGGAGTATT
Organism: Pictodentalium vernedei; assembly: GCA_031216915.1. Taxonomy (NCBI): domain Eukaryota; kingdom Metazoa; phylum Mollusca; class Scaphopoda; order Dentaliida; family Dentaliidae; genus Pictodentalium; species Pictodentalium vernedei. The sequence goes on from CM062294.1 coordinate 98,548,883, forward strand.
GGGCCTTCGAAATATCGAGCCTTGGGATTAGTGGGCCTTAAGAGTATTGGTACCTCGGAGTATTGGGCCTTCGGAATGTAGGTACGTAATCTGAAGCTGCACATCGCGATCGTTATTTCAACAATGCTCTTTTTAAGGGTGGGGGGGGGGGGGGGGCTTTTGGCAATTTTGTCATCAACTATTTCGAGTTGGATATGTAAATAATGTAAGGTTCAATATTCTGGAAATGTATTACATAATCTAAACTGCTTTATTTTCGCCCCATTACCGTCAAAATGCCGAGACATGTCATTTTGACGCGTACGTCGACTATTCGTTATCAGAAGGAATGCATCAGCAGGCCTGGCATTCTTAAAAATGCAAGAGGGCTAAAAATCGCTTTCCTCACATGGCCTATGGGAGCGATTAGCTCTCCTCAAGCTCACAAAAGCTAAAAGTGGAATTCTACCTAGTGGGTTTTGTACATTTTATTTGGTGGTGCTAACCAGGTAGTCTCTGTGAGATGGCTACACTGCCCCTCCCACACCGGCCTTGGTTAGGTCTCGAGGTGTGGGAGGGGCAGTGTGGCCATATTGCAGAGACCACTAACATAGCAGAGATCTGAAAACCTGTGGGTTTTAGGAATAGGGTGTTGTGGTAATCAATATTTTCTAAGGCTAGGAGGGCTATTTTTCGCTCGGCCTCCTCAGTTTTTTAAGGCGAGCAAATAAATCGCTCTCCTGAAAATGCCAGGCCTGCATCAGTAGATAGATAATTTATTTTTTCAGCGTCCATAAAATGCATCATTGGATTTTACAAGCTGTGATTTGGATCAACTACTGGGCGATGACATAGCAATACAAGCTCATGCTCACAGGAAAAGGAAAAACGTAACAACAACCTTGTTATAATATATACATACTGGTAATGTTATCAGAGTCTCCAGCCGGATTGAATAAATGTGTTCAGAAGTTAGAACACTATGCGGATAAAAACAAACTTAGTGTCAATATTAATAAAACAAAATGCATGATTTTCAAAAATAGAAAAGATTCTACTTTTTGTATTGGAACAGCGAAATTAGATATCGTAAATCAATATAAATACTTAGGCCTTGGTGAATTCACACACAATGGAAACACAAAACAAGTTCAAGAGAATTTAAGTACAAAAGTATCGAAAGCAATGTTTTTCCTTACAAATTATCTCAGAAAGTCACTTGACTTAACTCTTGATGTGAAATGTAAACTTTTTGATAAATTGATTAAGCCTATTTTATTATATGCTTGCGAGATATGGTCCCCTGACCTTAATACTCCTTTTGCGGACACTACAGCCTGTGAACAAGTCCACTTGAAATTTTGTAAACAAATATTAATGTTGAATAGAAAAGGATCTAATCACGCAACACGGGGAGAGTTGGGTAGATATCCTATTGCGAACGATGCTATCTTACATCTCCATAAATATGTCGATAAATTATCCAAAATTGCTGGCGATAACTTACTCTCCAACTCATTCAAGGAGTCACTCAAATGTAAACTTCCAAAAACTTGGATAACTCAGTTATCTCGTTATAATATCAAAGGTTCCGATGCCAATACGTTAACCAATACTAATGGAAGATGCCTGAAAGATGTACTAGAATCTCAGCACAGAGAAAGATTTACCAAAGATATGTTTAATGATGACAAAATGAAAGGCAGTAATAAGTTACGAACGTATCGATTAGTTAAAAATGAATACCACCTTGAACCTTATCTGAAAATCACCAGATCTCGACAGGCCCGTGAACTGTTTACTAGACTTAGGGTTAGTAACCATAATTTAGAAATAGAAAAGGGTAGACATAAACAACCCCCAACGCCCCTAAATGATAGGAGATGCCAGGTGTGCGATACCGGTGAAATAGAGAGCGAAAAACATTTTGTTATGTATTGTGAGGCATATGTCGAAATTAGGGAAACGGGGTTCGAAGAAATTATAAAAGAAAACAAAGAATTTGAACAATTAAATGATTCGGAGAAATACTATTATATATTGAAAAAACTGTGATAGTAAATCGATTAATATTATTTCTAACATGATCTGGTCATTCTTCTGTAAGCGAGATCACCTTGTTGAAGAAAAAAGTCATTAGTACCTTATATTATACATCATGTTTACTAATTCTTATTATTTGTTGTTTGTATTGTAACTGCCGTTATGGTGTAATGCATTAAACTATTAAACTAAACTACAATTTCATTTAATCCTTTACCCAATGTAACGGCCAAAACCGGCCAGCGCTATTCACAAAAATCGCCAATTAATTTTCATTATTTTTTAATTTTTTGTCTCAAAAGCATAGGTTATGACCCCTCTTTGGAACGAGCTCGTCGAGCTCGTTCCAATGAGGAGTCATAACCTATGTTTTGGAGACAAAAAATGAACAAAATTAGTTATTCAAGAATTTTGTTTGCAAGTGTCGTCTGCTTTTCATATTAGGTAAAGGGTTAATCCTTTACCAAGCACTACTTGGCTCACAGGTGGCGGCATTGGACTTCTAACCGAATGGTTAACGGTTCAATGTCCGCCATGGGTACTGGTTTATGTCCTTGTGCAAGACACTTAATCCCGATTGCCCGCGTGGGGGAACGGTCGAAATGTTTACTAAGGCGTACGGCACATCACTGGTGCACTTGTCTTCAACCAATATTAACCCTGCGTATGTGGAGTTAGTACGTTTGGGAATCTGACAGTTAAATAAATAAATAAATAAATAAATAAATAAATAAATAAATAAATAAATAAATAAATAAATAAATAAATAAATGAATAAATAAATTCTAGAAACAACTCAGTAACTGCACATGACCTTTTTCTAAATCGGTAATTAGGGTACCAAAACACATGCTATAGTGACTACGGGCAATCATTATAAATACAAAGGTCACCAGTCGATTTGCCTTCACAGGTAATAATAATAATAAATCTTCGGCCTTTCGCTGATTTGTCGCGGTCCTCTAACGAGGAGACCTACATTAACCCAGTGCCCAACTTTACCCCCCCCCCCCCCCCCACACACACACAATCTCTCTCTCTCTCTCTCTCTCTCTCTCTGTCTCTCTCTGTCTCTCTCTCTCTCCTTCCCCCCCCTCTCTCTCTCTCTCTCTCTCTCTCTCTCTCTCTCTCTCTCTCTCTCTCCTAATATCCCAGCATTCAGTCAAAAACTGTTTCATAATTCCCCCCACTGGCGCCTTCTCGATCTCCCGAACTATAACATTGAATATTTTACTCAAATCATTCTTCATCCAATTATCCTTCATATTTTCCTCCCATTTTACCATTAGTTTCCCAAGGAGTCTTGTTCTACTGGGCAAATATTTGGGGCATTCTAAAATGAAATGTTCCAGGGTGTGCGTTACACCTAAGTTACACATTCTGCACACCATTTCCTCGCCTTTCCCGATTCTCCCCTCAACTCCAGTGACTTGGATCTCACCTTGAACAACAATGCCCCCCCCCCTCCCTCCCAAACGATTCATCAAAGTACTCCTCAAAAGCTGGCGCATCCTTTTTATATAACCTGTCTAAAGAATTCTTGGTGCTATTTCCAGCTCGCCAGTTTCTATTACAATTCTCAAGCACCCTTTCCCTAATAAAGCTCCTCCCTTCTGCAGTCTCCCTTCTAGATCTATATACAGTACGTGGAGAGTGTATTATCACTAAATCACCCGCAGAGTGGAGATTCCACCCAAGCAATAATTGCAAATTTGTTGCAAAGCATAGCCAGCACCAGCAAAGTTTCAACCAATGGACCTCCGGGTTAAACCCGGAGGTCCATTGGCTGAAATATTGTTTGTGTTTTTTGTCGATATGTACAAAATTTGAAAGTTATAGTCTGGGTGATAACTCCACTCCGCAGGTGATTTAGTTACAATCCACTCTCCACGTACTGTATATAGTATATATTGTCCCTTGGAAGCATAGAGGTGCCAACTACAACACTGTAAAATTGAAAATGGAACGTTTAGCTTTCAGTTGATGATATGTTGATTAGAATGTCCACTTCATAGAATGTAAATACCCCATGGGTGAAACTGTGGAATGTATACATTCTAAGAGAAAATCATGAAAAGTGTACATTCTGTTGTTTGAGCGAATGTTGAAAATTCACCTGCTATGCAATATCGCGGTTCCAAAAATTAGTAAGACTAAAACATACCCCAGCCGACAGTTTAATGAAAGTGTTGGAGCTAAGCCACACAGAAACCGCCGCACCTGCTCCTTGAATCTAATGGGAAATGTATCTCACACACATTGTTTGACAAAAGGCTAACTCTGCCACATGATCTTTATAAATAGTATGGGATATTGTGGAACATAATTTTTCATAAACACACCGAAAAACGAATGTTTGCAGCAATGTAAATGAAGTGCTTCAGATGAGACCCGTGGCTGGGAATGGGTTATAATATTTTCCGTTCGGTTGGGTTGAGTAAACTATCTGTTCGAATCCCAAAGCATTTCATAGAATTCATTTGAAGAGGATTAGTATTAAATGTTTTGTCAATGGTACGCGATGTTGAAATCATTTAAGACAGGGGTTAAAGCAATTATCCATAGAAACGTGATGGGTTTCACGATCTACCCTGTGGCTGGCTGTAAGTTAGTCGTAACCAACCACTGTCACAGAAGAACATTCGTTTTGTCAGAAGAAACATTTATCTGACTATCCGGTAGTGAGGCATTAATTTCTGGACAGTTGTAAACATCGCATTATTGTCATTTGTCCATTTGCGCAGGAAAAGATCAAACCCCCACATTTTTGCCCCTAGCGAGAGTTGTCACGACACTTATCGTTCAGATGTTTCAAGCTGACTTCAAAACAAAAGCACTTTTTCTGTTCTTCTCGGCAGTATTTGTTCGTCGCGCCATCAAGATCTTGTTGGCTCCGCTACCCGAAGCATCGGCAAGATGATACAACCCAGTGACAGTTTACATTTCACATATACGACACTAACTTTCAGAACACTTGACTCAACCAATTCAAGGATTGTTGATACAGGGATTGACTCTGGATTAATGGACTGGATTATACAGGGATACGTTGAGATGGCGATAGTAGACACTGTGCATACCGAATCAAATACACATGTATCACTGTCTTTGTGTGTGCATCACACATTTGTCACAGTTCCAGAAACGTAGCTGCAAAGATGTTTACCTTGCCATTTCTGTGGCCACAAAAACCGTTAGAAATTGTGCTAACCCTTTTCCTTAAATCCGAGAGGTCCGCCCACGCTGATTGTAAAAGCCTCCACTAAAGTTTTATTATCCTGTCTTCAGTTCTTCCTGCATCGTGGCTCATGGCATCTCTATGAAACGAACTTATCTGTCTCCTTCAAAAGAGACGTCATGAGCTGTACCTTGGAACAGAACAAACATGACTTGTATCGTCGGTCTCATTTAACCCTTTAAAACTGAGAGGCCGCTTTTCCGACCCAGGAAAACGATACGTCATAATTTTATAAAGTAGGATAGCTGTTAACCCTTTACCCAACGAATCGGCCGCATCCGCCCGCGTAATATAATATAATAATAATAATAATATAATAATAATAATAATAATAATAATAATAATAATAATAATAATAATAATAATAATAATAATAAAAATAATAATACACATTTTTATAGCGCCAGAATTATAGTTCAGAAGATATAGAACCATATTCTAAGGCGCTGTACATGTTACTGAGGTCATGCAAATATACAAACGGAATATATACAGTATCTTACAGTCCAGAACATATTTATTGATGTTTAAGGTCACATACCTATGCATATTTTCAAAATATGCAAATTCAGCAGTTGAAAAAATATTATTTTTCAAAAACATTCAACAAAACCATATCATGTGACCCCTCGTTGGAACGAGCTCGATTTTGTCTGCGTTGTGAAAAAAGTTAAGTAAATGTGTGGGTGGACCAATCAATATTTTCAACGTGCAGCCTAAGCTGGTCTCTCCTCAAATAATAAAAATGGACTTTTCCAATTGCTGCCATTGAATTGAAATGGAAAATACCACCAGCGTTTAAACGGTTAACCCATTCCATAGCACACCACCACCTGTAGGAACACCGGTGGGAAGTGGATTAGTGCCTCTTTACTACAGTAGACGAAAATTATTTTGGTATAATAGGACCCGCGATAACAACACATTGGGCGCGAGCGGTGTTTGGTGCTTTTACGGTTTTTTTGTGGTGGTAGGAATTCTCATTTTTTTTTTAATTTTCTCGGGGAACTACGACATTCGATGTGAAAATAAATTTCCAGAACGTTTCTTGGTTTGAGATATTAATGTCTTATCGGCCTGGAATTGCGAAGTTTTGGGCTGATATCTCTGTTTATTTACTTACTGGTGTTTAACGACACTTTCGACAACCAGAGTCAACTAGGGTCACTTCGTGTCGGACAGCTTTACAGGTGGATGAAGCAGGAGTACTGGCGAGAACCACCGAGCAACTGTCAAACTCCCCAACGTACTAACTCCACACAAGCAGGGTTTGCATTGGTTGAAGACACGTGCACCATCGACGTGCAGTACGACTTAGAACACACCGCCACGGTGCTCCCACGTGGGCAATCGGGATTAAGATCATTTCCCAAGGACACAACGCAGATACCCCTGGCGAGGATGGAACCGTAGACCTTTCAGTTTGAAGTTCGATGCCGTAACCACTAAGCCACCGGGCTCCCTGATATCTCTTTGAACACTTCAGCTTCGGCAACCAGCTCTCGGCACTACTACAGTAAAATGTTTCTGTAAAATAACGTATCGAATTATTTTTGACAATGCTGACCATTTTTGTTCAATCTTGGAGAAAAATCGGTGGAACTGATATTTGGTTGCTCTTCATTACACAAGTCTCCAGTTATCATTTAGCCATTTTATATCTTCTACATAGATTGATAGTTTATTGCAAAAACACCAAAAACAAGGCAGATTTCATGTTACACAACTAACAGTACAGAACAATAATGTTAAGTCTTGAAGATACTGAATTAATAATAATTGCTTATTTACATGTTATGTGGGGGGTTTATACAATGTGTCACTCCATTAAGTAGCCATAGCATTTCTTCTGCTCTTGAAGAATTGAAGGATCATATTACAGATGATATTGCATAATGGTGGGATTTCATTTTTCATAAGAAAGGTGAATGTCTCCGAACTGTCCATGTTGACGAAGTGCGGGTTTTCTCTTCTTATTTTGCCAAATGAATCAGTTCGAAGCCCTTCATATTCCTTACACTCCATGACAAAGTGATGTTCAGTTTCAATTTCGCCTACATTACATAAACGACTTAGCCTTTCTTTTACAGGCAAGGAGTTATCATGAAAAATAGACCAATTGAAATCTTTAACCCGAAGTCGTATTAAAGATATTAATTAGGTACCTTTAAAATCGACTCTTCTAAAACAAAGCAAATTTCGAATTGGATGTGGGTATGTCACAATAACCGATTTTAATAGGGTCCTTTTGAAAAGTTATGATAATGTTGTAATTTTTCGAAAAGCCCAACAAACTTTCTTGTCTTGCACAATACAGTGAAACCCTATTAATTGAATAGCCACTTTTCCAATGAAAATTATTCAACTAACAGGAGTATTCAATTAACAGGGTTTGTGTCACTTTCCTGTATTCTAGAGATAAACTTAGCATTTATTCTATTAAATCTTGTTTGACAGAGCTCCATGAGCTCTGTCAAACAAGATATAATAGATTAAATGTCTATTGGATGTACTGAGGCCAACTCGGTCTATAAGCAAAGAAGAACTGGGAAGAGGCAGGGTAATTTCTCGACAGGTTACAAGATTTTTTATTCAATTAACTGGAGCTTACTCTATTACCTATATTCAATTAACAGGTCAAATTTGTACTGGAGGTATGGTAAATGGTTTTGTGTTAGGAAAATATATTCAGTTAACAGGGTTATTCAGTTAAGAGATACCCAGTTAAGTGAGCGCCACTGTAGAATCTTTCCTGTGGTTCGTGTGATTTTATTGTTGGAACAGTGTTTTAAAACTTGCATTTCTATTTGAAAATTGGAATAATTTTATCTCATGAATATCCATATAAAATGACGAAAATTGCTCGACTGAAGCGACTTCTAAGTAAAAATAAAATTTATACCGCGATTGCTGTGTGTAATAATATAATTTATTATATGTTAGCCTGTGAATTATCGCAGATTATCTGAAAGATATTTCTCGATATCTATCAACTCGATAGATATCGAGCAATATTCCTCCGTAGCTTTTTAAATGACGTCACGCTTCGGCGCATGACGTCGCCTTGAAGGAACGATCAGCTGATCTTTGTTATTGTTTTGAAACGTACTCATTTGGGGTTGAGTTGGGCTGAATATTGTGCAAAAAAATGTCTCGTAGCATATAATAAAAAAAGACAATCTTCTCTATTTAGTCAGTGTTGGGAATTATCTCATGAGTGTGGACCTGAAAGTTTTATTTTTCGTGAGCGCTTTCGAGGTCCACACGATGAATTTTTTCAGTAGCTTCCTAAATGACGTTACGCTTCGGCGCATGACGAAACCTTGAACGTCTCCTTGAAGGAACTATCAGCAGCTTTTTGTTATTGGCTTGAAACTGTTTGCAGTCGAATTGAGCTGAATATTACGCAGTAAGATGTCATGTAGTTTATAATAAAAAGAAAATCTACGCTATTTTAGTGAATATCGTGAATTATCTCATTCGTGTTGACCTGCACGTTTTATTTTTCACTCGTGAAAAATAAAACGTTCAGGACCACACCCATGAGATAATTCCCGATATTCACTAAAACAGCGCAGATATCCTCTATATCTTTGGTCGGCCGCTGATTTGTCGCGGTTCTCGTGTGAGAAGGCCTTAATTAACTTTGTGCTCCCAAATGCTCTACTATACCCACGCCTGTCCTCTTCTCCCCACATCCAGAACGAATTACTTGGTGACATCTCGCGCCCCAGCCTTGCCAGTCTCTCTGATAAGCATACCAACCCCCTCATTTGTATCACGCAATACTCACATATCCACCACTCTCCCATACCACTTCTCCATTATACTCCCAGTGAATCTTATTCTGTTAGACTGATATTTTGGGCTGTCTTTCCCAATTTTTCCCCTAGATGCCAGCGACTGCGACCTCGGTCTAAACAACAGTGACCCTTCAAAGATGCTATCAAGGTACTTTTTAAAACCTGGCTTTTCTTTTTCACCAAACCACCTAAATACCTCTTTGCTTTGACCCCTCTTTCGGTAATAACCCTCCTTGACTCTTTTTCTGTCGGTTGTTTAACTCTGGGTTGCACCGACTTCTAAGTCAAAGATCTCTATTGAATATGTTTCTATCAACTCCCTCACTTGCTCAATCTTTCTGCCTTTGTATTTGAATTCCAAATATTCTGGAACATTAGTTTACACCATTGGCTGTCGGGGAGGTTTACCAAATAGTTAAGACAACAGAGTCTTATCAAGTCTATCCTGTCCTTGATCCCCATCCACCCACGTTTACCAGCGATTGCTTCTAGTGCTGCGGCATTACTCGACCCTGTTATCAATCAGTCTGCATCATTCGGCAGAGTTTCCAAGTTCATTACAACCATTTGATTTAAAAGTATCACTTCCGTACCATACGTTAGACTAGGTACGCCCACCATGTCCAAAATGGTTTTCCTCGCGAAAACCTTATTGAAGATATTGCCCCCTAAACGTTTAATTTGATTTGCTCCCCCCCCCCCCCCCCCCACCACCCCCACACGGTCAGTTTATTCGTGCGGGTTCGGTAGATGCCTTTTGCCGTGGTGTTTATATTTACCCCAAAATACTCCAAGTCACCTCTCTATCTCTCTCTCACGACGAAGTTAGCTGCTACCTTCCGAAATGCAGGACTCTTCACCTTCGAGCAGGTGCCACTTTACGATCCACGGGTATAACTTTGCTTTTGTTTCCATTTAGTTCGAGTCTCTGTTATGTTCCCATATCTCCCAACAATTGCCAGCATTTTCTCTAACCCCACTTCACTTTCTGACACTAGTACCATATCATCTGCAAAAAATAGCCATGGGATCTTCAGGTCCCCAACTGCTACCCACTCGTCGCTATGCAGGAGTTTATTCTCTACATCTTTGATGTACAATGCAAAGAGAATGGGCTTAAGGATATACCCCTGATTTAGGCCTATCTCCATTGGCACCCGTTTTGTTGTCATGTTACACATCATTATATAATGCTTTCATAATTCCAACAAACTCGCCTCCAAGGCCTCAAGCGTTCGCCACATACCCTCCCTCCATACTCTATCATATACCATTTTAACATCCCGAAAAACCATAAATTGGGCTTTCGTGGGTTCTGCTATTTGAGATAGTGTGAAAAGATGGTCTGTGACTCTCTTTCCCTTCCTAAAGATATTCTGGGTCTCTCCCCAAAACACCGTCTCTTCAATCACATCCTATATAATCTCCCATACTTTTCCAATGTTGCTACTGACAGAGATCCCCCCCGATAATAATTCAATACTTACCCCCTTTTGTGTATAAATTTGACCTTATTTTCTATCCACCTTTTGGACAGCTTGCTTTTCTATGGCTAAGTTGAATAGGCCGTTGGGCTTTTACACAATTCCTCTCCCCATTTTTAGGAACTCGTTATGAATTTCATCCGTCCCTTCCGCTATTCCGTTCCTTAACCCTTTACGCAACGTAACGACCAAAACCGACCAGCGCTATTCACAAAAGTCACCAATTAATTTTCATTATTTTCTTTTCTTTGGAACGAGCTCGTCGAGCTCGTTCCAATGCGGGGTCATAACTTAGGTTTTTGAGACAAAAATGAAAAAAAATAGTCATTCAAGAATTTTGTTTGCAAGTGTCGTCTGCTTTTCGTGTTAGGTAAAGGGTTAATTTTGACAACTTGTTTGACCTCCTCTACTATTATTCCGCAGCACACGAAGCTCGATAGATTTTCCTCGACCTCAAAGTGGCACACTCCGATGGGTACACATGCCTCATCGCCTACCATTTACCTTTTCCAAGTGCCTTACTAGTTCTGGTGAATGAAATGCTTCGATACACAGCAGTGTCAATTAATAATGTAAACAAACCGCAGAAGGTGATATTTTTCTTTAACCCTTTACCCAACGCACAGGATATCAAAATTTATTATTTTAATTACTGGGGTTTTTTAAACGTTCTCAAAAAAATGTCAACAAAACCATATCATGTGACCCCTCGTTGGAACGAGCTCGACGTGCTCGTTCCAATGGGGGTATCATGATACGGTTTTGTTGAATTTTTTTTTTTAAATATATTTTTTTCATCTTAGTAAGGTAAATAAAAAATAGTAAAATATTTTTTTTCTGATCATCGGCACTGACTGTTCCCATATTTAGTATTAGCTATATTACTATCCGGACTGACTCAGCGGCGCCAGATTATCGTTTGTGAGTTGAGGTGGGGCGATAAAAGGCATAACAGATTCTCTATCGAGGAAGTGCAGTGCGCGGTGAATAGTGTTCGATGTGTGTGTTTGGGGTGTGATATGATATAGCCGCACTTGATGCGCAAGCACGACATTGATGTCTTTTAAACGGCATGTTTTGATGGTTATTTAGACTCTTGAAAACGGATGACCTGTTGCCAGTGGTGATTAGAATATTTTTCCGTGTGTTTGGGCTCGAATGTGGTCCCTGTTGAACAAAATATTGTTAAAACGTGGGTATCGTGGTGGTACGAGGGCTAACTGGTGGTCTATTTGTAGGATGGTTTCAAAGAATGATGAAAAGCACTCCAAACAGGACAATTAGACACTGTCATCAAGCACACAGCAAGCACTCGCCTTGGTGGTCAGAAATTTGGAGAATTTACGTAATTAATTACCCTTTACCCAACGAATCGCCCGCATCCGCCCGCGCAATATGCAAATTCAGCAGCTGAAAAAATATTATTTTTCGAAAAATTTCAACAAAACCATATCATGTGGCCCCTCTTTGGAATGGTTTCAAAGAATGATGAAAAGCACTCCAAACAGGACAATTAGACACTGTCATCAAGCACACAGCAAGCACTCGCCTTGGTGGTCAGAAATTTGGAGAATTTACGTAATTAATTACCCTTTACCCAACGAATCGCCCGCATCCGCCCGCGCAATATGCAAATTCAGCAGCTGAAAAAATATTATTTTTCGAAAAATTTCAACAAAACCATATCATGTGGCCCCTCTTTGGAACGAGCTCGTCGAGCTCGTTCCAAAGAGGGGTCACATGATATGGTTTTGTTGAAATTTTTTGAAAAAATTTAAAAAATGGTATTTCAAATAATAAATTTTGAAATCGTCTGCATTGGTTAAAGGGTTAACAATGACAAGTTTTTGCTCTAGAAGTATTCAAATATCAAAAATGATCCTTTAACACTTCATTCCCAGAATTGCATTTCCCACATAAAATGGCGATGCAAATATGGCTTAATTAAGCTTAAATTGTATTGCCTTGACCACTGTACTGAAGGAAATTGCTACTTCCCCTCCCCATCCCCTTTGCAATTTTGGATTTTTTTGATTTTTTTATGAATATTAGAGATCAAAAAGCGTTTCCTCCGTTACATAACTGAACGTTTTAATTTACTTTTAGCGTTATTTCATCAAGCTATAATTAAAACCAAAAAAGAAAAAAACCCTCTTTGATTTCCTCTGCCACCTCTTGTATTTTCACCATTGTTCTTCAGCATATTTCTTACTAAGAAATAATTTTGGCAAGTAGAATTTTCTTTCTTTATGATTGTTGGCGGGTTGAAATTTCGAATGAAAAAAAAAACTCGTCAAACACATACAGAACACAAGATTGTGTGTGTGTGGTGTGTGTGGGGGTGGGGGTGGGGGTGTGAAGTCGTGGTTTTCTAAATGAATAATTATTGTTCGCTTTGTGACTCCATCCCTTCAGTGGAGGGGGGGGGGGGGGTGTTAACTCGTGGTTTTCTAGATGTATAATTATTATTGGATTTGTGACTCCATCCCTTCACTGGAGGGGGGTGGGGGGGGGGGGGTAACTCGTGGTTTTCTAAATGAATAATGATTGTTGGATTTGTGACTCCATCCCTCCCCTGGGTGGGGGGGGGGTTAACTCGTGGTTTTCTAAATGAATAATTATTATTGGATTTGTGACTCCATCCCTTCACTGGAGGGGGTGGGTGTTAACTCGTGGTTTTCTAAATGAATAATTATTGTTGGATTTGTGACTCCATCCCTTCATTGGAGGGGGGGGGGTGTTAACTCGTGGTTTTCTAAATGAATAATGATTGTTGGATTTGTGACTCCTCCCTTCACTTTCCGTGGCAGATTTCGATTACCATTCAGTCATGACTGTATTTTGTACAAACAACAGACCAATGTGATTATGTAGCTGATGCAGTAAACAAAGGACAATCTTCCGAGATAAAAACATTTCTTTTTTCGCTGACGGCCAATCTGGACTCAATTTATTTATTTGGACTTTAACGACACTTTCGACAGCCAGGGTCATTTCGTGTCGGACAGTTTTACGGGTGGAGGAAGCCGAAATTCCCAGAGAGCTGTCAAAATAAAGCAAAAAACTTTGAACCTTTGTTTCCTGGAATGGAATCGCCTTTGTGTACACTTACAGTGAGATTGGTCAGTCCAATATCAATATACAAGGAGGATAAAATAATAACTGCAATCTGCAGTAAGACGTGTAGACCTCTTATAATAAGGCCAAAAAGGGACGAAATTATGCCTAGGAACGAAAAATCGGTCTCGCTAGTGCTAAGGGTTAATTTACATCCTTTCTAAACAGACGATTTTTTCGTAGAGATCTATTTAGTTGTGCGGATCCGACGTAACACGTTCACACAATCATAAGGTTACAATATGAAGTGACTGAAGACGATTGCTATGTCGATATCTGACAGTAAAAAGTGATCATTCAGTGCCCAGTTTAAACGCCAATGTATCTCGAAATAATGAACGATATAAGCTAATCTCTCCAGCCAAGAATTGTGATATAAAGCTTATTTGAAATCATGTCTTTTTTCAACGAAAGCTGTGTTCGTAAAAAAGGCGAATTACAAACAAATTCTAAAATGGATATTTGAATCCATGCTCAAAGGCAAGCCTTAAAACCGGGCAGCCTTTTTATGGAGTAAAGATTGACCCTGAATCCCTTCTAATGTCCTCATTCTTGTAATATCGAGCAATACAAACAAACAGAATAAAGCAGTAATGACAATGATTTGTCATCGTCAAACTAACTTGTATGAAGGCGTGAGACCAGAGGCTAAATTCTCCTTTTCAAGGCTGCGTACATGAATCTGTATGAATATTTATGTGTTTACAGATCAGGTGGGGATAGCGTTATTTCTCTGGTGCGAGAGTTTACAGACTATTGTGTTTTATTTTTAGCTTCATATTTTGGGAAAAATAGCGAGATTGTTTTATCAATCTTGAAACTTTTACTGTGATGTGCAGTTTGAATCTCAATTTCTGTTCTTCCAGCCAATGTCAGCTTCGCTCCACGTGCTACATCAACCTAATATACACTCATCAGTCTTTCAACTCTTATTCTTTTCCACCAGGTGAAATGTGTGCAGAAATATTTTTGTATTCACTCACCTCCGATGTTTCTCTGTGTCAGGTTGAACGTCAGACTGTTGCATTATGATTTTCATCAACTGGACGTTTGTTTGAAAAATATCATCAAATATGACAAGTGCAATGCCATTTGGATTATTTTTTAATCGAACTGCTCTGGTGTTCAGATGAAACAAAATGCCAATTTCGTTACCTTGAAATCCAAACAGAGCCAAATTGAGAATTGCTTTCAGGTTTGGTTATACCCATTGATTGGAAATTAATTCTATACAAAACATAGTTTAGTTCAGTCCACTTTATGTGTAATTGTCTTCGTTCATAACTCTAAAGCCAAATGTGAATTCAAACTAATTCCAGCAGACAGCGCATTTCCTCATCCTAACTGTTAGAATCACAAACAACACTTGACACGTAAAAGCATCACACTTGTACCAATGTAAACGGCTAGCTGAAATTCGTTTTGCGTTTTCAAAACTTTCTTTGAAACACAATCAATCATTATAGGCGTGTTGGGGGACATAGTGTTGGGGCGTGGGGGAGGGGTTAAACTTTGCCCTGCATTTTTGAAATGCCCTTACCTGGCTATGTCTTGTTATGCTATGAAATGCTGAAATTCAACAACAAAAAACCAACAACAAAAAA
Organism: Pictodentalium vernedei; assembly: GCA_031216915.1. Lineage (NCBI taxonomy): Eukaryota > Metazoa > Mollusca > Scaphopoda > Dentaliida > Dentaliidae > Pictodentalium > Pictodentalium vernedei. The sequence continues at coordinate 98,564,151 of CM062294.1, forward strand.
AGCAACGCCATTAGCTACCATTGAATTTGCTTATACATATCATGCCTTGACCTAAAAATGGCTCTAAAGTCTCTTATCAGAAGAGGCTGCCGCCCTGCATCCATGTCTCTATGACCACCATCAATTTAGAATAGTGATTAATCGATAGGAATTTACCTCGGCAAAATATCATTCATTTTACCAGCCTTGTGGATTTATGTGTTGGGACTGGATACTTGTAAAATAAAATGCTATATACTAATGGGGAGGGGGCCGAAATAAACCAACTCACTACAGCATGATCTTGGCTTTTATCTAAAAATCAACTTAATTTGCACCCAAAAACTCTGAAAAAAAACATTTATATCAGGCACCCTCCCTTCCCACGCCCGATCCGATTGCGAATCAGACAGATTCAATTTCCGGTAAACACCGCACTATCACATATATGCATTGTTATTACGCATTAAAATATAGTTCCTGAAATCAAAATTTTGACCAATTTCAACCTAATTTAAACTGAAAATGTGAGAAACGGGCTTTATGTAACAGGATTATTGGATAAATGTATTGCCATGACCATGTGCATGTCCTGTAATGTGTATCAGATTCTCCGTCGTGTTTACAATCGGATCGCAACGTAACGGGCTCGTTGCGATCCGATTGTAAACACGATTGAGAATCTGATACAAATTACAGGACATGCACATGGTCACGGTCATATATATTGTCAAAAATCGATCTCATAAGACTCTAAGCTAGTATACTGTAAAAAATTACCATTAAAATTACGATAGTAGAGCCGGCAACCAGTTGTCGTTACTTCCCCAGTCAGTTTTACGACAATAACTGTTACTGATTCACGTTTCAACCAGTTGTCGTTACTTCCACAACAAGTTTTACGACAATGACTGTTACTGCTTCACGTTTTAACGAGTTGTCGTTACTTCCACAGTAAGTTTTACGACAATGACTGTTACAGCTTCACGTTTTAACGAGTTGTCGTTACTTTCACAATAAGTTTTACGACAATGACCGTTACTGCTTTAGGTTTCACCACAAGAAACCTTATAAAGGAGTTACCATGCACTGTGGAGCGGTATGCATTGGTTTTTGCAGAACAAAAACACCCAGCTCTTTAATTTTTGCTTTTGCTAAATGACTTCATCATGTCGAAAGATGCCTTGTTTTAGACGATTCAGTTTTTAATGTACATGAACTAATATCTTTAACCTGAAGCCAAGATATTGATTGGTCTGCTTTGTATGACACATGAACAGCTCTCGATGAAGAGAAACGAGATAGCAGTTCCTCGGGTAACTCCGAGATCGAACAAGAAAAAAGGGCGGGTACTGTCATCAGTAGTGTAATACGCTATTTTTCACCACAATATTTTACGATAGACTTACCGGCAATTGGTTTCCAGTACATTTACCGTAGTTTTACCGATTCTTTTACAGTGAAAACTACTGTGGGGTGCATAAAACGAATTCTTTTTGTGACACTCTTTCATGCATTTGTAACCGATTGTCGGTCACTTATAATTTTTCCACTCCGAAGATCTAATTTTGAACTACGAATAAGTCTTTTAACATTAAACATAATTTATTGAAATAGCACTGGATTCCTCAGCTACAGTAGGATATTTCCGTACTAAGAGAGTAATTCTCAGCACAAATTAGTATTTCCAAAAGTCTCCGTTTTCCATTGATAACTTAATTTATATATATTGATGGTTACTATAAACAGTTATGTCGGTATGGACAAGAAAAGTATATTCAGTTTCATTTGTGTCACTTAACCCTTTACCTAAAATGCAAAGCAGACGACACTTGCAAACAAATTTATTGAATAATTATTTTCTTCATTTTCTCCATTAAAAATATAGCTTATGAACCCTCGTTGGAACGAGCTCGTTCCAAAGAGGGGTCATAACTATGTTTTTGAGGAAAAAAAATGAAAAAATAATGAAAGTTGAATGGCAGTTTTTGTGAATAGCGCTGGCCGGGTTTTTCCGTTACGTTGGGTAAAGGGTTAAATGTTATGTAAAAATGTTCCTATTATGCTGGGATTGCTATCATTTATAATTTTTCATTTTTTGTTTCCATTCCCTGACACTTTCACGATTACCTCTAGTATTGTTGATATTGTTTGTCGAGTTGGGTTTAACACTATGGTGCCGGCTACACTAACTTTCAAGAGCTACTATTGTTTAGGGAATGGGCAATGTTTCTCCGTTTGTTATCTTCCTTGGGTTCTTCTAGAGAGTTTTGAATTGAAACACCTACCAAGTGAGAGACGCTTTGAACGCGGTTGTTTCTGTGTTCAGTCTGAACTGCATTTTCACAATCAACTTTTGATGTGTAAAGAGTTTGCTTACTCGCGGTTTCTGTTTTATCCTCCATTTTTAAAATTAAATTACATACTTCTGTAAGGTTTTCGCTTTCACTATTAAACGCGTCGTTTTCATTTTGTTTCCTCGCAATAAACTGCTTTAAACGCTTCCTGTCTCTAAACCATTTTTTTTATTTAAATTATCTGGAATCACTTGGTGTTGACCTTCACATTATGTAAGGTCGTGTTCATAGGTTTCAACCTGAAGCCAACATGAAAGTTGAAGTTGGTCCAGGTTCAGTGTCTGCAACATGTTTCCTCACTTGAGAGAATTAGGCTTCCATTTGGTCTGTTTAACTGGTACAGTGCTAAATTATTTTTGGCCATCCAAATTAGTCCATGGCTTTTTGTCTTGTTACAAGTTATGGGAGAGTGCCTAGTGGCACTCTCCCATAAAATGAAACAAGGCAAATCCCCACAGACTAAATAATTTCAATTCAAAAATAATATGAAGCATATCCACAGAATATGAAGCCATCAGGTTTTGGCAGCTGCCCTTCGGAATAAAGCCCAGATATGGGCTTCCAGTGCTCTACCAGTTAAAGAACATTATTTTCTGTAATTACAGAGTGGGCTCAAAAGTCATTCTTACCCGGATTCTCCACATATTTCACTGATAGTTTTTCTCATCGGGATCTAACTTTGAGCTACGAACAAGCCTTTTTACATTCAACACAATTCATTCACATTGTACTGCTTTCCAGTCGACTCGTTTCAAGTAGGATATATCTGTTCTAGGAGCGTAATTCATACCACAAATTGGTATTATTTCTAAAATTCCCCGTTTTACTCTGATAACTTGATTTATATACATCGGTGGTTACTATAAACAATTATATAAATATACGACAAAAACAGAAATATCTTGGAACCAACTTTAGTTTGGTGATGACTGATTGTTATAGTAGATTATAATGAAAATTAGAAGGAATTCGTTAATTACTTAATCTGTTGTACCTGCAAGGTGGTTAAGTATTTTGAATAGCCGATTACCGCATCGAGTAAAACATGAGAAATGTTCACTTTCTCGTGGGTTTTCAGAAATATAAATGTCACGAACTTTAGCTCTGTGATACCTAACAGGTTTTTCACAGAGCTGGTCCGCAACCTTAATTATGGAATCCGCTCTTTCTGCCCGGGAGTACAGTGGATTTACTCATACCAACCTCACATAAAATTGCGTAAATTCTCTGTCACCTCCTGAAGTATGTGTGTCTGGGGGGGGGGGGATAATGACTTAACAATAATCACATCCAGTCGAACAAAATTCTTGATGGAAAAAGCATGTACTGTGTTCTGCGTTTGGGAGACGCGAGTGTTCCCTTACTCTCTTTTCCAACTTTTCTAGTTGAGTCTCACATATTTATCCCATCTGAATGACGGAAAAGCCGAACAATATTTCTCTTTGGATCAGTCAACCTAACGTCCCCAGAAATTCTTGTCTTCGTAAGTTATAGTTATTTTATTGTTGTTATAATACCGAATCTTTCATGTCAACATGACAATGTTTTGCTTGTGTTTCGCATTTTTTGAAATAGTACCAACAGTTCCAATACATCAGTCTGAACACATTACATTGTACTGTGTTGTTGTTTTCCGAGACTACTTGCCGGTGACGAGGTTATCCGTTGTAGTTTCCAGAGATCACTTTTCGGTGACGAGGTTATCTGTTAAGGCTAGCTTTGGAATCATCACCACCCCCAGTCTTCTATACAGCTGTCCACAAACAAGACAAGACTGAACAACTGAATGAAGTCGTGGAGGAAACTTTTGGTCGTTAATAATACATTGTAAAAATCGCAATGCACTAAGAAACAGTTGTAAGATACGAAACGAAGGAAAATGTTGATTACGAGTGCAGCATTATCGCTTTGCTCGTGACTCTTGCTTCGCGTCTGTGTAAAAAAATTAATATTGATTTAAAGATGAAAGACGAATTATCACCCGCGGCCGTGCGCGTTCAATAGTGTCGTCACATGTAAACTCCCCACGTGTGTAAATACAGTATTTACACCTATATTGTCTTGCTCCAATATTTTTTTTGATAAAAAAAATTAATAATTTGATTTATTAAATGTTTACCTTATAATATAGCGGGAAATGTCCCACAAAATATTGTCACGATATATATAAACGATATGAACGACACCGAGTGCACGCTGGTACTTAACGTTATTATCGGACCTTACGTAGATTATTGGAGTGAAGCGGACACGGCCAGCAGGTTACGTCGTGCCATCCATGTACAACCGGCCTTCAGTTGCCTCTTAAGATGGACAGTGTCTTGGGCTTTCACAATGAAATACATGGAGCTCCAACTCCCATCATGTGTTGCAAAAAGTGCTCTAAACGTGATGGTCACAGTACGTTTTCAGTTACTCTTTTTTTCATGGGATAACATATAGACAGCCAATCTGGTCAGGCCACCTCTCTACGTGGAGAATGTATTATCACTAAATCACACGGAGTGGAGAGTCCAACCATGCAATATTGCAGATTTGTGGCAAAGTAAAACAAGCACAAGAAAAGTTGCACCCAATGGGTTAACCCTTTACCTAACCTGAAAAGCAGACGACACTTGCAAAAATAATTCTTGAATAACTAATTTTTTTCATTTTTTGTCTCAAAAACATAGGTTATGACCCCTCGTTGGAACGAGCTCGACGAGCTCGTTCCAACGAGGGGTCATAACCTATGTTTTTGAGACAAAAAATGAAAAAAATAATGAAAATTAATTGGCGATTTTTGAGAATAGCGCTGGCCGGTTTTGGCCGTTACGTTGGGTAAAGGGTTAAACCCGGAGGTCCATTGGCTGAAACATTGCTTGTGTTTTTTGTTCATATGGACAGAATTTGAAAGAGATACTTTGGGTGATAACTCCACTTTATGGGTGAGTTAGTTACAATCCACTCTCCACTACAGAATATTGTTAACTTCTGTATTTGTAACCGTTTTATTATACTGTGAATAAAAGAATCTGAATCTGAAAATGAATCTAAGAATATTTCTCTGGACATGATGCTCATTATGTAATAAGTTTAGATCGCCGTCACTGTGCGTTTTCGGTGTTTGAGTGTTTTAATTGCAATAAAAACATGATTCAATATAACAATAACATGAATTTGGAGGTGGTTACGGTTTATTAACGACCCGAGAGGAATGAAGAACAGTCCAAGGGTTTATTACAGGCCAGAGACCTTCGTCTCGGGCCGTTAAGAATACAGAGGGTTGTTATTCAGTCCTCAAGGGCCGTTAATAAACCGGGGCACTCGCCAAAATCTTGTTATTACTATTATTACCATGCCCCAAAGCGGACGGTGGGCTGTTAATGAATTTTGTTTTCATTAACGCCCGTCGCTCGCTTCCGGTTGCGTGACGTCGTGAATTACTGAGTATTGCCGCTCGTTAATATACTAGAGAACGCCCTCTAAAGTGGTAATAATTGCATTTAAAAGATCGCTACACAAATAAAATAGAAAGGATACCTCCTTTCTGAGAAGTTCAGCTGCCGGTGAAAACTAATATTTCACTACAGTTTCTCGTTAGATAATTCTGGTATCTACTCAAATAAGACACAGCGAGTCTTAATCGCTCATCCGAGAAAGCTGTTTAAAGAAGGATTTAAGGCCACGTTAAGTATCTACAACCAAGGAATGAAGTTATGTAATTTTTATAACTCCAATACCCAGATTTCTAATAACACTAAAAACGGGCCGTTTTTCCAGGATTTGACTTCTAATCTCTCATTTCCAGTTTTTAGGGTAGACAATCTTCTCTCTTTTTTACAATTCCTCAAAGTTCTTCTAAAGTGAAAAATAAAATCATCCAATGGACCCCACTCCCCTCAACCATGTCCTGGAATTAATGGGGTGAAATTTGTTTATTTTTGCATAAAATCACCCAAAAGTCTTCATAACTCATTTTGAAATAAAAATAAAACATTTTAGGGACTCCCAATCCAACCCAGGCCCTTAAGCGCACTGGTGGTCCCCATTTGAACAAACGTTAATTTTATCCATCCACACTTACAAAGGGCTAAGTTTGGCCATAATTGGCTCCGTTGCTCGAGGGCAGTCTTGTTTTAACCCTTTACCCAACGTAACGACCAAAACCGGACAGCGTTATTCACAAAAAATTAACAATGAATTTTCATTATTTTTTCATTTTTTGTCTCAAAAACATAGATTATGACCCCTCTTTGTAACGAGCTTATCGAACTCGTTCCAATGAGGGTCATAATCTATGTTTTTGAGACAAAATATGAAAAAAATTAGTTATTCAAGAATTTTGTTTGCATGTGTCGTCTGCTTTTCGTGTTAGGTAAAGGGTTAAACAAACGAATGGTAAATTCTCTTTTGGGCTTTATGTTAAATTTAAAACCACTCTGCCCGCCCCCGGATCTGGAATTATGCCTTGAACAAATTATAATCTCTGGGTCACAGTAATGCCATTTATCAAATATGAAATGTTTCTGAAGAAGATCGTTGAAGAATATTCCTCATATTGTAGTGAGTTGATATATGCTCCCCCAAATCCATAAGGAGCCGAAATTTAAACCCGAGGGCTTGATATGAACGAACTTGAATCCGACCGCCCAAGGATGCTGAAAACCTAATAACAAACGATTTTGACTGGGGGGGGGGGGGGGGTGGGGGGGGTTCTGAAAAAAGAGGATTTATAAAGAATTTTTCTCATATTGTACTAAGTTAAACTTTAGGCTTCCTTAAGGTGTCCAAATATAAACCGATGGATTTGATTTGAACGGACTTGAATCTGCCCATCCACCACTCTATGATGTTATATACCAGATATTAAATGACTGTGACCGCTGAGTCTGAAGAACATGTTAAAGAATATCCCTCATAATGTTATAAGTTGAAATTCGGGCTCCTGTAAAGAGCCCAAATATGACTCCAAGGGCTTGATTTGAACAAACGTTAATCTGATCCTCCAAGAATGCTGATTTCCAAATATACAGAAATTCTGGCTGGTCGATGTGAAGAAAAAGATTTGTAAAGAATTTTCCTCATATTGTACTAAGTTAAAAGTCGGTCTCCGGTAAGGAGTTCAAATATGAACCCAGGGACTTGATTTGAACAAACTTGAATCTGACCCCTGTAAGCATGCTGCATACCAAATATAAAAAGATTCTGACCAATGGATTTGAAAAAGAAGATTTTTAAAGAATATTCCTCATATTACATTAAGTTAAAATTCGGGATTCCATAGGGAGCCCAAACTTAAACCAAGGGACTTGGTTTGAGCAAACTTGAATCTCACCCACCTGAGAATGTTGAATATCAAAAGATTCTGATTGGTGATTCCGGAGAAGATATTTTTAAAAAGAAAATAAAAAAGTTTGTGGGAGTGACGACTTTATTTGAACAAACACGAATAGACGCCGAAGAACATGCATATCAAATGTAGTTCAATAATGTATGGTTCACACCGGACGAACGGCGACGGATGGACGACGGACGGGAAGTGATCAGTAAAGCACCTCTTGAGTTTCGTTCTGGTGAGCTGAAAACAGTAGGCATCCTCTATTTTCTCGGTCGTCACTTGTCATCACTAGACCTCCATCAGCATTAGCAACTCAATAGTTTCCTGCTGCGCCCTCCAGAGCGGTAGACTGGCAATACCTGGCTGCGTGGAAGCTCATCGCTAATATCGGTCCCATAATAATGTCCAGCGACCTCGAAATACATGTTAAAATTGTAGTACACTCTGCACAAAGACAGTTACAAAGTGCATACGGCTTTCATCAATTTACATCGCAGCTGAATGTGAAGCGTTTACTTGTTTATTGCAGTTTAACGACACTTTCAGCAACCTAGGTCATATCGTTTCTGTGAATGAAAGGTGTTAGTTTTGATCGATCATACTTTCGGCATATCAAGGGAGCTAATAGAACATTAGTAAAGTAACGAATTACCCAACCTCAAAATCCTGACAAATCAAAAGTGAGCGTAATAAATTTCGTAATGAATAATTCACAGAAACTTTTGACTTCAACCCCCCCCCCCCCCCCCCCCACCCTTTTCAAAAAATGTACAGATGGATTTTCATATTTATCTAAAATGAATCGGAACTGCAGATCTTACAAATAGACAGCCATCTCTGCTCATTTTGTGTGCCAGTGCGTTGGCTTTAAAATCGGACTCCCGCGTTGTGTCCTTGGGCAAGGCACTTAATATAAGTTATCTCCGCCAACATGTATGGTACATGGAGATTTAATACCTGGATGTCGGTTTTTAAACACCGAGCCGCAGGCGAGGTGTTTAAATGACACATCCGGGTATTAAATCTCCATATACCATACATGTTGGCGGAGATAACGTTTTTGTCCCGTTTGAAACACAATACAACTTAGTGGAAATAAATTCGTGGACGCATTTCTCGCCACCACACTCATTTGGACCAAATTCGTGATAATAATATTGTTTTTATAATCGCAGAAGACAACAGATAGAGTTACATCCCTTGGGTCGTTAAGGAAACGAGTAAACAGTATTTTGCTGACATATCGTCCCCTGAGTTCCAATGTGTTCTATGTGCCTACTGGCACGTAGAACACATTGGTACTCAGGGGACAAATTATTTGCTCTTATTTTATTTTTATGATTGTATCGTCGGAAATCTGATGATATTTGTGACTATTTTCGGGTTTTTTGGTTCGAGTTTTATAATGAGGCGAGCGGAAGCGAAAAGCTTTCATTGAAACCATATACCCCCGATGTTTCGCGTGCGCTTGTAACCTGGATGTTGCACGCTGTCAGAAATTGGCCACTTTTGTTTAAAAATGTGTAACTGGACTTGCAGGATAGTTTGTGTAGTTGGCAGGTGGATGGTGTGAGTAGCAAGCTAAAATACGTGAAGGTACAGGAAACATAAATTAACTCCAACTAGGAATTTTAATACAATTCGGGTCACTGCTCTGTTCTGGTACCTTATCGAAAGCCAGTGTTGAAATGCGAACATGACACCGTTTTAGATTTAACTATGATTCTGAAATAATCCTGGTCAGTGTTCAGTAATGTAAGCTATTGAGTAGTTCAGCTCTCCTGGCCGCGGGAAAGTGTCGGCGAATTGCGAAGATAGGTGCTATTGAAGGGTTGGAAGGGAGAGAAACGCCATGAAGGCACCAAATAAGATTGGATCAGCCCTGTTGTCGTCCAGACGCACGGCGTGCAGTTTGTCGAGGACAGTTAGCTGGAATGATGTGTTAAGTGTGATGGAAATGACTGAATTACGAGCGAATCACGACCAGCACTTACGTCTCAGAACCTTCACCTTCAGGCTTGTTAAATCAGAACCGATCACAGACTCTGTGCTATACGTTTTGTGACAGGATAAAGTGATCTACGAATCAGACTCGATGGTACACGTTACGCAATGGCGAAGTACAATTCAGAAGACTCAGTATAGTGTTAGATCCGAATCATGAATAGTGATATAGACTTCGCTCAAAGATACCAGTTAATAAATCTCCGGAAGTGCAAGGGACGCGGTCTATGATGTGTTAAGTAAACAGTGAGGACGTTTTCTTGATCGGTGTCAAAATGCCGTACTCGAACCAAGGCATCAGTACCAGCATATGACGGCAAACAATTCTTCAAATCATCGACAAACCGAGTGGGAATACCGTGACAATCCCGTAATCGGGAGGAGTATGCAGCGCTGCATAGAAAACAAATGACTTCTGCGGAGCGGGTAACACAACGTATTATTCCATATTTTGTATGTATTAATATACTCTATAGCAATATACTCATCATATTTATATGTAAAACGAGTCTTTTCTTGATTTGCCCGAATAAATTCATAGAAACCGCAGAGATCAAGACCCAACCACCCCTTTTAGTCGTCCAGGCTCTACCCTGTGATAAGCAATGCAAGTCTAGGGGGACAGGCCTGGTCAACTCGAAGGGTTAACACTGTCTTTCACCTGACAATTCTGGGGGCTCGTCCGGGATGGTCTCGAACGGTAAAGGGAGTGATAGAGAAGACTCTCAGGAGGCTGTAGGGTTGTTTGACGTACAGTGTGGTCGTATCCAAGTTTGAGTCGTCGAAGTGTAGCTCAAAATACCTGGGGTGCATAGGTGTCTCTCCACATTAATATGCATAAGGGTTTGTAAAACGTTCTAATACGGGGATCTTTTGAAGTTGCTTAAATAGTAAGAGTTGTAATTAAGTGCTCAAGTTGTTGTAACCAGACTATAGCCCGGGGTCAGGTTGAGCTGAGTAACTCAAGAAAGCGAACGCAAAAAAATATATCGTTGTTTGTTTGAAAAGTTATAGTTTTTCAGCACTGGTTGTTGTGGGCTGACGACAGAGCAGTGACCTCACGAAAAATCAAAAAATAAACAAAACTAATCGCTCAGCCATGGATATAAATGTGTGGCTTTCCGCTGGTAAGGAGTTGGGGTATAAAGGGCAGGACTTGCGTGATTTTGTTGATAGGAAAGAAAAGGAGTATGCAGAAAAGGAAGAGCGTGAGTTGAGAGCACAAGCTGAGCGAAGGCGAGAAGAATCGGCTTTTAAGCGAGAGGCTGATGAGCGCAAGCGAGAGGCTGATGAGCGCAAGCGAGAGGCTGATGAGCGCAAACGAGAGGCTGATGAGCGTGAGCTTGAATTGCTGAGGCTGAGGTTAGAAGTTGCTACACGGGAAGGAGCCCGGAGTGAGTCCGTCCCGCAGAACAGAGGCTTAAGACCCAAGCTGCCCAAATTTGATGAACAACAAGATGATATGGATCAATTTCTGCAGAGATTTGAGGTTTTTGCAAAAAGCGCAGGTTGGCCAGAGGACAGCTAGGCTGTTAATTTGAGTCCCTTGTTGACCGGCATGGGATTGTCGGTCTATACTAGTATGCCGCCGAGCGAGGTTAAAAATTACACAGCACTCAAAAAGGAACTGCTGCAGAGATATGAGTTGACGGAAGACGGTTTCCGAAAGAAATTTAGAGAAACAAAATTCGAGAAGGGCGAGACCGTATTCCAGTTTGTGGCTAGGCTGACGAGATACTTCACCAGGTGGCAAGACCTAGCCGAAATTGATAAAACGTTCGAAGCACTCAACGATTTACTGATAAGAGAACAATTCATGTCGACATGTTCTTCAGATATGGCCGTTTTCCTGAAAGAAAGGCGACCGAAAAGTGTCAAGGAAATGACGCAGCTGGCGCAGTATTACAAAGAAGCACACAGTTGTGACAGCAGTGGACTGAGGTCCCACAAAGGTGTGGCGCAGAACGTTAACAGGGTGGCGCCACGACCGAAGCCACAGGAAACGCAGAACCGGGGGAAGGCACGAAATGCTTTATTTGTGGGAAAAGGGGCCACATCGCGAGGGTTTGTAGGACCAAGGTCGAACCTGGAGCTACCGACTGGAGAAGAGCTTCATTCCAGCTAAGGAAAAGGTGGGATGACACAGCAGGTAACTGGCGCCGCCGAGGCAACACAGAGGGCGACCAGCTGAGTAAAGCAGCAGCTATGTGCGAGGGTGTTAATGTGGAGCAAACTCCCATAGAGGATTGCATCAAGGATGGGAAATTAACCCTTGCAGACGGTAGATCTCTACCAATAATAAGTGGCAGTGTCTACGTTGGGCCAGAGAGGAAGACAGATTATGGCAATTGCGTAAGCCAAGGCTATATTGGAGAGAGAAAGATACAAGTACTGAGGGACACTGGCTGCACAGGCGCTGCTGTAAAGAAAGATTTGGTAGACCCTGTCCAGTTAACAGGGAAGAATTATTCATGTATCCTGATAGATGGAACAATCAGAGTGTTCCCATTAGCAGAAATAACGGTTGACACGCCGTACTACAAGGGTGTATCAACGGCGATGTGCATGAGAGACCCAATCTTCGATCTAGTGGTCGGCAATGTTCCAGGAGCGAAGCTGGAGCCAGACAAATGCTGGCGGAAGGAGGCGCCATTGGCAGTGGCAGCAGCGACAACTAGAGGACAAGCGGAAAGAGAGAAGCGTCCAATAAAACCACTGAAAGTGTCGACTGAGATGATTGGGCAGGTAGACCTGAAAGGGTTGATAAAGGCACAGAAAGAAGATGGCAGTTTGGAGAAGCTTTGGAAATTGGTTGACACAGGAGAAGAAGTAGCGACAAGGGGCGATGGGGTTTACAGGATGGAAATCCATAAAGGTGTCCTATATCGAATTTTTGAGCGGAAGCAGAGAAACTCAACAACTCATGTGAAGCAGATAGTCGTTCCCGCCAAATACAGGGGCCAAATAATGACTCTCGCACACGAGGCAATCATGGGCGGACACATGGGAGCGAAGAAGACTGTGGATAGGATCACCAGTAGTTTCCACTGGCCAGGTATAACAAGTGACGTTACAAGGTTCTGTAGATCGTGTGATGCTTGCCAAAAGACGGTTCCAAAGGGGCGAATACGCCCTGTTCCTTTAGGGGAGATGCCATTGATGGAGGAACCCTTCCAAAGGGTCGCAGTCGATTTGATAGGTCCTATTACCCCTATCTCAGGAAGCAAGAATCGGTTTATTGTAACCGTGGTGGACTATGCGACGAGATACCCCGAAGCTGTGGTTTTGCCCAGCATAGAAACCGAAAGAGTTGCAGAAGCGCTTTTAACAGTTTTTTGCCGCGTTGGTTTCCCAAAGGAAATTCTAAGTGACCGTGTCAGCCAGTTCACCTCAGATCTTATGCGAGAAGTTTGCAGATTGGTGTCAATCAAGCAACTATTCACCACACCCTACAACCCAAAATGCAATGGGTTATGCGAGCGCATAAATGGTGTTTTAAAAAGCATGCTAAAGAAGATGTGCCAGGAACGACCAGCTGACTGGAACAGGTACCTCAAAGCAGTACTGTTTGCTTATAGAGAAGTACCTCAGTCCAGTACGGGGTTTTCCCCCTTTGAAATGCTCTATGGGCGTAGTGTGAGAGGGCCAACGGAAGTATTAAAGGAGCTGTGGACGGAGAGTGATACCACAGAAGTACGAAACACATACCAATATGTGTTAGCGCTACGAAATAAGTTAGAAGAAACTTGCCTGATTGCCCGAGCCAGCTTGGAGGAAGCGCAGGGGCGTCAGAAGCACTATTATGACCGACGCACTAAAGAAAGAAAGTTCAAGGTGGGACAGAAAGTCACTGTTCTGCTGCCCACTAGCCAAAACAAATTGTTATTACAGTGGAAAGGCCCTTATGAAATTGTTGAGTGCATTAACAAAATGGATTACAAAGTAAATGTGGATGGGAAAACCAAAATATATCATGCAAACTTATTGCGCAGCTACGAAGAAAGGCGGACTGAGGTACCTGAAGGAGATAATGCAGTGTCGGCGGGCATAGCTGTAATCGAAATGGAGCAGCATGACGATGTGGGAATAGCCCACGATGATGCACTCCTTCATCTTGGAGAGGTAGCCGGTATGGAGACGTACCATGACGTCAACATTAGCGAAGAACTCACAACAGTACAACGGAAGGAAGTGGAGCGATTGCTCCATGAGTTCAGAGATGTGTTTTTGGACACGCCCGGTACTACAGATCTGGTGGAGCATAAAATTGAACTGAATACCTCCGAACCTATAAGAGTGAGACCATACACGGTACCCTATGCAAAGAGGGCAGACATTGCAGATGAAGTACGCAAGATGTTGGATGCGGGAGTTATTGAAAAAGCTAACTCGCCCTACAATTCTCCCGTCGTCTTGGTTCGAAAGAAGGACAACACAGTGCGGTTTTGTATTGATTTTCGTCGATTGAACGCAGTGACCAAGTTCGATACCGAACCAATGGGTGATATTGAAGATATAATTGGGAAGCTATATCGAGCTAAATATCTAACAAAGATAGACCTGAGTAAAGGGTATTGGCAAATACCCCTAACAGAGGAATGTCGGCCACTAACAGCCTTCACGACACCTGATGGCTGTTATCAATTCAGGAAGATGCCTTTCGGGCTCATTAACTCGGGCGCCTCATTCAACCGCATGATGCGAATACTATTACGTGATTTGAATAATGTGGAACACTATATCGATGACATGTTGGAGCACACCGAAACATGGTCTTCCCACGTGCAAGTTCTCAGAAACTTGTTATCGAGAATACGGCAGGCTGGACTGACAATCAGACCGTCAAAATGCTACATAGGATACCAGACGCTGGAATTTCTTGGACACAGAGTCGGCAAAGGAAGTGTCGCGGTAGAAGAGGGCAAAATACTGAAAATTCAAGAAGCTAACCCACCGAGGACAAAGAGACAAGTAAGGTCATTCTTAGGACTAGCCGGATACTACCGGAAATTTATTCCCAACTTTTCAGAGATAGCAGCTCCATTAACGGACTTGACCAAAAAAGGAAAATCCAATGTTGTCCAGTGGGGGACAACCAAGACAGATCATTTAAGGCCCTCAAGGATCTGTTAAATAGGGCGCCGATCCTACGCATGCCGGATTTCTCTCGGCAATTCATTGTACAGGCTGATGCATCTGATACTGGTGTTGGAGCTACGTTGATGCAAGAGTTCGATGATGGAAAATTTCCAGTTGCATATGGCAGCAAAAAGCTCCTTCCTCGTGAGAGAAATTATTCTGTTATAGAGCGAGAGTGTTTGGCCATCATATTTGCAGTTAAGAAATTTCAAAGTTATTTGTATGGTAGGGAATTTTTGCTCAACACGGATCACGCACCATTGGCATACATTCAAAAGAGTAAGAGCGAGAGTAGCAGAGTGTTGAGATGGGCTTTGTTCTTGCAAAACTACAGGTTTAGGATAATAGCCATAAAGGGGTCTGAAAACCGGGTGGCGGATTATCTTAGTCGAGCATAAGTGAGAGTGAAAGCCTTGTATATAATAGTAATATGCATGTCACAGGACCAATTTCTGTTGTATATCGAAAATAGGAGTATTTTCTTAAGTTGGGGGCTGTCAAAAATTGGCCACTTTTGTTTAAAAATGTGTAACTGGACTTGCAGGATAGTTTGTGTAGTTGGCAGGTGGATGGTGTGAGTAGCAAGCTAAAATACATGAAGGTACAGGAAACATAAATTAACTCCAACTAGGAATTTTAATACAATTCGGGTCACTGCTCTGTTCTGGTACCTTATCGAAAGCCAGTGTTGAAATGCGAACATGATACCGTTTTAGATTTAACTATGATTCTGAAATAATCCTGGTCAGTGTTCAGTAATGTAAGCTATTGAGTAGTTCAGCTCTCCTGGCCGTGGGAAAGTGTCGGCGAATTGCGAAGATAGGTGCTATTGAAGGGTTGGAAGGGAGAGAAACGCCATGAAGGCACCAAATAAGATTGGATCAGCCCTGTTGTCGTCCAGACGCACGGCGTGTAGTTTGTAGAGGACAGTTAGCTGGAATGATGTGTTAAGTGTGATGGAAATGACTGAATTACGAGCGAATCACGACCAGCACTTACGTCTCAGAACCTTCACCTTCAGGCTTGTTAAGATCTACGAATCATACTCTATGGTACACGTTACGCAATGGCGAAGTACAATTCAGAAGACTCAGTATAGTGTTAGATTCGAATCATGAATAGTGATATAGACTTCGCTCAAAGATACCAGTTAATAAATCTCCGGAAGTGCAAGGGACGCGGTCTATGATGTGTTAAGTAAACAGTGAGGACGTTTTCTTGATCGGTGTCAAAATGCCGTAATCGAACCAAGGCATCAGTACCAGCATATGACGGCAAACAATTCTTCAAATCATCGACAAACCGAGTGGGAATACCGTGACAATCCCGTAATCGGGAGGAGTATGCAGCGCTGCATAGAAAACAAATGACTTCTGCGGAGCGGGTAACACAACGTATTATTCCATATTTTGTATGTATTATTTACTCTATAGCAATATACTCATCATATCATTTTTATATGTAAAACGAGTCTTTTTCTTGATTTGCCCGAATAAATTCATAGAAACCGCAGAGATCAAGACCCAACCACCCCTTTTAGTCGTCCAGGCTCTACCCTGTGATAAGCAATGCAAGTCTAGGGGGACAGGCCTGGTCAACTCGAAGGGTTAACACTGTCTTTCGCCTGACACACGCTCTCATATACCTTGGATGTTGGGCACACCCATTGCCATGGCTATTTGTCCAAGACATTCTGACCAATCAAAAGATAGAATTTATCGGGATATAAGGACAACCCCGATTGTCCACATGGGGACATGATGACGCCGTGTACTAAGGCGTACTGCACGTCAGTGGTGCGCATGTCTTCAACCAATCTAACCCTGCCTGTGCTGCAGTGCGATGTTGGGGAGCTGGCAGCTGCTCGTCGTTGCTCGGTGGTTCTCTCCGTGATACTCCCGCTTTCTCCACTCGTAAAACTGTCAGCGACACGATATGACCTTGGCTGTTAATGTGTCGTTAAAGCTTAATAAATAACCGCCCGGTTCCGCCGGCCCTGCTATATTCATCTTATAATATCAACTGAATCACAAAAAATAATGATAAATTCACAAAAATAAAATTTATCACACGATCTAACTCTTTTCCAATCATGAAATTCATATCTTAAAAGAGGTAAAGCGCTATCATTCAGTAACATTTAGAAAGAGTCCCGATTAGGGTTTAATCCTGGAAACGGGTATTCCCATGTTCCCGGTTTCGAAAGCCGGTCATGTTACCGTGGAAATCTATGGCATGGCACCGGGAATCATGCATGGCGCTATTTGTGTTGAACTGAAGTTTTCAGAATTGAAAACTGTCCCAACGTAACATTGTAAGACTTCATCAGCCCTTCCACGTATTAACTTTTTACAATTCTGCTTCCTGAAGAACCTTTTTCACCAAATCATTGTAGCTCTCAATCAGTTCCAGAGTCACTCACTTCAAAGTTCAAACTCGTCTTCATTTTCAAAATCACTAGTATCACTCACTATTCACTTCCTCCTTCAACATAAACTTTTTCTTCGCTGCCGTCACCAGTCTTCTCTGCTTCAAGCAGAGGAGACTGGTGGCGGCAGTGAAGAGGGAGTTGAAGCCTAGAGGTAGGGGTAATAAAACTAGCGATTCTGAAAATGAAGACAAGTTGGAAGCGGGTCTGGGTTTTCAACCTTCTCTTATGAAAAGAACTTTTCCGTATGGGGATGGTAGATTGCCATTAAAATATATTCATTTTCACGAAAATAAATGCCTCTTGTTACTCTCGTAAATTTACCTGATATTATCTGGGACATTTCCCGGTTCATGTTTCTGAGTGTAATTTCATTCCTGTTGCCGTTACTTTAGAAAACCGGGAATACATTAAACCCAAGTCCCGATTTACATAGCTTGTATACTTGCGCAAAACGTCGCTGGATACTCGTTGACAGGGAGGGAAGTACACTGCAAAAAATATAGGTTCTCTTTAGAACCAAAACTGGTTCTAATCTTGTCCCTGAGATGGAACCAGTTCGGTTTAAACAATATTTATTTGAAATCAAATAAATTTACCAATGTTAGCATTCAATTTTAACAGAATAATACATGAACTGAAGTAGATTCAGCAGCAAACTTGGAGCTTATTCAACGCAGTCGCCAAACATTTTGAAACAAAGCGAATATAAATACCTGGTATATTGGTTCCAAAACTGGTTCGATATGCCAACTGTTCATATCTCCTTTGCTTAATAATAATTTGAGACAACCTCGTATAAGCTCTAAACTTAAGACTGAAATCCCCTCAATTTATGTTTAATTCTGTTAATATTTAATGTCAATCTTTATAAATTTATTTGATTTGAAATAAATACTGTTTAAACAGAACTGGTTCCATCTCAGGGACAAGATTAGAACCAGTTTTGGTTCTAAAGAGAACCTATTTTTTTGCAGTGTAGGAAGTATTTGGAACTTGGAGGTACGATCATATAAGTGCACCCAGACAGCGATATATATCAGTGGTGACTTGAGTTCGTAAGTTTCATGGTGACAATACAGGAATGCAATACATAACGCTGTGTTTGAAGCTCTCGCACGTCTACATTCAGAAAAATGCTCAATATCTGGCTTCATATTAAACAAATTTCCTTATCGGATCGAAACAATGTTTAATTTGTTAAATTGTGGAGCCAAAAATGTGCATTTTTGCCGACTTTAACCCTTTAGCTAACACTAAAGACAAAGGCAACACTTGCAAATAAAATTCTTGAATAACAACATTTTTTCATTTTTGCGTAAAAAAGATAGCTTTTGGCACCTCATTGGAACGAGCTCGTTCCAATGAGGGGTCATAAGCTATGTTTTTGAGACAAAAATGAAAAAAATATTGAAAATTGAATGGTGATTTCTGTGAATAGCGCTGGCCGATTCGGTTAAATTAAATGTCTTAGTTTAAATTCCGCAGTTTGAAATGTGTGGCAGGTTTCATAATGCTAGTTTGGAACCTGTTTAACCATTAACTAATGCAGGTCTGATGTATTCAAAATTTTGCGTAACCCATTTTTCGTTCACCTGGTCTGAGCTTTAGTTACTTATCGTTCGTTCATTCCCGTGTACTTGATTCAGGTAACCCATTAGGTAACCTAAATATATATGTATCGCAACTATGCTGAGATATGATATATGAACTGTTGTATCACAGCCAAGTTCTTGCACCTATGGCCAATATCCTGATAAATAGAGATGAATCCTTAAGAATAAAAATGAGGCCGTGTTGCAGCAATTCAGATACAAATTTATTCCGTTACGTTGGGTAAAGGATTAAGGCCCGTAGTAAAGTCAAACCAAACGAGGAGCTCTTCGGTCACATCTTAAGAGTAAAGAGTCTGTGCATCCCTTCCTGCTAATTTCCAATACGATTGCAATTTCGGGGTGATAAAGATCGCCCCCTGAGTTCCAATGTGTTCTATGTGCCTACTGGCACTCAGGGGACGAGATATTGTTGTTGACCCAAACTACCCCCCCCCCTCTCTCTCTCTCTCTCTCTCTCTCTCTCTCTCTCTCTCTCTCTCTCTCTCTCTCTCTCTCTCTCTCTCTCTGTCTCCCTGTCTCTCCCTCTGCTCTGTCTCTCTCTGTGTTCCGTCTCTCTCTCTCTCTCTCTCTCTCTCTCTCTCTCTCTCTCTCTCTCTCTCTCTCTCTCCCTCTCACCCTCTCTCTCTCACGATGTCTCTTCCTCTCTCTCAGCTATTTCAGGAAAACGTTATAGAACGCATCCCTCCTGACCACCCTCCTCCCCCTTTAGCCATATCCGTGTTGACCGTGATTTAGAAGATAAGGAATGACATAAAACGCTTTCAGTGACCTCATTGAATGCGTTTAAATAAACTTCTATTATTGAATGATTCGAAATACCGATGTCGACGACTTTTTAAGCGGATGCTCTAACAAACAACGTACTGTTTGTATCAACGTGATTCGGTGGTTTTTGGGGCGCGCTATTTTTATATCTGCCTATACGGCAGGCCCAAAGCTAGTTTGTTAAAACTGTCCGGCATGGTGGGGCGAGAGTAACAATTTTACCACAGTTTTTTTCCCCCCTTTTCAGTCTAGATATTCCTTCCTTTTCTTTCTGTACTTTCTTCTTCTTCATACTTGTTCCTATCTATCCACCTCTTACTCTCTTTTTCCCTCACTTAGGGGAAGGCAGGAAGACAGCTAATCTGGGTATGTCTCTCTCTGCTGGTATATTTAAGTAAACTTGTTGGTCTCACTCAAACTTATTGGTTTGAAATCTATATTGTGATTTACACATTTTATGTAAATTGTGTTTTATTTTCTGTACACTGGTGAATAAAAATATATCAATATCAATATACGTGTGACGACTGCTTTCATACCAAGGATAAACAAAACGTGAGTATATTTTTCCAAAATGAAAAGTGTAGGGTCGTTGAATGGTCCATTTGTTTTTCATTTTAACGGCTTCCATTGAAAATGTTGGCGTTTAATTGACCAACAATTTTTCCGTCAGACAACGAAAATGTTTGATAGGTAAGGACTGGGAACGACCCCTCCCCCTCACCACGCGACTAATTTAACCCTTTACATGACACGAAAAGCAGACGACACTTGCAAAAACAATTCTTGAATAACTAATTTTTTTCATTTTTTGTCTCAAAAACATAGGTTATGACCCTTCGTTGGAACGAACTCGACGTGCTCGTTCCCACGAGGGGTCATAACCTATGTTTTTGAGACAAAAATGAAAAATAATGAAAATAAATTTGAGATTTTTTAGAAAAGAGCTGGCCGGTTTTGGCCGTTACGTTGGGTAAAGGGTTATAAAATTCTTTGAGTCAGTTAGATCTGGGCCTACTTTACTGAACTGCTGTATAAAATTTCTTCATTTTAAACAAGGAGCTCGTTGCAGATACCAAGCGAAGTGGTATAACATCAATAGACAGAAAAACTTTTAAGCCAATATCATTTATTCACCTCCACCAAAATAACAAAATTTCAAGCCACGAATATTTCTCATATGCCACTTGCAATTTAACCGATTCAATCTTGTTTGACGGAGCTCATCGAGATCTGTCAAACAAGATTCAATTGATTCAATTCTTTGTTGCGTTGTTGGGAAAATTCGCTGCTTGGAATTTCCGGATTTTGGCATCAATCATCAGATGGTTAAATGGTGGGGAAAAAACTGGTAAAGAATTGGAAAAAGTAAGAGATGCACGAATGGTACCACACTGCTTTATATGGTGTCCGATTGTGAAGTGGGGCGGCATATTCCAGCTTGAGGGAGAAAATCATTTTCCCATACGCACTCTCTGACCACCAACCGCACGCATAAACACAAGCGGACTTCAGAAAAGACAATGTCGTCTCCAGCGCATCTTGTAAAAGCCATCACGTATCTGATTACAGGTTGATTTTCTGGTGTTTTTCGGGGAAAATTCAAACTAGCAGAAAACTACCTTTGGAGCTGATCTGGTGTGGAGGCACTACTAAAATTTAACAAGAGAAACAAACTTACTCTGACCAGCATTGGAAAAGTAACTGTGGTATTTATTTATTTATTTATTTATTTATTTATTTATTTATTTATTTATTTATTGGTGTTTAAGGTCACATATTTCTGCACAATGGCTAATCATGAACACGACAGTTTTACGTGTGGAGGAAACCGGAGAGAACCACCGAGCAACGGCGAGCAACTGTCAGCTCCCCAACATACTAACTCCACACAAGCAGGGTTAGCATTGGTTGAAGACAGGTGCACCATCGACGTGCAGTACGCCTTAGTGCACAGCGACACTGTGCCCCCACATCGGAAATGGGGTGAAGTGTCTTGCCCAAGGACACAACGCGGTTGTCGCAGGTGGGATTGGTTGAGTGCTAGAAGCCACTATTGGGGCTTTAAAAAATGAGAGTATGAGATCAAACCCCAACATTTTCCTTGCTTATGTTTCATATTTGGTCAAACGCAAATAATATTTTGTTTACATAAATTTATTTTATAATAAATTATTGGAGAGTGCCCACGGGCACTCTCCAATAATTTGTAATAAAACAAATTTTGATGAACAATTTCAGATCACCAAAAAGGATGTAGCTCTCAACCAGTTAATGTGTAGTTAGGATATGAAAGGAGCACGTGACATTTGGTGAGGTGATCAGAGCATTTAGCAGCACCGACGTTTATTTTATGCTTCTACGCACTCACGTTGTAAGATTATAATCCTGCGAGAGTTAATTATTCTGTATTTTAATGTATTTTCTTCTTGTTACCTTTCCCTACCTCAAATCCCGGCAGGCATGCAATCGCGGATGCTGGCAGGTCGATATTTGATTAAATAAGTGACTAATCCCTGTACTGTAATAGGATTTATTATCTGTCTCAACCAAGTACTGATTTATGTGTTGATTGTTGTTCGAAAGGGATGAAGTTAATTTGATTTGGGACTCAAGTTATCATTTTTGTGATAATTGATAGAAAAACTCTTGGTACTCAATTGCAATGTGGGTACAATTGTGGTATAACAATGAAACGTGACACCCCTTTATTTACTGTGGTTTGCGAAGTTAATAACTTTATCAAGATAGTATTTTATTATTTTGTTAAACACGAGTCTCTCTATTTAATCAACCGTTTAAATAACTTAATGCCTTTAAGCCGGGCATTTTACGTTGTTGCACAATGAATTTGACCATGTCAAGTTTTCATACCATGGATTCAGGTCTCTGGTTTTTTTCAAGGTATCACCGAAAATTACTAAAAAATCTAGAATACTCAGACAAGACAGTTACACGGAGTCCTGGGGGCGCGGTGGCGTTGCGGTAACCGGTTCTCGTCGGATCACCGAAGTTAAGCAAAGTCGAGCCCGGTTAGTCCTTGGATGATGACCGTATGTGCGATCGATTCGGACTCCCGCGTTGTGTCCTTGGGCAAGGCACTTAACCCCGATTGCCCACATAGGGGCACGATGGCGCCGTGTACTAAGACATACAGCACGCCGATGTTGCGCATGTCTTCACCCAATCTAACCCTGCCTGTGCTTCAGTGCGGAGTTACGATGTTAGGGAGCTGGCAGCTGTTCAGTGGTTCTCTCCGGGCACTCCGGCTTCCTCCGCCCGTAAAACTGCCACAGACACGATATGACCTTGGATGTTAATGTGCCGTTAACCCTTAATAATAAATAAATACACGGAGTCCTGTGGAGAATAAACCCGTTCATTCACAGACAGTAATGAAACATTAGAAGTTAGTTGTCATCCAGTCAAGGCTTCGGGGCTGTTACTCCTAAATTCATCTCTAGCTGTCACTCCCCAATATGCAGCTAAGCCAAGAAGCCATTGCCCAGCTGCACTTATGCGAAAGAACGTTATGTGAAGTATGTGCATTTATCGAAAGCTATTCTCTACATTAGCCATTGTGTAAAAATTCACCCCTTTTGCATTTATGTCGCATATACATCTGGTGCGTCCCGATAATTCCGATTGTATCTAATCATATCTACAGTGCAGAGTTACAGAGATTGGAAAAACACTGTTCGATATTCAAGTCATTTCAAAATCAAAGCCCGCGTATTTTGTGTACTTGTACCTACAAAGGCGTTAGTTACCATGGGTTGAGTGAATAATGTTAACCTTATATACCACCATGCCTAAAATCCCCCAAACAGGTCAATGTACTCTCATTCTGATATTTCTCGGATCATTTTGCCATACTTATTGCTTTCTTTTCTTGGGTACTTAATTCTCAACCCGCTGAGTATTTTCACGATATATTTTATAAAATCTGGTCATGGCTGCTGTCAAGCAGCCATGACTAGATTTTATGAAAAATTTATCCAAGTTTATCTAAAGAAGTCATTAGTGAAAAAATACATTCAATTTATAGGGGAGAGGGGGGATTAGATTAACCCTTTACCTAACCTAAAAAGCAGACGACACTTGCAAAAATAATTATTGAATAATTTTTTTTTTCATTTTTTGTCTCAAAAACATAGGTTATGACCCCTCGTTGGAACGAGCTCGACGAGCTCGTTCCAACGAGGGGTCATAGCCTATGTTTTTGAGACAAAAAATGAAAAAAATAATGAAAATTAATTGGCGATTTTTGAGAATAGCGCTGGCCGGTTTTGGTCGTTACGTTAGGTAAAGGGTTAAATGATTCCATATTATAGTTATTTCAGTAGCAAGAGAAATCTGTCCTTGGCAGGAATATCCGACCGCAGTATTCAAGGAGTTAAGCTTTCAAAAAGTATTCAAGATGTTCCAGTTGGATAAAATGTCAAATGTGCCCCCCCCCCCCCTCTCCGGGTAAGCCTCTGTACTTTAACCTAGCACGAGGTAAAATGAAGTGTGGCGGGGGGGGGGGGGTATTTTTCTGCTACCCATGGCAGCAGAAAAAATATTTTGTCACTTCCCTTCCTTTCATTTTGCCTGGTTGTGCCTTGTCAACATATATATTTCTGAATCTTGTCAATAACGTTTGTGTCAAAAGGTGTATTTATCTTGTCATGGATGTAGAATGTACATATTTTATGGAACTGAGATACAGCATGTGGTCCGATTGTGTGAATAAGTCGTAGAATGTATACAGTTTATGGTCCAAGTCAGGAAATGTAGAAAACATCGTTGCCATAAAACAGCCAGTCTTACTCGTTTTCTTGTTCCAGCAAATAAATATGTGTATAAAATGTTGAGGGTGTGTACATGCACAGCAATCAAGAAAATAAATCGCAGGATAAACCCAATAATATTTTCACTGGATTGTTTTGAAATCGCCAAGCGAATTTTCAGAAGTCATGCAACGAAGCACGACCAACGCCATTTTGTTGCCAACGACGTTTTGAAGCCAATACTATACAACCTTTACAATTGTATTTTCTAGAATTGTTCTTTCTTCCTATTAATATACTGTTCAAAACAAGTTAAGCCCCCCCCCCCCCCCATAATACCTGTGGGTGGGTATACGAATAGCTCATATTGTGACGTTCTGCATTCCTCTATCGGATCGGACATACATCCTTAAAACAGGTGAATATTTGCTGGCTATTGACCACTTCACTGCCGTGTGCTTACAGAAAAATGAGACATCACAGTGAGAGAAATTCGGAAGGTCATGGACAGCATGCCACGCCAATTAACCCTTTACCCAACGTAGTGGCCAAAACCGGCCAGCGCTATTCTCAAAAATCTCCAATTAATTTTCATTATTTTTTCATTATTTGTCTAAAACACATAGGTTATGACCCCTCGTTCCAACGAGGGGTCATAACCTATGTTTTTGAGACAAAAAATGAAAAAAATTAGTTATTCAAGAATTTTGTTTGCAAGTGTCGTCTGCTTTTCATGTTAGGTAAAGGATTAAGATGTGTTAGATATTCTCGAGGCTGTTCCACCAGGTACTGAACAACGTGACGTTTTTTAACGTTGTAATGACGTCCGCGGTGCCTAATATTCATTCAGTAAAAAAGAAAGCTCAAGAAACCCTTCCTTCACTAATAAGGCATATTCCCCTTATCGCAAATAGAAGGTTTTCTCGGGAGAATTTACCCATTTCCTGTATACCCACTGGTATTATAGGGAGGTGGCGGGGAGGGGGGGGGGGGGCTCAACTTTATTTGGACAACCATTAACATTTTAAAAGATATGGCAATTTTCTAACTGGTATAGAAAAATGTAAAATTGGCTTCACTGGCATTGGGTGCTTAAATCTGAAATAAAAAAAATAAAAATGCACAATTTCAGATAACCAGAAAACAGTATATGAAATTTCATAGTTGTGACATTTAAATATATGGAGCTACTGAAATCACAATGAAAACTGTTCAAAATTTTTAAAATGATGAAATAATACGCCCGATGGTATTATCGTCAAATCGCGGGTGTTTGCCGTCTGATTTTAAATTTTTCAGCTTAGTGATTGGAATGATGCGTACTAAAATATTACTGGAACTAAAATGATAAGAAATGTCACTTGATTTTAACTCCTGGCCAGCGAAATTTAATTGCAGACGTTTTGCGACCACTTTGTGGTGTAAAATAGATCAGTGAATCGAAACACAAATATAAAGCTGCACGTTTTCATGTTCGGAATGATCTCTCTATACAGTTTTACTTCGGTATCTGTCGTATTTTGTCAGTTATGTGTGTAACAATCAATATAGGTGATATTTCAAAGCTTCCAAATTTGAAATGACATTAAAAAACCGTCAAAAATTACGTTACATCCAAAATTCAAAGACAGCTATCTTTTAGTTTTTCATTTTTTATTGTTTTTTTTTTGTTTTTTTTTTTGGGGGGGGGCTCAACAACATACCAAAATTTCATCAAAAGCAGATGAACTTTAATTTTTGCGACCTTGACGTCACTGCATCAGCATCCCAAGACAAAATGCTAAAAAGTGAAAGCATTTATAGATATGGTGTTTTATAAAGATTATATTCCCAAAATTTCGAGAGGCCGAGGCTCAAAATAAGGCTGTAAGTAAACGCTCAAGAAAACAACCGTAAACTGGAATAACTGGGTATCGGGTGGAAATTTTAATTAAAAAACCCGAGGTGGACAATCTCGAAAGATCACATATCGTTGTGTGAAGTTTCATACGTGTGTAATATATATGTATGGAACTATTGGAATAACAAAAGTAGCATTTTTATTGGAAAAATGCCAAAAAATGGTGTACATTTTGAAGTGACGAAAACCCGTTATCTAACATGAAAAGTAGACGACACTTGCAAACAAATTTCTTGAATAACTTTTTTTTTCATTTTTTGTCTCAAAAACATAGGTTATGACCCCTCTTTGGAACGAGCTCGACGAGCTCGTTGCAAAGAGGGGTCATAACCTATGTTTTTGAGACAAAAAATGAAAAAAATAATGATAATTAATTGGCGATTTTTTAAAATAGCGCTGGCCGGTTTCGGCTGTCGCATTAAGTAAAGGGTTAAAACGTCAAAAACGGCGATAAACGGAAAACAAACCAAAAAGCTATCTCCTTATTTTGTGAGCTCTACAACATACTATCAAAATTTAAAAAAACCGACGCATTTTAAGTTTTGATCCTATGACCCTCTATGACGTCCCCTTTGAGTTCGACTTTTACGGTTGAGAATTTCCAATGAGGGTCCCACATTTTTAGATATGTTGTTTGCGGAGATTATATTCGTAAAATGTCAAAAGTCTGAAGCTCAAAATGAGGTTGAAGGTAAAAGATCAAGAATAAAATCTTAAAATTCGCATCGCTGACATCGGGGCCGAATTTTAAAAAAGTTAAAAACGCCTAAAATCTTTCTAATTATCTACCAGTGTGCCAATTGTCAGTCGTGTGGATGAACGAGAAGTCCCTTCAGTTTTTTCTGAACAAAAAAGAGAAAATAGCTAACGATCCCAATCAGTCATTTCAGTTGAATGACTTAATTACATTTTCCTTTTTAAAATTTATCTTCTGGTACTTTAATGCTCCATATTTCGAAAATATATGACCCTGGCTGTTGAATGTGTCGCTACACCACAATAAACAAACAAACAATCCGCCCTATACTTTCAGCTTCATTTAACCCTTCACCTAACATGAAAAGCAGACGACACCTGCCAAAAAAATTCTTGAATAACTAATTTTTTTCATTTTTTGTCTCAAAAGCATAGATTATGACCTCTCATTGGAACGAGCTCGACTGGTTCCAATGAGGGGTCATAACCTATGTTTTTGAGATAAAAAATTAAGAAATAATGAAAATTAATTGGCGATTTTTGAGAATAGCGCTGCCCGGTGTGACAGGAATGGAAGTCCGTAGGAAAATTAGTCCCTCTGGACTATTATTCCGCGGAATTATAGTCCTAGGTCTAACATTTCTTGGAATAGTAGTCCGCTGGACTACTATTCCTAGAAATGTTAGACCTAGGACTATAATTCCGCGGAATAATAGTCCAGAGGGACTAATTTTCCTACGGACTTCCATTCCTTTTACACCGGTTTTGGTGTTACGTTGGGTAAAGGGTTATGGTGTTAGATGTTGGAACCTTCGACATAAGAATATGAGACCAAAGCGTCTGGTGGCTTTTCTACACGATATTCTACACCCCTTTTCAACTTCGTCGAATG
This sequence comes from Pictodentalium vernedei, assembly GCA_031216915.1. Lineage (NCBI taxonomy): Eukaryota > Metazoa > Mollusca > Scaphopoda > Dentaliida > Dentaliidae > Pictodentalium > Pictodentalium vernedei. The sequence goes on from CM062294.1 coordinate 98,592,019, forward strand.
AATTGTGTGTGTATACAGTTTATTTTATTTATTTTTTTTTTTTGGAGTGGGGAGTGTGGGGGGGTTGTTGTTAATCTTAAAATAGTGTTAAGTATTGAAACGATCAAGAGAGGAAAATTAGGATTTCGCTCCACAATTTTCCAGGGATTTCTAAATATGACATGCATGCTCTCTCTTCAAATGCAAATATTCTGTAGCTTAGTTATCTAACCCATAACATGTATTACATTTCCCAAATCCACAAATAACATATAACACTATCTGACTGAGTAGAAATAAACAATCTGAATGTGGGTGGAATAATTTATTGTCAAAGGCCAGACTTCAACCTGAAAAATTGCATGAAAAAATGCCGAAACCAGTCATTTTCAGCCATCTAGCAGCTTCAAAAACAGAATTTTCCCACCAACCCCACCTACCCACCCCTGGAACAGAGCATCCCGTTTCTAAAATGCAAAAAAATATTTATATGTTTCCGTCTCATTTTTTAGTTACCTCTCTGGTAACAATCCCGTGTAAAAATTACATTTTAAAAACTAGCCAATTTTTCGAAGCCACTGTTTCCCATAATTCATCTGGAAATTTACCCCTATGAATCAGACTCCAACTTTGGGACCAAAACTTCAAATTCTCTTGTCCAACAAAAAGCCTAATGTAATCATATATCTGATACTAAAAATATATCTCTATTTTACATGGCCTTAGTTTCAACATATGCCCTATGTTTAGAATTTCACCCCTGTGGAATAGTGCGAAACTGTAGAGCGGAACCTGAGAATAGTGCGAAACTGTAAAGCGGAACCTGAGAACATCAACATGAGCATGGTGATACCATATATAGATCGACGTCATAGTAAGAATCGCAAGCACGTCGAATAAAAACACCAGAGGACCGTGTGTGTACTGTACAATCCATCGAAGACATGAGTGGGGAGCAGCATACATGGAACGTTTGTGCCACATTGTCTTATAGAGGTCCGCGAATTAAACATGGCACTCCTCCACTCTTTACTTAAAACATTCATCTCAGACAGAACACCTAACTTAATACTGTGTTTTATTGAACAAACATCTGGTTTACTTACGTACAGCTCCATGACAAAATTAGTAGGACAGTGGGGTTTTATATTCTTTTTTTAATCGAAATAAATTACACATTTTATTTTGATAAAAAGATGAAAAACAAAAGCACTCAAAATATTTTAGTTGCACATTTTGTCTTCAAAATAAATATATTAGACGCGTAAAGCATATCTTAAACTCCCGTAACTCAAATATTGATTTCGACAGCGTTTATTTTTTGAGTGAGAGGCACATTCTGATAAGTTTCATCTCATGCCAGACGTTTTGGGTTTCATCTTTTCCATCCCAGTTTACAAAGCAAAACGTTTCTTTTCCCCGGCCCCTTATAATTGTTGATATCAGAGTCTCTGGAAATGTATAGTTTTTCCATTTACATGCAGTGCAATGCATTTCCATTTTTTATTGGGGCTTAACGACACAGCCAGGGTCACCTCGTGTCGGACAGTTTTACGGGTGGAGGAAGCCGGAGTACGCGGAGAGAATCACCGAGCAACGGCGAGCAAATGTCAGACTCCCATTGTACTAATTCCGTACATGCAGGGTAAGCATTGACTGAGACAAGTGCATCATCCACCTGCGGTTACCCTTTGTACACGTCGACACCGTGTCCCCACTTGGGCAATCGGGATTAAGTGCCCTGCCCAAGTACACAGCGCTGTCACTCCTGCTGGGGATCAAACCGCAGACTTTTCTTTTCGCCGCAAGCACTAAGCCGCCACGCTTCCATTTCCCTATTGTTTCACGCTGCACAAAGCACATTGTGAAAATGACCTTGAAGAGAAATTTATGGTCTTCTGCTTGAAAAACTCGGTTTTAGTTTCATTCTTTTTTCGATTTCCACGAAATACTACTGTCACACTAGCACCCAAGCATCATAATACCACACATACAATGGCGGCAGAAGCTCGATGGAAGTGGAGGGCCACAATTTTCCAGATTACCATGGATCGGCACAGTGGAAAAATGTTACACTGAGATTATCACCATTATGTGGATGTACAAAATATGTATCCGAGTCGAGCTCCGGGTTCTAAGGGCAGATCACGACGAGTCGAAGACGAGTCGTGATCTACCCTTAGAACCCGGAGCGAGACTCTGATACATATTTTGTACATCCACATAATGGTAATAATCATTTTATCTTACAATATATTGGGGATAAGTCAAGAATGTAGACGAATATATAACGAACTATTTATTCGTACAGATGAACAAAAAGAAAAAAAAATGGAACTCACGCGAAAGGAACGTACTTGTATCCGACCTCCTGATACGAACATCTGTATCAGAGGGTCGGATACACGACAGTTGCGGAGTTAATACAGACAAAATACACGTTGATTGTAAGATAAAATCGGATATTGGCAAATGTTCGATTACCCGCGATAACTCGCTAGTCTCTCATTTTGAGTGGTCACTTTCCGGTCTATTTCTTCTACTTCAGTCGGCTTCCACCCCGAATTGCTTGCCTTCGCGTTGGTAGACTGGTCGTGTACAACACATTTATCAAATGCAAGGATCAGGCGGGACCCGATGGCGCCAGTCAGGACGAGAATACCAGACAAAGTTACATAAAAAATGAAAATTAGTCATCTATATATGCGAGCCTTGTCAGCAAACCTTGTCAAACCTGTTGCAATATCATGTTGGTGTTAGCTTTTACGGGACTGTGTGGCTTGAAGAGGGAGGCTACCGGTCTGGGGATGCCTTGGAATGGAAGTACACTAGACAGCACAATCCGGGCAGTATAGATTTGAGCAATGTATATCATTGTAGTACGATGAAAGGAGCTTTGAAATTAACCTTTTCTTGAACTCTTTTCTATTGTTAATTGATCTGGTGCTCAGTTCTAGTTCATTCCATAGTTTATGGAATGCAAAGACGGGTAGATTTTCCAAGGTTTTTGTCCTACTTCTACATCTATGCAAGAAGTGGACTTGGTGTGTTATTATACTAGTTTGATTATTTACAGTGGAGAAGAAATTCGCAAAGGATGCCGGAAGCATCCCATTATGCTAATCAAACAAGAATAAGTAAGCGTGCAGATTATATAGATCTTTTGTCTTCAGAATACCATCTTTGATAAACAGTGGGTCAGTATGAGCATTATATTTCTTACTATTAATGATCCGAATCGACCGTTTCTGAAGTTTAAAAAGTCGATTGTATGCTTTTGAGGCTCCCCATACTGGAATTCCGTAGATGAAGTGATTTTGTATTAAAGTGAAATATAGGCTTTTCATGACTCTATGCGGGTGAATTTTCTTAACTCTATTGAGACTGAAATTGGCAAGAGCAACTTTCGAGCAAATTTGTGATACATGTGCATTATAAGATAGATTTTCATCAATATTTATGCCAAGGAATTTTACAGATTTCTCATTTTGTCTATTACCGATCTTGGCAATAATCTGATTATTTATACGCATATCCTCATGAATGTAGTTGGGTTCTTTATGGGTTGGATTGATAAGTATATATTTTGTTTTCTTGGGGTTCAGGACTAGGTGGTTGGCAGCGCACCAATCAAATATCTTTTGTAATTCCTGATTGAATTCTGAGACCAGCGGTTCCATCTCCGCCCCGTATTTGTATCCCGTGGTGTCATCAGCATACGATAAGAGGTTTAGGGTTGTAGAATTTTGTATATCATTGATGTAAAGAAGGAACAATATGGGGCCCAATATCTAGCCTTGTGGTACACCACATGTTATTTCAGATAAACCCATTTACTCTCGCCTAACGAAACATATTGAGATCATCTGTTTTGAAGGTAGCTTGTGAACCAGTTGTGAGCGTTACCTCTTATACCATAATACTCTAGTTTTTGATATAATATCACATGGTTTATGGTATCAAAGGCTTTTGATAAGTCCAAGAATAACGCCAGAGAGGTGTCTTTAGTAGGTTTATCGTTTTCTGAGGCTATGTATTTTAACCATTACATAACAGGATGTAATGCAAGAAGATGAAGATGATTGAGTTAAAAGAGACGGACCGAAGCGGCCAAAGATGTGATTTTTGGCCAAATTCAACTAAATTTGTTTGTATTTGCATATAATATTTAACAGGAATGCTTGTTTTTCGGCACGTTTGCATGCGTCAATTTAAAACTCGTTGTACAACTGCGTAACATATCTGGAAAAAAAGTGTCCTCTCTACCCCCTGATTCCGACATATCTGCACATATGTTTTTAAACGCTGCCTTTATTTAAATTAGGAAAATGACGCAACTGTTTCAGCTAGTCCAACAACAATCTTTTAAATTCTCCAGTGACAGGTAGAGCAGTTCCATTTTGATATGAATCTAAAATGATTCCTTCATGAAAGTGAGCAGTGACTTCCAACAATTTTAGTTGTGTTTATATTTGTCTCAGGATTTCAATCGTCTCCTTTGTTGATTCAGAAACATACTTTTTTAGTGATTTTGAAATTCCTAATCGTATTTATCAGTAGAAGTTCTCAATCTGGCATTTAGTTTTAGTGTATGGTGATTGTTTTAACCCCTTACCTAACATGAAAAGCAGACGACACTTGCCAAAAAAATTCTTGAATAACTAATTTTTTTCATTTTTTGTCTCAAAAACATAGGTTATGACCCCTCGTTGGAACGAGCTCGTTGAGCTCGTTCCAACGAGGGGTCATAACCTATGTTTTTGAGACAAAAAAATGAAAAAATAATGAAAATTAATTGGCGATTTTTGAGAATAGCGCTGGTCGGTTTTGGCCGTTACGTTGGGTAAAGGGTTAATTTACTAGCCCAACATCCATTGCACACGCTTATGAAAATTCGTTAACCCTTTTACTGCCACGCCCACTTTATCCATATATGGAGGACCTCTATGTACGCCTGTATGCGAGGAAGTTTAATCAAAGTTATGACATACCTGAAACTCTATCATCTGATTAATTGTTGGAAAGGGCTCTCTGAGCCCTTTCCAACAAGTAAACAGATGCAAGGTTTGATCTGGGCACACCAGAACGTACAGATAATCATAAAATAGGTGACTATAGTCGCTTTCGGCAGCGAAAGTGTTATTATATGAAACTTATCTTGTAAACATGTGTTATCCATTTTAGAAAAAATCGACGCTACGCTATACTAATTTTGTCATGGAGCTGTATAACATTCGTTATTTATTTATTTGGGTTTAACGACACTTTCGACAGCTAGGGTCACCTCGTGTCGGAAAGTTTCACGGGTAGAGAAAGCTGGAGTGCTCGTAGAGAACCAGTGAGCAATGGCGAGCAACTGTCAGATTCCCTAACGTACTAACTCCACACAAGCAGGTTTAGCATTGCTTGACGACAAGTGTACCATCGACGTGCAGTACGCCTTAGTACACAACGCCACCGTACCCCCACGTGGTCAATCGGGATTAAGTGTCTTGTCCAAGGACACCGCGTGGTTGCCATATGTGGTATTAGAACCGAGGACCTCTCGGTGAGCAGCCTGCATCTCTACCTACTGAGCCACCGCGTTAAGTTTCATTTTCAACAACATTTTTAAACTATTATCGACAGTGCTGAGACGACATAATTATCACAGAATTAACAAACCATTCAACTAAGTTATCCATCCTATTGTATTATGCAATCTTCATAACAACCGAAGAACACAAATCGATTGAATAAACTCTGACTACCAAAAGTAATCTAATGCTCTATAAATTACCAGTATAAGCTGTACCTACAAAGATTCCGAACCAAACCCTAAGACCATCTTCCACTGTCATTGGAGGAGATTCACCACACAACTGTGAGCATAATGTACACTGAAGCTAGGGTCAGTTGAAAGGGTGTCTTCCCATTAGACCAATTCCCTTTAGACCAATTCCCTTTAATCCACTTCCCAAAAGACCAATTCCCCTTAGACCAACTACATAGTGTTATTGATTAGGGTTGATTAAGGATAATTAGGAAAACATTTATTTATAAAAATCTGCCCAACATCTATAAATATCGACAAGCCAGAAAATGAGCCGACTATCATCTGAAAAATTAGGTCCCCAGAGGGTGAATTTGGTGATGCTACCCTGCACAGCAGGGTAGCATCACTACATTTACCCTCTGTGAACCTCAACCTGAATCAAGGTCTCAAACATAAACAGAAAGAGGTACCCAGAGGATAAACTGGCCCACTGTATGGGATAGCATCAGCAAATTCACCCTCTGGGGACCTCATTCTACAAATGACATACTGCTTATTTTCAGGTTTGAATATCAATAACATTAAATACATTTATAAATATTTATAAATATATCAAATTATTGATACAGAATTATTTTTAAAGTAGAACACACCAGTTGGTCTAAGGGGAATTGGTCTTTTGGGGAATTGGCCTCGTGGGAGTTGGTCTAAAGGTAATAGGTCTAGTGGGAATGAACCGTTGAAAGTATACTGACTTGTCGTTGATAAAATTTTAGAACATCCATGTAGAAGGTTGAACGTTATTATACATATGATTTTTCTCCTTTTAAACAATCAGATGGCGTGAGACAAGGAGAACAAAGAGAAATGAGTTACACAAACCAAGATACATAGAAATTAAATAAAAGAACAGAACATTAGGGAAATGAAATTTAGTGTGAACTATTTAAGTATACGGATAAGAAATACAAGATGAACCGAGATGTTTCTCAAAGTGAGTCCTCGTTCTACGCATATGCACTCTGAAATCAGTTGGGTTAAATGAACCCAAATCAATTGGGTTGAGTGAATATGAACCTAATTGGGTTCATATTCACTCAACCCAGTTGATTTGGGTTGATTTTTAACCCAACTGATTTTAGAGTGTGGTTTAAAAATAATTTGCCTTTGACTGTTATGTTCGAGACTCGTTCAGCTCAAGATAAAGTGTTTTGAGCCCACTGAATAGAAAAGGATTGGTGAAGTTTTATTGGCCACTGCCGGGTTCCGTGAGGTACTTCTAATCAAGCTTTGCATGTATGACGTGGTGCTCTTTCCTTTTATGTGATACTGAAGTAACATGTGGTTTAGTGTCTTGCTGGTTTGACTGTGAAATTGTGCAATAACAGGGACATTATTATTCTAAGGAGTCTAACGTCATTCATATTTCCCCCTAAGGTTTTATTTCTGTGTAATAGTTTGCTAGCAACTTCTTGAGTACCACTCCATCGATATCTTCCCCTACATACTGACCCGTGGCTGCAATGCAGCTCTGTTCCTTTGCTATATTAGCAGATCCAGCATCGTCGGCGCCAATCGTCTGTCAGGGGCGTGAGGATTCGTGATGGGGAGGGGGCAAGAGAGAGAGTTTAGGCCAAAAATATGTTTACCAACCTATTCATTGTCATCTTATTGGGAATTAGTAGAAAGGGGGTGTGCAGGCTCTTTACTCGTAAGATGTGACCAAAGATTCTGACGTTGGATATGTCTCTACTACGGCTTTTGAAGTCGAGAAATAATACACATTACAAGTTCGAAATGCATCCACAAATTTCTCCATCGGTCCGAAACAATCTATTGTGTATTGTACTACAACCATGCTACTAAAGCACATGGGCCACCACTGATATATGGCAATGCGTGGGTGCCCTTATATGGCCATGTCCCACCTTACAAGTTCAAAATGCTTCCTACGTCCCTGTCTTCTGATGGTAATGGTCGCCACAATTCACTGGTTGATCTTCATCTGTCTTATTTCGCATGTAATAAGAAATTACTATCTTACTCTTAATTGGAAGAGTGGTAAATTATTTTTGGTCATCCAAGTTTGTTCACATGTCTTGGCCTTGTTACAATTTATGAGAGATGGGCCTACACGCATTCTCCTATCAATTGTAACAAACCAAATCAATACAGACTAAATAATTTTATTTCCAAGATAATATAAAATAGTTCTACTGAGTATGGCGTCTTTATGTTGTGACACCCCCACTAAAGAGTAAAGCTCAAATATGGGCTCCCAGCACTCTACCAGTTAACTGAGGTGGATGTTATACTTAATTATGAAGACACAAGCCTTGATGTTCTTTACAATGACATTAAAGTTTGTTAATTCACATACACGTATACGCCCACCCACCTTAAAGAACAAGATTAGAACATCCGTTTGTGCAAAGAGCGGAGGTTTCAAAGTGAGCCAACACGCCAGCGTAAAAATGAGAATTTAGGGCGATCTGTTAACACATACCTCAGCGTTTTCGACAAACCCCTTTTTGAGAAAAGTCTGATATGTTCGCCAGTGTTAGTTGTGCAAAGGTAGGAATGAGCAACCTACAATACAGAATCTTATGTTATGGGTTTCTTTAGTTAGGCTCGGATGATTAAATGGTGACATGTAATCATGTAATAAACCGTTAAGGGTTCCCGTATAGTTCTTTCCAGGAGTGTGTTCCATCCCAAAGTCTCAACCACGGAGTCAACGTTCACCAAGTTTTATACTAGTTAACCCTTTCAACCTCGTTTATATATTTCATGACAGTTCAGTGACATCAGTTGGGAGAGTCTATAATAATTATTTTGGATAGATCAATTAATATTTTCAACGTGCAGCCCACCGGCTGCACGTTGAAAATATTGATCGATCTACCCATACATTCACTGAGCTCTCACTTACCTTTATGGTTTCAAGATTGCTAGTGACCCTGCAATGGAAAAGCGACATCTAGTGTTCAGATGGTTAAAATGGGTCATGGCTCTAGAAGAATTAACAAGTAAAGACTAAACGTTCATGACATATGCCTAAGATCTGAATATGTTGGCGAACAGAAAGTTGTTGACTAGTTCTTTGTGGTCAATAATATGCGAACGAAACAATCGCCCGCTGACTTCGTTCAGACCTTATTATTTATTTTTATTTATTTATTTATTTATTGATGTTTTAATGTCACATATTTATGCAAATGGCTAATCATGACCGTGACAGTTTTACGGGTGGAGGAAGCCGGAGTACCCGGAGAGAACCACCGAGCAACGACGAGCAGCTGCCAGCTCCCCAACATCGTAACTCGCGTTAGATTGGTTGGAGACAGGCGCGTCATCGACGTGCAGTACGCCTTAGTACACGGCGTCATCGTGCCCCCACGCGGGCAATGGAGATGAAGTGTCTTGCCCACGGACACAACGCGGTTGCCGCAGGTGGGATTCGAACCGAGGACCTCTCAGTTTGCAGTCTGCACCTCTACCTACTGAGCCACCGCGCTCCCTTCGTTCAGACCTAAAATACAGAAACTACTCGGATCTTTAACAACAATACATGCATTTCGTGGTAGTCACTTTTATTACTTTTAAAACGATCTAATGGGCTCTCCCATAATGTTTTCTTGAAAGGATACTCGCGAGAAGAATAATATACAGGTTGGTCTGTGAAACGTGTGAGAATATAACTGTTATTATTCTAGCCTCAATTGGGATTTTATGGCACGTGTACAGTATTGAGCCATTCTTTGAAAAAGCTATTCTTACTGAATAAGGAGTCAATATAAATAATGTGCTCAGACAGATAATCAGAAGGTTTTTTTCAATTTAAGTCAGTTATCACGTGCGTATCAACAAGAAAGGCACTCAAACGCTTCGAGGTGGTAAGCTTTGGCGGATCATCCTGCTCTAGACTTTAATTTCACCATGTGTGTGAAATTATTTCACATTTTGCTTCACTTGCGTAGTATCAGATCGGTAGTAAATCAAAGATTTTAGACTTTTAATCCGATGTCACGTGATATCTACCCCTCTTCTATTGATTATCTTCCCCCACCCCACCCCCACCCAGCTTATCTTCCCTCACTTGAATTTGTTTTCTTTTGCAGAAAATCATCGTTTTCTTTTCAGAACTTGATATTATTAGTTATCCTTGTGTTTTCCAGGGTGTATGGGAATTTACACCGGTTTGGGAACTCATACACCCTGAGGCGAAGCCGAAGGATGTATGAGTTCCCAAACCGGTGTAAATTCCCATACACCCTGGAAAACACAAGGATAACGGATTTTTTTCCCAGAGTTTTGTTGTACTTAATACTTTAATCTACACTGTGGGCAAAAACTAACAGAAAATTTGTACTTTGCAAGTTTCTTTGATAAAACCAGACAAATGTGGATGTCATTGGAACTGGCTCAATGAGCCAGTTCCAATGACATCCATATCTGTAATATTTTATTGCACATAAATATTAAATTTCCTGTATTTTTATTTTTGTTCTAACATAACCGAGCAGAAGGTATGAATTAATAATTAAAAATGGGTACTTTTTTTAGCCATATTGCTTGTATATTCTTGTTTTTACACTGTGGTTAAACACGGTGTAAAAAAGCCACTGTGGATTGCAAGTTACACCGCACCTCTCAGCCAATCGAATTGCAGTATTTTGTTTCATTTGGAAATAAAGAGGCTTACAGAAAATCAACAAAAGCACAATGAGAAATTTGTTGGTCAAGATTGGAGATCTGTACACATTGCGGCAATTTGTTTTGCTCTCACTTTGTTGCAAATACAATCAACTTATTTTGGCTTGCTTGAAACGCCGTTTCAGGGTTGTAAAATACCCATATAACGCATATTGGCAACATTATGAGGGTGGGTGAGAAAATATATTGTGGCATGCGTATCCTACCCCCACCTGGACATCTGAGTCGCAGGGTGGATAATCGGGGGAGGGGGTAATTTTATAATGGTAAGGTAGATCAGGAATAATTTAATTTAAATTTATTACTAAATCTCCCTGCTTATTGAGATGGCTTTGCCAATTTTATTTTAAACTATTGCTTTTGAATTATATCATTCGGGAGTTCAGAATGAAACGGTTTTGGTGCATGGGCAGGGTTGGCCGTCGGGGGAGGGGACTACGTCAAGGAGAGTTATCCCCTCCCCCTCTCCCGCAGGAGAAGCCAAGTTCGTCGGGGAGATAAAATTATGCAAACACTATAAAATAGAGATGATACTCTCGAATACCCGATACACGTGTACAATAGGAATAAACCGATTCGCATATAATCACTGTTGCATGGGCAGAGTAGATTCCGAGAGTTCTATATTACTCCGATACCAGAAATTCTCTACGCAATCACTAGTCGTCACATATCTAGTGTCTGTTGATACCGGTAGTTTTATCGTACTTATTACATTTGTGGCTTGTGGAACAGAGGTCTCAAAAAACAGGTGTCATGACTTATCGCCATAACACCTGTTTTTGATACTCAAGTTTCACAAGCCACACATTTTTTGCGCTTCATTTGGACTCACTCGAAGCCTCTAAAGTGGCGGATATTGCGACTTTTTCCCAATTAAAACAGAAAAATTTTCAAACCGCGCCGAACCATGGTCGGCCCTGGGACTCTCCAGCCCCCTGTCGGGGATCATAGTCCCCGCGTCGTGGAAATCCTGGGGCCATCCCTTGCGTAACACACTGAAAGAACTGTATGCTTCGACCGAAATATGAGCAACCCAAGGGTCCGTTCATCCGTCCGTCGTCCGTCCGTCCGCCCGACCGTCCGTTGAGCTTGTCTGATATTCACTACTTTAAGTGGTAGTTGGTGTAGCCTAACACGAACATTTCTGTTGTTTGTCTGTTGGATATTGTTTCCTTGAATTGTAATTTCTTTCTTGAACGGTTAGGGTTTGGGATTAGCACTAAATGAGAAAAAACACTTACGGGCGCATCCGAAAGATGTCCGCTTGGGGTAACACATCCCAGTAGTATGTCAGGGATGATTCTTCCCCCATCAGCAGGACATCGGGCAGGACCTCGGAAGTGACGTCATGTCACTTGACCCAGTGGCTCCATATTGTATTGTCATGGTAGCCCGCGTGAGCGGCCATCTAGTGATGTCATCCCCATAGTGATACGTGGTGTTAGTGCGCATACGCAACGCGTGTTGTAAGAGTGATACGTGTTTCCGTCGTCCATTTTGTATACTGGATGCCACCACCTTGGTTTCTATGGTAGCACGTGGTTGCTACGTGACCCAAAGGCCTCTTATAGGATAGGGATATGTTCGGGGGGTGTGTTCCGTTGTACAGGAATAATTTTCCGTTTCGTAGAATTACCACAAACAACCCGACAATTTATCCAAATCACTAAAAACGACTTTGTATACTACGGATTCCGCCCAGACTCCTTTTAGGACCACCATACCATGGATTTTAATAGTAGCACGTAGTGCTATAGTTCCGAGGGGGGGGGGTGCGGGGGAAAGTTCGATTGAACTAGAATAGTTTCTCTGGCTCAGATTCCCCCAGAATCCATATTTACTTCGTAAAATTACCACAAACAACCCCATAATTGTTTACTTGGTTCTGATTTTCCAGTAAATTCTCGGTTTCTACCAATGTATCTGCAAGCTCTGTTATGACTTCATTGTTCGATGTATTCTGACTTCTCTAAACATGTTTATGTTCTATTGTATGCATTACAGGTAGCACATATGCATATGCACATGCTGGATGTGCCAATATGTGCTTATGTGAAAAGGCACAATGTGACACACTGTGCACTAGCACATAGGCACATTCTGGATGTGCCAATATGTACTTCTGTGAAAAGGCACAATGTGACACATTGTGCACTAGCACATAGGCACATACGGGTATCTGAAGATGCCTATGACCTGGTATTGTATTAGTTGAGGATAGTAGACATTACAGGTGCACATAGGCACATGCTGGATGTGCCGATATGTGCTTATGTGAAAATGCACAATGTGACACATTGTGCACTAGCACATACGGGTATTTGAGGATACTAGCACATAGGCACATACGGGTATTTGAGGATACCTCTGACCTGGTATTGTATTAGTTGAGGATACCTTCGAGGATATTTTTATAGGATACTGGATGTGCCGATATGTGCTTATGTGAAAATGCCCAATGTGACACATTGTGCACTAGCACATAGGCACATACGACCAAAAAGGGATTCTGTAGCCACAGACATATCCTAAAAGGGATTCTATAGGTATTCCAAAAAGGGATTCCATAAGTGGGATTTTTATTTGACTCCAGAAAATGGTCTTCGTGATTTTATATAAACACTCGAGGGTATGGAAAGGGAGACTGATAACTACCAGTTATTATTGCAAGAACCTGAACAGATAAAACATGATAACATACAACCAACCACTGCAAAACGGCGAATAAAGACAACGAAGTGAACGAAGATCTAACGCAGCCAAGATCGAAGTGGACATAACAAACATAACAAGTTTTGACTTAATCTTAACTGTGACGCCCAATAAATTCAATAAAGTTTTCACCTGAATGTACTATACTCCTAATGAAAATATAGCAGGTAAGAACTCAACTGAACAGACGAAACATGAACGAAGATGAACTGGTTGGACACAACTGAATTATGAACAGATCCAATACAAATATGGTTGAACTGTTCGAATGAAGTCGAAGTGAACGAAGAACACAACAATGATCGAAATGAACAGAGCATAACAAAGTGAACGAAGATCGAACTGATTTGATCGAACAAAACCGAGATCGAAGTGAACAGAACATAATAGGCTTTATCACACTGTTTGAAATGAACTATAACCTTAATGAAAATATCATGCAGTGTTACCCCTCTTGAACTCAACATAGTTTTGAACTACTTTTTAACTATAACCCCTTAATATGATACGTGTTAACCCATTTGATATGTTTGAATAAACTATATATTATATATAAATAATATTAACATCCTTTAACTACAGCCTTAATGAAAATATAACGAAAGTGACCTGAATGTTTTTAAATGAATGGATTTTTGAACTACAGCCATTCAAACTAAATTCTTTCAATAAGGAAGAGGAATACCCTCGAGAGTTTATATGAAATCACGAATCCCATTTTCTGGAGTCGAATAAGAATCCCACTTATGGAATCCCTTTTTGGAATCCCTATAGAATCCCTTTTCGGGATATGTCTGTGGCTACAGAATCCCTTTTTGGTCCTATGTGCTAGTGCACAATGTGTCACATTGTGCATTTTCACATAAGCATATATCGACACATCCAGCATGTGCCTATATGCGACCTGTAATGTCTACACATTACAAGTATTTTATAAAGGTATCCTCGAAAGGTATCCTCAACTAATACAATACCAGGTCATAGGTATCCTCAAATACCTGTATGTGCCTATGTGCTAGTGCACAATGTGTCACATTGTGCCTTTTCACATAAGCACACATCGGCACATCCATTATGTACCTATGTGCTAGTGCACAATGTGTCACATTGTGCCTTTTCACATAAGCACATATTGGCATATCCAGAACGTGCCTATGTGCTACCTATAATGTGTACAATAGAACATAAACATATTTAGGGAACGCAGAATAAATAGAACAAAGAAGTCATAGCAGAGCTTGTAGATACAAAGGTAGAAACCGAGAATTTACTGGAAAATCAGAACCAAGTAAACAATTATGGGGTTGTTTGTGGTAATTTTACGAAGTAAATATGGATTCTGGGGGAAAAACTACTCAAGTTCAATCGAACCTACCCCTGGGGCCACCTCGGTACTATAGCACTACGTGCTACTATTAAAATCCATGGTATGGCGGTCCTAAAAAGGATTCTGGGCGGAATCCATAGTAAATAAAGTCGTTTTTGCTGATTTGGAGAAATGGTCGGGTTGTTTGTGGTAATTCTATGAAACGGGAAATTACTCCCGTTCAAAGGAATACACCCTCCGCACATACCCCTATCCTATAAGAAGCCTTTTGGGTCACATAGAGACAAAATGGACGACGGAAACACGTATCACCCTAACAACACGCGCTGCGCATGCGCACTAACGCCATGTATCACTATGGGGATGACGTCACAAGATAGCCGCTCACGCGGGCTACGATGACAATACAACATGGAGCCACTGGGTCACGTAACATGACGTCACTTCCGAGGTCCTAGACGAGGCTGATGGGGGACGTTTCATCCCTGACATACTATTCATCCCTAATGTATTATTTTTTAATATCAGTATTATTACGATGTATGTAGGATTATGTACATGGTAATTCGCAAAAAGACTAGAGTACTTTGGTACAGTGATGGTATTCCAATTTGGTTCGTTTGTGATAACATTTTTGCATCTATCCGACCAATCTTCTTGTTATCTTACAATTATAGCAGGTACCGATTTTGTTTTCTATGTCATAATTACGCAAAATCATCGTATATATGTCGTGCATCACACGTGAATATGAATCTGCACGAGGGAAAAAGTGTGTGCAGTTACGTTGGATAGATATACAAGCCAGTGATTTCGTCTCTAAATTATAATAGCTCATTTTACATTTAATGTTTTTGATGTGAATGATAAAGAAAAGATGTGTATGATATTTCAGTTTTGTGTCTGGAGAACCATTAGCTGTGTAATGGCTTCAGTACCAAAAGTGAGACACGGTGCAGCGATTCGTTTTAGGTGTTTACAGGGGGCGTTTATGGGACCCTTTCCCAATGGCATTTAGGCATAATTTTTCCCAATTCTCAACCCCAAATTTTCCAAACTCAGTCCCCTCTCGAACAAACATTTAATGCACAACCGTTGCCCTGAACTGGGTAGTCATAAGGCCTCGGAAATCCATTGTTTTTTTTCGAGGCCTTATAGCCACCCAGGACAGGACGCTAGTTGTACATTAAATTTAAATTGCTTGCCTAAAGAAGTCTCTTAATTCAAAAGCAAATAACAAGTTAATAGTATAAGAACAGTTTAGTACAGAATATAGAGACTGTGTGAACATGATTCCATGTGACTGCTTGTCATAAAACATACTAGTTGTATACATGCAGTTGCTTAGATATCGGTCTTAATGTTCTCTGCTCAGTTCTACTGTAAAATTTCTTTGTCTTTACAGCCCCGTCAGCGAGGTCAACAATGGGGCTGAGATTTTGTCCAACACACTCCAGGTGTTGGAAAGAGTCCACATGTTCTTCTGTCGGGAAAGAGTCGGAAATGACACTCAGACAGCAAATCAATTACCCCATTAACTAACGTCAATATGTGTCAAGCTCTATTCACAAAAATCGACATACACATTTTATTTTTCCCAAATTTCTACCTCCAAAACACTCCTTATGATCCCTCATTGGGGCGATCTCGCCAAACTCATTCCAACAGGAGGTCAACAGCAATGTATTTTAGGCAAATAATGTTGTCTGTGAGAAGCGTTAGATGGGATGTTAAGGGGTTGGTGTTGTCATAGCGACTGTTGGATCGCGTGGGAACGTGAAAGGGGTTTTTCATGTGGTGATATACACACTCGTTGCTCGATGCAGAATTCTAGGAAATATTCGAGAACAGCGTAGCAATGAAGTTACCTCTATAAAGCCATTTCATGCAGGCTACACCATGGGGCCAAGAAGAGGCGTCAATATAAAATATAGATTAAGGTAACTAATGTCACGCCTTCACCTCGCGTTTTGGCGAGCTCCGATTTTATGTAACATATTTCATCTTACAATCAACATGTATTTTATCTGTATTAACTCCGCAACTGTCGTGTATCCGACCCTCTGATGCAGATGTTTGTATCAGGGGGTCGGATACAAGCACGTTCCTTTCGCGTGAGTTCCATTTTTTTTCTTTTTGTTCATCCGTACGAATAAATAGTTCGTTATATATTCGTCTACGTTCTTGACTTATCCCCAATATATTGTAAGATAAAATAATTATTACCATTATGTGGATGTACAAAATATGTATCCGAGTCTAGCTCCGGATTCTAAGGGTAGATCACGACTCGTCTTCGACGCGTCGTGATCTGCCCTTAGAACCCGGAGCTCGACTCTGATACATATTTTGTATATCCACATAATGTAATAATCTCTATATAATAAAATAATACAGTCGGGGGTTTGTGATATATACTCCTAGATTACCCATTGTCAATTCTGGCCTCTTAACGCTCTCAGCACACAACCCATGATGCGAAGATAACTTTTACAATGAAGTGTTGTTGGGTTTAGCCCCACAGCAAATTTGAGCAATGTTGCTTCTCCCTTATACAGCTACTATTGGTATTGAATGCACTGAAACCCTTCTTTTTCCCGGAAGACGAATACTTTTTCTGATACGCACTTTCACATCAGAAGGCATCAAGCTAAAACCAAAAAGACAATCTGGAAGTCTAATGGCGTTGAACTTTGGATGACCATTTTGCAACCGAGATTAGCGTTTTTAGCATATTCTTCTCTATCTTGCCAATAGGTGCTGTAAAATGTCTAATATATATGTAAGGCTAAAGAAAATTAATCTTTTGATTCTCAGGCACCGGCGCATACGTTTTTTCGGGCAGCGTTCGTGATTTTTATTTCGGAGGTAAAATTCAAAATGTATAAAACTACCATGTGATTTTAGCGGTATCATATCTCTGTTTGCGATGCATTATGTTGAATACATTGATACAGTATTGTTATTCTTTTCGCGAAATGCGACACGATTCTCATATGTATTCAAAAAATAATATTTATTTAACTGGTTGAGGACTAGATTATTTTTGGTGGTCTGAATTTGTTCCATCAAAACTTGTTCTGTTACAAATTATTGGAGAGTGCCAACAGACACTCTCCAGTAATTTGTAATTTATTATTTATTTTTATTTATTAGGGTTTAACGGCACTTTAACAGCCAAGGTCATATCGTGACGGTGACAGTTTTATGGGTGGAGGAAGCCGGAGTACCCGGAGAGAACCACCGAGCAATGACGAGCAGCTGTCAGCTCCCCAACGTCGTAACTCCGCACTGCAGAACAAGCAGAGTTAGATTGGTTGAAGACATGCGCACCATCGACATGCAGTACGCCTTAGTGCACGGTGTCATCTTGCCCCCATGTGGGCAATCGGGGTTAAGTGCCTTACCCAAGGACACAACGCGGGAGTCCGAATCGATCGCTCAGATGATCAGCCATCCAAGGATTAACCGGGCTCGACTTTGCTTAACTTCGGTGATCTGATGAGAACTGGTTACCGCAATGCCACCGCGCCCCTAATAAGTTGTAATAGAACAAATTTGTATAAACAAATTATTATTTACGTTTTACTGAATACGAAACATTGGTAAGGAAAATGTTGTTGTTTCATTTATATATATCATCCAACCAGTTCACTTTCCATTATTGACTTTTTGCATTGTCGTAATTCTAGGTATAAATCATTCCATATTTTCGGAAAAGAATGAGGTGGGAGATCCGCAGAGAAACGTGTTCTCGGTTTGAACGTTCGCATGCACCCTGATTGTCTGGTTTCCATTAATACTTTCGAAAGATACAAGCAGTTTATTATGACACCAGTCATGCATAAACAAAAGAACATGTAACCTATACAGGTCATCGAATTTCAATATGCCACAATTTTTGAATAATGGTTCGGTTTGCGAGGTATATTTTCTGTTCGTTATAACGCGAATAGCCTTTTTTGCAGGGTTATAATTCTATTTGTTGACGGCACATGGCCCCCAAATAAGTATACCATACAGCAAATGGCTATGTATGAGTGAGTAATATAATGTCTTATAAGGCCTTAAAAGGAAGAAATTGTTTAATAATAATAATAAGGGAGTTTCATATAGCGTAAAATCACAAGCTGTGCTCTAAAACGCTGTACAACAAAATAAAAAATCGAGCTCCTGACCATCAAGCAATTTACAGAGTGAGAAAGAAGGGGGTCAAAAATTACATATCACCAAAAGCCTCTCTAAAAAGATGAGATTTCAATTTTTTTTTGAATTGATCAAGATTTACTGATGCCTGAACTTGATCAGGTAAAGAATTCCAAAGTGCAGGTCCAGCGAATGAGAAAGCTCTGTTATTCACAAGAGCTGACCTAGAGAAGGGCATCTGAAGCTTAATTTGTTTGGAAGAACGTAAATTTCTTTCAGGTTTTTTAATTGTCAAAAGGTCTTGTAAATACTTTGGTGCCGAGCCATGAATGCATTTAAAGACAAATACCAAAATTTTGAAACTAATCCGCTGTCGTACAGGAAGCCAATGCAATTGTTTGAGTACTGGGGTAATATGATCGTAGCGTCTAGAGCCTGTGATGATGCGTGCAGCTGTATTTTGAATGGTTTGCAGTTTTGAAATATATGACTGCGGCAGGCCAATTAGAAGAGAGTTGGAAAAATCTAAGTGGGATGATATAAAGGCATGAACTACAGTTTCCAGTGACTTTGGTGTGAGATAGCGAAGAAGATAGCTAACATGCCTGATTTGCATAAAGCAGCGCTTGCAGATTGCGTTGACATTTTGCTCCATCGAAAGGTGAGAGTCAAATATCACCCCAATATTGCGAGCACTGTTTGATACATTTTGTATGGAATTTCCTATGGCCAGTGACTTGATTTCTAAATTGGGTGGAAACTTTGTGCGTGATATGACTAGTACTTCGGTCTTATCATCATTCATTTTAAGTCTGTGACAGATCATCCAGTCACGAACTTTGTCTATACATTCTTCCATCTTGGCTACTGAAACATTAATGTCAGATTCAATTGAAGGATTTAATGACAAATACAACTGAGTGTCATCAGCATATAGATGGTAGGGAACACCCATCTCCCTTAGCGATTTTCCCAATGAGGCCGTATATAGTGTGAACAGTATGGGACCAGGAACAGAGCCTTAGGGAACTCCACATGTGAGTAATTTACTATCAGAATTTGTTTTCGAAATGGTCACTTGTTGTTCACGTAATGAGAGATAGGATTTGAACCAGGCAAGAACTTTACCGTCATTTCCGAGCTGTTGCATTGTGGATAAGAGAAATGAATGATCAACCGTATCGAAAGCAGCGGAAAGATCTAATAAGACCAGAATGACACATCTACGTTCACCTAACGAACATATTATGTCATTACAAACTCTTAAAAGAGCCGTTTCTGTACTATGATTTGCCTGGTAGGCCGATTGATATGGTTCTAAGAGGCAATTTGTTGAGAGGTATTGCATAAGTTGTTTGGCAACCACCTTTTCTAGAATTTTAGATATAAAGGGTAGATTGGAAACTGGACGATAATTTTTCAGGATGTCTGGATCAAGAGACGGTTTCTTGATTAAAGGTGAGACCGGTGCTATCTTCAGCTCTGTTGGTACACAACCTTCCTGGAGCGAAGATTGAATAATGATTGTGATGGTAGGTGATAGACAATCAACTGATGCTTTAACCAGGGATGTAGGGATTGGATCTAAATCATTCGTCTTGTTAGGACTCATCAAAATTAATTTCTTTACTTCAGGCTCATTCACTGGGCTAAACTCTGACCATGTGCAACCAATAAACAAATCATCAAAAGCTGGCTCAGTTGTAGCTTCAATGCTTTTGTTTATCAGCGCCACCTTATTGATAAAGTAGTTCCCAAAGCGATTTGCCAATTCGGAGGCGGTAGTATGCTCTGGTAATTGGTTCATCTTTCTTTTACCAAGGAGATTGTTGGTAACTGAAAAAAGGATTTTGCTGCTGGTGCATGCATCGATGCACCCATTATAATAAGAACGTTTTGCTGACTCAATGAGTCTATTAAGAACAATCTTTTGTTCGCAAAGCATTTGACGATGAACTGTTAATTTTGTCTTATTGAACAGCCTTTCTAACCGACGTCGTTTCTGTTTGTTTTCTTTTATTTCTTCGTTGAACCAACTAGATTGTTCACGAGGACTGAATCGTTTGTTCTTAACAGGGGCATGCCTGTCCAACAACTGGGATAACACCCCATTGTACTGTTGGACCTTGGTGCTCACGTCTTGTGACACATCCCACGATGATAGTGTTGAGGCATTAACGTCATTTACAAAACTGCTGATGTTAATTTTCTTAAGGTTGCGCATCTGTATGCCTGCTGGTTTGGCAAAAGGTTTTGACAGTTGAAGTGCTGCCAGGACAGCAAAGTGATCCGAGATGGGATCCTATTCAGGGCGTAAATTGCCCTCGCCATTTTAAACAAACTACAGATGTGTGTTGTTTAAATTTTAGATTTTCGTCCACATGGACTCCAAGAAATTTAACTGAAGCTTCTTCTTGTTGGTTACTAATTGGTGGAATATCTGTATTATCAAGAGTAATTTTTCTACCAACGGCGTTATAGGAATCATTCTGTTGTGTTATTCATGAAAGAAACAAATTGGCATCTTCCAGTTAGATAATCTTTGAACCATGAATTTGCCAACCCTCTTACACCATAGGTATCCAGTTTTTTAAGAAGAATTGAGTGATTTATGGTATCAAAGGCTTTTGAAAAGTCCAGAAACACAGAGGGCAAGCAATCCTTTGTAGATTTATCATTAGCTACTATGGTATTATTTCTGAGATGAAGGATAGTGTGAACAGTGGAGTACCCCTTTCTTTCTGAGTCCGAACTGATATTTATATAAGATGTTTTGTTCTTCTAGGAAAGTATTTAATCGTGCGTACATTACTTTTTCTAGTATTTTGGAGAACGTTGGAAGTATACTAATAGGGCCATAATTAGTGAATAGCTGTGGATCCTCTGATTTAAAAATGGGTGTAATTTTGGCTATTTTCATTTTGTCAGGCACTCTACCGGTTACAAATGATAAATTGATTATATGATACAAAGAACCTCCTACTTCAAATATTATCTCATTTAATAATTTGGTGGACATATCGTTGCCGCCTCTACTCGATTTGCCCCTCAATTTATGAACGCAAGATATTACTTCTTGTTCATTGGTAGGGCTTATAAAAATGTGTATCTATTGTTTTTATTGCTCAAGTAGTCGGAAAATTTACGTTGGGTAGAGGGCAAACTTACTTGTGGTCTTACCGATGTCAGCAAAGAAGTTATTAAATCCGCCAGCGAGTCCTTTCAAGTCACTTATTTCCGTATTTCCATCTACGAAATTTGGGGGATGTTGCCGGTTTTTATTTGACTTACATATGGCCTTTCGTGGGACTTCCCATGTTTTTTTAATGTTATATTTATTTTTTAGAAGTATCGTATCATAATAATCTGCTTTACAAGTCCGTTTCAGGCGGTTGAATTCATGGCAAAATTGTTAGTATTCTGTTATGTTTTGAGTAGTTGGGAATTTTAGTTTTTTTTAGCATACAATTTACTTTTTGTTTCTGAGGATTGCAAAAGACCAAGCGTCATCCATTGCTTGCGGTTTATATTTTTTTCTTACAGGGCTTGCTTTCAAGGGCAATGCTTCTTCAAAGGCTTTGAAGAATATGTCGAGAAATTTATTGTGTGCTTAGTTTGGACAAATATCGTCTGTGACCTCTGAAAAGTCATATGCTGGTAAGATTCTTTTAAAGTGGGTGATACTCCCCGCATTTATTGACCGTCTTAGATTAGGGGTGGGGACAATTGTTCTTTTGTCTGATTCATCTATGTAGAACGTAGCAAAATGGTCACTGACATCACTAATTATAATTCCTGAAGTAAAATTATTGATAGTATTGCTAAAGATTTGGTAAATTAAGGTAGCAGAGAATTCTGTAACTCTTGTGGATTTTGTTACAGTGGATTGGAATCCCGCACTGTATAGCAAATCTATAAAAGTGTTAGTTTTTCGGTGTGTGCTTAAGCTGAGCAAATCTATGTTAAAATCACCCATGAGGTAAACCTATTTATCTTCCTTGTTTATAGTATCCAATAAGTCTGTCAACTTTAAAAAGAACATATCAAGGTCTGCTTTTGGCGCTGTGTTCGGTCTATAAATAATTCCAACAATACAGTTTTTCTTGAGAGATAATTCAACAAATAATGATTCGAATACGTGTGGTATTAATACAGATAGGTCATTTCGTATTTTGAAGGGTATATCGTCATTTATGAACATTCCAACACCACCCCTACCATCGTCGTCTTCTGGGCGTGTACGGGAAATCAGAGGGTGGTACCCTTCAAGTTCATACTCTACACCAGGTTTAATATTAAATGTTTCCGTCATGTCACGTCTAGAAAGTTGGAGTTGGTTTGTAGGTCGACCAATAGATTGTGAATATTTTCAAAGTATGCGTTCAAACTGCGGCAATTTAAGTTGAGTAAAGAGAAGACTTTACTTGGGATTTGATCTTTAAATTGCAACCAGACTCAGAAATATGAAATGGGAGGGTTGGATCTTCTTCGTCGGTGGAAATAACATTATTGAATTTTGCCATGAAATCAAAAGCCTCATTGGTTTGGATCTCATCAAGTGATATTGTGTTAGCCATATTTGCATGAAGTGGTGGGGATAAAAACTGGTCCGGACAAACTGTAATTACTACAATTGGTTTCGGTACCTGTGCATTGATTTGCATGACAAGAGGGCGAGGAAAGGAGGAGAAAATAGTAACTTTGATGTCAAGAAAATATATAGTATATATATATATATATATACAGCAAAGGAAAGAGTGGTATGTATTTACACTGCATTTTAATGTATGTTGAGGAAGCAATCCCTTTGTCTATTCCTCTATACAGATTTTGGCCACAGATAAGCACTAATTGGAGGGCAAAATTGACCCGAGCAATGGAATCAACAACTTAGCTAGTTAGATTTATCTGGGCATTATGTTTCTAGTCAGTATATCGTCCCCTGTGCTACAGCATGTTCCATCTGCTTATTGGCACATGGAGCACATTGGAACTCAAAAGACGCTATACGTATTGGGTTAATAAATTTCTCTCATCGATACAGATGGATCGTGCATAGTAACTTTAAAGAAGGACTGATTGTTTGTGCCAAATAACCATAGAAGGAGAAAGCACGATCAGCAAGAACACCTTTCGTGTCAGTATAACGGTTTTATCCTGCACAATGGATTTTTGTTAAATTCAGTAATGAAGTCCGAGATAGATTGACTGATTGTTTGTGCCAAACAACCATTGAAGGAAGGAAAGAGCACGCTCTACAAGAATACCATTTCGTATAGGTGTACCGGTTCTATCCTATACGTTGGATTTTTGTTGAATTTAATAATCAAGTCCGAAATATGTTGGATATTACCCTTTGGTGGTGGAGTTAAGTTTTTAACCCTTTACCTAACGTGAAAAGCAGACGACACTTGGAAAAAAATTCTTGAATAACTAATTTTTTTCATTTTTTGTCTCAAAAACATAGGTTATGACCCCTCGTTGGAACGAGCTCGACGAGCTCGTTCCTATGAGGGGTCATAACCTATGTTTTTGAGACAAAAAATGAAACAAATAGTGAAAATTAATTCGCGATTTTTGAGAATAACGCTGGCCGTTTTTGGCCGTTACGTTGGGTAAAGGGTTAATAGAGTGTTGAGAATAATACTGGTGGAACATTCTCATGTGGACAAGTATTTTCCTTTGTGCATTTGAGCCACGTGATGAAGACGATTTGTTTTGAAATGGATAAATAAAATTCCCCGTAATAGATTACTCACCATAACATTTACAGGCACTACAGTTATGTGTGGGAATGTGCGTGAGTATCTTAATAATTTTCCACAATCACTCATCTCTCACTGATAGCATATAAATAGTTGACGACAAAATAGTATTGGAATAAAAATAATTGTCAGTATCTTTGACTATATCATGATCGCAAGGTAAGTGTAAATTAATCTTCGCTCGTCATTTTATAAATATGGTGCCCACATCCGAGGACCTCGATCCCTAGCGTTGGTCGACGGGTCCTGTTATACAGTACAGCAGAATCTGTGAACCACTGTAAACAAAACATTATTTTAAGTATGTACCTTTAAATAATGCTAGAATCCTTGTAGTAACCATTGCATTACAAAAATTGCAGTTGGTAAATGTGGGGTCTTGAGGGAATGTATTGGAAAAACTACAGGTGCTTTTCGCGCCACTGACCGCCCACCACTCTACAACTGTAAGTTTGTGGTTGGTTTGCACTGGATCTATTAAAAAAATATAACAGCAGCAGTACTCAAGTCTAGTACAGTTACAGTTACCAAATATTGGGCTCTAAAGTGCAAAAAAGATATACTGTAATTGATATGTAAGGATTGTTTATTGCTATGGCTACATGTGTTTGTGGAGAACCCATCAGCAGGTGAAGCCATACCAACACTCAATCTTATCAATAGCCTTGTGCTATTGGGTGACGAGATGGGTGGTGGGGTGGTGATATTAGTCCTATAACTGTTAGTTAGCACTAGAAAAAAATATATAACGGTTCGAGTAATCTAAACAGGTGTAGTTACCAAATATTAGGTCTCTCAGTGCAAATATAACATATGCAATTGGTGTGGGGTGGATAGGAATGTGTATTGCTATAGCTACAGGTGCTGGCCTTACCACTGAGCGTCCACCGGCATTACTGGTATTATATTGCGGGGAGAGGGGGACTTCTAAGCAGG
The DNA here is from genome assembly GCA_031216915.1 of Pictodentalium vernedei. Lineage (NCBI taxonomy): Eukaryota > Metazoa > Mollusca > Scaphopoda > Dentaliida > Dentaliidae > Pictodentalium > Pictodentalium vernedei. The sequence goes on from CM062294.1 coordinate 98,617,358, forward strand.
TACAGTTACCCAGAATTAGGACCCTCAGTGCAAATATAAGATATACTACAATTGGTATGTGTGGATTGGACTGGAATGTGTATTACTACAGTTACAAATACTGGTCCCACCACTGGTGGTCAAACTGCATTACTGGTGATATGTGTGTGGGAGTGAGAGGTGGTACACGATTTTAATAATCTTACCAGGAAAGTATATATATATATAAAGTGTGGAGGCAGTATATACATTGGTGTTTTTCTATAAAATGGCAAGACAACAGTTATAATAATGTTGAAGATTATTGTATACACAACCTGGGGCCTACTATCATTCGGTATGACGGGAAATACAAAGATTGAAAATTGTTGGATACACGGGCTTCCTGTTTTTCTATATGTCGGGTAGTACAACGTATGGACCTGGGACCAACACCAAATGTGTTGAAACTCAATGGAGGTTCCAAATATGGGTTGAGGTCACTGAAGTCATCCAGTGGTCATTGAGAGAATCATTCAGAATTACTGGGAGTCAGATTTTTTTATTTACCCCTAATGCATTCCCGAAGTTCATACATGCATATTTTACATTCAAAAAAGTGGGCGTGGCCAAATATTTTGAAAGTTGTCACGCTCGTATGTCGGCAGGGTATGATGTATGGACCTGGGATCAACACAAAATGAGTCAAAACGCAATGGATGTTCCAAAAATGGGTCAAGGTCATTGAGTTCACTCAAGGGTCATTGAGTGCTTTTTCAGAATTGCTAGGAATCGCAGTTTATGTATGACTTCTAATGCATTGCTGAGGTCCATACATGTATTTTATATCCAAAAAATGTGGGCGGGGGCTAAAAAATTTGAAATTGGGTCACGGTCATATTTGAAACACGGTATGACCTATGGGCCTGTGATCAACACCAAATGAGTCAAAACTCAATGGAGGTTCAAAATATTGGTCAAGGTCACTGAGGTCACCCAGGTGTCATTGAGTGCATTTTCATAATTGTTCGAAATCACGTTTCATAACTTCTCCCCTACTGCCCTGCCGAAGTTCATACATGTATTCTCAAAACTTTGACGTGGATAACAACTTTTGAAAGTGGGTCACACCCATATCTTAAGCATGGTATGATATATGGACCAAGGACCAAGACCAAGTGAGTCAAAACGCGGTGGAACTTCATAATCTGTGTTAAGTTCACTGGGGTCACAGGAGTTTCATTAAGTACAGTTTTCAGAATTACTTGAAATTGCATTTTATATCACCAATGCATTTCTGAAGTTCATAAATGCATCTCTTCACTCCAAAAAGTGGTCAGAGTAAAAAATATCCATTTCTGATTCCTATACAGAACACATAGTATGGTGTTCCTAGAAATTATTTCTGGTTTCACGTTGAATGTTTTCTGAATCCTGTATGAAAATCTTTAAACACTGTTTACGAAAACCTATTTCTGATTTCTTTAAAGATATATTATTCCCGAAAATAAATGTTCATCAATTCTCTTTCCATATAGTTCAGTGCTGATGCTTTCATCATTTTGTTATAGGCTCCTTTTTTAGTTTTTTTTAGATGAATAATTATATTTTTTTAAATGATTGAAGGAAACATAAGTGCTAATTGTCTTGAGTTTGTTTAGTGGTCCAATATCAGAGTTTACATAAGCTGATAATCCCTGATTAGCTCATTTGCATAACGGCACACGCTGCTTGGTTAATCATGTATTTTAAAAGGGGTTAATTATTGTCCCGGATATAAGTGTTTACTAGTAACCGTTGTTACGAGTAACTGTTCTGTATATATTGTATTATTTTTCGGAATGCAGTAGTCTGGATGCCGACTGTGAACGGACTACGGCAGGATTCCGCCATACAGTGTAAATAAATAAGGAAAGCTGACAAGCGTTTTTACTGAGCTAAATTTCCCAAAGTTGCGCTTTAGACACTTGGTGGAGAATCCGGGCAGAGTGACTTTTTACGCTCACTCGCGATCTTGGAGAAAAGACATTTTTCTAAAAATAATCAACATGGAAAACTTAATTCCTTCTAATGTTCAAAACTTGTTACGGACTCTAAACCTGGACCAACTTCGTCTATCATGGGGACTTCAGGTAGAAGCTTACGCCGTCTGACATTAACTTGGAGGCAAGCATCGGATCATTTCAGAAAATTCAAATCAAACTCAAATTTGTATAGAGACAGGAAACGTTTGGATGAATTCATTGAAAGGAAACAACGGAAAAATGCGACTTTTATTGACAGCAAAGTTAAAAATTTGGAATTGTGTAATTTAGTTTCGAAAAAGGAGGAGAAAACAACAGAACATGTGAGTACACAAACCTTTTATGTATCAAAAACGGATTGCGGCACAACGGTTCAACCTGAACACGCAAATACATCTGTTCAATGTGTGCCACAGTTGGCAACTATTTCCACCCAAACCACCCCAGAAGAGCCCAAAATTGCATGTCTCGATAACAGCATAAAACATTATATTGAGCCTAAAAGAGTGACGGAGAAGGTAGAAAGATATTGCATGACTGTCGATTTTGGACTTGAATATTTAATAAAATGGAGAGACCTTCCACCAAGCAAAAATTCCTGGGTTCATGATAAAGATTTGGATGACGCGGCACGTCAGTATATTAAAGAAAACAAACATAGAATACCTGGTCAAGTTCAATGCCCAAATCACTGAAAAGGCGTGACACTAATGATCATGGTGTTAAAGTCCTTTCAGCAAACAAGGTAAACCAACAAAGAGAAAATTATGATCGTGCCAGAGCTTGGCAACAAAAGGTGGAAACTTACAAACGGCAACGTGTCTCGGCAGCAAAATAGAAACTTCCGTGTAGACTACACACAGGACACCAGTCAAATTCAAAATATTGTGTATGGATACCGAGAACGAGGAAAACTTTGGGTTTGTGCTGATTATTATGATGGTTCCCGGGATCAAAAGGTGCCTTTAGAGTTAGTGCCACAAGAAATTGTAGACAAACATGAGATTTTCTTTCTCGGACATTGAACAATATTCCAGCTCCGCAAGTACTTCTCAGTACCGAATAAATTTCGTTTTACCAAACTTTTTATTTTAGCAGTTTCGAGTTTCGGGCTGAGAAGGACTTGATCGTGTTAACTTATTCAAAGAGCGGACGCTGGTTTATAATTTTATTTTGAGTTCTCTTTGGGGGACCAAAGATTTTTCAGGCAGGATGTGCTGTTATAGGCTCCTTTTTCTGTTTTTTTTAGATGAATAATTATATTTTTTTAAATGATAAAAGGAAACATAAGTGCTAATTGTCTTGAGTTTGTTTAGTGGTCCAATATCAGAGTTTACATAAGCTGATAATCCCTGATTAGCCCATTTGCATAACGGCACACGCTGCTTGGTTACTCATGTATTTTAAAAGGGGTTAATTATTGTCTCGGATATAAGTGTTTACTAGTAACCGTTGTTACGAGTAACTGTTCTGTATATATTGTATTATTTTTCGGAATGCAGTAGTCTGGATGCCGACTGTGAACGGACTACGGCAGGATTCCGCCATACAGTGTAAATAAACAAGGAAAGTTGACAAGCGTTTTTACTGAGCTAATTTTCCCAAAGTTACGCTTTACGACAATTTTCACACAGATTCGAATTTACTGGTAACAGTAAATTCTGTTTCTCCAGTTTTAACTTGCTTCACCAAAATAATGTGATGAATGTTCAATGTTGACAAGAAGTGGTGTTGTTGGGGAGGAAATCGTTCCCACTTTTGAAACCCGCTCATTCCATCCAAGCAAAACAAAGAGAAGCGACAATGCTAATGTTCTGTTCAGTGTCCTACAGTTGTTGTTGTTGTTGCTGTTGTTGTTGTTGTTGTTGTCGTTATTTTATTATTATTTGAAGATGGTGCTGTATTAGAATAACTGTAACTAAATTGATGCATCGTTGATGAGCATTTTTCTATAATGAGAAATGATATTTTATCAATTTGGACGCCCCAAGTCGGTCGTTCCATACTGATGAGGCTCGCTAATTGTATTTATACAAATAGTGTTTACTGAGTTTACCACCGCCCTCAACTCACCCTATACACGTTTGGAACATTGTGTTCTATAATAACATATTCAAATAAGAATAAATTGTTCAGTTATTTAAGAATTGAATTGCATCCAATTCTTATAATTACATTCCGTAACTGTTTAAACTACTTTTTACCAAACAACAAAGCAGAAAGACGAAATAAAACATGTACGAACGAACGAGGCGAAAAACCACCATCACACAAAATACAAAGCGCACAACTCTGATTTTTAATTTTCACAACTTTGGAAATGGAAACGAGTATTTTAGTAACGGGCTTTATGCCATAGTTGGGAAATGTCACCAAAGAAACAGCAGCGGAGTTGATCACTGCGAGAGGCACTAAAACCCACCCAAACACCGCCCGAATTACATTCTGTCAACTGCGCTCAACCGTAAATGCGGGTCAAAGTTCGACCAAATGTATTCATTGGAAAATGAATTACATTTGGTCATGACGTTTTCACCCAGCTGACCAATGGGAATTGAGTATTTGGACCCAAAACGTTTTACAACATTAACAATGTAAGTATATTACTATCAACAGTCGCGATTCAATTGTTCGAATAACACGGTATAAGTAAACACCAATAGAGTTGTCTCCACTTAGACAATAACTCTAATTCACCAGAAAAGTTCAAGAAGCCAATGGATCTCCGAATTCAACTCTGGGGATTCTGTAGCTTAACCTTTTGCGACTACGGTAGGTAATATTACGTACGAAAATTGCCGTGCGTTCCGACTACGGTACCTAATATTTCGTACTCTGACAATGAACCCGAGCGGGCGCTTTTTCGTCCAGAAACATGATACTTCATAATTTCATTAAATAGGATGAATGCTAAGTGCATGTGTGTGGTAGATCAATCAATATTTTCAGCGTGTAACCACAAAATATTAATTGGTCTACCCCCAAATAATGAATATGGACTCTTCCTGTTGCTGTCATTGAACTGATATGGAAGATACCACCAGGGTTCAAAGGGCTAACGATTGCGTTTGACGTCGCCAAAATCTGATTCTTCGTGACGTAAAAACGTCACGATAACCATAGTCGGAAAGGGTTAAGAGTTGTATTTTTTTATGCATTACTACATCATTTGAGAATTATCATCTGAGTGGAGACTCTCCTCTGGTGCTGTTTCATTGGTAACGCATGTCCTGTAGTGTTATGCTCTCCATATGGACCCCCATGCAAAGTCTGAAAACGGGACACCTTTGATTCGCCACAAAGGTGTATCAGTAAGGTTCATCTAATAAGACTTGTAACGCGGTAGTCCAGATATCATTAGAAATAATTAATGAGCCTCGTTTTATAAAATGTTCAGATACTTAACCATATGACTGGGACTGGCAATATACACAGTTCAAGTAAACAATAGTGGAACTCGTTAACAACCGGAGTCAACACTATAAAACTTTTACAGTTGTATTTTCTAGAATTGTATTTTCTGCCTCTGCATATAAATTATTGAAATGAAGCATTACCAATTAAAAAGACCAATTAAAAAGACCTGGCAATTTACTTCTCTGTAAACTTACATGGCCTTTAACTGGTTGAGGGCTACATTTTTGGAGGTGGTCTGAATTTGTTCATCAAAATTTGTAATATTACAAATTATTGAAGAGTGGCCATAGGCACTCTTCAACTCTTCAATAATTTGTGATAAAATATTTATATAAATAAAATATATATTATTTGCGTTTGACTGAATGTGAAAAATGAGCAAGAAAAACGTTGGCTTTTCCTCTGGTACCCTCATTTTTTCAAGCCCTGATAGTGGCTTCTAGCACTCAACCAGTTAAAATGCTAATGTTTCATACCAAACACGCAGATAGATAGGAAATACAATTTTATTTTCAATCTTGTGAAGATTCTCTGTGGAAATCCCAGAAAGTGAAGCAGTGCTTGTTTACTGTGGTAAACAAGATTTGTTTTACTGGTAAAATAGGACCCGGTAACTATGCCTGGGGATGAAGGCCTCTAAAATGGGCAACATGGGTATAAACTATTGGCTGGACTTGGCTTTTTGCCCATGCTGCGGTCATGTTGTGGCCATGATTGACCTTATGCAGAAATATGTTACCTTGAACACCAACATATAAAGAAATAAACTTATAATAGATTTATAGTATATTGGTTCCTGGTCGTAGCTGGTTATATTTGACAACTTGTCCGCATCAGAAGCTATAAAAGGCAAGCTTTTCTGCAATCATCACGGACAAGATCCAAGCGATCGAAACCGGTCTGATGATAATAGAACTCCCCATTTCTTTTGGATAATTCCTGCTTAAATTTATTATTGGTTATATGTATGGTTGAATACATACTCGTAAACAACTCTAAACGGTATATCGTCCATTGAGCGTAGCAAGGCGCGATCGAATACTAAAGAATTACAGGTGGAGCCATGTTGCACTCGAGGGGCGATATATGGGAAACACCCAGCAAAGTTTTTTTATCGACTTTTTCCCCAAACACATGGGGTATAATTTCTCAGTGAAACCAGTACTTTGAGCTCATTCCAGTCAGGTGCAGATGCTGTCTAAAAAAATCTAAATTATTTTGAAATATATTCTGGAACTGTTGGGTGGAATGTTGTTGGTAAAGGGCTAAGACTGCTTGTTTTTCGTTTTTTATCTATTGATCGCTAGCATTTTCTTCCGTGCGTTCTTTACATCTACAACTGGAAGCAGAATCGAGTGTCTCAAAAACATGTCTATACAGAAAAAAATTAAGAGCGTTCTCTTTTCAAACATTTTTTTTTTTGCATTTGCAGGCCATAAAATTTTAGAGGAAGATTTTATCGTTCCTCTGGTGGTTATCGAAATGAAAAAACAGATAACCGAAAAGTTGTTCGTCTGGAACTACAAACAGTTCGTCAAAAAGTTGTGTCTTATCACATTATTTGATAGCACTATTTTAAAATGTTCCTGTAGGAAGATCCCTCTCTTCAATGCTCAAACTCCCAAGACATCTGACGTCGCCTGTGCTTGCCGCAGATGCTTTCGAAAGCTGTGAACTTTCAGACAGTAGAGTCATCGTGGACGTGTCAAAATGCACGGGTTGTCATATTTCCACGCATATAATTCAGGATGATCCGCTATGTACAAAAAATCCTGCATATGTGAAAAACTGCAAATGAAAAAAAAAATCAACATCATTGGACAATTACCCCCCCCCCCCCTCCGCCTAGCCCCCCTCCCCCTACACCCCAACTATGTCCCAAACTCCTGCCTCTAAGGATAGCTTTATAAATTTGAAAGTCTCAAAACTAAATCCTCGTGTTCGAGTTGTTTCCACATATGCAGTAAAACGTTTTTACAAATGCAGTTTCATTTTTTATTACATTTGCAGTAAAAAAGTTTTCACAAATGCCGTTACACTTTTTTCAACTTTTTTTTACTTTTGGTCCATTTTTTTTTTACATATGTGGGATTTTATTACATATGCGGTTGATTTTCTTTCACATTTGCAGTTTTTACATATGCAGGATTTTTTCACATATGCGGGTTGTATACCGCTCTTTCACCTAGCAAAATTTCCACCAATGAAGCACCGGGGATTACCCCGGTGCTTCATTGGTGGAAATTTCGCTAGGTGTCATAACGGATCAACTCTGAATTGTATGCGTGGAAAAATGCCCACCCATAGATTCTGACCCGCCCACGATGGCTCTACTGCAATCGGTCCCCTTTATTACATTCAGATGAACGGTAAATAGGTTATCTCAAAATTCGGGATTTTATTTTCTGATTTGGCATTTTAAACAAATAAGACTGTGGTATTCCTCTCTTCTCTGTTTCCAATCTAGCATGCTCGTGCCTCACGACAATCCACTTATGGAGCTGTACAAATACTGAAACATTTTGAAACGGATTTACCTGCAATCGTCGCGACATAACGTTTGCACAGATTGTACACTCTTTTATTGAAACATTACTGAGACAAATTTACTTATCACAAATTATGCGATCTTATGAATAGAAACGTAAAAAATCCATAGCGATTTAGGGCCTACCTATTTGATGATATCTTTCGAGAAACAAAATACTGCTTGCAAACAAGTGAAAAGAAGTAAAAGGCATGCACATGGCAATTCCATGTCAACAATCCATCGCGTTGAACAATTTATTGACAAAAAACGTGAACCATTTCAGCTGACTTAATAAAAGAAAGACTAGGAATCGATCAATTCTGCAAACAACCACCAGTGTCAACAAATTAACATTCTTCTTTTAACCTCTTTCCAACGCGACGCCCTGAAATGGATTATCTTATAATTTCTTTATATACAGTAGTTTCTACGGTGGTGCGCAAACATTTCGGTCCGGATGTTTCGGTCCCGGACGTTTCGGTCCACATTATTGAGGAAAACGGTAGAACTGTAGGTTAACCGAAACCGAACCGAGGTTTTTAGTTTTTTAAAAAAACCGAAACCGGCGACATCCCGTAATGTAAGGTTTTTCGTTTTTATTAAATACTCTCTTGCTGCAGAAATTCACAGAATGTAGCCTTCCCAGAGTAGTGAGAGTACCCAGACACTGCCATTTTCCGACATTTCAGTTTAGTTGTGTTTGCAGCTTTCCTCAAGTTGCGTGTAGGTGTCAGACCTCGAACAATGGCCAAGCACAATAAAAGTTCTGTATATTTAGGTAATTATTATATTGGCCTTCCTGATTCTTCATGTATTATAGCTTATTTCGGGCATTCATTGAGTTTCACTCAATTTCACTACCATTCAGTTATGACTCCAGACATAAGAATGAGTTTTATTGAATTTTACTTGGCCTCATGAACAAACCGAAAACCGAACCGAACCGAGGTTTTACTCCACCTGAAAAACCAAAACCGAAACCGAACAAGAAATTTGAAAAGCTACAGCTCTAGAAAACGGACGTTTCGACCCACTTGATTCTGAAGTCAAATTATGAGGAAAAAAATTGTTGGAAGCAATGGGAAACAAAAACAACACACAATTTAAACACATAATAGATTTTTATTTTAGTTCCCTGCAGATATTTATTAAAGGATTCTATTGAAAAAAGGTTTAGTTTTAGATACACTAATATTAATAATTATATCTCTCACTCTCTGTCTCTCTCTTTCTACTGCATAACTGACAAATCTATGTGTTGCTTTATGTCGAAAGTTCTGTAATAATTCAATCCTTCAGCCAAAAGTTGTGGGAACTGTCAGTAATAATATTGTTCACACCAGACCGAAACTGTCTGCTTATCAGATTTTAAGCCATTTTGGATATTTTACAGCCAAAACGTCAATGGGAGGGGAGGGGATGTATTTCGCTCTCTGGTCCAAATAAAGTGGTCGGGTTTTGAAAAATTAACCCTTTACCTAACGAATCGCCCGCATCCGCCCGCGTAATATGCAATTTCAGCAGCTGAAAAAATATTATTTTTCAAAAAATTTCAACAAAACCATATCATGTGACCCCTCGTTGGAACGAGCTCGTGAACTCGTTCTCCTTCCAACGAGAGGTCACATGATATGGTTTTGTTGAAATTTTTTGAAAAATTTGAAAAAATGATATTTAAAATAATAAATTTTGATATCGTCTGCGTTGGGTAAAGGGTTAACTGACAATTATATCAAGAGTGAACAGGCAATTTGGTTACGGAAAAAATCCTAAAGAACACAAAAGTTCTGACGAAATCATCCGTAGGCGAAACGGGGGGTCACCTATTTATATTTATTTATTTATTGGCGTTTACGGTCACATATTTCTGCATAATGGCTAATCATGACCATGACAGTTTTTGGAGGAAGTCGGAGTCCCCGGAGAGAACCACAGAGCAACTGTCAGCTCCCCAACATACAAATTCCAAACAAGCAGGGTTAGCATTGGTTGAAGACAAGTGCACCATCGACGTGCGGTACGCCTTAGCACACAACTCCACCGTGCTCCCACGTGAGCAATGGGGTGAAGAAGAGTCTTGCACAATGACACAACGCGGTTGGCGCAGGTGGGATTCGAACCGACGACCTCTCGGCTTGCAGCTTGCGCCTCTACCACTGAGCCCCCCCCCCCCCCCCCCGGGCGGTCACCTAAGTTATATCTATGTTACTGATTCATTTAATAGTTTGAGTGATGTCGGTACACACACCTGTTGTAGCATTTGGTTGATAAAAGATTTATGGACCAATTGATGTTAATCCGCTGGGCTTAGTGGGTCACGTGTCTTTACAAAAGGCAGTATTTAATTGGATAATTACATCATACCGTCGCGAGTAACTCGCAACGGTATGAAGTATTTATCTAATAAAATACAGTCTTTTGTAAAGATGACAATCAACAATGTTTTATTGAAAAAAACAGCGTATTATTGGAACTAACTGACAAGTGACGTTGAAACTCTTTCCAAACATAATTTCCAACACTTTATTGACAAAAGAAATAATAAGTTTTTTTTTGTGATTCGTCATCGATCGTGCTCTTCACTGCCTTCAGAGTCTTTCCTTCACAAGTGAAAGAAAAAATTTTGGTCTCAAGATTTTAGCCAATGAAGATTCTTAGGTGCCAAATCAAAATTTTTTGTTCAGTTAGCTAAATTGTCACCCGACAGCTTGAACAATGGTAATAATTTAATTGTACGGCCCGGGGGGTGGGGGGAGGGGGGGCTGTAGAATTAAATTATTAGTGACCGACCTAATCAATGTGATATATTGTGTCGTCTGCGAAACCATAGCAAAATTTTAATTAACACGAAACCAAATTAAGCAGATCCCTGCTTGAAAGTGTTAACCCTTTACCTAACGTAACGGCCAAAACCGGCCAGCGCTATTCTCAAAAATCGCCAATTAATTTTCATTATTTTTTTCATTATTTGTCTCAAAAACATAGGTTATGACTCCTCGTTGGAACGAGCTGGAACGAGCTCGTCGAGCTCGTTCCAACGAGGGGTCATAACCTATGTTTTTGAGACAAAAAATGAAAAAAATTAGTTATTCAAGAATTATTTTTGCAAGTGTCGTCTGCATTTCAGGTTAGGTAAAGGGTTAAACACAGGAACGGTGACTTATTGGTTTGGGCATCAGACATCAGATCGAACGGTCGTACTACGATGTTGATCTATATCTTCTGCTGCTTACCATTGGACAATACAATAAATCCCAGTTGCCCAGGTGGGAGCAATACGGTAATGTGCCGCAGGGTACAGCCCATCGATGGTCCATATGCCTTCAGCTAATGCTAACAAGCTCTATTTGGGCCGGGTTAGTAAATCTAATCGTCCGATATACTCTGGCTTTCTCATTCCCTAAAACTATTCCTAATGATTTCAGGCTGGCTGCTGAAAGTGTCGTTAGAACCCAACAAACAAACAAGTAAAGGTTGAAAAGAGGACGTAAGTATGTTTACCTGAAAGAAAATGTAGCCCGTAACGGCCTGAATCGGCATGCTATTTGCAACATCCTATTCATTTATTATTATTGTTTAAGGTCACATATTTATGCACAATGGCTAATCATGACCGTGACAGTTTCACGGGTGGAGGAAGCCGGAGTACCCGGAGAGAACCACAGAGCAACGACGAGCAGCTGCCAGCTCCCCAGCATCGTAACTCCGCACTGCAGCACAGGCAGGGTTAGATTGGTTGAAGACATGCATACCATCGACGTACAGTACGCCTTAGTACACGGCGTCATCGTGCCCCCACATGGGCAATGGGGGTGAAGTGTCTTGCCCAAGGACACAACGCGGTTGCCGCAGGTGGGATTCGAACCGAGGACCTCTCGGCTTGCAGCCTGCACCTCTACCTACTGAGCCACCCCGCCCCCGAAACATCCTATTAATATTTGGTGATTGAATCATCTATGCAAACCAACGTTTCCCTCTCTCCCGCATCCTGAAGGGGTGCTAATTTGACTGCTGAACAACAAAGCAGTCTTATTATTTGTAAACGATATCAAAAAAACTATCAGTATTCGGTGAAGAATTTGCAAGTGCTGGAAAAATGGGTCTTTCCTGGCTGTGGACTTATTAACTAATGATATTTTTTAAACACTTATGACAGAAAAGCTTAATCTTCTTTGATTGACAAGCCAAGGGTGTGGCCAGAGAGGGTCATGGGAGCCGTACGACCCCCCCCCCCTCCCCCCACCCAATCCCAAAGGTCCGCGGCCGATATTCTCCACAGCAATCTAATACGTGCCTACATTGAATTTGATGCACTTTCACTCAACTTGAAATCTTTGTTCACTGCTGATATCAAATATTGAAGATTTGTTTCCATGGGAACAAGCCCCCCACCCCCCCCCCCCCCCCCCCACGGACCACCACCGATGGCCTCTGACCGAGTTTTCAGTCTTTTTAGTTGCCAGACATTCTCATCCTTGAGTTGTATTGTGGGCGACCCCCCTGTAACAACCAGTAGTGTAATAATCAACCAGTAGTGTAATATTAACCAGTTGTGTAATACAAATTAACCAGTAGTGTAATAATCAACCAGTAGTGTAATACAAATCAACCAGTAGTGTAATATTGAAGATTTGTTTCCATGGGAACAAGCCACCCCCACCCCCTCCCCCCACGGACCACCACCGATGGCTAAAGGTCAAGTTGGAGGAGACTATGGGAGGGGAACATCCCCTCCCATAATCTCCTCCAACTTGATCTTTGGCCAAGGCTTGGCCTCTGGTCGAGTTTTCAGTCTTTTCAGTTGCCAGACATTCTCATCCTTGAGTTGCATTGTGGGCGACCACCCTGTAACACCCAGTAGTGTAATAATCAACCAGTAGTGTAATATTAACCAGTAGTGTAATAAAAATTAACCAGTAGTGTAATAATCAACCAGTAGTGTAATACAAATCAACCAGTAGTGTAATAACTAGTAGTGTAATAAACATAACCAGTAGTGTAATAAGCATCCATGAAAACCAACAATTTTTCAACAAAATTTGATCATTTTTGGGGGTGGCTCAAATAATAGTTTGGGTACATCTTATCGATTTTTAATCATTTTATCGTACGTTTTGCAGGTCAAACATCATTTCGTGGGTTCAATACGGCGAGGAAAGAGATTTTTATGATTTTTATGTGATGTGCGTATTTTCTGGTGTTTAATGTCACTTTCTGCATTTGTGGCTTTATGTAAATTCAAAGTTGGCCAATTATTTATGATAAGGTTGTGCTTTTGAGAGACTTCTTACCCCAGGCATAAGTTGTCAGGTTCCATGATAACAGAATAAATTGTCAAGGTAACTTACAGGTGCTGAAGTATTTACGCGTCTACGGGGGAGGGGATCTTATTGTTGTCATTATACGATTTTTAGTTAACTTTTACCCGGTGTAAAGGAACATCCATCTCATTGGCTGCTAAAGAAGTGTGAACTAGTACTAATAGTGGTGGGTGTACTAAGCCTAGTAGTAGTAGTAGTAGTGGTAGTTGTAGCAGTGGTAGTACTACAACTACTGGTAGTAGTTGTACTAGTACTTTTAATGATACCTGTATGAGTAGTGCAAGTGTACTAGTGCTGATAGCTGTCCTAGTACTAGTACCGACAGTGGTACTAGTGCTAGCACTGATAGGCGTAGTGGTACTAGTACTAGTAGCGATAAGCGTACTAGCACTACTACTATTGTTAGTAGTACTAGTACTAGTACTGTTAGTGGTACTAGTACTAGTAATGATAGGTATACTAGTATTAGTACTACTGTTAGTGGTACTAGTACTGGTAGTGTAACTAGTACTACTGCTATTAGTAGTATTTGTAATAAAACTACTACTGTAGTGGTAATGCCACTAGTACTACTACTAGCACTGGTAGTGTAACTAGTACTACTGTTATTAGTAGTAGTTGCAATAGCACTACTACTGTAGTGGTAATGGCACTAGTACTACTACTAGCACCGGTAGTGTAACTAGTACTACTGCTATTAGTAGTAGTTGTAATAGAACTACTACTGTAGTGGTAATGGCACTAGTACTACTACTAGCACTGGTAGTGTAACTAGTACTACTGCTATTAGTAGTAGTTGTAATAGAACTACTACTGGTAGTGGTAGTTGTACTAGTACTAGTTCCAATAGTAGTAGTAGTTGCACGTAGTAGTAATACTAGAAGTGGTAGTTGTACAGAGTACTAGTAGATAGACTAGGGGGTAGTACTAGGGGATAGTACTGGGTGGATAGTACTCGTGAATAGTACTAATGTATAATACTAGTGAATAGTACTTGATAGTACTAGAGGATAGTACTAGTGGATAGTGTTTGTGGCTAGTGGATAGTACTGGTGGATAGTAGTAGATTGTAGTAGCAGTAGTAGTAGTAGTAGTAGTAGTAGTAGTAGTAGTAGTAGTAGTAGTAGTATATTGTAGTAGATAGTAGTAGAAACTAGATAATAGACAATAGATAGTGAGTAGCAGTAGTAGTAGTAGTAGATAGTAGTAGTAGTAGTAGTAGTAGTAGTAGTAGTAGTAGTAGTAGTAGTAGTAGTATATTGTAGTAGATAGTAGTAGATACTAGATAATAGACAGTAGATAGTGAGTAGCAGTAGTAGTAGTAGTAGTAGATAATAGTAGTAGTAGTAGTAGTAGTAGTAGTAGTAGTAGTAGTAGTAGTAGTAGTAGTAGGAGTAGTAGTAGTAGTAGATAGTAGTAGTAGTAGTAGTAGTAGTAGTAGTAGTTAGTAGTAGTAGTAGTGGTAGTAGTAGTAGTAGTAGTAGTAGTAGTAGTAGTAGTAGTAGATAGTAGTAGTAGTAGTAGATAGTAGTAGTAGTAGTAGTAGTAGTAGTAGTAGTAGTTAGTAGTACATATTAGTAGTAGTTAGTAGTTCCCGAAGACTGGTCTCCACTAGTTCCCCAAGACTTATCTCCAGTGGTCCTTACCAGCTCTGGTGATCCCCAAATACCTAGATGAGGATATGATGAATGGCAGATTGTGCCTTAATAGGGAATTCCCTCATGGTTCTCATGGCCTCGTGCAATGAAAAAGGGTGCCAAATGTCAGTCGGGAGAGTGTCATACCTTGCTAGGACTAGAGCTAATGATAAGGACATAGTCAGGTACCTAAATAGATTAAGAATGGACAGTAGATGGTCTAAGCAGTCAAATAGGAGGTTTCTATACAGAATTCAAGCCACAAAAAGTCGAGGAATCTGGAAGAATTCGTACCTAATAAAATCCTGTAACAGAGTGGAATCGAGGATTTGCCTGCAAGGCTACTCGTAGTAAAAATACTCTAGTACAATCGAACACCGCATTTTAAGGTCATATAGCACTATGTGGTACTCTGGGCAGGTCCGTCAGAAGCGAGGATTCTGGGAGAACCCGGGCCAGGGAAAGGCCAAGAACAGAAAACGAGATTTCTTCGCGAATCCGAGCCAGATAAATAGTTGTCGGTCTCATTTGGGTATTCATTATACTCCCGTCCAATCGAACTTACCCTCAAAACATATCCCCGTTCTATTAGAGGTCATTGGGTCCATATAGCAACCACGTGCTACCATAAAAACCAAGACGGCGGTCTCCAGTATACAGAATAGATGACGAAAACACGTGTCACCAAATTACACGTAGTATGCGAGTAGTGTTAACCCATCAAGGAATTCTGCTGAAACAATATTTTCTACATGTTTCATGAGTTCAAGCTTTTTACATTAAATGTAAATCATCACAGGATCTAAATAGCTGTCTACCATTGATAATCGAGAACAATCACTTGAAATGGCAGACGGAAATGGCAGTGGACCTCCAAAGCACCCACCCTATACAACTCGCCTTAGATACCCTCTACTCTCTTACCGACCTCCTCCTTCGAGATGGAAAAATAATTGACCGCAGATTTTAGGTAAACTACCCCCACCCCCACCCCCACCTTCGTAAAATATGGTAGAGTGTCTATGCTCAAGGAATATGATGAGCACCACTCCCAGTGGAAAAACGAATTTTAGAATTCAAAACGGTCAGCTAGACTGAAAAAGCCACGCATGATGATACAGCGACTGAAATGGGTGGATGTGAGAGAGACCTTCAGAGATTCGCCAGTGCCGTATTAAATATTATAATTGTAGACAACGCAGGAGATCACACAATTCTAGCCCTTGAATACCACACTTTGTGACCCATAAGTTTTCTGGTATGATAGAACCTGACAACTTATGCCTGGGCTAAGCAGTCTCTCAAACGTACAGCATTACTATAAATAATTGGCCAACTTTGAATTTACATAAAGCCACAAATGCAGAAAGTGGCATTAAACACCAGAAAATTCGCACATCACATAAAAATCATAAAAATCTCTTTCCTCGTCGTATTGAACCCACGAAATGATGTTTGACCTGCAAAACGCCTTTAAATGTAGGATAAAATGATTAAAAATCGATAAGATGTACCCAAACTATGATTTGAGCCACCCCAAAATTTTTTATAATTTTTTAAAAAATTGTTGGTTTTCATGGATGTTTATTACACTTCTGGTTAAGTTTATTACACTACTGGTTATTACACTATTGGTTGATTTGTATTACACTTCTGGTTAATTTTTACATTACTGGTTAATATTACACTACTGGTTGATTATTACACTACTGGTTGTTACACCCCCAACCACCCACCCCCCCCCCCCCCCCCCCGCCCACTAAAAAAAAATTCTGGCAACACCCCTGCAATCTGAAAAAAAATCCGAGACATTTTTTGCTGCACGAGCGGCGGATACCAAAACGGCAGTGCAGAGCTTCTCTGTGTGTGGACTATATTATTTGAGAGACGCATCCCTTCAGTCTATTGTGTTCCTCTGAAGTAAGAAAAAAATTCAAACCTTCTTATTTTAACGCAAATCGCAGTCCCTCAACGTTTTCATCTTGGGCAGACAGTTAAACACGCATGCTCGCTTGACACACAATGCACTAATTATATCTTCAGACTGCCTCGGATTAATTTTTCTTGGATGAGTGATGTTTTATGATGAAAATTTTATAGCTTTGAAATTAGACCACCCTCGGCGCGGAGACAAACCCATTATACTGTGGTAATTATACCATACAACGGAGTCGATAGATAACATCATGTTAACCAGTTAATAATAAATATGAGTGAGGTGATAAAAAACCATCGTCGTTATCAGCCGACACGCGCATGTCACTGAGCCACAACATCTTGACGCCGGGTTAATGAATGAATTTTAACCCTTTACCTAACATGAAAAGCAGACGACACTTGCAAAAGAAATTCTTGAATAACTAATTTTTTTCTATTTTTGTCTCAAAAACATAGGTTATGACCCCTCGTTGGAACGAGCTCGTTCCAACGAGGGGTCATAACCTATGTTTTTGAGACAAAATATGAAAAAATATTGAAAATTAATTGGCGATTTTTGAGAATAGCGCTGGCCGGTTCTGGCCGTTACGTTGGGTAAAGGGTTAAATAAAACAGCCTGAAAAAGCAATAGTGAACATCCCCACGTCCACTCATAGATTAAAAGTGGATAAACTTAATTGATGTAAAAGGCATCAGCCTTTTCTCAGGGGCATTTTGCAAGTTTTATTTTGTGTTGCCCCCGTGGGAACCACGGGGAGATGAGCAGTACTTGTTTATTAAAGAGAACAAGTACTGTTTTACTAGTAACGTAAGACCCTGTTACTTATTTATTTTTTTATTATGGTTTAACGACACTTTAACAGCCAAGGTCATATCGGGTCGGTGACAGTTTTATGGGTGGAGGAAGCCGGGCTACCCGGAGAGAACCACCGAGCAACGACGAGCAGCTGGCAGCTCCCCAACATCGTAACTCTGTACTGCAGAACAGTCAGGATCAGATTGTTTGAAGACATGCGCACCATCGACGTGCAGTACGCCATAGTACACGGCGTCATCGTGCCCCCATGGACCATCGGGGTTAAGTGTCTTGCCCAAGGACGCAACGCTGGAGTCCAAATCGATCGCTCAGACGGTCACCCATCCAAGGACTAACCGGGCTCAACGTTGCTCAACTTCGATGATCTGACGAGGACCGGTTACCGCAACGCCACCGCGCCCCCGTAAGACCCCGTAAACAACGCATTGGGAGGAAGTCATCTAAAGCAGGCAACATAGATATTAACCATTAGTTTGACGTGACTTTATACATGTGATGCGGCCCTGAAAAAGCTATCTGTGACGAAAGTCATCTTTAACTAAAAATAATTATTATATCTCTTTCTGACTTGGGTTTAAAAAACAAACAATTATCAATCAACAGGGAAGATCTGAATATTAACACTTACTGCCGAAGGCGACTATTGTCACCTATTTTATGATGATTATCTGTACGTTCTGGTATGCGCAGACCATACCTACCACCTGATTAATTGTTGGAAAGGGCTCGGAGAGCCCTTTCCAACAATTAATCAGGGGATAGAGTTTCAAGAAGGTCATAATTTTTTATTAAACTTCCCCGCATACAGGCATACATAGAGGTCTTCCATATATGGTTGAAGTGGGCGTGGCAGTAAAATGGGTTCATTTTGAGCGTCACCTTTGGGATTAGTTTTTAATTCTGCAACCAAAATGAAACGATGAGCAACCTATCTGAATTCCTGGCTTTCTGAAGTAAAATTTATGCGCCGTAACAATAGGTTTATAATGATACCAAAATTGTTCCAGTTCACTTTCTGATAAAATATCAATAGAAACAAATGCACATCTTTTACTCTCTGCATTTTGATGTCGAAATATCAGAATTTCATGCTGCAAATTTTCCCATATTGCGTCGCGGTATTTAGCCTATTCGCTCTTGTTTGGCAGAGCTCATTGAGCTATTGATGAAAGGTTGAACTAATTTAATTCCTATAGTTACAGTATGGAAAACTATTTCTGCTGGATATTTTGGTATTTCGACGTCAGTGTACAGAGGTTCAGCTCGTACAGGCATGTGAAATAAAAGGGAATTTTTAAACAAAATATTATCTAGACTTATGGCCTGGCATTTTACTGTGACATGTCATCTGCCTGGATATGCGGGCGACACCTGACGAGAAACTACAGCAAGTGTTATATGCCTTTTCCTACTCACTTTCATCCGAACTGTTCACATTCATCTGGAGCCAATACTTTTCCAAGAATTGGATTTTCTACCTATTAATAATATAACTGACTAAAATCAAACATTAGCATTTTAAAAGATATGGCAATTTGCCAGCTGGCAAATTGCCACATCTTTGAAAATGCCAATGGTTCATTTCAATCCATTAAAAGTCATAACTAGAAAATACAATTCTAAAAAATACAATTGTAAAAGTTTTATAGTATTGGCCCCTGAACCTGCTGTACAAAATTGACCAGTATAGGCTCATTTCCGTCTCCTATGTGTTAATTATACAATAACATGATTTTCTCGGGCGTTGTGCTCCATTATCGGACCGGCATCGGTGATTAGCAGCCCAGGTAGTCATTAGAGGCCCGAGGCGATAGCCGAGGGCCGCTAATGACTGCCGGGCTGCTAATCACCGATGCCGGTCCGATAATGGAGCGAAACGCCCGAGAAAATCTTGTTATTATTATTATTATCAACATATGGCTGCAGTCACTATATAAATACTACTATTATTATCACACTCATCGTGGCATTATGACTTCTTCTACCACATACAAGTACAAATTCTGACATGAAACAAAACTTTGACAATAACATTATTCATTTTCTCAATAACACACATTAATTTATTTAACTTTCAACAATTAATACAGTTAGGTCAGAAATCGCATTGTTTGTTCCTTTTCGCCAACCAATCTGTGAATTTCTTGAGACCATATACCGTAGCCCGGTTAGTATTCTTTGGCCTCGATTCGTTTTCCATTCGCTCTAAATCTCCTTCACTTAGTTCTGACGATTGAGAAAGAGAGTTCGACATTTCTAAAATTTCTGACATTTATCGTCTGGAATGTTTACAAACAAAGTTAAGCGTGACGTCACATCTGACTAGTCAGCGGTCGCTAATGGCTATAAATAGCCATTAGCGACCGGCTAGAAATTCCGGAAGTCTTATGTAGGACTGTTATGCGTTCTTATCGTTCATGCAAATTACTGTTAATCTGCAGGTAACGCACAGTGAGTTGATAATAATATAACAATAACATGATTTTGGAGGGCATTATGGTTCATTAGCGGCCCTGAAGCAATGAGGAACAGCCCGAGGGTTTATTAAAGGCCCGTGACGAAGTCGAGGGCCGTTAATAAGCCCAAGGGCTGTTCATCATTGCTGCAGGGCCGCTAATGAATCATGATGCCTGACAACAATCATGTTATTACTATTATTACCGCTCCCTGTTACAGCTAACCTGAATCTAAAAATAGCCGGGTCGCGGGTCGCTAATGGCTATTTATACCATTATCGCCCGCGGCCCGGCTCCGTCGAATGACGTCACTGAAATTATGGAGTTTTAACGGGCCTCCAAACTTATGTTAATCGACTAGTAACTTATAGATTGGGTGGTAATAGTAACGCTTCATGTAGCCTATGTGAGTGTAAGGTGCTAGACCTGATATGCAGTAATTGCTATGGGGTTGTATTTTGCCGATTTAAGCATTTTTCTAACGTAACGGTAATAACACGTCACCAGCGCTATTCACAAAAATCGACTTTCAAATTTTATTTTTTTCATTTTTTTTTTTTGCTCCCAAACGAGTGAAAGTCAGGGTGAGCTATACTGATCACTTTACGTCCGTCGTCGGTCGTAGTCCGTCGTCCGTCGTCCGTCGCAATGGTGATGTTTGAGTCTTCTCCTCCCAAAATGATAGACCGATTCCAATAAACTTCCATGTGAATGATGACTGGGGGCGCAATTCAGTGTTGTTTAAATGGATATACTGGCCCGAATTTTCCCGCATCCTCATGGAACCCCCATACGCTAAAAACAGATTTTTTTCAAGCGCCCCTATTTCCAAAACCACATGGAACAGAGAACTGCTGTTTGGTATGCAGCATCCTGAGGACCAGCAGAATCGAATGGGCAAAAAATGCAATTGGTTGTATCATAGGGTACCCTATGGGGGGAATCGGAAAAATGCGGAGTCAGCTTATTTTCAAAAATTAAAAAAATCTTCTTCCAATCCACCAGCTAAAATCTTTTGATATGTGGTATACACCATCTTCGTGGAAATCAGGTTCCGGTTTATTCAAATCGAGTCCCTGGATTCATATTTGGCTCCTAATTATGACTTAGTGCATGGGGAAAATTCTTTTAAAATCTTCTTGTTCAGATCCATTGTATTTTCTAGAATTGTATTTTCTAGTTATGACTTTGAATGGGTTGAAATGAACTATAAGCATTTTCAAAGATCTGGCGATTTGCCAGTTTGAAAATTTATCTGATCACTTTCTCTTCCTAAATTTCAAAGGTGAATTCTATCGCATGTTAAGTTTATAATATGCATATGTATGCATATGTTAATTGTGTGTGATTTGTGCGTGCAAATATGACATTAATCTTGCCGTATCATTTATTGGAAAGCCCTCTGAAAGAGGGCTTTCCAATAAATGATACTCAGCCATGATTATGGTATTGATAAAGCTTACTACTATTAAGCATGTTGTGGGGTTACAGCTCATATTAAGTTCCAAGGAATTGTACCGATCGTTTTGTCATGCACAAGGGAAATGGTGCCTGTCTATACAAGTTGTGCCTGTCCCTGACCAAGACAGGCTGCTAATTTGCAGGTTTGTAAGCATGGTTACGTCACTGCAATACCATGCAACATTTATATTCTGTTTGGTGATGATATTGTCCCATCACCGACTTTTACTTATAATGAACTAGTAGTAATAATGTAATGTAGAAATCACGGGAAGTGAAGCAGTGCTCATTTGTTGTCGCGGACAAGTTATTTTTTACTTGTACAATAAGGTCCTCTAACGTGAGCAGCATAGTTATAAACGATTAGTTATACCTCATTTCAGGGGGCGCGGTGGCGTCGCGGTAACCGGTTCTCGTCAGATCACCGAAGTTAAGGAACGTCGAGCGCGGTAAGTTGTTCGATGGGTGACCATTTCAGCGACTGATTCGCGCTCCCGCGTTGTGTCCTTGGGCAAGGCACTTAACTCCGATTGCCTAGACGGGGGCACGATGCCCCCGTGTACTAAGGCGTACTGCACGTCGATGGTGCGCATGTCTTCAACCAATCTAACCCTGCCTGTGCTGCGGTGCAGAGTTGAGGGTTACGATGTTGGAGAGCTGACAGCTGCTAGTCGTTGCTCGGTGGTTCTCTCCGGGTACCCCGGCTTCCTCCACCCGTAAAACTGTCACGGTCACGATTAGCCATTGTGCATAAGTATGTGACTTTAAACACCAATAAATAAGTAAATACCTCATTTCATATTTATGTTGCTAAAGTGATCATAATTTCAGTAAATGAATAACAACAAACTCGGACATTTGTCGTTGAATTGTGTGTCATACTATGCATTCATGTTTGAGGAGAGTATAGAGAAAAATAGATGGAAAACAGTGGCTGCTCGTCGTTGCTCGGTGGTTCTCTCCGGGTACTCCGGCTTCCTCCACCCGTAAAACTGCCACGGTCGTGATTAGCCATTGTGCATAAGTATGTGACCTTAAACACCAATAAATAAATAAATGTCACCTATTTGATGGTGAATATCTGTAAGTTCTGGTATGCGCAGACCAAACCTACAATCTGATTAATTGTTGGAAAGGGCTCAGGGAGCCCTTTCCAACAATTAATCAGGTGATAGAGTTTCAAGTATGTCATAAATTTTACAAAACTTCCCCGCATACAGGCGTACATAGAGGTATTGCATATATGGCTGAAGTGGGCGTGGCAGTAAAAAGGGTTTATTTTGAGCGCCACTTTTGCGATTAGTTTTTAGTGATAAGAAAATACACTCATAACCATGGACATAATTCTTTTATTTTTTTCATAAATATTTTTATAATAATTTCAACAATACTTGCACAACACTGTACAATATCTATATATTACAATTTACATGATTGTCAAATAAATATTTTTTTGGAAAACAATAAAAGATTCAATTCTGGCCAGCAGTGAAGCAATAATTTCACTTTTTACCCCCAACATTTACCTCTGCCTCCACTCTCAATTACACACACAGATAGACTGACATGTACCCACACACACCCTCACACACACAATCATGAACACATATACCATATTTCTTACGTTAAAAAACAACTGAAAACTATTCAATGTGTGTTGTAATTCCAGAATGTCATTTTGGTGTTTACCAGTGCAGTAGTGCGGCAATTTCTACCGGTAATTACCTTGAAGTTCTTTTTGCGCTTAATTGGTTGCGTGCTGGAAGCCCATATTTGGGTTTTATTCTGACGTGCAGGTACAATGATTCAAAGGCTTCATACTCTGTGGGTGCGCTTCATATTATCTTTGAAGTGAAATTATTTCAACTGTATGGATTTGCCTTGTTGCAATTTATGGGAGAGTGCCCTTTGGCACTCTCCCATAAATTGCAACATGGCAAAGACCAGGGGATAAATTTTGCTGACAATAAATACTTTAGCACTCTACCAGTTAAATGTGATCAACCTATTCAGTTTACATATCTTCGGATGCTAGGTCTTCTTCCCCTGTGGGAAAGCGGGAGTCTTTTCTGTCTTTGAATGCATTTGATTTGTATGCGTTATGTATTTAGCAAATACAACTGATTGTTATCGCTTTCGTTTCAATTTTATGTAACAGGGCGGGTTCACGACACCTGCGAAAAATTTTCTCGAATAACTAAAAACTTTTCATTTTTGCCCCTAGTACATAGCTTATGATCCATTACTGGAACGAGTTCGACGAATTCGTTCCAATGAGGGTACATGGGCTATGGTTTGGAGGCAAAAATTGAAGAAGAAAACTGAATTGCGGTCTTGGCCGCATATGGTCGTTACTTTAGGTAAGGTGTTGAGGGGTTGTCTTTTGCCCAATTTTATAACATTTACAGAGAGTTTACATGAGAAGTTGGATGGTTCATTGTAACGTTCCTGTCTTGTGCAAATACAATTTTTTAAAGAAAATCATCGCCGATAACTTATCGTCAGTTAACTCAAATAACAAAGAAACGTTTAATACTATATTTTAGAAATTCCGAGTTCATAACTGTAGTAGTCTAGGTGTTCTTTACGACAATTGTGAACCCCTGATTGCAATAATATAGCTTCAACAACTTTTTCTTCTACTGCCATAAAGCAATACCTGTCCTCTGTGTATATATTATGGTTGTTCGTTACATACACGAACAAGTGAGTATAGGTTTAGCGTGACGTGATAATTTTTTATAGTGGTCAATAAAATCAAGTTTTGCTCATGAAGTTCTGTAACATAGTCCAGTTACTCACGCTGATGTAGGTCAATATTCATGAACCACCATATCAACAGAATTGCGAAAAATGCCCATATCTGAATAACGCATGTATTTTAATTCCTTTCTTGTTATTCTTTCTTCTCACAAAACATAGATCACTCAATGAAATTCACAAAAAACACATTGGGCGTAATTGTGTGGTGTTCAGATCTCCCATGTTTACCAAAAAATGCGGCCATTCAGTAATAACAAGTGTTCGGAACAAGATGAGAAGTTGAAAAATAATAATTGATACAGTACTGTGATCACATAAAATGGACAGATAATTTTAATTCGGATCGCAACTGGGTGGCGATTCGATCGAAATTCCCTATCCGCTTCCATCCCCGCAATACTATAAAATCTCGCCAGTTGAAGAAGAAATGGACGAGCATTTAATCTGACATTCTATTTTCGTTTCGAATATAGGAATCACTTTGTCCGTCAGTCCGTCCGCCCGTCCGTCCATCCGTCCCGTTCGGACACGTCGGTCCGTTCGTGCGTCCGTCGGTACGTTCGTCTGTCTGTGCAAGTTGAATCCGGTTCAGAACTTTTGATGGCCTTGAAGGATATTAATAATACTTGGTATTAATGTTGCCCACCACCAAAGGGTGTGTCACGAATAAGGTTGGAATGCCTGCCTACAAGGTCAAGGTCACAGACTTAGTTCAAGTTCACATACCCCAACATCCAAATCCAACTATAACAAGTCGTGTCCGGCTCAGAACCTTTGATAGCCTTGGATGATATTAATGATACTTGGTATTAATGTTACCCACAATCCGTTGGTGTGTCAAGACTGGAATGACTATCTACAAGGTCAAGGCCACAGATTTAGTTCAAGTTTACATACCCTTACATCCAAACCCAACTATAACAAGTCATGTCTGGCTCAGAACTTTTGAATTCCTCCAAGGATATTAATGATACTTGGTATTATTGTTGCCCACTATCAGAAAGTGTGTTGCGGAGGGTATTCTTATTCCCAAGGTGGAACAGGCCACATCAAGTATTTTTTTGGTGCGGTCTTGATTTCGCAGTATTTTATTTACAAAATCTAGACCCACTAGTGTAAGTGTGTCACGATCAGGAGCCGGTACTATAAAACTTGCATAATTGTATCTTCTGGAATTGTATTTTCTACCTATTAATATGACTGATTAAAATGAATCATTAGCATTTTAAAAAATATGGCAATTTGCCAACTAGTAAATTGCCAAATCTTTGAAAATGCTAATAGTTCATTTCAACCCATTTAAATCATAACTAGAAAATACAATTCAAGAAAGTACAATTGTAAAAGTTTTATAGTATAACATCGCGAAAAATACCACTTTTGTGATCACAGTAATCTAACATTTATGAATCGATTCAGTAAAAGTTGACCACAAAATTTGATCAAATATCCATTTTTCGACTTCTCTCCTGTCGAGCACTTGTGTGATCTGACATCTAGTCACTGCACAGAAATTGGTAAACTACCTTTTGAAGATTTTGAAGTATATTTTACAAACGTTTACATGGAGAAAATGCGCATTGCAAAATAAACCGTAAAGGAGTAAATAGACCCTTCATGCAACCCAAATCTTATCTTGAGCTCTGGACTTTGGATTCTTCAGTACTTTCCATGTAATATTGTTTCGAGTGACATTTCTGAGTGAATTTGTGGTAATTAACTCTGCAGGTACTGTAAGTACACTTCTGAAAACATATCGCGATTTCAATTTGAAAGTCTTGGAAAAGAAGTAAGCATTTCCATATTGAAATTACGTCATTGTGCATGACCATAGTTCATGTACAAGCGCAACATGGCGTTTGGCGCGTTGATGTGATAAGTAATAGTTTATTTTTTAGGATAATAAACAAATAAAACATTTTACCAAACTTCCCATGGAAACCACTATCATTGATCTGTTGAGGTGTCGAAAGTCACTTTAAGGGCTTCAGACTGCATGCATTAGCGTGTTGTTTTCTCAAGAGAAAAATAAAATGATTATTTAAAATTATTTTGTTACAATTTATTGGGTAATGCCTAACGGCACTCTTTAATAAACAGTAGTAAGTCAATTATTCATTGACAAAGACTTTCTAATTTAAGGCTCCACTCGATGGTAGTATATTTTTGAGAACAAAATACTCGTATCTCATATCAACTTTGAAAAGCTACCAGATAAAAGTCGGGGCATGTGTACCGCAGAACCATCATGCTTGTTTCTAGCCATGACCGTAAGCTGAAACCAGAAACTCAATGTGATGTGCAAAACAGAACTGCATGAGCAAGGGAGTTAAATGCTGTTTTTGTTTTGTTTGTTTTAACAATTTTTGCGTGATGTTTGTTACCAATGTGTCTCGCAGAAGTTAAAAGATCACAAAAGATTTAAAACCTGAGTGATTTTCTACAATCGGATTCTACTGACTATCACTTCATACCATTCCAATCGTGCTGTGAGCTTTTCCAACTTAGAGATATTAACCCTTTACCCAACATAACGGCCAAAACCGACCAGCGCTATTCTCAAAAATCGTCAATTAATTTTCATTATTGTTTTCTTTTTTTGTCTCAAAAACATAGGTTATGACCCCTCGATGGAACGAGCTCATCGAGCTCGTTCCAACGAGGGGTCATAACCTATGTTTTTGAGACAAAAAAAAATGAAACAAAAATAGTTATTCAAGAACTTTGTTTGCAAGTGTCGTCTGTTTTTCGTGATCGGTAAAGGGTAAAATTCTAATTCGTAATATTTCGAGTAACTTCTGAAAACCTGATTTTTGAGAAAACTTGAAAAGAATCATTCCTGTTCAATCTTTGACGTAAATACAGATCCGACAAATTAATGTGGGGCCAATAATGTTGAACTTGTAAAACATATTCAGAGACACGAAAACACCATGAAATATTTTTTCAGTATTTCTTGGAAGCAGTCGACACACTGTTCATTCTCCATGATTTTTCAGAAGGTGCAAAATATTAAACCTTCATCTGAAATAACCAGTGATGATAAACTTTTCTGATTAACTAAACTTCCTATATTATTACTTAACCCCAGCACACTGATGTCAAAATATCTAAATTTCAGGCAGAATAAATTTCCCATAATGCAACTAGAAATTTAACCAATTCAATCTTGATTGACAGAGCTCATTGAGCTCTGTCAAACGAGATTGAATTGGTTAAATTCCTAGATGCATTATGGGAAAAAACAGCTTCCTGATTTTTTGGTATTTTGACATCAGAGTGAAGGGGTTAATATTCACTCAAAACGCCGTGTTATATTTGTTGATAAAAAATTGTATTCTATAAGGTCAAACGCAGTGTCGTGGTTTCAATATTGAAGTAGTTTCTTCTTCATTCAACATTTTCCGACGAAACCGCGACACCTTTTCAACAGTATGTCTATGTGATAAAAAAAATCTCAAATTCGTTTCGATTCTATACGATATTTATGAGAAATATCTCAGCTTCGTGACATTTATTAAATTCATTTGGAGCCTCGATGAATTTGAATCAAATCTGACTTAATGACCCCGGTGCATAAATTTCGTATAGAATCGTTTCTCATTTGAGATCCTCTGCATGTTTACAAGACTTGATAACTGTTTTGTGGCATTTTGAAGAATCTTGTACAAATTGAAGACGAATGCCATGAAAAGTGAAAAGTAAGATGCGTCCACTCTCTTGCTTCCTTTAAACTCTTCTTTTTTGAACGAGTTTACAAGTGATATATAACTCTTGTCTACAGTTCAACTGAAGACGAAATATAAAATATCACCCGAAACGATATTACAATGAAGTGTCCAACGGCAGCTGTCCATTGCTAAACAGCAACTGAAAAAGCAAGGTAAATTCAATTAGCTTTGATGATGTTTCTAGCTGTCAATCGGGCCATCACGTGCAACCGGAAGTACTACCCACCGGCGCAGACGTAAACAAAACGAACCCATGTGTTCTTTCGTCTGCTAATCGAAAATATCGTTTTTTCTCCATTTTAAGCGACAAAGTCGATTATTTATTAACAGCATGGTATAAATAAAACAAATAGGTACTAGGGCCGGTAATCAGATTTAAGCCACTCAGAGAATAAGGGTTTTAACCACTCGACAGAGAATCGTGGTTAAAACCCTTAACCTACTTGTGGTTTAAATATGATTACCGGCCCTAGTACCTTTTTATTCTATATTTAGCCAATGAACATCTGGGTTGGAAAGCTCTCAGGCTACCAGTCTAATTGTTTGGAATTCGACACTGTTATGGGCCATTTGTTTACACACTTCTCGTGGAGTTTGCGTGCAGACTATGTGATGTGATGTCTTTTACTCACTAAGGTATACCGATATTCTTCCTTGCTCCAGTTATATTCAGATAAAAAAGTATTTAATTTACCTTGAAAACATCAAGATATTAATACAATTACAGGAACTACGCGGCGTAATCAAAACTACGACTGTGGTGAATCTTCATTCGGAAGGTATAGTACGTGGAGGGTGGATTGTAACTAAATCACCCGTGGAGTAGAGTTATCACCCAAACTATCACTTTCAAATTTGTACATATAGACAAAAAACACAAGCAATGTTTCAGCCAATGGATATTGGCTGGAATTTGTTTGTGTTTGTTGTGCTTTGCAACAAATTTGCAATTATTGCTTGAGTGGAATCACCACTCTGTGGGTGATTTAGTGATAACACAGTCTACACGTACTGTGAAGTCATAAAAAATTTGGTCAAATCGTGTAAAACGTTTCACTTTTTCGACCAACTATAGGTTCAAGACCATAGCAGCGTCGAATTCCCTACATAATTAGACATGGAGAGTTGCCTGAAACTTTGCTTGTCTCCCTTTTGCCTTTTTTCATAGACAAGGAGTTTTGGTTTTATTCTAAGTGATTACTCATTTCCGTAAGTGTTTAGTGGTAAGCAACGTACTGAAAATAACTAAACGGATATCAAATTCGTCAGTTCCTGACGAAATTTATTAATTCCTCGTCCACTAAATACGATTTGAGCTTTGGTAAACCTTCGATAGAGTGGAATTTGGTAAATTCAATTCATAAATTTCATTTAACTGGTAGAGTGCTGGAAGCCCAAATTTGGGCTTTATTCTGAAGTGCCGGTACCACAATTTAAAGGCTTCATATTCTGTGGAAGTGCTTCATATTATCTTTCAAGTGATATTATTTTATCTGTTAGGATCTGCCTTGTAACTATTTATGGGAGAGTGCCTTTTGGCACTCTCCCATAAATTGTAACGAGGCAAAGAAGCGCAAAGAAATTTTAAGGACCAACAATAATTTAGCACTCTACCAGTTAAAATCATTGTATATCCTCTCTTAATCGTGGTTATAAATTTAAACTCGTGAAGTTCAGTGCTACACTGGAAGAGGCTCTTTTTTTTAAAAGCAAGTAAAATTGTAATAGGTTTTGGTCAAGCAGTGCTCTAAAATGTCCAATTGAAATTGAAAACTTCTGTTTAGTTACTTTTGGGGGATAAGTAGCATGGTGTGTTTAAGTTACCAGTTTACCTAAATGTAATGGTCATATGAGGTTAATGCAATTCACACACAAAAAATCGCCATTGGAGGTTTATTTCTGTCCATTATTTTTACCATAAATACATAATTTATAACCCTTCATTAGAACCAGCTCGTTGAACATGTTCCAATGAGGGGTAATATGCAGTGTTTTGCAGCAAGAAATGAAATTTTGGGTTATTGGAGAACGTTTTTTTTATAAACTGTCGTCAAAATTTGTGTAAGAAAAAACTTTATGGTCTGTCATAAATAAACTAAGAGAGAAACTGGTAGTATCTGAGGGCTCACTAATCATGAACGCTAGTAAATTGGGCATGTGCACTGCAAAAAATATAGGTTCTCTTTAGAACCAAAACTGGTTCTAATCTTGTCCCTGAGATGGAACCAGCTCTGTTTAAACAGTATTTATTTCAAATCAAAAAAATTACAAACATAAGCATTCAATTTTAACAGAACATTACATGAACTGAAGTAGATTCAGCACTAAACGTGGAGCTTATTCAACGCAGTCGTCAATCATTTTGAAACAAAGGAGATATGAACAGTTGGCATATCGACCCAGTTTTGGTTCTGTATAGAACCAAAACTGGTTCGACATGCCAACTGTCTATATCTCCTTTGCTTAATAATGATTTGAGACAACCTCGTATAAGCTCTAAACTTACGGCTGAAAACCCCACAATTTATGTCCAATTCTGTTAATATTTAATGTTAATCTTTATAAATGTATTTGATTTGAAATAAATACTGTTTAAACAGAACTGGTTCCATCTCAGGGACAAGATTAGAACCAGTTTTGGTTCTAAAGAGAACCCATATTTTTGCAGTGTGTGACATGAGAGAATTTTTTCTTTGGGGTTTGAAAATAGCAAAATACAACTTGGAAATTGGGCCAGTAAAGTACTTTCGTGCTCAGGGAGTCTTTGACTAGGTCACAACGGTGGTGTTATATAAGAATTCACACCTTGATATAAGTCTTGAATGGATTGACTTTTGTAAGAAAGTACAATTAGTTCATGAGCATCAAACAAATGTATGATGCTAACAAACTACATCCACTCGCTTTTGAAACCCGAGCTATAGTCATGACTCGGAATCTGACGAATCTCCATTATCTGTGTCGCCTCGAGATGGGCTAACAAAATTGGATATTGACAAAAAATGTTTTGACTGTTTTTCTTTGACATCTTTGAAATTTTGACTAGTAACTTTGGACACTGGTAAAGCATACGGTGAGTACCTATGGCTTGGCCTCTGTGGAAAGGCGGGAAGATCCATTGAGTCACACTTAGATGACTCCTGCAACAGTCGACTTTGTTGTTGTTGCTGTTGTTGTTGTTGTTTGATAGCACCATTGACGATGTTCTGATGGAGTTGCATGCCGTTCCCCAACTGCGAGAAGTGAGGTAATCCGAATGGGAAATTCATAGGCATTGCACTCGGAGGGGCGTAGAGTTTGTCTTCAGTATTCTGATGAGCTTCGGACATTCTCTGCAGACTCATTTGAAATGATGACAAGGTTGGGGAAAACGCACTCGAATGGAGAAACATCTGTTGCATTGGCGCACTCCAAATTGACGTAGTTCCGGGGGCGAATGTGTTACTTGTATAAATATGTGATGCCGAAGATTGATTGTTGACCACAGGTCGAATTACACCTCCTCCACCTGAACAGTAATCGTCCACGTTTTTAACACGGTCTTTTGTTTCTTCGTGTTTGTCCAAGTTAGCTATTTTTTCTATGCTGAAATCGGACCTGCTCTTTTGCTGAACCGGTGACAGTTTTGTCGAAGAGACTTCTTTGGAATAAGGAACTGAAGAGACACGATCCTCGCTCAGTCTCTCCTTTGTCGTCGTTACGGAAATACTGTCGGTATTTTTCTTCATGACCGATTCCTTTTGTCCCGAGTTACGTTTGTTGTTCTTCAGACCTAATTGATTCTGATTGCTCTCCTCACATCGAAGTGTCATTTCATTTTTGTCACTGATTCTTAACATATCCACGTGATTATCTGTAAAGAAACAAACATAAAATATATAACTACTAAAAACACAATCATTTAAGAATGCCATGTGTTCTCACTTGAGTTTCATATAACCAGCCCCATAGTCACCAACAGAGACCATACGGAGTCATTTGGTATATTACCACCTGAGGAATGGTGGGTTACAATCCATGTCATTCCTTGCTAACCAAACAGAAGCGTGCGTTTCTAGAAAGTCTCGCTAATTCACTGTAAAATATGAATGGGTATTGCGTGATTAGACTCATTGGTGAAATAATTTCCGTATCTCCCCAAAAGGTTTGTATATCCTGTATTTTTTGTTGATGTTTTTCGCTAACTTTTTAAATAGTGGTTTAAAGGGGTATTTTTTCACTTTTCTGATATAAACAAACGTAACAGCGTGCTGAACTACCGCGCTTCTCCGAAACAATATGATACCTCCCAGATACTGTAGCGGACATGCATATTGGAAGATGAAACTATAAAAAGTACATTTTACTCTTGTTTTCTTGCTAATATAAAAATTCATTCCCTTGCTACATTTTATTTTTAATGCTACTTCATGAGATAAGGAGAAATGTTTAACCCTTTGAACCTTGGTGTTATCTTCCAAGTCAGGTTCAATGGCAGCAATTGGAAGAGTCCATATTTTTTATTTGGGGATAGACCAATTAATATTTTCAACGAGCAGCCAAGGGGCTGCACGTTGAAAATATTGATTGGTCTTCCCCAGACATTAACATAACAGACACCCCACTTAATTAAATTATGAAGTATCATGTTCCTGGGCCGGAAAAATGAACTCTCGTGTCCAAAGGGTTAACAAAATTGCTTCAATATCTCGCGTCGCGACAGCCATGAGAGAATATCTCTCTGGAGGTGAGGCTCTTTATGTAACAAGTTTTGACCCACTTCACTGTGCGTTTCAGGTGCTTGGATGTTTTACTTGCATCTAAAAATATTTAATGGGATTTAAAAAATCGCAACGCATGTAATAAAAAGAATAACTACTGTTTCTGAGTAGATACTAGAATTATTTCACTCGTGACTGCAAGGAAAACGCATATTTCCTTAGATTAGCCGCTCGCGAAGACATATTTAATACATGTTGCACGAAGTTGCGAGGCATGTGGCAGTTTGTGGACAGGCCAGTCAACCCACAATGTGTACATCGATCGAACGAAGCTGACGTCAATATGCACATTAAGGGTTGACTGCCAGGTCCATACCTTGCCATATGGCTACCAATCTCGTGCATTATTCGTTATATTATACCGAATAATATAATTATTGCCTTACAATTGTGACTGTTATTCTCATTTTGAAAAAAAATGCTTTCCAAGGCTAAACAACTTTTTTTTATCTCCTCCCACCCCCACTAAAAAAAAAAAATAATAAAAAATGCTATGACAGGTTTAATAATTTTTACGCTGATAAGTTAATAAGTCCCCAACAGGGTTAGAATTACAGGAATGGCCCGATCGGGACAGTTGTCCCCTTAGTATTTCATCTAGACATATTTTTCCTTGGGGAATTTCATTTTCGCGGCTTAAACGTTTCGCCTTCACGAATGATAATGAAATTCTCGAATATATTATAACGTTTTGCTCGTTGTCACTTGTCTAGTGCTACATATTTTGGAGGCTTCACAGCAGATCAAGCGGAAATGAACAACTGAGGTGTAATATTTTCTTATATTTCGTGTATTTCGTTATACTCTTGAAATGGATAAATCTGCTCCCCAAACGCAGTTGGTGTCCTCTAGATTGAAGCTCTGAACACTGTTGTCAAAATATCGCTGATCTCAACGAGCTCTGTCAAAAAATATTCAGTTGGTTAAATTCCTTGCTGCATTATGGGAATAATTTGCAGATAGAAATTTCAGTATTCTGACATCATTGAGCAGGGGGTTAACTCTTAGAAGCCGGGGAATCAGAATGAATTTATTGAACATGACATACGGCGAAAAGCTTACAGTAAAGCAGGTGCTTCTAGTCAAGTGTCGTCTCTGCCTATTCAGGCAGACGACACTTGACTAGATGCACCTGCTCAGTGTTTAATTCTTTCCCAGCCCAAAGATAGCCGAACCGTCACAACCATGCCGAATTACATCACAGGCAAGAGAACTCGACTCCCAGCTTCTAAGAGTTAAGTTTGATTCCCAGAATTTATTTATTTATTTATTTATTTATTTATTTATTTATTTATTTATTTATTTATTTATTTTCTCAGATAGAAGGATACAGGTTTATAGTAGTCAATCAGTGGAGATTGCTTCAATCGGGAGCAAAACGAAGACCTTTGACTCTAGAAGACGTAAATCGTTGATGGACTGGGTCGGTGGATCGGGGTGTTAGCATACGTGATTATGAAAACAACATTTGAATGATCTCTCGGTAATAAGGTATTTGTTGTACCTTCCGTTGTCGAAGACGGTTCAGGCATATCATCTTCGTTCTCTTCAATTCCAATGTCAATATATTCATCGTCTTCTGAGCCCGGTGTATCGCTGTTGTAGTCCTCTGCATCACTGTTGAACAGTGGATCATTTTGATGTGGCAAAGACTTTTCTTCCGGTGAATTATCATCGTGATCTGATTGCATCAGAGGTCGTCTGAAATAAATGACAATTTATTCGGAATTACCAACAAGCCACACACAAGTCATTGTTTCGTGTTGACAACCAATTACTCCATATACATTACAACGTGTGACTAAGTGGGAGCAGTAAGGAAATCGTTACTGAACTATTTAAAAATCAAAAGTCAAATCAAAATTCAATACGGAGAGAAAAATCCATTTCCTGTTTGTGAGCATTTAAAGTTGTACGCATTATTGATTGGACAATTAGTTCACGATGCATTTAGTAGATTTCATCATCCACTTAGGGATGTTGTCGGGGATGAAGAGTGAGTATTTAAAATACCTGCCTCTTCTGCTTCTTCCATGTAATTATATTATATTTTAATTAAACAGTTTTTCTTTCAATCGCAGGGCGACGTTGAATTAAAAGGAACAGATACACAAGTAGACAAATCTGCAATTGTCACACTTGTAGCATCCCAATATGCAAGCATCTTTATGTGTCACCTGAAAGACAGCTTCTGTTTGTTTTCCTTCTCGGTGTCTATAATTCTTTGTTTGCAGTGAACTAGTGTAAAACAGATTATCGTCTTCGCAAATTTTCTGCCGTGACACCAATTATTTTTATTCGGAGTTGGTGAACTCTACCATAACCAAATCTAAGTATTTGATATTTCAGACCTTCTGCCTGCTTTTGGATGACAGAAGGGAGCGCGGTGGCTCAGTGGTAGACTTTTGGACTTCTGTGCTATAGGTCACGAGTTCGATCCCCGTCCGGGACGACCCGCGTTGTGTCCTTGTGCAAGGCACTTTATCCCGGTTGCCTACATGGGGGCACAATGACGCTGTGTACTAAGGGGTACTGCACGTCGATGGTGCACATGTCTTCAACCGCTGTAACCCTGCAAGAGCGGAGCTTGAACAGAGTTGGAATGTTGAGGAGCTGACAGTTGCTCGTCGTTGCTCGGTGGTTATCTCCCGGTACTCCGACTTCCTCCAGCGTGAAACTGTCACGGTCACGATTAGCCATTGTGCATAAGTATGTGACCTTAAACACCAATAAATAAATAATAAATGAATGACAGAAGAATATAAAATCGTGTCATGTTAGTCGGAGGTAATGTCTGGTCATTTATTGAAAATCGTGCTATCAGTTAACTCTCTACTGCTCTATGAGCTTTTTCAAACAATACTAAAGTGGTTTTAAATTCCTAGTTGCATTGAGGAAAACTTTCCACATTGATTTTTTTTTAATTTCGACATCAATATGCATGGAGGGAGCCTTGTGACATATCGTTATAATGGCTATCAGTCTTGTACAACACTGCATGGTTGTGGAAGAAAGACGAAAGTTATGCTCGAATTGAAAAGGTTTCAGATTATTCTCGAACTGAAAAGATTTCAGATTATTCTATCTTCTTGTTTTAGAACGGAAACAAAAGTTGTTGGATAAACTCGTAGATCATTTCGTATTTTTAAGATCGGAACACTGGCCGTTTGCAGACTGGTATATGATTATTACTTAATTATACGAGTCGTGTATGTGGGGGTGGGGGTAGCGCGGCACGATATTCAAAACTGAATACCCGTATCGGTATTCAAAAAAATACCGCGGTATACCGGTATATCGAAAACTGTTCAGATATATGAACACATGTACCACAATCGACACTCGAGGCATCACAGTCGGAACGAATTAGCATGCCTTGATGATGCGGTTCGAAACACTTTTACTCAACGCAGACGATATCAAAATTTATTATTTTCAAAATTAATTTATCAGATTTTCCCCAAAGATTCCAACAAAACTATATCATGTGACCCCTCATTGGAACGAGCTCAGCGAGCTCGTTCCAATGAGGGGTCACATGATATAGTTTTGTTGAAATTTTTGAAAATTATTTTTTCAACTGCTGAATTTGTATTTTACGAGGGCAAACGCAGACGATTCCTTGGATAAAGGGATAATATTATTCATTCGGGGCTACAGTTAAAAAACTCAAGGCATCTTGAAAATTAAATTGTGTGTAAATAAATATTGACGATAAACCGATATTTTTGTAATTACATCGGTATTCAATCGATATTGGTTTGAATACCGGTATATATCGGTTTATCGATATACCGTGCAGCACTAGGTGGGGGGCTAAATCATCTTCAGATGGTCGAGGTCTGTACTGCTGGTATTGTAGGATTCTGTAACCAGAGCCTGCATGAGTGAGAGTTCTCTTAACTCTTTGAAACAGAGAGCCTGCTTCTTTTCCGGCCCAGGGAAAGTGATGCCTCATTATTTCATTAAGGGGGATGGCTGCTAAGTGCATGTGCGACGGAGACCAATCAATATTTGCAACGTGCAGCCAGAAGGCTGCACGTTGAAAATATGAATTTGTCTACCCCGAAATCATGAATATGAGCTCTTCCCATTGCTGCCATTTTACTGGCATGGAAGATATCACCAAGGTTCAAAGGGTTAAGTGGGTGGTATATTTATAAACGTGTGCTGATGTTGTCGTGATATATCCAAAGATGGCAGAGACCCCCTAACTCCCAAAATCAGGTACCAAACGTGGCGTCAGCGTGGGCAACAAGATGATGATTATGAAAGACGAAAGTGATGATGATGAACACCGTTCTTCAACACAGGGTGTGATGGCTTTACCAGTTGGCCGTGTCGGAGCACGGTTGTGTTCTGTTCTAAGGCGTACAGCACGTTACCGGTGCACTTGCCTTCAACCATTGAAAACTCTGCCTGTGTCAGATTGGTAAATTGGAGAGTTCGGTAGTTACTCGCTGCTGCTTGATGGTTTCTTTTGGTACTCCAGCTTCCTCCACCATTTATTTATTGGTGTTTAAGGCCGTATATTTATGCACAATGTCTAATCGTGACCATAACCTCCGCCAGTAAAACACGATATGGCCATCTGTCGTTAAATCTCCAATAAAAGAATGAACAGTCCTTGTTTGTAAGGGCGAAAGCACCTTCAGGTGGACAGAATTTCAGATACAGAAGACAGGAGCTGCATTCAATGTAGCATGTACTGAATGGGACCTTATTGACTCGGCTCAACACAAGGGGCAGTTGAGAAGGTTTTCAAAGACAAATACAAGAATCAGAAACACCGATTAGAAGCAAAACAAACTGACGGGCAAATCTTACTTTTTGCCGGGTCTCCCTCCACCATTGTCTCTGAAGCCCTTAGCAAACGGGTTGTGGTTTATCTTGAGTTTCGTGATCTGAAAAAATTAATAATATAGTGAAAACGATAGTGTTTGAAAGTGAATAACATACTCACAGTAGAAAGAGAAGAGATCTGATAGGTCACGAAACAAGTGAATTACATGTTCATAAATACAAAACAGAACAGTGATGCACAATATTAAAAACAGTTGCTTCAGTGTTTGTATCACAAAGATGAAAATCTTTAGCACAATCCAATATGAACTTGAACACAATGTTCAACATTTTAACAAGAAAAACATTGAAACCTATCCAGGATATGTAGAAACAAATATTTACGATATGTTTTGTTTTCACACTGTCTTCGAAATACGTTGTGTGACTACCTGTTACAGACACCTTGGTGTTTTCAGAAGATGCAAATGATACGCACCGATGCCAGAAAAATCAGACTTTGATGATTTTTTTTTGTCAGGATGGACTATTTCGAAAAATATCAGAAGGTCATAAGAATAGAACAAAAATTAACTACCATCTCTTTAACAAATTTTTAACGAGTTTATTATTTAAAATATGTTGGTATAAACTTCCATTGTTTATAAATCCTTCAAAAATCTCGATTAAAAGTATGAGGTGTGTTATTACAATCGTCAACCACGATGTTATTTGAAAACTGTTTTAAAACAGCCTTGGAACAGCGTCATGTTGACGATTGGCATAACCTTGCAAAACTAAGAATTGTCATTTTTGTTTGGAAACGTCCCTATGAGAGACAAAAACTGTGGTTTTCAAACAAAAATTGGCAAAGTAAAATTTGAATGGCATTTTTTGTAAATGGCGTTGGTAGAACATGACATTACATTAGTTGCGTTAGGTAAAAGATTAACAGCCGTTTCACACTAGACGCGGTGTGAACGATGTGAGGACGATATAGTTTACGATTTTTGTCTCACTTTTCAGTTTCGACACAATATGATGCCAAAAACAAGTAAGGAAAACAACCATAAATTTTGACTGCATTTTGTCCGATGTGCAAACTGAAATCAGTGATTTCATGTCACATCTTTGACATTGAACTCAATTAATTTAACCATACGGTAGCTCAGTGGTTAGTGCATTGGACTTTAATCCAAAAGTCGACTGTTCGATCCTGACTATCGGTAAATACGTTATATCCTTGGGCAAGACACTTAGCACACGCTGGGGCACAGAGGCACTGAGGCGTACTGCAGGTCGATGGCTTACTTTCCTTCAACTTTCAACTTTACTTTATTACGCTCAAACCATATTTATGGTACATGAGGTACAGCAAATAAAATATCATCAAACAATTAGAATGAGGACAATGGAACAGGTAAAGTGTAGAGGGGCACAATGTAAATAAAGGGGTGTCCCTATATTAATGGTATTGTTGGTAGGTGAATTATAGTGAGGTGGGTATGGGGTGCGGTCAGAGTTTTACAAATCTATATTCCATGAACATGATGTGAATTCCGTGTAGCAATTCGTCCCATGAGCGCACCAAGGCGCTACCAGCAGTCTCAGACTTCCAGATGTCGTCTCGGTGCACCTAGGTGGCGAACTGATTCTGTATGAGGACAGCATTTTAGTAAATGTCACGACCACTTGTCAGGTTGCCAACAGTGTTGGAGAGGACGAAGGGGGGGGGGGGGCGGGGGAGGTTCAATATGAATAAGGGATACAACGGCATAGTTTCTACTCAAGTATATTCAAATCGAAAATGATAGCAACCGCTGTAAACATTGTTTGCGCAGAGCTAGTACAGTATGTGGGGAATAGATTGTAACTAAATCATCCGTGGAGTGGAGTGGTTATCATCCAAAGTATCACCTTTAGATTCTTTACATATGGACAAAAAAACACAAGCAACGTTTCAGCCAATGAACCCCCGGGTTTAACCCGGAGGTCCATTGGCTGGAACTTTGCTTGTGTTTGTTATGCTTTGCAACAAATTTTTCAATTATTGCGTGGGTGGAATCTCCACGATACTGGTGATTTAGTGATAATACACTCTCCACGTACTGTAAGTTGGAGAGTCTGACCGCTGCTCGGTTGTTCTCTTGGGTACATCGGCATCCGCCACTCGTAAAACTATCCGACTCGATGTGACCCTGGCGACTGAAAGTGTCGTTAAACCCCAATAAACAAACATGGACGTTTAATCATCGCAATGTTCAACAACAAGGCCACAATCACATGCATCATACTCCGTCAAATTTCTGGTTGATCGTGCCATAAATTTGAGAAATTGTTAACCCTTTACCCAACGAATCGGCCGCATCCGTCCGCGTAATATGCAAATTCAGCAGTTGAAAAAAATATTATTTTTAAAAAAATATCAACCAAACCATATCATGTGATCCTGCGTTGGAACGAGCTCGTCGAGCTCGTTCCAACTAGGGGTCACATGATATGGTTTTGTTGAAATTTTTTAAAAAAATGATATTTAAAATAATAAATTTTGATATCGTCTGCGTTGGGTAAAGGGTTAAACGTGCTTGATGACTCACCTTCTCGTTTTGGTAGGCCGTTACAGCAATAAACTCTGTCTCCTTGAAAATGAAAGTTTTAAAGGGATAATACGGCAGCTTCAGAATGTCGTCTGTACGAACGAGATGAAATCGAGGCTGATATTTGTGCATGGAATTTAGGATAGTCTGCAAATAAAAAATATTATTTTTTATCACACACCTATTAATGTAAAACAAAGGATTTCCACTGTTCTACATGTACGATAAAAAATAAAGTTGTATCGCACATGTGGTGATACAAAACACGTTCGATTTCGTTCCCAACGCAAACAGAGAAGGAGCCCGTCTAAATATATCACGTCAATCATTGGTCGAATGCACCGGAGTAGAGATCGCTTGGAAATTCCAAGTTCCTCATTTAGATTTGTTTAATCGGGATATTTAAACAACCAGATTCGAGTCAAAAATCTACAAAATAAAAATAACATTCTGTCTGCTGGTTCCTCGACAAAAATTTTCCACAACTTGTATAGTTATATAATATTTCTGTAACCACTCAGAGAGTTCGAGGGGACCTGTTGTAGGGTTATCCCGTATACTGTCTAGTCTAACCGGTTTCGTGCTTTTGTGCATTTCGTCAGAGGCAAAGGGACTACTTGTAAACTTTACCAATATTTTTTTTTCTTTACCAATTTTTTTCCGTTTACATAACGTAACAGAAAACCGACCAACGTTATTAAAAAAATAGCAGTTCAAATATTTTTTTTTTTTTTTTTTTTTGGCCCGGAACATAACTAATGCGACGAGCTCGCTCCAGTGGGGGTTCGTAAGCAATGTTTTGGGGGTAAAAATTGAAAATATTTAATTCTGATTAATCCCCAAAAAATTTTTATAACGTCTGAAATGCTGTGCCACGCAATAGTCTCATTTGAATAAGAATCATGTTTGTTATTTTTTGAAAGGTGTGCTTTTAAAACATAGCTTATGACTCTTTATTGTAACAACGAGCTCGATAAGCTTGTTCCAATGAGGGGTCATAAGCTATGGTTTGGAAGAGGAAAATGAAATTCTTCTGTTCAGTTGTTGATGAAAAACGTTTGGCATGTCGTCTTAACCCCTTTACCTAACGAATCGGCTGCATCCGCCCGCGTAATATGCAAATTCAGCAGTTGAAAAAATATTATTTTTCAAAAAATTTCAACAAAACCATATCATGTGACCCCTCGTTGGAACGAGCTCGTCGAGCTCGTTCCAACGATGGGTCACATGATATGGTTTGTTGAAATATTTTGAAAATTTTGAAAAAATGTTATTTAAAACAATGAATTTTGATATCGTCTGCGTTGATTAAAGGGTTAAAGCGCTTTTGGTGAAGGTTAAGGACTCTCCACACAAAAGTACGGCCTGTGCCATCTCCCCACCCCCGGCTATGGGCTGATACCTACTCCCCCTGCTTCCAGTTTATCTGTTGCGCTTTAAAAGTAAAACGTAACATACCTGAGTTAAAATTTATGTGTTTAACACAGATATTCGGGATATCTCCACATGCGATGGTACCGGTTGATACCTGTAATATTCATGATATGATCTAAACGGTTTATTTTAGTTTGTTGCGAGGCATGGAAAGGTGATGATTTCACGTAAAGTGTGATACTCAGCACATTATTGGATTCATGTTTAACCCTTTGCCTAACGTAACTGCCAAGACCGGCCAGCGCTATTCTCAAAAATCGCCAATTAATTTTCATTATATTTTCATTTTTTGTTTCAAAGGCATAGGTTATGGTCCCTCTTTGGGACGATCTCGTCGAGCTCGTCCCAACAAGGGGTTGTAACCTATGTTTTTGAGACAAAAATAAAAAAAAATAGTTATTCAAAAATTTTGTTTGCAAGGGTCGTCTACTTTTCATGTTAGGTAAAGGGTTAACACATATTTCTGGAAAAGTATCAAATTTATTCCTAACATAATTATTAATTTAATTTTTCTTCAGAAATACAGCTCGTGATTGTTTATTCGGGTTATATTTTAGAAGACAAAAAATAAATCGTGAAAAACACTACGTGTATCTACAAGTTCATTCCAGGGAGATATGTTTGGAAGAGAAAATCAAAGTAAATTTGGGGGAATCAATTCTTTTCCATATCACTTTTTTTGGAATTTTGAGATTACGGCTTCATTCCGACGCTCAAATAAATATGATACAATACGCATGCCAACGCCTTCAATGTCCATTTGATCGTGTGGATGTGCTATTGGTGAAACATCAGCAGATTAATAAGCATACTTTTTTAAAAAAATATTTTTATTTCATTCAACTGCAAT
This sequence comes from Pictodentalium vernedei, assembly GCA_031216915.1. Taxonomy (NCBI): domain Eukaryota; kingdom Metazoa; phylum Mollusca; class Scaphopoda; order Dentaliida; family Dentaliidae; genus Pictodentalium; species Pictodentalium vernedei. The sequence continues at coordinate 98,659,834 of CM062294.1, forward strand.
CCGTTTAACCCTTTACCGAACGTAGAGAATATCAAAATTTATTATTTTAATTACTATTATTTTAAATTTTTCAAAATAAATTTCAACAAAACCATATCATGTGACCCCTCATTGGAACGAGCTCGTCGAGCTCGTTCCAATGAGGGGTCACATGATATGGTTTTGTTGAAATATTTTGAAAAATTATTTTTTTCAACGGCTCAGTTTGCAAATTACGCGGGCAGATGCAGGTGATTCGTTAGGTAAAGGGTTAACGCCGTTCTCTCGCATAGTGACAAACCTTCTTTATTTGATGCTTGTGCAGCGGTGCAAAAATGACCATTTATCAATATAAACAAACAGCTTTGAAAATTAATGGAAAGTTCAATTTCCAACACATGCAAACCACAGAAAATTACAAGGCATTTCATGAATGACCATGACGGGCCTACAGCCCTTGTTATGAGTTATCCACTTAATCATCTATGTAGGGAGGGGGTGGGGGTGGGGGTGAACATAACTTCATTACATCTCACTCACGCGCTAGACTCATAATGACAAGCTAGCATGTCTTTGCTGTTACTGATGTTATAATGTCGTGCGATACCCTATTTATTTATTTATTTATTTATTTATTTATTTATTTATTTATTTATTTATTTATTTATTTATTTATTTATGTTTTAGTGGTGGAGGAAGCTGGAGTACCTGGAGAGAACCACTGAGCAACGGCGAGCAACTGTCAGACTCCCCAGCGTTCTAACTCCGCACATGCAGGCTTAGCATTGGTTGAAGACAAGTGCACCATCGACGTGCATTACGACTTAGTACACAGCGTCACCTTGCTAGTTGATGTGTATGATAACTTGTGTGTGAGCAGAAGAAAAAGCTTAGGCAGTGTACACGTCTTGGTGGCGAAGGCGCAGCTATATGACAATAAGCATGCTAACTATACTGGGTAGATGCCTAGATTTTGACTGGGTGGAGCTATCGTAAAAATATTATTACATGAATCTGTCCACACGATCAGAATTTCAACAATGAATTGGATTTAATGACATTTAATCGATCATTTGGACGAGGTATACACCTGAAGGGAACCATACATAATCTCTGAGTACACACGCGAGGTCCTTAAGTTTAACGTGTCCACGACATGTATTTGTAAGAGTGCTTCCAGATTATCCACTCTAGAAAACGGTAACTTGCGAGCGCTCCTGAAACTTGCATTTTTTTTATTTGTAGTATTATTTGATTTCTATTTAATTTATTATATTATCGGTATTCTGACATCAGTGTGAATGGGGTTAAGTTTGATACCTTTTATTTATTTATTTATTTATTTATTTATTTATTTATTGTGTGTGGGGTGGCATTATTGCAATGTTATTGAGAATTAGCAGGAAGGGAATGCACAATCTCTTTTCTCTTAACCCTCTACCCAACTTTACGGCCAAAACCGTCAGAGCTATTCACAAAAATTTATTTATTTATTTATTTATTTATTTATTTATTTATTTATTTATTTATTTATTTATTTATTTATTTATTGTGTGTGGGGTGGCATTATTGCAATGTTATTGAGAATTAGCAGGAAGAGAATGCACAATTCTCTTAACCCTCTAACGTTACGGCCTAAACCGGTCAGAGCTATTCACAAAAACTGCCATTCATTTTTCATTATTTTTTTTATTTTTCTCTCGTCGAGCTCGTTCCAATGAGAGTTCATAACCTATGTTTTGAGACAAAAAAAAAAATGAAAAAAAAATTAGTTATTCAAGAATTTTGTTTGTAAGTGTCGTCTGCTTTGCGTGTTAGGTAATGAGTTAACCCTTTACCCAACGTAACGGCCAAAAACGGCCAGCGCTATTCTCAAAAATCGCCAATTAATTTTCATTATTTTTTTCATTTTTTTGTCTCAAAAACATAGGTTATGACCCCTCGTTGGAACGAGCTCGTCGAGCTCGTTCCAACGAGGGGTCATAACCTATGTTTTTGAGACAAAAAATGAAAAAACATTAGTTATTCAAGAATTATTTTTGCAAATGTCGTCTGCTTTTCAGGTTAGGTAAAGGGTTAAGATGTGAGCGATGATTCCTTCGTGTGATTTGTCTCTCTTGTGGTCTTTAAACTCGTGGAACGTGAACATTTTGGGCTCCATATTTAAGAAATTTGTTAAATATGAAGCCCAAAATGTGCACTTTCTTGACTGCGGAGGTACGTTTGTTCCAGTCAAAGCTTTGTTATATTCCTATAACGCCATTAAGGAATAGAGACAGACTGACCCTGATATTTATCAGATTGTGGGTGCCTTTCTGTGAAAGAGCCCCCTTTAAGTTCGAAATACTTCCTACGCCCCTGATACAGAATACATTCTATATACTTATTGTGAACATAAGATGCATCTACACCTGTTGCACTCTATAACATGGCATCTATTTTCTTTACTTAATACTTATGCATAATGTAGGCAGACTTCTGTGCAGTGATGAAAACAATAATTGTCAATGCCATTGGGAGTCGTTTGGGACTCGCTGCACTCAGTGTATAGGGTAAATTTTCGTTACATATATGGCGTTTGTATAATATGTAATTATACATAGAATTATGAGCTATGCGGTGGGTATAATTTTATACTTTGACACTTCAGATGAGATAGTCATCTACGCTTCAACATCAATTTACTCTCAGCCATGCATAACTATTACATTATCGTTAAGTTCTGAATAGTCTGCGTGCGATATATCCATCCTACCCAGGTGTACGAGGGTGAAAGAAACATGTGGATAGGATGAACAACAAAAATTCTGGAAATGGAAAACAGATTAGCTTTCGATCCGTAAGCTCATCAATCTCTAAAAGCCGCCTCACTTCGTCCGCACCATCTCTTTCTTTTGTAAATGCTTTAGTTAGATATCGCAAAAAAGAGAAAAAAAATGCATCCCTATATAATTAAACCTCAATGAAAATTTGATATTTATAATAGGTTTCGTATTTTTGAAATGTGTTTTGAATATATTCAAGTTTAAGGTGTAAGTCAAAATAAGATTTTCTACAAGAAAGATACTGTAATGTTTTTTTTACCACAATTGCCGTATGTACAGCACATGGAGAGTGGGTTGTAATTAAATCACCCGGAGAATGGAGTTATCACCCAAAGTATCATTTTCAAGTTCTGTACATGTTGACAAAAAAAGCAATGTTTCAGCCAATGGACCTCCGGGCTTAACCCGGAGGTCCATTGGTTGGAACCTTGCTTGTGCTTGTTATGCCTTGCAACAAATATGCAATTATTGCTTGGGTGGAATCTCCACTCTATGGATGATTTAGTGATAAAAAACTCTCCACGTACTGTATTAAACGGTATGCGTTTACAATACAGACATTTATTTTATTTTCATTAGTTTTTCCCCAAAACGATTCGTATTGCCACTCCCACTCGCCGAAAATGGTATTTCACTCCCATTGTCGTATTCCACTCTCAGCGAGGGTGGACTATTTTTTTTTTTTTTTTTTATTTATTTTTTTTTTGTTATTGTTTACAAATCGGTTGAGTTGAATCAATTATAAAGGGTTGTTTTGGGAAAATAAATAAGGAGAGAAAAAAAATAAATATAAAAGTCCACTGCTCGGATTCGAGTACGATTTTATCCTCTCGTGGACCTCGTGGATTATTTCACTCGACTAACGCCTCGTGAAATAATCCTCCGCGCGCCCCACTCGGGGATAAACGTCGTACTCGAATCCGAGCAGTGAACTATTGTCTGTTGGGTATTGTACTAGATACACCACGCGTGGAATCTGGATTACGTGTAAGAACGTCATGTAAGAACGAAGTTGATTGGACGTAACGCGTCTGAGTGACGGTATGACGTGACTGAACTGTTTTGATACAAAACATTGTAAAGCAAGAAAGTTATCGGACCACGAATGTGATATATTTCTTTAAAACTATCAGCATCTTTCGCTTAATTCAAGTTTAACTCTTTTGGCGCGGAATAATCAGAGAAACGGAATTCTTAGCGCCTAATATTCATCAGGAATTTTACAAAAAGTATAGGTTGTTAGACTGAAGCGTTATTATTTTAAAAGATGTTCTGATGATCTCATTGACACTTTTTCAAATGATTTCCTGTATATATTTAAATGGCACCTTTATACTTTCAAGGGACGATATCGTTGTTCATGGGTAGGACATAAATGGTGCATGAAGTATAAGAATACGTATATTTGTTCAACCCTTTACCCAACGAATCGGCCGCACCCCCTCCCCCCGCGTAATATGCAACTTCAGCAGTTGAAAAAATAGTATGTTTCAAAAAGTTTCAACAAAACCATATCATGTGACCTCTCGTTGGAACGAGCTCGACGAGCTCGTTCCAACGAGGGGTCACATGATAAGGTTTTGTTGAAATTTTTTTTTAAATTTGAAAAAATGATATTTAAAATAATAAATTTTGATATCGTCTGCGTTGGGTAAAGGGTTAAAAGCACTTGGAAATGGACACAGACAGCTGGCTAAAATGACTACTGCAGTACCTTTCCGCGGTCTGTCGACTTTAGTCACCTGTCGCGCCAAAAGAGTTAATCATAGTACAAATACAGAACACAACTCTGACAGAGTATGGGGTGTGGCAATAATCAACAATCTTTGGTGGAGTTTTTCCTGAATTACAGAGAAACCTTCACCTTGGATCGTTAATTCCAGTGCCCCATACTCCACCCTACTTATGTTCTGTATTAAAAAATATTATATGCGAATCATTATGAAAGCAGAGAAAGGTATATACTTACGTATCCATGTTTGTCAGAGATGTTGTTTGTCAATTTAAGCTTGTGAAACGAAACACTTTTCTGCATCCACTGTTCTCCGGTATTTGGTGAGTCTGGGTGTATATACATCCGTTTCGGCATTTCCGGATCAGCTTTTCCAGCTACCATCCATCTTCCATTGTGAAATTTATATCGGCAGTCATCAACAGGAATAATGTCCATCAAAAGAATGTACTTTGCTTTTTTGTCCAGGCCGGATACTCGCACTTTGAACGGTGGAAACATTCGCCTGTGTAAAAGAAAAATATCTTCATTTACCTGACGATGATTTGGTCTTTGGTCAGTGGCGTAGCCATGGGAAGAGACTGGGGCTATGGGCGCCCCCTCCCCGATTTTGACAAGGATATGACACATGAAAAAATATTTTTGGAATAATTAAAAATATATAATTTTTTGCCTCCAAAAGATAGCTTATGATGCGCCATTGGAACGAGCTTGTTCCAATGGGGAGTCATAAACAATGTTTTGGGACAAAAATTGAAAAAATAATAAAATTTAAGTGGCTATTTTTGTAAATAGAACTAGTCGGATATTCCCGCCGCGTTAGGTAAGGGTTAAAACCGTAGTATGTATTGTTTGGCTATCCACTTTTTCATATTTATCTGTACAAGACACGAATATATGCGCATGGTGAGGTAATAAACATCATTTTGAAAAATTAAATGCAATATTTAAAATTGTGAGAATGTCCGTGTCGAATACATAACGCATTCAACGTTGACGGCATCAGCCCCTGTGGTAGGTGGTCTTGTCGACATATCGCAAAGTTGGAATTCACAAAATCTTTGTCTCATTTGACAAATGCGGGGTAGTTGGGGTGGGGTGGAAAGGAATGGTTTTAAACGTCAATAAACATATTTTGCACTTCCCACAGAAATGAGAAAAAAGATTATGAAATAAAATAATGTTTACAGTTTCCATTAGCTTTCTTTTCAATCTCAAACTTAACACTATTTTATTTTAAAACAGTTTGGGAACTGCCTTATGTGATTCAGCGAAGAATAATTCATTTCGTAGTAATCACTTTCTCGGTGTTAATCCACTTCAAACTACTAATTTTACGAATCTTCATATTATTCCAGTGTTTGGATTTCCCATGGCGAATCTTATCTTCGTAGAGAATCGTGTTTGTTCGTAATGATTAATGCACCACAATTTTATTGAAGAGTGCTACAATAGACACCCTCTAATGATTTGTAATAAATTAATAATTATGAAGAGGAAATTACGCCTAATCATATGAGTATCAGGTAAATACAGTATGTGGAGGGTGGAGTGGAGTTATCACCCAAAGTATCACTTTCAAATTCTGTACATATCAACAAAAAAAAACAAGCAATGTTTCAGCCAATGGACCTCCGGGTTTAACCCGGAGGTCCATTGGCTGGAACTTTGCTTGTGCTTGTTATTCTTTGCAAGAATTATTTGGGTGGAACCTCCACTCTATGTGTGATTTAGTGATAATACACTCTCCACGTACTGAATTGACAGGTTCATCATGAAAATCTTTCAATGGTTTACACCAGGGGCGAATCCAGGCTAATTCATTGAAGTGGGAAATAAAATCCTCCCCTCCCCCACACACACTTAATTTCACCTCATGCTGGGTTAGCAGTGTATAGCCCTCACGAGTGAAGGTCTATCGTCCTGTCCGTGGACAAAACTAACTTTTCACGCCAACCGGAGCCTCCTGATGACTTTTTAAATGCTTAAGTGTCCCGAAGGTGAAGGAAAAACTGGAGCAAAATGACCTAAAAATATCAGGACGATAGCACATGAATCAGTTTTATGAATTTCTGGCATGAATGTATGTATATACGATTGACATTTTTTCAGGAAGAGTATGGGACGAGTGACCCCAATCGCCCGACCCTGGTTAACACATTCTTTTCAATTTTCAATCAATTTTCAGAACATAACATCCAACCCTGCTATGGGTACTTTGAGGAGTCCGTCGGAGTGTCGTTAACTATTATCTAACTTAATTGTAGACGACTCGCCAGGATTTATTCTTTACATATTTTTTTCTTCCAAACCAACTCATGATATCTCATCCAAACCAGATCGACTGTTCGTTTATATGAATAAGTTATCTTTTCGTTCCAACAAGGGGTCATAACCTATGTTTTGAGACAAAAAATGGAAAAAATTAGTTATTCAAGAATTATTTTTGCAAGTGTCGTCTGCTTTTCATGTTAGGTAAAGGCTTAAGAGATTGAATCTGAATGACGATTTTTATGTGTCGCTTACACAAAGGGTTAACTTTTAATTTGGCATACCCTCTTTTTCAACATTCAGGGGGACCAATCCCGTTCATAGTTACTTCCGAACATAAAATGACTGATGGTTGAAGACGTGGTAAAATAAAATAATTAAATTTCCGAAAATCTACCACTGAAAGGGTTACTATTCTCCATGATATTAACTTACACAAATAGACTTTTTCTAGGTGCTAGCACTAGAAAGTGATATGTTGACAAATATAGAAAACCAATAATGCACCAAGCAACAAAATCGCCGAGTTGCAATAAAAATATCCCTGGCGTCGTAGATTCATTTCTTGAACGTAAAAAACACACACCGAGACAGTTTAGTGGATGGCTAGTCACAGTTTACCGCGAATTATCAGATTGATGCAGAGAGTTTATTGAATTATTAAATGTGTATTAATAGCCCGAGGGGAGACCTCACACGTTAGAGCAGGCGTCGTGAATAATACACAGCCATAAACCGTAGAGTCGTTAAGTTTCATATATACTTCAACCTTACCCTGTTTTTAATTTGATGAATTTACATTTAATTCTACTTTTCATCCATTGATTTTTTAGAACTCGAGGGACAACAATGAACTTTCAGAAGTACACGCATGTTGAATAATAATCTGTCTCCAGCGACAGTCTAAATTGTCCTGGAGTATTCAAGCGTTTATGTCTGTTGAGTGTTTTGTCCCGGACCATTGAAAATTAAAAGAAAAATCCAGCAATATTTGGGGTGGACAAGACTGAATAGTGGTGTAAAACAGAACGACTCGCCGGCCATCCACCGATATGTCATATCACGCACAGAATAACACATGAGATCAGCAAAATATGCGACTTTTTGTCAACCGTTGAAGCATTCGAAGCTGTTTTGAAGACGATGACGTGGGGTTTAAATGGTGAGGGGGTGGGGATTGAAATATTAGTTTTGTGGCGGTATCGATCTCCACTTATCTCTTGATCTGTCGGTGAACGAGTCAATTTGGCCATTGGACTTTCAGAAGGGGGTGGGGGGGGGGGGGGGGGGGTTCTTTTATTATTTCGGTTTGTTATTGTTGTTGCTTTGTCATCTTAATATTTATTTCGTATTGAAATATACAACACACTGACGAAAATTACAGACGCATAGAGATTATTACCATTATGTGGATGTACAAAATATGTATCCGAGTAGAGCTCCGGGTTCTAAGGGCAGATCACGACGAGTCGAAGACGAGTCGTGATCTACCCTTAGACCCCGGAGCGAGACTTGGATACATATTTTGTACATCCACATAATGGTAATAATCATTTTATCTTACAATATATTGGGGATAAGTCAAGAATGTAGACGAATGTATAACGAACTATTTATTCGTACGGATGAACAAAAAGAAAAAAATGGAACTCACGCGAAAGGAACGTGCTTGTATCCGACCCCCTTATACAAACATCTGTACCAGGGGGTCAGATACATGACAGTTGCGGAGTTAATACAGACAAAATACATGTTGATTGTGAGATAAATTAACTTAACCCTAAATGATTTCATTACAGAGGTATTCATGTTCCCTGTCTCCAAGTACGGATAATGAGAATAATAATAGTTATTGTTTTGTCTTTTTGTTTATTTTTGGTTTTGTTGGGTTTGTTTTTGTTTTTTGGGTTTTTTGGGGGGGGTTTTGGGTTTGTTTTTTTTGGGGGGGGGGTGGTATATTAAATGAGTTAATACAAATTATCTCATTTAATTTTAACTCTCAAGAAACCTAATTCCAACTGGGATCACTTTTTTTACTGCAAGGGTACAGTTACCCCAATATTCTGCCTCCGTGGAAAATTTGCAAGTTACATTCTAAGATCCTTGGCAGTCACTTCTAGGCAAGTCTTGGCTGCCTATATAGGCAGCCAAGACTTGCCAAGAAGCATTTGCAAAGCTACACGATATAGATTGTCTTTAGTTATGCTCTTCAGATTTCAGTTACATACATCCATCAAAAAAATGTAAAAGTTTCGAGTCTCCCCATTTTTGAAGACACTGCAAGGCAATAAAAACATCCAATGACGGGGTTCAATTGCAGTGAGAGAATCAAAATATTTGTTTTACCTAAAATTGTTTTGTTACAGTTTACATGCATTCTCCAGTGAATTGTAATATAATAACAACTAATTATGAACAAAATCTTGCCACGCTAAAGCTCTCCTTGCTGGTAACTTGGTTTCTTGGAGAAAAAATACTTGTGTTTAAATTCAACATTGAAAAATAATTCACCACTCAACCAGTTAATAATGTAGAAAATTATTAGTAAACAAATGGTGACCCCAGTTTATAGTGTACAATGTTGAGAAGAAATATTTTTTACAGTTTACTTGAGAATGCCTAGTGCCCCCCCCCCCCCCCCCCCCCCAAAAAAAAAAAAAAAAAAAAATATGAAGATATACTTTAAGTCTGTCAAATACACACAACGTAAATAAAAGAAAACAAAGCACTAATATGGGCTCACTGCATATTTTGCAAAAAAGGTGAATCCATTTTTTATTATATTTTTTATTATTCACTTTTTTGTTTATATGTACTTTATATAGGAAATTGTTTTCTCCAGAGATTGTTTTGTCCTGAACCCGTTTCATATGAAAACAAAAAGTCGTAACATTTAAAAATAAATAATAGAATTTTATGTGCATTGATATAGTTCACAATTCATGTGTGCAGTCTAGGGGATATAAAAATGTCCTGGGGAGACAGTAATTTACCTTCATAGGTATACGTCACGTTTAATGATGATGTATCATAAAACTCTACAACACGATAATAATATGGCAATAATATAACAACAATATCTTGTATGGTCTCCATACGGTGACATAATTGGCTCGTAAATTTAAGACCTTCTAATCCCATTTAAACAGTCTGGCAGGAGATAGCTATCATTTCGGGGACGATATGGTGAGCCGGAGATTTAATTGATTAAAATGCCATCAGGTAATCAATGGGTCGTTATTGTTAATTAACACGACTAGTTAGAAAGTGCTCGTTGTTTTCGTAGTGACATAGACATCAGGTGAAGGGATTAGAACAATACTGCTAAACAGTGATATATATCTATTCCCGTGGATATTAACAGATATCTACGAACTGTCATGTTATCAACCATAACTGTCCTCCTAAACTTTATCAAGTGACCTGTGAGAATCAATGGGAGTGCCTTCCAGAATAACAATTCCCGCCAGAATAATTCCTACTTTCTTTTAAACATATCATTTAACCCATTTGAACCAAGGTGGAATATTCTATGCCAGTTCAGTGATAGCAATTAGAAGAGTCCATATTAATTATTTAAGGGTAGACCAATCGATATTTTCAACGTGCAGCCCTGAGGCTGCACGTTGAAAATATTGATTGGTCTAACCACACATGCACTTAGCACCCATCCCACTTAATGTATTTATTTATTGGTGTTTAAGGTCGCATACTTATGCAAAATGGCTAATCATGACCGTGACAGTTTTACGAGTGGAGGAAGCCGGAGTACCCGGAGAGAACCACCGAGCAACGGCAAGCAACTGTCAGCTCCTCAACAGTCTAACTCTTGTTCAGGCTCAGCTCAAGCATGTTTACAGCGGTTGAAGACATGTGCATCGTCGACGTGCAGTACGCCTTAGTACACGGTGCCATCGTGCCCCCATCTAGGCAACCGGGATAAAGTGTTTTACTCAAGGACACAACGCAGGTCGTCCCAGACGGGGATCGAACTCGGGACCTCTAGCATAGAAGTCCAACAGTCTACCACCGAGCCACCGCGCTCCCACTTAATAAAATTATGATGTTCCTACTCCGGAAAAAAACGGTCTCTCGGGTTCCAAGGTTGATCTCCTTCTCAAACACGATAAGAAGAAGGCGCTTACAACAACTTACTGAATAACTAAATGTTTTTATATTTATATAATTTTTGCCTTAAAAACATCTTATAACCAACCATTCATTGAAACGATCTCCATGAGCTCGTTCCGGTGAGGGGACCATAGGTGATGTTTTAGCAGTAAAATGCAAAAAAATAATAAAATTTGAAAGGCGATTTTTGTGAAAAGCCTCCTCCGTACACGATCATTATATCATGTAAAAGGTTAACATTGTTTTAATTTATTTTAATTTCCATCAGATATGCCAGCTCATAAGACTGAAATTCATTTTTCGGCAAATTTGTCTTTTTACTTGATATTTTACGTGTTGAATATCTTGTATTTTTTCATTAAATAACGATTGAAATTAGACAAACAGATGCGGACTGGCCGTATGATCCACCGGGAAAATTCCCGGTGCCTCCCCCCTATTGATTTCCCCTTGGGGCCCCCAAAATTGATGTAGCCCAAAACAATCATCGTGTTCGTGTGTGAAATTTCGTGAATAGAAGCGAAATGGATCTGAGGTATATCGAAATGTTCTCTCTGTGGCTCAGTGGCGTAGGGGATAGGCCCACAGGGCCCGCGTTGCGGGGGGGGGGGGGGCGGCTAGAAGGAGGGCACCCGTCTTGATGGACGTTCCAACGTTGGGGGAAAGAGAGAGAGAGAGAGAGAGAGAGAGCGAGAGAGAGAGAGCGAGACTGTGTACCAAATACACATAATTTCAAACTCTCACTTCCACACGACGTACTCTTTGTAGTCTATGTGTTATTCTTTTAACCCTTTACCTAACGTAACGGCCAAAACCGGCCAGCGCTATTCTCAAAAATCGCCAATTAATTTTCGTTATTTTTTGTCTCAAAAACATAGGTTATGACCCCTCGTCGAGCTCGTTCCAACGAGGGGTCATAACCTATGTTTTTGAGACAAAAAATGAAAAAAATTAGTTATTAGTTATTCAAGAATTATTTTTGCAAATTAGATAAATATCTAAGTACAGGCGATCAACATAAAAATAAAAAGAAATTTACATCAGCTGGAGATACATGGAAAAAGGGAAATGATAACATTTCGTATGTATATTAATGGTAATAAAAAATAGAAAAAAATATATAAGTCAATGCTCATTTTGACAGGCCTGGCATTCTTTAGGAGTGCTGCACGCCTACTGCACGCCCAGAAAAAATCGAGGAGGGCAATTTTTTGCACCCCTTGATTTTCTGGAACTGTTTTGGACTGCCTTTAAAATCTATAATCATTTCGTCCCCTGAGTTCCAATGTGTTCTCTGTGCCTACTGGCACAGAGAACACATTGGAACTCAAGGGACAATTTGTCAATGTTGCATTGATTCGCAATAATTCATGACCCATTCTGTGTCGCATTTCGATACATTTTGAGTGTAGAAGACAGTCACATAAGAATTGAATGCAACATTTTGAATAATGTGAAGATGTGTGTGCCAATTTTCCCACTATGTAGCTGAATTTAGTACAATTTTTCAGTCACAATATTAATACCTTGAAGTGAATATAACCAAAATAGCATACAAGGTTTTGCATTGAAAATTTCAGGTGCAATTGCACTCCTAAGCAATCTGAGGTGGGCAATTGTTTTGCACTCCTGGATTTTCTAGATTGCCAGGACTGTTTTGAGAACTTATTTCAGTTGGAATATTCTTAGAGCAACACCTAGCAAGTACTCGAAAATAACACTGGAACCAGTGACACGAGGCAATGAGCTAAACAGAACGAAAAACAATTATTTCGACTCTCTTGTTGTTAGCTTAATGACTCTCTTGTTGTTAGCTGAAAGTTACCTGGGAACATTTTACGAGTAATTTCAATAATCGATGGAACATGGGGTGCGATAAATATGAAATTACTTTTCCAAAGCCAGGGATCCATGGTATAATTATTGTTGTTTTTGAACAAAGATTACATTTCGCACGCGCGAAAGCAAAAACAAATAAAAACTTTATTTATGGCTCGTTCCGTCAATTCATCAATTATTCTCATTCATTTAACGAGTGATGTGTCTGGATCTTCCCAAGAGCACTTTAATCCCCTTTCCACCAAATAGGTTTATTATATATATGAATATATATGAAGAGAGAGGTCGAGAATATTATTAGTTACACAGTTTGTTGGTGGCCTAATATGGTATATATGGTGTCGCTCGAGTCCAATATGGAATTAACTGACACATGTTAGGCCACCAACAAACTGTGTAACGAATATATCTTACCGACTGCTGCATCGATGCACAGAACTAAAAACAACAGCGATCAAACTTAAATGAGAGAATTCTCACAATGTGTTCACGTGTCTTTGCCTTGTTACAATTTATGGGAGCGTGCCTAAAGGCACTCTCCCATAAATTGTAACAAGGCAAATTCATACATACCAAACAGTTTCATTTCGAAGGGAACATGACACACATCCACAGAATATGAAGCCTTTTAAGTTGCCTAACCTGCACTTCAGACCAAATATGGGCTTCCAACACTCAATCTTTCAACTTAAAGCGTTTATCGGCTGCCGCCATTTTGAATAATCAATGAACAAAGGGGAGATTACCCATAGCTGTCAGCGTATATTGATGTTGACAGGCAGTATATGGTTTTATATGCAGTCTGCATGTGACGTCTTTGAACCAATGAAATTTCCAGATACTTGTAGGGGGTAAGATATATGTTTATATATGAGAGGGGGAGATAGATAGAGAGAGAGGACGAGTTTACAGGGTTTTTTCTGCTTCACTCTTCCACCACACTGTCTTGAATTTTCCAAACTTTTCCCAAGGTGCGCTTACTGCAAGCCTTTTCGTACCCGTAGACAATCTTTTCCATGACACCAAGCGAAAGTGGGGCCGTAGCTAGGTTGCCGCAGATCAGGGGTGGCAAGGTGAAAGTTTCCGATAGGGCTGTACACATGGCTTACCGCGGAGAGCAAAAACTTTGGGTTTGGTATGAGCGTGTTGCAGAATATGTGTCTACGTTGGAGAAATTTTTATTGAAATTGGGCATAACTTGTGCCATCTCAGCCTTTATTTGTCTTAATTTTGCGCTGCATTTCGAAACGGGAGAAGAGAGAGAGAGATTGGCCATCATTGTTTGACCAATTCGTCACTGCAATCTTATTGGGAATTAGAAGAAAGGGGTGCACTCTTTACTCTCAAGATAATTTGTGTCGTTTTGTTTCATTACAGAAGGCTACTGAAGTAACGGCTCCCAAACTGACGGGAAATTTGACACATCCTAACACGTATACCGAAATAACTGTTGTAAAAATACCGCTATATACGGTGTCTCCCCCACAGCTACATACGGACGACCACAGACATAGGTTTTAGTACCTTTTGGTTTGCCGAGCCATATATATATTGCACCACCAACCTTCAACATTGTATACAAACATTTTGAGAGATAGAAAATTAGGCAGTGGTCGAACAGACGTCCCGGTGAGTATCAATTTGTAAGTAACCATCTGTGATAATTTTAATCCTATAACTCTACGGAGTTGTATGGTTGGATTTTCGCGGAACCTTTCTGCAAATACAGAATGTATTCACCTGTTTTCCCGCAGACAAAATTGTATAGAATGACACAACTTAAGGGTTCATTCCCACTAGACCAATTCCCTTTAGACCAATTCCTACGAGGCCAATTCCCAAAAGATCAATTCCCCTTAGACCAACTCATGCGTTCTACTTTTAAAATAATTCTATTCTATATCAATAATTTGATATATTTATAGATATTTATAAATGTACTTAATGTTATTGATATTCAAGCATGAAAATAAGCAGTCTGTCATATGCAGAATGAGGTCACCAGAAGGGGAATTTGCTGATGCCATCCCATACAGTGGGTCAGTTTATCCTCTGTTTACCTCTTTCTGTTTATGTTTGAGACCTTAATTCAGACTGAGGTTCACGTAGGGTAAATTTAGTGATGCTACCCTGCTGTGCAGGGTATCATCACCAAATTCACCCTCTGGGGACCTCATTTTTCAGATGATAGTCTGCTTTTTTTGGCTTGTTGATATTTTATAAACTGAAATGTTATGACCTATATTTTTTTGTATGTTATGCGTTTAATTTTTTTTTATCAAATAAAGTGCTTATCAGTAAATAAATGTTTTCTTAATTGGTCTTTTGGGAATTGGCCTAAAGGGAATTGGTTTAGAGGGAAGACACCAACTTAAGACATCGGTGTTGAGAGGGTTGAATCAATCTCGCAGGACTAAAAACAACAATGTGTTAATATATCTTGTATGTCATGATATACTTTGTACAAATCACTACATTGAGAGAATAAAGAATAGAATAAAGTGGATGAACGTCGGCTAAAGTTTTCTTTGTGGCACATATTATAAACAAAAAAGAACTTATCAAAGTTCCATTGAAATATCACAATGGTGAAGATGGTGACTTACGGTTACTATTCCATCTTCTTTTTAAATATTCGACACGGATAGCGAAGAATATAGTGATTTAAAAGTGAAATGAATGCAAATTCAGTCGACCACCTGTCTTGTGATTTTATCAGGCTATAACCTCGGCAGTGCCTGCTAAATGCCTCCCTATTGGCGTCAATACATTCGACCTTCCAAGCAGATAGGATCAAACGCGACAAATCAACGAATATATTGTCACAGATACCTTTTAACGTTTAGTAGACCCTGTCCTTCAACAAAATAAAATATATTATAGTTATGACTGAAAACTAGACGTGCTCGCATCAGATTTATGGGGTGTGATTTTTGTTTGCTCACCGTCTGTAGGAAGTGGTCAGAAGCTAACTGTAGAAACTGATGTTTGAGGAGCACAGATCTATGCTTTGTTTGGCTGATTTAGTTGCCACAGGCATTTGATACCAAGTGCCTGAAATTGCCACACATGGTGCCTTTATACTCGCCATTCATGTAGGTTCGTACCCAGAATATCAAAGTTAGGGGGAGGGGGCAAGAGTAATATCTAGGGGGGGGGGGGGGGGCTAGATGAGCGATCTGAACGTAGCGGCTAACCCCCTGCGACACTAACCCCCTTTATTTCGTCCCTTGAGTGCAAGAAGGCTTTGTAAATCATTGCAAAGCCTGCTTGCACTCAATGGACAAATTTATCAATTGTATTAACTTGGGCAAACTATCCGAAATAAACCATTTATTTTTTTATTTTTTAAAGTTTGCTATGGTTATGAAAAGGAACACAGCCAAAACAGCGACAGCCAAAAGGGCCATGTGGGAGGACCTGAGAAACATATGTTTAACTTTTTTAGACCTTAAGCTAATTTTGTTTACTATTTTAAAATATTCAGAACTTAGTTAGCCAAAAAAGAAAGGGGGTTTAACTTTCGTTCAATAACCCCCCCCCCCCCCAACTTTGATGCAAAACCAATAAAATTCCAAGTAGGAAATATTATATTACCCATAACCAAGCCCAAGTTTGATGGGGTTGCTGGGGGCGGATCGAAATTATCTGTCCACATTTATGATCACAATACTATAAATTCCCCGTGGAAACTTCTGGAAGTGAAGCCGTGCTTGTTTACTGTAGTAAACAAGCTTTGTTTTAAGGGTAAAATGGGACCCAGTCACCAATGCTTGCGGTGGCTGTCCTCTAAGATTTGGCAACATGGGGGTATAAATGACTGATATTGATTAAACTTTGCTTTATCTCCATGCTGCGGTCATGATATGTCATTGTGTAGAAAGAAATATGGGACCTTAAACACAATAAATAAATGCTACAAAAATTGGGTTCATATTCACTCAATCCAGTTGATTTGGGTTGAGTTTTAACCCATCGGATTTTAGAGTGGAAGTAACTTGTCGAAACCTCTATTCAACAATCACTTCTCACACGGAACTCGGACGGGGGGATTATTATTAAAACACCTGTGGGTGGAGTTTCTACCTAAGCTAACTCATATTCAAACAATAAGAGGCAAGGTCAGAGTTGCGTGTGATGAACCGTCGGGTAGAACCCGGGGGTCTTAAACACTGCTTGCGTCTCCAGTACGTTTGTTTACAGAATTTCGTTCGATATACGGGTCAAAACACCACTCCATGCATGATTCAGTGTTTATCCACTCCCCACTTACAGTACTTGGCGTAGGTACTATCGTTAAAACATTTTACGCGTCGGAAAGACGGTTTCTAATGGAAAAATAAGTCGTTTGAAACAACCAAACAATGGGTTTTTTATCAGTTTTCCGTGAAGATGCTCTTGTTCTTTGGGTGTTTTTCTATTAAGAAGATTAGTACGACAGATGGAGGATTTTTTTTTCATCATATTTATGTTTAGCCATGTACTTCGAGAAGATATTTTAGACATATTATCAAAATAATATCATGTTTGGTTAGGCCTCACAAAGTAGATCTTCTGTTTCTCATGCCATTTTTTGTAAAATTGCATGCGTACGGGCATTTTTTTATTTTATTTTTTATTTTTATAATTATTTCCTTGCCATCAAAAATTCATGTTCTTGGTTTGTTTTATGTTTTAAGCCTCAAAAGCTACAGAATAGCATGGGTGATGCTGTATTTCGTCCCTTGGGTGCGAGATGGCTTTGCAATGCTGAGGCAATGCAAAGCCTTCTTGCACACAGGGGACAAATGTATCAATTTTATTAACTTGGGTAAAATATTTTTATTTTTTCAAATTTGCATTGGTTATAAAAAGGAGCACGCGGCAGTCAAAACGACCATATGGGAGGGCCTGAGAAACAGATTTTTAACTTTTTCAGGTCTTAGGTATATTATTTGATTCTGTGTTTTGTTACACACACTTTATCCACTTTCCATATTGTAGTTATATATGCAAATATCCCATCACATTATTTGCTAAATTGTGACTTAATTGAAGTTTACTGTGTCATAAGGTGCCGCTGTACTGAAAATATTATCTAAATTCACATTATTAAACTGTATTAATTATACGGAAATATAATATTTCATGTTAGAGAACGCGTTCACGATTTGCATTACTGCTTCAGTGAAATACCATTAATTTGAACGGAAAATGGAAAATATTTCGACATTTAATGCTTTTCAATAAATATTTGTAATTTAGCTTGAATAAAATTTTTTTTTTATATATAGGTAACAAAGTGATCAACAAAAATAACAAGGAATTATGTTTATTATTAGTTACGTCATTTGTAAATATGCTTAAGAGGCTATACAGATGATATTGTACGAGAAAAAAAATTGAAGATCTTCGACACAACGTGGGAAAAAAACACCAAAAGGACACATTTCCGAAAAAAATCGTAAATCAAAGATATGAAATCCAAGACATCATTATATTTATTATTTATTATCCACGTGACCAGTATTTCAGTTTTAAAATACTAATAAAATTAAGAATAGAATGACAAAAATACGTGTCAGAACGATACCTTTTTACATATTTAACGGACAGTTGATATTGATGGAATTAATATAATATGTGTTCCGGGTAGATTTCAGTGTTGATTTAAGATCTCACTTAATTGGTAGAGTGCTAAATTATTTTTAGTCATCAAAATTGGTCCATGAATTTTTGCCTTGTTATAATTTATGGGAGACTGCATTTAGCACTCTCCCATAAATTATAAATAACAGGGCAAATTAATACATGCTAAATTACTTCACTTCAAAGATAATATGAAGCACACACACAGAGTATGATGTTTTTAGCAGTAGTGCCTGCACTTCTGAATAAAGCCTAAACATGGACTTTCAGCACCCTGTCAGTTTAATAATATTAGACAGCAATGTTAGGTGAGTAACACAAGAAATAGAAGTCGCAAGATGCAACTTCCAATTTTTGGTAACATTTTTCTGCGCTTTTCATTTTGACGACAGTTTTGAGACCTATTTCAAACCAAGTACATATACACCCAACTTTTAGTTACTTTCCTGTGTATTCTTAATTAATCTATCATTAGAAATTTATCCTTTCCCAGAGTCAATCCGTGATATTCATGGGTGGATTTTTAAAAAATAATTTAATTTCAGATGATAAACTACTAGAAGAATACAGGTAAATCGTAAGACCGCGGAAAATAAAAGTAAGGTGTAAAATTATCCAAATATCCAGCAGAGAAAACGGGGGAAAATGTTTAAAATTAGAGATTTAATTTGAAAGAAAGCAGTTTAACGTGATAAAATATGTTACAGCGCTGTCCATCTCCCCACACCTTTCAGGTGTGGGGAGATGGACAGCGCTATAATATATTTAGAGGCTATACAGATAATATTGTACGAGAAAGAAAACTGAAGATCTCCGACACAACGAGGGCAAAAAAAACCACGAAAAGGACAATTCTGTTATTTTCTCTTGTAGCCATTCCACTATCATCGCTAAGCAATGCTGGCAAAATGAATAAAAATAATCCCATAGCAATATCGTGCAGTATGTTTTAGGAGGACCAGGAAAATTGAATTTTAGTTGAGTTATTAATTAATCTTTCAATCTGATACGTGTCATCAGGTGAAGTTTTAAACATTGGTAGCCAAGATTAACAACGTTAACCGTAATAAATCGTTAAATTATTTTCATTTTATTTTGAACGATATACTAGGCTCGCCGATATAGTTTGGTGATGACCACTGAAGACCTCTACATTTTTCAATTTAATACAATATATTTACAATGCTTCTAGCGTAGCTCTTATAGACAGCTTCACAAATTCCCAAGTTAAAGCTGGTTTTAGAAGTAGAAAACGTCAGAATTGTTTTGCAGTTATTTCATAATATATTCGTCACTATTGTAATAAAACATAACCAGAATTTAGAAAATAAAATAACTGAAAAAAATGTCTTAGCTATTTTTTATCATTGAATAAATTTGCAGGTGCGACATCAGTAATAATTTAAGAAAATACCACTGGAAAATCTTCAAGTAGAGAAACATAATGAATTCATAAACCTTTTATCCATTTTCTGATTACTGCAGAAATATATTTTTGTTTCAATATTCCAACAGACAAAAGCATAAATAAAATAATAAAACTATTTTTAGGGGTTATTATTTTGTTAAACACCCTCCTTCACATGTTTCATTTTTTCAATTTTTGTTTAAAAAATTCCCTTAATATAGTTGTTGAATCCTCTCAACTTATTGTTTAAATTTCTTTTCTCAACTTATTCTTTTCTCTAAAGCACACTCTGTGTTTGAAATATATATATATATATATCTTATGTCCAATTATTATTAATAATTAAAACATTCTTTAAATAAATCTAGAAGAATATGTTTCGCCTTATAACAATCAAATAATTCAATATCTGCATGAAGAATTAAGATTTATTAAATATACTCCCAACAGCATATAATATGCGATGTGGTCGGATCAGTTTTAAACAATTCGAAATATTGATGAGATGGTAATTCTGAAAAAAAAGTGCCATTTTAAAAAAAAATATTTCGTTTAATATTTCCGCTGCTAATTGAGCTAGCATCAAGCCGTATAAAGTTCAGCAACGGTGTAATCTGACCGATTGTATCGCTGCTTCCAGTCCCTCGTGCGCCACCATCGCTGTGTTCTGTCTCAGCGTGCCTGAGTACGAAGGTCCCTAAGAGATCTTTCCACCGCAGTAAATATGATGGGGCGCTGCTTGCATTATGCTGCTTTCGAGAAATGGTTTCGCGTGGGCGCATCTCTGATTTTTTTTGTAAACGTGGTTTGCTAAATGTACAAAGTCAATGAACATTTTAGTAAACATACATTACTGTGATCACGAAAGTGAACGGAGAATTTCAATCGTATCGCGACTGGGTCGGAAGACCCAGTCGCGATGCGATTGAAATTCTCCGTTCCACAACATTGTGAAATCTCACCTGTCGAAAAAGATGGGAGAACTTTGAATCTGAGACGTTATTTTCGTTATGCGATCTTGATTTCCCAGGATTTTACATAGGAAACCTCGACCTCTGCTGTCAGTGTATCGCGATTAAATTGCGATCTGGGGCCAGTACTATAAAATGTTTACAATATTGTATTTTCTAGAATTGTATTTTCTACATATTAATATAACTGACCTCCCCATGGGAACCCCGGGAAGTGGAGCAGTGCCTTTTCACTGCGGTAAACAGCCTCTGTTTTGCTGGTAAAATAGGACGCAGTCACCAATGCTTCGGAGGTGCAAATCCTCTCTAAAATGGGCAACATGGCTTATTAACGCTCACCCGTGGTCTTGAGTTGATAGTCATGTTGTGGTCATGATTAGCCATTGTGCTAAAATATGTGACCTTAAACACCAATAAATAAGTAAATAATAATATAACTGACTATAATAAATTATTAGCATTTTAAAAGATATGGCAAACTGAAACATTTTTGAAAATGCTAATGGTTCATTTCAGCCCATTTAAAGTTATAACTAGAAAATACAATTCTAGAAAATACAATTGTAAAAGTTTTATAGTATTGGCCACTGATCGCGGGAAAGACCGCCTTTGTAATCACAGTACTGTACATATACTAAAGGTATATTTAGGATTGTTTTAACCCTTTCGGGATAGTGTGCATAAATTATTTTCGTGAGGTAATAGAAAGCAACCGATATTAGTACAGACAACACAAGCGGTCCTCAAGTCGATAAAAAGGATCCGTAAAGAATTAATCCTACGGTCCGATAGAGCCGTGGAATGAATTCATTACTGGACAGCCATACAAATACTAAATGGATTCGCCCATTCCCTGTAGAGATTATTTTATATAACAGAATCACTCAGAAACACGGATTCGAATGGGTTGTAAAATTAGAATATATACTAATTTCCTTGTAAAGGTTTAATATTTTTGGTTTTAATGAAACGGGGAGTGAAACACCTTTCCAAATCTGGATCCGTCTCGGAAACGCGACATTTAATTAAATCGCCGCTAAAAGCCGCCGTCGTAACTCTTGTGAATGACGCCAAAATCCAACACTATGTTTTTATTAAGAAAAGGCTAAAATTTTGTTAGAAACCACACCCTATCGTCACTAAAGGTCGACGTCTTTACTTTCGTAAATAACGTGGAAATCCACAGTGGTGGCTTTATAGTGATTATGCTGATGTTTTGTCAGAAAACGCAATCAATTTTTCATCGAATGATGATGTAACTTACTAAAATACTAACAGAGAATATTACTACTGCTGTAAAACAGGGGTGGAATCTCAACTCGACAGTAGTTTGTAATTTCAGAGAGAGCAAAACGGCACTAGCAAATTTTCAGACTACAGATAACAAGCTTGCAATATAAGTTGGATAGTACTGCTTGTGTATTCCCTTAAAACTGTAAATAAATTCCGGGTGGAAAATCCACCCGACGGTTTTTGAAAACAATCCTCTTTCCTTGTACCCCATTCGTTCTTGTCGTTTTATTGTTCGGTGTTTTTAAAAGTGAGGATGATGCCGTTAAACCTTCTAAGCTTTATTTGTCAAAATACTCGATTTCAAGCAACATTTTCTCTCATAATATACATCTAGGAAATTAACCAATTCCATCTTGTTTGACAGAGCTCAATGAGCTCTGTCAAACAAAATTGAATTGGTTAAATTCCTAGTTGAATTCTAGGAAACATTAGAAGAATGATTATTTGATATATCGACATCAGTGTGCTGGGACTTTTTCAGGGATGGAGAAATTAGTATTATTTTGTTGTTTTCTGAAACATGTTGTTGTACTTTATTCGGCATGATGCAACTCATTCTCTGAGAGAAATTCATTAATAATATGGAATAAAATAACCCCATGTACAAAAAATGTACATAATATTATAATACATTCATTTCTCTTGAAATTCAAAAAAAAAATATTAAAACTTGAAATTACTTTAGGAAAATAATTCAGTGCTAAAGTATGTGAACTGATTATGTAACTAAAATTATTTTACAATAGTTTTCGCTTTTGATGTGATTAAAAATATGTCGTTGAAAGTTTAAAAAGCGATGCATTATTTTAGTCTGTAAATATTTGAATATACGAGAAATACCATTTTTAGTAATCTGGGTCAGTTATTATATATTATCACTTATATATTCAGTTCTTTAATTATATCATTTGTAAACCAGAACATGCTATTTTCGGAGCTAACAATAGTGGTTTTCCTATCGTCAGTAATGAGATCGTCCACGCGTGTTAATTCAGAAACTTATTTTTTTCTTCCTTTTTTGCTGTAAAATCACACTATTTTATCTTTGAAGAAGACTTCTCTTCAATCGCTAGAGGCGCTGACTACAAACTTCTTTTCATATTATAAGGTTATAAGATACGTATTTATGGTCTACTACTTTTGATCTCAAAATTATAAATAGTATTTAAAACATTATAAAAACAAATCTCACCTGCCCGACTTAGTTATAACCATTTCTGTACCGCATCCATGGAACTGTTCCCACAGTTCTCTTCCTTCGAGTTCCACTTTAGGATTGTCCTGGACTTGCAGCTCTTGTGAAGATGGAAATACCTGATACGGTGAGAACATATCCACTGGTGGAAAAGGCAAAGAGGACAAGCCCTGGTTATATTTTGGTAGTAAACTTGAAGCATGAGGTGACACGCCAAGACCCGGTAAATATTGTGCAGGATGTGTTAGAAAGGAATTCATATTGATATCGGAAGTTCTTGGATAAAAATACGGATTGAACGCCATTGTATGGTCCGTGTCTATTCCTGTATAAATCATTTGTAAACCGTAGAAGAGCAACAATCACAAATTAGTGTTTCTGTATGCTGTGTCTATCCTTTTTTCTTGATGTCGTCTGTCTTTGTGGCATATTATATGGTTTCTCACAATGAAGATGTTATCTTGTCAAACACAACAGCCCGCTGACCAATCAGCTTTGTGTTGATAGCAAAATAGGCGTGACGCAGTAATGTCAAAAAATCTATTAATTTACAAGAAGGCGGTGTTTGTAACAAACTTTCGTTTGTTGATGAAAGCGATCATATCTAAGAAAACTGTAAATAAGTGGATAATAGTTATTTCATTAATTATAATAATTCCATTGTTGGGAAGTAATGAGGCTCCTTTGTTGTAATTATGGATTTTTTTTTTCGGAAAGTCCCATCAGAAACCGTTGCAAACATAGATTTATTGATAATCACATTTTGCCGTGCGTACGTGCTCATTTTTATTTTATGTGAGATACATATCTGAAATTTAATTTTCACCTTTCCCGTTATGTCTTAACAGTTTTAAAGTTTTTCTCGGCGTCGACTCCAGTGTCGTTATGATTTTGAGAATTGTGACGATTGTGAAGAGCGAAAAAAGAGTTGGCTCAATAAATTTTTAAATATATTTAATATTATATAATTATAAAATGAATGTTTGTTTAGTACAAAGGTAGTCTAAGGGTCAGTACTAATAAACCTTTAACAATCGCATTTTTCAGAACTGCTTTTTGTACCTGTAAAGTATAAAAATAAATGACTGAAATTAAAAATGAGAAATTTGAAAGACATGGCAGTTTAAAACGCCAATGATTTCAACAATTTAAAGACATATTGAAAACACGCTTTTGGAAAATACAAATGTAAAATCTTTATAATATTAGCCCCACAACGGCTTCGCGAATTTTCACATTTTCTTGGAACCCGGTGTTGTGTTTTATAATCTTACGTTATACCATTATTATATGGGGTGCATATTCAACATTTCGCGACAGAACACAGGCATTGGGAAAAGTGCTAGATACGCCACGTGTTGAACCCGGATTAAGCGTAAGAACTCACGTAAGAACGCATTTGATCGGGCATTATGCGTTTGAGTAACGTTATGGCGTGAATACAATGTTTCATCTCAAAACAGCGTTACGCCAGAAAGAATAGACAGACCGCCATGGGTGATATTTTTCTTTTCACCCTTTACCTAACGTAACGGACAAAACCGGCCAGCGCTATTCAAAAATCGCCAATTAATTTTCAATAATTTTTCATTTTTTGTCTTAAAAACATAGGTTATGACCCCTCTTTGGAACGAGCTCAACGAGCTCGTTCCAATGAGGGGGTCATAACCTATGTTTTTGAGACAAAAAAATGAAAAAAATTAGTTATTCAAGAATTTTGTTTGCAAGTATCGTCTGCTTTTCATGTTAAGTAAAGGATTAAAATATCTGCTTCTTTCACTTCATTAAGGTTTAATCGTGATGTATTCATCTGGGTCGTAGTATCACATCGAGTTGAAGAGGTCAGATCGCCGGATCTAACGACCTTCCGAGCTGTTCAACGAGACGTGATGCAAAGACCAAGATCACTTCACTGTGGCGATAAAAGATTTATTATATGACTTATAGTTCAACAACGCATGCCAACGCTAGCATTAGCAATTCCCCAATCTATTTTTTGTTTTGGTAAATTGGATTGAAGTAAAAAAGAACTATTTTTATTTACACTTATTTTTGTAACAGGTGCACACTTCCGTGGGGATTTCGGTGCGCATGAATACGATAAAAAAAACTGGACCGCCGT
The DNA here is from genome assembly GCA_031216915.1 of Pictodentalium vernedei. NCBI lineage: Eukaryota > Metazoa > Mollusca > Scaphopoda > Dentaliida > Dentaliidae > Pictodentalium > Pictodentalium vernedei. Next base: position 98,685,228 of record CM062294.1, read on the forward strand.
TCGAGCGCACCCATTCCAGCTCGGAGTCAAGTACTCTCTGGGACCGGAACAGCTACTTATGCGAATTCGAAAGCACAAGGAAAATAGTCCGTCACACTACAGTGATACGGAATCGAATTCCACACTGTGGATTTTTCGGGAACCAGGAATAAAAATCGTCAAACAGTAGTGATATTTAGCGGTTAAATTACATAGTCATACAATAAAAAATAAAGAACACATCTCGGGTAGGATACAGAGGACAGGAATCAACGGTCCTTGGTTGAGTTGTTCTTGTATTTCACGCGCGCCTTTGGCAAAAAAGAAAACTCCCCTTCGGATCATTGATTTCTGCCTCCCCACTTCACCCTTGTTGTGTTCTATCTTAAAACAAATTCGTGTTTGTGAATGTATCTGTCAAGCACAAACGATCTTTTTACATGCATCACTGTGTAGAATCTGCAAAGGGATGTAACAAATAGTAGTGTAATAGTCAACCAGGGCACACGATGACGCCGTGTACTAAGGCGTACCGCACGTCGATGGTGCATCTGTCTTCAATCGCTGTAACCCTGCTTGCGCGGAGCTTGAACAGTCTTACGATGTTGAGGAGCTGACAGTTGCTCGTCGTTGCTCGGTTGGTCTCTCCGGGTACTCCTGCTTCCTCCACCCGTAAAACTGTCACGGTCACGATTAGCCGATGTGCATAAGTATGTTACCTTAAATCCCAATAAATAAATAAATAAATAAATAAATAAATAAATAAATAAATAAATAAATAAATAGTCAACCAGGGACAATACTATAAAACTTTTACAACTGTATTTTCCCGAATTGTATTTTCTACACGTGAATACAAATGACAGAAATAAATCATTAGCATTTTAAAAGATATGGCAATTTGCCAACTGGCAAATTGCCACATCTTGGAAAATGCTAATGGTTCATTCCAGTTACTTATTACCATAAATAGAAAATATAATTCTGAAAAATACAACTGTAAAAGTTTTATAGTATTGGCCTCAGTACTGTAATATTATATAAAATATAATAAAAATCAACCAGTAGTATAAATAATTAACCATTAATGTAAAAGAAATCATTCACTAGTGTAATAATAAGTAATGTAATAAACGTAACGAGTAGTGTAATAATACAACATGAATATCGACAATTTTTTGACGAAGTTTTATAAAGTTTTCGGGTAACTCATATTATAGTTTTGATACATATCATGTTTTGGGGCGGCTCAACTGACAGTTTTTGTACATCTTATGCCATGAAATCCAGATTTCTATTTGAAACCAGCTGCCAAAAATACTTAACGATACATGGTGCTAATTAATGGATGTCCGCCACTATAACAAAGACAGTGAAAGTGACCTTAAACACCAGTGTCTACTCACATAAAAACAGTAAAGTACTTTTCTTCACCGTATTGGACCAAACAAATGATATATTATATGGAAAAAGTCTCCAGACTTGTGATCAAGTGGCTAAAACTCTATAAGGTGTACCGAAAGCGTAATTTGAGGTATTCCAAAACTTTTTGAAATTTCTTTGAAAAAAAACTGTTGATTTCTGTGGAATTTTATGGCACCACTGATTAAGTTTATTACATTACCGGTCATCACACTAGTGGCTGATTTCTATTACATTACTGGTTGAAATTATTTAACTCTCTACATTGTGTCGTCCCAACAAGACGAATCCCAACGAGACGAATTGATAAATATCCCAACAAGACGATCCCAACAAGACGAATCCCAACAAGACGAACAATTTTTTTCTCATCAAATATGAGGGAAGTGTACATTACAATGCATGCTATTTGAAGTATTTTGGGGTTTTATTTTATGAATGTGTTTGGGAATTTTGTTGATAAAATAAAAAAGATACAAAAAACTGTAGCAAATAGCGTCTTGTGACAAAGCGTGGCGCCTCTGTTAACTGGTAGCATGCCAAGTTTTTTTTTGGTTGTCAAAATTTTGTTCATATATTATTGCATTGTTACAATTAATGGGAGAGTGCCTACAAGCGAGACCGGTTCTCGTCAGATTACCGAAGTTAAGCAACGTCAAGCCCGGTTAATCCTGGGATGGGTCCCCACTCAGCGATTGATTCGGGTGCTTCCCATAGTAGTGGCTGGTGTGCGATCAGCGAAGTTAAAGTGTGTGACTCTGCGATGTTGAATCACGTGCCAGTAGTGAACGTTGGGATTGTTCACCAGTACTACGCAATGCTCACCGCGCCTGGGTGTGAAATAGGGACCTGTTGAGGCGCTTGCCTGCGTACACGTCTGTAGAGCTCCGACAGTATGCGCCGTTGTTGAGTTGAGATGAGACTGTCATAGAATGAACAAAGGGTGTGTACGCCTTTGATACGGGGTAATAATGTTAGTCAGAGAGCACTGTGATGGATTCTAGACGTTAACATTTCATTTTTATTATTATTACATGTACACTGAATGAATTTAGTTGATGAAGTGGTGCCATAAAATTCCACAGAAATCAACAATTTTTTTTCAAAGAAATTTCAAAAAGTTTTGGAATGCCTCAAATTACGCTTTCGGCACACCTTATAGAGTTTTAGTCACTTGATCACAAGTCTGGAGACTTTTTTCATATAATATATCATTTGTTTGGTCCAATACGGTGAAGAAAAATACTTTACTGTTTTTATGTGAGTAGACACTGGTGTTTAAGGTCACTTTCACTGTCTTTGTTACAGTGGCGAACATCCATTAATTAGCACCATGTATCGTTAAGTATTTTTGGCAGCTGGTTTCAAATAGAAATCTGGATTTCATGGAGTAAGATGTACAAAAACTGTAAGTTGAGCCGCCCCAAAACATAATATGTACCAAAAATAAATTTGAGTTACCCGAAAACTTTATCAAATTTCGTCAAAAAAAATTGTCGATATTCATGTTGTATTATTACACTAATCGTTACGTTTATTACATTACTTGTTATTACACTAGTAAATGATGTCTTTTACATTAATGGTTAATTATTTATACTACTCGTTGATTTTTATTATATTTTATATAATTTTCGCCCTTTTAATCGGAACATTATGATTTCTTTTTTTTTAGATTCCATTGATTTTTTGCAATAAACACCTTCGATGAGACAGGTTGCATACATGTAAACTGTTGGGCCGCAATATTGTATGATTTACACTGAGTTTTAAAAATATACAATCATCTTCCGGAAATATAAGCAATTTTTGACAGCGACACACATAAAAAGCTTCGCCGAAATGTGAACCCACAAGCATGTTAACGCAAGCACACAGTCGCACGCAACTGGATGCATATCACGCGTTCTTCTACTCAAGTCAAACACGTGAGAAGAGTATATTCCGTGACCACAAAATCGCACGAGTTATTCATGTTTAATCTGTTTTTCTTTCAGTCTTAAGAATATAATTTAGTCGTCTAAGGGTTAAATGTGCAGGCACCAATGTCGACCCGAGCAGCCTAAAATTTCAAAGCTCAGTTCGTCTTTTATTCGTCTTTTATCAAGCTGGCGATTTGGGTTTTTCCAACAGCTTATTCCATAAAACAACAAAACACCTGGCTGATACATAGAGATTATTACCATTATGTGGATGTACAAAATATGTATCCGAGTCTCGCTCCCGGTTCTAAGGGCAGATCACGACGAGTCGTGATCTACCCTTAGAACCCGGAGCGAGACTCGGATACATATTTTGTACATCCACATAATGGTAATAATCATTTTATCTTACAATATATTGGGGATAAGTCAAGAATGTAGACGAATATATAACGAAATATTTATTCGTACGGATGAACAAAAAGGTAAAAAATGGAACTCACGCGAAAGGAACGTGCTTGTATCCGACCCCCTGATACAAACATCAGGAGGTCGGATACACGACAGTTGCGGAGTTAATACAGACAAAATACATGTTGATTGTGAGATAAATATAATTTAAAAAGATCGCGTTACTGAAACTCTAAACCCTCTGCATTTTTCTATTTAAGCCCAAAGCTTGGCTTATGGCCCTTTATTGGAAGGAGCTGAACGACCGCGATCCAATCAGGGGTTAAGCTATTTTTTCAGTTTTTGAGGCTGACTTTGAAAAAATAAATTGAAATTGAATTGCGATTTTTGTGAACAGCGCAGGTCTGTTATGACCTTTACGTAAAGGGTTAAACGGCTGCTTAAGATCTACTGGACGATTTAAAAGTCCCCAAAAGTACACCCTTTGCTTATAGAGTTAATCACCACGAAACGCTCAGGGAGTTTTGTTTCCACCGATTAAAAATTCATATTTTGTCAAAGAGAACAAGTAACGCAAGCACAATTTCCAGCCAATGGACTTCGAGGTGATTGTATCGGTAATAGAAACAGAAGCCGACAGACGTCAGCAGATGTGTATCCATACCACGACAGTGACACCTATAGGCATTGAAAATCCCCACAAGGATAAATAGCTATTACATAGCAACTAAAGGGCAATAACTCTTGATGGACTTGGTCCCCAAATTCTCTGCCGCTGTGGTTTACATGGATATACACATCCAACAGCTCTGAGAATCAGATGAATCATATTCAGTCAACCACAAATAATATTTTGTTTATATAAATGTGTTTTATTACAAATTATTTGGAGAGTGCCTGTTGGCACTCTCCAATAATTTGTAATAAAACAAGTTTTGAATAACAAATTCAGACCACCAAAAATAATCTAGCTCTCAACCAGTTAATATTAACTCATCAATCAATAATGTGAAAAATATCTTGTTATTTGTACTTTCTGACGTTTGACGTCGCATTTTGAAAAACGTTGAAGAAACTTAATTCCCAGTGACGTTTGAACGTCAGGATAATTACAGTCTCAAAGGGTTAAAAAAGAAACTAATAATACAGATTAAACAAAAAATGGTACTGAATGTCTCTTTGTATTATAATCCAACATGTGTAAGTTTGGTTAAGATTAAATTATTTTTAGTTGATCTAAATAGAATTTTAAAAACGGGTTCTTTCAGTTGTATTGCGCTCTCGTCAGTCTTTTCCAATTACCGAACTTTTGTCACTGTGCGTGAGATGATTATCGATACGTTTTGCCATTATCTGTGATGATTGTTTGCGTATTGTCTTGGTTGCAACTTATAACTGACTTCGTCTTTTATGCGAGCTCAGTACCGGCAGGCGAAATGTCTGGTGTATTCAATAGCGGGGGAGGAATTCGTCACATACAGGTGAATTGTGCACTTGGTGATACCTTCTTGAAATTTGGCACACTGTTAGTGTAGGCTATGAGGTTCTCAAAAAACGATCGGCTACAAGTTGACACCGACCGGTGGCGACCAGTAGCGGCACAATCCAAAATGGCCGCCAGCGGCTGAAGGGAACCTCCTTTTCGACGGTCTACCGACTATACATCCGATTGTAAGGGCGCGAAAGTGAACTCTGATCCACGCACGTGTTGGAAACAGACGTGGGAGATGATGTAGAATAAAACGAGATTCTCTATACGGACGCATCAATTTCTTGGAACTTGAAAAGAGCGTTGTTTCTCCGGGATCAGCGTCATTCAGGCAAACCTGAATGACGCTGATCCCGGAGAAACAACGCTCTTTATGAAGCAGTCTCTTTGCCATACAATCTCTTGTTTGGCGTAATTCCGCAAGCAATTCTGATTTGTCTGTCGAAATTAATTCGAGAACGCGATTGTTCACAAAAATCATTCACAGAATGAGTGAGAATCCTCTTCGTGTACGGACTAGTACTGACTGGGAACGTTGTTGCTTTTGCCAGCAAGACAGTTCCAAGAAATTGATGCGTCCGTATAGAGAATCTCGTTTTCATGACGCCTATAAAGCTATTGAGGAAGACATAACGCGCTTCCTAGATAATGGCGTTGAGCTTCCATATAATTTGACCATTGATTGTTTGATGAGAGAGAGTGATGAGTGTATGTCGATGTCACTGTTGACGAATAAGGCAATATATCATAAGACATGCCGTGACAGTATTCGGACTCACATCGTACAGCGCGTGCTACACAAGCGAGAGCGAAATGAGGCAGTGGCATCCTGCTCCACGCTGAGTCCTAAAAGAACACGGACAAGTTTTGAATCTGGCTGTGACAGGAAACTGCCCCAGTGTGTTTATTGTCACAAACGCGAAGGTGACAGCAGTGAGCCTATTTGCAGATCAATGTCTGATAACAATAAACTCAAAATTATGGCAAAGGAAGCCGAGAACTGGGTTGTTTTTTCTCGGGTCAATGCAGCATTTGATTCCGCTGCTAGTGATCTTTACTATCACAAAACCTGTTATTGTAAGCTTGCCAATGAAGCACGAGCGGCTAAATCTAAAAAGTCGAAGAACGCCGAACATTCCGCGTCAGGCCTGCCCTATGACCCTCTCGTTATGGCAGAGCTCATAACATTTGTTGAACACAACGATTCCGCGATGAAGCTTGTCGATCTCAAGAATCTGTACAGTCGGAGGTTGAAGCAAGTCGGTTCTGATTGGCTTAGTGAAGAAATACATTCCACTCGATTCAAAGAACATTTGTTGCAGAAATTGGGCGATGGCTGGGACGCCTTCACACAGGGTAGAGATGTGTTTATTTCAAGTAGGTTTCGAGTTGGCTCCTTGTTGTCCGAATCTTTAACTCGTATAGTGTCTGAGGAAGAGGCAAAAAAGATAGTTGATGTGGGTCTTCTTCTGCGTAAACACATACTCATATCTCAAGCTCCTTTCACGGGATCATTTTCATCTTATTGCTTGAGCGAGCCTGTACCCAACTCACTCCTGACTCTTCTTAGAGTTCTACTTGAGGGCACATGTAGTATACAGAACTTAGGCGATGATGAGACTGTTAATGCCAAGACTCGAGTGGCTTGTACTATTTCACAGATGTTGATCAGCAATTCAGCGAAACGCTCCGAACATGCACAAAATGTTCACCAGAGACGTGACAGAGAAACTCCAATGCCTCTTTATGTGGGTTTGAAGTTGCATGCCCATGATCGTATGAAAAATCTTATCAGAGATTTTCATCAAATGGGACTCTCTGCCTCTTATGATCGCGTAATGGATGTTCGCAGGAGTTTCGCGAGAGCTGTTTCACTGCGGTTCAAGAACGAAGGTGTTGTAGTCCCAGCTAACTGCAAACGTAATGTTTTCTCGATAGGAACCACTGATAACATTGATGTATCTGGTAGATCTGATATGCATGGTACGTCCATCACACTCATTGGTCAACTGAGCAGGGACAATGTGGGTACTGATCCCCCACCACTGAGTTTAGATGTTCCAGAAGACACACAAATTGAACTCCCAGACGACTATGCATTTGTTCCTTTCGTTGAAGACTTTGGTGGGGACATCAGGCTTGAATCTCCAGATGAATGTAATGTACGGCCCAATGAATATGCAGATTTGAACGTGGGAGAGAATGACTGGTTGTCTCATGTGTCACAGATCAGCAATAAAGGGAAGGTTGATGGCAGCTGGCAGCTTGATGAAGTCCCTGTGACCTTTTCAGGCTTCTTTTCAAAACATGAAGATCAAGACAATGTCAAACCTCGTGCAGTTATTGGGGTATTCCCTGTTTTCAGTGAGCAGAAAGCGGACTCACTCAGTATGCAGAAGCATGCTATGTATGTGGTCAGGGAAGCTACTGCTTTCGTAAACCCCGGCCAGATACCTGTCATTGAAGGTGACTGTCCGTTGTATGCCAGGCAGAAAAAATGTCAATGGCTGTTCCCAGAGGAGATAGGTGAGGATCGAATGGTGTGTATGATTGGATTCCTGCATCTTGAAATGTGCACCCAAGAAGCTGGTGGTAAGCTTATGGGTGGTTCTGGTTGGGAGCGAATGTTTCACCTCGCAAAGATATTCACACCCGGTGTAGCATCATCCCTACTTGGTGGGAAACATGTCAAGAGGACGCGACAGGCATATCTTCTCACTCTAGCTTGGCTTGAGATCCTCAGAAAGAATGCTTATGAGATTTACTGTCAGCAGACTGGGCCCCATGAGTCATTTGAAATGTGGGAACAGAGGATTCTTTCACAATCTCCAACTGCGCGCTATTGGGGTGAAATCGTTCGGAACTTTCTCTTGACAAGCTGTCAATTCGTTCGGAACCAACGAATCGGTAACTGGCCTGGTACACTGTGTTCTATCGATGAGTTGTGCAGTTACTTTTTTGCCCTAGGACATACAAATTATTGTCGGTGGGTCCCCGTATTTCTGAGAGACATGTCTCAGCTACCCAGGCGGCATCCTTCAATCCACAACAAATTCATGGAAGGCCATTTTGTGGTCCAGCGTAGTGAGAGGAAGTTCAGTATGATGGGTTTAGATCAGAGCCAAGAACATAGTATCCAACTACTCAAAGAAGACAGTGGTCCAAAAGGTCTCTATGGCCAGGCTGAAGAGAAAGTCGTTATTGAGCTTTCAAGGTCAGAAGTTCTGCGTGTTATAGATGAGTATGAATATGCAAGTTTCCACACAACATCATCAGATAACACGGAACACCCGGAAAGTTCGGTATCAGAGCAGAAAAAATTTCTGAATCAATTGAAATCTCTCCTCGATCTGGTGAATCAGGGACTCATTATCAACCCTTATGATGAAACTAGTGGTCAGCTGGTGACATTAGATACTGGTGAATATATGGACCCCGAAGTTAGTAAGAGTTTACGGTCATTACCCGAAAGGGGCAAGCATTTATATTCCACTTTCTTGAAGGAAAGGCTTGTGGAATGCACCGTACCCCTGAATGATGTTATTCCCAAGGCAAATATATATACCTTCCTTAACCCACCCCCAACCAACCTGGACAAAGGCCGAGACAAACTCATGTCAAGTAAAGCAACTGCCGCAATAGTTACCCAGATGTTCGTTTCACTGCAAGCCCGGCCTGATTCAAACATGGATGAGTTTTTCATGCACGAGAATGCACGTGATCCGCCAGCATTATCCGATAGAGGTAAGCTACGGAGTGGGACAAAATCTCAAATTCTCAATTGTTTACCAGCTATTCCTGCACAAGGGAAGAATTCAGCAGCTAGACAAGCTTCAGTTGTCATCTTGGATATGCCTGCTGTAGTCCATGTAATCAAACCACAGAAAGCGGATCTGTTTGGAGAATATGCTCGATTGCAATTATTGCCATACATCGAATCTCTGATTAACACGAACACCACAAGGGTTGATGCGATCTATGACTGTTACCCCGAAGGCAGTTTGAAGAATCAGACGCGAGCAAAACGCCTCGGTGAGACAGCAGTTAGGTTGATACGGGTGTCCGAGAACGTCCCTTTACCTAAAGGGAAGAATTGGCAGGCATTCTTGAAAGTTAGTGAGAATAAAGACGAATTTTTCAAGTTCCTGTCTGCTGAACTGCTGAAATTAACATCAACATCCGAGTACCAGTTGTTAACGACATCAGGAGAATATGTACTATGCAATAAGGATGTTAGCTTATGTGACATATCTCCATCGAACCACGAGGAAGCAGACACGCGCATGATGCTTCATCTCAACCATGCAGTCTCACAAGGTCACAAAATAGCTTTTCTTCGCACGGTTGATTCTGATGTCGTCATTCTGTCTTTGCACCATTTCGCAACATTCCGTGACCTTGGACTCAGTGAGCTGTGGATTGGGTTTGGAATTGGAAAGGCATATAAAGATATGCCAATTCATGAGATAGCTTCACAACTTGGACCTGATTACTGTAAGGCCCTGACTTTCTTCCACGCCTTCACAGGTTGTGATGTAACATCCAGCATGCTCGGCATTGGGAAGAAGACAGGATGGAATGCATGGATGAATTTTCCCGCATCAACTGAAATGATGATAGAATTGACTGAGAATCCGCAAGTCTTTTCAGAGGATTCCCCTCATATGCAGCATATCGAAAAACTCACCATACAGATGTACAGTAACAGTTGTGTCAGTACACGTGTCAATGATGCGAGACGGCATATGTTCACACATGGCCTTAAGTCTATGGAAAACATCCCGCCCACCAAAGCAGCTCTGTATCAACATGTAAAAAGGGTAATTCTTGTGTCATCTTTCATTTGGCATCGTGCTCTGCAGAAACACTTATGTGTGCCAGACCCATCACAGTACGGATAGGAGTGGAATCCACGTCTCAATATTCTGGTCCCATTTTGGACTCACCTAGGAGACGCAAGTGCTGCATGTGCACTGATGCTCCACTGTAGTTGTGCCAAGGCCTGCAAGGGCAATTGCAAATGCTTGAAAGCTGGATTAAGGTGCACACCTTTGTGTAAGTGTGAAGGTGGCTGTTGTAACAATATTGAGTAGTATACTGTCATGTTAGGACCAGTCATCTCCTATTCTGGTATTTTTTTTTCCATTTTCGGCCAGTTAACACATGTCATGTTTCTAGTTGAGTTGATTTTGCTAACAAATGTTCATCCCATGTGGCTTGCTACATTGTCCGGGGTATAGGAATACAGTTTTAGATTTCGGAAAATAGTCTGTTATTTACTGCACAAGACGGTGTTAATTCATGCATAGCATGATACAATATCCCCAACTATTTTGCCTCTGTACAACAGTTGATACCTTCGTTCACCCGTGTGTTCATCTATGGTATCCTTGTCTTTCTCTGGCCATAGGCCACATGTGACTAGTCAGTTCCTACTCCATAGCAAATCAACTTGGAAATCCTTCATCTTGTAGCGCACTCATGTCTCAATGAATCCATACCTGAGTTGATCTAATAAATCTAACGTAAGGTATCAAATTGCCATACCGGATCATATTTCGATAAGTTATTCGCTAAAACATTTCGACCACTCATCGACATCAAAGGTCATGTTTTGGCTCCCAGTGGTGGCTATATCTCTATATCCCTGGTAAAGTAGCATACCATGAGGGATGGGCATTAAGTGTCGGCAACATTAATCCTGACTTGGAACACACCACATCTTAACTGGCCGAAAATGAAGAATACTACTTGTAGTCAAAAAATATTCCTGTACCTCGAATGACTGCAAACATACACTCACCCCTTCTAGTCCCATTTTGCCAATGTTCTATACTGGCAAGATAACATTGTATAATTAACAACGGGAACTAATGCATCCCGAGTTCATTCCAGCACTGCCCTTGCTGGCAGACGTGTCGCTATGGTGTTGAGATTGAACCAGAACTCCTCTAGAAATTTGATAGTTTTATTTTCTTAGAAAATAAATCTATCGAAAATGCCGGAAGTTGAGAATAGACTGTCACTTTAATTGGATTATCAAATGTCCAAGTATCCCCACTGCTGCATACTATCGAGTACCCTTGTTCATGTGTTGACAGGAATCTCTCATACCATGTTCATTTGACCATTGCATTCCCGAGAAACATTCAACACTAATTTATCTACGGACGGACGATCATACTGACAGTCAGACACACAGACGCACACATCGACGGAAATTCTGATCCCATTATCCATTAATCTTCCCCCCAACTTGTTCCAAGGGCTTCACTCCATCATTCACATCAATTACAGCACATGTATGGTGTTAGGTTTGGAGCTTCAGTTGTGCGATCGGCGAAAATAGCTTTTTTTCGATCCGCTTGGCGGCCATTTTGGATTTCGCTGCTAGTGGTGGCTAGAGGATGGTGCCAACTTGTAGCCGATCGATTTTGAAATCTCTGATGCCTACCCTTACATCATGCCAAATTTCAGGAAGGTATCACCAAGTGCACAATTCTAGCGAATTCCTCCCCCGCTACAATGGGTTATCTTTTCCTTTGTGTAAATTTTTTCACATGTGTTTTCAAGCTGGCTTGAAAACGTACCTAATCTTTCATATCGGCCATGGATTGGCGAAGCCCAAATAAAAGATTAAGTTACGTCAGCAAAACCTCACCCATATCCTACCTTAACCCTTTACCCAACGAATCGCCCGCATCCGCCCGCGTAATATGCAAATACAGCTGCTGAAAAAAATATTATTTTTCGAAAAATTTCAACAAAACCATATCATGTGACCCCTCTTTGGAACGAGCTCGTCGAGCTCGTTCCAAAGAGGGGTCACATGATATGGTTTTGTTGAAATTTTTTGAACAAATTTAAAAAATTATATTTAAAATAATAAATTTTGAAATCGTCTGCGTTGGGTAAAGGGTTAAGGCAGTGCGTGGTTAGGGATGTTTGGCACCGCCTTTACCAAGACTTCGACCCCCGTTTTCGCGTTTGGACGCGGTATAAAATCACAAAATTGAAAAAAGGATCGAAAGGGGCTGATCTGTCCGAAAAGCGTCCCTATCACGCCCAAATCATTCTTTGTCTTTCATCTTGTGATAGTAGTAATGACAGTGGTATTTATCATATTTAATCTTAACGACAGATTGACGTTTAAGACTATGTAATGGAGATTACAACAGTGATATGTGAACCGCCATTACAGTAGGTATTAGCACCCTCGCAAAAAGCAAGAAAAGTGTGATTGAAAGTGCCTGATTATAAAAACTAAAAAAAAATCTCATAATTAACTGGTTGAGGGTACATTATTTTTAGATTGTAGGATAAAATACCCTCGGACAAAATACCCTTAGGACATAATACCCTAAAAAAAATGCCCTTAGGACATAATACCCTCAATGGGTAGGACAAAATACCCTCGGACAAAATACCCTCAGACCAAATGTTATATATTCAATTGCCATCTGCCATTGATATTGTGCTTCATATCTATTTGGTTTAACCCTTTACCTAACCTGAAAAGCAGACGACACTTGCAAAAATAATTCTTGAATAACTAATTTTTTGTCTCAAAAACATAGGTTATGACCCTCGTTGGAACGAGCTCGACGAGCTCGTTCCAACGAGGGGCCATAACCTATGTTTTTGAGACAAAAAATGAAAAAGCAGTGAAAATTAATTGGCGATTTTTGAGAATAGCGCTGGCTGGTTTTGGCTGTTACGTTACGTAAAGGGTTAATAAAAAAAATTAAAAATATTGGTACTTGTTATTTCAAACAAAACACCGGCTAGTGCCTTAGATCAAATTACCCCCCCCCCCCCCCCCCCCCCCCACCACCAACACCAAAAATCCAACTTTATATACATTTGGTCTGAGGTTATTTTGTCCGAGGGTATTTTGTCCTACCGATTGAGGGTATTATGTCCTAAGGGTATTTTTTTAGGGTATTATGTCCTAAGGGTATTTTGTCCGAGGGTATTTTGTCCGGATATCTATTTTTAGTGGTCGGAATTTGTTCATCAAAATTTGTTTTATTACAAATTGTTGAAGAGTGCCCACGGGCACTCTTCAATAGTTTGTGATAAAACAAAGTTATATAAACAAAATATTATTCGCATTTGACTGAATATGAAGTACGAGAAAACAAAATGGCTTTTGCTCTGGTACCCTCATTTTTCTTTTTTTTTTAAAGCCATTCTAGTGGCTTCTAGCACTCAACTAGTAAAGAGGAGGAAAAAATACTTACATAGTCTTTTGTGAGCGTATCGTCACTACTTTCGGCAGTAATTAAATTAATTAACATGGAAAAGACTGGCAAACGCGCTATTTAGCTGAAAGAACCTGTTTTCAGGACAACTAAAAATAATTTTATCTTAACCGAACTTTCACACACGGCGAAGTAGCATACTGGACCATTGTTTATTTGATGAATTCATTACTTTCTTTTTAACACGCGCCGGGCTTCGTCGCACTTCGTAAGTCTTCGCCGGACTTATTTTAGTTTAGAATCTGTGTGGGGTGGCCCCTCACGACTCAAATGCAGTGTCCTGTAATGTGTATTTCTCCTTTGGGATTCCGTCATTGCAATCTTATTGGGAATTAGTAGGTATGAGGTACTTTTAAGATTTGATCGAAAATTTATTCCTTTGATTCGTCTTTTCTACGGGCTTTAACCCTTTACCTAACGAATCGGCCGCATCCGCCCGCGCAATATGCAAATTCAGCAGTTGGAAAATATTATTTTTCAAAAAGTTTCAACAAAACTATATCACGTGACCCCTCATTGGAACGATCTCGTCGAGATCGTTCCACTGAGGGGCCACGTGATGTGGTTTTGCTGAAATTTTTGGAAAAATTTGAAACAAAATGATATTTAAAATAATAAATTATGATATCATATCGTCTGCGTTGGGTAAAGGGTTAAAATCGAGAAAATTGCACATTTGAGGCTCCAAATTTAAATTTGCCCAAAATGTGCAATTTCCATAATATTGAGGTGTGCTATCCCCTTTGTGTATTATATTCATATCGTGCCACTAAGACACATGGGTAGTGGCGGCGAGGGGTATGGGAGGGTCCCCTGAAGTTAGGGAAGACAGAGTCCCCAGACCCGCCGGACCGACCGGCGTGGGAAAACTTCACTTTTCAGGTCTGAAACTCGCCAAATCCTTCACTCTATACCTTTTGATTGGCTTGTATTTAACACCCGGGGCGCGGTGCGGTAACCGGTTCTCATCATATCACCGAAGTTAAGCATCGTCGAGCCCGGTTAGTCCTTGGATGGGTGACCGTCTGAGCGATCGATTCGGACTCCCACGTTGTGTCCTTGGGCAATGCACTTAACCCCGATTGTCCACATGGGGGCACCATGACGCCGTGTACTAAGGCGTACTGCACGTCGATGGTGCGCACGTCTTCAACTAATATAATCCTGCCTGTGCTGCAGTGCGGAGTTACGATGTTGGGGAGCTGGCAGCTGCTCGTCGTTGCTCGGTGGTTCTCTCCGGGTAATCCGGCTTCCCCCACCTGTAAAACTGTCACCGACACGATATGACCTTGGCTGTTAAGGTGTCGTTAAACCTTAATAAGTAAATGAATAAGTATTTAACACCGAAACTTTGCCTGATTTACGTTAATATTCGGCCTAAATATTTATTTGGTCATTTACCGGATACATTTTTGTGTGTTACTAGAGGAAATGGACGGGGTATCATTAAAAAACAATTCTCCGATATCCTTAGAAACTTACCCCGACTCTAAGTGACCCCAAATATTTAAAAAAAATGGTTGTCTTCAAACGTTTGGGGGTGCTCCCTCGAGTCCAGCCCCACTCCCTGGACTTACTCCACCCTCTCCCAATGAGTAAGCTGCCACTGCGCTTGGGTTACCACTAATATATATCATTGTGTGGGTGCTCTTCTATGACGGTACCCCCCACATACATACACACAAACACACACAGACCACGGTTCCAATGCATTCTAAGCCCCTGATGAATTTTTATTTCTGTGATTTGATTGAACAAATATGATTTGTTTGCATGTGAAATTTCTTTTCTTTTTGGGACGTGTTTTGGGGATATTCCTGGGTGTAGAATATGTCCAATACCTAAATAGGATGCTGCCACTCGAGTGAGATATCGGCATAATGCCATCACCTATAGATCGCACGAATAGGCAATAAAAGTTTGATGAGCCGCGTACGGCGTTTGTCGATTGTCTCAAACCAGAGTTATGGTATTTCCAAGATAAGTAATAAAATCTCAAGGAGAAGCGTGGAAAACTTGACATCGAGTGTCAAAATCGTAAGAGGTTGAATGGTACAATTTCAGTTCCCCACCTATCAACAATCTCGGTCTAACTGTAATCAACCGAAGTCATAAACCCAAACTTTATTATCTATATCAAACGTCCGTTCATTCAAGATATAAATGTCAACACATCAACAACAATTAACACCCCATGGAAACATTGTTACAATATTGCACAGTTTACGCTGACGAAGATGTAATGAAACAGTATAATACCATTATAGCTGTAATTAGAAGTTCTAACTACCAATTAGACTGTCTGGAGTAGTATATTACGCTTCAATTTTTGTTAATTTGTGTAATCGTCATTGGAGTTTCATTTTATCGGATGAACCGTTACGATTTTATTTCTTAACAGTTTGTCCTTGTTTATACCATTCATTGTTGTGTATATAACATTTATAAACTATTTCTTACGGTATGCACAAGACTTCGGACAATATTGTTGCCCTTTAAAGCATCCTTGTTTTCGTCTAATTTTCTTCTCCCAAGGGTGTTTGAGCGAGGGGTGTTCCATTTCAAACTAACGTTTAGATCTGACAGTAACTCGTCCCCTGAGTTCCAATGTGTTCTATGTGCCAGTAGGCACATAGAACACATTGGAACTCAGGGGACGAACTGTTGTTAGATTATTGGTAACGATAAAGTATCTCTAAGTTATGATCAATTTAGGGTGAATTTTAAATCGAGTAGAGGTACATTGGGGGTCTCTACAGTCTTGTGGCTTACCATATCGTCGGATGGGGGCTAGAGTGTTCTATGTCAAGGTTGGACATCGATCTCTCCAGTGACCAAGCGATGCTATGTCGAGAAGTGAAATGCTGAATAGCTACTCGCGGACGTGGTCGTGCCACTGGAGTCGACGCAGTGAGTCGATTCCTGCGACATCCTGCAACTGTGGTTTCAGGCTGGAAGAGGTTTCAGTTTCTGGAGATGTTCTGATATTTTATCGATTTCTGTTGGGGTGGGTTTTATACTGGGGATGAGTCTTGCTGCCTTTTGGCATATCCTACTTCTATTCATACTTAGTAATATATAACAATTTATACTGACTGCTATACAATATACTTTAATGTACACATACATATATACCTCTCATACCGCTTATGTGGTCAAGGAGAGTGAATAAAGATTTGATTTGATTTGATTTGGTTATCATTGTCCGTCTTTCATTTTTACCGGCTATATATAGATCCTGACATTTGCCACCTGAATATTTGCCGCACGGACATTAGGCCCGACCCAACATTATTATTGACTCCGGACATCTGCCCCACCACCCACAGTCCACTTCGATGGATTTTTTTTTAATTAACTGATGGAGTCCTAAATTTGGGGTTGACAGAATTTGTTCACAAATCTTTGTCTTGTGAAAGGTCATACACGACTAACACATTCCTTTTTGTTGGAGGGTACTGTGCGACCAGAGTATGTTCCATGTCAGCAGATGCTGTCAGTGGAACACATTCTTTTACATAGTACTGATTTTAATCTTGTTAGAGGGCAGTACTTCACAGTTGGATCCCTTAGAGATCTGTTTTATAATACGAGCCCACACAAAATTGTATCATTTCTGAAAGAAATCAACCTTTTTACAAAATTTAAAAATTGTTTTTTATTCTTTTAATCTATACTTATCAAGTCTCAATTCCTCAGGTTGATTTAGGAGTAGCAGTTATTTACTTATCTCATTCCTCATTGTTATCCAAATTATTCTTGTCTTTGACATGTCTATTGTGGTTATTTTTTATTAAATCTTTTACTTCTTAGTTGATAATGACGTTTTACATACCAATGTTTTCTCCCCACGATATGACCTTAGCTGCTGATGTGGCGTTAAGCACCAATAAATAAATTGTATTGTTATGTGAGAGTGCCTATAGGCACTCTCACATAAAATGTAACAAGGCAAATTCATACAGACTAAATAGTTCCTCTTCAAAGATAATAATAGAATATAATACAGTACTTTTATTGTCTTATACCAAACAGGAGATACATGACAAAACAGACCACAGACACAAATATCGATTGCAAAAGATAGAGAAAAATACAAAGGGCAGACCTGTGGATTAAATAATATTCATTACATGCATGTAAATATGTATGATGAGCGTGCTTCCAACTCGAGTAATTTTAATTCTTGCCTAACTAGCTTTTTTTATTCTCACCTAAACCCTGCGATGTTGTTCCGTGTACTGAGGGGATTTCGCCAGCTCAACGAAGGCAGCACAACACCGCCTGGGCTTTTTCACCAGCTCCTTCAAGCCTCATGATCCGTAATGAACGATGAGGGCGCTGGTGAAAAAGTTCTGACGGCGCTGAAACAGTGTCGCGCCCTCTCCAAACCAACATTCCTACCATATATATATATACCAGCATTAATATTTCTTAGCAACGGGAAAGCTTATGCTCTGGCAGTGTAAGCGCATCGACAACGTACTTGAGGATTAAAGGTGTCAATTCTGAGTCAAAAGACTCTACAAGGTAGAATAGTGACTTGTCGGTACTTAGCGTACTGTAGTCGATTCCGGTGGTGTTATTTATTTCACAAAATAATGAAAATTAATTGGCGATTTTTTTAGAATAGCGCTGGCCGGTTTTGGCCGTTACGTTAGGTTAAATAATATATTTATCGTTAATAATGAAACGTAATGAATAGAAAAATATAAATACAGGAAACGGCAGTTTCACAAAGCAGTTCTCGAATAACATAATTATTTTTTAAAAACAATTTAGGCTCAGCGACCAGTGTTTCATTTATAATCACTGTTTGTTGAGTGGCTAAGTAAGACAAATATCCGCGGACCATTGTTCAGAAAAAAATAATTGCATCATAAGTAAATAGCTATCAGGTCATTTGGTAAACTGGTCACTTCATAACCAAGTCATTTCGTAACTTGGACACTTCGTAACTTGGACGTTTCTTGGCCTGGTCATTTCATAGCCACGTATTGCACTTTATACCAGTATAGGTTTGTAATTTAAACGCTAAATATCACTACTGTTTGACGATCTCTCCCTGATCCCCGGAAAATCCACAATGTGGAATCCGATTCCGTATCACTATAGTATGACGGACTATTTACGAGTGCGTTCGAATTCGCATAATTAGCTGTTCCGATCGCAGAGAGTACTTTACTCCGAGCTGGAATAGGTGCGCTCTCATTGTGGCCTGGGTTGACTGAAAATTGACTGTTCACTTTGTTACGTATTCATGCGCATAAGGGGATTCCCCGGTAGTGTACACCTGTTACAAAAATAAGTTTAAACAAAAATAGTTCTTTTTAGCTTCAATCTAATTTACCAAAAAAGGTTGGGGGAATTGTTAATGATAGCGTTGGCATGCGATGTTGAACATATAAGTCGTATAATAAACCTTCTATGGTTACAGTGAAGTGATCTGAATCGTCGCATCACGTCTCGTCGAGGAGGTCAGATCGCTGGATCAAACTCGCTGACTGCGGCGGCTCGTTTGATCCGGCGACTTGACCTCCTCAACTGACTTGATACTACGACCCAGATCACTTCACTCTAGCGATAATATGTACACGCCTGAAAATGGGCAGGCTGTCATCTGCAGAATGAGATCCCCCGAAGGTGAATCTGGTGATGCAACCCTGCATAGCAGGGTAGCACCACCAACTTTATCCTCTGCGAACCTCAAATCTGAATCAAGGTCTCAAGCCTAAACTGAAAGGGGTACCCACAAGATAAATTGGCCCACTATATGGGATAGAATCAGCAAATTCACCGTCTGTGGACCTCATTCTGCAAATGACAGATTGCTTATTTTCAGACTTGAATACGTATGTCACAATCTTTTTATATATATAAATTAGTATTTCATAATATATGGCGGTCATCGATTAGATGCAAGGTTTTAGCGATAATATGTGTGGAAAGAAATATTTCAGTGAATAAAGCGTGTGTTAAAAAAAAACAACTTTTATTTCATTCAATTGCAATCCGGTTAACATAACATCATTGTATCTCACTCACGCGCTGGACTCATGATGACAAGCTAGCATGTCTTTGCTGTTACTGATGCTGTGGTGTCGTGCGATGCCCTATTATTTATTTATTTATTTATTTATTTATTTATTTATTTATTTATTTATTTATTTATTTATTTATTTATTTATTTGCTCGGTGAAACAAATCAGCTTTACACGGGTATCCTGTTCAAAGGACGGGCACCTCCAGCTACACTGGAATTGTGTATGAACAAAATGATCCGACTCCCCCTCCCCCCCCCCCCCCCCCCCAAGGACATTTTCACGAGCTGACTCAAGAGCGTGTTGCTTTTTTCAAATAAAAGAATCCCAGTCCACACGTGTAGATGATATTGGTTTGGGCCTACATGCACGATTCTTGCTGGAACCAGTTGGGCGGAGTGAGAAAAAAAGTTTCATGTCATGCCCAGCACGAGCGTGGCAAAAGACTGGTAATGGGGCTCATTCGGATATATACCCCACTACTAGAGGGTCCTATTGTGCTCTTTAACCCTTTATCCAACGCAGACGATATCAACATTTATTATTTTAAATTTCATTTTTTTTAATTTTTTCAAAAAATTTCAACAATACCATATCATGTGACCCCTCATTGGAACGATCTCGATGAGCTCGTTCCAAAGAAGGGTCACATTATATGGTTTTTGTTGACATTTTTTTAAAAATAATATTTTTTCACCTGCTGAATTTGCATATTACGCGGGCGGATGTGGCCGATTCGTCGGGTAAAGGGTTAAATTCAAACAGGCATCCCCAAGTATGAAAGTGGTGTTAAGTAGAACTAAAATATAGTACTCATATATATTTAGGTGTATTTAGTTACCAAATGACCAGGTTGCGAAATGACCAGGTTACGAATGACGAGGTAACGAGGAGACAAGGTTACGAAATGATCAGGTTACCTATTAACTGTATTTCAATAAATAAAAGATTTAACACCCAACGAATCGGCCGCATCCGCCCGCGTAATATGAAAATTCAGCAGTTGAAAAAATATTATTTTTCAAAAAATTTCAACAAAACCATATCATGTGACCCCTCGTTGGAACGTGCGCGTCGAGCTCGTTCCAACGAGGGGTTGCATGATATGGTTTTGTTGAAATTTTTTGAAAAATTTGCAAAAATGATATTTAAAATAATAAATTTTGATATCGTCTGCGTTGGGTAAGTTGAAAAGCAGCTTTACAAGATAGTTAAGAAACAAATATACCAAGTATTAGGGTTAAGTGGGGATAGGGTGGGGTGGTATGGGGATCCGGAATCAGTTATTACTTGGGAGTCGACAGTCCTCCTGGCAAATGCCCAGATGGCATATGTCCGGGTGAGCAAATGTTCGTAGGATAACATACCAGATAGGCGCCGTTCAAAATGGACGCTTCCCAGATAGATGGGACCCAGATGGACGTTTTTCGGACGGTCCCAGATGGACGCTTCCCATAGAGACTGGACTCTTTCTAGACAGAGGGGTCCCAGTTTCGCTTATTCATTTTATATTTATTGGGGTTTAACGACACTTTCGACAGCCATGATCACCTCGTTTCGGACAATTTTACGAGTGGGGGAAGCCGGAAAGAACCACCGAGCAGCAACGAGCAACTGTCAGACTCTCCAATGTACGAACTTCGCACAAGCAGGGTTAGCATTGGTTGAAAGCAAGTGCACCATCGACGTGCAGTATGCCTTAGAACACAGCTCCACCGTACCCCCCCCCCCCCCCACCCACTGCACGGGCAATCTGGATTAAGTGCCTTTCTCAAGGACATAACACAGTTACCCCTGGTGGACATCGAACCTTGGACTTTTCAGATGAAGTCCAATGCCGAACCACTGAGCCATTCTGCTTCCCTGTCCCAGGTGAACGGATCCCGGAGAGACGAGTCCTATGTGAACGCTTGCCAGATATACAGGCTCAGACGGACGCTTCTCCGATAGACAGGTCAGCCGATGGACGCTTCCCGGATACACGCCTATACGGAGGAGTCCAAATTCCCCCGAAGAAGTTAAAAGTGTGTGAGGCGGGGGTGGGGGTTGTTTGAGGGCTGGTCGCGACTACAAAAACTTTTTTTTTTCATTTTCAAGTCATCCAACGAAGTTGGAATGACTTGTAGCGATCGTTAACTTTTTTTTCTTTTCCATTCAAACCTGATCGAAGGTACTTCCCGAGCAACGATTGAGTGCTAGAAGCCACTATTAGGGCTTTCAGTAAAATGAGGGTACCAGAGATAAAGCCAATATTTTCGTGGCTCATGTTTCATATTCAGCCAAACTCAAATAATATTTTGTTAAAATAAATTTGTTTTATTACAAATTATTGGACAGTGTCTGTGGATACTCTCCAATAATTTGTAATAAAATAAATTTTGAATAACAATTTAAGACCACAAAAAATAATGTAGCCCTCAACCAGTTAATATTAATTCCCGCATTAAGCTCTCCTTTCAAATTTTGAAAATATTATCTTCAACAAAATTCATATCTAAAAAAGTGGTACCGATCTAGGAAATTCTGAAGTGTTCTAATCGTATTTTCGGGTGACGTTATTGACGTCGACGTCACCAAAAATTAAATGGTGTAGAGCTAAAAAAAAATCAAGGGGCACTTTTGGGGTTTTTTTTTATCTTTTTATGTCACTTCAAATTTAGGGGTAATTTTGCACATTTCTCATTGAAAACGCCGATTTTCAATAATACACAGCTCCGTATAAATATTACCCACAGCTATTGAAATTTCACACACGTTTACTGCTCTGTTACATTCATTTGTAAGGATATCAAATGAAACTCTTTATCCAAACATAACACCAACTTGACGTTTTTTTCACGAACGTTTCATATCTGCTCGCTTGTTGAACACTCCCTCTCAAAATTTTACAAATATATTCCCCAATAAATACCACGTCTAAACATGCAATCTGGTTTTATCCAAAGAAGAAGAATTCGTCCGGACTGCCCTTTGGAGTAACAGTAAGACGTCAACGTCGGAAAAATTAAAATTCGTCCGATTTACATGAAAATTGTGTATGTTGTAGAACTAAAATATCCACAAAAAATAGATGTTTTTTTTAATTTTTGATTTCACGCCTTTTTACCTCAGTTTATGTTTTTACACCACCTCCAATTTTGTACATC
The DNA here is from genome assembly GCA_031216915.1 of Pictodentalium vernedei. Taxonomy (NCBI): domain Eukaryota; kingdom Metazoa; phylum Mollusca; class Scaphopoda; order Dentaliida; family Dentaliidae; genus Pictodentalium; species Pictodentalium vernedei. The sequence goes on from CM062294.1 coordinate 98,707,902, forward strand.
CCTACCACAACGACGACAAAAGATATAGTCCAGGCACATTAGACATAAAAATGAGAAAGTAAGGAAAAAAATCGGAGAAAGCTGATTTTTTTATATGTTTCCGGGACACATATTGCGGATAAAGTGTGAAAGGTCCCCGCGAATCCGAGTTGAGCTTTTTTAGTTATAGCGTTTTTTTGATGAAAAAAAAATTTTTTAAAAAAATTCGACCCAGCTCCATATTTCTCATTCTTATTCGCCTTAGTAGGGTGAGAATCATAAATATCGAGCTGAATTATATTGAGAATACATATCCCCAATAGAAAATGCCAACTTTGTACCAATCCTCACACTCAATGGTGAAATATTCACGAAAATGTACAAAATTACGAAAAAAAATTTATTGTTTTCATACACACAACGGTACACAACGTCCATTAAATCAAATCTACGACTACTTTGGGAGTTAAATTATATATCAAAAATTGCAGAAAAGCAGTGGCTTTATAATGATATATAACAATAGTCATTTATTCCATAATGAACTGGTGAAACGTGTGAAATATTAACCATACCCCCTAAACTCAAATTCAAACGGCATCGACTTTTCTCATTCAAATACCGTATTATAGCATCATTGTTTCAATTTCCATGTTCGATTAAATCACATAATGTGGTGTTCGCCTACACTCAAGATGCATTGGCATGTAATGTGTGCACGCCCTTGATGTGACAAAACTTTTCGTTAGACTCGGCGGCTTCCATATGATTATGTCATATTTAGGGGCAATTGGTTCGATCATGGCTGGTAGCGGCTTGGATGAACTTTGGGGAACTGTTTATGCTGGTGGGTCAATCCATCATTTGATCAGTGGTCATGCATATTCAAGAGCAGTTCGTGCCCATTTGCTAACACAAATTGCCATTACAAAACTTGTGTTTGAAGAAAGCCGAACACTAGATAACACAGACTGCACAGAAGTCAATGAAATATTCTGTGGACTTGCCAGAGGTGACTGTACAACAGCTGACGCTGTCAATCAAGAAAGTGTCAACCATCTACTGTCAAAATTACACGAACTGCTCCAGAATGCGTCCGTAGGACGCACAGGAAAGCTTTGGGTACAATACTACGAGCAAATAGGTCTTCTCCAGTTGTTCTTGAGAGCAGAGCGCACAGGCGACTGGGAACTCCACACATATTGTGTTCGCAATATGATTGCAGTATTTCACGCAGGTGGTCATTTTGCATACGCAAAAAGTTCTCATCTCTATTTGCAGCAGATGAATGAGCTAACAGAAATAATGCAACAGGGTGATTTGAAGTTGTTCACCGAGAAAGGTTACTTTACCATAAGGCGCTCAGATAAATTCTGGGACGGGATATATTCTGATCAGACCATAGAGCAGTGTTTAATGAGAATGTTCAAGCTCCCTGGTGGTCTCACACATGGCAGGGGAATAACCGATAGCACTGTTGCAAAATGGGTACATGGACTACCTTTTTGCCTTCCGATATGTAATGCTCTCGAAAATTTTGTTCATGTTCACACTGGTCATGGCGAACAACATCGGGATCTCCGTCAAAGTTCACAATTGACTGATGCCAATGATATCACCAAATTATTGAACTGGCTCAGAGTGCATTCCCCCTTTCAGAATAGAGATCCACTACAATTAGTCTCTATAGCGACCGGGCTTGTGGCCGACGAAACTGTGAACTGTGACCAAGTTCGCAAAATTGGTGAATGTTGCGTATCGAATGTTGTAAGCAAAACGTTCAACAGCATCAAACTACGACGTGTTGACACTGTGAAGTCTTTCGCATCGATGGCAAATAGCATCAAAGTCCGTGGAAGTAAGGTAGTGATTGACCCCACAATTCTGTTCAACCGCATCACATGTGTTATTCAGTCAGAAGCAGAGATGGAAGAGTATCTCAAATATGAACTCGCCCCGAAACCACCAGCATTGTTTGATTCTGCTGGAATGAGGAAGACACAGAAAAGCACGCTCGGTAAGATCCTCAAAACATACGGTTCCGAGCAAACTAAAATCCCAGAACATTCTCTGTTTGTTGTAGATGGTGGATTTTTATTGAGGGCAGTTGTATGGCCTAACCAGTCGTCATATAAGGACATATGTACATCATATTCCAATTATCTAGTGAGACATTTTGGGGCGAACGTCGTGGTTGTTTTTGATGGTTATGCTTGTACAATGTCGACAAAGGGCATGGAACACGCCCGTAGATCTAAAGACAGGTATTCCATTGATATCAATATCTCACCCGAGTTACCAGCCACCACACCCCAATCCGATTTCCTTGCAAATGCCAAGAACAAAACCCAACTGATCGATTTTCTAATGCAGGAGCTATCTGCTATCAATATTCAGTCCAAGCAGGCCGAGGCTGATGCTGATGTACTGATAGCCGAAACTGCACTTGACATCGCTCAAGATGACAACAATGTTGTCGTTGTGGGAACAGACACAGATTTGTTAGTCATTCTTACCTCTCGAGTTCAACCGGGATGTAATATTCACATGATGTATTCCATTACCCCAAACTTACTAGTTTCAGTTAGTGAAATAGCAACCAAAATGGGTGACCATAGAAGCAACCTCCTTGTAGCACATTCTATAAGTGGTTGTGACACTACTTCTGCACTCTTTCGAGTTGGTAAGAAGAAAGTATTCAGTACAATTGTCTCCGATGTTACTAGCGACTCACAACAGTATGTCAACACAATTTTGGCGGATGACAGTACACCAAGTGCAGTAGCCGCTGCCGGGGAACAACTTCTCCCGATCTTATACGGGAGTAAAACTGTTTCCTCTCTCGACCAATATAGATATGTCACTTACAAGCGTTATGTAGCAAAATCTAAACTGAATAAACCCATCGACCTTGCCTCACTCCCACCAAGCAGCGATGCTGCACAACAACATGTCTACAGATGTTATCTCCAGGTCCAACAATGGCTGGGCACTTCGCTTCCTCCGACGGATTCGGGGTGGTCGCTAGACAATGGACTTCTTGTACCGACTGCAGCCACAAAGCCATGTGCCCCCGATAACCTACTGAATCTGATCAGTTGTGGTTGCAAGAGTGCTTGTACAAAAAGGTGTGGGTGTAAGAAGGCAGGATTCTCTTGCTCAGGTTTGTGTAATTGCAGTTCGGATTCTTGTAACAACCACAGAAACACTGTCCTGTCGGAAATTTCTGAGTTCGATAAATAATATATATATAGGTCATTTCATTTCTGTATATAGCGTTGTTAATAGTCTTTGTAACTTAATCCATGTTGATTGATTTGTACATTCTGTAAATATTATTTATTGATTTTTGTACATTCTGTAAATATTATTTATTGATCTAATGCTGCCAGGCACAGACGTGTCTGTTCGGTCCCAAGCCCGAAAATAGTTGAGTTCTCATGCTGACGAATTTTATGCCAAAAGGGGAACTCGGCCAGAAGCAGAGGGGGTCTTCCATAATGTCTATTTTGTAAGCAATGATAAAAGTCTTCAAATGGTGGTGGATTTTTTATCGTCTGTCCAACTAACATCCCGTTCTGTACTACGACCCTTTGGGCAAATCCGTTAGGAAAATCGTCATTTTTTGCGTAAATCCGATACTTTTTTGTGAATTTTCAATAATTTTTCGCAGAAATTGTCACAGAATGCACATTTTCCTCTAGGTAAATGTATATTAGACATTATGTAGCTCGAAATACGCGTAAACAAAAAATACAGTTGGATCAATTCGAGGTTACAAAGTTCGTGCGATTTTTTTTGATTTTTTTCAAACGCGTTTTCGAAAAAAGGCTGTAGAAAAAAAAGCTCAACTGGGATTTTAGGGGACTTTTGTCTAATCGTTCAGTGACATGTACTCGACATTCATTGAAAAAATCAGCTTTCTCCGATTTTTATCCCTAGTGAAACCTAATGTTCTTGGGCTAATACCCTTATAGAAACTAACCGTACAGCGCAAGGGAGTATGGATGTTATTTAGTCATATATGTATGCTCATTGACGCAACAAACAGAATGCTATGACATCAAATCTGAAAAGTGTGCAAAAAACGTAAAAATTAAATTACACTTTCGGGCGGTTTTACATGTAGCCTTTCAGTATCCACGGCCCCAAACGTAAAGTTGAAAACAGTTTGTAAATATAACGTAAGATACCGGAGATATGACGTATACAACGTCGGGGCACTCTTCTCCCATTTGCTAACAGCGTCCCCCCCCCCCTAAAAAAAAACCTCAAAACCTTGCTCTAAATCTTTATCACAGGCAGCGGAAGCTCGATGAAAGTGGAGGGGCACAATTTTTCAAGGCTTTCATAGTTGGGCCTGGTGGGAGAAAGTTACAATCGTATTTCAGAAAGTGTACAGTGACAAACTAGAGTCTCTAGTTTAGCTGAGCATACCGCGGTGTGGTCACTATCCTGTCCATTTCTTCTACTTCAATCATCTTCCAACCCGAAGGCCAGCCTTCGGGTTGGAAGATGGGTGAAGTATAGAACAAACGGACCGAAGCGACCGAAGGACGGATTCTTTTGCCAAATGTTGCTTGAATTTGCAAATAATTTATTACAAGAATGCCCGCATATTGACACGTTTGGGTGCACCCATTTTAAATCATTGTGTAACCGCGCAACATGTTTGTTGAAAAAAATGGAGGTGCACGTGTCTCCTGTGTCCCCTGGTTCTGCCGCCTCTTATTTTTATCACAGGCTGGTAGGGTAATAACTGAAATCAATCAGTGCGAATTTGTATCCACATTGCCCAAAACTTGTTGATGCTGTAGCGAAAATGCCAATCGAGGGTGAAAAACGTTAAATTTAAATTTCATTATACCAAGTGGAAATCTTACGAAATTTACATATATGTGGTCCTAAATATAAAGTGGAAAACATCACTCGCAGAGGAGGGGCAAAAGGGTAAATGTAACAATAAACTAAGACGCCAATTAATTTTCATTATTTTTTTTATTTTTTGTCTCTAAAACATAGGTTATGACCCCTCATTGGAACGATCTCGTCGAGCTCGTTCCAATGAGGGGTCATGACCTGTTTTTGAGACAAAAAATGAAAATAATAGTTATTCAATAATTTTTTTTTGCAAGTGTCGTCTGCTTTTCATGTTAGGTGAAGGGTTAAAAAAACAAAAAAAATGAAGTTCCCATTACACTGACAGCAAAGCGTCTTCGTTTGCGCGCACGGATACATGACCCAATTGTTGATTGCATAATATGAGATATGATGTAAACAACGTCGGGGGAACGAATCTTACGTTTTTGTGTATTCATTCCATTTTCAACCTTTTCTTTTTTCAGCATTTGCTTTTCGAATTTGTTTTAAATATAATCACAATAGACACCAGACTTGGCCGCCACAACGTCGTCTGCCGGCAAAACAGCGTTGACGCCGTCTCGGCGTCGGCCGTGCATCCTTGGGTGACCTCAGGAAATTCGCTTTGCGATTTCAAAACCATCTAGTTTTTTATTCAGACGAAAAACTTACATAAAATGTTGTGTCTTAGTTTACTGTTACATTGTAATGTCTTTAACTCTGTGTCTGGCGATACGGTGATGTTAGCCCAACACCATGATGACCTTTTACCATTTCATTCCTGAGGTGGGAGAATAACCACACATTTACCCTTTTGCCACTCCTCTGCGAGTGTTTTTTATTTGTGGTCTTGAACGATACGAATGTTGAAATACAAGGTAAAAAAACAGAAGAATCCCACTTCATTTGAAGGAAAGAGTGTGTGGGGGGAGGGGTGTCGAGACTATACATTTTTATACCATGGTACTATTCTACAATACATAAAAAGCCTATGACATAAATTTTCGCTTTACACACCAACCGTGGTGAACATGCCAGTAATGGGATTTCAGTAGTTAAAATTTACACCTACAGTAGAACTACATCCAAGTTGACCTTTGGTGACGTCGACCTGGATGCAAGCAGGTTTTACTTTATCGCACGTCGCCACGCGAAGAGTGAAATGAAAGTGGCAATTAGTTAATATGTTTTTAAATGAGTTTACCTCATAAGATGCCAAGAGCATGCCTTGTCTCACGTTAATAAAGCACCCTTAACTCGAAATAGTATGTTATTATGTTATTAAAACGAAAAAGGCTCTGTTTCGGTTTTCCATTTCGTTTCGGCGATAAAATTTGGCAGCGGAAGAACCGCCCACCGATGCTCATGTAAACAAAAACAGATTCGCACGTATGTGCGTCTGGTGCTCAGTAAAAATAATAGCGACTCTTAATAATACGATCATGGTATAAGTAAAATATACCCAAAGTAGCTTGGTGTACCAAATGTTCACAACTCGTGGTGAAGTGGTGTTAACCGCGCACCGAAGGCTCGCGTTTAACACCACTTCACCACTCGTGGTGAACATTTGGGACACCAAGCTACTATGGGTATATTCTATATATACACTGACAGGCGGGTTGAGGCAATTTGCCGCAGAACATTAAGCAGCGCAATACAATGTTGCAGTTCATTTTGCCACAGCAACGAGATGTCGTGATAAGATACAAGGAAGGGGATGGATCAAAGAAAAGGGTGCAGTATATATAGAGTTTTGTTTAATCATTTATAAAACGATGGATAACGCTGTTGTTCGACAAATATCACAAAGCACAAATACAATAAGGAGCAATGCTAGGAAACACACGTTTCAGTCATGTTTAAAGTTATTTCCGTCACATGAAAATGGAAAACCCTTCAAAATCAGCGTGTTTTTTATAATTTCTCTTCATGCCCGGATATGCTCGTGTTTTGATATCATGCTACTGATTGTGCATTTCAAATGTCACGGTTTATAGGTATTATAGACAAAAAACTTATCCTAACACTTCAGTGACATCAATGTACAAACTTGATAATTCAAGAGAAAATTCTATAAAATATTATATATTTATTACTTTCCAAAGTGTGATTTACTGGGATTTCCGGGTTTGATTATAAATGATAACTTCACAAGTGAATTATGCTATCAGTAATTGTGTCATGTATGCGTGTGCGCAAACGAAGACGCTTTCCCGTGGGTGTAATGGGGACTTCATTGTTTTGTTTTCTTTTGTTTTTTAACCCTTTACCTAACATGAAAAGCAGACGACACTTGCAAAAAAAATTATTGAATAACTATTATTTTCATTTTTTTTTTTTTTTGTCTCATCGGAACGAGGTCGACGAGCTCGTTCCAATGAGGGGGTCATAACCTATGTTTTAGAGACAAAAAATGAAAAAATAATGAAAATTACGGTCATGTGTACAGTATAACAGATAACATAGTAATAGTTGACAATAATATAATAATACATCAGAAGTACAAGTTATGTCGTTTTGTCTATTGATTAGGTGCTAGAAGCCCATATTTGGGCCTCAGTGGAAGGTAACTGGTACCACAACTAAAAGTCTTCATGTTCTGTGGATATGTTTCAGACTCAGTTGAAACAAGAAAACATTTTGTCCATATGGAGTCGTCCTGTTGCAATCCATTGCAGAGTGTTCACAGGGATTCTCCAATAAATTGCAACAAGACAAATCCACGTGAACAAACTCTGGCACTACAATTGGTCTGGCACTCTACCAGTTAAACCGGACTCCTTGTTTGAACAGATACAATGTCGGATATACGCCAATTATGTCCCAACCATGCAAGGTAGAAACTTGAAATTCTCGGAATGTTTTCTATTGTCCCTGCCCGACAGTTTAGTTTCTTTGTCAAATCACGACCGAGACCACGTGGAAATACCGCGGATCAGGTGGAAACCGAGGGCACGATTCGTCCCTACTTTGTTCTCAATTCAACGACTTTTCCATTCATTATTTATCTGTCACCGGATGAGTTAGGCATTATATCTGTCTATTTGATGAACTTTTCAACCTTAACTATTTGCGGCTTCATGTGGCACCACCGAAAGGCCACTGCACGGTTACCAATATATTCAGGGATTGATTTTACGGGAACTCCTAAATATGCTAAGGGTTAAACTTTTGACAAACGGGATTGATTTTACGAAAATAACAATTATTCCGACTATACCCACATGGGAACTCCTAAATATGCTAAGGGTTAAACTTTTGATAATAACGTATAAAACAGAAGTTGTCATGCTATGCTTGCTGCATGCAGGCATAGAAAACATTCAGCGCTTAATGGATTAGGAATGGAGTGAATTGTCACTTAAACCTACGAAATTCTGAAAAAAATGCGAGTTTTTTTCGACGTCACCTATCTTTATGCATCTGAGACAGGGATTGCGTTAAACTTTACAGCAACCTTATAACAGAAAATATTCTTGGAATTGAACTGTGAATCCGAATTTCGAAAGCATGTTCGGATATTCTATTCCAAACTACCACTGAACGCTTATCAATATTCAGTGATTTTATGAAAATATCATTTATTCCGACCGTACCCATATGGGCAGTCTCGAATCTGCCAACGGTTAAACTTTTAATAATGACATATACAACAAAAGTTGTCATACTATGACTGCTGAATACAGCCATAGAAAACGTTCAACGCTCAATCATTTAGGAATGGAGTAAATCGTCACTTAAACTTTCCAAATTCTGAAAAACGAGAGTTTTTTTGGACTGCACCTATCTTTATGCAAACAGAAAGAGCATAGGGTTAAACTTTACAACCAAACTTACAACAGCAAATATGCTCGGTAGGCAATTGTAAATACGAACATGTAAATCATTTTTCGATATTCCTTTCGAAAATGGAAGAAAAGTGAGCTCCAAATTAGCCAATTTTATGAAGAATTTTAGAGCACTCAAATTCAAGGCCCAAAAACTGGGTGAAGGTTAAAACTTTGAATAAAATATATAACAGCAAAATTGTTCTTGGGTGAAGGCCCAATCCTCTCATGGAAAAGGTTTTGAGACAATATGGCTCCAGTGCTGAGCAAATGCATGCAAACGTTGGCGAAAATAACAATTATTCTGACAGTACCCTTATGGGAAGTCTCAAATCTGCCAAGGGTTAAACTTTTAATAATAACATATGGAACAAAATTTGTCATACATTGACTGCTGCAAGCAGCTATAGAAAACATTCAGACCTCAAGCAATTAAAAAAATGGAGCAAATCGTCACCTAAACTTACCAAATTCTGAAAAAAATTGGAGGTTTTTTGGACGGTGCCTACTTTTATGCAACCAGAATGGGATAGGGTTAAACTTTACAACCAAACTTACACAGCAAATATGCTCGGTAGTCAATTGTGAATATGTACACAAAAAGTGTTTGAAATTAACCCTTTCCAAAATGATGGAAAAAGCAACCAAAGTTGGCTAATTTTGGCATTTTCAAACGGTACTCTTATTCTCGCCATCATTGTGCTTGAGTGTTAAATCTGAGATTAAAAACAGTAACTTTCTTCCGCAATCATCGTTGCATCTATCCAAACCAAAATAATTGTTACAACAACCTTGTAATTAGAGAAACATGCCCTTGAAGTTGGTCAATTTTGAAGAAAAAATCTATATTCATGTCATTTTTGGCCAGAGGGGGTTAATGTTGAAAGATTTGAGTGGTGATTGTGGTGTATCATATGATGCTCTAAATGTGTGGAAAATTTGAGCTAAATAACTGTAAACAATTTTGAGACATTCGAAAATGGCGAAATTTTGAAGGTTTTGGCAGAATATTTTGAAAACACGCGTTTTCACAGATATGCCGATACCGCATTTCACTAGATTTTATGACATTACATAAGTGTGCCAAATTTGGTCAAAATCGTACAGCTTGTTTTTGAGCAGTTCAACTGACAAAATTCAGGGAGGAAAAAAAAATAGAGCCTAAAAATTTTGAAAAAGAAGAATAACAACAGTCTTTCCCAAACTGGGTTTGGGAAAGCCTAATTAATTGGTGATTTTTGAGAATAACGCTGGCCGGCTTTTGCCGTTATGTTAGGTAAAGGGTTAAATAATACAATTATCGTTAATAATGAAAAGTAATAAACAGAGTAATCGCTTGACTGGACTGGTTACTGGAAATAATTCATTCGAGGCGAGGGTCTATATTGTAAAACACTCGTGCGCATTCGTGCACACGTATTTGTACAACGCCCCTCACCTCTCATGAATTATTTCACGTAACCAGTCCAGTCAAGCGATTACTGTCAAAATACTTTTAAATTTTACAATATTGAGGCATTCTTTCATATGACACTTTGTCGTCGCGCCATTTTGTTGCTGTGGCAAAATGTGGTGGAACCATTTCAGGCTGTAATGTTAATAATAATACTTTATTGCACAACCAAAAAATAAGAAGTGGTATGACACTACAAACTACACAAATAAAGCAAAGTAAACTGACACAATTCAATATTCATGAACAGTATGCCTCATGATGCCCAGACCTGTTACATAGGTAAAAATAATGTAGCTCTTTACTAGTTAAATACTCAGATATTATGTCAAAGTCTGTGTGTACATCATGAAAGTTGCTCCTTGCTAGTTAAATCAAGAGCTTTGTCAAAGTCTGAACATCATGCACACAAGTAAATTTAAAGAAACATGCCGTTACTATCACTCGTCAACACTCGACTGATCTTCATTACAGATGGGTGACGTGTCACTTGCCCCCGATTTGCTCTTTGAGAGGCATACCAAATGTTATGTGGCGTATAACATCTATAATGCATGTAAATTACATGGGGTCTATACGGGAAGCGCTTATGAAGGAAGCGATCATTTGGGACCTGTCTGTATGGGAAGTGTTCATCTGAAACCCGTCGATCTAGGAAGCGTCCATGTGGGACCCGTCTATCTAGGAAGCGTCTATCTGAAAACGTCTAATTGGGATAACACCGTTCGGGGAGCAAATGTCAGCAAAATAGTAAGCGAATGAATTACATTTGAAGCTAAAAGTTAAACACTTTCCAGTCAGTGGTCGTTTTGTCTGCCTCTTCGTTTGGAGAGACGGGTGACAAATGGCGTGCTTTTCATTCTTTCCTGGAACAAAAACATTGCGACGAGTCTTGAAATTTGAGTGCATATCAGCGTTTAACCCTTTACCCAACGCAGACCATATCAAAATTTATTATTTTAAATATCATTTTTTCAAATTTTTCAAAAAACCATATCATGTGACCCCTCGTTGGAACGAGCTCGTTCCAACGAAGGGTCACACGATATGGTTTTGTTGAAATTTTTTGAAAAATAATATTTTTTCAACTGCTGAATTTGCATATTACGTGGGCGGATGCGACCGATTCGTTGGGTAAAGGGTTAACCACTTTATGAACTTACAGCCTATATCAGTTATAAGAATCCGCTTTTTACAAATGTAAACTTTTTGTAAGATGTATTTTTAAATACTTTTTGTGAATTTTTTTTTTTTAAATGCAACTTTGTCTTTGTATGCTCCAGTGGAATTCATGACACTTCGACGAAAGATAGTTGGTCGAACGGACACTTGGTCGAATAAACATTTGGTCGAATGTACACTTGGTCGAATAGACGCTTGGTCGATTGGACATTTGGTCGAAAATTTTTTTTTCGAAAAGCTTCATGGGATTTTCTACGAAAATTTGTTGAAAATATTTGTTCCAGAGATATGTTTTTTGGGATAGAAAATTGCTTAGTAACTGGTTCCTATGCATAATATACATACATAGCACGTACGTGACTACGGGTATTACGGGGGATATAACCATCAAACGGAGGAGCAAATGAAGGGAGTCGTATGCTGATAAGTTAAAATGGGAAGAAAGAAGTTCGGGTAAGCATTGAATAGTTCGTTCTGGTGTTGGGAGGAGAGGACGGGTGAGGGAGACGCATTTGCGTGTTCAGGGGTAATGAAGGCCTTCTCAAATTTGAACTTCGACAAATCAGCCGATAGATGGCGTTATAACAAATTCAACTTGCGCAAATCTCCATTCGACAAAGTGTCATTTCGATCAACTGTCAATTCGACGAAGTGCCCATTCCACGAACTGTCGTTTTGACCAACTGTCCATTCGACCAAATGTGGGTTCAACCTACTGTTTTTCAACGAAGTGTCGTGGTAATCTCCAGTGAAGAGATGGTACGTACCGTAATGCAATCGCGGATGGGCCAGATACTTAAAGCCCTTTCTGGAGTGTGCCACAAAACAGCGTATGGTTAGTTTAATAAAAAGGGAATGCTATGGAAATGCAGATCCTGTAATCACGGGGACTTAGAGTTTATCCTAAATCGTCGAAAGATTCTGCGCTGCTAAAGTTCACCGGAAGTCGGATTTTCCTGCAAGCCCCTCATAGATAGTGCCATGGTACACCATAGCATATCTTCAAAATACCCTTGCATACCACGATATTTGGGGACAATACGTGGTGTACACCCTGCTTTGTTTTTTATAATGTACTCTCTTGTGCATCCACGGCCATTTCCTCGCGCACAAGGTTATTGGCATTGGAAGGTATTAACTGGTTGAGTGCTGGAAGCCCATATTTGGGCTTTACTCTGACGTGCAGGGACCGTAATGTAAACGCCTTATATTCAGTGGATATGCTTCATATTATCTTTGAAGTGAAATTATTTAGTCTGTTTTGGTTTTCCTTGTTACAATTTATGGGAGAGTGCCTAAAGCACTCTCCCACAAATTGTAACAAGGTAAAGACATGTGAACATATTTTGATGGTCAAAAATAATTTAGCACTCTGCCAGTTAACACTTTGAAAAACTAAACGTCATGATTATGTGGTTACGCACTTTAACCCTTTACCCAATGCCAACGATATCAGAATTTGTAATTCTATTGCTTTAATCTATTTCAAATTCATCCTCAACCCATGTTAAAAATAACCCGTTGCTTTGCAAGGTAGTTTTACATAATATTCAGGTCTGTCTTATAACATAAGATAACTTCTAATTCCAACGGAGGGAGGCTCTTTTCCATTGTACCTTTCATAGTTATGAATTATTAAAATGGAGTATTTAAATGGGGGCGTTTAACCCTTTCATGACTTCAATATGGTTCCCACAGATTTTATTTAATGCTTTAATAATGCAAGAATCCTTTCAGCACTCACATTGCAGCTCTGAACACAGAAAGGCATCAACGAGATCTCCTAATTTTCTCAAATTCCATTGGGCACCTAAGAGGGCCCTTGAAGCCTTTAAGGCATTTCCTGTCGAAACTCAAGAGATGTAAAATATGGGTCAAGATCACTGAGGCCGTCCAGGGGTCAGTAAGTGCATTTTTCAGAATTGCTGTAATTTGCATTTTACGACTTAGTGCATTCCTGAGGTTTATGCATGTATTTTTACACTCCACAAATTGGGCGTGCCAAAAAGTTTCAGTTGGGTCATGTCATCCGTCCGTCCGTTCGTCACTATCTCGTGTATTTATTTTCTATACTATAAAAGGTACCACCTAAATCAAATTTTAGAGAAGGCGTGGTTTTGTGTTTCGAAGTTCGATTAAGCGGACCCCTCTGCATTCCAATTCGTTGTTTGTTGCTTAGTGAAAGCAAAAGTGGAACACTGGGTTGTCCGTCCGTCCGTCTGTCCGTCCGTCCGGGCAACCGCAGATGGCCTTGCGATGTGACCGTCCGTGTACAGTCGTACAGTCGTTACTTGTGAGGTTGGGGGATAAAACCGTTAGTACACCAACCACTTGTGAGTTTTTTTTTAACTTGTGAGGTGCGAAAAACCCACTTGTGAGTTGCGCAATTTTCCCCATACTTAACACTAAAATCACCTCACAAGTACATCTGCGGTAGTCCGTCCGTCCGTCCGTCCTGTCCCATCCTGTCCGACGTCCGTCCGCTCGGGCCACTGCAGATGGCCTAGCGAGATGACCGTCCGTGCACAGTCGTTACTTGTGAGGTTGGGGATAAAACCGTTAGTACACCAACCACTTGAGAGTTTTTTTTTCAACTTGTGAGGTGCGAAAAACCCACTTGTGAGTTGAGCAATTTTCCCCGTTCCCGCCCGTCCGTCCGCGCTATAATACGGGTGTTACTAGTTGTTTTTTGTCCGGACAGGTAGTATGAGCTTACCGAAATATTATGAGCTTATTTTATATGTTATGAGCTTAATTACCAAGATATGAGACTTATGAGGCAAATTGCGAATTTTCGGGGTTTATATTAAGGGTTAGGGTCAGTTCAGGGTTGGAGTTAGTGTTAGTTTCCACTAAATTTTGTTTTTGTATAACTCTTCTGATTATGTTTTGGAAAAAAATATTGTTTGAACTAAGTGGTGTTATGCTATTTTGATGTAATTTTAGCCCTTTACCTGACACGAAAAGCAGACGACACCTGCAAAAAAATTCTTGAATAACTAATTTTTTTTCATTTTTTGTCTCAAAAACATAGGTTATGACCCCTAATTGGAACGAGCTCGACGAGCTCGTTCCAATGAGGGATCATAACCTATGTTTTTGAGAAAAAATGAAAAAATAATGAAAATTAATTAGCGATTTTTTAAAATAACGCTTGTCGGTTTGGGCAAAGGGTTAAAGGCTTTTAAAAATTCGACATTATATGAGCGATATTGTTTTTAAGACACTGACAATCATGTATCGAAATGGATTCACGATTAAATGGGAATGACATTCTAATTCCCAAACCTAATAGGTTGTGTGAAACACCTGTAATATTGTTTCCCAATTAACATGCACAGATATAAGAATTTTCACACTACAATATTTTTGGGTTTGTTTTGTTTTCTATAGTTGTTTTTACCGTTTCATTTTCTCCGATGTGCTTGCCCATGAGAAAGAAATTATTTAGTGGAGTTTATTTGCTAAAAATTCAACTGCTCACGTGTGTTTGTTTTTTGGGATCAGCAAGGGTCACATCATGTGGCACAGTTTTTCGGATCATGGAAGCCGGAATATCGGGAGAGAACCTCTGAGCAGCAACGAGCAGCTGTCAGGCTCTTCAGTTTAATAACTCAGAACAGGTAGAGTTAGTAGCGGTTCAAGGAAAGGGCTCATCGAGGTACAGTACACACAAAGAACGACCCACGCAGGTGAATGGGTTAATCGATATGGCAC
This sequence comes from Pictodentalium vernedei, assembly GCA_031216915.1. NCBI lineage: Eukaryota > Metazoa > Mollusca > Scaphopoda > Dentaliida > Dentaliidae > Pictodentalium > Pictodentalium vernedei. Next base: position 98,722,920 of record CM062294.1, read on the forward strand.
TCGTGCCATCGCGCAAGGATAAAACTCGAAGCCACAGGCCTCGAGTTTTATCCTTGCGCGATGGCTGCCATATCGATTAACCCATTCACACTCGCGTGTCGTTCTGCGTTTATTACGTCTATAAAAACAACTATTAGAAGGACACTCAGCAATTCATTTGACAACGACAACAAAAAGACCACATTTTATCGCCAACCAAATTTGCGAGGGGAACCCGTATTACAATTTCGTCCCCTGAGTTCCAATGTGTTCTATGTACCTACTGGCACATAAAACACATTGGAACACAGGTGATGATTTTTAGATATCGCTACGGATTCAAATCGTAATTGCGGTGCACGATTTGTAGAAAATTCCAGTGAAATTTAGCTTCTATTTAAAAATAGTCCGTCAACGATTTGTGCGGAACGGATTTTAATTTTCCACATAGTTTAATGTTGCTGTAGATGGGGATTTCATAGAACAGGCGTGTAATAAACCTTAGCACACAACACATGATGCCTAAAGAGTGAACAGATCTGTTATTGCGAGTAGGGTGCAAAGACGAGTAAAGATATAGATATGAAATGTTTTGCAAAAGATTTCCCGATCGAGTAATGGCATGATTCGCAGTCAATCTGTAGTGTATGTGTGTTGTTTTTAATACAATAAAGTGCTAACGACTGCAAGACATTGGATTAATCGACTTTTCTGAGATGCCTGGCGTATTTACTCTCTATTTTGTTTGCATTGTTATATCATTTTTTTTATAAAACACCCCAACGACAGCCGCTGCCTTATATGGAAATCGTTTAGAACAGACGACACGTGGGCATATTTATGACTTTGCTTTTGGTTTCTTTCTTTGAGATTGTACATGGCCAAAGCTTCTCGGTGGGTTATATTCAAAATTAGTTAATCTACAAATAAACCCGTTTTATTCAATAGTGAGAGAATTTCATTATAATTACTCGGTAGATCTCGGCGGACTGTATAGCTGAGAACAAGGAGGTCTTAAAACTGAAAAGAAATATATTATTAAGTGGACGATATTTGAAGATCAGAAAATTAAACAAACCGTAATTTGAAGAATTTGGGATGTGGAATTCAGTGTGTTTCTGTTCAGTCTTACAGTACGTGGGGAGTGGATTGTAACTAAATCACCCACAGAGTGGAGTTGTCACCTAAGCTATAACTTTCAAATTGTGCACATATCGACAAAAAACACAAGCAATGTTTCAGCCAATGGACCTCCGGGTTTAACCCGGAGGTCCATTGGCTGAAACTTTGCTTGTGCTGGTTATGCTTTGCAACAATTTAGTGATAATACACTCTCCACGTACTGTATGTAGCGATAATTAGAACTCTGGGCAATATCGTTAAGTGTGGAGACAGTGGACGTCGTGTGTGCAGTATGGATGAGTAAGCCCGTAGTACATTTCTTGTTGGGATGCTCGAAACACTTTACAAGTTGACAAATGGAAAATACAAATGTGAAAGTTTTATAGAATTGGCCCTGAATGTTTGATGGAAATTCACAGACAAAATTGAGAAGCTGTTACATATAGTAGCGAAAGGATAGGATATAGCTTAGATGTTAATACTATGCTTATACTCTTGGTTTATGCACACTATTTGTTTCAAAGGTACTCTTTTTAAAAGGTGAGCCATGCTTCGTTAGAATGGAAGTGTAAATGACATTTTTTCATCATCGATTGCTCTTTTGTGAAGTGCTTGGAATATCTGTCATAAAATCAGAATTATTCTGATGCTGGCTCCACGATGAGAGGTGATTTCAGGCTTAATAATTAGTGATTGTTCTTTATTACTTTCCAAAGAGTGATTTACTGGAATTTCCCGATTTGATTATAAACGATAATTTCACAAGTGAATTATGCAATCAACAATTAGGTCATGTATCCGTGCGCACACACGAAGATGCTTTGCAGTATTTGTAATGGGGACTTCATTGTTTTTGGGTTTTTTTTTTTAAATGTGACTCAGCAACATATTTAATACTCTGCAACTTGAACTTTAACCAATTCAGTCTTATTTGACAGCTCTCAATCTTTTTGACATATTTGGACCTTATTGCAGGGGGATTTGTGGGGGTGGAAGTTGTCGGGGGGGGGGGGAGTTGTCGGGGAGAATTTCGTCGTGTGGAGGCTTTGTCGAGCAGGGTCGGGGAGACGAAATTCGGGTCTATGGTTATTTTGTGACGCCCCCCCCCCCTCCCCCTCGAAAGTGTCGGGATACTGATGCAAATTCCGAAGTTCTTGAAGTGAAGTATTGTTGAAGTGATAACACCGGGTCTCGTGCATATGCATATAGATAACAGTCTAGTAACCAATTACCCAAGGTAACGGCCGGCCAGCGCTATTCACAAAACTTTCCATTCGACTTTTACTATTTTTTTTTTATTTTTCTGCCTCAAAAACATAGCATGTCCCCTCATTGGAACGAGCTAAACGAGCTACGAGGGGTCATAAGCTATGTTTTTTTACGCAAAAAGTGAAAAAAATAGATATTTAATTCTGTTTGTTTTTCATGTTACGTAGAGGGTTAACAGATTTAGCATACTCCCTTTCCTTCTTTATATGAGTGGCAACGAGTATTCCAATACTCGAGGCAGCTTATCTTGCTGATTCTTGCTCGGGGATCGGAGGGCCAGGCTTGGCACAGTAGTAAAAAAACCCAAAATCCTGGACACTTGGGCCAACAAAAGTTCCGGACTACTACCCAGGGACCCCACCCTCTTCCCGGCCCTGCTGTCGAGGACCCTGGTTAAATTGCGAGCCTGAGAATAAATTATGCTGACTCCATAATCTGTGTTGGTTAGTATTCTGAAACTGGAGTGCCTTCTGTTAAAGGGTTACTGCATTGATGGCACGCGAAGGACATACTAATCAGTACGCGTTTTCTGAAGATATTTATGAACTGCCTCCAGCAAAAAAGCAGGCACACAAACATAAATAACTGATTGCCCGCGGTCTTATATTCATCAGGGGCTAGTCGGCAAAAGTAAAAAGCTTAATTAATTTTCCAATGCAATCACCATAAGGTATTACGAAACGAACAAATATGTAAATAATGAAAAGTTATAATCTTATTGAAAAATTAAAGACTGAGTATTGTTGTGATCTACACCATTTTAAAAAGCGACTAAAAATAACAAATTTATCAGTCTGAGAATTGCATGTTCCAACGTTACGTAATAATGTAAATAAAATGACGAAAAGATTTGCAGTGACTGAGTATTTGCTTTTACATTTTTAATTGTTAGAATTTTTCCTTTATCCCAAACATTTTCAAATGTTACATGATGCCATACTTTAAGCACTTATTTTTTTTTCAAAATAATATATATATAGGAGATTGGTAACCTTGAGATACCCATGAATATTTTATATGTCTTCGGAACAAGTTTTCGAATTTCGTCTTCATCGGACTCAGTTCAGACAATTCACAACAAACAAATGAATATTACGTTAGTACAAACAGAAAACGCCGTGACAGGGGTGTAGCCAGCAATTTTTTTAGGGTGGTCGCCCACAATGCAATTCAAGGATGAGAATGTCTTGCAACTAAAAAGACTGAAAACTTGGCCAGAGGCCAAGCCTTGGCCAAAGGTCAAGTTGGAGGGGATTATGGGAGGGGTGCCCCCTCCCATAATCTCCTCCAACTTGACCTTTGGCCATTGGTGGTTGTTCGGTGGGGAGGGGGGGGGGCTCCCCAGAAAAAAACTTTTAATTTTGTGATTCTATTTGATGTTTAACCCGGCCCAAAATAAATAAATAAATCTCTTTTTTATAAACAAAATAAAATTCTACATAAAGCAGTGGCGTAGGAACCTGGGGGTGTAAGAAGGGTATTTTCCCTCCAAATCTTTGTAAATCATATCTAGTATCTACACGAAAATAACCACATACATCTGCATATTCTACCTCATACAGGCGCACATAAAAACTGTATGATCTACACCATTTGCAGTGCATAGAAAAGTTGGTAGCCGTTGTCACTGACTGATTTGACGCTCAACGGGTTAACATCTTCCTCTCTGACCTACATCCTCCTTTAAACCCTTTACCCAACGTAACGGCCAAAACCGGCCAGCGCTATTCTCAAAAATCGCCAATTAATTTTTATGATTTTTTTCATTTTTTGTCTCAAACACATAGGTTATGACCCCTCATTGGAACGAGCTCGTCGAGATCGTTCCAATGAGGGCTCATAACCTATGTTTTGGAGACAAAAAATGAAAAAAATTAGTTATTCAAGAATTTTTTTTGCAAGTGTCGTCTGCTTTTCATGTTAGGTAAAGGGATAAACACCAAAAATTAACATCAACGATACCTTGATTTTTTCACTTGAGAAGCGAGGAAATGAGCTCTCAGTAGTACATATTTCACAAATGTTCCTGGTATCCCCCTCCCGCACTCTCCCCATGATTTGGCGGCCGTGCTGTCCCCTACAAGCTCCCGTTTACAATACCCCCCCCCCCCCCCCAATATTATAAGCTTCCTACGCCCCTGACATAACGATAACCACTGCTAAAGGTAGATTAGATAACCTTTATATTTTGTTTCTGGTTTGATATTATTGGTTTGGTTTCAGTATGCTTTAGTAAGGTTTTTGGTTAGGTCCATTGAGTACCTGCTTTGAGAAGTCCTTTTCTCTATCTGGGATGTGTTTAGAAGGTATAGTTTGCCACCCGAACCAACGAGGTGGCTGTATGGTAATTCTTATTCAGTTCTCAGCGTGTTTGTAAACCAAAATTGTTCTTTGCTGTTTTATTGGACTCTCCAACTTACTAAGCCCGCACAAGCAACGGCTAGCATCGGTTGTATGCATTTGTACCCGCGACGTACAATGCGCCTTAGTGCACCGTGATCCCGCTTGTGCAACTGGGATTAAGTGGCCTGTCCATGGACACAACGCAGCAAATGACGCGGGTGAGGGTCGAGTCCAATGAGGGGTCATAAGCTATGTTTTGTCGCAAAAAATGAAAAAATGAGTAATTCAAGAATTTTATTCGTCTGCCTTTAGTGTTAGGTAAAGGGTTAACAGAATATGAGTTTTGGTTGTGTGGTAACTGCACTGAGGTGTTTTAGGATTAACTTGATGAGCGTTTCATTACGATGTGAAACTCGTGGTTTTGAAACCAGCTTTGTGACTTTTCCAATTTTTAGACGAGTGCATGCTTGGAAGCTCTCTTATAAATAAAACTGGGGCGCGGTGGCGTCGCGGTAACCGGTTCTTGTCAGATCACCGAAGTTAAGCAGCAAGGTCGAGCGCGGTTAGTAGATGGATGGGTGACCATTTCAGCGACTGATTCGTGCTCCCGCGTTGAGTCCTTGGACAAGGCACTTAACCCCAATTGCCTATATGGGGGCACGATGACGCTGTGTACTAAGGCGTACCGCACGTCGATGGTGCGCATGTCTTCAACCAATCTAACCCTGCCTGTGCCGCGGTGTAGAGTTCAGAGTTACGATGTTGGATAGCTGACAGCTGCTCGTCGTTGCTCGGTGGTTCTCTCAGGGTACTCCGGCTTCCTCCACCCGTAAAACGTTCACCGACATGATATGACCCTGGCTGTTAAAGTGTCCTTAAACCACCCTAATAAATAAACAAATAAATAAATAAATAAATAAATAAATAAATAAATAAATAAATAAATAAATAAAACTGTGCGAAAGCAAAAGGTGCGCGCGAGTAACAATTCTCCTCTAGTGGAAAGTCCTGAACTACAGTGGGATAGTTGGTCACCGAACGCTGTTCATTATTGCAATATATAGCCCTGGTGGGTTCTTCAATATGCGCCGACAGCTGCAGCGATTTAAACAGCTATGATTGGTGTTGTATGGCACAGAAGTCTTCACATATACAGTCCCATGAAAATGTGTTATTTATTTATTTATTTATTTATTTATTTATTTATTTATTTATTTATTTATTTATTTATTTATTGACGTTTAAGGTCAAATATTTCTGCACAATAGCTAATTTTGGTCAGGACAGTTTTACGGGTGGAGGAAGCCGGATTAACCGGAGAGAATCACCGAGCAACGGCGAGCAACTGTCAGCTGCCCAACATACTAACTCCACACAAGCAGGGTTAGCATTGGTTGAAGACAAGTGCACCATCGACGTGCAGTACGCCTAGCACACAACGCCACCGTGCCCCCTGAAAATGTGTTAATAATTTACATAATTATATCCGCTTGCCGATGTTTCCAGTAAATTAGTATTTACTGGTGCATTAAACGTCATGTTCCACTCACTCGGAAGAGTGTGAGCTTGTAGCGACGCGTAAGTATAATATTTGACTTTTTACACAACGTAACGACCACCCCAAACGGTCAGCAATATTCACAAAAGTGCGATTTAAATTATATTATTGTCAATTCATGGGGGCTTAACCAGTCATTGGTGATAACTTGTCTCCTTATAACAGTGTTGGTGTTCCGGTAGAGTGCTGAAGGTCCAAATTTGGCTTCACTTGGGCATTCATATACAGCAACTTACTGGAACATTATTCTGTTAATGTGCTTCTAATTATGCTAAGAGTGAAATTATATAGTCTTATTTAATTTGCCTTGTTGCGATTTATGGGAGAGTGCCTATAGGCACTCTCCCATAAATTGCAACAAGGCGAATTAATAAATTATCCTGATAGCCCAAAATAATTCAGAACTCTACTAGTACCAGTTAAAACAAACTACTGTCACTACTATTAGATGGCAATAGATGTATACATTGATTGCCCAATATTGCTGTTCAAACTGTCTGACCGTGGCACAGAAGGGATATTATTTACCTAAAAGCTTGAACTCCTCCGACTAGTCGACTACACAATTGAGAGTTGACTACTGGTTTGCCCAGAGTCGACGTCGACTAGTCGACTAATCATTTGAGTACTATACACATACACGGCTTAGCAGTAATTTCTAGTCAAGTCTTGGCTGCCTATTAAGAGAAACCACTACCTAGATATTTTTTCTTCAGTCAGCCAGTGCTCAGAATAACTTTTTTCTATGCGTAGCAAAATGCCACACATTCAAAAAAATGAATAGCATTTTGTAAAAATTGCATAGCTATTTATATGACTTATAGTTCAACATCGCATGCCAGCGCTAGCATTGACAATTCCCCCAACCTTTTTTTGGTAAATTGGATTGAAGTAAAACAGAACTATTTTTGTTTACGCTTATGTTTGTAACAGGTGCACACTTCCGGGGAATTCCCGATGCGCATGAATACTAACAAAGTGAACAGTCAACTTTCAGTCAACCGGGACCGCCGTTCGCGCACACCCATTCCAACTCGGAGTAAAGTACTCCCTGCACCGGAACAGCTAATTATGCGAATTCTAACGCACCCGTTACGGAGTTTTTAGACTGAAAAGTAATGAAAGTCCTCCAAATTATAAAAAATAAAAAATCCCTCAAATATTGATTTGTAGTTCTAATAGTTGACAGTCAGATGGATAATTTACAGCCAATGGGCGCACAAATGGAATTCTGCATCTTAAAACCTGTAGTAAGAAAAAAATGTTGACTCAAGGGGTGGGGGGAGGGGGGTGGAATGCTAATGGAATTTCCCACTTGTGGTCATTTTGTAGTGGTAGTCGGAATTTTACCTCCCTTGGGGGTGGGTGTGATTGGAAATCTAGAGGTGGACCCCCACCCCTCCATCATCCAAGGCAGTTTTAGCTACGTCTTTGGGAGAATCTTGTGGTTTTTGCTTGGATACCAACATTTTTACATTTACATTTACATTTATTACACTCAAACGTTTACAGTACGTGGAGAGTGTATTATCACTAAATCACCCGCGGAGTGAAGATTCAACCCAAGCAATAATTGCAAATTTGTTGCAAAGCATAACAAGCACAAGCAAAGTTCCAGCCAATGGACCTGCGGGTTAAACCCGGAGGTCCATTGGCTGAAACATTGCTTGCGTTTTTTGTCCATATGTACAGAATTTGAAAGGAATACTTTGGGTGATAACTCCACTCCACGGGTGATTTAGATACAATCCACTCACCACGTACTGTACATGAAATAAGGATAAGGATAGGGGAAAGGGTCGACGGGTGCAGGGGGGAAAATGTCATAGTAGAGGACTAAATGCACTGCTACTTCGGAATTATTGATATCAATTGTTGGCCCATTACCCAACGTAACTATCTTGACCGGCCTGCACTATTCACAAAAAAACAAAACTCCGCACTGCTCGCGACCCCCGACCGCGACTAGTTCGATGCAGGGGTGGCGCCAGGGATTTCTCGACAGGGGGGCTGACCTCTCCGACAGGGGGGGGGGGGGGGGGTATAACATTTGACCTCCCAAACGAAGGAAAATGAGCGAAAATTGGTAAATTGGAGGACCAAAATAGAAGCAAATTGAGTATGTTTGTTGATTATTTAACCCTTCACCTACATGTAACCTGAAAAGCAGACGACACTTGCAAAAATAATTCTTGAATAACTAATTTTTTTCATTTTTTGACTCAAAAACATAGGTTATGACCCCTCGTTGGAACGAGCTAGAAGAGCTCGTTCCAACGAGGGGTCATAACCTATGTTTTTGAGACAAAAAATGAAAAAAATAATGAAAATTAATTGGCGATTTTTGAGAATAGCGCTGGCCGGTTTTGTCCGTTACCTTAGGTAAAGGGTTAAAGTAAACATATTATAATAAGGTCGGGAAATATTTCATCTATAAAGCCAGTTTGACGAACGACATTAAGGAATTTCGTGAGACTCACTATTCTCTATCAAAGTTCCAGTGCTGCACGGGTTCGAGACAGACAAGACGAGATATCTACATTCGATTGTCGGAAATTTCTCGTGAAGTCGGGTTTACGAGACTCTCCGACGGACTGACTAAAAATCTCCGACGGGGGGGGGGGGGGGGGGACCTCTCCGACGGGGGGGCTCTAGCACCCCCTGACCCCCCCCCCCCCCCCTGGCGCCACCACTGGTTCAATGAGCTCGCTCCAATGAGAGGCCACAAGCCACGCCCTCGCCGCAAAAAACGAAAAACAATTTGTTTAGGAGTTTTGTTTCCTTTCATGTTAGGCAAAGGGTGAAATTACTGATACTGTGTGTATAGGGAGAGGGTGTTTTATATTTATTCTGCTGCTGTTTATCGCGTAAATTTAATAACTGGGAAAATTTTGCGGCTTGATTTCCATACTGTCCCAAGTGTAATGAAAGTGCGCACACTTTTGGACAATATTAAACTCAGTTAACGAAATACTATACCGCTTCCGAATCAATTTTCTCATTTATTGTTTATTTATTGGTGTTTAAGGTCACATATTTATGCACAATGAATGGCTAATCATGACCGCGACAGTTTTACGGATGGAGGCAGTCGGAGTACCAGGAGAGAACCACCGAGCAACGGCGAGCAACTGTCAGCTCCCCAACATACGAACTCCACACAAGCAGGGTGGGCATTGGTTGGAGACAAGTGCACCATCGACGTGCAGTACGCCTTAGTACACAACGTCACCGTGTCCCCACGCGGGCAATGGAGATGAAGTGTCTTGCCCAAGGACACAACGCGGTTGCCGCAGGTGGGATTCGAACCGAGGGCCTCTAGGCTTGCAGCCTGCACCTCTACCTACTGAGCCATCGCGCTCCCCAATTTTCTCATAGGCGAGAAAAATTATGTATTTCGACTGGCGACAAAGCCGGTCGTTGAAATCCACATTTATCGCGCCATATTCTGTGATACACATAAAAACTGTTCACAGTTTTTGCATCTTTTTATGTACCGCACAAGCAATGACCTGGCCGAGATGAAAACGTTTTGGCGCCACAACTGCAAAACCATTTGGAGGACGACCAAAATACGTCACGGTATGCTGTCAAACGTTAATCTCCGAAAATCTGTTGGGTCGGACGATTATTTGATACCCGACTTACTTTACTAAAATTCGGTATTCATCACTTAAACCCAGGAGGTTGTAAGTTCAATGCTAATTGTTTGCACAGGATAACAAATTATAGTCAGATATTATTCGTGCCTCTTGAATATATTCAACTGCAATGTTGACCAAACTAATGTCGTATAAAACGCATCACTGCACCGCCATTCATACTATTGTTACCACTTCGATAGTGTCGAATATCGACGGGGAGACACAAATTGAAAGTACATTTGTCAGGAAAAGATTGTTGATGACAGAAAGCTTTGTCGGCCGGCACGCGTCTTGCCTCTTCCATTATATTTATTACTATTGAGATAATTCACTAATAATATTTGGCAGTTTTTCTTTATATATACAATAAGCATGAAATCGACGACTGCCTTTTGTAAACGCGTATCGCCTGGGGCTCTACCTGTTCTCACGACAGGCATGGTCGAACGATGTCTGGCGTTTAGAAAAATAGTGTTTAGCCATACCCGGGGCCTAGAAGTCTGCGTTCATGTTAGACAATAAATATGTGTGTTATGCTTTCACAGAAAGTTGTTCAAAGGGCGGCTTTGTTTGGTTAAAAATGACCACCAAGTCTGTGATGATACAAATTAGTAATCTGTAAGGACATAGCAAGCGTGTGTCAGGCAAGACAGACTACTTGCCGGGAGAAATTCTCACGTGAAATGTTCTCTTGTTCAACTGTCAACCCATCGCGTGCCCACTGTCTGTACAGATTAATACTTTCTACTTCAGCCACTATAACAGTTTTCAAAGTCCAAACTACCATGTGCAGTCTGGAGTACAAACTTGAATTACACTTGCACTCCATATCAAAGTTCAAAATTACAACAGTAAATCAACAGAACTGTTAAATGCGATATAAAAAAGTATCCAAAAACAATAAGAATCTACTACTATTTTATTTATGTTAATCCCCCGAGAAGTGTCACCGTTTCTTGTAAATCTCTTGGTGTCGAACCTAAAACAAATACGCATTTAACTCTGCTACCACCAAATCTCACGAAAATAATTGGTACATATGTAGCTCTCTTTCATTATTGTAATACCATGACGAAATACAGATAACTTTCAGGGTAAAACACAAACACGGTTTTTATCTCGCACAAAATCGCAGGTGAAAAATATCAATTTCCCAACACTACAAACTATACATGAACTTTACCAATCTATTTTATTTATGTTGTAAAGCTACTTTTAGAGGCTTTCTGAGTTTCAGAACCCAAGGTGATTAAAGTTGGAACCTGATTTACTTTGGAACGCTGTCGGGTTCTTTTTACCCTGAACACACAGTAAACACAGAATTTAGCCATTCAACGACTGGGCATCCACTGATAACCTAACTCCATAGTTCAGTTGAGCCTAAGTCATCGAATTTGTTAATTTACTGTCGGTAGGCCGCCGAGTAGTCCACTCCATGGTCCAGAAATAACAAATTTTGCCTGTTGGATCGTTAAATTTCAATTAGAGTAGTGAGCAAGGGTATCGTGGTTATTCAATCACTGGGTGGACAAGTACCAAAACACCCTAAGTCCACTGCAGCTGATCAGCTCTGGTGATCAGTTACATGTATATGATCGTCTGAGTGGGGTTAACCCTTTACCCAACGCAGACGATTTCAAAACTTATTATTTTAAATATTATTTTTTAAATTTTTTCAAAAAACTTCAACAAAACCATATCATGTGACACCTCTTTGGAACGAGCTCGTTCCAAAGAGGGGTCACATGATATGGTTTTGTTGAAAGTTCTTGAAAAATAATATTTTTTCAGCTGCTGAATTTACATATTATGCGGGCGGATGCGGGGCGATTCGTTGGGTAAAAGGTTAAAGCTTTCCACTATGAGCATTGATACAATACATACAGACTCTGGAAATATGCCGACATATTGGAATCTTAGTTATGTCGTGGACGATAATGATTTAAGTCGGTTTTAAATAGTAGCGAAGTTTACTTTTGAAATGTACAAAAAACAGTAACTGTTTAAACTCGAGTTGATTTGTTGATTTGGCTCGTCTTACAGTTAAATGAATACACGCGGCTCCAGCATCGGACGACGTTCATTCAAATATGCACGAAATATTCCATGTTTACGCTTAACATTTCGATCACAAGCTTTCTATGGGAGGGGAGGAAACAAAACAGGAAAACGCCACCCGGTCTACCACTCTGTCTATAATAACGTACGAAACATTGTATACCCTCTATCTCAGGACAAGGTTGCAAGTCTCTTGGGAAGGACGTTGGGTGTCAGTGGTTTTGTACCTGGTGTGGTAATTCATCGCTATTGGACGTAAGTGATGGATAGATTATGAGCCATCTAATTATAAAATTTTAGCATTTGTTAATGTTTTTTGTGCCCAATGAAAGATGGTGCTCCAGTTTATAAGGTTTTTGTGGAAGGATACAGTTATCTTCAGCAGAGGCGGACTGGCCGTATGGTCCACCAGGAAAATTCCCGATGGATCCCTTATTAGTAGCCATCGGGGGCCCCCTGTTGGGAGCCACCAGGGGCCCCCCAAATCTACGCAGCCCAACACCTGTTGGCGCCTGACACTTTATGAAAATGACAAAAAGGCGAAATGGATCTGATAGCACAGACTGTCGGTTTATCGAAATGCCCTTTGGCATAGGGTACATATCCATATACCAGCAGTCTAGTCTGCCATTGATCGATCAAATGCAAGAAAACAGCGTTCTTTCAGCTCGAAAAATCAAAATTTTCTCCCATTGGGCCGAACAATGGTCAGCCTGAAGAGTTCGGGGCCCCCATGTGGTGCAACTATTTTTATGCCAAATGAGCAACAGAGATGATACAAAAATGCCATCGAAAATGTCCTCTATTGTGGACAACCATTGTTCGCTCAGATGCAAGGAAGCAGCGTTCTTTCGGTTCGAAAAAATCAAAATTTTGTCCGGGTAGGGGCCCCCTTGATAAGTTTTCCGACAATTTTTTTTTGTCCAGTCCGCCCCTTATTTTCGGTGACTGTATTTTACTCAACAGGGCAAAGAAATTAAAGAGTATTATATTTATTGGTGTTTTAGGTTATTTATTTATTTATTTATTTATTTATTTATTTATTTATTTATTTATGTTTAAGGTCACATATTTATGCACAATGGCTAATCATGACCGTGACAGTTTTACGGGTGGAGGAAGCCGGAGTACCCGGAGAGAACCACCGAGCAACGACGAGCAGATGCCAGCTCCCCAACATCGTAACTCTGCACTGCGGCACAGGCAGGTTTAGATTGGTTGAAGACATACGTACCATCGACGTGCAGTACGCCTTAGTACACGGCGTCATCGTGCCCCCACGTGGGCAATGGAGATGAAGTGTCTTGCCCAAGGACACAACGCGGTTGCCGCAGGTGGGATTCGAACCGAGGACCTCTCGGCTTTCAGCCTGCACCTCTACCTACTGAGCCACCGCGCTTCCGGTGTTTTAGGTCATATACTTGTACACAATGGCTAATCATGACCGTGACAGTTTTACAGGTCCAGGAAGCCGGAGTACCCAGAGAGAACCACCGAGCAACGACGAGCAACTGCCAGCTCCCCAACATCGTAACTCCGCACTACAGCAGAGGTAGGGTTAGATTGGTTGCCTTAGTACACGTCGTCATCGTGCCCCCGTGTGGACAATCGGTGTTAAGTGCCTTGCCCAAGGACACAACGCTGGAGTTCGAATTGATCGCTCAGACGATCACCCATCCAATGATTAACCGGGCTCGACGTTGCTTAACTTCAGTGATCTGACGAGAACCGGTTACCGCAACGCCACCGCGCCCCCAATTATCGAGTATATCTAGAATAACATAACCCGATGGGCTGAAAAATTCCACATTATGACCCCAGAGTGAGTGTGCAGAGTCAATATTCAGATAACACCAACTGTAGAAGACCATGAACTGTCTAACTTATTTTTTGACCATTTACCCAACATAACGTTCAAAACCGGCCAGCGCTATTCATAAAAATCACCAATTAATTTTCATTATTTTTTTAATTTTTTGTCTCAAAAACATAGGTTCTGACCCCTCTTTGGAACGAGCTCGGCGAGCTCGTTCCAAAGAGGGGTCATAACCTATGTTTTTGAGACAAAAAATGGAAAAAATTAGTTATTCAATAGTTTTATTTGCAAGTGTCGTCTGCTTTTCATGTTTGGTAAAGGGTTAAAATACGGTATATTGACTCCTTGACGAGCTGACCGAAATGTTCCTGTGAGAGTGATATCTATGTTTAAAATATGGGCAAAGTTTAAAAAAAATGGAAATGAGAATGTGCATTTGTCTACACACTTGCCAATTGGATTTGTTAGGTAAAGAAATAGATTGATGTTCATCAAGATTTTCGCCCATTTTCTTTTCCGTCGAATGATGCAGTAGCCAGCTAAAAATATATATCATGTACGGGTGTATTCTTTACATTGACCGGTAATTACCTCACTCTGTTCTCTCGGGACCTGTATAGTTTATTAATTAGTTTATTTATTTTTTGGACAAAATACTATCATTTGGTTTCAGAGTTTAGAAGTGTACGAGGCGAAGCTTATTTCAAAAGACTTTCTTTCAGCCTATTTCATATTTTGATGGGTGGCATCGGCGTTCTAGCCGAGAATATCAGTTTCTCCCCATTACATGTATTTGACTTTTGGGGTGAATGCGATCAACTCACCGTTGAGTGTTTAAGATCAACTCATGATTTTCCCAGATGCTTTGCGTGAGAAGCACATATCTTTATCCCAAGTTACAAACGACAGTAACAAAAGTTCCAATAAATAACTCACGAAATTTTTTTTTTCGTCCTACCCCAGTTGTTGACCTCTCATTGTTTGGTGCCACGAGGGGCTACAACTACATAGTTATTTAAGAGCGTTTGTGATGGCCTGACCTCTAGGGTATATAGTCCAGAGCTCTGTCTGTACGCGGGTCCACACGAGCGCACTGTATCTTAAATCGGAAATCAATATTATTTTTGAATGCCCCATAGCATGGTAATAGACCAGGAAAGGCCATCGACATAGGATTGGCATCCTCTGCTAATTTCAATTGTATGCCCTTGTGAAACTTAGCAAATTCTTTGTCCGTGCAAACGTTTTATGTTATAGCTCAAGCATCAGTTGGGATACTCGAATACTCTTTGTTATGTTGAAGGCTATCAACCTAGGATGGGTCTAATCCGCTAATTTTGACCAGGGTTATAGCCCTTTCGGCCTTTGAAATACAGTTGTATTTCTTGTCCGCGCAAAGAGTTTGTGTCGATAGACCAAATTGTATATTATTTGGTATGTTGCTAGACCATTATGGGAGAAAGGGTATCAACATTGTGTTTATCTCGACAACCACCTTTCCTAGAGTTACAGTCCTTGCTGAATTTTGAGGTATAGTGAGATCTCTTGTCGGTACAAACATTTTGCGTCATAACTCAAGCATCGATATATGTAGTCCAAGTGTCTTTGAGATTTTTACACCCGCATTTCCACCCAGTCATAATGCATGTTAACCATGAGGTTGATGATGTGAATAGGTCTGTCTTAGAAAATGTTAAATGCAGTCACATTATGAAGTCCACATCTGTCACGACATTTCTCCGATAATCGCCACTCTCAACGCCGTGGCCGTATATAAACATGTTTCCGTTACAATTGTGTGCATTGTTCTTGGCAGATTTAAAATCTGTAAAAAAGGGTAAACTCGTTTCGGCGAATTTGTAAGATAGTACATTTGTCAACTCTCTCACCATCTCATGACAGTCCTCTGAAATAAAGCATCGCCGTGTTAAATTTTACTTTTGCAGTATTAACCCTTTACCTAACATGAAAAGTAGACGACACTTGCATAAAAAAATCTTGAATAACTGGTTTTTTTTTTCATTTTTTGCCTCAAAAACATAGGTTATGACCCCTCATTGGAACGATCTCAACGAGCTCGTTCCAACGAGGGTGATAACCTATGTTTTTGAGACAAAAAATGAAAAAATAATGAAAATTAATTGGCGATTTTTGAGAATAACACTGGGGAAGAATTCATTCGGTTAAATAGGGAAAAATCTCGGAGAGGCTCAAAAGATATATACGTCTCAACAGACAGTTCTGAAATTGCAATTGGCTTGGCAGACCGGGGGGGGGGGGGATTGTGTGAACATAGGTGGAGATGGGTGGGTAGTCGAGTGCCAATATTGTGCGTTTATTAACAGTTAATGCATTTTTTCACTTTTCGGTGTTATGGCATCTTTTCTGCCCCAAACAGAAACAAAATGCTACCCATTTAGAAGCATTGTTAACAAAAGTTACCCCCTTAATAAGAAAAATATTGGAGAATTTCACCTAAAACTGACTTGAGGGTGGGGATGGGTGCCTGATATTGAACGGAAAAAAAATTGACCGACAGTTTTCTCTCAAAGTCGAATAAAATATCCATTTACAACATAATTCATTTATATTCGAGTTTTTTTATGGAACATTCTTTAAAATGAAGCATAGTATATATAATACTGTCTAATGAGTCGTAATAGTTAGGTGGGACTAATTTTTCAAAATGGAAAAACTGAAAACATTAATTTTTGTTTCAACAAAAAGAAAAAAGTCTGATTTAACAAAAACAAAAATGTATTTTTGATATCTATCCTGCTATCAGTGCTCAAAATAACTTTTTTCTTTGGGTAGCAAAATGCTACAAATTTCCAAAAAATGAATAGCATTTTGTAAAAATTACATAGCTATTTTTGTATACCAGAGTTATGTTATGCTGTTTTGTATTGAATTCTTCTAAGTAGATAGAATAGTTTCCTTCCATTTCTGGGCATTTCCAAATGATCTGCAACACATGAAACATTTACTATGTTTTTTTTTAACTGAAATGCCTTTAAGGGTTGCATGGACTTGGATATTTTCAAATAGCGTCTTGGTTTATCAATAGAGTTATCAAAATGGAAGTTGGATTTTTAATTTGATGGGCTTGAAGTCATTTTTAATGTACATTTTATGCAAAATGTTGTAAAAACAGGAAGAATTTAAACCAATAGAATTCATCATACATATGAAGTTACTAATGATGCTTGATGGAGAGTTAATCTGAGTTATGCCTGGAATGTTCCACAATCAGAAGTAAAGCATCAGTGAACTAGTTTTCAAATTTGTTTGCAAACTTTCATTTACATTTTGCGATACAAGATAATCAACTGCAGCCTAATTAATCAACTGCAGGCTGCAGTTGATTATCTTGCATCGCAAAATACTGTACATAATTGCACATTGTGTAGCTTTTTGCAAGTTATGCATAGCAAAAAGCGACGCGACACCGCTTATTTTGAGCCCTGCCTGCTATGCAGATGCCATGACAAAAGCAAAAACACAAGATTTGCTCTTCTTGAGCCAGAACAAAAACAAGTACCCATTTACTCACCCAATGTTTGCAACATATTCACGGTTACGGTATGAGCAATAGTAAATTAATTATGGGCACATCAGGCACAATGCTAACATATGCCTGCATATGTCATGATTTACAGAAACTATAGACTTTTCGAAGTGCATATCACTGCATATTAGAGATAAAATTAGGAAATGCTTATTTAAATTTGCTTCAAAATCAAAGGTTTCTGTCAAAAGAATAATTGAGTTTCATTTGCAAGGTACACACCAAGAAACTGGATTTGTAAGAATATTAAGCTGTACATTTAGTTTGTCTGATCTGGTTTAATTTGGGGTTTTACGTCGCATTCAACAACTATGGCTATATGATGTGTATATCACGACATTGTTAGTTCCCAAGATGAAAGTAGAATTATTTCCAAATGAAACAAAATACTGCGTGTTGATTGACTGAGAGGTACGGTGTAACTTGCAATCCACAGTGTTTTTTTTTACACCGTGGTTGACAACGGTGTAAAAACAAGAATACACAATAGCAGGCTATATGGCTAAGAAAAGTACCCATTTTTAATTGTTAATTCATACCTTCTGCTTGGTTATGTTAGAACAAAAATAAAAATACAGGAAATTTAATATTTATGTGCAGTAAAATATTACACATATGGATGTCATTGGAACTGGCTCATTGAGCCAGTTCCAATGACATCCATATTTGACTGTTTTTATTTATTAAGAAACTTACAAAGTACAACATTTCTGTCAGTTTTTGCCCACTATGTGTTAAAGTATTAAGTACACCAGAATCCTTGGAAATAAATCGGTTATCCTTGTGTTTTCCAGGGTGTATGGGAATTTACACCGGATTGGAAACTCATACACCCTTCGGCTGTGCCTCAGGGTGTATGAGTTCCCAAACCGATGTAAATTCCCATACACCCTGTAAAACACAAGAATAACTAATATTAACCAATCAGATCCACTGTATGGCCTAAGGAATCCACCAACCACTGGAGAGGAACTAACAAGCTCATCCACATAGAGACCTCAATATGAGGATGGAACAAATTCCTCAGAATGAACTACATCAATATAGTGAAATGTCTATGTGAACAGCCAGGCCATCACTGTTGTGCATTAAGAACCTGGCCATCAAATGTGGACCTACTATACCCGGGCCCACATGGGGTTCAAGCTATACAGTAATGTGTCTTTGTGAACTGTTGTGAATCTGGTAAGTCTTGAAAATGCATCTGATAGAGTAAATAGAAACATGTTTGAAGATATAAAAATATGCACGTGAATCAGTGTGCATTATGCGTTTCGAGTTGGTGTTCGAATGCTGAGGTTTTGTAAAAAAATGTATGAGAAGGGGGTGTGTCCCAAAAATGTCATGGAAAAAATATGTTGGAAAGTGTGGGTGGGTCAAAAAATCTGCAAAAAAAATTTTTCCACCAATGTTCTCGCATTTTTTTCCGCCCAGCCCCCCCCCCCCCCCCACCCCCCTTCACTCAGGAGATTGGATTTTAAGTCAGTGACAGATGCACAGTCCCGACAGATCTGACGTATGTCTGACCAACAATGTTAAATTCAAAGGTACTAAACGCATAAAACACCATAGAATAATTCTATTGTACGAGTTTTGAAGCAGACGACACACACTTTTCATTCTGTTCGATTTTTGAGAAAATAAAAAAATATCATTTCAATACTTTCATTAAATGTTTTAAATTGAACCCTGTCAGCTCAGTACCTGGCATATAACTTTCAGCCATATCATGATTTTGCGCAAATTTTCCACAAAAATTGTCATATATAGTTGATTATGTTTCTATGTGTTCAGTAATTAATTAGTAGAACAGAAGTGGTAGAGAAGGAAAGGTCGAGAGAATGACCGTCTTTTAACAAACATTTCATTTACAGTTGAACATTGTAAGCACACATTATCAGTTACACAGTTTGTTGGTGGCCTAATATGGTATATATGGTGTCAGTTAATTTCATATTGGACGAGAGCGAAGGCCACCAACAAACTGTGTAACGAACAGATCTTACCGACTGCTGCATCGATGCACAGAACTAATAACAACAGCGATCAAAACTAAATGAGAGAATTCTCACAATGTGTTCATGTGTCTTTGCCTTGTTACAATTTATGGGAGAGTGCCTACAGGCACTCTCCATAAATTGTAACAAGGCAAATTCATACATACCAAACAGTTTCATTTCGGAGGTAACATGACACACAGCCACAGAATATGAAGCCTTTTAAGTTGCCTAACCTGCACTTCAGACCAAATATGGGCTTCCAACACTCAATCTTTCAACTTGAAGCGTTTATCGTCTGCCGCCATTTTGAATAATCAATGAACAAAGGGGAGATTACCCATAGCTGTCAGCATATATATTGATGTTGACAGGCAGTATATGGTTTTATATGCAGTCTGCATGTGACGTCTTTGAACCAATGAAATTCCCAGATACTTGTTGGAGGCAAGATATATTAATATATGCACTTAGTAAAGTTAGTAAACTTGTAATCAACAATAACTCTAACAGGTGTCTACATAACGCAATCGACGCACTCTCTGCGTTATCTGGAACCCTCGTCCTGGTCAAACTTGCTGCTCACCCCAACAAGTACACCATAAATACGTTCAACGCACCAATAGGAATCTCTTGTCGGTAATGTCAAAGAGCACTTGCTGAGCGCTTGCAGTGATGCATTTCATCATTCTCTATGGGCTAAGTCCATGGAGAGAGATGAGGTGCATCACCGCTCAGTGAGTGGTCCAAGCACAATAAAGATGCGAGACTGGTCTTCAGGCGCATTCGTAGAGCACCCACATAAATTTATCCTCTTGTCGCTCTCCGAACGACAGCGAGTGCTTGATGGGACCTGGCACTGAGTAATGGAGTGACCACCAAGAGCGGCTAGTTTTGTACCAATGTATCAATCCCTTACCACTGATCTCCCACTGGCCGTTGTGCCGGAAAACGTCCTGCAAATAAATCTTAGCAATGAAGAAATTGGAGCCCCAGTTCCAACTTAGCGTCACATACTTTTTCCCCCTGACCATTTGGTCACAGTCTGTTTGCAATTACACTTCCTTCCAGGGGGTGACAGGTAGACATACAATCTGGCTATGCCACCCCCTGCAGTATACTATTTACTACACTTATGAAATATACTGAGTCAAAAAAGAAAGTATACTAAACTTTGAGGAGTAATATCTTTAGCATTATCGACTTTAACCCCAAACAAATTATTGTAAATTCATATTTCGAGTCTAGCTACTGTTGCCAGCGTCACGTCAGGACGTCGCAATTCAGACATAGGGTGAAATGAAAAGTTTACACATGCAGTCAATAGCGTGTATGTCCACCGTTTGCCTCTTGGATGGCAAGACACCGACGGCGCATGGACCTGATAAGTCTCTGGATGTCACCCTGTGGTATTGCGTTCCACTCCTGCCTTAGAACATTACGTAAATCGCCTAATGTCTGAAGATCATGAAGTCGTACCCGACGATCCAGTTGATCCCAAAAATGCTTGATTGGCGACAAACCTGGCGAAAGTGAGGGCCAGGGAAGAAATTCGATGCACTGCTTCTCAAGAAAGTCACGACAGATACGCGCCACGTGATATCGGGCATTGTCTTGCTGGAATAACTGCAATTCGACGTTAGCGTTGAACAACGGGACAACAACATCGTTAAGAATAATTTCGTCCCTATATCTCTGTCCATTCAGATTACCATCGATGAAGATCATCTGCGTTCGATGGTGCAGGGAAATTCCCGCCCAAACCATTACACAACCCCTGCCGAAACGGTCGCATTCCCGCACGCAAGCATCAGAAAACCGTTCTCCTCGTCGGCGATACACTCTTGCCCTACCATCAGCGTGCCGTAGACAAAATCGTGATTCATCACTAAAAAGAACTGTGCTCCCATGCAGCGAGTCCAGCGAACACGATGACGTACCCATTTCATTCTGACGTACGATGACGTTGGGTAAGGATTGGTCCGTGGTATGGGCGCCTACTTCGGATGCCGTGTTCAGCGAGTCTGTTGCGGACAGTTTGTGCAATAATTCTATTGTTAGTTCTACCAGGAGTAATTCCTGCGGTCCTCGTCGCCGGAAAGAAGGAATCCCGCAAGTGAGACGTCCTGATGTGTCGGTCTTGTGCAGGGGTCGTAACTCTTGATCGACCTGAACGCGGTCGGTCGGCAGTAGATCCAGTGGTTCTATACCTTCCAATGAGACGGTAAATAGTGGCCACATTGACTCCGAACTCAGCATCGAGTTCATATGGAGGTACCCCAGTCTAATGCATACCAATGGCTCGCAACCCCTGATTTTCGGTTAACCTTGGCAAACTAGCGTGTTTTCTCAATAACTCAGGCTCTCCAGAACAACATAACACAAAGAAAATCGTCGGTCATCCATTCAATTTGACATTCTCGGGTAGCACGTGCTATTTTGAAATCCGTAGCAAAATTGTATACGGTTGGGTGGACAACAACAACATGTCATTAAACTCTTTGCACGACTTCTTGTCCACAAACATGCAACATTAGAACTATTATATTTCATCCTTTATGCTATTGTTTCACATTTGTTTCTATTATACGTTCTTTTTTGACTCGGTATATGTGTATTTGTAACCACTTTTTATGTATACTGTGAATAAAATTATCTGAATCTGAATGTGAATCATAAATAAGTGACCACAGATGTATGTCCCCAAACTCACGTCCGTGACACTCGATCACTCAAATACACGCAGACAAGTGGAAATCATGTAATTTTGGACAGGGGCGACGGAAGCTCCAAAAAGTGTGTGTGTGGGGGGGGGGGGGGGGGGGGGGGGAGATGCACAATTTTCTTCTGGGTAACTGCAGGGGTGTACACATGTGCACATTTTACCATAGTCTAAACTTGGACCCAAAGTCCGTAATGTAATTTTTTTGGTTTGGTACGTCCTAAGGACGTACCAAACCAAAACATTACATTACGGACTTTGGGTCCAAGTTTGGACTAGTTTTACTATTACTATACATGTAGTCTGTGCTTATTATGGCTAGTTGCGAACTTGCGATGTGCAATATCTCAATATATAAAATGGACAGTGACACCGATAGTATTATGTTGCTAATTTTGATAGAACTATATTACTATCTCCCACAGTCAATATGGCCATAGGGGTTGTGTACGTTATGTCAGAATATGTCCTGTTGGGGTACCCATAATTGGTGGAAAGAGTGTGTGGGGGGGGGAGGGGCACGTGCCCCCTGTGCCCCCACCCCCGGCTCCGCCGTCCCTAACTTGTGACAAGCTCCCTGAGTAAATGTTGAGAATAACAATGTGAATGATTTGTTATAAATTCCCCATATCTGTGAAATAACTACACTCTAAAATCAGTTGGGTTACAAATCAACCCAAACCAACTGGGTTGAGTGAATATGAACCGAACTGGATTTATATTTACACAACTCAGTTGCTTTGGGTTAATTTTTGATTTTAGAGTGTACAATTGGCCATCAGCTATTATAAATGAACTGAAAGAAGGTTGTTTGTGCTTGATGATACCAAATACAATTTAGTTACGAAGTAACTGTTATATGTTTTTTAACGAATAAATAGAGAGTCATCGCTTGACTGGACTGGTTACGTGAAATAATTCATGAGAGGCGAGGGACGTTGTACAAACACGAGTGCGCGAATGCGCACGAGTGTTTTACAATATAATCCCTCACCTCGAATGATTTATTTCACGTAACCAGTCCAGTCAAGTGATTACTCTGTTTATTACTTTTCATTATTAGCGATAATTATATTATTTAACCTTTTACCTAACGTAACGGCCAAAAACGGCCAGCGCTATTCTCAAAACTCGCCAATTAATTTTCGTTTTTTTTTCATTTTGTTTGTCTCTAAAACATAGGTTATGACCCCTCATTGGAACGAGCTCGTCGAGCTCGTTCCAATGAGGGGTCATAACCTATGTTTTTGAGACAAAAACTGAAAATAATAGTTATTCAAGAATTTTTTTTGCAAGTGTCGTCTGCTTTTCATGTTAGGTAAAGGGTTAAAAAAAGCAAAAAAAAGCAATGAACTCCCCATTACATCCACGGCAAAGCGTCTTCGTTTGCGCGCACGGATACATAACCCAGTTGTTGATTGCATAATTCACTTGTGAAGTTATCGTTTAAAACCTGGAAATCCCAGTAAATCACACTTTGGAAAGTAAAGTCAGATGACTTTAATAATTTCAAAATGATGTTCATAATAAAAGGAGGAGCGGGTTATGAGGCTCTTTTCGAATTATTGATATGTATTTCTGGGTATACGTTGAAGCTCATAACATGTATATCTTTTGACTTAAATTCCACATCATACGTTAGTTTAACCAGCTATTGGCGTGATGTAAAAAAAAATTCGGCAGTGAAGTGTCAAATCCAATTTTGATTCCCTCATGTAATTGACAACTGGACAAATTTAAGCGACACGTGGCAATGATTTCCACAACAATAGACATTAAACAAGCAAATATGGCCGGGGAGAGGGTGGCGTCCGGGATAGTAACTCTGGGCCCCGGAACGTAATGGGGTCCGTTCTTGGCCCAGGATTCTTGGATCAGGCCTGGGTCTCCCAAAGCTCTGACTCCTGTACCAAGCCTTTACCCACCCCCACCCCTGATCCCCGAACGAGAATCAGCCAGATAAGTTGCCCGTCGTATTCGAATACTGGTTGCCGCTCATGTAAAGAAGGAATGGGAGTGCCCGGTGAAGATTTTTCATCTGTTAACCCATTACTTAACATGAAAAGCAGACGACATTTGCAAACAAAATTATTGAATATCAGTTATTTTCATATTTTGCGTCAAAAAGATAGCTTATGACCCCTCATTGAAACGAGCTCAACGAGCTCGTTCCGTGAGGGTCATATGCGAGGTTTTTGGGGCACAAATTCAAATCAAATGGCCTTTTGTGAATAGCGCTGGCCGGTTTTAGCGGGTAGGTTGGGTAATTGGTTAATAGACTGTTATCAATATACACATGCACCGGAGCAGGTGTTATAACTTCAAGAATTCTTCACTTCAAGAACTTCGGCATCTGCATCAGTATCCTGACACTTTCGAAAGGGGGCTCGTCACAGAATTAACCCTGGGGCCGAGTTTACTCTCCTCGACCCTGCATGCAAACAACATGAAATCAAAATTCAGAGGTTTTGATGACACGGGACTTTGAGAGTTAAAATCTGATGAGCCAGTCCCGGTTGTGATATGTGGTATATAGATGAATAACCTCGATTTTATGACGCGTTTGTCTTGTATTGTTTGTGCGTACGTCACTGTGAACAAATAATTTCGTGATATCGCAAGCTCAGCTTGTTTAGAAGTAAATGCAAACCACACCGCTGGTTAGGGTTGCTGCCCTCATAATGTACCAGCATCCAATCGATTCCTTCCACACTATCCGTATTAGAGGCGAACCGAAAAATCGCTCCAGTTTCGACAGAAAAAATATTTATTTACCCAGCGACGACAGTTACTGCACCGTAAGATAGACAACTTTAACATAAGTATTTAAAAATGATCGTGAAAAAGATTTCGAAAATGGCTTTACGTTTCAAGATTCAAACTTTCCACATAAAGACACCTCTGCGAGAAATACGGCAACCACGCTTTAACCCTTTACCCAAAACGACAGACAGAGGACACATGCAAACGAAACTCTTGAATAACTATTTTTTTCAATTTTCGCGTCCAAAAAACATAACTTATGGCCCCCTCATTGGAACAAGTTCAATGAGCTCGTTCCAATCATAGGTCATAAGCCATGTTTTTGAGACAAAAAATGAAAAACTAATGAAAAATGAATGGTGATTTCTGTGAATGGTTTGGGATGGTTTAGACAGTCACGTTAGGTAAATGGTTGTTAACTGATAGAGTGCTAAATTATTTTTGACAATATCAGAATTTGTTCAGCTGTATTTGCCTTATTACAATTCATGGGAAAGTACCTATGGGCACTTCAAAGATAATATGAAGCATTAACATTGAATTTGAAGCCTTTAAGTTGTGGCACGTGCACTTCAGAATAGAGCCCAAATATGGGCTTCCAGTACTCTACCAGTTAAGTGACACAGTTTGAAAACGACAAATATTACTAATTACTAATTGCTACTAAAATAACATAAATGTTCAGTTTTGTTTTCGAAACATAGTTTATACCCCCCCCCCCCCTTCCCCACCCCACCCCTTCACACTGGGACACTCGCTCTTACTAATGAATTGTCTTAAGCTGTTATTTAAATGAAAGTAATAAGGAATTTACTCATTTATTGACTGGGATTTAACGACACTTTCAACGGTCAGGGTTAGTTTGTATAATGGGAAAAATGAACACAATTTGTGTAACAACTTTTCTGTTTTGTGTTAGCCGTTTATGTCACTTTGTTGAATGTTATAATGGGAAACCCAACATTAAAATGCTCATTCGGCCCCCGGCCCGCCTAATTCCCCTACGTCTCTGAATTTGGATATAGTGTTGCTGTACTAGATATGATGACGAAACCATCACATGTCTTTTCACATTCGTGCGAAGAACCCAAAGTCAGGTGGCGGTCACACCACCGTACGTCAAGTATCCGACTTTTCGATACGACAGTCGTATACGTCATCGGATTGAAATGAAAACTGTAGCTTACCGTTGGGTTGGTCACACCTACGTGCACGATAAAATTTCGTATATGTCGCTCCTGTCCGTCCGAATAAAATGGAACATGCTCCATTTTTTGACGGACCGAATTCAATCGTATACGTTTTTTTTCAATATTTTGAATGTCAAGGTCAAATCAAAGTATCAAAACCACATAATTATGCGCGTACTACATCATTTTTCTGATTCCTGGTAGTGCTGTGTAGAAGGTAGGTGTGCATCTTTGTTACTCGTGTCTTATTTTTTCCCCAGTACGATAGTTATGTAGATGATTAATTTTCAAGTGGTTTAACGTCTATGTCACTGCTGATCCCAATATTTTGATTTTTTTATTCAAATGTTTATTGAAAATTAAGATAATTTTATAAAATAATAGCAAAATTCCCCCTCCCCAATATACAGGGATTCAACTATGACTTGTCCCCATTTTCATGATAATTCAGTTTATACGTGGGCCTTAGGGAGAGCTTTGACCCCATAGAAACGTGCATATAGTGTGACCATGCAACGATGTGAATTGCCGAAAAATACGTGTACGACAGACTGACTAGAAAATCGCATGCGATGGTGTGACCGCCACCTCACACTGAGAAGCACACGTTTGTGTCACCACACGACAATGCTCGTTTACTGATAACCCAGTTGCGTCCTTCAAGGTTTTCAAAACAATCAAGTGATTCCGATCCCACCTAAGATGAGCAGTCAGCGTATGTTTCATGAAACACTTTGGATTAACGAGGCATGTATCAATAATCCTCTTAGTCTTAACACAGCTTTCAATATTATAATGAAGGCTATGCTAACTTTTGGTTCCTGTTGACTGGGATTATGTTGGGAGGTTACACAGATTTCTCAGCGTTTAAAGCATTGTCTCCATTTTTATCTCATCCCTGGCATGTGATGCGGAGAGATATAGTCATGACCGTGTTCGGACAACCACCATCCGTCTATGTGTTCACTTTTGGATTCCACATAATATCTTGAAAACCGTTAACCCTTTACCCAACGTTACGGCCAAACCCGGCCAGCGCTCAAAAATTGCCAGTTAATTTTCAAAATAATTTTTTTCATTTTTTTGTCTTAAAAACATAGGTTATGACCCCTCATTGGAACGAGCTCGTCGAGTTCGTTCCAATGAGGGGTCATAACCTATGTTTTTGAGACAAAAAATGAAAAAAAATACTTGTTCAACTGTCGTCTGCTTTTCATGTTACTTAAAGGGTTAAACAAGACTCCCTGAGAAACTAATGGAAAAATTGGATGGAAACAGGAAGAATAATTGGATGAGGAATGACATGAGGAAAAGGGTCAATTTTATAGTTGGGGAGATCGAGAAGGGGTCAATGGGGGGAATTTTGAAACAGTTTTCGACTAAATGCTGGGCGATTAGGAGGTTGGATGAGGAAGAATACCCCAGTGGGGCAATGGATGAATGTGAACCTCCTCCTGACAAATCAGCCGAAGGTCGAAGATTTATTATTATTATTTTGGATTCCACATAATATCTTGGAAACCGTTATAGACGTAGACTCCAAATTTTGTATGCTTCTTTGTTCTCATGTCTCGTTGTGCCTTTCAATATTTTTGATTTAAAAAAATGAAGACTTTTTAAATGTGGTCTTGCAGATTTACACAGAGGTTTGTTTCTCGGATATTGACTTCATACATGAGTAGTATGTCTCGTATGTTTCACCCTTAAGTTGCCGGGCCCCGATGCCGGATCCCGGAAGTGACGCCATGTCACGTGACTCAGTGGTGCCATGTTGTGTTGTCATAGTAAACCGCGTGAGCGGCCATGTTGTGACGTCATGCCCATAGTGATACGTGGTATTAGTGCGCATGCGCAGCGCGTGTTGTTAGGATGATACATGTTTCCGTCGTCTATTTTTGTACACTGGAGGCCGCCATCTTGGTTTCTATGGTAGCACGTGGTTGCTATGTTACCTAAAACCCTCTTATAGGATAGGGGTATGTTCGGAGGGTGTTTTCGATTGAACAGGAGTATTTTCCCGATTCGTAGAATTACCACAAAGAACCCCGACAAGTTGTACTATTTCGAATTCTTTCAGAGGTATCTGCTTTTATCTGTCTATGCAATAGTTTTCGTCTACCCGACCATGTTCGTTGGTCCTGGAGTATACTCCAGTAGAGTAGAAGAGCCTATCAGCTGGAACAGCTTTGCTTATTATTGGTATATTTAGCTGTTCTGGTCTATTCTTGTTAGTTCTGTCCCTATTCCGAGTACTCTTGTTGTTTCATTTACCTAGATCACCCAATCAGTTCACTTTACTGGCGCTAACTAACCAATTAGATTGCTTGATTCCCCGTAATCTGTACACAGAGTTATCTCCCTTCTGTATAACAAAAGCCTACAGCATTCCTAAAGCCAATAAGCTATCAAGCAGTTACTGAAAAGTTATTGCTCGAACGACTCGAATCCCATCGAGCAAAGGTGTTATCGATCAATTGCTCGTTCGAGTGACTCGACTTGCCGATATGTGCTTATGTGAAAATGCACAATGTGACACATTGTGCCCTAGCGCATAGGCACATACATTGGTCAGTTTGGCGATTAAACTACAATCTTGATCCTTAAACTGTATGGAGTCATTTTTAAAGATATATCGGCGAAAAAGATGCCTTGAGCAATTGAAATGTATACTGTGAACGGAATAAAAATGAATGAAATGTTATATATTGCGGTTTTTATCAACTACCCAACAGAAGTACCCGGATGTAGCGTAATGTACCCGGGTGTAAAAACCTGTATGACAAGTATTTTCAGATAAGTAACCCCAATAGGTATCCTCAAATTAGTATCCTATAAAAGGTATCCTCCAATAGTCCAGTAGTACAATACAATAGGTATCCTCAAATACTCGTATGTGCCTATGTGCTAGGGCACAATGTGTCACATTGTGCATTTTAACATAAGCACACATCGGCGCACCCATCATGTGCCTATGTGCTAGTGCACAATGTATCACATTGTGCATTTTCACATAAGCGCATATGACAAAAAGGGATTCTCCAGAAGGTATTCCCGATATGTATCCTCAAATAATACAATACCAGGTTATAGGAAAACTCAAATACCCGTATGTGCCTATGTGCTAGGGCAAAATGTGTCACATTATGCATTTTCACATAAGCACATATCGGCACATCCAGCATGTGCCTATGTGCTAGTGCACAATGTGTCACATTGTGCCTTTTCACATAAGTAAATATGACAAAAAGGTATTCTCCAAAAGGTATCCTCAAATAATACAATACCAGGTTTTAGGCACCCCTTTTTCTGAAATGCGGCTAAGAGTCGTATGTGCGAGTCACTCGAACGAGCAATTGCTCGATAGCACATTTGCTCGATGGGATTCGAGTCGTTCGACCAGTATGTGTCGTCACTCGATCGAGCAATTGCTCTATAGCACATTTGCTCGATGTGTTTCGAGTCGTTCTAGCAATGACCTTTCAGTAACTGCGCGTTAGCTTATTAGTTTTAGGAATGATTTTGGCTTTTGTTTTTCAGAAGGGAGGTAACTCTGCATACAGATTATGGGAAATTAAGCAATCTGATTGGTTAGTTAGCGCCAGTAAAATGAACTGATTGGGTGATCTAGATAAATGAAACAACAAGAGTACTCGGAATAGGAACAGAACTAACAAGAATAGACCAGAACAGCTAAATATACCAATAATTAGCAAAGCTGTTCCAATTGATAGGCTCTTCTACTCTCCTGGAGTATACTCCGGGACAAATGAACATGGTCGGGTAGACAAAAACTATTGCATAGGTAGATAGAAGCAGAGAATTATGAAAGAATTCGAAATAGTACAACTTGTCGTGTTGTTTGTGGTAATTCTACGAATCGGGAAAATACTCCTGTTCAATCGAAAACACCCTCCGAACATACCCCTATCATATAAGAAGGTAACATAGCAACCACGTGCTACCATAGAAACCGAGATGGCGGCCTCCAGTATACAAACTGGACGACGGAAACACGTATCACCCTAACAACACGCGCTGCGCATGCGCACTAATACCACATATCACTATGGGGATGACGTCACAACATGGCCGCTCACGCAGGTTACCATGACAACACAACATGGCTCCACTGGGTCACGTGGCATGGCGTCACTTCCGGGGTCCAGCTACGGGGTCCGGCAACCTAGGGGTCAAACATACATGGTCTGCTTCTCCTTTTCATACCTAGTTGTGCCTTGGTATTTTTATTTTTAATTTTCTTTCTAGAATTTTGAAGGTTTAAATTTGAACTTAGACTTTTTCATACATGTTTATATAGGAATTCGTTTCCGGTGTACGTCTTGGAACAAAACTACATGTGTAGACTCAACCGGGGGGGGGGGGGGTTATACCATGTTACTCTTACAATTGTATTTTCTAGAATTGTATTTTCTAGAATTGTATTTTCTTGTTATGACTTTAAATGGGATGATATGAACCATTGGCATTTTCAAAGAAATTGCCATCTTTTAATATGCTAATGATTCATTTTAGTCAGTTATATTAATAGGTAGAAAATACAATTTTGAGTCGGTCTAAAAGCTTTAAATTTGCTTTTTCTTATTTTATATACAACATAGGGCACCTATATGCTAACAATTAATATTTATTTTTGCGCTTATTTATTATTTTAATTTGTTCTCGGTTGTTCTCTGTTGTTCTCGGTAAGTAGTCCCACCGGGATAATTTACGTTATCTGTCCTATTTAGGGTGGGTTATATTGTATTAATCTTTTACCTACAAGAAAAACGCCATTCATTTTTTTTTATATTTTCACTTTTTGCTTCCAAAACATAGGTTATGACCCCTCATTGGAACGAGCTCGACGAGCTCGTTCCAATGAGGGGTCATAACCTATGTTTTGGAAGCAAAAAATGAAATTGTTTAGTTGTACGAGGATGTACCGTCTGCAACTCAAGTTAGGTGATGGGTTAAAAAGTCATAATAAGTGGCTAATTTGTGCGTGTGTGTGTCATATGATAAATAGAATATGAAATGAGTGTTTTTCTCACATAATATTTATGAAACTCGTCCGAATTTTCCGTTTGGGCTCACCAAAGGCTCGCCAAAACGGAAAATTCTAAGACTCCTTTCATAAATATTATATGAGAAACACACTCATTCCATATCCTCTATATATGGATTAGTTTGTGGTGCAAATCTTGAAAGCCATTTTTGAAAGAGATCACAAGACTTGTTTCTTTTTATCGTGTCGTGTTGTTTTTTTTTTATTTTAAATATTTCAGGGTTTTTTGTGGGGTGGGGAGGGGAGGGGATGGGGTGGGCTCAAATTTGGATTTGTATTTGTACTTTTTCATGCAAATTTACAAAATGGGGTTTCTTCCGGATATATCTGGAAAATCATTATAGACAAATATTTCAAACCTGGTATGCTTCTTACTTATCATCTCTAGTTGTGTTATTAAGTATTTTATTACACACCTATTAACCCTTTACCTAACATAAAAAGCAGACGACACTTGCAAATAAAATTCTTGAATAACTAATTTTTTGTCTCAAAAACATAGGTTATGTCCCCTCGTTCCAAAGAGGGGTCATAACATATGTTTTTGAGACATAAATGAAAATAATAATAAAAATTAATTGGAGATTTTTGTGAATAGCGCTGGTCGGTTTTGGCCGTTATGTTGGGTAAAGGGTTAATGCAAAACACGGGGTTTCCACTGTTCTGCGTGTACGGTAAAAATAAAGTTTTTTCGCACATTCGGTGATACAAAACACCCTCGATTTCGTTTCCAACGGAAACAGAGAAGGAACCTGTCAAAATAAATCACGTCATCATTGGACGAATGCACCGGAGTCGAGATCGCTTGGAAATTCCAAGTTCCTCATTTAGATTTGTTTATTCGGGATATTTAAACAATCAAATTCGAGTTAAAATATTTCAAAATAAAAATAACATTCTGACTGCGCGTTGCTTGATAAATACTTTCCACAACTGGTTATATAATGATGGAGTGTGCTAAACATATTAGCTATTTGAAAACATTTTGTTGCGTTATTACCCGCAGTTTAGTCAATATTTGAAGTTCGATCATCGTGACCGTGACACTGATCGCTGTCAATTGGTTTCGACAAATTGAATGCCTTAAAAATTAAAAAGCAAATTAGGATTTGTATCCCCCCTCCCCCCCCCCCCCCCCCCCCCCCCATTAACAGTGATGTTTTATTGGCAACGAAGGAAAAGCATCAACTATTCACTTAGAACGTGCTTTTAGTTCAATTTTCGTGAAGACTGGTTGTTACATGGGAGGTGTGTGATAAATACAGAATCGTACATACTTTTTTGAATGTGTTACTGCAACTTTATAAAGTATTGTTCATTGCTGAAGCATATGCTTCAATGCTTCAAATCAATCAAGACAGTACAAAGTCTTTTGCTTTTTCCAAATCCATGCATTTTGTTATTGGATTTTGACGTTTTTCGTTGGTTTTTCTTTGTTTGGTTCAAAATGCAATTCGAAATTTCAAAAGTAAGAATAGTATCTCTCGAGAAAAATTTGGTAAATATTGTAGATACAATTTGCAAATGATATACTGTTTACATTTTGTTCCAACAACGATTCATTCAGCTGTTTTTGGTGTTTGTAAGAAACAGGGGGCGGGGATATATCATCTTTTTCTTTTTTTCATAGATCCATTGCGAATTGGTATTTTTACTCACTGAAGGTTATCGATAGACCAAAAACTGCTTTGTCTTTAACAGGAATGTTTGGTGTTTGATAATTGATATAATATTGGGCCTTTTGCATCCGAAGAGTTGGTTCTTGGGACAGAGAGCAAGTCAAGATATCCATCATGACAAGACTTTACGAGTTTGAAACTCAACATGAAAAGCAGACGACGCTTGCAAAAAAAATTCTTGAATAACGATTATTTTCATTTTTTGTCTCAAAAACATAGGTTATGACCCCTCATTGGAACGAGCTCGACGAGCTCGTTCCAATGAGGTGTCATAACCTATGTTTTAGAGATAAAAAATGAAAAAATAATGAAAATTAATTGGCCAATTTAATATGCTAAGAAGTGACGACGAGCTCATTATCGCCAGAAGTGAGTGACCGTATGATTAGGCGCCAGTCTATCATATTACAGAAGATGGAGGGGGTTGTTAGTTTACGGACCTTCTTGAAGTTCTCGGGTGCGGCCTGAGGTGGGTTTTTTGTTTTTATTTTTGTTTTGGGTTTTTTTTTTGTCTTTTTGTTTTGACAAATGATTAAATGAGGTAAATGTTGTTGTTACAGATGTTGTTTTGTTGGTCTCTCAAGGTTCTAGTTGACCCTTGCTATTTTGTTTTACCGGCATTTTTATGAAAACACTTTAAAACCTGTTAGTCAATTTTATAATCTTTCAAATGTCTTCTCTGTGGGCTTAGTCATTGCGAAAAGCATCTGAGTGACTGTTTCTTTTCATAGCTCTCAATCACAAACCGTGTGTATCATTGTCTGAATTTTCGCCCAAATTTAACAATTGACTAGCCCCCGAATCTGATCAACCAGTAACAATAATACACCAGGATTTGGGTAAGTACTTGGAAGTGTATAAATTTTAAACCTTTGAACCCTGGTGGTATCTTCCATGTCAGTTCAATGGCTGCAATTGGAAGAGGCCATATTCATTATTGGGGGTGGGGGTGGGGGGTAGTAGACTAATCAATATTTTTAGCATGCAGCCTTATTGGGGTAGACTAATCAATATTTTCAATGTGCAGCCTTTATTGGCTCATAGTAACATTCAAATAGCTCACGTGAATCCTAGCGTGATCAGCGGGAATACCCAACGACCAATCAGATACATCCTTGCATGTTGTAGGTCTAATTCCATGCGTAGTTTTCCCAGCACACTTCCCAGTCCTTGTATTGCACCAGGTAACTATGAATACACACCATAAACGTAGTATATTGGGTTAATTACGGCACTTTTAGATAGGACGCATGTAAATCGATGTACTCTGTATTTTTAATCTCCCCACCCCGTAATATATAAATATAGATAAATATAAAGATGTAATAAAGATATAAACATGGACACTCACTACCTTAACGCTTTGAACTCTTGTGGTATATTCCATGTCAGTTCAATGGAGGCAATTAGAACAGTACATATTCATTATTTGGGGTAGAACAATCAATATTTTCAACGTGCAGCCTCGAGGCTGCACGTTGAAACTATTGATTGGTCTACCCCACACATTTACTAAGCAGTCATCCTACTTAATGGAATTATGATGTATCATGTTCCTGGACCGGAGAAGGGGCCATTCGGGTTCAAAGGGTAAAGGCTGGAATTTCAGTGCTTGAAAACAGGACCTTCTGAGAAGGTAGTACTTGCAAAAATATATTCAGGTAATTGCGTGGCACAGTTTGGCCAAAGTGTGAACTTGCAGCGAAATTTACATTTTTCTATTTTTTGAAATAATACCTACACCTGCTACTGGACTTTGGGGAGGTATCTTAAAGAGCTCACAAATGACCAGTGTCAGCTACAGCTATTATCTGGTTTGGGCCGCATGTACAAGAATTATTAAGACGGATATACTTCGACTTCGAGGGCGGAATACTGGCGACTGGATCAGCGACCCGAGGTGGTGTTTTCCTTGTATTTCAAATACAGGAAAAACTTCACCAAAGTTTGTTGACCCCCCACCCTCGATACTCTACCCTAGTTGTGTCTTGTATGTATACCACGATTAAACGTGAATTAACCCTCTGCAATCTGATGTCAAAATGGCAAAGTTTTCAGGAACAAATATTTTCCATAATGCAGTTTGATATTTAACCAAATATACCTTGTTTGACAGAGCTCAGTGAGCTCTGTCAAACAAGATATAATTGGTTAAATTCATAGTTAAACAAGAGAATAACAGATTTATTGGAGAAAATTCTGTTGCACTACCAGTGTGCTAGGGGTTACCTTCGGCTGTCCGATAACGTTCTTTCTTGACACTGTTTTGTGTTGAAGCATTTCATTAACGTGATAACGTATTTCGGACGCGTAACGTCAAATCAGATGCGTTCTTACATGACGTTCTTACGCCTAATCCAGATTCCACGCGTGGTATACCTGGAACATTTCCCATTGTCTGTATTTTATCGCGTAACGTTGAATACGCACGGCGATCGTAGTATAAATAGACAGAGCCACATAAGCGTTTGAATGGTTTAATATTTATCGCATGAGTTCGGTTGGGCGCAAGAATACCAAGTGAGGTCAGTGCGTTAAACATTGACCCATTCAAACGCTTGGGCGATTCTGTATTTACTACACATGTTTGCAGGTTTGCAGATTTCTTAAGCAGGTCATTTTCTGTAACACAAAATACGATTTAACCAGTCCTCAGGAGTCGTTAAGGAAATAAAACAGAGAAAAATCAAAAGTAATCTCTTCACAAACAGGGAACCAGTCTTATTGTTTCTTCCTACGCTATTCGAACTTTCATTCATAATTTCAACTTTCAATGCGTCACCACGTCGATCTTGAAACACTGTAAAACTGTAAAATACAACTTAGAGTTTTTCATGCCACACCTTTATA
Source organism: Pictodentalium vernedei (assembly GCA_031216915.1). Lineage (NCBI taxonomy): Eukaryota > Metazoa > Mollusca > Scaphopoda > Dentaliida > Dentaliidae > Pictodentalium > Pictodentalium vernedei. Next base: position 98,758,543 of record CM062294.1, read on the forward strand.
GCATGAATTATGAGTGGTTAATGTGATCCCCACCAAAATGTCACCGTACTTTCACAATAAATAATAAATTCGGAAAAATACTTCAGTGAGAAATAATAAAAACTTACATGTTTTCCTGACTTCCTCACAGCTGTTGACATGTTGTTCAGCTGATTGACATTTTGGACTAAGTCAAGATTCCGCTTGTCATTGTCGATTCATTCCACGCAAATTGTTTTTCTTCTTCTTCTTCTTCTTCTTTTTATTGTTTTTCAAGTATACACGTATACGTCACACGTGAAATACAATTAAACAAAAGAACATATGAGGTGAAGAACCAACCTTTAAGTACATACAAGAGAGGAGAAGAAACACAAAAGAAAAAAAAAACTAGATCCAGTTCCGACAATCCAGCGCCCAAAGTCCCGGCAGCCACGAAAGGCCAGTGGTCCCTTTTAGTGACATGGTCGATCAAAGTTGACGCGAAAAGAGTGATTTCTTTAGATGATAGATGATCTTTGCCCATCACCAAACTCAAAAACGTAAGTGTAGTGTTGGACACAGATCATCCGTTATAATATTGAAAGGTTCGATCACATTGCAACCCTGGCTTTTGCGCGGACATGTACCGTGGGGCCACCGCATCCCACAGCCACCGGGACCACAAGCGCGAAGCCGGCCGGTCTGAATCTTTTAAGTATCTGAAATGGGAAGTTTCTTATGTTTTAACCCTTTACCCAGCGTAACACCAAAACCGGCCAGCGCTATTCACAAAAATCGCCAATTAATTTTCATTATTTTTTCATTTTTGTCTCAAAAACAGAGGTTATGACCCCTCTTTGGAACGAGCTCGTCGAGCTCGTTCCAAAGAGGGGTCATAACCTATGTTTTTGAGACAAAAAATGAAAACACATTAGTTATTCAAGAATTTTGTTTGCATGTGTCGTCTGCTTTTCATGTTAGGTAAAGGGTTAATTATGTTTATGAGCCTACATTTTCGATGGCGTACGTTGTTCGAGAGAGGGAGACGAATTTATTCAGGTGACTCTAGTCTCGACAGTAAGTCTCCGTAATCAAAATCCCAGGGGAGATGCCATATCGTATCACAACGAGGTTGAGTCGGAGACCATTTCTGACAATCGAGGGTATTAATCGATTTATATTTCCATTACAATGTATGTTATGTAAGAATTGATTGGCGATATTCTGTCCCATTTATGATACGGGGTAAAAATGTAAGCCAGAGAGACCTGTGGTGGATTTAAGGCGTTAATATTGCATTATTATTATTATTTAAGCCTAGTTCAGTTTGTCTTGTCAGCGGAGTACATATGAGTGGTGTATGTACAACTCTATGGTTTTATGTCTTTTCAGAATTTCCCTATATGCTATAAAGGCTGGAAGACGTTTTCCCTGCTGCACGAATAGATATACTTCTTATAGATTATTAGGCACATGTTCAGCGGATCATATGATTCCGTTTCCTAAATTGACCCTAAGATGATATAACACTTGCCTGGATTGAGGCTCAGCTCACATCTTTGATTTAAACTCTCTAGCATTAATATAAGAACCGTTTTGGAAACTGCGCAATCATAAAACAATGAGTTATTGTTTCTTTTGATTCAATCCACGCACAATTATACCCTTATTGGTCAAGAGAAATGATTTTATTATTCACACTGCCCCTCATCATTCATTAAAGTCCGTGTTATATGGTTTAACAGAGGTACGGAATCCCAACAAATTCCACGCACTCGTTCGACACACTCGTCCTTGTTTTGTATTTGCATTTTGGTGATCTAAAAACTTGCTCGCGCGACGTGATACTTTCGAAGTGACGTCAGTCAAGGGGGCTTTCAGATTCTGTCTACATCACTCATAGTTTAAACGGAATGTCTGTCATTGTCATGTCATAATTAACCATACAGTAATTTATTTAATATTCAGTGTTGTTCGAATAATAAAATAAATAAGAAAGTCTCTTTTGATACTGAGTCAGTACATGAGTTTCATTGGAAATAACAAATTCAGATACTGTAGACCGATAACATTCGTGTTACAACAACAAAATAAATGGTCCATTGTATCGGAATGGACCTACGTATCCCCATAAATATGATTGGTTCCATTCTGATGTTGAATAAGTTCAAACTGATCCTGTATCACATACGTGTGCGATACAATTTTACTTTTTGCACACATTCTAGAATGTCGTGAATAAACCTTAATTTAGATGAGTGTGTAATGATAACTGGAACCTATACAAACATCAAAGATGATGAAATATATTTTAAGATAGAGGTCCTGGAAAATGCTTGGGAATTCTTGGTTAAAGTTCTAGAAATATTTTCTGTCCGTACGAAAGGAATGATAGAAAGACAATATTATTGACTACACTCTAAAATAAGTTGCGTTAAAAATCAACACAAATCAACTGAGTTGAGAGAATATGAACCCAACTGGGTTCATATTCACTCAACCCAGTTGATTGTGTGTACTCACTGACCCTGAGTTATGGAGGGAAGTTATAGACATGGAAATAGATGACGAAGGAATGTCTGAGTTAGACAGTGATTACAATCTGATAACAATTAGGGTTAGGGGCAATAGAATGGCAAAATGCGGGGTGTTCTTTAAGGACACGCAGAAACTGAGAATGGAAGCAGGTTTAGGCAATTTGAGGAAAATTTATACCAAAGCTAGAAAATGTGTCAACTGGGGATAATGTTCAGAATTTGGCTGATTCAGAAGTGCGAAGTCTAACAGATGCTGAGAGAAGGGTTACGGAGAATTCGAGTGTCGACAAAGGAGTTGGGATATAGAGTACGTGGAGAGTGTATTATTACTAAATCACCCGCAGAGTGGAGATTACACCCGGGCAATAATTGCAAATTTGTTGCAAAGCATAACCAGCACCAGCAAAGTTTCAGCCAATGGACCTCCGGGTTAAACCCGGAGGTCCATTGGCTGAAACATTGCTTATGTTTTTTGACGATATGTACAAAATTTGAAAGTTATAGCTTGGGTGGCAACTCCACTCCGCTGGTGATTTAGTTACAATCCACTCTCCACGTACTATAGAGTAAATAATGAGCTGAAAAATGCAATAGAAGAAGTAAAAAAAAACTTAAGGGGATGAATGATGTAGCCAATAAAAGTGCCAAAGAAATGTATGATGTGGCAAGAAAATGAGTTAATGTAACCAAGGACAAAAATAGGAAACAACGGAATAATTTATTTATTTATTGGTGTTTAAGGACACATACTTATGCACAATGGCTAATCGTGACCGTGACAGTTTTACGGGTGGAGGAAGCCGGAGTACTCGGAGGGAACCACCGAGTAACGTCGAGCAGCTGCCAGCTCCCCAACATCGTAACTCTGCACTGCAGCACAGGCGGGGTTAGTTTGTTGAAGACATGCGCACCATCGACGTGTCGTACGCCTTAGTACACGGCGTCATCATGCCCCCATGTGGACAATCGGGGTTAAGTGATTGCCCGAGGACAAACAACGGAATAGTAATCTCATTAAAACAATTGGGAAAATAGGGGTCAAGTCCCTATATATTATGGAAATGGGTAAATAAAACTAGCAAAGACAATAACGCGCAGCGTATTAAGGTGAATAGCAAAAGCTCTGATGACCGGAACAGTATTGCAGCAGAAATAGTCAAGCACTGGCAGAGGGTAAATGATAGAAGATGTGGGGGGGGGGGGGGGATTCCTCCGGGATGTGAGATGGGAAGTGAAGAAAATTTATCTGACTTCGTATGCAGGGATACTGAGGTGAGTACGAAGTGCGGTCAAAAAGTTAAGGAATGTCGAAGCAGCAGGCACAAACAAAATCCCTAATGAGTTTTTAAAAAGAAGATGGGATCCACCATATAAGCATCTTAAAGCACTATTCAACATGGCAATCAGAAACCAAGAGGCCCGAAAGAGTGGAAGGAAAAAAGGGAGATGATGAAGTTTCAGATAATTACAGAGGTATATCCGTTAGTAGCAATATTGGGAAGTAATTCCGCCAGGTTCTCTACGGGAGGCTTGTGGAAAATGTCGAAGAAAGGGGATTCACAGGGAAAATCCAGAATGTGTTTCGGAAAGGAAGAAGAGGCACTAACCATTTATTTACTCTTTCCAAACTGATAGAATCAACAAGCGTCAATAACAGAAAAATGTTGATAGCCTTCCTAAATGTGAAACATGCATAAGACAGAGTATGGTGGGAGGCATTGTAGCCGAACCTCGGGGGCTTCGGATCTGGAGGTACCTTTGTCGAAATCATGAATGCGCTGGGATGTGCAGAGTGATCTCAGCCTGGGAAGCATCACTAACGAAAGGGCCCTTATGGAGACAGGCTTAAAGGAAAAGTGCACCTTGTCACCGATATTGCTGGCATCGTATATTAAAGATTTTGGAGAAAGGTAGGTGGCGGATGCAGGGGTGTGTCAAGGAGTTAAGAGATGTCAAGATACGATGCCTGTATTTGAGTAAATATCTAAAGATAAATGTTTAAATATGCTCATGTCTTTAAAAAAAAGTAGCCAATATTGCGAAGTTCATAAACAGCAAGATTATGCTTAATCAGTTTATGCCAATTTGTCTCAGAGAGGTGTCGCGATAATCGCCGAACAGAGCAGTCCCTTAATAATGTAATTGAGCATTCAACAGACGCCAATTAAAGACATTAGACCCAGATTAGGCAGGATATGTTGCGGTAATTGAAAGTTCTAAAAGCCATATATAACCGACCTGCGACCGTGCGACGTTCAAATCAATAAAAAGCTCAGTTTTTCATACTTTTCTGCAAATAGTTAAAATCTAGTAACGACCAGAAGATTCGCGTATTGTAAAAATCACACACTACAAGTCATTAACAAAATTATATCTCCAGGCACCAATAAATGTCGTCCGTTATGGTCAGAGATTGTTTAAGACCCAGAACTTTAAACGAAGACCAATTTTAAGTGCATCGAGCTAGCTGGGTATCGCCTATTTCAAAGACGGCATTTATTACTAAAATGAATTTCTCCCCGAACTATTTAATTATATTTGAGGAATAGACCAGGAATAGGCACTCCCTCAAGCCCCTGGGAAGTCAGTAGGCCCACAGAGGTGAGGCAGTGGTGGATAGCCATGGACCATGGAGGGTTGAGCGCTAGTCATAACTGGTTGAGCTCGCTCCAAAAACGGTAAAACTACGCTTTAGAGGCAAAAAAGAGACTGTTTTAGTCAGTCACTGTGTCAAGTTATTCATCAACCACCTCCTTCAGTCGCCACCACTTCACCACTCGTGGTGAACATTTGGCACACCAAACTACTATGGGTATATTCTATATATATGATATTGTTTGGACGAAGTCTGTAGGCTGCATTTAGACATTGGACAGAGATGGGTCCAATAGATTTTCCGAGTTGATGCTTCTAGACTTTTACTATGAGTCTTTACTTTACAGCGTAGCCAGCCCAAAGCAAGTGTGTGTGTGTGGGGGGGGGGGGGGGGAGGGACAAACTCGCCGAGACTGGCTTAGAGCCGTTTTAATAGGGGGTGAGGGTGGTGTGTGCGGGATTAAGCTTTCCAAGCCTTCACATTTCAGAATTTTGCATCCCTAAAGTTTGAACTAGGTAATCAAGGTAACAATAATCAGGGTTGCCACCAGAGGGGAATAAATGTGTTCGATATGGGGCGGCCAAGGATAGTCGGTACCAGGAGCCGACCATGGTTCGGCCAGTGGTAGAAAAATTTTGAATTCCAGGGTTCAAAAACCCCATCTCCTTGCATAGGAGCGGATATTTTGAGGTTTTTCATGTACTGATGACTGTCTACTTTTTCACCGACACAGATATTAGGACAAGCAGTCTACAAATCTACAACCTAACCCCCATGGATCTACCCCCTCCCCCCCCCCCTACGATTTTTATGCCATTTTTTGACAAATTTCGAGGACCAACTCCGTTGTAACTGGCAGAGCCTTTGTCAAGAATAACTGATTTTCTCTAGTATATCCTAAGCTTCTTCCACTTTGGGTCTTAAGCTTTGTTTTGGAAGCCAGGATTGAAAGAATAATAACATCCAATTGGCTTTGTTCTGCACATCCGTTGTGAATAGCAGAACCTTTGTCAAGAATAACCGATTTCCTCTAGAATATCCTAAGCTTCTTCCACTTTGGGTCTTAAGCTTTGTTTTGGATGCCAGGATTGAAAGAATAATAACATCCAATTGTCTTTGTTCTGTATAGAACAGTAGGGGTGGTGAAGGTGGTGGTGATTAGGGATGGAAGAGGTCTGCAAAAGAATTCCGTACCGAGAACCGGGGTCAAAACTCGTTTTTTGAAAGGTTGGTGATATCAATTCTTGTACATCTCCCAGTGACAAGTATTTTGTTCTTAAATAGCTTAAAACTGTACTTGTAGCAACTCCGGGTAAGTTGTGTACACCCCATGAAGGTTGAGTGTGTCTGGGGCATTAACCCTTTACCCAACACAGACGATATCAAAATTTATTATTTTAAGTAACATTTTTTTAAATTTTTCAAAAAATTTCAACAAAACCATATCGTGTGACCCCTCGTTGGAACGAGGGGTCACATGATATGGTTTTGTTGACATTATTTAAAAAATAATATTTTTATCAACTGCTGAATTTTGCATATTTCGGGAGCTGATGCGGGCGATTCGTTGGGTAAAGGGTTAACAATATAAATCGGTTCTGTGTTGCTTCACGAGTCTTGATAAAATATAACAGAATCCCACGGATCTGACAGTAAGTTGAATTGTTCGTTGTAGTTTTACCCTTTGAACTCTAGTGGTATCTTCCATGACAGTTGAATAAAAACAATTGGAAGAGTCCATATTCATTATTTGGGGTAGACCAATCAGCCTCTGGGCTGCACGTTGAAAATATTGATTGGTCAACCTTACATGTTTACCGAACAGCCATCCTCTTTAATAACGTTATGGCGTATCATGTTCCTAACCGGAAAAGCGGCCGCTAGGGTTGCAAGGGTTAATGCTACTCTGATCTGGAAGCTCATATCATGAAACAACAGAAATGATAGCAGATACTTGGCACTCATAATATAGTTTAGGCGTTATTAGATCTTTCTCCTATCTTAACCCTTTACCTAACATGAAAAGCAGACGACATTCGCAAAAAAAATTCTTGAGGAACTATTATTTTCATTTTTTGTCTCAAAAACATAGGTTATGACCCTTCATTGGAACGAGCTTGACGAGCTCGTTCCAATGAGGGGTCATAACCTATGTTTTAGAGACAAAAAATGAAAAATTAATTCGCGAGTTTTGAGAATAGCGCTGGCCGTTTTTGGCCGTTACGTTAAGTAAAGGGTTAAAATATGATCCTAACGGATAAGGTGATACCACCCCCAGACTATATGGAAGGGTGACCACTGTTATGGTGCCGCGATTGTGCAAAGGGGGTTGGAAGGGGTACAAATGGGAATCGTGGGGTGTCAAAAAGTCTGTCAGAATTTGTTTTTAAAAACTTACAGGTTTGAGGGCTCCAGAAAATCAAACATTGGTGGAACAGAAAATTAATCCTTTTCTACGCAGTTTTTTTCCCAGAGCGCCACTCCTCCCCATGTACAGCGCTAAACAAATTTCATCAACTTGTTGGTATAATTTGTTATGAGGAGTTCTTAATACAATAAAAATTATCTCCCAAAAAACTGTAAAGTCTTAGTTTTGTCATCACGCAAAGTATGCAGCCTTAATTTAAACCCTAGTGTCGTAATAGGAAAGTGATGTGTGTGTGTGTGCTGGGGGGGGGGGGGATCTATATTGTTGCGTTAGGAGAGGGTACGGCTTTAAGATGTTATCTTGGACCGTAACTGCGTTGTGATGTTTTCTTCGGGGATTAACTTGTTGTATAACTATGTTTGGTGATATTTGATGTAACAGTGTGTTGCTGTCTGGTGAATCTGACACAGACAAAACTTTTTAACATGACTCTTTTAGGCTCGCATAAACACCATTTTCAGACGGCTACCATCCTAGCGATGCCATGCTGAATTTATTTGCCCGTAATATTTGATAGTAAACAACCTACAAATGTTAAAGTGACCACTGTCTGTACAGGCTCATTTTGATGATTTTGTGTTGTCTGCAGTCAGACGATACATGGACGAATTTTGTTATCCGCTCTTTGATCGCGAATAAAGAAGGCGCCGAAGGTAATGCAATTGCACAATGGAAAGATTGTAATATTCTATCGGTAAACTTCGTCAGAAGAACGTTTACCTCATTCTGCCGGAATGGTTTTGTGAATCGAGAGATTTTGAAAGTTTACAAACAGCAAACACACCGTTTTGAACTTGAGTTTACACAGTTCATTATTTCAATGTTTTTATGAAAACAACAGCACTCTTTATAATCTGTGGGTATTCAAATGTATCCTTTGCAACAATTATAAATGAAGCAGATAAAAGACCAGGGTTTAATTATATTAATACGTTTGTAAACAGTGGAAGACTCCTCGCACGTCTGTAGTGGAATTTGTCGCCCGTCCTCTGTCAATTCAGCACCTTTGCGTGACGGTAATTTTCGTATTGACTGCAGGTTAACTCGTACAAGTTTAGCAAACAAAAATGAAATTATCGAACCTCAAAAATTATCAAGACTTATGGGCGGCTTAACAGTTGTTTCTAGACAAGTGTTTGTCCAGTAAAGCAGACCTGGAAATGAGACGGGTGTGAGTGCAATTGCTCCCGCCAGCACCCGTGATTTCTATTTTACGGGAGCTAAAAAAATTCCCTCGTTAAAAAATATTGTGGAGTACTAATATACTGTGAGGACATATAAAGGTGTGTCGTTTTGAGAAAGCAGCACACTGTGGCCAGTGCCAAGTAACTGTCATAATTCAGCAATTCCTTATACTTTTAACCCTTTAAACACTAGTGGTATCTGCCATGCCAGTTCAATAGCAGCAATCAGAAGAGTGCATATTCATTATTTGGGGTAGACCAATCAATATTTTCAACGTGCAGCCTCGGGGCTGCACGTTGAAAATACTGATTGGTCTACCCCACACATTTACTGAACAGCCATCCTCTTTAATGACATTATGACGTATCATATTCCTTGCTGGAAAAGTGGCGGCTCGCGTTCAAAGGGTTAAGGTTTCTGGTGTTTGGTGAGAGTGTTCTCTCGAAAATCCATATACCAACATGTTACGGGTGCAATTTACTTTCGTCTCTAATTTCGCGGGAGCTAAAAACTCCACCCGTCAATTTTGTTCATTTACAGCACTGGTAAAGCAGACGACACTTGTCTGGAAAAAACTGCACAGATAGGCCTATTATCTGGGAAGGAGAACGATTTAACCGGGAACAAATTCTACCAAAAGCGAATTTGTTATCATTCGACGCAGAAATTAGCATAAAATAAGGCATCCAAAATCCACCAAAACCCATCTTGGGGATTTTGTTTTTGTTCACGATGACGTCGATGGTGGCAGCCGCAGCTTGAAATTTTGCGTAGTGTAATTCTGATAGCACCATATATCGTCCAAACGTCACAAAATTATAATCTCATGCAAATAATCTATGCTGAAATAGCCACTGCCTTTTCTTTGGCACCAAATATGACTACCTAGATCAAAGATGGCCGCTAAAACGGCATTTAAAATGAAAAATAAATGTTTCAGGTTTATTCATGTATGTATTTATTTGATGTCCCCACACAGACAAAATATCGGATAAATAAACACAATTCGCGTTTAGTTCATACCTGGAGTAGCTTAAAAGATTATTGTTGGGTTCTTTTCTATTTGTGTGCCATTCTGATAAACAGGTCTGATCTTGCTCGATGTGACATACATAGAAAAAGTTACTGCCAATTCTTATCATTTTAAACATTTATTACATCTCACTCTCATATGATGTTGAGATCGTAGTTTTATCACACGCCTGTTCTATGTAATCCCCATCTACAGCAACACTAAACCATGCGGAAAATGAAAATCTGTTCCGCACATATGTGCGGAACGGAAATCGTTGTTGGAGTATTTTTAAATGGAAGCGAAATTTCACTGGAATTTTCTGCAAATCGAGCAACGCAATTACAATTTGAATCGCCAGCGATAGCTGAAAATCGTTCCCTGATTTCCAATGTGTTCTCTGTGCCAGTAGGCTAGAACACATTGGAACTCAGGGGTCGAAAGAGTAACACGAGTTCCCTACGCAAATTTGGTTGGCGATAAAATGTGTTCTTTTTGTTGATAGTTGTCAAATGAATTGCTTAGTGTCCTTCTAATAATTTTTTATAGACGGGAGGGCGTGTAATAAACACAGAACGACACATGCGGCCTCTCGTTTTATCCTCCCGCGCTGGCACTCGTGCCATATCGATTAACCCATTCACACGCGTGTGCCTTTCTGTGTATGTCACATACTGGGATATTTCTGTTATCAAATTATTGGTATCGTATGTTCCGCCTTAACAGTGATTCACTCATTGTCATGCTCGTCCTATTGAACAATACCTTCTGAATTTTAACAAACATCTCTCCGACAATCTCTACAGGCAGGTACACATTTTAGCCAATTCTTTTTACATGAGCACAAATTGCTTCCGTGACGTCATTTTGCATTTGCATCGGGCAAACTTAAGAAGTGCATCAGGTGCTACTTCCAGAGCTGTCATTATCGGCTTAACCCTTTGGACTCTCGTTTCCTGGAATGGTATCGCCTTTGTGTACACTTGCAGTGAGATCGGTCAGTCCAATATCAATATACAGGGAGGATTAAATCATAACTGCAGTCTGCAGCCGTCTGGCTGCAGACTGCGGTTATTATTTTATCATCAATGCCTCGTGTATAGACCTCATAATAAGACAAAAATGGGACGAAGTTATGCCTTGGACTGAAAAATCGGTCCTACCAGTTCAAAGGGTCTTGTTCTTGTTCCCTGCTTCTTCCATCCACAGTTCTCAGTATTTAGTGCATCATTGTCTAATGTTTTCCACACTATTACCTGCAAATGCACCCTCAAGCTATGGGATTGAACAGCCCTTGCAGTGGGAGGTAGTTTCTGTGTGTCGACCGCCGCTCTGTTTGACGAAACTATGTTTATGAAGTTTTCATATCGCAATGTGTTAAGAAGTGAATCTGTGAGTTTCCCTGAATGTAAAATAACAAGGTTCTTTCGACAGCTTAGCTCATTTGATCAGTTGTAGGGTTCTCGTCACTGAATACCCACGTTATATGGCACAGTTCTTCTGATAGCTGTATCTTATTCAGAAGATTTGTTTTGCCATGCCCGTAGGTCGCAACTACTCCAGGTATGAGCGAGTACACCATGTGGTATTATGTTTTCTTGTTCCATAATAACATCGAGGACTTTCAAGATGCTTCGTGTCAGCTTTCTGACCTTCTGAGCATCTGACTTGAAATACATGTCAGCCATATTGTCGCGCCAATGGTACAACAACAAGACGAGCGCGTCTGTGTCATCAGCAACGACCACAACGTCTCTTCCTTGAGAAATCAACGAACACAACGTCTTTTCCTTGAGAAGCCAAGTCGACAGCACAATGAGCTATTTGGGTATCCCCAGACACGAATCGCGTGCTCGTATGACTGAAGGGCACGTTTTTAAAAATTCTATGAATTGGCCTTTATTCTTCTGATTTGAGAGAAATGTCTCCCGGTTGTTGTGGACGTCCATGTTTTCTCTCAAGCGGATATGCGCGCATGTTTTTGTCAGACGTCTACGACGAACATGGTCTTTAGTAGATGGAATCTCTTGGTAACCATCAATTAAGATACAGCATCAACCCATACCTGGCTCCCGTGTAGGAAACATACTGCTAAAATACATCTGCGATACAACAATTGTTCTTTGATTTAACCCTATGAAGAAGGGTTGGAGAGAGCCACCTCATCTGTCAGCGCTTTGGTTAGCTATGCTTTTGTTCTTTGCCGCATTAATATGTCTTTGAATAGTGTTGTACGGATGGTTGTCAGCTCGTATTCAAAAGACTTCGCCATGTCAGCTTCGCGTTGATCGACAACGATCAGTAGAGAGAACAGCCAGTCTGGATCGACCTGTATTCGCTGATCCTCGGCAAGCTGTCTAAGCATGTTATCTGGTCACTGCGATTTATTGACTCCATAGTTAACCCTTTGATACTTTTATACGTCTTATGGCGTACGAAATTAAACAGCGCGTTGATACTTTTATATGTCTTATCAAACAGCGCGTTGACACTTTGTGGTCATTTGTTTTGTTATAATTTTTCGATTTTTTAAAGTTTTAACCTCAAATCCTATTTACTCCCGAATAGTGCTCTATGACAACCGTTGAGCCTAATGTTATCGCAGCTTAAAATACTGATATAATCCTGCTGCCAAGACTTCTTAACTGGTTGAGTGCAAGAAGCCACTATCAGGGCTTTCAAAACATGAGGATACCAGAGCAAAAGCCAACACTTCCCTTGCTTATATTTCATATTCAGTCAAACACAAATAATATTTTGTTTAAATCAATTTGTTTTATTACAAGTTATTGGAGAGTGCCTCTGGGCACTCTCCAATAATTTGTAGTAAAACAAGTTTTGAATAATAAATTCAGACCACCAAAAATAATCTAGCCCTCAACCAGATAATCACTAATGTGAAAAATATCTTGTTATTTGTACTTTTCGACGTTTGACGTCGCATTTTGAAAAAAAGTCCAAGTAACTGAATTCCCAGTGATATTTGAACGTAAGAATAATTAAAGTCTCAAAGGGTTAAGGTGGGGGCGCGGTGGCTCAGCTGGTAGAGGTGCAGGCTGCAAGCCGAGAGGTCCTCGGTTCGAATCCCACCTGCGGCAACCGCGTTGTGTCCTTGGGCAAGACACTTCACCCCGATTGCCTACATGGGGGCACGATGACGCTGTGTACTGAGGCGTACTGAACGTCGATGGTGCGCATGTCTTCAACCAATCTAACCCTGCCTGTGCTGCGGTGCAGAGTTCAGAGTTACGATGTTGGAGAGCTGACAGCTGCTCGTCGTTGCTCGGTGGTTCTCTCCGGGTACTCCGGCTTCCTCCACCCGTAAAACTGTCACGGTCATGATTAGCCATTGTGCATAAGTATGTGACCTTAAACACCAATAAATAAATAAATAAATAAATAAATAAATAAATAAATAAAGGGTTAAGGTTACGTCGTCCAGTTTCTTGTAAATCTGCTCCCCTATGGACTCTTCTTCGAGACAGACCAGAGGAGTGAGAACGTAGAAGGAAGTTTACGTTCAGCCAAGTCGAACGGCGTGTGTTCATCGAACCAACTGACTAACTTCTGGAAGTCTTCATAATCCCGTTTGGCTTCAGACGCTCCCAATTCAGGTTGGTGGTCACGCGTTCTGGACATGATATGTCTGTCAGCGATTACATCGCTTCATTATTTCTGCGCGTATTTCATACTATGCACCCACTGTAGGCGTACCGCCTCAGTCATTCCTTATCCTCTTGTTAAACCACCTCAGCTTTCAAAGGATCACATTAGGACTTGTTCTATTACAAGATCAGTCGAAAGTCCCACCCAAAATCTACTACTTCTACGGATGGTGTGATAACCATTGAAACATTCGTACAACACGGGGGAAGTTAGCAATTCCGGCATTATTTGCAAATAAAGCCGACAACTTCTGCCATGATGGACGTGACGAGTTGCAGCAAACAAGTTCCGCATCTCGCAGACTATCGCGAGATGGAGATTCCAGTTTTCGGTCCCCTCAGTTTTGAAGAATTTCTTCAAAAACCTCACATTTTTAATGTACTGAAGCCACGGCTTTGCGGTAAGTGATTTCTCACTCTGAAGGTTCTGATACTGAAGCAATAAATCGTCTAACTTTACCAAGTCTTTTAACCAAAACAACTGAAACGGACAATGGCTTTTCAACAGTACGTTCATACATTGATATAAAGTTATTGATTACAACTTCGTCTGAGTGCCTAATCTTTGAGATGAGGGACGAAGACCGTGAAACCATTATTTGCGGGCACGACTCTCCATGCACTGGCGTCGAAGATGATTTTCAGAAATCTTTGAATTTGCAGACCTGTTGGTGTTGGACATATCAGATTCTCGAGTCGTAGGTGTGTATCATGTCGGCTGCCATAGAGCTTGAATCAACTTATTGATTAATTGATGCCTCGGCTAAAAAGTGACCACCCAGACCCATTGCGAACGCCTTACCAGATAACATGTGTGTTACAGCATTAGACCCATAAGTACATTGTAGTGCTTCTTCTAGACCAGAACCTTTCATAAGCGAACCGAAACGGTAGTTTCTCGTATTCTTTAAATATGCTTCGATGTAGTTATCTCCACTGTGTATTAAACTTTATCTATGAAAAAAGGCGTCTATTAAAATAAATGCTAATTTTTCAGCAAAAATACCAACACCACTTTGAAAAGCTACCAAACATTTTCCCAAAGCTGATTTTGGTAGATTTTGGGTATGTTATTCTACGATAATTTCGAATGATACCAAATTTTCTTTTGTTATAATTTGTTCCGGGTTCGGGCACAAATTCGGCTTCTCCTTCCTGACTGTATCGTCTAACGGAACCTGAGTTGTCGTTCTTGAACTAACTAGTACCGGTTGGTATTTGCGGTATTGTGAACATTACGACTCGGATTGATAGCGTATAGTCGAATTTCGCCTAAGGGCGAACACTCCGCAATACCCTGGGACTTCCGACATTAACTCATCCCGGTCGGGAATGGGTTGGTGGAGTGGGGTCCCGAGGTGTTCTCCCATAGGAAAAATGTGCTTGGCAATCATTATCAAGATCGGCTAGTACACTGCACATCACACAAATCAAGGGCATGGCCGTTGAAACATTTTGTCGTTGTACAGTACGGCCGCCGTGGACTGGTCACTTTCCACGGGTGGGCAATATTTCCACGGACGCAATATTATAAGATTCCAAAAACTAATTATAGGAATAATCATCAAAAATTTAATTAACGGAGAACCGGTGTGACAGGAATGATAGTCCGAAGGAAAATTTGTCCCTCTGGACTATTATTCCGCGGAATTATAGTCCTAGGTCTAACATTTCTAGGAATAGTAGTCCGCCGGACTACTATTCCTAGAAATGTTAGACCTAGGACTATAATTCCGCGGAATAATAGTCCAGAGGGACTAACGTTCCTACGGACTATCATTCCTGACACACCGGGTGCAGCCCGATGCTTCATTAATTAAAATTTTACTGGTGATAATTGTTATTACCTACTAAACACATGCGAGGACAGGTGCAGCCCGATGCTTCATTAATTAATGTTTTACTGGTGATAATTGTTATTACCTACTAAACACATGCGAGGACATCACTGCCCATGCTTGGACAACACTGCCCATGATTGGATTACGACCAGTCCACGGCGACTGCAATGTAATTATGACACAATTCGATTCAATTCAATTCAATTTATTCACCCAATGTCCCCTTATTGGGGAATATGGGGTCAAAAATAACATACAAAGTAACAGATGTACAACGAGTCTACAATAAATAAGATTTTAACATATCTACCTTGTCGAGTCATTTTTTCCCCACATCATCTGCTCACCCCCCCCCCCCCCACACACACACACACCTCTTGACTAGGTTAGGCTGTCGATGCATTACCCTCTTTTGTCGTGATTATTATGCCCCTTGGTCCTCAACCCTTTTGTCATTGCAGCATCTTCTTAACTACTTTAAATCCGTCACCAGCGACATGATTCAATAAGTCGAACAATTGACATCCTCAGTCTGTTGCCCATGGTCACTGACTGGGGGCGTCAGTTGTTTGACAACATACAGTAAAAATACCCATCTCGTATACAAATGAAAATAGCACAGAATTACGCGGTAGACTTTACCATTAACCCTTTACCCAACGCGGACGGTATTAAAATTAATTATTTTAAATATCAATTTTTTTTAACTTTTCAAAACATTTCAACAAAACCATATCATGTGACCCCTCGTTGGAACGAGCTCGACGAGCTCGTTCCAACGAGGGGTCACATGATATGATTTTGTTGAAATCATTTGAAAAAAAAAATATTTTTTTAACTGCTGAATTTGCATATTACGCGGGCGGATGCGGCCGATTCGTTAGGTAAAGGGTTAATATGATCGCAGTTTTGACAACGTTATTTAATTGAATCACAATGTACACAAACAAACACTCACAAATAAAGAATTTCTCGTATCAACCAGAAGTAAGTCATATTAGTCTCCACAGCTTCGAAGAGTTCATGGAATCATGTGGAGAAAACCTGTTTATCGATAGATCGTATATGGAATGTTTCCCACTCATTATCGGAACCGTCAGTTTCGGAGCATCTGCGTTTCAGCATTGAAGTCCAGTAGACTCGCCTTAAATCCCAGAGACGTAAATATTCTTTCCAGTCGTGACATTTTTGTCTATTTTGGAATCTTAGAAGTCAATCCGCTGTTGCTAGTAATCATGTACTTTCCCAGGAGACCAGATTTGACTAAATGAAGTGTGTGGTATCCGATTCGGTCTGTTAGAATGACCACTTTGGAGTGCAGTACGTATAATGAAATCAAAAGTCTGGCAGAACAGACTGGGCCAAAAAGTTTCCGGGACACTTACCAAGGAGGCCCCTACCCGGACAAAATTTTGATTTTTCTAACTGAAAGAACGCTGCTTCCTTGCATCTGAGCGGACAATGGCTGTCCACATAGAGGACATTTTCGATGGCATTTTTATGTGGACTGCCAACTCAGACCCCGACACAAATCAACCAAACTTCTGTTTCGATGGCCAGGTTGTAATTCCAGAACCTGATGCCTCTTATTTCATGAAACACACAGATCATTACTGCTCATCGCGTACAGTGTGGAATGTGGAGTGTAACTAAATCAACCGTTGAGTGGAGTTATCACCCAAAGTATCACTTTCCAATTCTGGACATATGGACAAAAAACACAAGCAATGTTTCAGTCAATGGACCTCCGGGTTGAACCCGGAGGTCCATTGCCTGGAACTTCGCTTGTGCTTGTTATGCTTTGTAACAAATTTGCAATTATTGTTTGGGTGGAATCTCCACTTTATGGGTGATTTAGTGATAATACACTCTCCATGCACCGTACCCTTTAGTTAACAATTTACCAAAGACGATTAGAAGACTACACTTACAAAAGATACTTCTCTTTTCTGTTGCCTTTAACACATGACTAATTATCAATTGTTGATACGAATTTAATGAACTTATTCCAGTGAGTGGCCATAACCTATATTTTAGAGGCAAAAATTGAAAAAAGTAACAAAATTTGAATAGCAACATTACTTTTGTGAATAGTGTTGGCCCGATTTTACCACTACGTCAGATAAAGGTTTCAACATACGTTTTAGATGACAGTGAATCTTTGTTCTGCAGAGCGTAAAATTATATTTTTACTTCCAACCTCCCCGTGAAAACGCCGGGAAGTGAAGGCTTGCTTGTTCACTGTGTTAAACAAACACTGTTTTACTGGTAAAATAGGAACCAGTCTCCAATACTTGGGGTAGAAAACCTCTAAAATAGGCAAACATGGGCATAAACAGTTTACTAAACTTGACTTTATCTCCATGCTGTTGACATGATTAGCCATTGTGCAGAAATATGTTACCTTAAACACCAATAAATAAATAAATAAATAAATAAATTTACTTCCAACCATAATTATGATCCTTCATTGGAACGAGTTCGATGAGCCTTATTTTCGAAAGAATGGAAACATAACATCTCAATATCGATTTGTGTGTGTGTGTGTTGCGCTAGACGGATATGTTCGTCCGTTAGGAAAATGATTAGGTCACACTGCATTAGCTTACCAGTATCTCTCTGCATACTCAAAAGATCGAAATGTTAACCAGCAATTCTTTCCCATAATGCAACTTGGAATTTAACCACTTCAGTCTTGTTTGACAGACCTCACTGAGTTCTGTCAAACAATACTGAATTCGATAAACTCCTTCCTAGTTATTGGAAAAGTTTGTTGCTTGAAAGTTCGGTATTTTGACATCAGAGAGAAAATGCACTCGTCACCATATTGACCACATGTAAGACTCAATAACTAGACAACGTATATTAGAGGTTTGGTTAATTCCATTTTGTCTGTTGTTATAAACACCACGAACATTCCGAAAAACCTTCTGAAACTCCACAAAGTCCTTTTTTATATAAGTTTCCTTGTGGGATAGTATTAGTTATCCTTCTGTTTTCCCAGTGTGTATGGAAAACACAAGGGTAACGGATTTATTTCCAAGAATTTTGGTGTACTTAATACTTTAACCTACATTGTGGGCAAAGACTGACAGAAAATTTGTACTTTGTAAGTTTCTTTATAAAACCAGACAAATATCGATGTCATTGGAACTGCCTCAATGAGCCGGTTCCAATGACATCCATATCTGTAATATTTTATTGCACAAAATATTAAATATCCTGTATTTTTATTCTTGTTATAACATAACCAAGCAGAAGAAATGAATTAAAAATTAAAAATGGGTACTTTTTTAGCCATATATCATTGTATATTCTTGTTGTTATACCCACTGTGGATTGCAAGTTACACCGTACCTCTCAGCCAATCAAAACGCAGTATTTTGTTTCATTTGGAAATAAGTTCTATTACTCTTCATACAGATTCTAGAGTTGAAAGATATAACAAGAGCCGTTTTGTCATTCTATATTTACAAAGAACGAACTAAAAAATCTGAGCGATTTACAAAAAACGTATTATTGTAGCGGTCTGGGTATAAGCTGGGCTGCACGGTATCGGTATTCCAAAAAATACCGCGGTAAACCGGTATACCGAAAGACTGTTACCTGAACATACTTACCATCAGGGCTGGGAGGAGTTAAAATTTTCCGTAACACGTTAACGTCTTAAATAATTCTGCGTTAACGAGTTAAATGACGTTAAATATTAAAATGAACAAAATTTTAATAACTTCGGCCATTTTTATTGATTTGAATTTGAATATAATTGAACTTACGAACAGTTCGTCTCTTGAGTTCCAATGTGTCCTATGTGCCAAGTGTCACATAGAACACATTGGAACCCGGGAGACGAGTAGTTAAGATAGTTCTCTCAGGTTATCGTAAATTCTAACATTCAGCGATGTTTTCATTTAAGAATACAATCTCTGCGGCCGCATCCTTAGAAAGAGACATCCGTCGTTGCTCGAATACCAGTCCTTACATGGAAAATAGGCGTTCGGATGAAGCTGATATTGCTGTATCGTCCAATATCGGCGGGCCAACTTCGCCAACGTTGGTAAGAGGGCTTCATGGTCTCTCAACCAAATCAATGGATCGTCTATAATTGAAGGACATCTAAATTAGTGTTCTTCAGTTTCGTCAAATGGCGCAAAATTTGACGTCATCGGCGCGATCCGGCTTGGGTGAACGCAAAATAACGACGCAGTGCTGCATATTATACAATTATAATCTTCAAAGTTAAACGTTATTAACATGGTTAAATTTTGTTAACGTTGTTAAAATAATTTAACACGTTAACGTTTGAAACGTAACTGCTCCCAGCCCATCTTACCATAATCTTGACTTGAGCGATCACCGTCGAAACGAATGAATATGCCTTGAGGATCCACTTCCAATAACCATTTATCAGCGCAGACGATATTAAAATTTATTATTTTAAACACTAATTTATCGAATTTTTCAAAAAAATTCAAGAAAACAATATCATGTGGCCCCTCATTGAAACGACCTCGATGTGATCGTTCCAATGAGGGGGTCACATGATATTGTTTTGTTGAAAAATTTTCAGAAATAATATATTTTCAACTGCTCGATTTGTATATTACGCAGGCGAATGATGTCTCTTCGTTTGGTAAAAGGATAAAACTATTCATTCGGGACAAGTTTAAAAAAACGCAAAATATCTTGAAATTAAATTGTGGGTAAATAAATAATCACGATAAACCGATATCTTTTAAATTACACCTATATTCAGTTGATACTGGTTTGAATTCCTGTATATATCTGTTTATCGATAGACCGTGCAGCACTAGGTGAAAGGGCTATCTACGAACCAGCGTGTGGGTACCGATCCTCAGTCTCGTGATAAATCGATCACTCTGTGTGCTAGAAACCGTGGGTTCGAACCTCGGCTACTGTACTTCTTTTTCGGTCTGTTACACAAAATTGATGTGTTCCTTTCGACTCACGAAAAAATGCTCTTTGATTTTTTTTAACAGTATTTTATTTCTCTAGAACAGAAATAGGTTTGGGAAACAGGCATAGCCTATGTAATACCGTACCCTACATGGACAAATTACACGTAAAACTCATAAAACAAACAAAATAACAATATTAATCATCTACCTAACATGAAAAGCAGACGACACTCGCAAACAAAATCCTCGAATAACTAATTTTTTTTTCATTTTTTGTCTCAAAAACAGTTATGACGCCTCATTGGAACTAGCTCGAAGATCTCGTTCCAATGAGGTGTCATAACCTATGTTTTGAGACAAAAAAATGAAAAAAATAATGAAAATTAATTGGCGATTTTTGAGAATAGCGCTGGCCGGTTTTGGCCGTTACGTTGGGTAAAGGGTTAATGGTGCTTGTGCTCTTTTGGTTGAGATGTCTTCTATATACAGACGTCAGTGCTGCCAGCAGTCTTGATAGCTGCCCCTCTAATGCCCCAAGGGTATCATAACGGGTCTATATCCCTAGATCTCAATATCTAGATGTCGCTGCACGGTGCATCGAGCACAAAGTTCAATGCACTACTTCCCGACATGGCGAAAGCTTGTCCCCGGTGAAAGAGGAATAGAAGTCCGCAGGAAAAACAGTCCACCTCCAGAGTACGAATCCGCGGAACCACAGTTCTCGGTCCAACATCTCTAAGAATTAGTAGTCCAGGGGAGCAGGACCCAGGGCTACAATTCCGCGGCCCCACGACCCGGGAGAGTCCTTCCTCATTCCCCCCCCCCCCCTCCCCCTACGCCGGACGGAAAACAGGTCCAGGACCAAATGTCCAATTCTAACATTCATACAATTGACAATCATCTAAAACGTACTACTATCTCTAAATCTTTCGGTAAGATTCATAAATCTGAGGACCTTTTCGAACAATGCTATATTCTCCACCATAGTGTATTATTCCCGTACATGATATCAGAGCTAGTTAACGTTTCTATCTGCATGTTTTGGAAGCTAGTTAGTCTTTGGTCATGATAAAGAGGACAATATAAGTTATTTCGGGCAACATCCAGGGTACATGGAGATTTAATACCTGGATGTCGGTTTTCAACCATGAGGCGCAAGCCGAATGGTTGAAAAGGAGACATCCAGGTATTAAATCTCCATGTACCCTGGATGTTGCCCGAGATAACGATTTGATTTTGTCCCGCCTC
This sequence comes from Pictodentalium vernedei, assembly GCA_031216915.1. Classification (NCBI taxonomy): domain Eukaryota; kingdom Metazoa; phylum Mollusca; class Scaphopoda; order Dentaliida; family Dentaliidae; genus Pictodentalium; species Pictodentalium vernedei. The sequence continues at coordinate 98,779,935 of CM062294.1, forward strand.
CTAACACAGAAATAATGCCGAGATGTAAAATATGATCCCACAATAAGACGCAGGCGACGAAGTTTAAACCCCACACTGAGCCTCGGGTTTTGAACCAAACAGCGAAACAAACGTCACAGCAAAACTATAAATAGACCGAGTCTATTTCCGAATCGTTGTTTATAAACCAGGTCACACATGGAGACGTTTTTCACTTTGGTGAAGTTTTAAAACCGATTCAAATTCAGTATCAAAGTCTTTCCCTGACAAATACTCTCTAAAAAGCCGCGTGGCGATATTATTTGATTTGACGGTGGATTTAGGCGTGAGTTCAATCCGTTTGCGAACGATGTCTCCATCGGAGTGACAAGCGAAGCGAGAGATTGACATTTTGTATTCTGCTCAAGCGATATCGAAGATAAACAGATGAGTTGCTCGTCTTGGTGTTCTCACCCCGCAAAGCGCAAAAGTATATTTGCGAACCCGATTCAATCTGTTCAGTTCTCATCGAATACGACAGCCAACAAGTGCTTCTACTCGTAGGGCAGCAACGATGTTTTTTTAATTTGTATTAGTATTCACTACAATACGACAATAAGTTGGATATAACTTAACAGTTCTAATAGGATTTTCTGCAATCGATGTGACCCAGTCGGGGTCAAAGGTTATTTTTATCACCTGGATGTTTCTCGAGTGACAAACGGGGAACAACGGCACGCGCTCTTATCACCCGCATGTTTGAAGATAGCCGATACCATGGTTATTTGTTTCGGTCACGTTGACCAATCAGAAGACGCGATGCATACTGATACAGGGACAATTAAACATAAAGTGTTCTGTGTCTTTATATATGTAGCCACATGTACAATGTGGGTTGTTAGTTAAAAATCTTACAAACATATGCGCGTTCAGCACACTATACCTGAGACGTAATCTGCAGTGATTGACTTGCTCTTATACCACAGTTGTAGTACTATGGAATCTTTATGTCGCTATTTTTAATTTTACCTTTAAAAGACTGTATGGAAATACTGTTCTGCGTAACTCTTTGATTTGTCGAAAATGCGTCGCGTATCTACCAGACAGTTTGTGTTGTTCTTCTGTGATATATAAACATTGTATAAACATTGTATGTATCACAGTATGTAATGATTATCTAATTTTTTATTCACACTTTGCATGGATGGTAAACACTTGACGACAGAGTCTTGACGATAGAGTCTAGACGTATAGTTATTTTGAACGGAAGTTGCTGAGCGACAAAAGATTTGAAATTTTGGAATACCGTGTTACGTGTCACAGCGCTTTTGCGCCGTTCTGAAATTCCTTAAAAAGTATGGAAATTTGTGTCGATCTGGAAAATGCCTTGAAAAGTATGGAAAAAACGTTAGTTAACCCTTTGTACCCTGGTGGTATCTTCCATGCCAGTCCAATGGCAGCAGTTCGTCCCCTGAGTTCCAATGTGCCCTATGTGCCAGTAGGCACATATAACTTCCAATGTGTTCTATGTGCCAGTAGGCACATAGAACACATTGGAACACAAGGGCCGAGTTGAAAGAGTCCATATTCGTGTTTTGGGGGTAAAACAATTAATATTTTAAATAATGATTGGTCTTCCATGCGCAACAACTGAACAATCGCCCACATTATGACTGCAGGGCGTATAGCAATCTTGGAACGGAAAAAACGGGTTCATAAGTTTGATCCTTGAGAGTATTGAAAAGGCATAAACTGGTTAATTTTTTTAACAAACTTTTAACCGCCAAGACCGACTGATGTCGTAAATATTAAAATATCAACCTGCAAATTTTCCCCACTCTGCAACTAGGAATTTACCCATTTTAGTCTTTTTTGACAGAGCTCAGTGATCTCTGTCAAGCAAAACTGAACGGGTTTAATTTCCTAGTTGCATTTTGGGTACAATTTCAACTTGAAATTTTCCAATTTTCACATCAGTGTGGAGAAGGTGAAATCATTTGAAATGAAAAATACCATTATTTATTTATTGAGGCTTAACGACACATTCGACAGGCAGGGGTACCTCGTGTATGACAGTTTTACGGGTCGGAAAAGCCGGAGTACACGGCGAGCAAGTATCAGACTCCCCAACGTACTAACTCCACACAAGCAGGGTTAGCACTGGTTGAAGACAAGTGCACCATCGACGTGCAGTACGTCTTAGTACACAACGCCACCGTGCCCCCACATGCCAATTGGGATTACGTGTCTTGCCCAAGGACACAACGCGGTTGCCGCAGGGGAGATTCGAACCGAGGACCTCTCGGCTTACAACCTGCATCTCTACCTACTGAGCCACCGCGCTCCCGAAAAATACCATTACATTTCTTGTAATTTAACAGCCTTTGACAATTTCAAAAGGCAGCTTTGCTGAACTTCATGAGTATGAAGAAATGACATTCTTGCAAATGTTTTTCCAAAAACAAATATGTTACCTCATATTACTGACTGACTGTTTTCATAAAAATCCTCCCACAACTGTTTTTTTTTTTCAATTTGGGTTTCTCGAATTGATATGGAAAATGGGCCGACATGTCTGGTAAAAGTATTGAAAGAGTACGAAACGTTTTTCCTGGCAATTGTAAGAAGCCTGTATGAGTTGAATGGTGTTTGGTGTGTATACGTGTTTACACCTCGACTTGTTGAGTAAATCATATTATTGAATCTTATTTCTAACGTATACCAGGTTTCATGTATTTTATCAAGCGAGTGTAAACACAACAAACAATAGTGGTCGTTGTTTTTCAGCTCAAACGTGCTAGATTCCTGTTTATTTTTCTCATCATTACAGAATATGGGTGTTTTAGAAAATGTCATATTGTGATGTTACAAATGGTGAAACAATTCGAGTTCACGAAAACCTTGGGATTGTCGGTCGAATTTCTCATTGATAAAGATACATTTATGTAAATGATTCGTGGTGGTTATATTTTAATAACAAGTGAGACAGGTTTCACACGCTTGAATGTTCCGTTCTGTTTTTGTGTGTATCGTACTTAAATTCAGTGCCAATCGGGGCGCCGGGAGGAATTTTGAGCGACATTGTCAGGACAGATAAAGGGGGACTTCAGCATAAAGATTAGCTTCATGAGTGTTGGCTGGCCTGTTATAACTTTTCAACAGGTCCGTAACTAGTTTCAGGTGTTGGGAGGGAGCGGCGTGACTCATGTTTGCACGACTATGTGACGAAGTTGTCCGACTGTTATGTAACACAGCCATACTCTTCTGCAGCCAATGAGTCTACAATGGTCGAAATATATTAGCCATGGCAATGTCGTGATAAAAACCGTGGCAGACCGCTAATGACACTGGATGGTCGTTATTAACCCGTTGAGCACTGGTGGTATATCTCCCATGTCAGTTCAATGGAAGAAATTGGAAGAGCCCATATTTATTATTAGGGGGTAGACCAATCAATATTTTCAACGTGCAGCCTTAGGGCTGCACGTTGAAAATATTGATTGGTCTGCCCTACCCTTAACTTAGCAGCCATCCTTTTTCATGAAAGTATGACGTACCACGTCCCTGTTATTCAGCTGAAATGTTGTTGATTTGTCCACTTTATTGAAAAGGATTGCTACTGGACCCCTTTACCAAACATTTGCCAAAAGTCGTTAATTTTTTTGCCCCCTGTTAATGTTGGATTCAGCCGTAAAACCGGACAAGCTTATTTCAGAATCACCAATGCATACCTTCTAATGTACTTTCTCTAGTAAAATCGTGTAACCCAGATAAACAGAACATGCCAAGAACAATAAGGATTCGTCTTCGACAAATTATCAAGTATGAAGACATGGACCAAAGTCTAAAATCTCTTTTACCAGGATGCGCACATGTATCCGCATGGATATTTATGTGGCTGCAGATTTGGTGGAGATAGCTTTATGTCTCTGGAGGGAGGTTTGTAGAATATTGTGTTCTATTTTAAACTCCTCGACGTGGAAAAGAATTCTCAATCAGTCAGTTAATACTTCTCGGAAGGAATACTTTTAATAAGGTGTTCGTTGAAAAAAACTCTTTAGCAGAGGGTGGGATTACAAACTATAACTTATGGAAGGGATGTGATCCCGCTAAACCGAAGGGTAGTGAGGAATTTGGAGGTTCTACAAATTGATGGGGGTCGGTGGATAACCGAATGTAGTAACGCAGCCGCACTGGAAGAGGTCAGAGGGGAAATCGGTGGATGCCGTTTAAAGGAATTTGGAGATTCTGCAAATTGATGCAGGTCGGTGGACAACCGGGTGAGTTACGCAGCAGCACTGGAAGCGATTAGATGGGAACTCGGTGGATGTGGGTTAAAGGTAGATTAGATATGGGGAAATTATGCTACCTAAATTTCGTGGTAAAAACCTCACAAACTGCTGATGGTGTAAAACTAAGTTTAACCATGCATGGAACTCTAACATTCAGTCAGGATGGATAAGGCACGCGAGGGAATGGGGGATTAATCAACTGAGATTGAAGATCTAGAAGAGGACTGAAGCAGGGGAGTAGCAGGGGAGTGGCTTTATCAGGGGGGGGGGGGGGGTGCTAGAGGATTGAAATAGAAACTGGCGTGTTCAACTTAGGGGTAACGGAGACTCTGGAGAAGTTCATTTTAGAAAGCCCAAAATATTTACCTAGTGGAACAAGGCTCTTTGCAAATCTAATCGAAAATGGAATGAAGAAATGAAGGATAAGTGGATGAGTAATGACATGAGACAAAGAGTCAATTTTATATTTGGGGAGATCGAGAAAGCGCCAATGGGGGAATTATAAAACAGTTTTTAACTGAATGCTGGTGTTTTAGGAGGGAGGTGGGGAGGGGGAATAACCCGGCGAGGGACTGGGTTGGCGCAGGCTTTATCTCAGCGGACACGGCAATTGAGCGGAAGGCCAAAGAATTATTATTATACGCTGGGAAAAGGAGGATCGAGAACTACACGTCCATTCTAGAATTGTTTACTGTAATGCAAAGTTTGAAATTAAATTTCTTTCCTTGCACTGTCAGCTAGATTCATCTCCGGACCACATTTCACTATCCTCAACTGATGTTCTTTTCCGATATATAAAATGCAGCGATATTTTTGTATTCGGTAATCTCCTATGCCTTTCTATGTCAGAGTGTGTACCAAACTATTGCATTCTTTCATCTACTTGACTTCTGCGAGAAACAATCAAATCTTCCAAATACATTTACAGTTTATTTTTCAAACTGACCTGCTCCGGCTTTCCGTGAAACAATATAGAGCCAGTTTCGTCCCCTAGTGATAAATATCAGAGATCACGCAGTGTCTGGCTTTTGGGGTTTTTTTTGTAAATTTGTAAAATAGGACACGAAGGGGGGAACGCCTTCTCTGTTCTTTAATCCTCGATATATGATTGCTAAAGGATGACTCCACAATTACATGCGGTGTAGTTATTTGGTCAGATAATTGGACAGTCTTTGCGTAAGATACCAGAGCCTCGATCTCGCCTCAATTCAAATATAAAAATTCTAACGATTCACATAATTGCTATCAAAAGCGTATGGTAACGAACTCCGAAGTAATACTAAAACATCGTCAGTGTGGATTTGAGCTCAAGCAATCGTCGTTTGAGTGCTAGAATGTTCTATGTCCTCTATGGGGCATAGAACATTCTGGCACTCAGGCGACGCAGTATAACCCATTTTCTGTAAAAAAGCATAAAGAACACGAGCAAAGTTCCAGCCAATAGACCTTCGGTTTGAACCGAAAGGACCACGATCTAGAACATTGCTTTTACGGCTTCAAATCATTTACACTTATCTAAAAGCTCTCCAAGAAGACACTTCACTCTGCGTAAGTTTTAGTGAAAATCGCCACTCTGCGTGCACTGGAGCGAGGTGATCACTGGTGAGAGCATTGAACCTCAAACCGAAAGGTCCACTGTCCGATCCTGACCAGTGGTAACTGCGTTGTGTTCTTGGACAAGACACTTAATCCCGATTGTCGATGTGTGGGCACGGTGGTGTTGAGTACTAAGGCGTACAGCACGTCGATGATACACTTGACTTCAAACTGTGTTAACACTACTTGTACAGGGTCAGTATGTTGGGGAATCTGAAAGCTGCTCGCCGCTGCTATATGGTTCTCTCCGGGTACTCTGGCTTCCTCCACCAGTAAAACAGTTCGACACGAGGTGCCGTTAAACCCCAATAAATCACCAGAACCCAAAATGATATGTATTACTGCCAGCAGACCATGGAAATCTTTTTTTCATTTCGCAACTGCAAATTAGTTAGTGAAAGCTATGTTCGATTTGAGACTCTTCAGACAGGTGATAGGGTTTTCCAATCCGCTCAACATATATATTCAATTTATTTTCACATTTAGGAATGTAACTTCTTCGTTTGAGTATTTTTTCTGAACCCTTTACCAAACATGAAAAGAAGACGACACTTGCAAAAAAAATTTTGGAATAACTATTTTTTTCATTTTTTATCTCAAAAACATAGGTTATGGCCGCTCATTGGAACGATTATATAAGTCTGCGTATACTGGAAAGGTGGTTTTCTTTCATTCTTTCTTTCGTGTGTTTATTCAATTGTTCGTCCATTCATTCATTTTCTCTTTTGTTCCATTCATTCATTTCGTTCCATTTTTTATTCGACCATGTTGCTCAATAAGCTCAGCAAAGGTCCGTTAATTGGATTGTATCATGGTAGATGGCATATAACAGAATCGCACTACCGATGTTCACAATATATATGCAGTTTCATTGCGTTTCATTTTGCATCGAAAATATAGAAAAATATAGTGAATTATTCTGTGAATCCCTTTGTAAAACCATTTTCTTTCCTGTCTGCTTTTCTTTTGTTCGATAAACTAACTGATTCAGAAAACAGGTGTGAGTTCTGTGGAGCTTTTCATCACTGAAACTGAGTTGTGAACCTGTAATTTTCGTACTTCTTAATCCTTGGTTTCATCTTTCAACACCCGTTTTCAATTCCACTCATTACACGCAGTTCACGTATAAATCACATGACAATAGCAAGTGGATTTCTATTTGAAACCCGTTAATTTTAAATTTTTAGAGAGAATAAAGCAAAACACACTTGCATGTTTGCAAGACATTTGGCGTCGATAAGATTTTTTACTGGGAATTACAGATTTTAACTTAATGCCTTTAAAGGATTTGTATCAAACCAGTGAAACTCGCATTGTTTATTAATTATTTTTTTATGAACTTCGGCTACCTTAACCCTTTGCCAAATGTAACCGTCAAAACCGGCCAGCGCTATTCTCAAAAATCGCCATTTAATTTTCATTATTTTTTTCATTTTTTGTCTCAAAAACATAGGTTATGACCCCTCGTTGGAACGAGCTCGTCGAGCTCGTTCCAGCGAGGGGGCATAACCTATGTTTTTGAGACAAAAAATGAAAAAAATTAGTTATTCAAGAATTAGTTTTGCAAGTGTCGTCTGCATTTCGTGTTTGGTAAAGGGTTAAAAACAACTGTTGAGTGGTGCACGATGCAAAACCACGTGGTCCTTACAAACAAAAGATTACGATTCATGCGTTATTGTATATCATTACCGTGCAAATAAACCAGTCTATGACTATTCGAGGAACTGAGCCAAATCGTTGTGCCAGAAATGTTTGGTTTCCATTTTTTCCTTCTCAAATCGTGAAATGTTCCGTTTTTCCGCACATCTTCTAATTGTTCATAAAATGCATCTGGAAATAGTATATAGTCTCACATTACTGTGGTAGGCCTTTCCGTATTTTTTAAGTTTGACTGACTTTTGTAATAATTTCTTTATTATAAAATAGTGGACAGAGGCGGACTGACCGTATGGTCCACCGGGAAAACTCCCGGTGGACCCCCTGTTGGGTTTTCCCTGGGGCCACCAAAATTGATGCAGCCCAATCACTGTTGGTACGTGAAATTTCGTGAAAATGACTAAAAGGCGAAATGGATCTGATTACAAAGCTTGCTGGTATATCGAAATGTTCTCCATGTGGACTGCCATTGGCAGTCCACAGAGAGGACATTTCGATATACCAACAGTTTAGTCTACAATTGATCGCTCAAATGAAAGGAAACAGCGTTCCTTCAATTTAAAAAATCAAAATGTCCTCCGATTTGGCCAAACTATGGTCTTCCCGATGCCCCCCCCCCCCCACCCCCCACTCCCCGGTAGAACCATTTTTGTCGAATGATCGATGACGATGATACAAAAATGCCATCGAAATGTCCTCTATGTGGACTGTCATTGATTGCTCAGATGCAAGGAAGCCACGTTCGTTATTCGTAAAATCAAAATTTTCTCCGGTGCATTCCCCGGTTACTTTTCTTGGCCAAGTCCGCCCCTGATAGTGGGGTTACTTAAATATTGAATACGAGGCCCGAAATGTAAGCAAAAATAAAATGGAATATGTGTCCGATGTGTTCAGTGCGAAGGCAATCTTGATTAATAGATTTCGCGAGTGTAAAATGGTCGACTCGAAAATCTGTACACGTAAGTGACATCACGTGAGCCTCGTTTAAGACAGACGTGATACGGGTTTAGAAAAGTTAAAAAAACTCTTAACTCACTGAGTATTTTTAACCCTTTGAACCCTGATGGTATCTTTCATGTCAGTTCAATGGTAGCAATTGGAAGAGTCAATATTCATTATTTCGGGGGGGGGGGGGGTAGACCAATTAATATTTTCAACGTGCAGCTGCACGTTGAAAATATTAATTGGTCTCCTCCACACATTCACTTAGCTGGCATCCTCCTTGATGAAGTTATGACGTTTCATGTTCCTCGGTCGGAAAATCGGTCTTTCGAGTTAAAGGGTTACAATATTTTTCATCAAATCTAGCCATGGCTGTTGTGAAGCAGTCATGGCCTGATTTTATGAAAAATTCATTAAAATTTGACTCCAGAAAACGCTGGTCAAAAAGTCAAAACAATTTGCAGGGGAAAATTTCGTTAAAGGTGCTCAAATTTTACTTATTTTCGTGGCAAAACCTTTCTTTTATTACCCGCCTGTTCTTTGCATTCCCCATCTACATAAACACCAAACAATGCGGAAAATGAAAATCTGTTCCGCACATCTCTGCGGAACAGAAATCGTCGACAGACTATTTTTTAAAACGCAATTATAATTTCAATCGCCAAGGATAGCTAAAAATCGTCCTCTGAGTTCCAATGTGTTTTATGTGTCAGTAGGCACATAGAACACATTGGAACTCAGGGGACGAAATAGTAACACGAGTTCCCCTCACAAATTTGGATGGCGATAAAATGTGTTCTTTTTGTTGATAGTTTTCAAATAAATTGTCCTAATAATTGGGTTTTTTTATAGACGTGAAGGCGTGTAATAAACACAGAACGACACGCGCGTGTGAATGGGTGAATCAATATGGCACTTGTGCCATCGCGGAAGGACAAAACTCGAGAGGCCTGCAGCCTCTCGTTTTATCCTTTCGCGCTGGCACTCTTGCCATATCGATTAACCCATTCACACGCGCGTGTCGTTCTGTGCATGACATGAGCAGGAATACCCACAAGCATCACGCACGGATTTACGACTCGTTTTCCGGGGAAACAAAATTGTTAAACTTAATACTGTGGTATTGGGGAGTTATTTGTGGGATTATAGGTCATGGGCAACATACAAGAAATCCTCCCCAGTGAGAACACCAGGAAGTAGAACAGTGTTTGTTTACTGCAGCAGTAGAAAACAAGTTCTGCTTTACTGGTAAAATTAGGACCGGACAACCAACGCCTGTGTTGGAAAGTGGATAACATGGTATGAATGAGTGGCTAAACTTGAGTTCATATCTATGTTAAGGTCACGATATAGCCATAGATGCTGAAAGTGATCTGAAACACCAATAAATGAATAGTTAAGCAGTCAGACCTGTGGTCAGATCTTACTGAAGAAAACCAACATTCCAAGCTTATTTGTACAGTATAATCTCATGTATGTTTGAAGTAAAGTGCTGAAGAGCATCGGGCTTTTTGATTATTATTTTTTAAATTTTATTTCTTTATGCACTAATGATACCCCGATCACCTTCGTCGTGAGAAGGGAAATGTGCGCCCATTATCCTTTGTCGATGTCTAGCAGGAGACACGTGCACAAAAACTTTCTTGAATAACTTAATATTTTTAATTTTGGGCCTAACATAGCTTATGACTCCTCACCGAAACGAGATATGTTTTGGGTCAAAATTGAAAAAAAGAATAAAATTTGAATGGTGATTTTTGTGAATAGCTCTGTGCGATATAACAGCTGCCTTGTGCAAGGGTTAATCTTTTCTTCTTGCTATCCTTCGTATTCACGAAAAAACCTGTACGAAAGAAAAAAAAATTACTTCAGGTTGTTTTCGTTAACTCTTTTATTGTCACTTTAGCCATATATGGAAGACCTCAATGTCTGCCTGAATGCTAGGTTAACCCTTTACCTAACATGAAAAGCAGACGACCCTTGCAAAAAAAATTCTTGAATAACTAATTTTTTTCATTTTTTGTCTCAAAAACATAGGTTATGACCCCTCGTTGGAACGAGCTCGACGAGCTCGTTCCAACGAGGGGTCATAACCTATGTTTTTGAGACAAAAAATGAAAATATTTTGAAAATTAATTGGCGATTTTTGAGAATAGCGCTGGCCGGTTTTGGCCGTTACGTTGAGTAAAGGGTTAATAAAATTTATGACAAACGTGAAACTCGATTTATGACATACGTGAAACTCTATCACCTGATTAATTGTTGGAAAGGGCTCTCTGAGCCCTCTCCAACAATTAATCAGACGGTAGGTTTGATTTTGCGCATACCAGAACGTGCAGATAATCATCATAAAATATGTGACAAAAGTCGTTTTCGGCAGCCTAAGGTTAAATCTGAACTTACGGTTTATGTATGTTGACAACCATAATCTCATTTACACGTGTGTGTGGAAGAAGGCAGATGAAGAGGATAATAATAACTGGAGAATTCGTGATTTGTTTCCACGTGCAGGTGTGGTGCACGCAGCCACGCGTATTCAGATCACACTGTATTAACACCATACGAAGTCATTTTGCTGTGAATCAGATCGTGAGCTATGGGTGTTTTATGACAGGTTATTATCGACATTACTACAACTGGGTATCAAAGAGAATTGCCAATAACTATTGCAATTAGTGGGTGGGTGTTTCTCATTTTCAAAAATACCCGAGTGTTTTCCACAAGTAAACTATTTACGAAAAAGTCTCTCTCTCTCTCTCTCTCTCTCTCTCTCTCTCTCTCTCTCTCTCCTCTTTGTGTTTTGCTCTTTTTTGCGTTTTGTGATTTTATTCTTCCTGGAAACAATACTGAAAGCTTGGTGTGGCAAAACATGTGTGACTGCTCTTCGCATTCGGTGTGAGGTAGTGGCTTTAAGATATGTCACGGAGATTTTTAGCACCGAGCGCGATTAGTGTCCAGGAACATGTCAAGGGTTGGGGGAGGGGGGGGGGGGGGATTTGTAATGCGATTGATTTCGGATCAGCCAATGTTTGTCGCTTTGTCAAATCTCGAGTGCGCACAATAATTCTTATTAACTCTTGAAACATAAATTAGGCTTGTTGCATCGTTATTTCAAGTTCCATTTTTTCCGTGTCTCAGTTAAAGGTTTCAAGGCATAACCAACCAGACTAATACATTATAATGATATGTAAATATTGCTTGCTGCCTCGATATTACATATTTTTTCTTCCGTAGTTTTATCATTGAGTGTCTGAGCCAAAACTTTTAAGGGGATGGACTTTTGCTGAAACTGTTGACGCTTAACCCATTAAAAACGTAACGTCAAAACCGAACAGCGCTATTCACAAAAATCGCCAATTAATTTTCATTATTTTTTTCATTTTTTGACTCAAAAATATAGGTTATGACCCCTCTTTGGAACGAGCTCGTCGAGCTCGTTCCAATGAGGTGTCATAACCTATGTTTGTGAGACAAAAGATGAAAAAAATTAGTTATTCAAGAATTTTATTTGCAAGTGTCGTCTGCTTTTCATGTTAGGTTAAGGGTTAACCACATAAGCGGCCACACATTTTAGCGCCCAGGATGACTTAGTTTATTCGACTGATCCGGAGTATGGTGTAAATCTTTAACAGATTAGATTCGTAGGTCTGGTCGCATTCTATTCGAGATTCCATTACAGGTATGTCGCCAGGATTTTTCAGGATGGGTAATAATTATTATTCTATGGATGCTCGATGAGACGGTCACCCGCGACTGCCACAGACAATAGCTGGGAAGAGCATGAGAGGAATATCCCCTCTCTCGTTTGCTGTGGTCCGAGAGACTTCCTCCGGGAAATGTTTTGAAATGTCAAGTCTATAAGAGTGAATCTGTGACCTCAGTGCTCTTTGGGGGGAATTGGAACGAACGTAAAGCGCCCGCAATAATATTACAGCCCTTGGGTCCAAGTTTGGACTAATGTGTGCACCTTTTATTACCCCTCCCCCTGTGAATACAATCCCATCACCTTCGTCGTGAAAAGGGAAATATGCGTCCACCAATACCAAAAAATAACATTACTGCCTTTGGGTCCAAGTTTGGACTAATGTTTACCATGAGAAGACCTTTTTTCAAATTGGGGGAGGTTGTCACACCACTCATATTACCCCCCCCCCCCCAACCCGGCTACATCATTGCATTAATAGTATAAAAATGGGATGCATCGCGCATAGAGTTAGTGAAAGTAACATGCATGTTGTGAACGTCCACTGTACACTTTACAGACAATATTTTGGCGACTTTGCACTGCAACCTGTAGAACCCAATAAGAAAGGTTGCTGTTCATGGACCTCCGGGCAGATCATTCAGTGGTTCATAAACAGCAGGTGTTCTTGTTGAGTACTCAGGGGTCGGAAAAGATTTCAGGAACGTAGGCGGAGGGTAGTACACAGCTCCAAAAATACGTTCAGTACACAGGCTTTATTTTTCCCGCAAGGCATATTTGTCAATATTTCTCATCCAGTTAGAAATACTGCTAAACCATGAAAATATGATATAGTCTTCATTAACCCTTTCAATAAAGAATCGGCCGTATCCACACACTAAAAACTAAAGTGTTAAAACTGACACTTTCAAGATGTTAAACCCATTCTAACTCTTAGGGTTTGATTTTAACACTCAAAGTGCAATGCTTTAAGCACTTAGACATTACAATCGTCAGACATCTGAAACTTGAATGGATGGCACTTCCCATGTGTCTAGCATTAGTGGTTCTTCCAGAATCGTCCATAATTTGATTTGCGCTTGGTGGGTACATAATTAAAAGGACACAACGCAGATGACGCGGATCAGGCTCGAGAGTTCGAGCCTGATCCGCGTCATCTGCGTTGTTTCCTTTTAAGTGTCGCGACATTACACTTGTCAAGTGGTATTATTGTAACACCTGTCAAGTTCTGGGATATCTACACTTGAACAAAGTGCTAGTTCAGCACTTAGTAAGTGGTAAATACGGCACTTCAAGTGTAGTTTTTAACACTTTAGTTTTTAGCGTGCACCCGCGCAATTTACAAATTTAGCAGTTGAAAAAACATTTTCTACAAATTGCCATAAAACCATATCATGTGACCCCTCGTTGGAACGAACTCGTCAAGCTCGTTCCAATGACGGGTAGCATGATATGGTTTTGTGGAAATTGTTTGAACAATGTTACAAAACAATAATTTAAATAATAAATTTTGATATCCTATGCGATTGGGTAAAGGGTTAAAATGGGTTTTGGTTGGAGAATACAACCATGACCCACCCTAAACATTTTGATTTTTAGAGACTTAGACCTCAGGCAGTTCGAGGTGGAGATTATCAGCCACAAAATGAAAGACTGGAGTCGTTGACTTCGCCAATGACTTCTCTTCTACATTTTAACTGGTAGAGTACTAGAAGCCCATATTTTGACTTTACTCTGAAGTGTAGGTACCAAAACACAAAAGCTTCATTTTCAGTGGACGTGCCTTATATTATCTTTGAAATGAAATCTTTTAATCTGTATGGATTTGCCTTGTTATAATTATACTCCAACAAAACGAAGTTTTAGGGAGGAGGGGGGGGGGGGGGGGTATATAGGAGTTAACTTGTCGGTCGGTCGGTCCGTCCGTCCGTCCGTCCGTCCGTCCGCCCGCCCGTCCGTCCGTCCGTTGCACATGTAAACTTATGGAGCGAACTACTTCCACAGTTTTAGCCGCATTTTCATGAAACTTCACAAAAATGATCAACACAATGAGGGGAAATGCGTGACATAATTTTTTCCCGCTCGGTATCAAGAGGGCCGACTGGCGACCATATTGGATTTTCTTTTACTAAACTTGTGGAGCGAACTACTTCCACAGTTTTAGCCGCATTTTCATGAACCTTCACAAAAATGATCAACACAATGAGGGGAAATGCGTGACATAATTTTTTCCCGCTCGGTATCAAGAGGGCCGACTGGCGACCATATTGGATTTTCTTTTACTAAACTTGTGGAGCGAACTACTTCCACAGTTTTAGCCGCATTTTCATGAACCTTCACAAAAATGATCAACATGATGAGGGGAAGTGCGTGACATATTTTTTTTCCCGCTCGGTTTCAAGATGGCCGACTAGCGGCCATTTGTATTTTTTTTTTACTTAGAAAAATTGAATGCCCCTTTTCAGTCACCCACACTAGGCGGTATGCCACGGTAGGGGCATAGCGGGCGACAGACCATCTCTAGTTTATGGGAGAGAGACCATAGGCAGTCTCCCATAAATTGTAACAAGGGAAAGACATCTGTACTCATTTTGGTGACCAAAACTAATTTTAGCACTATACCAGTTAAGCGAAGTGGGAGCTGTGATGGAAGGAGTTTAATCATAATTAATAAAATAAAACTGTAGGTGACACCAAATAACGGAACATAACATAACAGTAAAAATAATTTAAATTTAGCACTATCTAATGCACATCACAGAATGTTGTCTGGAAAACTCTGATAAACGTTAGACCAGTGACTTGAAATATTAGCCAGCACTACACAATATTAAATGCACCTGTATATATAGATGTTTCATAAGTAACCCCGACTAAACCAGGCTCTACGAAACCAGTTAGTATGGTCCATCTTTCTTATCAAAGTCTGGAATTGTGTGATAAATGCACTGAACAATGAGCTGGAACAATAAAAATGGTCTGATCCTATGTTTCAAGCATTTGGACCACACAGCAACACAGTATTGATGCTTTGAATGGTTATGGCCTATCTCTGACATTGATTCTGTTAATATGGCTTACAACTGGATAAGTTTCATTAATTTTTCTAACTTTCTATCCATCTATTCTTTTGCAAAAGGTTCGTTTATCTCTTGTTTTGTAGCAGCAATCATAGTATTGGGGTGAACAATTTCGATTTTCCAGGGCAAGTTTGTTTGGACTTGTTTATATTTGTTAAACTCACCTTTTGTGAAAGAATTGAATATTGTTGCTTCTGGTTGAATTGTCAGGGGAATTATTGAATTATTCATGAGACATTCGATTTCTAAAAGCGTCTTCCATATTGAGTATAGCATTGCAGAATATCTGTAGTGGATAGTATTCATATTACACGAAAGGAATACACAGAATTCTCTGAATCTCTCTGAGTATCTCTTGGTAAAGGAGCAGGTGTCCAGAAATAATGCGGAATAAAAATTTATATGAAACAAATTAGGAGTAGCGGGTGCTAAAATCTGCCTAAATGAAAAAGTCGCCTTCGTTCCTGGAACATTCCAGCCCTCTCCCCATCCTGGTACTGCAGTGGGTTTTTTTTTATTCTTCCCTTTTGAAACAAACATTATGTTATCTTGAGTGTGAAAGGGAGATAACTGTTGGGGTTGGGTACATAGATTACCACCATAAAGTAAATAGAGGATATGAAATGAGTGTTTTTCTCATATGATATTTATGAAACGAGTCTCAGAATTTTCCGTTTGGGCGAGTCTCTGGCGAGCCCCAAACGGAAAATTCGGACGAGTTTCATAAATATCATATAAGAAAAGCACTTATTTCATATTCTATTTATCATATGACACACATAATCACAAATTAACGACTTAGTATGACTTTTTAACTCTTTACCTAACGTGTTTTGCAGACGACACTTGGAAAAAAAACATCATCATATAACTAAAATTTTTCATTTTTGCTTCCAAAACATAGGTTATGACCCCTCATTGGAACGAGCACGGTGCGCTCGTTCCAATGAGGGGTCATAACCTATGTTTTGGAAGCAAAAAATTAAAATTTTTCGTATATAGCACTGGCCGGTTTTGGTCGTTATGTTAGGTAAAGGGTTAATGCAATATAACCCAACCTAAATAGGACAGATAAGGCAAATTCTCCATACTCAAATTATGCAAATGTGAGACCCAGTTGTATATTGTTCAGCCAATCAAACTGTCCATATTTGAAATTGACCAATAAAATATTTCAACCCCAATTATGCAAATTATGAAAATATGGCCCAGTTGTATTTTGTTCAGCCAATCAAATTGTCTAGTTTTGAAACTGACCAATGAAATCGATGGAAGGCTTTATTTATCACTGATTAATGTGAAAGCAAAATATCAAATGTTTTAAAGTGAACAAAACGGACGAGTCATATGATAAAGGCAACTATCACATGAGATATCCTTTACTAAACACCTGACCGAATCTTCCATCCCAATTTTGTAAATGTTTGCTTCTGAAAAATGACACATTCCCCTAAAATATTTGGCAGAAAACGTTGTGAAGGAACGAAGGTGAAGTTGTGTCGTGTACCCGTCGAGTTATTTATTTATTTATTTATTTACTGATGTTTAAGGTCATATATTTATGCACAATGGCTAATCATGACCGTGACAGTTTTACGGGTGGAGGAAGCCGGAGTACACGGAGAGAATCACCAAGCAACGACGAGCAGCTGCCAGCTCCTCAACATCTTAACTCCGCACTGCAGCACAGACAGGGTTAGATTGGTTGAAGACATGCGTACCATCGACGTGCAGTACGCCTTAGTACACGGCGTCATCGTGCCCCCACGCGGGCAATGGAGATGAAGTGTCTTGCCCAAGGACACAACGCAGTTGCCGCAGGTGGGATTCGAACCGAGGACCTCTCGGCTTGCAGCCTGCACCTCTACCTACTGAGCCACTGTGCTCCTACCCGTCGAGTCAGGTGGAGGGTTATGACACACTGTGTAGAATGACATACAGTGGCTCGCGAAAGGAAATAGTAACAGAAATAAACTATGTTATTGAGAAAAATGTTGTTTTTGACAATACAGAAGGGCACATTGTAGTCATATGTGTTTGTTCGCCGACGTTGGATCTGTTTAATAACCAACATATTAAACGGTTGAATTTTGTCAGGATGGCTGGTATAAGTTCTAAGTTTGTCGACAAAGGTGTGAAATTCACAACAAATTTACAAATCTTTCGCTTCTGTTTGCATACTAATGATCCAAGCTAAACAAGGATGAACTTGAAAGTGATAGGCAAATACCAGGTATTTGAGGACATAATGAATGCATTGTGTTGCTGATCTTGTCACTTGAGAGGTAACGTAGGTCACACTCTTCTGATAAGTATTGGCGAATGAGTGAAAAAATATTACGTTCATTCCATAAGGTGTATTCAGTGTTCCAACTTTGATTAATATTCATGGAAGGTTATCCAATTCTCGGCTGACAACTTTGATGTATGCGTTTGCAGGAATATTCCTTCATAAAGAGGGTGATGTTACCAAGGGCATGTGCATCTCCCCACACACCCACACACATCCGCCCATTATACACACACCCCCCACGAGCACACACACACACACACACACACACACACACACACACACACACACACACACACACACACACACACACACACACACACACACACACACACAGAGTCTTGTCTACCCTACATACCGAGGTACCCCATTGTTTGTCCTTTGTGTGGACTAACGGTTTCTACCTCGTTTTGCCGGTACAGTTCTGGGAAAACAACCGAGGTAAAGGGTTTCTTTTGTCTTTTGTACCTCCGTACGGCGAAACACGCAAACTCTTTTGTCTAGTTACCTCGTCAAGTTGGTAAGACAAACTCACACACACACACACACACACACACACACACACACACACACACACACACACACACACACACACACACACACACACACACAGTTTGGTTGGACCGTTTTTGCGGGACTTGTTGTTTTTCTTTTGTTTTTGTGGGACTTGTTGTTTTTCTTTTGTTTTTGGCGACAAACAAATCCCCACAAAATCGGGAATACAAACCCCAATTCAGAGATTTTTTCGCCAGAATTCTTAGAAAACAAAGGAAATCTTTGTTTGAACCCAAGCACTATTGTCTAGGTCCTCACAAAGTCGGGAAGACAGACCCCCTAACACACCCATTTCTATCTCACCCTCACACAAACACACACCCAATTGGGTTCATATTCACTTATTCCGGTTGATTTGGGTTGATTTTTAATCCAGCTGATTTTAGAGTGTACAGTCTTATTGTGTGGACTTGTTGCTTTCTCTTTTGCATTCGGTGACAAACAAGTTCCCACAAAACCGAAAGACAACCCTAGCCCGTTGTTTTCTTTGCGATGATGTGGAGAAAATAAAGGACAATTTTTAATAGTATTTTATTTCTCTAGAACAGAAATAGGTTTGGTAAACAGGCATAGTTTATATGATACCGTACCCTACATGAACAAATTATACGTAAAGCTCATAAAACAAACAAACTACAATATCGGTACTTGTGTTCTTTTGGTTGAGATGTCGTCTAAAAACAGACGTCAACGCTGCCAGCAGTCTTGATAGCTGCCCCTCTAAAGTCAAGGGGTAACTTAACGGGTCTATATCCCTGGATCTCAATATCTAGATGTCGATGCATGGTGCATCGAGCCAAAGTTCAATGCACCATTTTCCGACATGTCGAAGGCTTTCCCCGGTGAAAGAGGAATAGTAGTCCACAAGAAACAACAGTCCACCCCCTCCCAGAGTACGAATCCGTGGAAGCACAGTCCTCGGTCCAACATCTCCAAGAATTAGTAGTCCAAGAGATTTGTGGCCGGACCCATGGCCACAATTTCGCGGACCCGCGACCCGGGAGAGTCCTTCAGCACGCCCCCCCCCCCCCCCCCCCCCACGCCGGAAGGAAAACAGTTAGTATTTGGTCGTGATAAAGAGGACAATGAAACATAAAGTGTTCTGTGTCTTCATATATATAGCCACATGCACAACGTAGGTTGTCAGTTAAAAATCTTCCAAACATATGCGCGTTAAGCACACTATACCTGAGACGTAATCTGCAGTGATTGATTTGACTTGCTCTTGTACCACAGTTATAGTACTGTGGAATCTTTATGTCGCTGTTTTTAAGTTTACCTTTAGTATGGAAATACTGTTCTGCGTAACAGGATCCAGAGCATTCCATAATTTATTTACAGAAGATAGAAATGACTTTTGATAATTCCTAATGTTACATTGGAACTCCCGTAATAAACTCGATGACCTTAATGGGTAATGAGAAAGACTTGAAACTGGTCGGGGTGCTAATAATGACAAATAGGTTGGGCATTGACTTGTGATAATTTTGTAGATAGCCACCAGTTTATGTCGTTTCCTTCTCTCAATGAGGGTAGTAAAACCTGTCTCTTCATACAGCAATCGATGGCTTGTGCCCCTAATTGCACCACTGATAGTACGAAGTGCGTCTAATTGTAATCTGCTTTAATTACAGAGCAGTTGTCCCAAATTATATCAGCATAATCAAACAAAGGTATGATGAACGATCTAGAGTATGTGGAGAGTGGATTGTAACTAAATCACCCGCAGAGTGGAGTTACCACCCAAGCTATAACTTTCAAATTTTGTACATATCGACAAAAAACACAAGCAATGTTTCAGCCAATGGACCTCCGGGTTCAACCCGGAGGTCCATTGGCTGAAACTTTGCTGGTGCTGGTTATGCTTGGCAACAAATTTGCAATTATTCCTCGGGTGGAATCTCCACTCTACGGGTGATTTAGTGATAATACCCTCTCCACGTACTGTATAGATTGTCTCTAGAGTTAGTCAATTCAGTCTGTACTTTAGACTGCGCAGACAGTTTATCATGGGCTCACTTTGCTAACGATAGTGTCAACGTGAAACAATCCCGATGAGTGAAAATGTAGGCCCAAGTATTTGTGAGAGTTAATTTCAGTAAATGGGTGTCCAAGTGGATATAGAGTCGAGTGCGATTGGGGATTTGTCTTTCTACTTGTGCACGTAGTCACTGTTTTTCAGGGCTGAAAACAACCTGCCATTCTGATGATCATTTACCAATTGTTTCTAAATCCTCATTTGGTATCATACTTGCTCGATGGGGATCCTCAACTATTAAGTATAATGAAGTATCATCAGAATATAGACGAATATTGGATGTAATATCCGTTATAATGTCATTAATATATGTTAAAAAGAAGGGGTCCACGAACAGAAAAATGAAGAAATCTTTGTGGGAACCCAAACACTACCGTCTGGGTTCTCACAAAATCGTGGAGACAACTCACACACGCTACCCCAAACACCTACACACACATACTAAACTTAAAAAGAAGCTATCGTTATGAAAGCAGAGCTGAGAGTTTGAAGACTATGAAACCCCAGCATGTTTTAATGTACCGAAAATGAGATTATTTCAACGAATGCCATTGTGTTACATCTATTTGTGTCGTGTGACACTGAATTTGCTCTCTGTTAGTGCGCATGTTGTGTGTAAATTCTGGTGAATATCATTTTGTTGGAGAATATTTGGAGCTGAAGTTTTGCAAGTTCAGTGTTCGTAACAAATTTTCAATATTAGAGGGAATAAATCTTTCCATAGCGGTTTCTTTAATGTACTCGTTTTTCTCTAAGTTCCAGAGTGAGTCAAAAAGACACTCTTGCCCGGATTCTCCACCAATTACAACAGGGCTGTCGGTCACTTAAAGGTTTCAACCGGCATTGAAACTTTCAAGTAAGACTAAGTCTTTTGTTGCATTTAAACCACAATTTATTCACATAGTACTGTATTTCAGTCTATTCGGCTTGAGTTGGATATTTCCTTACTAAGAGCGAAACTCGTACTACAAGCTGGTATTTCCCAAAATGACTCGTTTTACATTAATAACGTGGTTTATATACATTGTGGTTACTATTAACAACTATTTAAATATAGAACAACACTAACATGTTTTAGAACAAACTGGATGAAACTTGAAATGACTAATCGTCGCCTGGGTGCTAGAATGTCCTATGTCCCATAGGGGACATAGGACATTCTAGCACTCAGGCGACGTAATAACTGATTGTTATTGTAAGCAAACAAAATGACGATTAGAATGAAATCATTAATCATTTAATCTGTTGTACCTACAAGGTGAATAAACTAATTTGAATACCCGATTAACGTATCGAGTTGCATGTGCAGGTGAAAATGTTCTTAAACCTCTAGGTGCTTTTCAGAAAAATAAAATGTTACACGCTTTAGCTCGGTGATAGTGATTCGGTGTTGTGTTTGAATGTAACTCCTGTCAGGGTCCTTGAAGGCAAAGACTGCATCGGCAGACATTTGTTTGAGTCTAAGTCTCCCACCACCGCCTTCTCGTACCCATTCCTCGCCCAACATATTTCGAAAGCGGCCGTGGAGCGCCTTCGTAAAAAAGAAGACATTATATATGAAGGGGTGGCATCAAAGAGCTGCCTTTGTATGGACAATTAAAGCACCCATAGGGGCACGGTGGCGAGCGTACTAAGGCGAGGGGCACGATGGTGATGTATACTAAACGCCAATGGCGCACTTGTCTTCAGGCAATGCTAACCCAATTTGTGTGGAGTTAGCACGTTGAGGAGTCTCCACCCGATCCGTAAAGCTGTCCGACACGAGGTGCCCTGTCTGTGGAAACTGTCATTAAACCCCAATAACAAGAAGAAGAAAAACAATGTTAGTTTTGCAGGTATTTATTTGCATGTCATTTGAAGAAACGACATCATATAGGGGATCTTCATTTATTCTGCATAGATTCATTCTCTTTGTATACAAAGGTAAAGTGAGACGGACCAATTATACGTAGGTTGTTGGTGGTGTATTCTTTGTTGACTGGCGTTTGAACGTAAGTTGTGCACGTTTCGTTAAATGGATAGTTTGTTTGTGTGTAAACTAGTCCCTTCTTCATTTTTCAAGACCCACACTTTGTCACTCTATCTTTGTCCATATCTGCGTCTCTGGGTGTGTGTCGTTTACTCTCTTTATGGCAGCAAAAAAGAGAGGTTGTGTTTTGTTCTTAGGATATAAACTATTAGATTTTGCATGTGCTGATCCCCCCCCCCCCCCCAACTCTCTCTCTCTCTCTCTCTCTCTCTCTCTCTCTCTCTCTCTCTCTCTCTCTCTCTCTCTCTCTCTCTCTCTCTCGTTTTAACCCTTTCTGCGCCCGCGCAATTTACAAGTTGTGCAGTTGAAAATTTCAACAGAACCCGATCATGCGATCCCTCATTGGAATGAGCTCGATATCACATGACAAGGTTATGTTGATTTTTTTTAAATAATTTAAGAAATAATATTTAAAATAAAAAAATTGATATCACCTGCGTTAGTAAAGGGTTAATTCATCATTAACGGTGGGTTTTTTTTTTTGTTGTTTTTTTTTTTTTTTTTTTTGTTTTGGCGGCGAATGCTTGCGTTGAACTCAGCATGGTATTCCCTCCAATCCACCAGAACCTCCACCACCCTCCTTTCTCTGACTCCTTCCAACCCTCTCTCGCATTTGTAATGAATGGGTAACGACAGTGATTGCTTGGGGGTGTTTACTACATGATACCAAAATGTCAAGCAGTAACTTGTTACTGATTTTATCAACAAGTTTACTTCAAAAACTAGTCGATCGATTTGTTGTTTAGTGCTTTAACTACTCATTCACTCCAAAAGTTCTTTTCTTTTAGCTGTGTGTGCATACCGTACAGGGTCGTAGTGACGTCAAAGAGAGCGCCAACAGTTGATATTTTCTATTTATCATATGACTCGTCCGTTTTGTTCACTTTACAACATTTGATATTTTGTTTTCATATTAATCAGTGATAAATAAAGCCTTCCGACAATTTTATTGGTCAGTTTCAAAACTAGACAATTTCATTGGCTGAACAAAATACAACTGGGCCATATTTTCATAATTTGCATAATTAGAGTTGGGAGCTTTCATTGGTCAATTTCAAAACTGGACAATTTGATTGGCTAAACAAAATACAACTGGGTTATATTTGCATAATTTCAGTAGGGAGAATTTACGCCATTCATTTTTTTTATATTTTCACTTTTTGCTTCCAAAACATAGGTTATGACCCCTCATTGGAACGAGCTTGGCGAGCTCGTTCCAATGAGGGGTCATAACCTATGTTTTGGAAGCAAAAAATGAAGATGTTTAGTTATAAGAGGATGTTTTTTCCAAGTGCCGCCTGCAACTCAAGTTAGGTGATGGGTTAAAAAGTCATACTAAGTGGCTAATTTGTGCGTGTGTGTCATATGATAAATAGAATATGAAATGAGTGTTTTTCTCATATAATATTTATGAAACTCGTCCGAATTTTCCGTTTGGGCTCGCCAGAACGGAAAACTCTTAGACTCGTTTCATAAATATTATATGAGAAAAACACTCATTCCATATCCTCTATTTATCTCTACTATCTTTATTTTCCAAACTGGTCGTAAACACGATATGACTCGTTATTTTATTCCCATTTTAGCCCTTTGAACCCCTGGTGGTATCTTCCATGTCAGTTCCATGGTAGCAATAGGAAGAGTCCATATTTATTATTTAGGGGTAGACCAATTAATGTTTTCAACGTGGTTGTTGATTCCAGTCCCCCGTACCCCACCCTCGTTGTGTTCCGTCTTATTGCGAAACTGTCCACTTAATTAAGCCCGGAACTAGCTAAACACCCAGTCAAGAAAAAATTTACTGAACTCGTTTCGAAAATTTCACTGTAAACTGGAGATGAGATGAAGACCCTCCGAATATTTGCTAATTACTGGTGGAGAGGACGTCACACTCGGTTAGGGCCTAGAGTACGATAAAAACGTACTACGGCTCTGGTGGCTCTGGTGGCTCAGTAGGTAGAGGTGCAGGCTGCAAGCCGAAAAGTCCTCGGTTCGAATCCCACACCTGCGGCAACCGCGTTGTCTCCTTGGACAAGACACTTCACCCCCCCCCCCACACACACACACACCCATTGCCCACGTAAGGGCATGGTGGCGTTGTGTGCTAAGGAATACTGCTTGTGAGGAGTTAGTATGATAGGGAGCCTGGCAGTTGCTCGCCGTTGCTCGGCAGTTCTCTCCGGGTACTCCGGCTTCCTGCACCCGTAAAACTGTCCCCCACGAGGTGACCCTGGCTGTCGAAAGTGTCGTTAAACCACAATTAATAATTAATAAGTAAATACTACGGCTCTGATACCGGGTTAACCCTTTACTCAATCAGCCAGCGCTATTCGCAAAGGCTGCCATTCAATTTTCATTATTTTTTTTATTTTTTTGCGTCAAAAACATAGCTTATGACCCCTCATTGGAACGAGCTCGTTGAGCTCGTTCCAATGAGTGGCCATAAGCTATGTTTTTGACGCAAAAAAATTGAGTTATTCAATAATGTTGTTTGCAAGTGTCGTCTGCTTTTCATGTTTCAAGGGGTTAACAGAGTTAAAACATTGCAAAATTATTTCCGTTGCAACCGTAGGTCCTTTGAGAGTTTTTTACAATATTACCCGTGAGTTCATTACCGTAATAACAGGTAGAGCGTTACGTCTCCCTTGTTGTCTTTAAAATTCACAGTAATTACTAAACAGGAGCGCGCGAGCCGCTTCTAATTGCCATCTACCAGCCTTGTGGGACATTTGGATCTTATTCTAATCAGTGTGCGTTCAGTTCTTATGAATAATGGAGACCGGATCGTGTGTGTGTTTTCCATACTGTAATCAAGTACAAATAATTACCTCTCGGATCCCTAATCGTGAGCTGATGAGGTCTCAATTTAAAGATCAGCCTACCTTTCGTCTTTGGTTCAAGATTAATTAGCTGAATCAACGGGACAATTCCGAGAGGAAATGTGTGACGTTGTTCGCTTTTATCTAAAGCCCATCTCACCTGTGTTGCACCGGATAATTTTATCCTTTTAATAATCATGTTAAATCGAGATCAGAGGAGGAATTTTCTGCTTCATTTCGTTGGTGAATGTGCTCCATTAAACATAGTTCAACATGTGTTAAGCAGAATGTTAAATATTAAACAGCACACTGTATATTAATACAGAACCAAGTGTATGTGTCATTAGATATATGAAGTCCTGTGCCTTTAGGAAAAGCGATAAACATCCAATGCTGTCTGGGGAATTGCATACATTATACAAGATTTAGTACAGAGGAATACGAGAGCGGTAGAGTTGGGAGGTTTTGATTTTTAGCTCAACTTTGACGTTAGTCAGATTTGAGGTTATGACATGGCCCGTCGTCCGTCTGTCCGTCAACAATTCAATACGGCTCGGGCTAGAAGCCGTATTTATGAACCGATCTTTACAACTTCTTGAGTACCTTTGTTATCACCGTGAGACGAGAACGAGTGCTTTTGGTTGCGGTCCGAAATTCAAGATGGTCACTAGCAGCCATTTTGTACTTTAGTTAGTGCAATTAGTTTTTTGTACAGAACTTCTGTATGAAATTTCTGATTCGAATAAATTTTTGTCTGAATGTTTAGTAACATGGAATACATCACATATAATACGGGTTTTTCTCTCGTGCAGAAATTATGCAAATTAGATGAACTTTGATTTATTCAGTGCTACTCATACACTGTAAGTGCACATGTCAATAGGGCTGGAGGCTGTATTTATGAACCGATCCTCACGAAACTTCTTGGGTTCCTTAGTTATCACCTTGGGACGAGAACGAGTGTTTTTGGGTGCGGACCGAAATTCAAGATGGCTGCCGGCGGCCATTTTATACGAAAATTAGGTACAATCAGTTTTTGGTACAGAACTTCTATATGAAGGTTCTGATTTGAATAAATTTTTGAATGAATGTTTAGTAACATGGAATGCATCACATATAATACGGGGTTTTTTTTCTCGTGCAGAAATTATGCAAATTAGATGAACTTTGATTTAGTCAGTGCTACTTATACACAGTAAGTTCACATGTCAATACGGCTCGGGCTAGAGGCTGTATTTATGAACCGATCTTCGCGAAACTTCTTGGGTACCTTTGTTATCACCTTGGGACGAGAACGAGTGTTTCTATGTGCGGTCCAAAATTCAAGATGGCTGCCAGTGGCCATTTTGTACCAAAATTAGGTCCAATCAGTTTTTTGTACACAACTTCTATACGGCTCAGGCTAGAGGCCGTATTTATGAACCGATCTTTACGAAACTTCTTGGGTACCTTTGTTATCACCGTGGGACGAGAAAGAGTGTTTTGGGGTGCGGTCTGAAATTCAAGATGGCCGCCAGCAGCCATTTTGTAAGAAAATTAGTGCAATCAGTTTTTTGTACAGAACTTCTGTATGAAAGTTCTGATTTGAATAAATTTTTGTTTGAATGTTTAGTAACATAGAATACATCACATATAATACGGGTTTTTTTCTCGTGCAGAAATTATGCAAATTAGATGAACTTTGATTTATTGAGTGCTACTTATACACTGTAAGTGCACATGTCAATACGGCTCTGGCTAGAGTCTGTATTTATGACCCGATCTTCACGAAACTTCTTGGGTACCCTTGTTAACACCCTGGGACAGGAACGAGTGTCAGTCAGACCCACTCTGGGACTCAAAGATTTCTTTTCTAGTTCAGCTTCTAACTGTCGCCCACCTTTACAATACTTTACCTATACATTTGTTACAGGATACGGTCAGCATTTATGTACAGACCGAGTACCTTTGTTATCAGGTCATTACCTAGATGTTTGTCATTGCTGTGTCACATACTATGCATGTACATGTCTTACACAAGTTGAGCTACAGTGTCATTGACACTTTCAGTCAAATTCGTGTTTCTATGTTTTAAGAACATATGGTGAATAAAACATTACTTTTCTTAGCTTGGAAAAAAACATAATATAGTTTTATGACACTTCTTGTCACAGAGAGTCATGTCTATAGACATCTCCATTAGGTTCAGCCTAACATCCCTTTGATTACTCTTAGGAGCTCTAGGGGATCAACTGCTAAGCCTGTTGAGACAGAAAAAAACATAAATTAGGGCAGCTGAGGGCTGAAGTTCAGCAAATCGTTGCTGTGTTCTCAATGAGAACACATCGTGATCGCTCCTTTGTCAAACAAACTAAACCAGAGGCAGTGGAGCTAAGGGGAGGGGGGGGGGGGCACATGTCCCTCCACTTTTTTCCACAGATATGTTTCGCAGTTACACAATGAGTTAAAATGGGTGCATGCAAACGTGACAATATACAGGCATTCATGTAACATTATTTGCAAATACAAAAAATATTTAGCTAAAGAATCTAACTTTCAGTCGCTTCGGTCCGTTTCTTCTTCTTGAACTATCTTCCAACCTGAAGGCTAGCCTTCGGGTTGGAAGATTTTTTTATTAGGGCTTAACGGCACATTAACAGCCAGGGTCATGTCGGTGACAGTTTTACGGGTGGAGGAAGCCGGAGTACCCGGAGAGAACCACCAAGCAACCACGAGCAGCTGTCAGCTCTCCAACATCGTAACTCTGAACTCTGCACCGCGGCACAGACAGGGTTAGATTGGTCGAAGACATGCGCACCTTCGACGTGCAGTACGCCTTAATACACAGCGCCTCCGTGTAGGCAATCGGGGTTAAGTGCCTTGCCAAAGGACACAACGCGGGAGCGCGAATCAGTCGCTGAAATGGTCACCCATCCAACTACTAACCGCGCTCGGCGTTGCTTAACTTCGGTGATCTGATGAGAACCGGTTACCGCGACGCCACCGCGCCCCCGGTTGGAAGATGGTTGAAGTTGAAGAAACGAACAGGACAGTGTCTACACAGCGGCATATTAAACTAAACGAGAGACTATAGCAAGTCATGGCACATTTACCGATATGTAACCTTTCTCAAACTGGGTCGAACCATGGTAGCATTGCAAATTTGCACGCTCCACTTTTATCGAACTTCCGCCGCTCCTGGACGAAGTAACTTAAGTCTACAGGGAAACTACTGCAGTTCCCTCCCAGTAAGATAGTTTCATCAGTTTATGTAAAAGCACACTAAAACCGTTCGGCCGGTTCTTGCTGTTCAATATTCCGGTTTACTACAAAAAGCCGAAACCAAACCGAAAAACTTCCCAGCTCTAGAAAGCGGCTTATCGGTTGGTGTATTAGACTTGAGATAGAAGGTCTGCGGGTTTGATCCTGACCGCCTCACATACGTTGTATACACTTCATCCCGGTTGCCTATCTGGATGCAAGGCGTAGGGTGCGGCGGCAGTATACTTTCCTTAAATCTATGCGAACCGTGCTTGTACCTGATTAGTAATTTGGAGAGACCGACAGTTGCTTGCCGTTGTTCGGTTGTTCTCCTGGTTCACCGGCTTTCTCTACACTTAAAACTACCCGGCGCGACTTGGGCCTAACCTTTGAAAGCGTTATTGAACCCTCAAAACAAGCAAATACAAACAAACAGATGGATACTCTGCAAGCTTTGCGACGTCAAAACATTATTTGGTAATCGGGGATGAATTGTAACCGACTGTTTCATTGATTCCTAGTAGGGGATAATGGAGAGAGCCAGCCCACCACAATCGTGTTCGGCTGGAAAGTTAAGCGGGTTGGAAAAGTTGAGTTATTTTGGAAAAACTTCATTTTTTTTCGTACAAAAGTTGATTTTCTTGCAAAATATTGGGGTTTTCCCAAAAATAACTCAATTTTCGCTCGAGGGTTTTTCCCGGAAAATGTTTAAAATTCGAACATTTCTGGCCCACTTTCGACGGAATTTCCTGAAAATGTCTAAAAATTCACCGGTTTGAAAAATTCACTTTTTTCATAAATTTAACACTGATTTTCCCATTGGGGTGAATTTTTTCGAATTTCCTGGAATTGGGTTTTGCACGATTTGACCGGAGACAAGATTAGCACTGAGATTCCCATTGGCAAAAATTCCGAAAAAACATGCTTTTTTAGCGGCCGTGGACTGGAAAAAGACGCGATCGAGCGTTGATTCCCATAGGAAAAAGATTCTGATTCGATCGGTGAATTCATAAATTGGGCTGGTAAAGTTGTCCGTTTGATATTGCGCGTCCGAATCTAAAAATTAGCTCGATGGTGATCTGGGATGGGATATATAATGAGTTATAAGATGAATAATAAAATTGTTTTAAAAATAAAAATTGATTTCTTTCATTAAAGAAAAAAAAACTGCAAAAATGGTATTTTATATGTAAGAAGAAAATTTTTTTTTTTTTTACAATTAATAATTATTATCACTATTAAAAAAAAACACACAAAATTTAATATTTTATAAGAAATTCAACAAAACGACAACAAAAATAACCAGTCATGAAATCGACAATACCTAAAAAATCCACATTAAAATTGAAGAGAGTCGAGAGATATTCAAAGTTCGATAGTACAATTTACTGCGGACTGCAATCGCACGACGCGATCGAATTGAAGGGCGTGGAGACGCGTGGGTTGACAGCGGAATACGACAAATATGTATTAAGTGGGAAGCAAGGTGGTACTCGTTTTCTGTGGTATACAATTGTTTTGTTTTTTTTTTTTGCTTTACTGATGGGACTCAGTCATCAAATGTTTTTGGGAGTTTTTTTGGAGTGGAGGTATAAGCAATTAGTTCGGGTGCGATGTACCTAATCGTCTTAATTTATTTTGTGTTAAATGTTTTTTTGTTTTAAAAAAAATTGATTTTCATTAAAAAAAACTGATTTTCATTAAAAGAAAAAAATATATATATATATTAAATAAGTTTAAAAATTCTCAAAAAAGTTTTAAAAAAAAGAATAAAATATTAGATATATTAAATAAGAAGTTTAACACAAAAAATGACAAAAACAAAAACGTCTATCGTGGAAAGGTTATATTCGTCTACCGTACTCGAGTTGAAAAAGTACTGTAGAAATCTAAGAATTAAAAATTACAATCGTTACAGAACCAAAGGACAAATTATTGAAGCTGTGCATGAGGAGACTTGTGATCTAACACTGGTGAAATTACAAGCCAAAGTGTGTCAGACATTGAATTTGAAAGGTGTTAAATACATGAAAAAAGATGAATGCATTGGTCATTTGCTCGACGGAAAGGGAATGGACGAAAGATCTTTGGCAGCAACAAAAACTCTAATTGTGAAAAATGAGAAGGCAGCGACAAACCAACGCTGACAAACGACTGTGGAAACTAAGAAGAAGGCTGTTAAATGAAAAGTGACAGGTTTAGAAAAGAGAATAAAAAAATGAAAAGTGATGCAGTTCGAGATGACAATTTGTTACAAAAAACGATGGATGCACTCGTGAGAGCACTGAATGAAAAAAAGGGACTCGATGTGATAAAGGGAATTGTAATCAAAGTGTTAGTCATCGTTGATTCTGACAAAGCGAGATTTCGCCATTAAAGGATTTTTTTAAACTTTTGATGCGATTCCCGGCCTCACAAAATTCGACCCCGAATCATTCATGGAATGGGCGAAGGGTAGAGTGTTGGATGTATTTCGAAAACGTCTAGTTATGGGTCTAAAAATAAAAATGATCTTCCATTGTCTGATGAACAAGGTCGACATGAACACAGGTGAGAGCGTTCTAAAATCAAGTCTGTATTTAGAGACAACGAATTAGCCGATGTTTACAAAGTGATGAAAGACAATATGTTGGAATCTATGGCTCATTATCAAGACAGTGGAAGTGGTTGGACGTTCGAGAAGGTATTGAATCTCGAGATTCACGTGGACAGACACGACCCTTTGAGAACGTATTCCTATATAAAATTGCCTTATTTCGTATCTAAAAGAAATGCCATAATTAACGTGAGAAATAAAGAGGATAGAGAGTGTTTCAAATGGGCGATCACATTGGCCTTATATCCCGTAGAAAAGAATGCTTAGAGAGTTTCCAAGTACCCTGAGACTTGTAAAAATCTCGATTGGATGGGAGTGCCTTTCCCGACGCGGTTGGAAGACATCGAGCATTTCGAAAAGCTAAATCCCACCGTGGTTGTGAACGTCTTGGGATACGACGAAGACTAAAAAACGAATAGTCTATCCTCTCAGACTGACTTCACACACAGAGAGAGAAAATATCGTTAATTTGTTAGTAAATTCCAAGAATGACAATCAACATTATTGCTGGATTAAAAATATGTCTATTGCTGTCGAAGCAGACTACTAAACATAATGGCGAGAGATTTTTCTGTCTCAACTGCATGAATTCGTTCCATTGTCAAGAATCGTTGATGTATCATTGGGAATATTGCAACAAAAAGCAAAGAGTTGCCGTCAAAATGCCTAAACCTAACACTTACGTGGACTTTCGCCTCCACAACAGAAGATTAGAACCGCCATTCGTCTATGCCAATTTCGAATGTTTCACCACAAAAATGAATTCTTGCCAGCCCAACGAGCATAGGAGTTACACCAAAAAATATCAGAAATGAAATGAAACTTTATTTAGCAGCATACTCGGATACAGTTTACATAAATTAAAATATGGTAGCAATCAAAAAGGTGTATACTGCATGGAAATGGCATAGCCGGAGAGGCTGTCTTCCTGCCATTCCCAAACATGATATCCTGTCCTGACATCAAAGTCATTTAACTCTTTATCCTCGTTGTTCACAATTGGTAAAGCTCCTAAGAAGACTTTCTGTGAAGCTTTCCCCGTATTAGGATTAAAACCACTTACACAATGCTCAAAGTAATCCGAAAAGATGAATAGTGACCCGGAAGGTCCTATGCTCAGGATAACTGTAGATTATCCCGAACA
Source organism: Pictodentalium vernedei (assembly GCA_031216915.1). NCBI lineage: Eukaryota > Metazoa > Mollusca > Scaphopoda > Dentaliida > Dentaliidae > Pictodentalium > Pictodentalium vernedei. The sequence goes on from CM062294.1 coordinate 98,811,873, forward strand.
CAAGACTCCCCAAATCACTATACAAATCTTCCGATCTTCAGTAGTTGGGAGGGTGAGATCACTTTACGCTGGGTCACAATCGAGACAGAATGGATTGTTCACAATTGGTAAAGCTCCCAGGTAGACTTCCAGTGGAGCTTTCCCCATGTTAGGATTAAAACCACTTACACAATGCTCAAAGTAATCCGAAAAGATGAATAGTGATTTGAAAGGTCCCATGCTTAGGATAATTGTAGATTATCCCGAACATAAGACCCTCCAAATCACCAAACAAATTCTCGATCTTCAGTAGTTGGGAGGATGAGATCACTTTATGCTGTGTCACAATCGGGACAGAATGGATTGGTGCAAGTAATGCCAGAAGAATATGCGTTTAAGAACGAATTGATTATTGTCTTTTTAAACAGAGGCCTGCTATATTGCCGAACTTCGGGATTTAAGTCATTCCAAATTTTTGGGAAAGTATGAATCGGGAGGTCAGCAGAGAAGCGAGTTCTTGGTTTGAGAGTGCGCACATTCCCTGTTTGTCTTGTCTCCATTCCAGAAGGGTTTGTGTATATTTCGAAGGTATTTTCAAATGACGTAGGAAGATTATTGTGGTACCAGTCATGCATGAAAAGATACACATGAAGCTTATACAAATCTTCGAACTTCAGTATTCCACAGTTTTTAAATAAGGGTTCAGTGTGTGAGATATATTTTCGATTATTTATGATACAAATAGCCTTTTTTGAAGTGTAAAGATTCTACTGGTGGAAGACACATGGCCCCAGACAAGGATACCATACAACATATGGCTATGTATCAGTGAGAGATACAATATTTTCAGGGCTTTCAAGGGAAGGGCTCTTTTTGTCCTATTCAGGGCAAATATTACCCTGGCCATCTTTAGGCAAACTGTGGACGTATGTTGTTTGAATTTTAAATTTTCGTCCAGGTTGATCCCTAGGAATTTGACAGAGGTTTCCTCGTGACTATTGGTAACAAATGGAATGTCTAAGTCGTTCAGAGATACCTTTTTATTGGCGGCATGATACGAATCGTTTTGCGGGTGTAACAACATACATTTTGTTTTACTGGCATTCAGACATAATCCATTTGCGGCACACCATTCACTGATTTTACCGAGTTCATTATTGGTCTCGTCTAACAAAGAATCTAGATTCCCACTTGATGTATACGCTGTGGTATCGTCTGCAAAAGATAACACCTTAAGTAGTGTAGAGTGGCTGATGTCGTTAATGTATAATAAAAAAGAAGCGGACCTAGAACTGAACCTTGTGGTACCCCAATGGTGACTCCCATTACTTCCGATGTGCTGTTCATGAAAGATACAAACTGACACCGGCTTGTTAGGTAATCTTCAACCCAGGTGTTAGCTAAACCTCTTACCCCGTAACATTCAAGTTTCTTTAAAAGAATCAAATGATTTATGGTATCAAATGCTTTTGAAAAGTCAAGAAAAACTGAGAGTGTACAATCCTTTGAAGTTTTATCATTTGCTTCCGATACACTGTTTATTAACTGCAGAATGGGATGCACAGTCGAATGACCCTTCCTGAATCCGAACTGATACTTATATATAAAGTTATGTTCGTCGAGGAAAGTGTATAATCGTGAGTACATTACTTTTTCAAGTATTTTTGAAAATGTTGGAAGAATACTTATGGGGCGATAATTGGTAAAACGTTGGGGATCTCCAGATTTAAAGGCAGGAATGATTTTGGCTATCTTTATTCTGTCTGGTACCCTACCTACAGCGAAAGACAGATTGATTATGTGTGACAGGGGGTCTGCTATCTCGTATACAATCTCCTTCAGCAGTTTGGTGGACATATCATTGATATCAGTACTTGATTTATCTTTTAATTTATTAGCGCAAGTAATTATTCCATATTTATTAGTAGGTGTTATAAAAAATGAATTCCCGTTATTACTATTGCCGAGATATTCTGAAAAGTGACGCTGTGAAAGGGGTACTTGAGCACTTATATTCATACCAATATTAGCAAAGAATGTGTTAAATCTGTCCGCAATTGTAGTAGGGTCGGATAATTCGATATTCCCGTCCAAGAAGGTGGGAGGAATTTGTCGGTGGTTATTTGACTTGTAAATGGCCTCTCGCAAGATGTCCCAAGTTTTTTTAATATTATGTTTGTTTTCAAGTAGAACTTGGTTATAATAGTCTGCTTTGCATTTCCACCTCAAGCGGTTGTATTCCTGACAAAACGTTTTGTATTCTGATATGTTTTGGATAGTAGGAAATTTTAGTTTTTTAACATACAATTTATTTTTAGTTTGGGACGATTGCAATAGGCCAGAGGTCATCCAAGGTTCTCGTTTTATATATTTCTTTCGTGTGGGGGTTGATTGCAGGGGAAATGCTTGTTCAAATACTGCGTGGAATTTATCCAGGAACCGATTGTATGCCGAATTAGGACAAACGTCATTGGTAACATCAGAGAAATCACAACCCATTAAGAGTCTTTTAAATCGAATGACATTCTCAGTTTTCATGGATCGTCGATAATTGGACGTTACAGGGGGGCGTTTATCTAATTCATCTACATAAAACGTTGCAAAATGATCGCTGACGTCAGTAATTATGATTCCAGATGTGAACTTTTTAATATTATTGCTGAATATGTGATCAATTATGGTTGTGGAAAACTCCGTGACTCTGGTAGGTTTTGTTATAGCGGGCAGAAAACCAGCAGTAAATAGCGAGTCAATAAAGGTATTCGTTTTGCTGTGGGTATTTACACTGAGCAGATCTATGTTAAAGTCACCCATGAGGTAGACTACAATGTTATCCTTGCTTAAAGAGTCTAGCAATTCAGTTAGTTCGACTAGGAACAGATCAAGGTCTGCCTTAGGAGCTGTGTTTGGTCTGTAAATAGTCCCTACAATACATTTCTTCTTGAGGGATAGTTCTATAAACAGAGATTCAAAGACATGTGGTATGAAGACTGAGAGATCATTTCGTATTTTATAGGGTATACTATCATTTATGAACATTCCTACGCCTCCCCTCCCGTCATCGTCGTCAGGACGATTACGGGACACTAACGGGTGATAGCCCTCAAGCCGGTACTCAACACCAGATTTCACGTTAAATATTTCCGTCATTCCGATCACATCGAAAAAGTTGGAATTTGTCTGCAGATCTACAAGTAAGTTATGAACATTTTCAAAGTTTGCATTCAGGCTGCGGCAATTGATCTTGAGTAGAGATAGGGCTTTGATTTTGCTTGAAATTTCGTCTTTAAAGTTATCGGGCGTAAAGTAATGGCAACCGGAGTCAAGAGAATTGAATGGGAGGGTGAGGTCTTCTTCATCGGTAGAAATAATATCGCTCAGTTTTTTCTGGAAATCAAAATTGTCATTATTTTGGATCCCATCAACAGAAATTGTGTTAGCCATAATTACCTAGAGGAAGAAAGAGAGCAAGCGATGGTCCGAACATAAGGAAAAATTGTCTTGATTTTCGAGCATTTTGCGCTGCTTTTTAACTGCAGTGAAAAGTGAAATATATGCTTTGATGTCAGGTAAGAATATGAGAAAAATGCATAACATAAGAAAAGTTAATACTCTGGCATGTACCTTCGGGCTATTGTTATTACGTGAAATGTTCTTTTGATGATAGAGAATCATCAAGTCCATTCGTCTACACTAAAGTTCGAAATACGACGACGTGGCTAAAATATTCGTGGAAGAGTTAGAATCGAAAATTCAAAAATTATACAAAAAATTTTAAAAATCCAAAGACATGATCATCACCCCAGAGCAACTGCAAGAATACAATGAAACCACTGAATGTCAAATCTGTAGACAATCATTCAATAATAAGTCTGAAAATAATAAAAAAAAGTTAGAGATCACGATCACTACACAGGTCTGTTTCGTGGCTCGGCTCACAACAAATGTAATTTAAGATTTCAAGATGCTCAATTCTATCCGGTGATATTTCACAATCTGTCGGGCTACGACAGTCACTTGTTCATGAAAAATATGGGTCTCACTGATAGAGAGTTGAGCTGCATCGCGCACAGCAACAAAAAATACATTTCTTTCACTAAATGGAAGGTTGTTGATAAAAAGAAAGTTGTCGATGGATTGACTGAGAAAACGATTCCCATCCGTCGAGAGATACGTTTCATCAACAGTTATATTCATGTCAGCCAGTCTGGAAAAATTAGTCGACAGTTTGAATAGGGAGAATTTTAAAATTATGGGTAAACATTTTGATCGACAACAATTGGTGGATGTCATGTTGAGGAAAGGCATCTACCCTTATGATTACATGAGTGATCTCGAGAAATTCGACAACACCACTCTACCTCCTAAAGGAGATTTTTATTTGAAATTATACCAGCCTGACATTTCCGATGATGACAATTATGAACACGCTCAAAAAGTGTGGAAATTATTCGACATGAAATCCATGAGAGACTATCATGACCTCTATCTCGAAAACCGACGTGCTTCTTTTGGCTGACATGCTAAAGTTAATAATTCTCACATGGTAAAAGACTTCGATTCGGAAAAACCAAGTAAATACATACAGTATTGGGATGCTAATAATTTGTATGGTTGGGTCATGAGTCGTCCTTTACCGATCGGAAATTTCACATGGGTCGAAACGTTAGAAGAAAAACAAAAATGGAGACACGATCCTTGTATTCTAGAAGTCAATTTGGACTATCTGGAAAACGTTATACAATCTGCACAATGATTATCTGCTGGCTCCCGAACGAATGGAATTGAACGGCGTCGAAAAACTCATTCCTAATTTGAATCACAAACGCAAGTACGTGGTCTATTGCAAAAATCTGAAATATAACATCGATCATGGGATGAGATTAATCGACGTGCATCAAATCATTTGGTTCGAGGAGGAGCCTTGGATGAAAAAATACATCGATCTCAACACGAATTTAAGAATGCAGGCTAAGTGCGACTTTGAAAAAGATCAAACTCATGAACAATTGCGTGTACTGGAAATCTGTGGAAAACATTAGGAATAGAACCAACGTTTGACTCATCACATCTGAAGAGAGGTCTAGAAAATTAATCTTGAAACCCAATTATATAGAACCATATTCGACAAAAATCTAGTGGCCGTACATATGCAAAAGACACATCTGAAGTTTGACAAACCCTATTATCTTGGAGCGGTCATCTTAGACGTCAGCAAGCAGTTGATGTACGAGTCTCACTACGATTATGTCAAATCCAAATTCAATTTGAAAACCAAACTATTGTTCACCGACATGGAAGTCTGGCTTATGAGTTAGAGACTAGAGATGTCTATGAGGACATAGCACCAGATGTGAATGACTGGTTCGACATGAGTAATTATCCCGATGATCACCCATCTAAGATTCCATCAGATGTCAATAAAAAGGTGTTGGGTAAATTCAAAAACGAGAGTGGTGGAAGACAGATCACCGACTTCGTGGGTTTGAGATCAAAATTGTACGCTTATCTCCTCGACGGTGAAGAGATCAAGAGATGTAAAAGGGTTCAAGCGTGTGTGACGAATAAAAACATCATTTTCGACGAGTATAAAGAGTATCTTTTCGAAGGTTCGACGGTGTATAAAAAGATGACTGTGATTCAAAGCAAAAAGCATGAGATGTATACCAAAGAAGTCAATAAGATTGCGTTGACAATAAGAGAATTATATCTGAGGATAAAATACACACTTTCACACTCAGATATTATTTCATGATAATTCAACAAAATCGAGAGGATGAATGCAGTACGACTGAAGACATCGAAATGTTGTAAGTTTAAAAACTCACGAGTTATAAATTAAAAAAAAAGAATAAAAAGAAAAAAAAAGAAAAATATTTATGAATAAGAAAATAAAACACATATCCGTAGAAGGTGTCGTATTACCCAACAAACCCCTATCCAACATTTATCTGTCGAAGGTGGCGAAAGATTTAAAAATCAAAATTTTCACCATCGACGTAACTTCCTGTGATCACATTGACATTCACTAAAATGCTATTGACCACGAGAATGTCGACCATATTTTTGGACGTGGTGTGACCTTGATAATCTTTTGATCGAATCCCAACATCTCATCGATCGAATCTTCAGCACTAAAATCACCTCGAAAATTATCTCCCGAGTCTAATATCGTCTGTAGAGTACTCGTATTGGGAGCGAGTCTTATCATCTTGCTTCCGTGACCATCGGTCTTCAGTCTCATCTGGATGTGATGGTTCAGATCGTCTATGTCATAACTCCCTTTGGGAATTCTAATCTCGAACCAATCCACTCCGTTGCAATACTTGAACACGTTATTCTTTTTGGTGACGTTGGGAAATGAATAGTAAGTCTCGAGATTAACCAACGCCATCTCGTATCTCTTTTCCTTGTTCAATTTGATGGAAGGTTCGAATTTTGTAGTGAATCGAGTCGTGTCATGACTCACTATGATTTGAAAGGACTGTTTCGAAGCAGTATTCTCGACTATCTGTTCTAATAGATGTTCTGACATTTTATTATTTATTATTTATATATTTTTGTGTTTTATCGATATTTTTCTTTTTTTTTCTTTGTAATCAGAAATATAAAAAAAATCGTTGAATATGCTTCGATATTTTCCGTTGTTAAATTCGCTAGTCAACTCGATCACCACGAAATTGTGAAGTCATTTGTCCCACACCTTCTTACAAAATCTCCTGAATTCTTCCCTGCTCATGTCGTTGGGCATGTGATCTCCATAAATGTGATTGAGATTCTTGAGATCCTGATGAAAGAGACACAGAAAATTAGCATTCTCCCTTATCATCTGTCTAGGCAGCCAAAATTATTCTGATCCATCTATAAACAATCCACGTTGCTGTGACGTCCTCGAACATAATGTGATTCGCATCAACTCTGTCTCTCTCGTATCCTTCAAATTCGTCTCGATTGTCGAGTATTCTCACCGTGACGTCCTTGGGTAATTTACGATTCATGCACTCTCGAAGCAATCTGTATTCCGGTTGAAAGAGACTCTTGCCAAAAACGAATAATCTGTCAAAATCCAACCAGTCGGGTCGCAACAATAGATTCATCAAGAGATTGGTCTTTCCACAATTCGATTTTTTATTTTTTTATTTTAATTCCTATTTTATATATACTACTCAAAGTTTGCTAAGCACCAAGTGTATATACTTTTTATTTAATTATATCTTTAATGATTTAAGTACAGAAATTAAGATTTTATTTGTGTTTGACATTATTTTTGAGCTTTTAAATATGATAACCATGGAAAATGGATATTGTTGGTAAAAGAGGAAATTTTTCAATTTACAAAAAAGTTGCCGGAGCGAACTTGTATGGGTTCAATATCGGATATGAGACCCATTACTGTTAATTACAGCTTGACAACGCCTTCTCATGCTCCCAATCAGGTTCCTGATGGTCTTCTGTGGGATGTTGTTCCATTCTTAGACCAGCATGGCACCAAGCTCCTGGATACTTCTTGGCTAGACTAGATGGGCTGAAATTGCAAGCTGCAACTCATTCTAGACATGTTCGATTGGATTGAGGTCAGGGGATCTTGCTGGCCAGTCCATACGCTCAATCCCCTTCCTCTGTCGGTACTCCCTGACAGCATGAGCAACACGATGACGGGCATTATCGTCCATCAGAATGAATCTATCACCCACTGCACCTGCATACAATCTGATGTGAACATCCAGGATCTCATCAATATACCGCTGCGCAGTCAATGTAACACGTTCAAGGACACAGAGCTCTGTACGTCCACGTCCATCCTTGCTGATGCCGCCCAGACCATGATTGACCCTCCACCATAGCGGTCATGCTCAGCAATGTTGGCTGTATGGAATCGCTCGCCTGGTCTTCTCCATGCCCTCGAACGCCTATATGTGTGGTCTAGGCAGTACCTTGACTCATCTGTAAAAAGGGTAGGTCGCCAATCTTCTCTGGTCCATCCAACGTGGACCATTGCCCATTCATATCGTGCCTGGCGGTGGTGCTGGGACAGCAGAATGCAAATACATGGTCTTCTCGATCGGAGATCACCTTCGTACAACCTTGCCCGGATTGTCTGCATCGAAACATTTACCCCGGATGCATTCTGAAGGTCACTGCGAAGCTGGGTTGCTGTGGCAAAGCAGTTCCCACGGGCCTAAATGATCAAACACCGGTCTTCAGCTGCAGATGTTGCCCTGTCTCTGCCACCACCATGCCGTCTTACTGGTGTGCCATACTGCCGAAATGTTGCCCAGGCTCTGGTGATCACCGTATGGTGCACACCAAGGGCTTCACCAGCCTGACGATGGGTAACCCCTTGCTCCACCATCCCTACAGCCCGCCACAGTTCTGCTTCAGACAAATGTCTTCTTACATTTGCATTTGCCATATTCAATCATTAAATCACAAGGGTTTGTGTTGAAATGAAGATTGAATACCCTTCACATGTCATGTACATGTAGAAAGTACACGAAAACATCATGAAAATCAAAGGGAACATGTTTTCCATGATTGTCACGAAAAGTCTGCCTGTCAAGAGAGTTAATGTAAACACTGGGGACCATCTCAATGCATTCCTCATTCATATCCACCAAAAATATCACAAATATGTCACAAGCAAATTTCACAATGATGTGTCAAATATTTGGTGCTTAGCAAACTTTGAGTAGTATATATTATTTATAAAAAGTTGTTTTTTTATTATTTATAAATCACTTTCAATCCTGATCCTTTTGTCATTTTAGCTAAGTCTTGTATCGGTACAACATCATCATCATAATAGAAGTCTCGCCAAATTTTCCGTTTGATTCTCGATCGTTTGGCAAGTGGTGGAGTTATCAATTTATTAATCAACACATCGGCACCTCTCTTGCCAGCTTCTGAAGCTATTCTACTGCTAACTTCGGTCGCCATCCTCTTTCCAATTTTGAGAGCGCTCAAAGCGATCTGTTTCGTGACATCGCCAGTGAATTTACAAGTTAAAAAGCACATCATCGAATCCACGATGCCCGATCCACAGGAGACGTAAGATCTAGCATATCCCCTGTTACTTATCACCAACATTTTTTTTTTTTAAATTCGGTTTTTTTTTATTATTTTTTTTAATATGCCCTATATATATATTTTTTATTTACTTAATTTTATTTTTTTTTCTTTTCTCTTACTATTTTATTATTTTCAGACAATTCATCAACTCTTTATAATCCTTCCTAGTCAAGACATTCTGCCTCAGCAATTCGTCGCACACGCTCACTATCTCGTTATCCACTCCTGTGTTACCATCCTCTCTGCTGGCCATCAACAATGACAATCTCTCCGACAAGGCATCGGGATCACGTGGAAGAAATATCATATCGGTCATTCCCTTTCCAGTCATCGATCTCACGAATCTCTCATTCGCCTCCCATATCAGTCTCACCACGTTCTTCCACTTGTAACCTCTCCTATCATTCAACCTTGTCTCGTTGGGATCGTTGTTCCTCTTCATGGCATGGGTCTGAACCAGAATGTCTCCGTAATTGCTGTAATCCTCATCGGTATAATCTGCGGGTCTCTGGTGAGTGAGCAGTGTATACAGTCCATCGGTCAATTCATACCTGTTCGAACCGATGATCAAATAGTCACCTTCATGCGATACTTCCGTGTCACCCACGAAAGTTTTATCGCAATCATGACGAAATCCGTACGTCGGATCTTCCACAATTCCACTACTATCATCAGATCTGATACTAACAATGGTCGAAGCGTCGCTATCGATGATACTTCGATCGGTCTCGATTCCCGTCGGAGTGTATTCGGACAAAGTTCTCAGTACAAAACTATCGGGGATCGAAGACTTCCTCTGAGAGCCTTCTTTTATGGGTCTCAATTCCTGGACGATCTCTTTCTTGGCTCGTTCCTGAACCTCGGTGACGGGTCTGAACAACTTGGCCATTTCAATTCCGTCTCTCCCAATCGCCTGGCCCTATCCTGCGCCTGAATATTTTTCTTACTCTCTATTAATTCGCGAACCAACTCGTCCCTTCGCTTCAAATCTCCGATGTGTAGAAACATTGTTTTATTTTGTTTTTCTTTAATGACAAAAACTGTTGTTTTTTTTGTATTTTTATTTTTTTTATTTTTTTTTTGAATGTTGTTTTATATATATATATATATATATTTATTTTTTATTTTTTTAAAACAATTTTATTATTCGTCTTATAACTTATACATTTCCAATCGCGATCCCATCCCATATAACCATCGAGCTAATTTTTAGACTCGGACGCGCGATCTCAAACAGCCAACTTTACCAGCCCAATTTACGAATTCACCAGTCCAATCAGAATCTTTTTCCTATGGGAATCAACGCTCGATCGCGTCTTTGTCCAGTCCACGACCGCAAAAAAAAGCATGTCTTTTCGAAATTTTTGCCAAAGGGAATCTCAGTGCTAATCTTGTCTCCGGTCAAATTGTGCAAAACCCCATTCCAGGAAATTCGAAAAAATTCACCCAATGGGAAAATCAGTGTTAAATTTATGAAAAAAGTGAATTTTTCAAACCGGTGAATTTTTAGACATTTTCAGGAAATTCCATCGAATGTGGGCCAGAAATGTTCGAATTTTAACATTATCCAGGAAATATCCAGGGTTTTCGTGCGAAAATTTAGTTATTTTTGGGGAAAAACCCAATATTTTCCAAGAAAATCAACTTTTTTACGAGAAAAATTGAGGTTTTTCCAAAATAACTAAACTTTTCCAGCCCGCTTAACTTTTCAGCCCAACACGATTGTGGTGGGCTGGCTCTCTCCATTATCCCCTACCATGCCTTCATTGATTATGTAAGGTTTTATAAGAGCAAACAAAAGTAAAAAAAGGTTGAATAGCTCTTCAAAGAAGTACGAAATGGGGAACAGACCAATAGTGTACATACTTTGAGACGGGTGGTAGAAGCGGCCATATGCCTCAAGACCATGCGAGAGTAAAATCAAATTATCTGCTATTTTCTGCACACAGCAGTAATGTGATTCTGTATTCTGTCTCTCGCATTCCAAGCGTTGCAGTTTACAAATTTACAGTTCAACTCGATAAGGACTTAAAATGCCGATGTAAGTTAGTTTTCTTACACGGAGTGGTTCCCAACTGCCGAACGTCCTGACGATCTTATTTTGTATGTAGAATTGATGCAATTACTTGACAGAGATCTTATTTTACACAGCCTGGGTAACCCTTTGCCCACCGTAACAGCAAAAACCGGCCAGCGCTATTCTCAAAAATTGTCAATTAATTTTCATTATTTTTTCATTTTTTTGTCTCAAAAACATAGGTTATGACCCCTCCGTTGGAGCCTGCTCGTCGAGCTTGTTCCAATCAGGGGTCATAACCTATGTTTTTAAGACAAAAAAATGAAAAAGATGAGTTATTCAAGAATTTTTTTGGCAAGTGTCGTCTGCTTTTCATGTTAGGTAAAGGGTTAAAAGCAAACACCGCAAGACAAGACAGAGAGTTGACAGCCGGCACCACTGGTTCCTGGAAGTCTACTACCGTATTCGTACCAGAACTGATAGCACAATAATATTTTCTGAGAACAACTTGTGGCCAAAGGCGCTTCTCATATCCAAGAACAAAGCTAGGACATCAAAATCCTTCAAAACACAGCGACAGAGCTGCAAGGAGGTAAATTCTGAAACCGACGACTTTGTATACATTGGTAATTACTTTTGATTTCCGGTCAACGTCATCGGATAGAAAAAGCATCGAAAAAACAGCGCAGGCTAGAATCAAATAATGAGAAAGATCGCCTCAATACAGCATACTGTTATTGTATAGAGACTGCACAGTTGCCATATTTTATTCAAGGTATCATGACACCTGGTAAAATCTTTTAGAATTACGATTTTGTTTTTCGATGGAAATTCGTAGTATCGAGTGATTTGCGCATGTCTGTCGAACATGGAATCCATCTTCAATAAAAAATGCAAGACAGTATTGCCCTTTTCCCAAATGCAGTCCTATCGCTGCAAGTGTTTTTAATGTCTAGCTTTGTTCTTGGATATGTGAAGCACATTTGGCTGCAAGTCGTTCTCAGGAAATAGTATTGTGCTATCAGTTCTGGTACGAATACGGTAGTAGACTTCCAGGAACCAGTGGTGCCGGCTGTCAACTCTATGAGTTGATTACATATGTGTTTCATTTGGCCACAAGTTGTTCTCAGGAAATATTATTCTATTATCAGTTCTGGTACGAATACGGTAGCAGACTTTCGGGAACCAGTGGTGTCTGCTGTCAACTCTATGAGTTGATTACAAATATTTTACGTGTTCTATACATCCCAACCTTCATATTGATGATTAATTTGTGTATGTTTAATTTGAATTTAAGGAATATCAGAGGTGGGAATTTCAAAACAAAAAACAAAATAAATTCCATTACTTATATAGCACCTTAAGGACTATGTTATCCCAAATTTCAACCATAATGTACAGTACCAAAACACACAATTGAAACATTTCGGATGTTGATGTTTCATATCTGTTGAATCACGGCTGTTTGATTTAAACATCAATGATAAATGAAGAGAGCAAAAAGTGATTTTGAAGCGAAAAAAAAATGACTTTTAGTTATCGAATTTAAAAAAACAGTTACAGCTGAATGCATGGGAAATATCACTGAAATAGTTAAACCAAAATATTCAGTGAACATTCATCTAGAGGCAATTACCAACTAAATGATTTTAAAACCCCAGCAAAGTATTTTAAAATTGGCACAGAAAATGGTAAATTATCCACATGTTGTTTTACAAAAGATACAGAATGACATCCTTAAAATCCCAAGACACTTAAGCCTTACACAAGTACAGAGTCATTGTAACTTTTCAGTGTGGCCAAACAATAACAAACATGCATGATTACAGTAGAACTGATTCCCACTTAATACTCAGTAATGGAAAGGAGTTTTCCTTCCAAACATGAGACAATCCAATTATCCAACAGAGGTTGAATTTGTTTTTTTCACCTCACACTCAGTACCACTCATGCAAAATTAGTTATCCTTCGGCTTTTTTCAAAAGTTTACTGATTCAGAACTAACAAGTGAAGTTCATTTTAACAGTTACATTCATGAAAAGTTTTTCTCATTTCATATTGAATGTTCTCTCTTCCCCTTCTACCAACATATCTGATTTAAAACAAAATATTCCTTTGCGTTTCAATCACCACTGTACCAGGGTTTTTTAGCATTCAGAAGGTTCTGCTTTGGGCATTTGTTCACAGTGAAACAAAACATATAATTTGATTTTTTCATTTTTAAAATTATTTAGATATTTTTTAAACTTATTTGGTTGGTCATTGCCACTAGATGGATGTTCAGGGAATATTTTGGTTTAACTTTTTAAGTGATATTTCCCACGTATTCAGCTGTAGCTGTTTTTTTTTTAAATTCGATTAGTAAAAGTCATTTTTTTCACTTCAAAATCCATTTTTGGTTTCTTCGTTTATCATTGATGTGTTAATCAAATAGTCGTGATCTAACAGATATGAAACATCAACATCTGAAATGTTTCAATTGTGTGTTTTGGAACTGTGTTTTTGGTTGAAATTTGAAATTTTCAGTAACAGGTAAACAGGAGTGGTGTGGTGATACATTTTTAAAAATGAATGAGCTTGTGCCTTTCGCATCTTCGCTGGAGGAAATTCGGATCCATTTCTACAAACAGCAACTCATTTCTAGTACTTGTACTTATGGTTGCTTTTGTGATAATTCGAGCAGCTGCAATGTGTACTTTTTCAAGCTGTGCAACGCAAGTGTACAAATAATTATCTCAATCTGTGTCGTCATACTCCAGAAATGATCTGATAAACGCAGAATGGATTTTTTTCCAGTAAACTTAACTTTGAGTCCCCTAAGTAAGTCAATTCTTGCCCAAGCCTTGGTGTTATTTCAGATATGTGGCCAGCCCAAGAACAACTATTATAAAAAGCAACTCCTAGATGTCATGATTGGGTACTTTGGAGACGTATTTCACATGCATAGAGGCGGCTGCCTGTTTGGATTGCAATTTCGAGATATTATGTAGATTCGTTTTTTGTGGGTTAAATTGTACCACTCAAGTTTTGCTTGTTGAGTTGTCAGTTGAAGCGGGGCTATAATTGAAGACAGGCTTGGATCGTTAACGATGAAGGATAAGGTGATAGCGTTGGCAAATAAACGAAGGTTTCTTGTAAGATCTGTGACGATATCTTTTCTGTAGACTGGGAATAGTAGTGGTCCTAAAATAGATCTATGTGGAACGCCGTAGTTACTTGAAATCCATGACGACATTTCAGAATTTACTAGTACTCTCTCTGTTCTTCCAGATATGTATGAGATAAAGGCGATAAAAGTTCATTCGATATACCCTTTTCCTGTCTGCAAAGGAGCCCCTGTTGCCATACTTTATATAAGGCTTTGCGGATGTCACAAAAGCCTACTCAAACTTCTTTGCCTTTGTCAAGTGCATTGCAGAATGAGTCATAAACAGGCGCGTGGCGATTACATTGAAAATGTAATGATTACAATTACAATTACTTTCAGTTTTTATGATTACTATTACAATTACTCAATTTTTCGAAAGTAATGATTACGAATACAGTTACTTTGAAAAAGTAATCAAATACATTACTAATTACTTTCTATCTTCCACACCAATAGGGGTAGTTTATTCCGACACTTACGACTTTAAAGGAGTAGGATATCCATAAGAAAATTTACTGCATGTTACATCCGTCAACAGTTGGAAATCTTTTCTCGATAAGTTAATTAAGGGGCTATATAAGTAATGGAATTTTGTTTATTTTGAAATTCTCACCTCTGATATTCCTTCAATTCAGAATAAATATACACAAATTAAACATCAAAATGAAGGTTGGGATGTATAGAACACGAAACACATATGTAATCAACTCATAGAGTTGACAGAAGGCACCACTGGTTCCTGTATGTCTGCTATCGTATTCGTACCAGAACTGATAATGCAATAATATTTCGTGGGAACAACTAGTAGTCGAATGTGCTTCAGATATTCAATAACAAAGCTAGGCATTCAAAACACTTTCGAGTGCATCGATGGGACTGCACTTTGGAAAAGGACAATACTGTCTGCATTTTTTTTATTGAAGATGGTTCGAATTTCCATCGAAAAACAAAATCGTAATTCTAAGAAATGTCAACAGGTATCATGATACCTTGCATTGAATATGGCAACTGTGCAGTCTCTAGCTAATAACAGTATACTGTATTAAGGCGATCGTTCTCATTATTTGGTTTTAGATGGCGTTGTATATAAATGCTTTTTCCGTCCGATGACGTCAACCGGAAATCGAAAGTAAATTCATATGTAAACAAAAGCAAAGGTTTTGGAATTTACCCCCGAGCAGCTCTGTCGCTGTGTTTTGAAGAATTTTGATAGTCTAGCTTTGTTCTTGGATATGTAAAGCACATTTGGCCACAAGTTGTTCTCGTGAAATATTATGAAATTATCAGTTCTGGTACGGTAGCAGACCTCCATGAACCAGCGGTGCCTACAGTCGACTCTATGAGTTGATTACACATGTTTTTCATGTTCTATACATCTCAATCTTCATTTTGATGTACCTTTTGTGTATATTTAATTTGAACTGAAGGAATATCAGAGGTGAGAATTTTCAAAATAAACAAAATTCCATTACTTATATTTAATTATCAGAAGAGAAAAATTAGGTCTAACTTCCCTTGTGGTTATCCTATAACACATAACAGAAAGTAACACACTTAAAGAATGGCTGTCAAGATTAACTCAGTGAGTGTAAATAAGATACAACAGACTTAAAATAATATTCATCGGCCAAAAAATTATGTTTTATCTGTACATACAGTATGATGCAATCAGGATGATTTGGTATTCAAACACCCAATGGATGGACACTGCCATTAGTAATAAAACCGACTGACAATTTATTGCGGAACTCGGAAGAGAATACTTTCGTTACCCAAGCATAGCAAACATATCACCCCCTTCCTCATGTTTCCCTATATCCTCCAGATCTATAATTGTTTGTCCAATATAAATTGCAGGTCAGCTAATGTATCTTAGGTCCATGACCATCAAATTTGCACATTAGGTCATAGTTTATACTGGATAAGCAGGTATCTGGTAGATGTCCTTTAGTCAAGTGGACGAATGCTAAAATATCCTGTGTATATTTTGAGCAGAGAAGATTAGAGGATTAAAGTGGACTATCCATCTGGACATTTACTGTGTAATAACGTAACTAAAAGGAATGTTTCAGCTGATAGCTCCCTGAACAGAGAGGTTTTGTGCCTGTTGTTAAATAGACCATTAGTTAACCCTTTGAACTCGTAAGACCGATTTTTCGGTCCAAGGCATAATTTCGACCCATTTTTGTCTTATTATAAGACGTCTATACATTGATGATAAAATAGTAACTGCAGTCTGCAGCCGAACGGCTGCAGGCTGCAGTTATTATTTTATTCTCCCTGATAGATTTTGGACTGACCCATCTCATTGTAAGTGTACACATAGGCGATACCATTCCAGGAAACGGGGTTCAAAGAGTTAATGTCCTCATCAAAAATTCATTCTATGGATGGCTTAGTTATAATCCTCTCGGTGTGCAGACAGGGGATAGGAGTAAATGGTGCAGGTGAAAAGAAGTTTTGAAATAAGATAAGAAAATAGGCATTTAAAAAAAATAATTTGGTCAATAATGATTTAAGTGGCATTCTTAAATAATAGTTGGTTTGATAAAAACATAAATTGGAAGCAGATTTTATTTTTGTTTGAGGGGATCGATATTGGGGAAAAGAATATATTGAAAAAAATAAATACAATTTGAGAATTTTTGTTAAATCATTTCAACTTTCTGCGAACTATTAATAATATGGCTTACACTGCATATTTGATCTTTTTTTGATTGGAGTTTAATTTTGTGTTTGTGGGAGAGAAAAGAAAGGAAATTATGTCTACAACACTCTGATGAACCTTGTAGTGCCATGCATTTGTTGTATCAATAAAACTGAACATTTTTAATCTTCAAGTATGGTACCTATGGCATTCAGATATTAGCACATAAATTGGGCATTGACATCACAATAAAACACAGGGACAATTTTTGCTCAGTACAGATTAAAACCAATATGTGTCACCCCAATTTCTTAACACTCGAAAACAAATCATTGAGCATATTTAAAATTAATTCTTCAATGGAAATTATATCATTTACAGAAAAAATAACAATGGTAATAAACTGTCCATTATTGGTAACTTCATAATAAAACACCTCTCTCCTCCGTGGGGCGACTACATGCATAATTTTTTTTTTATGGTGAAATTTTATCAGACATTTCCATATAGACAAATGAAAAAGGTTCATTTATTAATAGCACCACCAGGCCATCCTGACCTTCTTTACAAATACAAAATATCTTATCAAGAGCAGCTTGTTCCTCGGAGGACAATATTACAGTAATTTTTTTTAAAAAAAACCAACATTTTAACGGTATTAAAGGGAAAAAAGTAATCACGATGACTCTAACTTTATGAATGTAATTGTTACTTTAATTACTTGAAATTGAAAAATATCACAATTTCTGATTACATGTGATAACTTAGAAACCTGTAATTGATTAAAGATTATTACAATTACTGGTTATGATTACCTAGACCTGGGGCAAATACTATAAAACTTTTACAGTTGTATTTTCTACAATTGTACTTTCCAGTTATGACCTTAAATGGATTGAAATGGACCATTAGCATTTTGAAAGATATGGCAATTTGCCAATTGGCAAATTGCCATATCTTTTAAAATGCTAGTGATTTATTTTAGTCAGTTATATTAATAGGGAGAAAATACAATTCTAGAAAATACAATTGTAAAAGTTTTATTGTATTGGCACCTGGTCATATCTGTGAATTGAAGTATTGTGGAATTGTGGGCCTAAAATCCGATTGTGACTGACTCAATAAGTTATTCGTCTGTAAGAAACCCACATCCTTTCAAATATTTTACCGAGGCAAGTTACAAAAGTAACTGGTCGGTAATTAGAAACAATATTGGACATTGTCTTTTTTAAGAATATTTGTGACGTTAGCTCTCCTCTACTGCTTGTTGAACAAATTGGTAAAAGGCTCAAAGATTGTCTATATTTTTTGAGAAATCGATTGCTTTTTAAATTTGGTCCAGATGTTTTAGATATTTTTAGGGATTTGAAAGAAACAGACACTTCATTGGCGGTTAAGTTTATTTTTGTCAGAAGTGGTTGGTCTGGAAATTGTGGACGGGATAGAATGGCATGGTGTCGTCAATCGTGGCAATATTACTAAAATACTCATTGAGGGCTTCTGCGCTGTTTCTGTTTCACGAGAAAATGTTTTGTTTGGGTTTTCAGGTTTGTGGTTTCAGATTTAAATTGGCGTAGTGTTGATTTTAAAAATTTCCCACCATGAAAGGGAACTACTTGATGGATTATCTAAGATGTTTTTAACTTTATTAAAATAATTACTTTTTCCTTTGTGAAATGCTGATACGAATTCATTTTGTCTTTGACGATACTTGTGCCCTGCTTCCTCGAAACAACTGCGCCTAGCGTTGCTATTGAAACAGTTTCCCCTGTCGAATCAATACCCTTATTTTACTATACACCAAACTAGGTTCAGATTTTCGTACCACCGTGAACTTGTTTTGGAATGTATACGGAAGCCAAATCTGAAAGTGACGAATTCGTATTCTATACCACGGAATCTAGATTGGCGTTTTCAAAGATAACATCCCAACTTATAATTGAAATATCATGATTGGTCACTTTTATTGCCATCATTACATCTGACGCATGAAGATTCTAGATACAGTTTTAAAAAAATTAATTTTGCGATATACAGGAGCATCACATCCAGTTAACACAGGGATTGGCCAAATCATTCATAATTTATTACATTAACCAAACTGTTGACAGCAAGAAGGTCAGGTAATATCGTTGTCTATTCAGTCTAACACGCCGGCGTGGTGAACAGCTATCGCAAGTTATAATTGTCTGCAATATCTCCAAAACCTTCTCTTGCTTTAATCTGATTATGATTCCCCCATAATAATATTGCTTCCCTTGTTTTTCTCTCTATGGATATCGTCCCATGGTGCCATACTGCGAGTAAGGTTTTTGTCTCAGTATGGCGCTCCTTTATGAGGCCATGGGCCTTTGATGGCAAATTTGGGAAATTTTGTCCTCGGGACATCTCACATAAGAAAAAGATTTACGGGGAGAGTTTTATTTATGATAACTCATATTTTAAGGTATGCTCACACTGTTCCCTCATCTAGGATGTTTTAAGCTTTGATGCCCATGGCCTTTGAGCTGACAATAGTACCGTTTCACAGAAATCCTTTGTTTCAAAGTGGTAAGTTGTTATTTCTTGATTGCAAAATCTTGGAAATCTATCACAAAATTTAAAAACTAGCCTTTTTGTAGGTTAGACTGTTTGGGCTCGCAGCTCGAGTGCCCAAAGTTGACCAAAAACATGGGGATTATTTTGGGGGATTTTTTTTCCCGTAATATGATAGAACATGAAATTATGGTGTCAAATATGCCAATAGTACATTTATAGTCCACTTTTGTGAGCTCTGAAAATACGACATTTTTAAATAGTTTTGGTATTTGCCCTTGAACATTTACAAAATGCTTTTTTCAGTGAAATGTTCTTGTGCTCGTGTTTTCTGGATCATCAGAGGTTGGCGAAAATTTGTTATGCATATTCACCAATGAAGCCATACAGCAGTTAAGGTTTTTTGCCTCGGTACGGACCTTGGCTTTGAGGCCATGGACCGTTGATGGAAAATTTGCGAAATTTTGTCCACAAGTCATCTCATTGAAAAAATAGTTTTTTGTGTGAACAATGTCGTGGAAACTTTTCTTGTGCACGCCCACAGCTGTGTCCCAAATAAGATGGTGATTTCACGATGTCTATGGCCTTCGGGCTTTCAATAAAGTCTTTTCACAGAAATCCTTTGGTGCAATATGAAATGTTGTTACTTCTTAGTTTCAAAATATTGGAAATCTCTCCAATTTTTAGATCAATCCTGTTTGAGCACTTGACCCGATTGCCTACATTTCACCAAAGACTTTTTTGTTATAATTTTACGACCTTTTTCTGTGTTATATGATAGAACATGAAATTATGATTTTATATATACCATTGGTACATTTCTCGTTCATTTATTCGTAGGGGAGGTTGTGGTTTCCCACCCCCTACTAGGCGAGTCCTCGGGTGGCAGATAGAGGACGGTCTGCTCAATTGAGCAGGTTTGCTGGTTTTAAATTAGCAGGTTTGCTCAATTAGACAAGTTTGCCACAGAATATTCAAATATGCAGCCCGGGCCAAAAGGATTCTTTCCCGCATTTAACATCCTGCAGGCACCTTGTTCTCCTGTGAGGTGCGTTCCGAAGGCCCTAGAGGAAGGAATCATGGCAGTTGAGGACAAACAGGGCCCAAGTTAGGAAAGCCTCCATTTTGGAGATACCTATCCAATACACTGCTTTGGTCCAAACTTCGGAAGAAGATGGATGATTCGGGCCAGTCCGTTCTGGTCAATTGGGAGTCTCCAGAAAGGGTGTCACGTCGAGGAGCATTGAGTGGTCATTCAATCAGTTATTTATTTTAACTCAATTTTACCATTTCTATTGTAGACTGACTTTTAATGAATTTCGAGCTTTTTCAAAATATTCCGTTTTATTCACTGTCTGTGTCATTTATTAGTGTCAATTTCCATTACACTAACTTCATAGAATAATTGGTTGAATGACTCCTTCTGAAGACCTGGCACTACCCACACTCGATGGGCCAATCGGCTAGTGGATATGCATTTGTATCAATGTTGGTCTAGTATACTGTCATATGTACTTCTGGTGTCATTCGCCAGTCATCCACAATATTAACCCCAAAAGTTGGGCTCAGAGTAAGGGTAGGAGGCATACGCATAAGAATTATTTACATCAAACTATGGCAACTACACACGAAAAACGAAAACGTGGTTATGATTTTGAAACACCTTCCAATACAGATACAGACAACGAAAAATTAACGTAAGATCACAGTTGGCCAAAATTTATAATGATTTGTGCCGCTAATGAAGGCAAGGCGGTAACAGGCTTAACTCCCTTCGCATTAGAAAATCCAATCAAAGGCATTGCAGGGGTATTTAATAATGTTAAAAAACTAAGATCAGGTGCTTTGTTTGTAGAATGCCAACCTGAAAATCAGGCAAAACATTTATTAAAAACTGCAAAGCTGATGGATATAGGGGTGAATGTTTTCCTTACAAAGCACTTAACAGCAGTAAAGGAGTTGTACGGACAAGAGAACTAGCCAGAAATGAGGAATCAGGAATAATTCATGAATTAACCCTTTACCCAACGTAACGGCCAAAACCGGCCAGTGCTATTCTCAAAAATCGCCAATTAATTTTCACTATTTTTTTCATTTTTTGTCTCAAAAACATAGGTTATGACCCCTCGTTGGAACGAGCTCGTCGAGCTCGTTCCAACGAGGGGTCATAACCTATGTTTTTGAGACAAAAAATGAAAAAAATTAGTTATTCAAGAATTTTTTTTTGCAAGTGTCATCTGCTTTTCACGTTAGTTAAAGGGTTAAATCCACAAGGTGTTACTGGTGTAAAACAAATAGGATCAAGAAAGACGGAACAGCAGTTAAAACGACTGCATATATATTCACTTTTCACAGTTCACATTGACCCAAATCCAACAAAGTCGGGTATCTGAATATCAAGGTAGAATTATATATTCGAAACCCATTTAGATGTTTTAAATGTGAAAAGTATGGTCATGGTCAAAATAATTGTAGAGGTCAAGCAATATGTTTTAGATGCAGTCAACATCATCAGGATCAAGAACCATGTACCAATGCTGTTAAGTGCTGTAACCGCCAGGTCAATCGTGTAACATCTTGAAAGGATTTCCCTGTCTGGAAAAGAGAAAAGGTAATACATAAAACAAAATGTGAAAAGTAGTCTCACCGAGGCCAGAAGGCCAGAATGCTTGTATCATCCGCTACCATGACAAAACACAAAGTATCAACAATAACAGTCGAATGTCATACACAATATACATGGCTTAACAGCAACAACACAATTCTGTCTTTATTACAAGCATTCACTCTAAAACATACCACTCATACAGAACAAAAGTCTACCCAAACAAAATAAATCAAACAAGCAAATTGCATTGTAATTCATCGGGTAATTTTGACCTTGCTGTTCTTTCTGAACCCGTAATTTGATGCTATAATCTCGGAGAAATTCACTATTACCATGTTCCAATTGCCTGGAAATATTTAGAACATATCCTTATCTATGCTACATGCGAGCAACGGTGCTAAACTTCTCCTATCACAGATTGAACACACCCTGTAAACTCGATCATGACAAATAGACTGACATCAAAAATTACATTGTTTAGATTGTTTTTCTTCAAATAAAAATGGAGAATATTTTCACTTCTAACAATGTCAGCAATTACAATGGAGATAAACGTCTTTGTTTCGTTAGATATTCGGACATTTGACTATGGAAAACCATTTGTTAATCAGCCCCTAAAGGAAAAAAGCAAAAACAAAACAATCTCAAGAACAAGTGAATCATCCACCAAATTAAGAACAATGTAATCCTCAACAGAAAATGAATCGACCAAAGCAAATCAGAATAAAAAAAACCCACAACAACAAAATCTCAGTCAGAAGCTGAAAAAGAAACAAAAATGAAGAAAAAGAACAACAAAAGCTACATTCAGACAGAACACCAAAATATCTTTAAAATTTTAAAATGTTGTTACAAGCTTGACGGGATAGAGGACATGTCAAATGATAAATGCATTCATAACACGTTCTCAACTAAACTATGCCTCAATTCCTCTCAGGGTAGGTCTCCACGTAAAAATTCACCACAAAGAAATATGGGGGCAATTTCTCCATATGTCCCAGGGGGGGGGGGGGGGTCTTCAAAAAATTCCTGTACACAGGGCAGAATTGTTTTCCTCCTGAAGACCACCCACCACCACCCTTTTTGCAGGAATTTTTTTTCTTCCAATTTCAAATGGTACACCCCCCCCCCCCCCCCACACACACTAACCACCAATCTGGTCTACATTGTCCAAATTTTAAATGCTTTCACTTGCATTTCATCTTCCTATTTCATTCTAACAGTCAGTCCAATTTTTTAAGCTGTCCAAAGGGAGGTAACTAACAAAACAAAAGACATATGCAACTTTATGCAGCTCTATCAGTGTCGGTGCAAATTTTACTTTAATTACATCTGGTTTCAGCTTTCCAAACAACATAAAGGGTAAGTAGATGGTACAATATCATATTTGGTGCTCAATAGTCATGATTGCATCAGAATTCAAAAGCATAAAAACCTGATTTCATCAGTGAATGTAACGGCAAACACTGGCCAGCATTATTCACTAAAACTGCCATTCAAATTTTATTATCTTTTCACGTTTTGGTTTCAGAAACATAGCTTATGACCCCATCATTAGAACGAGTTCATTGAGCTTGTTCCAATGATGAGTCATAAGCTTTGATTTTGAGACAAAAAATGAAAAATTTTAGTCAGTCAACAATCTTTTTCCAAGTGTCGTCTTCTATCCACATTGGTTAATGGGTTAATCGGGTGTCTGAGAGCCATAGGTGTCCTCCCAATTCATAATAACTACCCCAATATATTGTAAAATCATCCCAAAATGCATCTCAACAAATTCCAACTATAATTATCTGTTAAAAGTATGTGAGGAAAAAATTTAGACCACCTGGAAAAACGTGAGTTTTGGAGCTGCTGGACCACGCACCCACCCCGGCCTTGTGTATTGGAATTTTTTGAAGACCCCCCCCCCCCCCCCCCCCCCTTGTACGTCCACCCTCTAAATCTCCTACCGAAGATGGATACTCCAACTAAACATAATGTAATACAATGGAATTGCCGAGGTTTTAGATTGAATTTAACAAACTGGGCCTTCTAAGCCGAAGTATAAACCTGCTGCTTTTTGCTTGCAGGAAACACTCGTACAGAAACCTGGCACTCAAGATCATTCGGGTTTTAAGCATTATACTTCGTATAATGCCTTGACTGACAAAAATTATCTTCATATTCGTGGAACGTCGGTCTTGGTTACAGATGACATTGTTCACAGTTCTGTCACTCCACACACATTTACAGGCTGTGATGGTACGCCTAACTTTAGACAAGACAGTTACATTATGTTCTATTTACGTTTCACCAAGTAAAACCCTACAAGTGAATGATCTTGAGCTGCTGCTCCATCAACTCCCAACCCCAAACATTTTGTTGGGTGATTTTAACGCACTTAGACCACTGTGGTGTAATTCCTACAGTTAAGAAGATGTAAAGGGTAAAACAGTTGAAGACTTTATTACAAAGTGTTGTAGAATCGCTCCAGCTGAGACGAGCTTCAGGTGGTGAGTTGTATTCACCATGATGCTCGATCGCCTTTTGACTGACTGATGTGAGAGTTCAATACCTTGTCAGTTAGTAATGTGAATGTTCAGCTGTAAGCACCTATTTTGTTGACTGTGTGTCTAGATATTTTGTACTGTTGTGTGCGGTGAACTCGGATTATTGTCATACATTTTTGTCACAGATTTTCATATTTAAAATGTCATTTACTTCATACCATTTTTCTAATTTGGAATGTCTTGAAAATACAACAATGGTGGCGTCGCCGACAAAAACTACACTCAAAGCCTTCCATCAACCTGATGACAAACAGCTTGAGACAGCCGACGTACAAACAGAATTGAAGAAAATAACTCAAAGCCAAGATCGTTTAATAACAATGATGGAGACTATGGTAACAGGGCGAGAGATAGAAGCACTGGGGATGGAACTGCTGAAACAGAAATTTGGAGAAGCTGATGGGTACATGACCAGTTTTACAAGTTTGAGAACTGACATGGAGCTGAGAATGATACAATCCCAACTAGGAGAAGTAAACGAGAAATTGAACCATCTCATGATGTCACAAACTAATGCATGTTCTGTTGGCTCACCTCCTCAATTGTTTGACAATAAAGTATCAGATGCAGAAACGCCTCACGTTCCATCAAATAACATTCGTGAGCCACAGCCGGCACAGCCACCAACGTGCACAAGGAGTTGGTCAGTAAAAACTGGTATACAGCCTTTTCAGCAACAACAAGCACCAGTTTCTTCATCGTCTGAAGCTTTCTCATGTTCACCTACATTTTCATGTCTTATGGGGACATCATCTCGTCATGAAACTCAGCAACTACAGCTCACTCCACCTTCAACAAAAATGCGGTTACCTTCTGCATCAGTTTTGGGTGAGAGAGGATCCAAATATGTGCATAAACCTGCAAACTTTTTCAACCCCTGTAATGATGGCTCATATCCCAACAATAGAAACTTTGATGAGAATCCGATCTCTGAGGAAGCACTACATGTTCAATCTCATTCCACAGAAGAAAATAGCTTAGTTCAGGAAAAATCATCACAAAACCATGGACGGGCGAAGAATATTTGTTATTCCGCAGTCAAACCTGATACATCGGTTGCTTTCAATTGTTGCTGTCCAAAATCATACCCAGGGCATGGGAAGTCTTTGAATGACGCAGAATTGACCCAAAAGCCAGAAATAGTTTCTTCTCGAAATTTAGTAAAAATGTATTCCAACCCAATCCCGTCTGTGGGTATCTCTGTTGGATATGGCATTGGAAATCCAGAGTTTTCAACTGGAAATGAAGTACAGCGACCACACTATAAAATCAGATCACTCAATTATGAAAGATACTCAAATAACAGAGAGAAAATAAAAAAGTTGTGCAAACAAAAAAATGCTGAAATCATTTTGAATAGCATGGTCGTTATACCAATGTACCACACAGTTTGGAAAGGCAACAATGACTGGGATAACTGCCCTGAAGCTAAACGCAAAGATGAATATCACCCAATCTTCTCGAATAAATTCCGAGATACAGATAATGATGTTGCTGCCTATACAAGGCGTACGAGACTCTAAGTGGATGTGTAGAGCCATTTATTGAAAATATCCCCGGTAAATAAAAACATTAATGAGGTTATTAGCTTCATTACTGACATTTGGGTTTTTACCTTTCTAATGAATGGAATTGCCAGGGTATTATTTCAACCGTTATTTTGAGCTGAACAATGGGGTTATTCGCTTCATTGTGAAATTGTTCCTATCTATTTGAGTCTACACATTTATTAGTCTCTTTAGTTAGAACATCCTGGTTTTCAGTTGTTTGCATGAATGTGTTCTTTAGCACTTTAGATTAATATCCGGTTTGTTAAATATTGCACCGTTTTGCACTTCGTTTGAAGCACAGCTTTAAGCTCACCCTACTTTCATTCTACAAACATTGCTTGACATTGATTGTCGACGTTTATCACCAAACCACTCAACTACAGTATTGCTGGTATCTTTGTATTTTGTCCACCACCTGTCATGTAACTGACGTTTGGTGACAAACAAATAAATCTGAGATCTGTGTAATAAATCTGACATCCACATGAGACTT
The DNA here is from genome assembly GCA_031216915.1 of Pictodentalium vernedei. Taxonomy (NCBI): domain Eukaryota; kingdom Metazoa; phylum Mollusca; class Scaphopoda; order Dentaliida; family Dentaliidae; genus Pictodentalium; species Pictodentalium vernedei. The sequence goes on from CM062294.1 coordinate 98,838,471, forward strand.
AAAGTCTTTCTATTGTTTGGCAAAAAACTAAATGTGTCAGAAACTATTTTGTGAATTATAATACAGGTTCGAAATTAGTTGATTACACAAAACATACCCAACAGGTTAGAAATTGTAGTTCAATTCATTAAAATATCGCAATAATTATTCTAATAGCTGGTTGCTGCATCAATGTAACTTTCAGTTTATTAAAACATATATCTCAATTTATTGTTTTCCATAAGTTCTCTCAGATATTGATTCAATGTTTATGGCAAATCGGTATTGGTAATTTTCGTTTCTACAAAATTACATGTAGTTCAGTTATACAGGACATTTCACTTCTCAAATACAGTCTTACCTCAAACAATTCCACAAAATTGCTTTTCTAGTTACTCTCACGAAATCAAAAACAGTGAAAAGGTACTGTATTAATAGTGTTTCTATCCAGGCTTTTCTGCTACTGCTATGTTTCTAAATTTCACTATTTAGAAATGTTTGTTCGATTTTTTGTGGAATGACAAAAACATATTCTTGGCTCTAATCATCTTATAAATGAAACTCCATCTTGGCTATTCTCTTCTGAAATACCTCGATTTTTCCTGGTCATGTGGGCGTTGTGTGAAACGTTTTGTAACACTGCTCAGAACTTTTTGAGCCGATTACCACTTTAGTTGTCCTCATATAAATTTTGTAATCTTTGTACATATAAGATTTGAATACAGAAGCAACTATCCAGTAACTTTTTATTCAGTGAACATTTTTGTGTATGTATGGGTTCTCATGTTGTTAGTTTTGTGTATTTGGTGAGGTTATTTGCTTCATCGAATGTTGTACTTTGTAAATAGATTTATAAATTTATGCCTAACATCCCTTTGTCTTGTAAATGATGAGGTTAATTGCTTCGTCGTCAGTTCTTTACTTTCTAGCAGCACCTGAAATGTATATAATTCTTTCCAAACTAAAATTCAGTTCTTAAATAATGTCGGGGGGGGATGTTGTAGAATCGCTCCAGCTGAGACGAGCTTCAGGTGGTGAGTTGTATTCACCATGACGCTATTCGCCTTTTGACTGATTGATGTGAGAGTTCAATACCTGGTCAGTTAGTAATGTGAATGTTCAGTTGTAAGCACCTATTTTGTTGACTGTGTGTCTAGATATTTTGTACTGCTGTGTGCGGTAAACTCGGATTATTGTCATACATTTTTGTCACAGATTTTCATATTTAAAATGTCATTTACTTCATACCATTTTTCTAATTTGGAATGTCTTGAAAATACAACAAAGTATGGCTTGTGTTTGTTAAGTGATGGGTCTGACACTTATCTGTATCCAACATCTAGTTCATACACATGAATTGATCTTTCAGTTGCATTCCTGTCTATCTTCCTCGATTTTTCTTGGAAGGTAGAAGATGACCTGTGTGGGGGTGACCACTTTCCAATTGTGTTGGAGAATGTGGTTCAGACCGACGATGAGAGGGTGCCCCAGTGGAACTTTAAAAAAGCTGACTGGGTTATCTTCTCATCGTTTTGTTCTGAATGCCTCACATGGGGGAAATTTGAGGAAATTGCTGACCAAATACAGCATTTCACTACAGAGTTGCTTGACATTGTAAATGCAGTCATTCCAAAAACCTCGGCAAATCCTAATCATTTCACTAAATCATTGGTTTGATACTGATTGCAAACAGGCTATTAAAGATCACAAGAAAACTGAACGGTAATTTAATAAATCACCTACTGTAAATAATTTGGACAAATTACGTGTAAATCGGGCAAAAACAAGATGACTTATAAAACAAAAAAAGACATTCGTCATCTGAAAATTGTTATCCATAATTTGTCAAAATTTAAAAAAACAACTGGAAACACAAAAAGTGTTAAATGTACCTCTAACAATTTAGACGATGACAATGAATCTTTCTCTCTGGAAGAGTTAAGTAACTAACTCTTTGCATAGAGCAAAGAATACTGCCACTGGCCCCGATAAAATATACTAGAAAATTCTAAAACATCTGCCACAATCATCACTTGAACTTTTATTGTTAATTCTCATTGAAATATAGGTGACTGGCCAGTTTCCACCTTCCTAGTGCAAACCATTAATAATGCCCATTCCAAAGCCTGATAAAGATCACAGTAACCCAGGTAATTACGGGCCTATCGCCTTAACAAGTTGTCTGTGTAAAAGCATGGAAAGGATGATCGATGATCGACTTTTCTGAATTGAACAATCTACTTGGGAATGTTCAGTGTGGTTTTGGTGCCAGAAAAGTACTGTGGATCATTTGGTTAGACTAGAAACGTTTATCAGAAATGCCTTTGGCAGAAAAGAGCGTGTGATCGCCACCTTCTTTGACCTGGAAAAGATCTATGATACAACGTGGATGTATGGGATTTTAAAAGATCTTTTTAACATGGGGTTGAGAAGGCGTATGCCTCTTTTTATTGAAATTTTTTTAAAGGACCACCAATTTCAGGTTCGTGTTGGATCAACGTTATCTGATCCCCACAAACAAGAATTGGGGGTTACTCGGTGTAATTTATTTATTTATTTATTGATTTTAAGGTTACATACTTATGCACAAATGGCTAATCATGACTGTGACAGTTTTATGGGTGGAGCAAGCCAGAGTACCCAGAGAGAACCACCGAGCAACGATGAGCAGCTGCCAGCTCCCCAACATCATAACTCCACACTGCAGCACAGGCAGGGTTAGATTGGTTGAAGACATGTGCACCATCGATGTGCAGTACGCCTTACTACATGGCGTCATCATGCCCCCATGTGGACAGTTGGGGTTAAGTGCCTTGTCCAAGGACACAACGTGGGAGTCCAAATCGATTGCTAAGATGGTCACCCATCTGAGGATTAACCGGGTTTGACGTTGCTTAACTTCGGTGTTCTGATGAGAACCAGTTACCACAATGCCACCGCACCCCCCACTCGGTGTAATATTTTATCTGTTACTCTTTTGTCAGTGAAAATCAACAGCATTATTGAGGCAAGTGAGAATATGGAGGACTCATCATTGTATGTAAATGACTTTTTAATCTGCTACTGTAGCAAAAACATGAATGGTATAGAGCGCAAACTTCAGCTGTGCTTAAATAGAATTAAAAATGGGCCACAGAAAATGGTTTTAAGTTCTCAAAGACAAAAGCAAATTGTGTACATTTTTTTAAACTTTGAAAACATTGCCTCGATCCAGAGTTGAAAATAGATGGGAGTAACATTAAAGAAATATGTTAGGGAAATTGCTATTCCTGAGAAATTTGGGATGAATTTTCTGTAAAAACCTACCATACCCACAAATGTTCTTAATTGTTTTTTTTAGTAGTTTCTGGTCTTTTTTATTCTAAAATAACTTTTACTTTATCAGGATTGGGCCTTAATTCTCTTCAACAACATATCCCAAGAATTTTGAAACAGTGAACCCCAACATACACGTACCTGGTCCTGCTGTTAAATTAGATTCCCTTAGACATTTGAATATTTCCTCTGGTACTTGTAAATGTTCTGTCCATGTTTTGGTATAACAAGTACATCATCAATAAAATTGTAAATATTTCTCATTCCTGCTAACAATGTTTGTCATCATCCTTGTAAAGGCGGCAGGTACAGTAATGACCCCAAATAGTAGTTTCCAAAACTGAAATAAGCCAATGAGAGTTTGAAAATCCGTTTTCTCTTTGCTCTTTCTGACAATTTAATTTGCCAATAACCCTTCCTTAAATCTATTTTTGAAAATATTTTGCTATCTGACAACCTTGAAAAAATTTCACTTGGATTTGGAATTGGCTCTTCATCAAATGAAGTAATTTTATTCATGTTTTGAAAGTTGATGCAAAATCGTACGGTATTATCAGGTTTTCACGCCAATACAATTGGAGAACAATATGGCGAATTATATTCATATCTAGCATATACTATTAAAAAAAGTAGGGGATATCCAAACTGATGTTGATATTTTCAGAAAATGGTATTGGATATGTCAATATGTTACCAAGTTTAGTTTGGATCATGAATGTCACTGGCCCATGAAAACTTTGTGCAGCACCGTGTTAATGTCTGTGGGGTACGTTTTGAAATTTTCATTTGTACTGGACAGGCTTTTTAGGAGGTCTCATCATTCTTTTCTTGGTATAAACTCGTTCATCAATTGTTTCTGGTCAAAATGTAACTTTTGAGGTATGCAAAGACTGACTCGTGATGAACATTTACATGGCATGTTAGAGGCTGGCAACAGACAGACTGCAGTGGCTCAACATTACTCAATTGGTGATTATCAGGTTGTGGTCATGCTACCATCAGACAGGCAATGTTGATGACAGATGTCAGTCAGGTCATCCAAGGGTGACAACTGCTAACCAGGATAGTTTCATTCGAACCACAGCATTATGTAACCACCATCAAAGTGCCTCAGAAATTGGACAGCAGCAGCACAGAGCGACAGATGTGTGAGTCAGTGGTCAGACTATCTGAAATTGCCTACACAGCTGGAATTTGTATGCTCAACGACCTAGAATAATTCCATGTTTGTCTGAACGTCACATCGCAACATGGCGTAATTGGTGTGGAACACGACAGTGCTGGGACAATCATCGGTGGAGCAACATCATGTTTTCCGATGAATCAAGGTTCACTCTCGACTTCCACGACAGGAAAAACAGAGTGTGGCGGCGGTGGAACGAACAATACCATGACGTAACCGTTAGGCAGCACAATCGTTTTGGTGGTGGATCGGTTATGGTGTGGGGAGGCATAACCATGACAAGCAGAACAGCATTACATGTCATCCAAGAGTGTGTCACATGGCAGTACTACCGTAACAATATGTTAGCAGCTCATGTGGTGCCATTTGTGCAACGCATCACAGCCTTCGATTCATTTTCCAAGATGACAATGAAAGAGCACACAGGGCCTGTGTTGCTACAGAGTTCCTCCAGGAGGAGAACATCACCACACTGCCTTGGCCAGCACTAAGTCTAGACCTTTCACCAATCGAGCACGTCTGGAATATGCTTGGTAGGTGCCTACAACAACACCAACAGCTCCCAACCAATGTCCAGGAACGTGCTGCTGCACTGCAGTAAGAATGGGATAACATCAGTCAAGCTGATGTTGGAGGTTTGTTGAGGAGTATACCACATCGGATTAGCGCTTGTCTCGTGAACTGAGGAGGATTTACAAGGTACTGGAGTCTTGGACTGAATGTGGTAAATTCTCTGACTGACCGTCCATGTTTTCTACAGCTCAGCACGTGGAATGTGTGCTTGTCAGACACACAACTATCGTGGAAATCATTCACCAGATATCACAGTGCAATGCTTCAACTGTCCTTTTGACGAAAATATAAATATATTTCTTTATATATCTCACTTTTATCAAATATCCCATACTTATTTTGAATAGTATAGTTTTTACTTCATCTTTTATCATTTGGATCATTGACAATATTAAAGGGTATTGTTTAGTTCGTACTGGCTCAAAGGACAAAAGTCTTATTTCATGCTGAAAGAGATTTGTTTCACTAGGTACATCAGTTAAAACATCACAAAATTTTTGTAACAAATTTTTTAGTTCTTTGTGGTGAAGGAATGTTATCCCCCTATTGTATGTCATATATATTTTCCTAACCTTTTAGGTTTGGAATCTTAAGTAATTCATCTTATCTTATCTCATCACTTTCCTCTTCTTTTAAATCAAGGACTACCTCGTTATCTATAACCCCAATACAAACTATTTGCATCAATCCCCTTTAACAGTGTTACTTTGTTCATCAATTTTATCCTTTTTTTTATCATTATTATTTTCACAAACTAATGACTTGTGGATCTTGAAAAAATGTACTTTTTCAACAAATTGGCATGGTAAGTTTTAACTTTGCCATTGATATCTAATTTATAATCACATACACTTCCCTACAAAATTACAGGGCCCCTGTCATTGTATTACCAAATTATACCAATTTGTTATGATTGGTTGGGAGCAAAACTAAAGCACAATCATTAATTTCAAACTTTTTATCACTGCTTTTTCTGTTATAATACTTTTTATTTCTTTTACTCATCAATTCTAGTTCTCTTTGGGCTAACTTTAATATGTTATCAAGTTTTTGCTTAAGATCTAAAACATATTGATAAGTAGTTCTGATATCTGGTTCTGCTTCTTCCCCTGTTCACATATCCTTTAGTATTGCCATTGGACCCCTTACTGTCCTCCCAAATAATAATTCAAATGGACTGAACCCTAAGCTACCTTGTGGTGCTTCACGATATGCAACAAGTAATGCTGGGATATACCGATCCACTCTTATGGTCATTCTGAGCACATCTTTTTCAGCATATTTTTCAGTGTTCCATGAAATTTTTCCACCAACCCATTACAACTGGGGTGATATGATGTAGTCTTTAGCATACGCATCAATAGTAGTCTACTTTCCTCTTGCATGACTTTTGAGGTGAATTGACTGCCCATGTCATTTATATTTCTGTGGGAAACCCAAGCCTTGTAAAAATATTAAACAGTGCTTCGGCCACTCGTTAAGCTTCTATAATTGGTAGTGGAACTACTTCAGGAGAATGAGTGGCATAAGCTACCATCGTGAGAATGTAAGTGTTTACTCTCTGACAATGGTTTAATTGGTCTACAATATCAACACCCACCCTTTGAAAATGCATTTAGTGGAACCCGTGTTACCCTGCTCTTGGGACACGTTCTTTAGCAACTGTCACAAGAAAAGTAAAATAGTTTTACATCTCTTTGTATGCCTGGCCAATAAAATTTTATCAGAAGTTTTTTTCATTCCCAAATCCCCCCTCCCCATCCCCCACCTACCCCAACACCGATTTGTGTGCAATTTTCAAAACCGTCTCCCCTTAACTTTTTGGAACAACAACTTGTTTTTTTAATTTTACCACCATGTTCCAATTTTGGGTTCTGATCATACCTGTACAAAAAATTATTGATGTTTCCAAACCATGATACAACACCATTATGTCCTGATCTTTTCTCTTTGTTTTTAACCCTTTACCCAATGTAACGGCCAAAACCAGCCAGCACAATTCTCAAAAATCGCCAATTAATTTTCATTATTTTTTTCATTTTTTGTCTCAACGAGGGGTCATAACCTATGTTTTTGAGACAAAAAATGAAAAAAATTAGTTATTCAAGAATTATTTTTGCAAGTGTCGTCTGCTTTTCAGGTTAGGTAAAGGGTTAACTTGCCCCTCGATGTTAGTGATTCATCAGACTTTTGCTCACTATTGAACTCAAGTGGATTTACATCAAAACCATCTAATACTTGTATTTGTCCAAGGGGCTTGTTTTCTGCAAGTTTTTGCTTTCGTGTTATTACAGCTTGTACAACATATGACTGGCAATTTTCCTCCCCATCTTCCTAACTCACCAGTTTGGCTATCACTTACCGAACCATGAGGATAACTCAAGTTTAACCCTTTACCTAACCTGAAAAGCAGACAACACTTGCAAAAATAAGTCTTGAATAACTAATTTTTTTAATTTTTTGTCTCAAAAACATAGGTTATGACCCCTCGTTGGAACGAGCTCGTTCCAACGAGGGGTCATAACCTATGTTTTTGAGAGAAAAAATGAAAAAAGTAATGAAAATTAATTGGCGATTTTTGAGAATAGCGCTGGCCGGTTTGGTCGTTACGTTAGGTAAAGGGTTAACATTTTATCACTGACAATTTCCATCCCTGAATTACATTTACATACCCAACTCCGATCTGGGTCACTTGGAGATCTTACACCTTCAATGTTCCCCAAAATCAGATCAAAAAGTGAGTTACTCATGCACAAAACTTCGACTGGACTTGTATAGTATGGAGTATCAACAGTAATGTTTGCAACAGGAGCACCTCTCACCATCCCACATCAATATGTATACATCTTTGACTCTTACCTCTCAACTTGCTAGCCTCAACTAATTCTTTACGAACAACTACACCACTAACTACAGCCGTTGTCCCGCAATACAGTTATTTTCAGACCACCAAGACAACCAAATTCAGTTGGCATACATTTGAATTTACATCTGTTTTCACACATTGAACTCATTAATGGGAGCTTATGGTCACAGGACAATTCAACCACGTTACCATTAGTGCAACAAGTATGCTTCCATTTGTGGTCCGATACACAAGCATTGGTTGTTTCAATATGTGTACTATTGTCAGAGCCACAACATTCACAATTATCATGAACTTTCCCCTTTTTGAATCATTGCCCCAAATTTTTCAACATCCTATTTCCTTTGTTGTTGTCGCTCAAAACAATATTTTACTACATGACCTGTTTTTGTACAAAAGTAACAATGTTTCACTTGACCTTCGTTTGTTCCCTTCTCTTTCCTGACCTTTATTCTTGGAATTTGAATTTTGTTTGACTACATTAAAAAACTTTTTATCATGTAAACCTGATTAAGCTACCCCTGTGTGCTTCAATGTATTGTTCTGTCAAAATTACCATTCTATCAATACTCTCAGGTTTCGTTTCCTACAGAAGTACGACCAAAATCTTTGAACATATATTTAAAAACTGTTCTCTTTCAAACATTCATAAGTATTCTCAATTATTGTCAAATCTATCTATCTATTCAAATAATGCTCCAAACGAACTGCAAATTGAAGAGTGGATTCTCCCTTTCTGACACACGTTCTAAACTAAAGCCCTCCTCAGTCAACTCACTTTACAATGACTTTTTAACCTTATTATAGTTACCTACATCTGGTGGTGGTAACCAAGAATATACATTCAGAGTTCAGCAATGCCCAGTCTTTACGGGGCCACCTGAGACCTGTTGTATAATTCTCAAAATGGTGTAAATAAGCATCCATGCCATAGTGACATTCAATCTCTTGTATTTTTATTTTCATCTCATGCTCTTTAACTCTCTCTTCCCTGTCTAACCTGTCTTTTTCTTTTCTCTCCTCTCCTTCCTTGCCATCAAATTCATGCTCTTTCCTTTCTACAAATTCTAATAACCCTTTATCAGCTCTTTCCCCAAACTCATAACAGTTTTAACATTCATTTCCGTGTTACAAGTCTAAAACCCGTGTAAAAACATAAAAGTATGATACACACACTTAACTGATAGCATACAAACACCCATGTATAGGTTGAATGAACAAAAAAATGAAAATAAAAAATAAAGTTTGCAAAATATCAAATTCTCTACTTTTCAGGTTTTTTTTCTTTCAACGTGAAACAACTGGTGCTAAAATGAACAACAGGACTTGTATCTGAATTATCGCTTCAGCATCAGATATTCCACCCCATTTTCTAATATTCCACAACCCAAAAACAATGCAAGAAACTAAATGACAGTTAAACACAGTAACTGTTTCAGTGAACAGTAGCTGGTAACACAGCGACCTCACTAGTTTTCTAACTTTCTGTTCCAATTATGGTATCTTAAATCATAGCCCATCACACTTCTTGTTGACTTGACATCTCCACGAAAGTTGAAGTAAAATATATTATCTTCACACAGATCACCACAGAAAATCGAATCCTCAATCAATGAATATTTATTCACTATTCACAAACTCTGTAGACAAAATTATCCAATGTATCATTGACAAATAATCTCATCACCAAATAATATCACTTCTGACACCATTTGTCACAGGGTTCAGTTGATTAATAATCAGATCTGTTGAATCATTTTTATCATGATGATTTATTTTACAGAATGAAAATATGGCTTACTCGTCACTTCCATAATAGTTTGCACAATGGTTGATATATAACAGTTCCCACATCAATCGACACCTATGGCTTTGGCAAAAGCTCAATAAACAGCACTAAGCAAATTCACACTAAGCAGATATGCATTAACAAAAAACGCACTAAGCAGATATGCACTCAGCAAATGGACACTGAGATGGCACTAAGCCAAACACTAAACTGATGTTTAATATCAAAGCTACAGGTTTCTGGCATTGTTTATCAATAATACACATCAACTCTGGATGCTTATCAAAATGACACAATCAAACTGTTTTGAAATCTCAGTATGAAACGTCTAATATTATGGACAATCCAGATGGTACGAAGTTACTATGGTAACGAATTTGAGTGGTACGAATCATTGAATACCCCAAACGTGGGCACCAGAAATGATTAAATCCATAATAAATATTTGAAATATTTTACATTATTTTATCAACTTATAAATGCAACCATGACTTTGTTACATTATCACTTTTACTGCTAGATCATTGTTAGCTGTAATATACAAAATTGCCATTTACCTTAAAATGATTTCCTCCCAATTTACAGTTCTCAAATATTTCTGTGAAAATCTTCACCTCCATACAATGTACAAATTAAAATTAAGCAAAGCAATTTCAACAGGAGAGACGAAAGTTCCCTTTTTCTGACTTTTGGTGAAACATTTAAAATTTAACCACCAGTCCAAGAAAATCAACCCTTGCGTTTTTACATTTTACTTTATTTAAACAAAAACTACAAAATAACTCCCTAAAAATGGCTAAAATATCTTTAAAAACTCACTGTATAACGTTTTGAGAAATCTAACTTCACGCCCAACTTTATTCCATATCAACTCAACATTTCAAAAACTAAGTCCCCGCATGTTTCAGTCCACTTAATACGAGATAACATGCTTTTGTACACACTTCGCTAAACCCTTGGATTTCTTTTCAAAGCTACACACTGCCCTTCAATTAAATATATCCATCTAATACTCCAAGTGCTAAATTACACAAATCGGTATTGGTATTTACACCTATTTAACACTCCAGGTGCTTTTACACATATCGGTATTGGTATTTAAAACAAATACGTGCCTAAATAACTACACAAGCTAACCTTATCCCTTCCAATGAAACAATCTTTTTAATTCTAATCTACAAGTAGACCCCGAAGCCGCCGCCATGAGCCGCCGCCGCCAGCCATATTTTTCGTAAGCCATCGCCAGCCTCATTTTTCGTCAGCCACCCGTATTATAAATCAACCGCCACGAAATTTTGCGCCGGTGTTACAGGAATGGAAGTCCGTAGGAAAATTAGTCCATCTGGACTATTATTCCGCGGAATTATAGTCCTAGGTCTAACATTTCTAGGAATGTTAGACCTAGGACTATAATTCCGCGGAATAATAGTCCAGAGGGACTAACGTTCCTACGGACTTCCATTCCTTTTACACCGGCTTAAGCCGTGTAAATTGTCAAAATTTCATAATTAACTCTTCACCTAACGCCAGTAGCAGACGGCACTTGTAAAAAAATTCTCCTCTAACAATTTTCATTTTTTGCTTCCAAAACATGGGTTATGACCCCTCATTGGAACGAGCGCGACGCGCTCGTTCCAATGATGGGTCATAACCCATGTTTTGGAAGCAAAAATGAAAATATTTTCAAAAAAAGTTTCGCACTGGCCGGTTTTGACGGTTATTTAAGTAAAATGATTAAACGTTAGAAAAATGTCTCCATATGTCGATTCCCTTGTCCTAATTCCAATTAGTCTACCTTCGTAAGATTAAAACATCTGCCTTTCTAGTGCATTTTAGTTTTGTTTCATTCCACCAATCTGGGATAGCCGTGTTTTACACCTCTCAGTCAGCTGAGTCGCCATGAGCCGCCAGCCGTTAAAGTTAAAACATAGCCAGCTGAGCTGGCTAGCCAGCCATATATTCCTTCAGCCAGCCACGAAAATGAATTTACATGGCTTCGGTGTCTATCTACAAGCTTACCTTATATCTTCCAAGGAAACAATCTTTTTAATTTTAGTCTAGAAGCTTACCTTGACACATCAGTGGCGAAACAAGTTTCAATTGATTTAGACACATGTCACACTGAACTCATGACAGAAATAAAAGTTCTATTGTCACAGCAGAAGTTAGAGCTTTACAACTTTCGCTTGAACACATCGAAAATGTATAGGAAAGTCAATTCATAGCTATTTCACAGGTTGATTTACACATCATTCTTTAACAGCTGATCTCATTTTCTTATTGTTTTCCTACCTTATTTTTATTCTCATCCTGTTTTAAAATACATACTTTTCATCGCCACGATATAACTTCAGCTGCTGATGTGGCATAAAGTACCAATAATTAAATAAATAAATAAATAAATATGTTCGTTTATTTTGAGCTCCGGAGGCTCTAGGTGTGGAATTTGATTTCCTCTCCTGTGACAGGCAGTGAGAAGCTGATTGGAGGAAAAAAAATAGTTTGCTACTCACATCATTAGTGAGAGCCTTAGAAGCTCTTGAACTTTAAAAAAATGTATTAATTTTGTGAAATTGATCTTGTACACATTTTTTCATCCTCCTCCTCTCTCTCTCTCTCTCTCTCAAGTGAAAATTCATTAAATTTATAGATCACCGATGCTTTGATTCACGACCAGGAAGCCCAAAGTGCCCAAATTTTACCAAGAAAAACTTCGATCACCTTTTGAAAAATTTCAGTAATATGACAGATAGAACATGGAATTATGATGGCAAATATCATACATTATTGTCACATTTCTAGTTGATTTATTCTCGCTTCAGAAGCTCCAGAAACTACACTTATTTCAGGGAAATGTTAGAATTTTTTACTTGAGAAACTGATTTTAAGAATATCTTTGTTTGTTTGTGACGACATTATTGTTAGCTCCGGAAGCTCTTTAGTGTTTACAAAATGTACATTGAAAAACGTCCCGTTTCTTCAAAGACCACAGGACAATCAAGCTCTTATGGCAACGGGAGAGCAAAATTCATATACTAAGTTTCAATAAGCATGGTTCACCACCAAAATTCATAAATTGAGTTTCGACAAGCATTGTTCACAATTCTAAAAAGCTTCATTCAAAATCGCTTCCGGTGAAAAACGTCCATTTTGAAACAATTATGAAACCTTGGAAATAGGACAGCGTACTATACATGTATATCGTGAAATTAAAAAAAAAAAATTTCGGCATGATTTTGAATGAAAGTAAAACTGTTGAGACGGGACAGGCAATAAAATTGAGTCCAGTTACTTTTTCCTTGTTACCAAAAAAAAAAGGTTTCAGTTTGCGTGTAGAGAAAATGGAAAATTGCAACCGGTTAATGTCATTTTAAATTCAGTGAAAGGGAAGAAAAACGAGCTTTCATTTAATGTCATTACTTAGTCTCAAACTGAATACTTCGAACGCCATTCAACTCGACATACAAATGATTTGTATACTATGCAGTGAATTGAGGGTGAAAGTCTGGCGTTGTTCTGGGTGAATTTGTTGGTGAACAACCTGAACGAGGCATGCTTATCACGTGTATTTGCCGAAGTGGTAAAGAACTTGTGGTCATCACGGAAAAAGAACCCACTCACACACTTTTACGACATACAAGGTCATATACTCCAGGAAGTAGACTCAAACCCTTCCCTCGGCTTGATATGCTCAAACAAATTAAAATGGGACATCCGCATAAATAAGACAAATGCCAAAGCTTCGTCAAAAGAAATCTGAAGCACGCCCCGAAACCCTTGAAAAAACAGCATTCAAGTCACTGGTTCGCTCAAAATTGGAATACGGATACACATTGTGGGACCTCTATTTACAAAAGAACGTCCAGAAGCAAGAGATGACTCCACGTCGAGCTACACGCTTTGTCTGCAATGACTCGCAGAGACAGCAGCGTTAGTGAACTTCTCAATTCACTGGGCTGGCCATCACTCCAAGAGCGTCGGAAGAACAAACGCATCCAGACACTCTGTAGCATCATCTCTGGACGTGATGCTATCCCAAATGAGCCGTACGTTAATAATGGTTCATCTCGCACAGGGAGCAGCAACAACATGAAACTGGCGGTATACCAAACAAACACGGAAGAATTCAAGAACCCCCCCTTCCCTCGGAACACGCCAACGATGGTATGTTTTTTGTAGAGTTTGTTTAGTTTCTTTTTTTCTGTTTTTGTAAAGAATTCTTTTTATCTGGTCAAAAATTACTTCGTTCGATACATCCATGCATATTTCATTTCCAACTCAGAACGTCGTTGCTGGAGGTTTAGTAACCTTTTAAAAGGAAGAGGGTGTTTAGATCGTGGAGCAAATTTTCTCAAGTGACCCTTGAGGGTACGGGAAGAATCGACTTGGGGAAGATTCGGCCGAGAAGATTCGGCCGGGAAGATTCGGCCCCATAAAGGCCGAATTTTTTCACATCGGCACATTCAGAGGGCCGAATCTTCTCACCTGGGATGATTTTTTTTTTGCTAAACTTTGATGTTTTTATACTTTTTATTTGGAAATATATATTCTGTATCTGTATCTGTATATCGCAGATATCCCTGTTGGGCTTTGATGCGACGGGACAGGGCGCATTAGTCGCGATGGTCCAGTAATGCGATTTTGAATTTTCTAGCTTCGGCGCGCAGACCATATTTTCTTCCAGATGGCTCCAGTTTATTGCCGTGCGGGCGAAGAAAGAGTTTCTATATTGTTCTGTTCTGCTTGATGAAATTTCCACTGGTTTGCAGTTGTTTCTTGCAGATGAACATACAATGTTTGATGTGTGGCAGTCTGTGTGTGTGTGGGATTGTTTAGTTTTAATTTTACGTTTTGATTTTGGGAATTTTTATAGGACTGTTGGTTGGTATTGCTGGTATCTGCCCCTCAACCACTTTATAAAAAATATCAGACGATTTTGTTGGCGTCTGGTTTGTAGGGTTGGTAGTTTTAAGTCCTCCAACATTCTCGTCATACAGCCGTCTTCCCTAGATTTGTAGTCTTTGGTGATGAATCTCGCACCTCTTCTTTGGATGTTTTCCAGTTTAATTATTTCATTTTTTATTAGTATATGGGTCCCCGGTGATTGCCCCCATATTCCATGATGGATCCAACTAGTGTGCTGAATGCTTTTTTGCGACATTCCCTTTTGCGGTGTTGGAGATTTCTGTGAAGAAACCCAAGGGTTGAACTGGCCTTTTTTGCTGATGTTGTTTATATGTTCTTTCCATTTTAAGTCGTCGGATATTTGTAGACCTAGGTACGAATTTGATGTTACTTGTTCTAGAATGTGGTTGTTAAGGGTGTAGAATCTGTGTCTTTTCTTCTTCAGACTTAGAACATAGCATTTCTTCGTATTGAATCGCATTTCCCAGTTGGAAGCCCAGTTTTCCAGTTGTTTTAGGTCTCTTTGCTGCATGTCGTGGTCTTTGCTTGTTGTTATATCTCTATAGAGCAGACAGTCGTCTGCAAAGAGTCTAATTGATGATGTTACTATACTTGGAAGGTCGTTTATGTGACATAGGCATAGGATGGGTCCTAAGACTGTTCCTTGGGGGACTCCGGAATCTACAGGCGCTTCATCTGAGTATTTCCCTTCGAGTTTGACTTTCGTTTTTCTTTCTGTTAGAAAGGTGGTGAGCCATTCGTGGATGGATTGCAATGTCTACTTGTTTCCCCTTGTCGAAGTCTTGGAGCATGTCGTGTATGGTGGTGGCGAGCTGGGTTTCACGTGACTATCCAGACCAGAATTCATGCTTTAATGTAGTTAATGCCTTATGTTTCTCCAGGTGTTTAAGCATATGTCTACAAATTATGTGTTCTGGGAGTTTGCAGGGTACTGAAGTTAGGGAGACTGGTTTATAATTTTCTGGTGCGTGTTTGTCGCCTTTTTTGAAAATGCATGATATATTCGCATTCAGCTAGTCCCTGGGGAGTTTACCACTGTCGATAAAGCGAAGGAATATAACAGGCATAGCGGGTACTAGATGTTATGCACATTGTTTTAAGAGTTTGTTTGGTATGTTGTCTGGTCCTGATGCCTTTGCGGGTTGATGTTTTTGAGTAAGTTCTTCACTCCTTCATGTCTGATTATGATGTGCGGTATGGTCTCTCGCACTTTTTTTGTGTGTTTTTGGCATCTGTTCGACCTTTTCTCTTGTGAAGACTGATGAGAATTGTTTAAGTAGCCTAGTTGTGCCTTCCCTTGCTGTCATTCACAAGTTGTCCTTTATCTTTTAGGGGAGCTACACCTATGTTGTCCAGTTTTCTGGATTTTACGTATTTCCAGAATGGTTTCAAGTTGTTTTTCTCCATTCCCTCTAGTATTGCTGTGTTTATGTAGTTCCATTCAGCTCTCCTTATTTTTCTTCTACATTCTTTCTGGAAGTGTTTGTAGTTAGACCACTGTTTTGCTTTTTTGCTTGGTTATAAAGGTTTTGTTTTTAGCTCACCAAAGGGAGCTTAACTTATCACTTGCCGTCCGTCGTCGTCCGTCGTCCGTCGTCCGTCGTGAACTTTACATTAACGACTACTCCTCCCAAATAACTGGATCAAATTGAACCAAATTTGGTGTGCATGTTTCCCATTATATGTCAATTCAAACTTGTTTAAATAAACTTGCCGCACCCACAGGGGGCACCACAAGGGGCATAACTCTGATAGCACCCATGAATTTCTTTCCAAAATTCAAAAAAATCTTCTTCTTCAGATACACCAGGCAGAATTCTTTCAAGTTTGTTCAAATCGGCCCCCTGGGTTCATATTCGGGCTCACTAAAGAAGCCCGAATTTGAACTTTGTGCATTTTAGGCAAATTTCTTAAAAAATCTTTTTCTCCAGATCCAGCAGGCAGAATCTTTTGATGTTTAGTATGCAACATTGTGGGGTGGATCTGATTCAAATTTGTACAAATCGGCCCCCTGGGTTTATATTTGGGCTCAGTATAGAAGCCCAAATTTAAACTTAGTGCATTTCAGGCAAATTTCTTAAAAAGTCTTCTTCTCCAGACCCAGCAGGCAGAATCTTTTGATATTTGGTATGCAACATTGTGGGGTGGATCTGATTCAAGTTTGTTCAAATCGGCCCCCTGGATTCATATTTGGGCTCACTATAAAAGCTCAAATTCGAACTTAGTGCATTCCAGGCAAATTTCTTAAAAAATCTTCTTCTCAAGATGTAGCAGGCAGAATTTTTTGATATTTGGTATGCAACATTGTGGGATGGATCTGATTCAAGGTTGTTCAAATCGGCCCCCTGGATTCACATTTGGGCTCAGTATAGAGGCCTGAATTTGAACTTAGTGCATTTCAGGCAAATTTCTTAAAAAATCTTTTTCTACAGATCCAGCAGGCAGAATCTTTTGATATTTGGTATGCAACATTGTGGGGTGGATCTGATTCAAGTTTGTTCAAATTGGCCCCCTGGATTCATATTTGGGCTCACTATAAAAGCTCAAATTCGAACTTAGTGCATTTCAGGCAAATTTCTTTAAAAATCTTCTTCTTCAGATCCAGCAGTTGGAATGTTTTGATATTCGGTATGCAGCATCCTTAGGGGGTGAGATTCAAATTTGTTCAAGCCATGTCCCTAGGTCCATACTTGGGCTCACTATGGGGGCCCGAATTATAACTTAGACAATATGAGGAATTTTTCTTTAAAAATCTTCTTCAGATTTAGCAGTCGAAATGTTTTGATATTTGGCATGCAGCATCCTTAGGGGGCGAGATTCAAGTTTGTTCAAGCCAAGTCCCTGGGTTCATATTTGGGCTCACTGTGGAAGCCCGAATGATAACTTAGTTCAAAATGAGGAATTTTCTTTAAAAATCTTCTTCTTCAGATCCAGCAGATGAATGTTTTTGATATTTGGTATGCAGCATCCTTAGGGGGTAAGATTCAAGTTTGTTCAAGCCATGTCCCTAGTTCCATACAATTTGTCTCTCGTTGTTTCATTCCTTTGTAGTGTTGATGAACCATATCTAACTGAATGTGACCCCAAATACTTCTTTGAACCATTTTGGCCGGTGAGCGATTAAGGCTCTTTGGGGCCTCTTGTTTCTTGAGCATTTTCTTGATTTTGCGGTTTATCCATGGAAGTCGGTTTTTAGATTTAATGAGTTTGGATGGTACATTCTTATCGAGTGAAGTGAAAAGATCTTGTTTGAATTTCGACCACATGTTATCTATTTCTGCGTTCAGTTTCCCCATTCTAACCATGTTTGATGTTATTGTGTTCAGGCCATTGTTTATGTCTTCCCAATTTGTCTTTGGCCAAATATAAGTTTTGTGAGAGTTGGTTTTATGATAGTATGGTTTTATGTCTATGTCTGTGACAACTATGGCATGGTCCGAGATACCAGGTATATTTGTTGTTGATTTGACTAGAGATGGGTTTGTTGTGAATATCCGATCTAGTAGATTTTTTCTCTAGTTGGTTCTTCGTGCATTTGTGTGAGTCCAGTTTGAGATGTGATTTCCCCTGGTGACCTTGTACTTCTTTGTCAGTTGACTCTTGTCTGAGTGTCAGCGTATCCCATTTTATGTCAGGGCAGTTGAAGTCTCCTGCTAGGAAGATGTTATCGTTTTTGTTTTCCTCACATATTTCCTTTAGTGATTTCCCATGTTCTTCGATGTCATTCATGTTCCTATGTGGCATGTACAATGTTCCAGTGAGTAGGCTTTTGGTATGATTTGGTATCCTTAAGTTGAATTTTTACCCAGTCAATTTCACACGAGGTGACATATTGAGGTTGTTTCGTGGCTATGATGTTACTTTGTACCAATATAAAGACTCCCCCTCCTAGTGTCCCTCGGTCGTTTCTGAAGGCTGTGTAGTTGTCGGGGAAGATCTCGGATGATTTTCTTTTTCATTTCTAATATGTTTTATTATTAATGCTAAATATTTCGTTTATAATTTTCGTGTTGAAAAAAAAATTATGCTGATATTGTTTGTTGAAGCCAATTATATATGATTCACACGGAGATAAACTTGAAAATGAAAACTTGTGGACAAGGTACAGAGAGAAAGAGATTGAAACAACAGAATTCCTGCCGGAAGCGGCTAAAGTTTACCGAATGGGAAAAGCCAAGCCAAAAACTAGATGCATATTTGGTATTACTGAGATATATTTATAGCATATCTATATACTAAAGTTTGATACTGGTGGTAATCATACAATGTTTTATGAATTTGTGGTATTGGTAAGAAAGTTTCAAACAGTTTGAAATAATGGGGCCATACAAATATAAATGCCATTTGAACCGATTAATTTAATTGGCTTCAATGACATCCATATTTATGGTATTACTGGTTTCAAACAGCTTGGTTTCAGCAGATTAAGTAACAATATTTTACTAATGGGAACCATTCAAATACAGATGTTTTGGTTCAGTTCAGCAGATTAAGCTTTCTACGAAAGCTGAGAAATATACTTGACGATATTTAATGGTTAATTCTTTTTTTCTGTTTTTTTTCATCAAAGTAAAGATTTGTTAATGTGTAAAGGAAGTAATTTGTTTTTTTGTTCAAGATTTGGTATAATTACTCATGTGCTCATGTTATGTAACTGATGTTTTGATAAGATAATAAAAGTGATATTGGTGTAACCATCTTGTTTTAATTTGTGTATCCCATACTATTCCACGAGAACCAATTAAGTTGTCCTTCAAGACGATAATTTTTTATGTATTTGCCAAGAATAAATAGCAATATACACGTAATAGAGTTTTAAACTATATATATATCCTTTTTTTTTATAGCAGGCAACGAGTCCGCTTTCATTGAACGATAAATACAAAATAATTTTGTTCACTTATACTACAATTTATTTCCAACAGAACTGTAATCCCTTATTAAGCGAAAGCCATAAACCACTGCCAGATAACCTTAATTAAAACATCAAATACTGGGGCCGAATCTTCTCGGCCCAATCTTCCAATGAGCGAAAAGACAAGGCCGAATATTCCCTGATCACCTCGTTGCCACCCTTGGCTGAATGCATTTTGTTGTCGGTGCGGTTTCTATATCCTTAGCCACGCTTATCCATGTACAACAAAATGAGTGAGGTTGGAAATCTTTCTGACGCAGCTTTGAAACGCAAAGAAAGGCTAAGAGCATTAAAAGACCGACAGAAAACAGGAAATTCAGAAAAGATCACAACAGAGGAATCTGATAGCTGTGTTAAACAGTTGCCAAAGTAAATCGCTGACTTAGAAATGCCTTTTCCAAGTTTCGATACAACAGTTAATTACCGAAATCACTAGAAACAAAATCATTGGTGTCCGAATACATCCAAATCGTCATCTGGACATATTTGACACAAACCATCCGCTACAAACCGGCCGCTATACACCGGAATCGCCAATAAATAACGGAATCACCCCCCCCAAAATTATGAATGAATGTACAGTGGGTGGAGAGTTGGATTGTAACTAAATCACCCATGGAGTGGAGGTATCACCCAGTATTATTTTCAAATTCTGTACATAGGGACAAAAAACATAAGCAATATTTCGGCGAATGGACCTCCGTGTTTAAGACTTTGAAGTGCTATATACAGTCTACTTGGCAGTATCGAGTCACTTTTTTAAAAATTTTCTGCCATCTCCATCGTTACACCAAACAAATATGTTTGTCTTGGCAATGTATTATGTAGAACTAGGTACTGCTTACCGCAACTGCACGAGGAAAAATAACACTTACATGTCCGAGTACGAAATCATTTTATCAGTCGCATAAAAGCGTCAGTAAAGAGCCATGGCAGGCAGTAAAGAATCACACGTTTTGCGCCACTTCAAATGTGTGTTGTATCACTAAATTGGGTAATTTGTGGTTGTCGAGCTCTCTAAGACACATTTCTATAACAAACAGGTACAAATTAGAATTTATCTGAGTGATTATTATAAAAGGGTCAGCTATCTGTCAAGTTAGACCTGAACCGAGAGTAAACGGGTGCTGCCATTTGCAATCGGATTAAAAAGACTTACCTTCGCCAAAAGCTGCCTGGAAATTCAAGAAGCATACAGGCATAAATTTATGATTATCATGTTCGTGTTTTTTTCCTTTCACAGTGTACTGAGCCGTTGGTGTTCAATCGACTTGATGGATAAGCAGAGGCAAACTGGCCGATCGGGCGAGCAGGAGGTTTCGCGATGGACCGGTGGCCCAAATAAATGACTGATACACATCGCGATTTTCTGACTAAAATCACAACTTTTTGTCGCAACTGGAGGGGGGTGGTATATGCATGGGTAGACCTGGTAATTGGTAGAGGGGCTGTCGCTATTGCCATATGGGCCGGTCGGCTGCTGAAATGTCCCTAGCCGAATTTTTAGCCGTTCCACCTCTGCGGATAAGGTCATTTTGTGTTAGTTGTATAAAATAATGCACATACCGTCACTCTCAGATTTTTTAATGGTCTTGGGGGAGCGCAGTGGCTCAGTGGTAGACTGTTCGACTTCTATGTTAGAGGTCCCAAGTTCGATCCCTGTCCGGGACGACCCATGTTGTGTCCTTGGGCAAGCCACCTTATCCCAGTTGCCTACATGGGGGCATGATGGCGCCGTGTAGGCGTGTACTAAGGCATACTGCGCGTCAGTGGAGCACATGTTTTCAACCACTGTAACCCTGCTTGTGCGGAGCTTGAACTGAGTTAAAATGTTGAGGAGCTGACAGTTGCCCGTCGATGCTCGGTGGTTCTCTCCAGCTTCCTCCACCAGTAAAACTGTCACGATTAGCCATTATGCATACGTATGTGACCTTAAACACCAATAGATAAATAAATAAATGGCCGTAGGGTGAGTGACCGAGTTGTCTCATGTTTTGAATGTTATTTATATACCAGGCATATTGACTGATTAAAAGGCAGTAAAGCATGTGAAAGGCAGTGATGGAAATTTCTGAAAGAGGGGCGAGGGGATTCGGAGTTGATGTACAACAGGCATATCTGGAAGGGCAAGGCCGAGTGGCAGAAGTTTGTCTGTCACTAGCTTTTGTAATACCTCTTACCATCTTAGGTCTAAGAGGTCCAGGGCTCTATAAGTGGTATGTGGATCATACAGAGTCTATAGGGGTGTGTTCCTGCCATTGGTGGATTGTCCAAGGGCCTCTCTCTCTCTCTGAAGAAAATTTTAAAATGTCAATGCACTGTCACTGACAGCGAATGTTTGGTGAGGTGATGTATATTTTGTTGGAAAGTAAGCTCCAGTAGGTGATAATTCTTTGAATGCCCCAAAATTTGATTTGTAATGATGGAAATAATAAAACAAACAACATACTTCAATAAATGAGATATGTATTAAATAGAAAGCATTCAAAGCAAACTGTTTCTCATAGAGAGATGATGATGATGATGAGTTGATGATGACGATGATATGATGACGATTTTGATGATGATGGTGATTAGTAGATGATTTGATGTCGATGCTATGATGTGATGATGACGAGTTCATGATGATGATGATGATTTGAGTTAATGAGTTGAATTGTTGAGTTGATGAGTTGGGTTGAAGGATGCAGTACCAGCTGAAATAAGTTGTAGGGTAACCATTAGAAACTTTACCTCACAGTTTAGATTTGTTATCCCCATAGGAATGACGGGAAGTGGAGTAGTACCTGTTCCCTGTGGCAAAAAAGTCCTGCTTTACTGGTAAAATAAGATCTGGTAACCGATGCCTGTGATGGATGTCCTCTGATGTTGGCAGTGGGTATAAACGATTGGTTGGGCTTGTACTTATACTTGTTGTAACTGTTGTATTGTCACGATACAGTCTTAGATGTTGATTTGACACTAAGCACTATTGAATAAATAAAATTTAGCTTTTATGATAATTCCAAGACTTGATATATATTTCTTGGGAAGGGCTTCCCAGGAAGTGATGTCAAGTGTTGGAATTATCAACACATGGGAAAAAGAACGAAAGTGTCAATGACACTGCAGCTCACATTGTTCAAGAATGGACTGAACTAAATAGAAAGATCCAGTAATGGCAATGCCAAGTCATTTACTCATGTTTCTGAAAAAGATCGGGTAGTGGTGTGGCCAGTAGGCTGTACTAATGGAAGTGTTGACAATTTATATGCCAAATCCTAGATGGCCACTGACGGCCATGCTTTTCAACGAAATTCAGAAACTCCCATTTCTGCCAAGTGTCCCCAGACATGTTATGGGCAAAAATGTTCAATTTGGGCCTTTGCCCATGTCTAGTTAAGACACACTTCATACCCCCATCCCATCCCACCACCTCCCCACCTAACGCAAATAGAGACCAGAATGCTTTGCTCGAAACACTTCGGCCGAGCCCACTCTCCTCATCGCCGAAATGATACAAGGCCAAAAGTGAATTAAGCCGCAATGACACCGCCCCACCCCCCCAAAAAAAAAGAAGAAAAAAAACAACACAAAATGAGTACACTCTTCCCCTGTCAAAATTTCAGCAATTCATCAGAGGCAAACATCGGAATTTTAAATTGGCCCTCATGTAGTTGCAGATACCAGAAACAAACAAAATCATATCCCAACTCCTCTCTGCCACCCTCGCACAGCACGTAGTTGTCACCCTTGAAAAATGTGCATCCCGGTATGTACACGTGCATATAGGCCCACACGTGCAATTTGGAAACCAGTGCGAACAAATATAACACGTGTGAAAATTGCAATAAAACGATTGATTTGTTTTGTAAAATGGGTAAATTATAGTAAAATTAGTAACTTATTGTATAAGACATGCAATTGCGAGATAAAACAATACCTTCTTACCATTTTAACACATGCTGAATCTTGACAGGTCAATATTTACACCAAGTTTCTAAAAATATATCTTTCACGGGATAATATCACATGAGGCACTGCAGCCTGTACTGGTTCGATAATGCCGAGTGCATGGCCTCCATCAACTTTACTATTTGTATTAGAATGGTAAGGAATTTACTCTCAAAGTTAACGAATAATAGTGGGGTAACAATTTAAACAACTTAGCTTCAGCGTTATTTGGGCCGTTTCTTTTTCCTGAAGTAAAATTAAAAAAAGCAAGTTGGTGAGCAAGTTACATTTTCGTCGCAGTCGGTTCTGGTAATAACAAAAACACCGCCACAAAGACTACATAAATTGCGAAAGCATATTTCTTTTTCCTGATATCTGGAAAATATATATTTTCTGTCATTGAGCAGAAAGAAAAAAGAAAAATATTCCTGTTGTTTAAACGTAACATGGCAGTTAGTAAATTTTTAATCGATACTGCCGATGACTCGATACTGCCGAGTTACTGTAAGTAAATATAAGTAGAATTTTGTTTATTTTGAAATTCCCACCTCTGATATTCCTTAAATTCAAATTAAAAAATACACAAATTATACATCAAAATGAGGGTTGAGATAGATATATAGAACATGAAACACATGTAATCAGCTCATAGAGTTGACTGCAGGCACCACTGGTTCCTGGAAGTCTCTTATCATATTCGTACATAACTAATAATAAAAAAATGATATTTCACGAGAACAACTTGTGGCCAAATGTGCTTCACAGATCCAAGAACAAAGCTAGGGCATCAAAATTCCTCAAAACACAGCGACAGAGCTGCATGGGTTAAATTCCAAAACTGTCGCCTTTGTTTACATGTAAAATTACTTTCGATTTTTGGTCAGCGTTGTTGGATGGAAAAAGCAGTGATATACAACACCGTCTAAAATCAAATACAGTTAAAACTAGAAGTCCTGTCATGAACTGTGTGCTTGTCTATGCTTAATTGCTCATAGGAATTGCTCACGATTGCCATTTCAAATGGCATCCAAAGCATGGCAGGTTCTCCTGGTTACTCCTAGCAAACACAGGCAATGTTTCTGCTAATGGACCTCCCGGTTACCCGGAGGTCCATTGGCTGAAACATTGCTTGTGCACGGGCCATATGTACATAATTTGATAGCCTACTATGGTCATAACATGTAAATTAACGCGCAGATCGCCGTGCTATTTGTGCATGTTTCATGACAGGACTTCTAGTTTTAACTGTAATGAGAAAGATCACCTTAATACAGCATACTATTATTATATAGAGACTGCACAGTTGCCATATTCTATGCAAGGTATCATGACACCCATTGAAATTTCTTCGAATTACGATTTTGTTTTTCAGTGGATATTTGTAGTATCAAGTGATTTGCACATGTCCATCGAACATGGAATCCAGTCAATCCATCTTCAATAAAAAATGCAGACAGTGTTGTCCTTTTCCCAATGCAGTCCTATCGCTGCACTCTAAAGTGTTTTGAATGCCTAGCTTTGTTTGTAGATATGTGAAGCACATTTGGCCACAAGTTGTTCTCCGGAAATATTATTGTATTATCAGTTCTGGTATGAATATGGTAGTAGACTTCCAGGAACCAGTGGTGCCTGCAGTCAACACCATGAGCTGTTTACATATGTGTTTTGTGTTCTATACCTCTCAACCTTCATTTTGAAGTATAATTGTGTATATTTAATTTGAATTTAAGGAATATCAGAGGTGGGAATTTCAAAATAAACCAATTTCTATTGCTTATATGGCACCTTAAGGGTCGTCCAACATAACTTTGGTCAAATTTCAGGTAATTCTCTCCAACGTCCAGAGAAGGTCAGAAAGGAATAACCCCAATAAATTATGTATGAATTTTTTTGGAATGAAACATAGATTTTGTGGAAACTAATATTTGCCCTGGAGCCGTTACCATGTGGCAGAAAGCACTGCCTGAGAGTCTGCCATGGCATAATTAACCAACCAGATTTTATACAATCAGGCCTGGCATTCTGAAAAATGCAGGAGGGCAAAAGATCGCTCTCCTCAATCAGCTTAGGAGAGCAATTAGCTTTACACAGCATTTTAAGTATCCAGTTGAACGAACTCATTGAAACTGAAACCAACATACTATTACATGAGTGATTTTATTAACTTTACTAAGGTAAAGCGAAATCTCTTAGACATCTAGATGTCTCACTCAACAACCGAACACACACTTGACAAGACCTGTGTGTGTACCCAGACCTGTTGTCCAAGAAAGTCATATGCCTACCACTACCACCTTCAACCCCCCCAAGGGGGGTTGAAGGTGGTAGTGGTAGGCGTATGACTTTCTTGGACAACAGGTCTGCTTGAATCTACAGTCACATCCTGGTGCAAGTGCTTCAAGTGACAGGATAGTAGTAATGGTAGTATATTATAGTGTCAATATTCCTTGAATAATTACCCCTCAAACTGTGATGTCAGTTGTTGAACTTGAAACTGACAGAAAAAAAAATATTGCTGTGGCCCATTTTGCTTCAAATGATTGCAACTGTGTTTGGGTATGGTTGCAGCCATTACCTTTTACCACTAAACCACTTTCAAAATGAAATTACGTGATGTTATGTGACTTAGAAGTTAAATTACATTTTTGCTTTACAACAAAAATTTAATGTGAGCATAATACATGTAATCTCAATCATCCCAGACCAAAATATTTAGGAGGGTAATTTTTCGCTCTCCTTAATTCTTTCAGGAGGGCAGTAAGGAGAGCTAAAAAATCGCTCTCCTGAAATTGCCAAGCCTGTACAATAAAATACCTTAAATTTATTGAGTAGTTAATTCGGCAATCCTTTTAGTACAGACTATGAGAAATCTTTTTCTCATTCTTGCAAGGAACGGACTGCAAGATTAATTGTAATTTATGATGTCTAAATTTCAAAGGGGCTGCCATTTTTAGCTCACCAACAAAGTTGTGTGAACTTATGTCTCGGGTTATGTCATGACCCGAGTTGTGGTGGCGTTGGGCCGTCTGCGTCAACACTTTTGTTAAAGTTATTGTATGAGTCCACTTTGACTTTCTGCCCTGTTACTATGCACCTCGTACTGTTTCTATGGCCTTACAATTACCCACAGACCCTTACCCAGTGATATTTTATCGATTTTTAGTGTTTTTGCAATGTAAGACATTTTTGTCAGTGTGGACTTACAAAATTTCTGACCTGTTTTGCTATACATGAGTGGAGGCTACCACCAGTATGCTGTGGCTATTATATTTCACATATGTGTTAAATGCATCAATATAAGATGACATTAACCCTTTGCCGGACATGTTTCGGAGATTTTGGACTTTTTTAATGCAATGTTAGACTTTTTGTCACTGTGGACTTAAAAAAATTTCTGACCTGTTTTTCTATACATGTACATGACTGGACATTTTTTGCAGATTTGTAATATGCTTAGGTTTACTGCTTGCCATGCATTGGTGTGCTACAGTTAAAGCTAGAAGTCCTGTCATGAAATGTGCACAAATAGCATGTCGATCTGCGCGTTAATATACGCGTTATCATCATAGTAAGGCTGTCAAATTCTGTACATATGGCCTGTGCACAAGCAATGTTTCAGCCAATGGACCTCCGGGTAACCCGGAGGTCCATTGGCAGAAACATTGTCTGTGTTTGTTATGAGTAACCAGGAGAACCTGCCATGCTTTGGATGCCATTCGATATGGCAATTGCGCACAATTCATACGCGCAATTAAGCCTAGATAGGCGCACAGTTTGTGACAAGACTTCTAGTTTTAACTGTAATGGGGATGGACACACTCCTCTTGTTCTTGTGTTTGTTTACCTTTTATGAAGTTCACCAAGGGTCAAATCCACACAGTTCACAAGAACAAGTATGGAGTCATGAGAGAGTGCATTGTTGTAAAATGAAGAATGTCCAATGTGGCTTTTGTCAGTCTGCTGTGACCATACCCCCCCCCCCCCCCCCACCCACACACACACACACAATTCTATGCCATTTTGCATGAGATCTGTGTCAAATTGGTAAAAGAAGGTAAGGTTGATACACCAAAAGAGGGAAAACTGCCAAACCTCCTCATTTGGTATTATCTGTGTCCATTTCTGGGGTTGCATAGGCAATGACAGCTGCCAAGCATGCCATTTGAATGCTCATGTGTGGCCCAAACAACAAAAAATGACCTGCCTTGCGTTAATTTAGAAAACGTGGCTTCTAATTTATTTGTGTACATGGTTTGGTATGCTTCATTTTTTTTTAAACTATTGCCCTTCTGTAGTTGCTGTTTGGGGAGACTTGACTGTTGATTTCTTGTGAGATTTAAGAACATTAATAACCGATCTGCTTACCAATACTAATTTTATAGGCAGTGGGTATCGGCCTGAACAATATCGGAATTATGTTGGTTATTAACTCCCTGCACACTGATGTCGAAATATCTTAAGTTCAGGGTGCAAATATTTCCCATAATGCAACTATAAATTTAACCAATTCAATCTTGTTTGACAGAGCTCAATGAGCTCTGTCAAACAAGATTGAATTGGTTAAATTCCCAGGTCCATTATGGGAAAAATGGCTACTTCAAATCTGGATATTTTGACATCAGTGTGCAGGGGGTTAAATTCATTTATCTAAAAACTTAAGAGGCGTTGTGGTCTCATTTCGATAATTCGTGTGATTTTTGCCTGCCAGGTGGCTTCTTTCTATTTCTGTGCACAGATTGTCAACACGCATACCTGAACATACCATAGATATTTTTATACTGTACCAATGACCCAGACTTAGCTGGTGCTAACTCTTAAATTCTAGGGCCAAACACAAATTTTGCTCCCCCCCCCCCCCCACATCCCCAAAATTTGCATCAAAATCCAAAAAATAGATGTCCTATGTGGTCCTGCATACTTTTATCCACTGCACATGCGCACTGTCAAGGAAGTACCGAAATTGGAGCCAAATCCTCATTCTTTGTTTGGCCCTTCAATTAGTAACATCTCACTGATATCTGTGCTTATAATCTCCGTTAAAATGATGTCAGACACATAATCATGAAAGAAATGGTGGATCTAAGGATGAAATAAAAGGATGAGAGGAAGGAACAGTGGAAGGATGTGTTCAGGGCTGTAACTTATAATTTTTATGCAAAATTATTTTATGTTCCCTAATTTCAGGGCATGGGCCTGATATTTTCATTCTTGCTATGAAATTTCCATTGTTTGTTCAGTGTTTCCTCTCTCCCTTTCTTTTATACCCCCCCTGCTATTCTCCCATGCTTTTGGAATAATTTTTGTAATTATTTTTACTGAAATTTCTTGGGAGTTTTGGCTTGGTAACAGAATGTTTATTCTGTTTTTCCTCATGGATACGCCTCACCCTAGGGTGGTTAGGCGTTTCGGTCATGCATCTACCATCCGATGTACTGCAGTTTCTTCTCAGGAAGCCTCTCTTTTACATCGGATAGTGTTAAAATTGGTTACTGATTTTGGGCCATATATTCAGTGCCTGGAGTCTTGTTTCCAGTTTTTATTCACTTTTGTTTACGTTGACAACGGTTACTTCTGACAGTGATTCCTTGCGTTCTATTTAGTTCTGCTCATAGCCAGATACATTAATATTGTCTGTAAGTGTAACATTAATTTTTAGGCATGTTTTAAAATTTTTGTTCACACTTAGACTTTTTTGGGATCCATTTGGGCTCATCGTTCCCATTGGGAACTTGGGCTCATCTTGAAATTTTTTTCTTTTGAATTATTTTTCGAAATGTTTGTAATGGATTATTTTATTATCATGTATCTTGTTTTCAAGGGCTAGTGCGAGTTCGATGACTGTTAAAATTTTTTCAAAATGAAAGAATTTTGTTCAAATTGTAATTCGAGGAAGTCTTCCTCTGATTCTCATGCTCATTGTATTTCTTGTAGTCAGTGTACTTGCACTAATTCTTGCTCTGTGAGTGCCAATTGGGATGACAAACGTTGGAGACGTGTGTCACTGTATATTGTCAGTGGTGAGAGGTCCATGCCGGTCCTCTCACCACAGGGTCACTCTAGTTTTTCAGTCTCTTTTTCAGAGGAACAAGAACAGGTTGACGTTTCTGTGATGTCTTCAAGAAGTGTGCCACCTTCGTCGCAGTCAAATGAAGAGCTAGCGGCTAAAGTGCTCAATGAAATTCAGCACAAGAGGTCCCTAGTAGGATTGACAGCATTGTCGCCCGCTAGCTCACTCGGTGAAGCAATCATTCGCGAAATGGTTGTGACGCCGGGTTCGTCCGTTGTGGTCCAGGAAAGGAGATAGGGTGTTGCGAGCACTATAAACACGGATCGTGCACACCCGGCAACGACGGAACAGAGGATGGGATGGAGGAAGCCAGTCAGTCCGGTACCTAGCTCGTCCATGTCTGCCCAGACCGCAAGCGAGAGAGGCCCCTCTCTCTTACAACAACATCTGGGCCCAGATGTTGTTGTACATAACATTCGTCAGTCGGAGCATATGTCCACTCCTCCTGCTTGGGACACTCCGTCGTATAGACAGTCCGGCGTGGCTAGTCTATTGGCTTCCTCATCCTCATGGCAGCACACATGACCGCAACTTGGCTACGTAACCACTGATATCCAGCCTGTTTCGCCGACCAGGAATTCCACATCGATCAGGTCACGCCATCCGGTAGCCAAGGACACGAAGCCTTACCAGTCGGGACGTTTGCATAAAAGAAGTATGCTGGAATAAACATCCCAGGAGCTTCCAGTGGCTAAATCACGTAAGACCGTGGCTCCACAGGCCTCCGTGACGGACTCGCTATCACAGATAGCTCAACTCATTGCAGCATCCCAACAGCGATCAGAAAGTTTTTCAGAACAGGAACTGTCTGAGGAAGCTGGGTCGGTTCGCTCCCCTGCAGAGTCAGAAAGGGACGACCGAGAATCTCATGTGGTCCAGTTGGATGGTGAAAGGGAATCAGCGGAGCTGGAATTTTCCCTTTCCGAACAACATAAGGTGGCCGTAGATTTCATCCGGCAACACCTTCCAGAAGTTGTTCTTCCGGACCAAAATGCTGCATTACCTGATAAGAGACTGATAGCATCACTGGACACAGACTGTTTCGGCCGGAATAGGGACATTGCGTCTGAGTTTCCGACGAAGTCCAGTAATGTCATGCGAACATTTGAACTTCTGAATGACGCTATATTCAAGCTAGCCTCTAAGACTGGCAAGTCTGGTTTCTTATCGCCTCATGCTCTACAGCTGCCTTTCATCAATAATAGAAATAGATTTGAAACAGCAGGACAGGGCGTGCCGAGAGTTCCTCTGCGTTTAGACGACCAGGCAGAAGACTTGGAGTTGTCATTGCCGGCGTCCATGTCGATTCACTCCAGTACGCTGGAGACGACAAACTCGTCTAACAGAATCAGTTTAGACGCATTATCTTACGCAGATCACCTTACCAGAGCGTTATCATTACGTCTCAAAGGGAAAGAATTCCAGGATGTTCAAACTTCCTTGAGAGTTCTTTCGAGGGCCATAGCATATTCTACGTATAACTCTGCCCTTTCAGTGGCAAATCTGGAGTTAGTCAGACGTGATACTGCCTTGGCTGCATCCACAAGAGTGGATAGTAAGGTGAAAAACTCTCTTCGAGTCACTCCGGTCTCCGGAGGGCTTCTCTTCGACGGAAAGCTTTCTATAATCTATGATCAGATTACTAAAAAAGCTTCAGATTCTCTGCTTTTTAAATCCGCTTTGAAAAAGTCGGACTCAGCAGAGAGGAGTAAGGCAGGCACTTCGGGGGCGAATACGTCCAAGGGAAGTTCCTATAGAGGATCTACAAAAAGCCTCTACTTCTTACTCAAGAGACTGTCAGAGTAGCGACTCAGGTAGGGGTCGTAATGCTGGCTGAGATAACCGGTCAGACGCCCCTAGGTCGACTGGGCGAGGTGTGGGTCGTGGAGGACATGGTTTCTCCTCCTGCAAGCCTCGCAGGGCCAGGAGGTGATGGTCTAAACCTCTATTGCGTTCCAGTGGGCGGAAGGCTGTCGAGATTCTTAACCAATTGGTTGTCAATTACAGATGACCCATGGGTGCAAGGGGTTATTTCCGAAGGTCTAAAACTGTCCTTCAAGGAAAAACCTCTGTTAACTCGAAGTCCACGTTGGACTCAGCTTCCGTCAAACATTCAGAAGAGAGATTCGCTTCTATCAGAAGTTCAGTCTCTTCTGGACAAGAACGCTATAGAGGTCGCAGAAAACCAGGAATCTCCAGGTTTCTACAGTCACCTGTTCCTGGTTCCAAAACCAGACGGCTCGTTTCGTCCAGTTATAGATCTGAGCTGGATAAACAAGCTGATCATGGCTCCGAAATTTTATATGGAGACCATTCGATCAGTCAGAGCGAGCATTCGAGTGAAC
The DNA here is from genome assembly GCA_031216915.1 of Pictodentalium vernedei. NCBI lineage: Eukaryota > Metazoa > Mollusca > Scaphopoda > Dentaliida > Dentaliidae > Pictodentalium > Pictodentalium vernedei. The sequence goes on from CM062294.1 coordinate 98,870,362, forward strand.
AATTATGCTGCAAGCATAGATCTCAAGGATGCGTACTTTCACGTCATGGTACATCCAACGTTCAGAAAGTACCTTCGCTTCGCTGTCCTAGGAGTCGTTTATCAGTTCCAAGCAATGTGCTTCGGTCTGAATCTAGCGCCCTGGGCCTTCACTCGTATAATGAACTCGGTAATGACTCATTTCAGAGCTCATTCGCCTGTGGTAACGTCGACCTACTTGGGCGACATTCTTCAGAGGTACGGCAACAAGTTAATGCTTCAGAACGATGTTCAGAGTCTGCTTCAATTGCTCTGACATCTCGGTTTCATAGTAAATGAAAAGAAGTCGGATCTAATGCCGTCCAAGTCATTCACCCACCTGGGAATGAGCTTCGAGACGCACAACAATCTCATTCGTCTGCCGTTAACCAGAAAAATTAGTCAGTTGTTATGCTCGCCTTTGTCTTCACTCAGATGTAGTAACAGCGAGAGAATTCATGCGACTGGCAGGTTTGTGCGGAGCCGCTGCGGATCTTATTCTGATGGGGCAACTACTCACTTGTCCACTCCAGATATTCTTTACTCAGAATTGGAGTGTGAAGACTCATTCACTCGAAATGAACATCATCTTGTCGAATCAAGTGAAACAAGAGATTCAGAATTGGGCAGATATTCAGTGGTTAACTCAGGGAGTACCACTGCAACTGCCGGATCCGATTTTTACGATAATGACGGATGCGAGTCAAACAGGTGCCAGGGTCTTTGGGATCCACAGTTCCTAAACAAGCACATAAACATCAAAGAGATGATGTCAGTTTGGCTTGGCCTACGTGAGTGGATGAACATTTTTCATAATTCGCATGTTCAAATTCTGTCCGACAATTCGACAGTAGTAGCGTATATTCGGAACCAGGGAGGCACTCATTCCATTCCGTTGTTCAATCTAACGGAAAGAATCCTTCTGTTTGTCCAAGAGCATCAAGTTCTTCTGTCGGTCCGTCATATTCTGGGTCGTCTGAACGTTCTAGCAGACTCCCTTACTCGGGAAGGTCGTATGTTGCCATCAGAATGGACTCTCAACAAACAAGTATTCAATCAGATTTGCTACCAATGGAATCGTCCTATGATAGACTTATTTGCGACACATCTCAACAATCAGTTGCAGACGTGTCGCCATGCCCAGATCCTAGAGCATTTGCAGTAGACGCCCTCTCAATCTCTTGGGACGGAATGATAGGATACGCATATCCTCCAGCTCCGTTGATTCAACAGATATTGCTAAAAATCAAGCAATCTCACTGCAAGATTCTGTTGGTAGCATCTTTGTCACCCCAGAGACCATGGATAAATCTACTGAGGTGTCTGTTGTGGGACATTCCGCGGAAGCTTCCTCCATGGGAGGACCTTTCGCAGGGGAAATTGCACTCACTGCATCACAACCCGCATGGTCTCAACCTTCACATATTTCCGTTGTGCGGTCCTTCTTGCACGGCAAGTATATTACAGGACGAGCAGTGGACGCAATTTCTAACTGTAGAAGGACCTCCTCTTCGCTAAATTATGCTGCTAAGTGGAAGGTTTTCTCTCGATGGTGTAGGGATCATTCGGTTGATTTTTATGATCCCTCCATTCGAGACATTGCTAATTTTCTGGTCTACTTGTTTGACGAGATCAAACTGCAGCCAATAACTATTAAGGGTTATAGGTCTATGCTATAGGATACCTATGCTCATCATGATAGCTTACAGATTGGATCTAATGTCTCTTTATCTAAGTTAGTAAAAAACTTTTTGATAAATAGACCTAGAGCCCTTAGGTTAATTCCTAAGTGGAATTTAGCTTGGGTTCTTCTGAAGCTAAAAGAAGCGCCATTTGAACCTCTTGATACAGTGGATTTCAAATACTTATCTTATAAGACAGCTTTTCTCTTAGCCTTCTGTTCTGTTAGAAGAGTTAGTGAGCTTCATGCACTATTCGTTGATGATTCTCACTATCATAGTGTTGGTAATACTATTACTTTAACTACTAATGTTGGATTTCTGGCTAAGAATCAGGCCCCTAATAAGTACCCTGAACCCATTGTTATTAAGGCTCTTCCATCTTCAGATGGTCATAGGCCTTTGCTCTGTCCAGTTAGAGCTATGCATATTTACAAACGTAGATCTGAGTTTATCAGAAAGGGACGTAAGCGTTTCTTTCTGTCTTTGCTGCCTAATAGAAAGGACATTACGGTCCATTCTATTGCAAGGTGGATTCAATTAACTATCCGTACTGCTTATGATAAATTATCTTCATCTCAGCAGTCTGTGCTTAAGATTTTGGCACATGAAGTAAGAGCGCTGTCTTCATCTTGGGCTTATGCTAATAGTGTTGCTATTACTGATTTGATGATGGCTGCATATTGGTCTCAGCCTTCCACGTTCACAAATTTTTATCTTAGAAATATTGAGTCCATTTCTGGCGACCTGCATTGTTTAGGTCCGTTATCTGTTGCTCAGAATGTCGTTCACTAAACAGTTGCAACTATAGTTATGCAGGCTTTCTGTTCCGGCAGTGACTCTGTCCTGCTGCCCTCTCTGTTCTGGGGTATTTGACCCAGAGCAAGGGGAAGGGGGGTGCATGATGTTCCCTTATATCACTTGCTTTATAGTGAAAAGCAAGGAAATACCTCCTCTGGAGTCAGTAATTCCAAGTCAGTGCCGGGCTGGTTTTAAAGTGTAAAGCTAATCTCATTTATGTAATATTTTTAAAGTGTAGCTTGGTGTGAAGCATTTGTATATGCCACGTGTTATACGAGCATTAACCCTTAAGTCCTCAGATTAATTTTAAAGTATTTATGGCCTTTTTCTGCTTACATAGTTATTGATGACTTGGCAGTGGTTCTGCATCACTGCTGGCTGCCTATACAGGCAGCCAGCAGTGATGTAGAACCACTGCCAGGGAAAATTCAGTCTACACACAAGAGTAATAAAAAAGATTACACAAGGGAGCACCTGCTTCAATGCAATATAAAAGTGGCGGTTTGGGGCTATATGGGGGCTTAATGGTTAATATACAATCCTCTGATTCTTATAAATGAGTATAAAGAGTCTCAGTCTCTGGATTATCTTTATTTATTGGCTTTCCTTTAATAAATTAGTATAATGGGTTATACTGGATGTTAATAGAGACCATTGATGTTATTGTGCTCAATTACGGAATGGTATTGTGTCTTTCTTTTTTGGTATAAACAAGAAAGATACATGTAAAGCCTGTTCTCCTCTTCTCCTTGAGGGGATAATTCTGTTTACATGTAATTGAGTCTATTGGATTATCCTTTATGTCCTAGGCCCTCCAGCCTTTTTAGCTCACCTACATCTGTAGGATGTGGGGAGCTATTGTCATAACCTCGGGCGTCCGGCGTGTCCAATATTGTAAGATTTAATGTTAAGGTTAATTTCTCAAACATCAGTGGGCTCAGGCCTTTGATATTGCATTTGTAGGTTGTATGGGACTATCAGAACAGTATTTAACCCTGATACTACGACTTTTTTCCAAATTTCACCTAAAATTTTCTGCCAAAAGTTGTTGTAAGAATTTGCGTTTAGGTGTTGTAAGAATTTGTGTTAAAGTCAGCTTTTGTGCAGATTGTGCTGCTTTAACTTCTCATTACTGTTGATTTTCATATTTCAATAACAACTGTAGGTATTAACCCTACTGTATGCAGAAATTTAACGAAAATTTTCTTTTTATTCACTCAAAATCTTCATGTTTTTCTCGGACTTAGTAAATTTTAAGTTGTAAAACTTTGTAAACTTTGTGTTTAGGTGAGTTGTGTTTCTATGTGTCTTTCCAAGTGATTAATATTCTACACTTGGGTTACTGAACTCCATTGCAGTAATATTGAACCCTCATTACATGCATATTTGAGGAATTTGAGGCTGATTTTCTGCCAAAACTTGTTGTAAGAATTAGCGTTTAGGTGTTGTAAGAATTTGCTTTAAAGTCAGCTTTTGTGCAGATCGTGGTGCTTTAACTTCTCATTACTGTTGATTTTCATATTTCAATAACAACTGTAGGTATTAACCCGACTGTATGCACAAATTTAACGGAAATTTTCTTTTTTTTCAGTCAAAATTTTCATGTTTTTCTCGGACTTAGTAAATTTTAAGTTCTAAAAGTTTGTGTTTAGGTGAGGTGTTAAGGTGAGTTCTCAAAGATCAGTGGGCTCAGGCCTTTGATATTGCATATGTAGGTTGTAGGTGACTATCAGAACAGTATTTAACCCTGATACTACGACTTTTTTCCAAATTTCACCTAAAATTTTCTGCCAAAAGTTGTTGTAAGAATTTGCGTTTAGGTGTTGTAAGAATTTGCGTTAAAGTCAGCTTTTGTGCAGATTGTGCTGCTTTAACTTCTCATTACTGTTGATTTTCATATTTCAATAACAACTGTAAGTATTAACCCGACTGTATGCAGAAATTTAACGGAAATTTTCTTTTTTTTCAGTCAAAATTTTCATGGTTTTCTCGGACTTAGTATATATATTAAGTTCTAAAAGTTTGTGTAAAGGTGAGGTGTTATGGTGAGTTCTCAAAGATCAGTGGGCTCAGGCCTTTGATATTGCATATGTAGGTTGTAGGGGACTATCAGAACAGTATTTAACCCTGATACTACGACTTTTTTCCAAATTTCACCTAAAATTTTCTGCCAAAAGTTGTAAGAATTTGCGTTTAGGTGTTGTAAGAATTTGCGTTAAAGTCAGCTTTTGTGCAGATTGTGCTGCTTTAACTTCTCATTCCTGTTGATTTTCATATTTCAATAACAACTGTAGGTATTAACCCTTCTGTATGCAGAAATTTAATGGAAATTTTCTTTTTTTTCAGTCAAAATTTTCATGTTTTTCTCGGACTTAATAAATTTTAAGTTGTAAAACTTTGTAAACTTTGTGCTTAGGTGAGTTGTGTTTCTGTGTGTCTTTCCAGGCGATTAATATTCTACACTTGGGTTACTGAACTCCATTGCAGTAATATTTAACCCTCATTACATGCATATTTGAGGAATTTGAGGCTGATTTTCTGCCAAAACTTGTTGTAAGAATTAGCGTTTAGGTGTTGTAAGAATTTGCATTAAAGTCAGCTTTTGTGCAGATTGTGGTGCCTTCACCTCTCATTACTGTTTATTTTCTCATTTCAATAACAACTGTAGGTATTAACCCTACTGTATGCAGAAATTTAACTGATTTCTTTTATTTTTTTCAGTCACAATGTTCACGTTTTTCTCTGACTTACTCAATTTTAAGTTCTAAAAGTTTGTGTTAAGGTGAGGTGTTAAGGTGAGTTCTGTTTCTGTGTGTCTTTCCAGGCAATTGATATTGTATGCATGGGTTACTAAACTACATTGCGGTAATGTTGCGCCCTTATTACATGCATATTTGAGGGGGATTTTGGGGACTTATATTCACTTTCTTTAAAAAAAAATTTTTTAACTTTTTTTTTTTATTTAATACTTTCTCATACTTGTTACTAGTAACATTAAGGCTTATTTTAGTTGTTGATGTGATGTATTTTTGTTGGGACTTATAGTCACTTTCTTGTACGAATGTTTTTCCGCAACTCCTCTTTAACCAATGAATGTACTTCAATTACAATTTCAGTGATTCATGAAAGCCTTTCCTAATTCTTATTTATGATTTAATATCTGGCCTCACGATTCATATTCTTAATCACAAACATTTCTAAAAGAAAAAAATGCTTTTATATCCAATGATTCTATGTTGAATTGATATATAATAAATGCAGAAATATAGACTTTCCAAAGCCATCACATAAACCACATTAATCATTTGATGCCCAGTTAATGATTTATATTAACTAAATATTAGGCATGTTACATTGGAACGACATTTTCAAGCGCGAATGTAGGTGAGCGTTGGGATGTAACATCCCTCTTGTTTCTATTCAGGTAAGTCTGGGTCATTGGTACAGTATAAAAATGTTAAAAAATTTATAGTAATTTATATATTTTTTATACTTACCAATGACCCAGACGGGGATGGCCCTCCCATGAGTTGGGAGCTCATACCTCCCCGCTGATTACATAACACTTACCAGGCACTGGTTGTAAGAATGAGGATTTGGCTCCAATTTCGGTACTTCCTTGACATTGTGCATGCACAGTGGATAAAAGTATGGAGGACCACATAGGACATCTATTTTTTGGATTTTGATGCAAATTTTGGGGATTGGGGGGCAAAATTTGTGTTTGGCCCTAGAATTTAAGAGTTAGCACCAGCTAAGTCTGGATCATTGGTAAGTATAAAAAATATATAAATTACTATAAATTTTTTAACTTTCGCAACCTTTTGGTGCCAAAAGTGATCAAAATCGACGTTGATCTATCTTGCACACAATGCGGTTATGTGAGGAAGACATTTAAATTTACGATGGTGCAACATTTTGCTATATTTGGTGAACAGGAAAAACCCTTTCTGAAAATTCTCCTCGACATTGGTCTTCTTTTTGCCAAGCAGACTCATGAGCCTTCTATGTTCTTTACATCACTAATATAGTTCGGTGACAGTAAAATTATTTTTTTGTATATATACAATTGTAAAGACTGCAAAGTATGTTGATGTGAATATATATTTTTATACTGTACCAATGACCCAGACTTAGCTGGTGCTAACTCCACAAAAACCAGGGCCAAACACAAATTTTGCCCCCCAATCCCCAAAATTTGCATCCAAAACAAAAAGAAATCATGTCCTAAAGGACCTCCATAGTACGACTCTACTGCGCATGCGCAGTGACGCAGTCGTCCCGAAATTGGCGCCAAATATCATTCTCTGTTTGGCCCTTCATCAGTCAACATCTCACTGATCTTTGTGCTTGTAAATCTCAGTTTAAAGGATGCCAGACACGTAATTCTTGGAGAAAATGTGATTCTAAGGAGGATAGAAGGAGGAGAGGAAAAAAGAAGTGGCATAAAATAATCAGGGCTGTACTTAAAATTTTTTGTTGAAATTATGTTAAGTTGCCTATTTTCGAGGCAAACGCCTCTTGTTGTCATTCTTGCTAATTGTTGCACTGCTTATTCAGTGTTTCCTCTCCCCTAACCTTCTAAAGTCCCCCCTTGCAATTCTCCCATGCTTTTGGCATATTTTTGAGAAGTTTCATTTCTAAAAATTCCCTGGGAGAGTTGCTTGGTTACAGAATGTTTTCTGTTATTTTCCCCATAGTTACGTTTTCACCCATGGGTGTATAACGTTTGTGTTCTGCATCTTCCATCTGATGTTCTGCAGATTCTCCCCTGGGAGTCTCTGTTTTGCATCAGATAGAGTGTAATTGATGACTGATTCCGGGCCAGTTTTTTCAGTGCCTGGAGTCATGTTTTCTTCTGTGTTTACACTGTTTGTTTTCATTGGCAACAGCCTTTTTTGAGGGGGGCTGTTTGCCTTTGAGGTAGTTTATCTCATTATAAGATACATTTATATTATCCGAAAGTGTCTCATTAATTATTTTATATAATTTTAAAATTTTTGACCACACTTTGCCATCGGATCCATCGGGGCTCAACGTTACTTTTCAGCAACTTGGGCTTCTCTGAAAAAATATTTTTTCAAAATTATTTTGTTTTGCAATTGTTTTTTCATTTATTAATGGATCATGTTATTATGTATCTTTGTGTCAGGGGTTTTTGCGAGTAACTAGGACTTATTGTTGTTCTTTCACAATGAAGGGAACTTGTTCAAATTGTAATAGGAAGAAATCTTCCTCTGACTTTCATGATTATTGCATTAATTGTAGTCAGTGTTCTCGCCTTAATCCCTGTCCTGTATGTGAACATTGGGATGAGAAACATTGGAAACGTGTGTCACGATATGTTGTTTCTGGAGAAAGAGCGATGCCGGCTCTTTCTCCACAAGGTCACTCTACTCTCTCAGTTTCTATTTCAGAGGAACCAGAACAGGGTGATGTTTCCATGTTATCTTCTTCAAGTGTGCGTCCGTCGTCACAAATAAATACAGAGCTAGCGGCAAAAGTGCTCATGGAGATTAGACAAATGTCGTCCGCTAGCTCGCCCGGTGTAGCGTCCATTCACCGAATGGTTCGGCAGCCGGGTTCGTCCGATGCGGTCCAAGAGGAAATTTTGGGTGATGCGAGCACTATAAAAATAATAGATGCACACCCAGTGACGGCGGATAGTGAACGAGAACGGAGGAAGCCTTTTAGTCCGGTTCCTAGCTCGTCCAGGTCCAGCCGGGCCGCGAGCGAGAGAGGCCCCTCTCTTGTACAACAACATCTGGGACCAGATGTTGTGGTACAAAATGTGTCTTTAGCGGAGCATACGTCCGTCGCTCGGGACGCTCCGTTGTATAAGCAGTCCGCAGAGACTGTTAAGGCTTCCTCTTCTCGTCGGCGCACACGACCGCACCTTGGCTGCGTGACCTCCGATATTTTGCCAGCTTCGCCGATGAAGGATTCTTCGGCGACCAGGTCACACCATCCGGCAGCCAGGGATTCGAGACCGATGGACTCCGGACGTTCGCATAGGAAAAGTATGCGGGAGCCATCTGATGCGGAGCTGCCCTCGGCGAAGCAGCGAAAGACCGCTCCTCCGCAGGTCTCGACGTCGGACATTCTAGTGCAGATAGCACAGCTTATCGCAGCATCCCAGCAGCCGACAGAAACGGTGTCGGATCGAGAATTATCCGACGGCGCTGGGTCGGTACGCTCCGCCGAAGCATCGGGGGCGGACGACCGGGAACATCGGGAGGTCCGACCGGATGGTGAAAGGGATACGGATGAATTGGAGCTATCCCTTTCGGAACAACACAAAGCTGCCGTGGACTTCATCCGGCACTTTCTTCCTCAAGTTGTTCCGTCGGGCCAGACTGCTGCGCTTCCGGACAGGAGAATTATAGCGTCATTGGACTCTGATTTTTTCGAGCGGTTCAGGGACATCGCTCCCGAGTTTCCGTCGCAGTCCAATAATGTTGCAAGAACATTTGAATTATTGAACGACGCTATATTTAAACTTGCTTCCAGGACGGGGAAAGCAGGCTTCTTGTCCGCAAATACTCTCAACCTGCCTTTCATTAATGCAAGGAATAAATTCGACACGGCAGGTCAGGGTATACCGAGAGTTCCTCTGCGTATGGACGACGAGGCGGAAGACTTAGAGCTATCATTACCGTCGTCAGCTTCTATTCCAACCGCAGTGTTGGAAACAGCTATTGCGTCTAACAGAGCCAATTTAGATGCCTTATCTTACGCAGATCACCTTACTAAGGCGTTATCACTGCGTCTTCAAGGGGAAGAGTTTCAGGATATACAATCCTCCTTAAGACTTCTTTCAAGGGCAGTAGCTTATTCCACGTGTAACTCCGCCCTTTCAGTGGCAAATCTGGAGTTGGTTAGACGTGACGCAGCCCTGTCTACATCCACACTAGTGGATTCTAAGGTGAAGAACTCTCTTAGAGTCGCTTCGGTCTCAGGAGATCTTCTCTTTGACGGCAAGCTTTCCGCTATTTATGATAATATTAAAAAGAAAGCTAGTGATTCTCTGTTGTTTAGATCCGCTCCTAAAAGGTCGGATACAGCAGACACGAATAAGGCGGGCACTTCTGGGTCTTATCCGCCCAAGAGAGGTTCCTATAGAGGTTCCGGTGCGTCCTCTAGCTCTTATTCGAGAGACCGTCAGGATAGTGACTCTCGTTCGGGACGTCCTTCAGGCCGGGACAATCGGTCGGACGCCCCGAGGTCGACGAGGCGAGGTGCGGGTCGTGGAAGACGTGGTTTCTCCTACCGCAGGCCTCGCAGATCCAGGAGGTGATGGCTTAAACCTCTATCGCGTTCCGGTTGGCGGAAGGTTGTCGAGTTTTTCTCAAGAGTGGGCGTCGATTACGGACGACCCGTGGGTGAGAGGAGTGACTTCGGAAGGTCTAAAGATATCCTTCAAACGAAAGCCTCCATTAACTCGAAGTCCAAAGTGGACTCATCTTCCGTCAAACCCTCAGAAAAGAGACGCTCTGCTATCAGAGGTGCAGTCTCTTTTAATGAAGAACGCGGTAGAGGTCGTAGAAAACCAGGAATCGCTGGGATTCTACAGCCATCTGTTTCTGGTTCCGAAACCAGACGGCTCGTTCCGTCCAGTCATAGATTTGAGCTGGATAAACAAGCTGATCGTCGCTCCGAAGTTTTATATGGAGACGATTCGATCGGTCAGAGCGAGTATTCGGGTGAACGATTATGCAACGAGCATAGATCTCAAAGATGCGTACTTTCACGTCATGGTACATCCGACATTCCGAAAGTATCTACGCTTCGCAGTCCTAGGAGTGGTGTATCAGTTCCGGGCCATGTGCTTCGGATTGAATCTAGCACCCTGGGCTTTCACTCGGGTAATGAACTCGGTAATGATCTACTTCCGAGCTCATTCGTCTGCGGTAACGTCGGCCTACCTGGACGACATTCTTCAGAGGTACGGCAACGAGTTAACGCTTCAGAACGATGTTCAGAATCTTCTTCTATTGCTCTGACGTCTCGGTTTCATAGTAAACGAGGAGAAGTCGGATCTGGTGCCGTCCAAGTCATTCACTCATCTGGGAATGAGCTTCGAGACGCACAACAATCTCGTTCGTCTGCCGTTAACCAGAGCGAAATTAGTCAGTTGTTACGCTCGCTATTGTCTGAATACAGACAAAGTCACGGCGAGAGAATTTATGAGACTGATAGGTCTGTGCGGAGCCGCCGCGGATCTCATTCCGATGGGACGGCTACGCACACGGCCTCATCAAATTTTCCTGACTCAGAATTGGAGTGTGAAAATTCATTCGCTCGATGTAGACGTTCTCTTGTCAGATCAAGTGAAACAAGAGATTCAGACTTGGGCAAACATTCAGTGGTTAACTCAAGGAGTTCCTCTGCAGTTGCCGGATCTGAGTTTTACCATTATGACGGATGCCAGTCAAACAGGTTGGGGTGCATCATTAATCCCAACGGATTCGAGATGCCAGGGTCTTTGGGATCCGCAATTCCTGTGCAAGCACATAAACATCAAGGAGATGATGTCAATTTGGCTTGCGTTACGTCACTGGATGGACATTATTCACGATGCTCATGTCCAAATCCTATCCGACAATACGACAGTAGTGGCTTATATACGGAATCAGGGAGGCACTCATTCAGTTCCGTTGTTCAATCTAACGGAAAGAATCCTTCTGTTTGCGTTGGAACATCACGTTCTTCTTTCGGTCCGTCACATACCGGGTCGTCTGAATGTGCTAGCAGACTCCCTTTCACGAAAGGGTCGCTTGTTGCCGTCGGAGTGGACTCTCAACAAACAAGTATTCAATCAGATTTGCTACCAATGGGAACGGCCAATGATAGACTTATTTGCGACACATCTCAACAATCAGTTGCAGACGTATGTGTCCCCGTGTCCGGATCCAAGAGCATTTGCAGTAGGCGCTCTATCGATCCCTTGGGACGGAATGATAGGATATGCGTATCCTCCAGCGCCGTTAATTCAACAAGTATTGCTAAAGATAAAACAATCTCAATGCAAGATTCTGTTGGTAGCATCTCTGTCGCCACAGAGACCGTGGATAAATCTACTCAGGTGTCTGTTGTGGGACCTACCGCGGAAGCTCCCTCCACGAGAGGATCTTCTTTGGCAGGGGAAATCGCGCCAACTACATCACAACCCGCAAGGTCTCAACCTTCACGTTTTTCCGTTGTGCGGTCCTTCTTGCATGGCAAGCACTTTACAGGACGAGCAGTGGACGCGATTTCTAACTGTAGGAGGACCTCCTCTTCGCTAAACTATGCGGCTAAGTGGAAGGTTTTCCGTCGTTGGTGTAGGGATCATTCTGTTGATATATTTGATCCCTCTATACCAGACATTGCTAACTTTCTAGTATACTTGTTTGACGAAATCAAACTGCAACCTGTTACTATAAAGGGTTATAGATCTATGTTATCTGATACCTATGCACATCATGATAGTTTACAAATTGGATCTAATGTCTCTTTATCGAAATTGGTTAGAAACTTTTCGATAAATAGACCCAGAACTCTTAGATTAATTCCTAAGTGGAATTTAGCTTGGGTTCTCCTTAAATTGAAGGAAAAGCCATTTGAACCTCTTGGGACAGTAGATTTCAAATTCTTATCTTATAAGACAGCTTTTCTCTTAGCTTTCTCTTCTGCCAGAAGAGTCAGTGAGCTTCATGCACTATCGGTGGATGATTCTCATTATCGTAGTGTTGGGAACACTATCACCTTCACTACTAATGTCGGTTTTTTAGCTAAGAATCAGGCTCCTAATAAATATCCGGAACCTATTGTTATTAAGGCTCTTCCGTCTTCAGACGGGTGTAGGCCTTTACTCTGTCCTGTTAGAGCACTACGTATCTATAAACAGAGATCTCAGTTCATCAGAAAGGGACGGAAACGTTTCTTTCTGTCTTTGATGCCTAATAGAAAGGACATTTCAGTCCATTCTATTGCTAGATGGATTCAGTTAACTATCCGTACTGCGTATGAAGATTTATCTTCTTCTCAGCAGTCTGTGCTTAAGATTTCTGCTCATGAAGTAAGAGCTCTTTCTACTTCCTGGGCTTATGCTAATAGTGTTGCTATTACAGATTTAATGAAGGCTGCTTATTGGTCTCAGCCATCCACATTTACTAATTTTTATCTCAGAAATATTGAGTCCATTTCTGGAGACCTGCATTGTTTAGGTCCGTTATCTGTTGCTCAGAATGTCGTCCACTAAACAGTTGCAACTATAGTTATGCAGGCTTTCTGTTCCGGCAGTGACTCCGTCCGACTGCCCTCTTCGCTCTGGGCTATTTCACCCAGGGCAAGGGGAAGGGGGGGGCGGGTGTTCCCTTAGGTCACCTGCTTTATAGTGAAAAGCAAGGGAATGCCTCCTCCAAGACAGTATTTCTGAGTCGCTTCCGGGATGGTTTTAAAGTGTAATATTAATGTTTAATTTCATTCATGTCTTATTTTTAAAGTGTAGCTCGGTGTGAAGCATTTGTATATGTCAAGTGTCAAACGGGCTTTAATACACTTTTAAATGATTATAAAGAGTCTCAATTCTCTGGACTACTTTATTTATTGGCTTGCTTTAAAAATAATTAGTATAAGGGTTATACTGGATGTTAATAGAGAACATGAATGTTATTGTGCTCAATTATTAAGGGTAGTGTATCTTTCTAATTTAAATATTAAATAAGAAAGATACATGTAAAGCCTAATACTCCTTTTCTCCTTAAGGGGTTACCTCTTTATTTTATAATTGAGCTTATTGGATTTTCCTCTATGTCCCAGGCCCTCCAGCCTGTTTACTATTCAGCTAAGTCTGGGTCATTGGTACAGTATAAAAATGTTAAAAAATTTATAGTAATTTATATATTTTTTATACTTACCAATGACCCAGACGGGGATGGCCCTCCCTGAGTTGGGAACTCTTGCCTCCCCGCTGAGTACATAGCGCTGACCAGGCACTGCCAGTAAGAATGATATTTGGCGCCAATTTCGGGACGACTGCGTCACTGCGCATGCGCAGTAGAGTCGTACTATGGAGGTCCTTTAGGACATGATTTCTTTTTGTTTTGGATGCAAATTTTGGGGATTGGGGGGCAAAATTTGTGTTTGGCCCTGGTTTTTGTGGAGTTAGCACCAGCTAAGTCTGGGTCATTGGTAAGTATAAAAAATATATAAATTACTATAAATTTTTTAACTTTTGTTTTCAGATATAATATTTTTATACTGTAAACCAATGGCCAAGACTTAGCTGGTGCTAACTCTTAAATATTCAGGGCCAAACGCAAATTTTGCCATCCAAAACCAAAAAACTAATGTCCTATGTGGTCCACCATACTTTTGTTTACTGCACATGTGCAGTGTCTAGGAAGTACCAAAATTGGTGCCTAGCCTCAGTCTTTGTTTGGCTCTTCTGTCGGTAACAACTAACTAACTTCTGTGCTTGTAAATCTCAGTTTTTATGATGCCAGATACAAAGTAATGGTGATTTTGGTGGATCAAAGGATGCATTAAGAGGATGAGAGGAAAAAACAGTGGTTGGATGTGTTTAGGGCTGTAACTTATAATTTTTATTGAAAATTATTTCATGTTCCCTAATTTTGGGACATGGGCCTGATGTTATCATTCTTGCTATGAAATTGCCACTGTTTGTTAAGTGTTTCCTCCCTCTCCTTCCTTGATACCCCCTGTTAAGCTCCCATACTTTTTGGACCTTTTTTGAAATTTTTTTGTTAAAAATTTCATGGGAGTTTAACTTGGTTACAGAATGTTTTCTGTATATCCCTATGGTTACGTCCTCACCCTTTGGGTGTTTAGGAATTTTTGGTCTTGCATCTACCATCTGATGTATTGCAGTTTCTTCTGATGAAGATTCTGTCTTAAAAAATCTGTTACTGACTTCGGGCCATGTTGTTCAGTGCCTGGAGTCTTGTTTCCGGTTTTTATAGCATTTTGTTTACATTGACAACTGTTACTTTTTGTAAGTAATTTCCTAGTCATTATGATGTTAGGTCTTTAATCAGATACATTATATACTCTGGAAGTGTAGCATTAATTTTTTAGAATCATGTAAAAAAATTTGTCCATACTTAGTCTTTTTGGCGATCCATTTGGGCTCATCGTTCCCTTTGGGAACTTGGGCTCATATCAAAATTTTTCAAAAAATTTTTTATGAATTATTTTTCAATATTTTTGTATTGGATTGTGTTATTATGTATCTTTGTCACATTTTGATGAGGGTTAATGCGAGAACTATGGACTTGTAATTTTTGGCATAATGAAAGAATATTGCTCAAATTGTAAGTCGAGGAAATCTTCCTCCGACCCTCATGTTTTTAGCTTACCTACTTCTATTAGAAGTGGTAAGCTTATATGATGACCTCGGGCGTCAGCGTCGGCGTCCGGCGTGTCCAAAATTGTAAGATTTAATGTTAAGGTTAATTTCTCAAAGATCAGTGGGCTCAGGCCTTTGATATTGCATATGTAGGTTGTAGGGGACTATCAGAACAGTATTTAACCCTGATACTATGACTTTTTTCCAAATTTCACCTAAAATTTCCTGCCAAAAGTTGTTGTAAGAATTTGCGATTAGGTGTTGTAAGAATTTGCGTTAAAGTCAGCTTTTGTGCAGATTGTGCTGCTTTAACTTCTCATTACTGTTGATTTTCATATTTCAATAACAACTGTAGGTATTAACCCTACTGTATGCAGAAATTTAACGGAAATTTTCTTTTTTTTCAGTCAAAATTTTCATGTTTTTCTCAGACTTAGTAAATTTTAAGTTGTAAAACTTTGTAAACTTTGTGTTTAGGTGAGTTGTGTTTCTATGTGTCTTTCCAGGCGATTAATATTCTACACTTGGGTTACTGAACTCCATTGCAGTAATATTGAACCCTCATTACATGCATATTTGAGGAATTTGAGGCTGATTTTCTGCCAAAACTTGTTGTAAGAATTAGCATTTAGGTGTTGTAAGAATTTGCGTTAAAGTCAGCTTTTGTGCAGTTTGTGGTGCCTTCACCTCTCATTACTGTTTATTTTCTCATTTCAAGTTTATTTTCTCATTTCAATAACTACTTTAGGTATTAACCCTACTGTATGCAGAAATTTAACTGATTTCTTTTCTTTTTTTCAGTCACAATGTTCACGTTTTTCTCTGACTTACTCAATTTTAAGTTCTAAAAGTTTGTGTTAAGGTGAGTTCTGTTTCTATGTGTCTTTCCAGGCAATTGATATTGTACACATGGGTTACTGAACTACATTCCGGTAACGCTGCGTCCTCTTTATGTGCATATTTGAGGAATTTGAGGGGGATTTTTGGGACTTATATTCACTTTCTTTAAAAAAAAATTTTTCAACTTTTTTTTTTTATTTAATACTTTCTCATACTTGTTACTAGTAACATTAAGGCTTATTTTAGTTGTTGATGTGATGTATTTTTGTTGGGACTTATAGTCACTTTCTTGAACGAATGTTTTTCTGCAACTCCTCTTTAACCAATGAATGTACTTCAATTACAATTTCAGTGATTTATGAAAGCCTTTCCTAATTCTTATGATTTAATATCTGGCCTCACGATTCCTATTCTTAATCATAAACATTTCTAAAAGAAAAAAATGCTTTTATATCCAATGATTCTATGTTGAATTGATATATAATAAATGCAGAAATACAGACTTTCCAAAGCCATCACATAAACCACATTAATCATTTGATGCCTAGTTAATGATTTATATTAACTAAATATTAGGCATGTTACATTGGAATGACATTATCAAGCACGAATGTAGGTGAGCGTTGGGATGTAACATCCCTCTTGTTTGTGTTTGCTGTAGTCATTGTTCTTGCACTAACACTTGTTCTGTTTGTGGCAATTGGGATGACAAAGTTTGGATACATGTGTCACGATATGTTGTTAGTGGTGAGAGATCCATGCCTGTTCTCTCACCACAAGGTCACTCTAGTTTGTCAGTTTCTTTTTCAGAGGAACAAGAACATAGTGATGTATCGGTGATACCGTCAGGAAGTGTGCTACCGTCATCACAATCTAACACAGAGCACAAAGCAGCAAAAGTAAACAATGAAATTAGACAAGGGTCTAGATCACTGATCATGGGATTTACGTCCTTGTCGCCAGCTAGCTCGACTGGTGCTTCTATCACTCAGAATATGGGTGTTATGACACCGGGAAAGTCCGTAGCGGTCGAGGAAAGGAAAAAGGGTGTTGCAAGTACTATAATATCGTAACATGCTCACCCTGCGACAACGGAACAGAGGAAGCCAGTTAGTTCTACAGTCGGCTCGTCCAAGTCTTCCCGGACCGCGAACGGGAGAGGTCTCTTTCTCTTATCACAACATCTGGGGCCAGATGTTGTTGTTCATAACGATCGTTAGTCGGAGCATACGTCCATGCCTCCTGTCCGGGATGCTCCATCAAATAGGCTGCTGGGTTCGGCTAGTCTATCGGCTTCCAGTTCTTCTTCAAAGCACACACGACCGCACCTTGGCTATGTGACTACGGAGATACAGCCTGCATCGCCGATTAAGGATTCGAGAAAGTCACACCATCCAATAGCCAAGGAAACGAGGCCACATGAATTGGGACATCTGCATAAGAGAAGTATGTCGGATATGCCGTCCCAGGAGCATCCAACGGCTAAGCTACAAAGAACTGCTGCTCCAAAGGCCTCGAGTATGGACATGCTGTCGCAAATAGCACAGCTCATCGCAGCATCCCAGCAAGCTATGGCACATCCTACGACAGTTACCGATGTTGAACTATCGGATGAAGCTGGGTCGGTACATTCCTCTGCTAGTTCAGGTAGGGATCTTGTCCAGTCGGATGGTGAAAGGGAATTGAGTGAATTAGAATTTTCCCTTTCGGAGCAACACAAGGTAGCGATGAATTTTATGCAGCAATACCTTCCAGATGTTGTTCCTCCGGATCAGTATGCTGCGACAAAGAATAAAAAAACTGCTAGCATCATTGGACCAAGGAAGATACACCAGTTTACCCGGTTCAGTCCAGTAATGTGTCTCAGACTTTTGAACTGATAAATGACGCTATACTCAATCTATCCTCGGGACCAAGGAAAAGCAGTGTTTTATCTACACATGCTTTAGATCTGCCGTTTATCAATAATAGAAATAAATTTAAAACAGCAGGTCAGGGTATATCGAGAGTTCCTCTGCGTTTGGACAAACAGGCTGAGGACTTAGATTTGTCCTTACCCTCGTCTTTTTCTATTCGCTCAGATACAATGGATACAACATTATTCTCCAATAGAGCGAACCTAGATGCCTTATCTTACGCAGATCACCTTACTAGAGCGTTAGCGCAATGTCTCAGTGGAGAAGAATTCGAGGACATCGTACCTCATTAAGAGTTCTTTCTAGGGCTATTGCTTATTCCACTTATAACTCTGCCTTATCAGTGGCTAATTTAGAGTTAGTTAGACGTGATGCAGCCCCAGCGTCATCATCGCTGGTGGATGTTAAGGTAAAAAACTCTCTTTGAGTCGCTCCGGTATCTGGTGACCTTCTCTTTGATGGCAAGCTTTCATTGATCTATGATCAGGTCACTAAGAAAGCATCTGAGACTCTGCTTTTAAAATCAGTTTCAAGTAAAACTGGTGCAGTAGAGAAGGGTAAAGGAGGAGCTTCAGGACAAAATACATCCAAAGGAAGCTCCTATAGAGGATACAAAAAATTCTCAGGTAGTTACCCTAGAGATTGTCAAAGTAGCGACTCAGGTAGGGGACGTGGGTCTCGCCGAGACTACTGGTCAGACATTCGCAGGTCCAGGAGGTGATGGTCAGGATCTCTATTGCAGTCCTGTTGGTGGAAGACTGTCAAGGTTTCTGAAAAATTGGATTCCAATTACAGAAGACCTCTGGGTCAGAGGTGTTATCTCAGAAGGCCTTGGGCTATCATTCCAAGAGAAACCTCCATTAACACGAAGGCCATGCTAGACTCAGCTTCCGACCAACTCTCAAAAAAGGAGATTCCCTTCTATCCGAGGTAAAATCTCTTTTGGAGAAAGACACAATAGAGGTTGTAGAAAACCAGGATTCACTGGGTTTTTACAGTCACCTGTTCTGGGTGCCGAAGCCAGACGGCTCGTTCCGGCCTGTAATAGATTTGAGCTGGATAAACAAACTGATCGTGGCTCCAAAATTTTATATGGAGACCATTCGATCAGTCAGAGCGAGCATTCGGGTGAACGACTATGCATCAAGCATAGATCTAAAGGATGCGTACTTTCATGTCGTGGTAAATCCAGCATTCAGAAAGTACCTATGGTTCGTCGTCCTAAGGGTCGTTTATCAGTTCCGAGCAATGTGCTTCGAACTCAGTCTAGCACCCTGGGCATTCACTCGAATAATGAACTCGGTAATGGCATATTTCTGAGCTCATTTGTCTGCGGTAATGTCGGCCTATTTGGACGACATTCTTCAGAGATACGGCAACAAAACAGTTCTTCAGAATGAAGTTCAGAGTTTGCTACAATTGCTCCGATGCCTCGGTTTCATTGTAAACGAAAAGAAGTCGGATCTAGCTCCGTCCAAGTCGTTCATACACTTGGGAATGAGCTTTGAGACTCACAACAATCTGGTTCGTCTTCCGTTACCCAGAGCGAAATTAGTCAGTTGTTGTGCTCGCTTATGTCTACACTCAGATGCATTAACAGCGAGGGAATTTATGCGACTGATGGGGCTGTGCGGAGTGGCTCTGGATCTCATTCCGATGGGTCGCGTACGCACACATCCACTCCAGATATTCTTTACTCAGAACTGGAGTGTGAAGACGCATTCACTCATGACCAGTATTGTTTTAACAGACCAAGTAAAACAAAAAGTTCAGGTTTGGGCAGACATTCAGTAGTCAACTCAAGGAGTTCCGCTGCAGCTGCTAGATCCGGTTTTTACGATTATGATGGATGCGAGTCAAGCAGGTTGGGGCGCGACCCTGTGCCCAACAGACTCGAAGTGTCCGGGTCTTTGGGACCCTGTGTTCCTGGACAAACATATAAACATCAAAGAAATGATGTCAATATGGCTAGCACTACGTCATTGGATGAGCATAATTCAGAATTCACATGTTCAAATACTGTCGGACAACTCGACAGTAGTAGCGTATATTCGGAACCAAGGAGGCACTCATTTGATTCTGTTATTTGAATTAACAGAGAGAATTCTTCTGTTTGTCCTGGAACATCACATTCATCTATCGGTCCGTCATATACATGGTCGTCTGAATGTTCTAGCAGACTTGCTCTCTCGGAAAGGTCGCATGTTGCCTTCGGAATGGACTCTCAACAAGTGAGTATTCAGGCTGATTTGCTACTAATGGGATCTACCAATGATAGACTTATTCGTGACTCTTCTCAACAATCAGTTGCAGACATATATGTCGCCATACCCAGATCCTCGAGTGTATGCAGTAGACTCTCTCTCAATTTCTTGGGACGGAATGATAGGATATGCATATCCTCCAACTCCGTTGATTCAACAGATCTTGTTAAAGATCAAGCAATCGCAGTGCAAGGTACTGCTGGTAGCATCTCTGTCGTCTCAGAAACCATGGATAAATCTACACAGGTGTCTGTTATGGGACATTCTCCTAAAGCTTCCTCCACAGGAGGACCTTCTTTATCAGGGGAAACCCACACACACTGCATCACAACCCTGCAAGGTCTCAACCTTCATGTATTTCCATTGTGCGGTCCTTCTTGCACGGGAAGTGCTTTACAGGACAAGTAGTGGATGCAATTTCTAACTGTAGGAGGGCCTCCTCTTCGCTGAATTATACGGCAAAGTGGAAGGTTTTCTTTCGCTGGTGTAAGGATCAGTTGATAGACGTATATGAGCCATCCATTCCACACATTGCAAACTTTCTGGTCTACTTGTTTGACGTTCTCAAACTGCAGCCTGTCACTATTAAGGGTTATAGATCTATGCTATCTGACACTTATGCTCATCATGATAGCTTAGAAATTGGATCTAATGTTTCTTTATATAAGTTAGTTAAAAACTTTTCGATCAATAGGCCTAAAGCCCTTAGGTTAATTCCTGAGTGGAATTTAGCTTGGGTTCTGTTGAAGCTTAAAGAAGCTCCATTTGAACCGTTGGATGCTGTAGAGTTCAACTTCTTGACATATAAAACAGCTTTTCTCTTAGCCTTTGCTTCCGCAAGAAGAGTTAGTGAACTTCATGCTTTATCTATAGATGATTCTCATTATCGTAGTGTTGGTAATACTATTACTTTAACTACTAATGTGGGATTTTTGGCTAAGAATCAGGCTCTTAATAAATATCCTGAGCCTTTTATCATTAAGGTTCTTCCGTCATGAGATAGCCGTAGATCTTTGCTGTGTCCAGTAAGAGCTATGCGCATTTATAAATGCAGATCAGAGTATATCAGAAAAGGAAGAAAACGCTTCTTTTTATCATTAATTCCCAATAGAATGGACATTTCAGTTCATTCTATTGCTAGATGGATTCAATTAGCAATTCGCACTGCTTATGAAAGTTTATCTTCTAATCATCAGTCGGTGCTTAAGATTTCAGCGCATGAAGTTAGAGTGCTGTCCACATCTTGGGCTTATTCTAACAGTATTGCCATTACTGATCTCATGAAGGCTGCTTACTGGACACAGCCTTCTACCTTTACAAAGTTTTATCTTAGACATCTTTATCACTAAACAATTACAGCTATAGTTATGTAGGTTTTCTGTTCCAGCAGTGACTCTGTCCTGCTGCCCTCTTCGTTCTGTGGTGATTTGACCCAGAGCAAGGGGGTGGGGGGATGGTTTTTCCTTATATCACCGGCTTTATAGTGAAAAGCAAGGTATTTCCTCCTCTGCTGTCAGTAATTCCGAGTCGGTACTGGAATGGTTTTAAAGTGTAAAGCTAATATATATCTCATTTATGTAATATTTTCAAAGTGTAGCTCAGTGTGAAGCATTTGTATATGTCATGTGTCATACGAGCGCTAATCTACAATCCTCAGACACTTTTAATGAGAATAAAGAGTCTCTTTCTCTGGACTATCTTTATTTATTGGCTTCTTTTATTAAATTAGTATAATGGGTTATACTGGATGTTAATAGAGAATTATAGATGATATACTGCTCAAATATCTGGTTGGTATTATGTCTTTCTTATTTCTAATAAATAAGAAAGACATACGTAAATCCTTTTTCTCCTTTTCTCCTTGAGGGGATACTCCCGTATATATAATTGAGCTTATTGGATTTTCCTTTATGTCCTTGGCCCTCCAGCCTTTTTACTATTCAGCTAAGTCTGGGCCATTGGTTTGCAGTATAAAAATATGAAAAAATTTAAAGTAATTTATATATTTTTTGTACTTACCAATGGCCCAGAGGGGGATGGCCATCCCATGAGTTGGAAACTCATACCTCCCCGCTGCTGATTATATACATTTATCAGGTACTGGTTGTAAGAATGAGGCTTGGCACCAATTTCGGTACTTCCTCGACACTGTGCATGCGCAGTAGACAAAAGTATGGACGACCATATAGGGCATTAGTTTTTTGGTTTTGGTTGCAAATTTTGGGGATTTGGGAGGCAAAATTTGTGTTTGACCCTGAATATTTAAAAGAGTTAGTACCAGCTAAGTCTGGGCCATTGGTAAGTATAAAAAATATATAAATTACTTTAAATTTTTTCATTTTCCACTTTTATGTTTTGATCATCGACACTAACCAAATAATAGGAGTTCAGATTGGTGGCATATTAATCCCTTGCTGACACTTGTGTCACATTGTACAGTTTCTGAACTCTACAGCACTACTAAGGACTGTATCTCGCAATTATCACATTGTCATTTGAATATTTTCCTATGAATGTATCGTGTGTTGTACATTACATCGCCTCTCAGATTCGAAAACAGCAGTGCAATGTTTGAAGATTTCAGCTCTTAAGAAATCAAATGTTTCCCAACTTGTCCCGAAAACCATATGATCATAACAAGCAATGTCGTCCGAACACAATGTCTTGTTTGTGGTCATCCATTTTCTTCTGAGCATTCTCACCACATTTGTGATGAAATGATAAATATGCTTTCTCCGAATATGGAGTGTGGAATATTTTATTTACAACGCAGACGTTCAAATTACCAATCTATTCCTTGATGATCCTGTTGGTTACTTATGCAGCAGGCAATTTCTTTGTTATCAAATGCAAAAGCAAAAAAATAAACAATTTTTTGGAAAAAGTGGATAAATTCAGGTTTTGTATACTTCTGTCATTATTTTTGTATATAATATGTTGTTATTCACCGCTTTAATTCGTATTTAGGGCATTGTGGAAATTTTCAAAAAAATGTCCAAAGTTATGTTGGACAATTCCTAAACCCTTTACCCGACACAGACGATATCAAAATTTATTATTTTAAATATCATTTTTTTAAATTTTTCAAAATATTTCAACAAAACCATATCTTGTGACCCCTCATTGGAACAAGCTCATTGAGCTCGTTCCAATGAGGTGTCACATGATATGGTTTTGTTGAAATATTTTGAAAAATTTAATTTTTTCAACTGCTCAATCTGCATATTACGCGTGCGGATGCGGGCGATTCGTTAGGTAAAGGGTTAAGGTGCTATATAAGTAAGAGAATTTTGTTTATTTTGAAATTCCCACCTCTGATATTCCTTAAATTCAAATTAAATAAATTAAATATGTATTAAATTATACATCAAAAATGAAGGCTGGGGGGGGTATAGAACAACAATGTTTTGAATGACTAGTTTTGTTCTTGTATATGTGAAGCACATTTGGCCATAAGTTGTTCTCTGGAAATATTATTGTATTATCAGTTCTGGTATGAAGACGGTAGCAGACTTCCAGGAACCAGTGGTGTCTGCTGTCAACTCTGTGAGTTGATTACATATGTGTTTTGTGTTCTATACACACCTCAACCTTCTTTTTGATGAATAATTTGTGTATATTGTGAGTACCGTATTTACTCTATGTATTGGGACACTCTATGATTTGGGACACACATTTTTTCCAGAAAACTATATTTTTTTTATGCTCCAAAGTTTGGGACATTCAGGAGATTTGTTTCCAGTTGGCCCGTCGCTAGTAGCAAACGACACTCATAAAAAAAAAATTCTTGAGTAACTAAAAATTTTCATTTTTTGCTTCCAAAACATAGCTTATGATCCCTCATTGAAACGGGCGCAATGCGCCCGTTCCAATGAGGGATCATAAGCTATGTTTTGGAAGCAAAAAATGAAAATATAAAAAAAAATTGGACGGCGATTTTCGTATATAGTGATGGAAAACGAATCACACACAACTTTATTCAGCATCAAATCAAGACAAGGCTCTGTTCTTTCCCCATTTTCTAAGAATTGGGACACCTGTGAAAATAAATATTTTTAGCTGTCCCAATACATAGAGTAAATACGGTAATATAGATATCATTTTTTAATTTATTGTTTCTTATTAAAACAGTGAAAATGCTAAATTGAGAGAGTTGGTATAAAAGCATTTGGGCCGGCAAAAATTCCAGGTCAGTTGGGAAATGAAAAACAAAGATATTTTTGCCCTGTGTTATGTTATCAGTTGTGACTCCCTTTGCTTTAATGAGCTGTTTTTCTTTTCAGGCCTGTCTTCAGAAGCTATAAGCCTCAAGATGAGAATCTCCAGGATGCTGTATTACCCAAAATTAAACCATTAGATGGTAAATGATTTTTGTTTGTGCTTCCTTGCATTGATCACAGTTTTTTGAGACAGTGTGATATATGTTTCCTTCCCAAAATTCCAACTCGATTTCAAATCGGAAAAAATTCCCACTGGCACTGTTTCTATTTACAACTACTGTGTATGCAATATCAAGCTTCAGGAGTATGCATGATGTCAATCGGTACGAGATTTCTATAGTACGTTTACTTTTCGAAATAAAAAAAATCATTTGTTTAGCACATATTCAATTCGCAGAATAATAACAAATAATAATAATAACCTGATAATTCTATCATAAATGTGTTGGCATTTCACTTACTAGAATCAATTTTATGCCCCCTTTCACGGTTTCATTTTCAAAAATTTCCTCAGTAGTGAATTTCCAACTAGGGGAGGAACTGGGAGGGGTAAATCCCCTCCCAGTCCCTTCCCCCAGTTGGAAATTCACAACCTACACCCTCACCCCCATCGGAAACCTCTAGCCACGTCCCTGATTCCTGGCACTGGACTTCAAACCAAAAAGGTCCACAGTTTGATCCCTACCAGGGGTAACTGCATTGTGTCCTTGTGCAAGGCTTTTTATCTGACATGGTGGCACTGGCTGCTGAAAGTGTCATTAAACCTCAGTAAATGAATAAATAAGTAAATACCCAAACTTTACCCGGTGTTGGCAGCATTACTCAGCTTGAAGAGTTGATGTTAATGTGAAGTCACATAATATTCTCCCTGCTCATGTTACTCCCCTTAGAAAATCAATCACAGGTGCCAAATTTGAGCTTGATATCTCTGAAAATGTTGGAGTGCTTAAGTAACTAACAGATTGGCAAAAATATAGAGATACATGTTCACATTGATAGTATACATGTAGAAATGTAGTTTTGCCTAATATTGAAGAATCATTTATAATAACTGACCTGTAATGATCAGGCCTGGAAATAAACAGTCTGATATTTGCAGAATGAGGTCCCCAGAAGGTGAATTTGATGATGCTATCCCATACAGTGGCACAATTTATCCTCTGGGTACCTCTTTCTGTTTGGCTTTGAGACCCTGATTCAGATTGAGGTTCACAGAGAGTAAATTTAGTGATGCTACCCTGTAGCATCACTAAATTCACCCTCTGGGGACCTCATTTTTCAGATGATAGTCTGCTTATTTTTTGCCTTGGTAATGATCTGTAATTGGAAGAGACTATTCTGCTGCATCCATCATGTGATTTGGAGGGGGGGGGGGGGGGGGGTGGGGGGGGGGGGTATCTGATTTGAGTATTTTTCCAATTTTTATTTCTTTAAATTTATATTTTGTGGTCCTGTTGATCCAATCCCGCTTTTGGCAGCTGCTGCAATTTACATGCATTTCTATTCCCCGAGTTGTAATGAGGAGGGGGACTTATGTTTGTCTGTCCATCCATCCAATTATGGACAAACTTCAGCCCCTGCCCCACCAGTGACACTCTTTGGAAAGAGGTTCTTGTACACATGCCAAGTGTGGTCATATCCAATCAATGGTGAAGAAGTTAGGGAAAAAACTAAATTTTTATACTGTACCAATGACCCAGACATAGCTGGTGCTAACTCTTAAAATATAGGGCCAAACACAAATTTTGCCCCCCCAATCCCCAAAATTTGCATCTAAAACTAAAGAAAACATGTCCTGAAAGGCCCTTCACACTTCGCCCCCACTGCGCATGCGCAGTGTCAAGGATGTTCCGAAATTGGCGCCATTTATCATTCTAAGTTTGGCCCTTCATCAGTTAACATCTGACTGATCTTTGTGCTTTTAAATCTCAGTTTAAATGATGCCAGACACATAAATATTAGTGAAATGGTGATTCTAAGGAGGATAGAAAAGGAGGAGAGGAAAAGAATGTGTGACAGAATATTATCAGGGCTGTAACTTAAAATTTTTTAATGAAATTATGTTAAGTTACCTATTTTCAAGGCAGCAGCCATTTTGTTGTCATTCTGATTATTTAGTTACACTGTTTTTTCAAGTGTTTTTCCTCTCTCCCTGTCCTTTAAGTTCCCCCTTGCTATTCTCCCATGCTTTTGGCATAGTTTCTGTAATTATTATTACTAAAATTTCTTGGGAGTTTTAGCTGAATAACAGAATGAATTCTGTTCTTTCCCCATGTTTACGTCTTCACCTACGGGTGGTTAGGCGTTGTGTTCTGCATCTACCATCTGATGTTCTGCAGTTTCTTCCCTGGAAGTCTCTGTTTTGCATCAGATGGTGTATTTTTGGTAACTGATTTCGGGCCTGGGTGCCTGGAGTCTTATTTTAGTGTTTTTACACTCATTGTTTACATTTACAACAGCCCTCTGTGTGAGGGGGGGATTTCTAAATAATAATATCTTTATGTTATTTTAATCGTAACTAGATACATTATTATTGTTCGTAAGTGTTGAATAAATTGTTTAAAATATTTTTAAAATTTTTGTCCACACTTAGGCTTGGGATCCATTGGGGCTCAACGTTACTTTTCAGAAACTTGGACTGTTCTGAAAAAATATTTTTTCAAAATATTTTGATTTCAATTATTTTTTCTATATTAATGGATCATATTATTATTATGTATTTTGATTGCCAGAGGTTAGTGCGAGTACCAGGACTTGTTTTCTTTTCACATTGAAAGGATATTGATCAATTGTTTTAAGAGGAAGTCTTCCTCTGACCTTATTATCATTCTATATGTGGTCAGTGTACTCGCATTATCTCCTGTTCTGTATCGTATGATTTCGATGACAATATGGGAAGCGTATGTCACGGTATGTTGTTGGGGATTTGGACACTCCGGTCCTTTCCCCGCAGAGTCACTCTACTTTATCAATTTCTATTTCAGACGATCAAGATTAGGGTGATGTATCTGTGATGTCTTCCAACAGTGTGCCTCCGTCGTCACAATTAATGAAGGGCTAGCGGAAAAGTGCTCATGTAATACGCCAATTGCCTAAGAGGACCCTAGTAGGTTCGACGGCCTTTGACGTCCGCTAGCTCGCCCGGTGTAGCGTCCATTCACCGAATGGTTCGGCAGCCGGGTTCGTCCGTTGCGGTCTAGAAGGAATTTTGGGGTGATGCGAGCACTATAAAATTAACTTAATGCACACCCAGTGACGGCGGATCGGAGGGAGAACGGAGGAAGCCTTTTAGTCCGGTTCATAGCTCGTTCCGGTCCATCCGGACGGCAAGCGAGAGAGGCCCCTCTCTCGTTCAACAACATCTGGCCCCAGATGTTGTGGTACAAATGTGTCGCTAGCGGAGCATACGTCCGTCGCTCGGGACGCTCCGTTGTATAGGCAGTCCGCTGAGACTGCTAAGGCTTCCTCTTCTCGTCAGCGCACACGACCGCACCTTGGCTGCGTGACCGCCGATATATTACCAGCTTCGCCGTTCAAGGATTCTTCGGCGACCAGGTCACACCATCCGGCAGCCAGGGATTCGAGACCGATGGACTCCGGACGTTCGCATAGGAAAAGTATGCGGGAGCCATCTGATGCGGAGCTGCCCTCGGCGAAGCAGCGATAGACTGCGCCTCCGCAGGTCTCGACGCCGGACATTCTTGTGCACATAGCACAGCTTATCGCAGCATCCCAGCAGCCGACAGAAACGGTGTCGGATCGAGAATTATCCGACAGCGCTGGGTCGGTAGCCGGGGACTCGAGGCCTGCAGACTCCGGACGTTCGCATAGGAAGTGTGCGGGAGTCAACGTACACGGAGCTTCCAGCGGCAATGCATCGTAAGTCCGCTACTGCACAGGCCTCGGGAACGGACGTGCTTTCCTTAATAGCACAGTTTATCGCAGCATCCCAGCATCAACTGAATCTGTCGCATATATTTTATCCGACGATGCTGGGTCGGGACGCTCCGCGGAAGCGGGTACGGACGTCCGAAAGTTTCATCCGGTCCGACGGGATACCGAAAGGGATTCGGAGGATTTCAAGCTTTCCCTTTTGGAACAACATATGCTGCGATGCCGGATAAGAAACTGATAGCGTCGGTGGACTTAGAAATTTTTGGTTCGGTTCAGGGACATCGTCCCTCGGTTCCGACATAGTCCAATAATGTCACACAAACTTTCGAATTATTGAACGACGCTATATATATTATTATTTTATGCTTGCTATCCAAGCATTTCTGGTTTCTTGTTCGAAGAGTTATGGAGATGTCTTTCAAAAGTGTGCCTCTGTCGTCATAGTTAATGAAGAGTTAGCGGCAATAAGTGCTCATGGAATATGTCTATCGCTTACGGAGTGACATTCGCTAGCTCACCCGGTGTAGCGTACATTCATCGAATGGTTCGGCTGCCGGGTTCGTCCGTTGCGGTCTAGGAAGGAGATTTGGGTGATGCGAGCACTTTAATTACTTTAGTACTCACCCAGTGACGGCAGATTGAGGACAGATCGGAGGAAGCCAACAACATAGGGGACCGCATGTTGTGGTTCAGATATTTTACATTCGGAGCATATGTCCGTTGCTCGGGACGCTCCGTTATATTGACAGTCCGAGAGACTGTCTTTAATGCTTCCTCATCCTCACAGCAGGGCACACGACCGCACATTGGCTACGTGACCTCGAGTATCCGATCAGTTTCGGCATTCAGTGATTCCACAGCGAATAGGTCGCGCCATCCGGTAGCCAAGGGACACGAGGCCTATACACTCCGTTCGCTCGCATATTGGAAGTATGCACGGGGTAACGATCTCGGAGCTTCCTGCGGCAATGCATCGTATGACCGCTGCTCCTCAGGCCTCAGTGACGGACGTGCTATCCGAGTTAGCACAGTTGTTTCGCAGCATCCCAGCAATTGACAGTTTCTCGGTCGAATCAGGAATTATCCGACGGCGCTGGGTCGGTGCGGTCCGCGGTTGCATCAAGCTACGGACGACCAAACGCTTTATAGGGTCCGACAGGATGGCGAAAGGGATTCGAAAGATTTCGAGTTTTCCCTTTAGTAGTATCGGAAGATGCCTTTCATATCTTCTGGCATTTCTTCCAGTGATTATTTTTCGGACTTCATTGCTGCGATCTTGGATAAGAGACTTATAGCGTCATTGGACTCGGATATTTTTATACTGTACCAATGACCCAGACATAGCTGGTGCTAACTCTTAAAATATAGGGCCAAACACAAATTTTGCCCCCCAATCCCCAAAATTTGCATCTAAAACTAAAGAAAACATGTCCTGAAAGGCCCTCCACACTTCGCCCCTACTGCGCATGCGCAGTGTCAAGGACGTTCCGAAATTGGCGCCATTTATCATTTCTAAGTTTGGCCCTTCATCAGTTAACATCTGACTGATCTTTGTGCTTTTAAATCTCAGTTTAAATGATGCCAGACACATAAATATTAGTGAAATGGTGATTCTAAGGAGGATAGAAAAGGAGGAGAGGAAAAGAATGTGTGACAGAATATTATCAGGGCTGTAACTTAAAATTTTTTAATGAAATTATGTTAAGTTACCTATTTTCAAGGCAGCAGCCATTTTGTTGTCATTCTGATTATTTAGTTACACTGTTTTTTCAAGTGTTTTTCCTCTCTCCCTCTCCTTTAAGTTCCCCCTTGCTATTCTCCCATGCTTTTGGCATAGTTTCTGTAATTATTATTACTAAAATTTCTTGGGAGTTTTAGCTGTATAACAGAATGAATTCTGTTCTTTCCCCATGTTTACGTCTTCACCTACGGGTGGTTAGGCGTTGTGTTCTGCATCTACCATCTGATGTTCTGCAGTTTCTTCCCTGGAAGTCTCTGTTTTGCATCAGATGGTGTATTTTTGGTAACTGATTTCGGGCCTGGGTGCCTGGAGTCTTATTTTAGTGTTTTTACACTCATTGTTTACATTTACAACAGCCCTCTGTGTGAGGGGGGGATTTCTAAATAATAATATCTTTATGTTATTTTAATCATAACTAGATACATTATTATTGTTCGTAAGTGTTGAATAAATTGTTTAAAATATTTTTAAAATTTTTGTCCACACTTAGGCTTGGGATCCATTGGGGCTCAACGTTACTTTTCAGAAACTTGGGCTGTTCTGAAAAAATATTTTTTCAAAATATTTTGATTTCAATTATTTTTTCTATATTAATGGATCATATTATTATTATGTATTTTGCCAGGGGTTAGTGCGAGTACCAGGACTTGTTTTCTTTTCACATTGAAAGGATATTGATCAATTGCTTTAAGAGGAAGTCTTCCTCTGACCTTATTATCATTCTATATGTGGTCAGTGTACTCGCATTAACTCCTGTTCTGTATCGTATGATTTCGATAACAATATGGGAAGCGTATGTCACGGTATGTTGTTGGGGATTTGGACACTCCGGTCCTTTCCCCGCAGGGTCACTCTACTTTATCAATTTCTATTTCAGACGATCAAGATTAGGGTGATGTATCTGTGATGTCTTCCAACAGTGTGCCTCCGTCGTCACAATTAATGAAGGGCTAGCGGAAAAGTGCTCATGTAATACGCCAATTGCCTAAGAGGACCCTAGTAGGTTCGACGGCCTTTGACGTCCGCTAGCTCGCCCGGTGTAGCGTCCATTCACCGAATGGTTCGGCAGCCGGGTTCGTCCGTTGCGGTCTAGAAGGAATTTTGGGGTGATGCGAGCACTATAAAATTAACTTAATGCACACCCAGTGACGGCGGATCGGAGGGAGAACGGAGGAAGCCTTTTTAGTCCGGTTCATAGCTCGTTCCGGTCCATCCGGACGGCAAGCGAGAGAGGCCCCTCTCTCGTTCAACAACATCTGGCCCCAGATGTTGTGGTACAAATGTGTAGTTAGCGGAGCATACGTCCGTTGCTCGGGACGCTCCGTTGTATAGGCAGTCCGCTGAGACTGCTAAGGCTTCCTCTTCTCGTCAGCGCACACGACCGCACCTTGGCTGCGTGACCGCCGATATATTACCAGCTTCGCCGATCAAGGATTCTTCGGTGACCAGGTCACACCATCCGGCAGCCAGGGATTCGAGACCGATGGACTCCGGACGTTCGCATAGGAAAAGTATGCGGGAGCCATCTGATGCGGAGCTGCCCTCGGCGAAGCAGCGATAGACTGCGCCTCCGCAGGTCTCGACGCCGGACATTCTTGTGCACATAGCACAGCTTATCGCAGCATCCCAACAGCCGACAGAAACGGTGTCGGATCGAGAATTATCCGACAGCGCTGGGTCGGTAGCCGGGGACTCGAGGCCTGCAGACTCCGGACGTTCGCATAGGAAGTGTGCGGGAGTCAACGTACACGGAACTTCCAGCGGCAATGCATCGTAAGTCCGCTACTGCACAGGCCTCGGGAACGGACGTGCTTTCCTTAATAGCACAGTTTATCGCAGCATCCCAGCATCAACTGAATCTGTCGCATATATTTTATCCGACGATGCTGGGTCGGGACGCTCCGCGGAAGCGGGTACGGACGTCCGAAAGTTTCATCCGGTCCGATGGGATACCGAAAGGGATTCGGTGGATTTCAAGCTTTCCCTTTCGGAACAACATATGCTGCGATGCCGGATAAGAAACTGATAGCGTCGGTGGACTTAGAAATTTTTGGTTCGGTTCAGGGACATCGTCCCTCAGTTCCGACATAGTCCAATAATGTCACACAAACTTTCGAATTATTGAACGACGCTATATATATTATTATTTTATGCTTGCTATCCAAGCATTTCTGGTTTCTTGTTCGAAGAGTTATGGAGATGTCTTTCAAAAGTGTGCCTCTGTCGTCATAGTTAATGAAGAGTTAGCGGCAATAAGTGCTCATGGAATATGTCTATCGCTTACGGAGTGACATTCGCTAGCTCACCCGGTGTAGCGTACATTCATCGAATGGTTCGGCTGCCGGGTTCGTCCGTTGCGGTCTAGGAAGGAGATTTGGGTGATGCGAGCACTTTAATTACTTTAGTACTCACCCAGTGACGGCAGATTGAGGACAGATCGGAGGAAGCCAACAACATAGGGGACCGCATGTTGTGGTTCAGATATTTTACATTCGGAGCATATGTCCGTTGCTCGGGACGCTCCGTTATATTGACAGTCCGAGAGACTGTCTTTAATGCTTCCTCATCCTCACAGCAGGGCACACGACCGCACATTGGCTACGTGACCTCGAGTATCCGATCAGTTTCGGCATTCAGTGATTCCACAGCGAATAGGTCGCGCCATCCGGTAGCCAAGGGACACGAGGCCTATACACTCCGTTCGCTCGCATATTGGAAGTATGCACGGGGTAACGATCTCGGAGCTTCCTGCGGCAATGCATCGTAAGGCCGCTGCTCCTCAGGCCTCAGTGACGGACGTGCTATCCGAGTTAGCACAGTTGTTTCGCAGCATCCCAGCAATTGACGGTTTCTCGGTCGAATCAGGAATTATCCGACGGCGCTGGGTCGGTGCGGTCCGCGGTTGCATCAAGCTACGGACGACCGAACGCTTTATAGGGTCCGACAGGATGGCGAAAGGGATTCGAAAGATTTCGAGTTTTCCCTTTAGTAGTATCGGAAGATGCCTTTCATATCTTATGGCATTTCTTCCAGTGATTATTTTTCGGACTTCATTGCTGCGATCTTGGATAAGAGACTTATAGCGTCATTGGACTCGGATTTTTCGATCGGTACAGGGACTTTGTCCCTGACTTACCGACGCAGTCCAATATTGTCATTACAACATGTGTTTTATTTTTCGACGCTATATATTTATATATATATACAAGCCTGCTACTAAGCATGATAGTTTAGTTTCTTGTCCGCGTGGCTCATTTCTGCCATTTTATCTTTTTTACATATAGTTTATTTTGGCAGAGCAGGGCATACCGAGAGTTCATATGCGTCTAGACGGTGTGATGAAAGACTGCATATATTCTTTTCGCCGTTTATGTCTTTTCCAATTTCAATGTTGGGAACGACATTATGTATAGTAGACTTAACTTAGACGCTTTATTATACGTAATCCGCCTTACTGAGGCGTTATCATTACGTCTTCAAGAAAAGATTTACGGGATATTATTCTCAATGTAATTTCTTTTGAGGGCAGTAGTTTGTTCACGTATAACTCCGCCCTTCAGTGGCTGATTGGAGTTGGTTAGACGTGATGCAGCCCTAGCTACATCCACGCGTGGATAGTAGGTTAAGAACTCTCTCAGAGTCGCTTCGTTCTCGGAGGAGCTTCTCTTCGACGGCAACTTTCCGGCAATCCATGAATTGCTTGATTTATACATTCTCTTGTCTTTCTAGTGTTACAAGAGATTCAGACTGGGGCAAACATTCGGTGGTTGACTCAGAGAGTGCCGCCGCAGTTGCCGGACCCGAGTGTGGCTGTTATGACGGTTGCCAGTCATACAGATTGGGATATATACTGATCCCTACGGATTCGAAGTGCCAGGGTCTTTGGGTTCCGCAGTCTTTTAACTATCAGTTTAACTTCCGCGGAATAATGTTTTAGGCTTGCTTTATGTCATTGCATGAACATTATTCAGAAACGCATGCCCAAATTCCTGTCCTTTAATTCGACAGTAGTGGCGTATCTCCGGAACCAGGGAGGCACTCTTTCGTTTCCGTTATTCAATTTAATGGAAAGAATCCGTCTGTTGGTTATACTACACCAAGTTCAGTTTTGGTCCGTCATATTCTGGGTCGTCTGATTGTTTTTTCGCACTCCCGTTCTCTTACGGGTCGCTTGTTGCTGTCAGAATGGACTCTCAACAAACAAGTATTTAATCAGATTTGCTATCTATGGGAGCGCCCAATGATGTTTTATTTATGACACAGCTTGCTAATCAATTGCAGACGTATGTGTTGGCTTGTCCAGATCTCTGAGCTAATACTGTTAACGCTCTATTGATCTATAGGACGGAATGATAGGATACGCGTATCCTCCGGCGCTGTTGTTTTAGCAGGTATTGCTAAGATAAACAACCACAATACATTTCTGTTGATAGCATCTCTATCTTCACAGAGATCATGAGTAATTTACTCTCTTGTCTACTGTGGATCTTAACGTGAAATCTTCCTCTATGTGAGGATCTTTTTTCACTGGGTAAATCGTGTCATCTTTATCACAACCAGCAAGGTCGCAACCTTCATGTATTCCGTTGTGTGGTCCGTATTGCATTGTAAGCACTGTACTGGACGAGCTTTGGACGCGATTTCTTACTATAGGAGATCCTCTTCTTCGCTATTCTATGCGATTAAAGTGGAGGCTCTTCCGTCGTGGTGTAGGGATCATTATGTTCATATGGTTGATCCCTCCATACTACTCATTGCTATTTTTTAGTATACTTGTTTCACAAGATCTACTGCAGCCTGTTGTTATTTAGGTTATAGGTTTATGTTACCTCATACCTATGCACTCTACGATAGTTTACATTTGAGTCTTTTGTCTCTTTATCTAAGTCAGTTAGTAACTTTTTGATAAATAGACTTAGAATCTTTAGATTAAATTCCTATACGGATTTTAACTTCGGTTCTTATTTAGCTAAGTAATCATTTGAGCCTCTGGAAACAGTAGTTTTCAAATTCTGACCTTTTAGACAGTAATTCTGTTGGTTTCTCTTTTACTGTAGAGTCAGTGAGTTTCATGCACTATCGATGGATGATTTTCACTTTCATAGTTTCGGAGTCAATACTTCCGTTACTATTTAGGTTGGATTGTTGCATAAGAGTTAGGCTCCTATTATCTGGAACCTATTATTTTAAGGTCCTTCCGTCTTCGTATGGGCATAGGCCTTTACTCTTTCCGGGTACAGTTTATGTATTTATATACAGATATCTGTTTATTACAAGGGCGTAAGCTTCTTCTGTCTTTGATGTCTAGTAGAAGGACGTTACGCTCCATTTTATTGTTAATGGATTCTATTAACTAGCGTACTGCTTATGGTATATCATTGGCTTAGCAGTTGTGCTTAAGATTTCGGCTCATGAAGTAAGAGTTCTTCTACTTCTTGGGCTTACATTAATAGTGTTGCTATTATAGATTTTTGAAGGCTGCTCATTGCGCTCAGCCATCCATTCATGAATTTTATCTCAGAAATATCGAGTCCATTTCTGGAGGCCTCTATTGTTAGGTCTATTCTCTACTGCTCAGAATGTCATTCACTTAACAGTTGCTACTATAGCTAGGTAGGCTGTCTGTTTCGGCAGTGTCTCCGTTCGGCTGCCCTCTTCGCTCTGGGCTATTTGACCCAGGGCAAGAAAAGGGGGGGGGGGGGGAGGGTGTTCCCTTGGGTAACCTGTTTTTTACTATGAAAACAAGGGGATACCTCCTCCGGAGTTAGTAATTCTGAGCTGTTATTGGGATGGTTGTTTAGTGAGAAGTTTAAGTTTATAAAATTCATTCAAGTCTTAGTTTTTAAAGTATAGCTTTTGAATATTGCATATGTCAACGGACATGATTATGCAATTCTCAGACACTTTTAGGAGTATAAGAGTCTCTATTCTCTAGACTTACTTTATTATTGGCTTACTTTAAAAATTATTAGTATAAGGATTATTGGATATTAATAGAGTACATGGATGTATGAAGCTCAATTTTTGGAAGGTGTTGTATCTTTCTAATTTATCATAAATAAGAAAGATACATGTAAGGCCTATTACTTCTTTTCCCTACAGGGGATGACTCTATTTTATTTTATTGAGCGTATTCCATTTGGCTCTATGTCCTTGGCCCTCCAGCCTTTTTACTATTCAGCTATGTCTGGGTCATTGGTACAGTATAAAAATGTTAAAAAATTTATAGTAATTTATATATTTTTTATACTTACCAATGACCCAGACGGGGATGGCCCTCCCAGGAGTTGGGAACTCTTGCCTCCCCGCTGAGTACATAGCGCTTACCAGGCACTGGTTATTAGAATGATAAATGGCGCCAATTTCGGAACGTCCTTGACACTGCGCATGCGCAGTAGGGGCGAAGTGTGGAGGGCCTTTCAGGACATGTTTTCTTTAGTTTTAGATGCAAATTTTGGGGATTGGGGGGCAAAATTTGTGTTTGGCCCTATATTTTAAGAGTTAGCACCAGCTATGTCTGGGTCATTGGTAAGTATAAAAAATATATAAATTACTATAAATTTTTTAACTTTTCGATCGGTACAGGGACTTTGTCCCTGTCTTACCGACGCAGTCCAATATTGTCATTACAACATGTGTTTTATTTTTCGACGCTATATATTATATATATATACAAGCCTGCTACTAAGCATGATAGTTTAGTTTCTTGTCCGCGTGGCTCATTTCTGCCATTTTATCTTTTTTACATATAGTTTATTTTGGCAGAGCAGGGCATACCGAGAGTTCATATGCATCTAGACGGTGTGATTAAAGACTGCATATATTCTTTTTCGCCGTTTATGTCTTTTCCAATTTCAATGTTGGGAACGACATTATATATAGTAGACTTAACTTAGACGCTTTATTATACGTAATCCGCCTTACTGAGGCGTTATCATTACGTCTTCAAGAAAAGATTTACGGGATATTATTCTCAATGTAATTTCTTTTGAGGGCAGTAGTTGTTCACGTATAACTCCGCCCTTCAGTGGCTGATTGGAGTTGGTTAGACGTGATGCAGCCCTAGCTACATCCACGCGTGGATAGTAGGTTAAGAACTCTCTCAGAGTCGCTTCGTTCTCGGAGGAGCTTCTCTTCGACGGCAACTTTCCGGCAATCCATGAATTGCTTGATTTATACATTCTCTTGTCTATCTAGTGTTACAAGAGATTCAGACTGGGGCAAACATTCGGTGGTTGACTCAGAGAGTGCCGCCGCAGTTGCCGGACCCGAGTGTGGCTGTTATGACGGTTGCCAGTCAAACAGATTGGGATATATACTGATCCCTACGGATTCGAAGTGCCAGGGTCTTTGGGTTCCGCAGTCTTTTAGCTATCAGTTTAACTTCCGCGGAATAATGTTTTTTAGGCTTGCTTTATGTCATTGCATGAACATTATTCAGAAACGCATGCCCAAATTCCTGTCCTTTAATTCGACAGTAGTGGCGTATCTCCGGAACCAGGGAGGCACTCTTTCGTTTCCGTTATTCAATTTAATGGAAAGAATCCGTCTGTTGGTTATAGTACACCAAGTTCAGTTTTGGTCCGTCATATTCTGGGTCGTCTGATTGTTTTATCGCACTCCCGTTCTCTTACGGGTCGCTTGTTGCTGTCAGAATGGACTCTCAACAAACAAGTATTCAATCAGATTTGCTATCTATGGGAGCGCCCAATGATGTTTTATTTATGACACAGCTTGCTAATCAATTGCAGACGTATGTGTTGGCTTGTCCAGATCTCTGAGCTAATACTGTTAACGCTCTATTGATCTATAGGACGGAATGATAGGATACGCGTATCCTCCGGCGCTGTTGTTTTAGCAGGTATTGCTAAGATAAACAACCACAATACATTTCTGTTGATAGCATCTCTATCTTCACAGAGATCATGAGTAATTTACTCTCTTGTCTACTGTGGATCTTAACGTGAAATCTTCCTCTATGTGAGGATTTTTTTTCACTGGGTAAATCGTGTCATCTTTATCACAACCAGCAAGGTCGCAACCTTCATGTATTCCGTTGTGTGGTCCGTATTGCATTGTAAGCACGGTACTGGACGAGCTTTGGACGCAATTTCTTACTATAGGAGATCCTCTTCTTCGCTATTCTATGCGACTAAAGTGGAGGCTCTTCCGTCGTGGTGTAGGGATCATTATGTTCATATGGTTGATCCCTCCATACTACTCATTGCTATTTTTTAGTATACTTGTTTCACAAGATCTACTGCAGCCTGTTGTTATTTAGGTTATAGGTTTATGTTACCTCATACCTATGCACTCTACGATAGTTTACAATTGAGTCTTTTGTCTCTTTATCTAAGTCAGTTAGTAACTTTTTGATAAATAGACTTAGAATCTTTAGATTAAATTCCTATACGGATTTTAACTTCGGTTCTTATTTAGCTAAGTAATCATTTGAGCCTCTGGAAACAGTAGTTTTCAAATTCTGACCTTTTAGACAGTAATTCTGTTGGTTTCTCTTTTACTGTAGAGTCAGTGAGTTTCATGCACTATCGATGGATGATTTTCACTTTCATAGTTTCGGAATCAATACTTCCGTTACTATTTAGGTTGGATTGTTGCATAAGAGTTAGGCTCCTATTATCCGGAACCTATTATGTTAAGGTCCTTCCGTCTTCGTATGGGCATAGGCCTTTACTCTTCCGGGTACAGTTTATGTATTTATAAACAGATATCTGTTTATTACAAGGGCGTAAGCTTCTTCTGTCTTTGATGTCTAGTAGAAGGACGTTACGCTCCATTTTATTGTTAATGGATTCTATTAACTAGCGTACTGCTTATGGTATATCATTGGCTTAGCAGTTGTGCTTAAGATTTCGGCTCATGAAGTAAGAGTTCTTCTACTTCTTGGGCTTACATTAATAGTGTTGCTATTATAGATTTTTGAAGGCTGCTCATTGCGCTTAGCCATCCATTCATGAATTTTATCTCAGAAATATCGAGTCCATTTCTGGAGGCCTCTATTGTTAGGTCTATTATCTACTGCTCAGAATGTCATTCACTTAACAGTTGCTACTATAGCTAGGTAGGCTGTCTGTTTCGGCAGTGTCTCCGTTCGGCTGCCCTCTTCGCTCTGGGCTATTTGACCCAGGGCAAGAAAAAGGGGGGGGGGGGGGGGAGGGTGTTCCCTTGGGTCACCTGTTTTTACTATGAAAACAAGGGGATACCTCCTCCGGAGTTAGTAATTCTGAGCTGTTATTGGGATGGTTGTTTAGTGAGAAGTTTAAGTTTATAAAATTCATTCAAGTCTTAGTTTTTAAAGTATAGCTTTTGAATATTGCATATGTCAACGGACATGTTTATGCAATTCTCACACACTTTTAGGAGTATAAGAGTCTCTATTCTCTAGACTTACTTTATTATTGGCTTACTTTAAAAATTATTAGTATAAGGATTATTGGATATTAATAGAGTACATGGATGTATGAAGCTCAATTTTTGGAAGGTGTTGTTTCTTTCTAATTTATCATAAATAAGAAAGATACATGTAAGGCCTATTACTTCTTTTCCCTACAGGGGATGACTCTATTTTATTTTATTGAGCGTATTCCATTTTGCTCTATGTCCTTGGCCCTCCAGCCTTTTTACTATTCAGCTATGTCTGGGTCATTGGTACAGTATAAAAATGTTAAAAAATTTATAGTAATTTATATATTTTTTATACTTACCAATGACCCAGACGGGGATGGCCCTCCCAGGAGTTGGGAACTCTTGCCTCCCCGCTGAGTACATAGCGCTTACCAGGCACTGGTTATTAGAATGATAAATGGCGCCAATTTCGGAACGTCCTTGACACTGCGCATGCGCAGTGGGGGCGAAGTGTGGAGGGCCTTTCAGGACATGTTTTCTTTAGTTTTAGATGCAAATTTTGGGGATTGGGGGGCAAAATTTGTGTTTGGCCCTATATTTTAAGAGTTAGCACCAGCTATGTCTGGGTCATTGGTAAGTATAAAAAATATATAAATTACTATAAATTTTTTAACATTTTGTTTTTTTTCACCCCATTACACATAACCATTCCATCTCCTGTATAACCCCCTCCCCCAACTGACCCTCTTTGGACTGAGCTGAACTGACATGCCAAGGCT
The DNA here is from genome assembly GCA_031216915.1 of Pictodentalium vernedei. NCBI lineage: Eukaryota > Metazoa > Mollusca > Scaphopoda > Dentaliida > Dentaliidae > Pictodentalium > Pictodentalium vernedei. The sequence goes on from CM062294.1 coordinate 98,910,231, forward strand.
GGTGGTGATACAATGGACAGAAGAAATGCACACACACAATCAAACTTATCACCGGTTATAGTGTAGATTTCATGCTTCATAGTTATCCTCATTGATTGCAAAACTATATGACTTTGTAACACAAAGACAATGCAGTACACATAAATGGGGTAATTATGGCCAATTGATCAGTAGCCAGAATTATATTGTCTCTGTTGCCTGACTGACTCAATGTGTACTGTCTCTGTTGCATGACTGAGTCTGACTCAATGTGATGATGTTAAAAATGATTGTTGCCAGGGGGATGCTTATAAAAGTTTCTCAAAATATTGTTTGGGTCAAAGTATGTTTGCTTGTGCATCAATTTAGTTCCAGTAGAAAGTAGAATCCAGCTGGTCAGATGAATTTCTATCAATTGTCTTTAGTGTTTCTCTCTTAGAGATTTTTAAGCTCCCTGCAAAATAGACTCCTGCGAAAATTCGAAATTTGATTCAAAAGTCAACATTCGATTTGATTCGAAATCAGAAATTAGAATATTTTCGAATATACTTCAGTCATCACTGTGAATGTTTGAAAAGTTATTCAGCTGTTCAAGTTCAACAAATGATTTGTTCCACAACCTGATCACATGATATTATTTTATATTGAGTATTGTTATATTTCATCACAGTTACTGGATACGTCATCAATAGCCACGGTTTTCTAAAAGTATACCTATGATTATAAACAGAGGTAGAGTAGGCTTTAATCCACATGTGGATCAACTCTATTCGGCATTGAATTATCGTTTCATTTTAGTCATTCCGCATTATTATTTTAACCTTTTGAGACTTTAATTATCCTGACGTTCAAACGTCACTGGGAATTCAGTTTCTTCAAGGTTTTTTTCAAAATGCGATGTCAAACGTTGGAAAGTACAAATAGCAAGGTATTTTCACATTAGTGATTATCTAGTTTAGGGCTAGATTATTTTTGGTGGTCTGAATTTGTTATTCAAAACTTGTTTTATTACAAATTATTGGAGAGTGCCCACAGGCACTCTCCAATAATTTGTAATAAAACAGATTTATATAAACAAAATATTATTTGTGTTTGACTGAATATGAAATATAAGCAAGAGAAGAGTTGGCTTTTGCTCTGGTATCCTCATTTTTTGAAAGCACTGATAGTGGCTTCTAGCACTCAACCAGTTAAGAAGTCTTGACAGCAGGATTATATTAGTATTTCAAGCTGCCATAATATTTGGCTCAACGGTTGTCAATGAGCACTATTCGGGAGAAAACACGAATTGAGGTTAAAACTTTAAAAAATCGAAGAAAAATAATAACAAAACAAATGACCACAAAGTAAACGATGAGCAGTTGCCAGCTCCCTAACATCGTAACTCCACACTGCAGCACAGGCAGGGTTAGATTGGTTGAAGACATGTGCACCATTGATGTGCAGTACGCTTTAGTAAACGGCGTTATCGTGCACTCATGTGGACAATCGGGGTGAAGTGCCTTGCACAAGGACACAACGCGGGAGTCCGATTCGATCGCTCAGATGGTCACCCATCCAAGGACTAACCGGGCTCGACGTTGCTTAACTTCGGCGATCTGACGAGAACCCCACAAAGTATTAAGGCGCTGTTTGATTTCGTACGTCATAAGACGTACAAAAGTATCAAAGGGTTAAACAAATGGCTTCACGACCGAATGGAGTTGATCCGGTTTGAATCAAGTTTTTTTCTGACAAAACAGGGTCGTTTAAAAATGTTTATTGCTGCAGTTTCGAAGCTACAAAGTCAACAATTTGGATAGTTTCAATCAATGGCTAGAATATTGGTTTCTATCTCATTTTATAGTGTGGGAAGTGGTGAGGCGAAAAATGTATTCTTCATATTTCAGTGTCTTTTAATAATTGGGGGTATTATTTAAGAAAAAAACTTTTCTTTTGATGACGTATCTATTAACTGTGATTCAATTCAAAATTCGATTTGAAATTCAATTCAATTCATTTTAACCAAATGGATTTGATATTTGATTCCATCCAAATCTGCAATTCACAGGTCCCTACCAAAAAAATTGGGAGGGGCGCATATAGTTGCCACTTTGTCAGTCCATCTGTCTGCCCATCTGTAGCGATATCTCAGCAATGAGTGGATGGGTTTCAATGAAATTTTGCATGAGACATCCTTGTGACAAGCCGTTCCTGTGTACATTATAATACTTTGTCAATTTTTCATGATTTTTTTTCGGTACACAGCAATATCTTACCAGTGCAGGGATGGATTTCAATGAAATTTGATATGAGGGATCCTTATCACAAGCTGCTCCTCCACATGTTATAAAAAAAGTTGCCCACATATTTTTCACCAAAGTTAAGGCCCTTAATTTGTCAATTTTTTATGATTTGTAAGCTCACCTGCAGGTCCACTATTGCCATCACTTTTGTCTGTCGTTTGTCGACCGTTAACTTTTTGCAAACTTTATATCTTCTTCACAACCACTGGGCCAAATTCAAACATATATTGCACCATCTATGGAGTATACCCTTTCTATTTTGTTTAAATGAAGCAGCTGCCATATTCGGGCTCTGGTTTATGCCCCAAAAGCTTACAAACCTTTAAAAATCTTCTTCTCATGAACCACCAGAGGGAATGCCTTGATATTTGGCATGGAACATCCTTTGGTGTAGAAGATTAAAGTTTGTTCAAGGGAAGTTGATAGGTGAATACATGTATCTGGGTTCTGCCCAAAATTTTTATTTCAAGAACCGGTGGGCCAATTTCAACCAAATTTGCCATGCATAAGTGGGTCCTAACTAATTGATTGATGCCCCCCCCCCCCCCCCAAATTTTTCACAGCCCTGCAACTCAGGGGTTAAAAACTCAAAAAATTTCAAAAACCCATATGTCCCAAACCACAAGGAACAGAGAACTGTTATTTGGTACAAAGCATCCTCAGGACCAGAAGGGATTGGTTTAAAAAAATTGCCACCCTTCAATCAGGGTGCCCGGTAGAGGGTATTGAAAAAATGATGAGTCAGCATTTTTGCAGTAGTTTATCCTGGAGAAAAATTTTCATTCACTGAGAACCTTGATTGACACATTGTTCTTAAATCAACAAAATTGCTGCTAACATTCTAATCTTGTTATTTTAATCAGAAAATTTGTGACTTCAGTTTGTTTTTCCAAAGATTTTATTTCATGTTGAACCCTTTTCAGTGCTAGAAGCATTTATCTGATTCCTGTATGCATGTCTTTAAATTAACCCTCTCAAGACTGCAATGTGGGTTCCAAAGATTTTATTGATGCCATGAACAAACAAACCCTTTCAATGCAGTATATGTTTTTTTTCTGGTTCCTCAGAAAAAAATTGATCTGATTCCAGTCTGAATATCTTTAATTTAACCCTGTCATGGCTGCAGTGTGTATTTTTATACTGTACCAATGACCCAGGCATAGCTGCTGGTGCTAACTCTTAAAATACTAGGGCCAAACACAAATTTTGCCCCCCAATCCCCCAAATTTGCATCTAAATCCAAAGAAATCATGTCCTGAAGGTCCTCCATACTTTGCCCTAACTGCACATGCGCAGTGTCAAGGACGTTCCGAAATTGGCGCCAATTATCATTCTCTGTTTGGCCCTTCATCAGTTAACATCTCACTGATCTTTGTGTTTGTAAATCTCAGTTTAAATGATGCCAGACACATAAATATTGGAGAAATGGTGATTCTATGGAGGATAGAAAAGGAGGAGAGGAAAAAGGAGTGACAGAAAATATTCAGGGCTGTAACTTAAAATTTTTCTATGTGAAATTATGTTAAGTTGCCTATTTTCGAGGCATGGGCCTATTGTTGTCATTCTTGCTATGAAGTTGCACTGCTTATTCAGTGTTTCCTCTCCCCTTATCCTGTAAGTACCCTCTGGCTATTCTCCCATGCTTTTGGCATATTTTTGAGTAAGATTACTAATAAAATTTCTTGGGAGAATTACCTTGGTAACAGAATGATTTCTGTTATTTTCCCCATGTTTACGTTTTCACCCATGGGTGTTTAGACGTTGTGTTCTGCATCTACCATCTGATGTTCTGCAGATTCTTCCCTGGAAGTCTCTGTTTTGCATCAGATAGTGTTTATTTTGATAACTGATTTCGGGCCAGGATTGTCAGTGCCTGGAGTCATGTTTTCTAGTGTTTATACAATTTTTGTTTACATTGGCAACAGTCTCTTTTGAGGGGGGCTTTTTGCCTTTGGAGTAGTTTACTGATTATAAGATACATTATTATTTTCCGTAAGTGTTGCATTAATTATTTAAAATAATTTTAAATTTTTTGACCACACTTAGCCTTGGGATCCATTGGGGCTCAACGTTACTTTTCAGAAACTTGGGCTTCGCTGAAAAAATATTTTTCAAAAATTCTTTTTGATTGCTATTGTTTTTTTCAATATAAATGGATCATGTTATTATGTATCTTTGCTTTTAGGGGTTTGTGCGAGTACTAGGACTTGTTGTTGTCTTTTCACAATGAAAAGATATTGTTCAAATTGTAATAGGAAGAAATCTTCCTCTGACTTTCATGATCAGTGTATTAATTGTAGTCAGTGTACTCGCACTAACTCCTGTTCAGTATGTAATTTTTGGGATGATAAACATTGGAAACGTGTGTCACGATATATTGTTAGCGGGGAAAGGACCATGCCGGCCCTTTCTCCTCAGGGTCACTCTAGTCTATCAGTTTCTATTTCAGAGGAACAAGAACAGGGTGATGTTTCCATGTTATCCTCCAAAAGTGCGCTTCCGTCGTCACAATTGAATGCAGAGCTAGCGGCAAAAGTGCTCATGGAGATACGACAGTTGCCTAAGAGGTCCCTAGTAGGATCGACGGCGCTGTCGTCCGCTAGCTCGCCTGGTGTAGCGTCCATTCACCGAATGGTTCGGCAGCCGGGTTCGTCCGTTGCAGTCCAGGAAGGAGTTTTGGGTGATGCGAGCACTATAAACATACAAGGTGCACACCCAGTGACGGCGGATATAAGGAGAGATCGGAGGAAGCCTTCTAGTTCGGTTCCTAGCTCGTCCAGGTCCAGCCGGGCCGCGAGCGAGAGGCCCCTCTCTCGTACAACAACATCTGGGACCAGATGTTGTGGTACAAAATGTGTCGCAAGCGGAGCACACATCCGTCGCTCGGGACGCTCCGTTGTATAGGCAGTCCGCTGAGACTGCTCAGGCTTCCTCATCCTCTCAGCAGCGCACCCGACCGCACCTTGGCTACGTGACCACGGATATTCTACCAGCTTCGCCGATCAGGGATTCTTCGGCGACCAGGTCACGCCATCCGGTAGCCAGGGACATGAGGCCGATAGACTCCAGACGTTCGCATCGGAAGAGTATGTGGGAGTCAGTTGATGCGGAGCTTCCCGCGGCTAAGCAGCAAAAGACCGCTACTCTGCAGGCCTCGATGACGGACGTGCTAGCTCAGATAGCACAGATTATCGCAGCATCCCAGCAACCAACAGAATCGGTGTCGGATCAGGAATTATCCGAAGGCGCTGGGTCGGTACGCTCCGCCGAAGCATCGGGTGCGGACGACCGGGAGCATCGTGAGGTCCGACTGGATGGCGAAAGGGATACGGATGACTTGGAGCTATCCCTTTCAGAACAACATAAAGCTGCCGTGGACTTCATCCGGCACTTCCTTCCTCAAGTTGTTCCGTCGGGCCAGACTGCTGCGGTACCGGATAAGAGACAGATAGCGTCATTGGACACTGATTTCTTTGAGCGGTTCAGAGACATCGTCCCTGAGTTTCCGTCTCAGTCCAATAATGTCACAAGAACATTTGAATTATTGAACGACGCTATATTCAAGCTTGCTTCCAAAACAGGCAAAGCTGGTTTCTTGTCCGCCAGTGCTCTTAACCTGCCTTTCATTAATTCTAGGAATAAATTCGATACGGCAGGACAGGGTGTTCCGAGAGTTCCTCTGCGTCTTGACGACGAGGCGGAAGACTTAGAATTGTCATTACCGTCGTCAACGTCCATTCCAACCGCAATGTTGGATACGACAATTACGTCTAACAGGACCAGTTTAGACGCTTTATCTTACGCAGACCACCTTACTAAGGCGTTATCTCTACGTCTACAAGGGAAAGAATTCCAGGATATTCAATCCTCTTTAAGACTTCTTTCAAGGGCAGTGGCTTATTCCACGTATAACTCCGCCCTTTCAGTGGCAAACCTGGAGTTGGTTAGACGTGACGCAGCCCTAGCTACATCCACACGAGTGGATAGTAAGGTGAAGAACTCTCTCAGAGTCGCTTCGGTCTCCGGAGAGCTTCTCTTCGACGGCAAGCTTTCTGCAATCTACGAGAAATTACTAAGAAAGCTTCGGATTCTCTGCTGTTTAAATCCGCTTCCAAAAAGTCGGACACGGCAGAAAAGAGTAAGACAGGCACTTCTGGGACTAATGCGCCCAAGAGAGGTTCCTATAGAGGTTCCGGTGCATTCTCTTGTTCTTATTCAAGAGACCGTCAAGGCAGCGACTCACGTTCGGGACGTCCTTCGGGCCGGGACAACCGGTCGGACGCCCCGAGGTCGACGGGACGAGGTGCGGGTCGTGGAGGACGTGGTTTCTCCTCCCGCAGGCCTCGCAGGTCCAGGAGGTGATGGTATCAACCTCTATCGTGTTCCGGTTGGCGGAAGGTTGACAAGTTTTTTAGAAGAGTGGGCGTCGATTACGGATGACCCTTGGGTGAGAGGGGTGATTTCGGAAGGTTTAAGAATAACCTTCAAACGAAAGCCTCCTTTATTTAACTCGAAGTCCAAAATGGACTCAACTTCTCTGTTATCGGAGGTGCAGTCTCTTTTAATGAAGAACGCGGTAGAGGTCGTAGAAGACCAGGAAACACTGGGATTCTACAGCCATCTGTTTCTGGTCCTGAAACCAGATGCCTCGTTCCGTCCAGTCATAGATTTGAGCTGGATAAACAAGCTGATCGTCACTCCAAAGTTTTATATGGAGACGATTCGATCGGTCAGAGCGAGTATTCGGGTGAACAATTATGCTACAAGCATAGATCTCAAAGATGCGTACTTTCATGTCATGGTACATCCGACATTCAGAAAGTATCTACGCTTCGCAGTCCTAGGAGTAGTGTATCAATTCCGAGTGATGTGCTTCGGATTGAACCTAGCACCCTGGGCTTTCACTGGGTAATGAACTCGGTAATGATATATTTCCGAGCTCATTCGTCTGCGGTAACATCGGTCTACCTGGACGACATTCTTCAGAGGTACGGCAATGAGTTAACGCTTCAGAACGATGTGCAGAATCTGCTTCTATTGCTCCGACGTCTCGGTTTTATTAGAAACGAGGAGAAGTCGGATCTGGTGCCGTCCAAGTCATTCACTCATCTGGGAATGAGCTTCGAGATGCACAACAATCTCGTTCGTCTGCCGTTAACCAGAGCGAAATTAGTCAGTTGTTACGCTCGCTATTGTCTTCATGCAGACAAAGTCACAGCGAGGGAGTTCATGAGACTGATAGGTCTATGCGTAGCCGCTGCGGATCTCATTCCGATGGGGCGGTTACGCACTCGTCCTCTCCAAATTTTCTTGACTCAGAATTGGAGTGTGAAGATTCATTCGCTCGACATAGACGTTCTCTTGTCAGAACAAGTGAAACAAGAGATTCAGACTTGGGCAAACATTCAGTGGTTGACTCAGGGAGTTCCGCTGCAGTTGCCGGATCCGAGTTTTACGATCATGACGGATGCCAGTTAAACAGGTTGGGGTGCATCATTGATCCCAACGGATTCGAGGTGCCAGGGTCTTTGGGATCCACAGTTACTAAGCAAGCACATAAACATCAAGGAAATGATGTCAATTTGGCTTGCGTTACGTCAGTGGATGGACATTATTCAGAAAGCTCATTTCCAAATTCTGTCAGACAATACGACAGTAGTGGCGTATATCAGGAACCAAGAAGGCACTCATTCCGTTCCGTTATTCAATTTAACGGAAAGAATCCTTCTGTTTGCTCTAGAACATCAAGTTCTACTTTCGGTCCGTCATATACCGGGTCGTCTGAATGTACTAGCAGACTCCCTTTCACGGAAGGCGCTTGTTGCCGTCGGAGTGGACTCTCAACAAACAAGTATTCAATCAGATTTGCTACCAATGGTAACGGCCAATGATAGACTTATTTGCGACACATCTCAACAATCAGTTGCAGACGTATGTGTCTCCATGTCCGGATCCAAGAGCATTTGCAGTAGACGCTCTATCGATCTCATGGGACGGAATGATAGGATATGCATATCCTCCAGCGCCGTTAATGCAGCAAGTATTGCTGAAGATAAAGCAATCTCAATGCAAGATTCTATTGGTAGCATCTCTGTCTCCACAGAGACCGTGGATATATCTACTCAGGTGTCTGCTGTGGGACTTACCGCGAAAGCTTCCTCCACGAGAGGATCTTCTTTCGCAGGGGAAACCGCGTCAACTGCATCACAACCCGCAAGGTCTCAACCTTCACGTTTTTCCGTTGTGCGGTCCTTCTTGCACGGCAAGCATTTTACAGGACGAGCAGTGGACGCGATTTCTAACTGTAGGAGGACCTCCTCTTCACTAAACTATGTGGCTAAGTGGAAGGTTTTTCGTCGGTGGTGTAGGGATCATTCTGTGGATATTTTTGATCCCTCCATACCAGACATTGCAAACTTTCTAGTATACTTGTTTGACGAAATCAAACTGCAGCCTGTTACTATTAAGGGTTATAGGTCTATGTTATCGGATACCTATGCCCACCACGATAGTTTACAAATTGGATCTAATGTCTCTTTATCTAAGTTAGTTAGAAACTTTTCGATAAATAGACCCAGAACTCTTAGATTAATTCCTAAGTGGAATTTAGCTTGGGTTCTTCTTAAACTGAAGGAAAAGCCATTTGAGCCTCTTGGGACAGTAGATTTCAAATTCTTGTCTTATAAGACAGCTTTTCTCTTAGCTTTCTCTTCTGCTAGAAGAGTCAGTGAGCTTCATGCACTATCGATGGACGATTCTCACTATCGTAGTGTCGGGAACACTATCACCTTCACTACTAATGTTGGTTTTTTCGCTAAGAATCAGGCTCCTAATAAATATCTGGAACCTATTGTTATTAAGGCTCTGCCGTCTTCAGACGGGCATAGGCCTTTACTCTGTCCTGTTAGAGCTTTACGTATTTATAGGCAAAGATCTCAGTTTATCAGAAAGGGACGGAAACGTTTCTTTCTGTCTCTGATGCCTAATAGAAAGGACATTTCAGTCCATTCTATTGCTAGATGGATTCAATTAACTATTCGTACTGCTTATGAAAATTTATCTTCAAGTCAGCAGTCTGTGCTTAAGATTTCGGCTCATGAAGTAACAGCTCTTTCAACATCTTGGGCTTACGCAAATAGTATTGCTATTACAGATTTAATGAAGGCTGCTTATTGGTCTCAGCCATCCACATTCACGAATTTTTATCTCAGAAATATTGAGTCCATTTCTGGAGACCTGCATTCTTTAGGTCCATTATCTGTTGCTCAGAATGTCGTCTACTAAACAGTTGCAACTATAGTTATGCAGGCTTTCTGTTCCGGCAGTGACTCCGTCCTGCTGCCCTCTTCGCTCTGGGGTATTTGACCCAGGGCAAGGGGAAGGGGGGGGGGGGAGGGTGTTCCCTTAGGTCACCTGCTTTATAGTGAAAAGCAAGGGAATTCCTCCTCCGGAGTCAGTTATTCTGAGTCGTTTCCGGGATGGTTTTAAAGTGTAATATTAATGTTAAAAATTCATTCATGTCTTATTTTTAAAGTGTAGCTCGGTGTGAAGCATTTGTATATGTCAAGTGTCAAACGGGCGTTAATATACAATCCTCGGACACTTTTAAAGAATATAAAGAGTCTCAATTCTCTGGACTAACTTTATTTATTGGCTTACTTTAAAAATAATTAGTATAAAGGGTTATACTGGATGTTAATAGAGAACATGAATGTTATTGTGCTCAGTTATGAAGGGTATTGTATCTTTCTAATTTATTATAAAATAAGAAAGATACATGTAAAGCCTAATACTCCTTTTCTCCTTGAGGAGTTGACTCTATATTATATAGTTGAGCTTATTGGATTTTCCTGTATGTCCTAGGCCCTCCGGCCTTTTTACTATTCAGCATGTCGGGGTCATTGGTACAGTATAAAAATGTTAAAAAATTTATAGTAATTTATATATTTTTTATACTTACCAATGACCCAGACGGGGATGGCCCTCCCATGAGTTGGGAACTCATACCTCCCTGCTGAGTGCATAGCGCTGACCAGGCACTGCCAGTAAGAATGATATTGGCGCCAATTTCGGAACGTCCTTGACACTGCGCATGCGCAGTAAGGGCAAAGTATGGAGGACCTTCAGGACATGATTTCTTTGGATTTAGATGCAAATTTGGGGGATTGGTGGGCAAAATTTGTGTTTGGCCCTAGTATTTTAAGAGTTAGCACCAGCAGCTATGTCTGGGTCATTGGTAAGTATAAAAAATATATAAATTACTATAAATTTTTTAACTTTTCCAAAGATTTTATTTCATGATGAACTCTTTCACTGATGTGCACGTATGTTTTTTACTGGTTTCTTGGAAACATTTATCTGATTCTTGTATGCATATCTTTAATTTAACCCTCTCAAGACTGCAATGCGGGTTCCAAAAATTTTATTGATGCCATGATCAAACACTTTCAGTGCTGAGCACATATGTTTTTTTCTGGTTCCTTGGAAAAAATTTATCTGATTTCTGTATGAATATCTTTAATTTAACCCTTTCATGACTTCAGTGTGTTTTTAAAGATTTTATTTTATGTTGAACCCTTTCAATTCTGTACAAATATATATGTTTTTTCTGGTTTCTTGCAAACATTTATCTGATTCCTGTATGGATGTCTTCAGTTTAACCCTCTCAAGACTTCAGTATGGCTTTCAAAGATTTATTGATGCCTTGATCAAGCGTGTCCAGTGCTGTGAACATTTGTTTTTTCTGGTTTCTTTGAAAAAAATTCTCTAATTCTTGTATATATATCTTTAATTTAACCATCTCAAGGCTTCAGTGTGGGTTCCTAAGATTTGTTTTCATGTAATACTGTTAATGAAAACCTATTTCTAATTTCTTTAAAAATATTTTACCCCCCACCCCCTCCCCCCACCCACCCCCCCCCCCCCCCCAAAAAAAAATAAGCCTCCACAAATTCTCTTTTCTGTTTTGTTTATTTTTGATGCTTTAACCATTTTCACACAGACTTGAATTTACTGGTGGCAGTAAAATTCTATTTCTCTAGTTTGAAATCTGTCGTAGTCTTTTAAACCACTGGGCCAAATTCATTCACTTATGGCACAGACCATCTTTGGAGTAAACCTTTTCTCTTTTGTTCAAATGAAGCTGCTGCCATCTTCAGGCTGGTGGAATTTACTCTTCTGATTTTTCTCTCCAATTTACTATATCCCTAAGGGTGGGGTTAATGCTCCATAAGCCTAATATGTCTTTAAAATCCTCTTTTTATAAGCCACTTGTAATAATGCTTAGATTTCTTGTTTGGAACTTACTTTAGTGATGCAGATTTACTTTTTTCAAAGAAACTCAGTAGGTCAAAATTTGGGCTTCCAAGTTTTGGGCTATACTCACTATTTCTTATTTCAGATTCAATGTGCAGATGTGAACCATATTTGTCATGTAGTATATAACTGGGTCATAAGTATTTGATTTATGCCGGATTTTTTTTATTTTTGGGGAGGGGGGGGGGGGGGGGTGGGAGGCAGAGAACCACAGTAGTTGAAAACAAAACAAAAGTTCACAGAACAGAGCTTGCTAGAAAGCTTTCCTAGGACCAGCAGAAATGAATGGCCAAAAAAGTTGCCTTTGTTTGTGTCATAGCAAATCAAATGAAAGTGTCAATGACACTGTAGCTTAACTTGTGTGTTGTGTTTGATGAAAAGGATAATGTTCAATGTTTATGAAAGGATTATGAAATAAGACAAGAATTGTGATAATTGTGAATATGTTCATTTCTGTTCCCTGTATGCTATGTTCATGATAAAAAATAATATGAGGTGTACACTGTGCGGAAGAGATGAGGGGTGGGTTAATTTGACCTCACAGTTAATGTATGTGGCCCTCACAGTTAACGTATATCAACAAAAGTTACCAAGTTACAGTGAAATTTTTCCAAAACGAGTCATCCTATCAAGTTACATTAAAATCCCTTCATAAATATGGCCTGTAGACTGTGCAAAACGTTTTCGGGCTTCGGGCCCCTGTAGCCGACAGTTTCCCAATTGCATCCAAAGGGGACATTCTCATCTAGACATTATATGAAGTCAACCTACCAAGTTACAATGAAATCCCTTAATAAATATGACCTGTAGACTGTGCTAAAGGTTTTCAGGCTTTGGGCTCTGGCAGCCATCATGGTTGAATGATCGCAACCAAAAGGGGACATTCTCATCTGGAGTGATCCTACAAAGTTACAATGAAATCCCTTCATAAATATAACCTGTAGACTGTGCTCAAGGTTTTTGGGCTTCGGGCCCCTGAAGCCGTCACAGTTGACCAATCACAACCAAAAGGGGATGTCATCATCTAGGCATTATATGGAGTCAAACTTACGGGTTACAATGAAGTCCTTCCATAAATATGACCAATAGACTATGCTAAAGGTTTTGGGGGTTTTGGGTTCGGGCAGCCATCAAGGCTGAATGATCACGACCAAAAGGGGACGTTTTCATCGAGACATTATTTAGAGTCGTCCTACCAAGGTACAATGAAATCCCTTCATAAATATCACCTGTAGACTGTGCTAAAGATTTTCGGGCTTTGGGCCCCTGTAGCCAACACAGTTGCCTAATGGTGTCCAAAAGGGGCTGTTCTCATCTAGACATTACATGAAGTCAACCTACCAAGTTACAATGAAATCCCTTCATAAATATGATCTGAATACTGTGCTAAAGGTTTTCAGGCTTTAGGCTTGGGCAGCCATCATGGTTGAATGATTGCAACCAAACAGGAACATTCTCATCTGGACATCATCTGGAGTGATCCTATGAAGTTACAATGAAATCCCTTCATAAATATGACCTGTAGACTGTGCTCAAGATTTTTGGGCTTCAGGCACCTGTAGCCATCACAGTTGACCAACCACGACCAAAAGGGGATGTCATCATCTAGGCATTATATGGAGTCAACCTAACAAGTTACAATGAAATCCTTCCATAAATATGACCTACAGGCATGCTAACGGTTTTTGTGCTAAGGCAGCCATCATGACCAAAAGGGGACGTTCTCATCTGGACACTATTTGGAGTCCTCCTACCAAGCTACAATGAAATCCCTTCATAATTATGACCTGCAGACTGTTCTAAAGGTCTTCGGGCTTTTGTCCCCTGAAGCCGTCACAGTTGCCCAATCGTGTCCAAAAGGGGACGTTCTCATCTAGACATTATATGAAGTCAACCTACCAGGTTACAATGAAATCCCTTCATAAATATGACCTGTAGACTGTGCTAAAGGTTTTCGGGCTTCTGACTCGGGCAGCCATCATGGTTGAATGATCGCAACCAAAGGGGACAATCTCATCTGGGCATCATCTGGAGTGATCCTGCGAAGTTACAATGAAATCCCTTCATAAATAACACCTGTAGACTGTGCTCAAGGTTTTCGGGCTTCGGGCACCTGTAGCCATCACAGTTGACCAATCATGACCAAAAGGGGATGTCATCATCTAGGCATTATATGGAGTCAACCTAACAGGTTACAATGAAATCCTTCTATAAGTATAACCTTTTGCCTATGCTAAAGGTTTTTGGGCTCGGGCACCCATTAAGGCTGAATGATCACGACCAAAATGGGACGTTCTCATTTAGACATTATTTGGAGTCATCCTACCAAGTTGCAATGAAATCCCTTCATAAATATGACCTGTAGACTGTGCTAAAGGTTTTCGGGCTTCGGGCACCTTTAGCCGTCAAAGTTGCCCAATCATGTCCAAAAGGGGCTGTTCTCATCTAGACATTATATGAAGTCAACCTACCAAGTTGCAATGAAATCCCTTCATAAATATGACCTGTAGACTGTGCTTAATGTTTTTCGGGCTTCAGGCTCGGGCAGTCATCATGGCTGAATGATCACAACCATAGGGGACAATCTCATCTGGAGTGATCCTAAGAAGTTACAATGAAATCCCTTCATAATTATAACCTGTAGACTGTGCTCAAAGTTTTCGGGCACTTGTAGCCATCACAACTGACCAATCATGACCAAAAGGGGATGTCATCATCTAGGCATTGTATGGAGTCAACCTAACAGGTTAGAATGAAATCCTTCCATAAATATGACCTTTTGCCTATGCTAAAGGTTTTTGGGCTCGGGTACCCATCAAGGCTGCATGATCGCGATCATAATGGGACGTTCTCATCTAGACATTATTTGGAGTCATCCTTCCAAGTTACAATGAAATCCCTTCATAAATATGACCTCTAGACTGTGCTAAAGTTTTTCGGGCTTCGGGCCCCTGTAGCTGTCACAGTTGCCCAATCACGTCCAAAAGGGGACTTTCACACCTAGACATTGTATGAAGTCAACCCACCAAGTTACAATGAAATTCCTCAATAAATATGACCTGTAGACTGTGCTAAAGGTTTTCAGGTTTTGGGCTCGGGCAGTCGTCACGGTTGGCAGGTCATGCCCAAATGGGGAAATTCTCATCTAGACATCATAAGGAGTCATCCTACCAAGTTACAATGAAATCCCTCCACTTTAAACAGACTGTGCTAAAAGTTTTTGGGTTTCGGGCTTGGGCAGCCATCACGGTTGATAGATCATGCCCAAAAGGGGACGTTCTCATCTAGGCATTATACAGACGCATCCTACCAAGTTACAATGAAATTCCTTCATAAATACGACCTGTAGACTGTGCTAATGGTTTTCGGGTTTGGGGCTCGGGCAGCCATACCGGCTGCCCGATAACGACCAAAAGGGGACGTTCTCATCTAGACATGACCCCAAACTTGCATATGAAATTTCGTGATGATCAGACAAGAACTGCAGGGTGTAGCCCGTGCTAAAGGAAAATGTGAACAGACTCACAAACTTCCACATGCGTGATGGCAATAGCTTATCTTCACTATTTCAAGTTAAGCTAAAAATTGCTCTTGCTGCTGATCACTTACTGATACACACATCTCTTTTGACAACTTGAGTCAGGTGAGTGTTTTAGGCTCACTTGGGCCTCTGGTTTTCTGTCTGCAACAATATCTCAGCAGTGAGTGGATGGAAATCAATTAAATTTGGTATGAGAGATCCTTGTGATAAGCTTCTCCTGCACATGTTATAAAAAAGGCTGCTTTGCCCATCTATCTGTCCATCCATCTGCAGCAATACCTCAGCAATGAGTGGATGGATTTCATTGAAATTTGGTATGAGGGATCCTTGTGACAAGCTGCTCCTGCACATGTTATAAAAAAGTTGCACACATATTTTTGGCCTGTGGCATGGTCCTTGCATTGTAATCAGGGTTTCTGCTAGGCTGGCAGAGTGGCCATTGACCGGACCATTCCCCTCTCCAGAAAAACAGGAATGTTGGCACAGAAAAGGTTAACTGTTCTGACTGGTGACCCGCTTCCTAAAGCCTTTTATCTCCAAAGTCGCAGAGAAACAGGATCACAATATGTATATTCCATTGTCGCCGAAGATCAGAGCGCCTCAGAACATCAATCTGACCGCAAGCATCAAAGAAAATGTTACCGTGAACAAGGCAAAATACATGATGTCTCTTTTCCTGGTCATAAAGATGGGTTTTTCAGAAGAAAACTGCGACCTCAAGATGCGATGGGTACGGCAAAAATTTTAACATTTTTTGGAAGTCATCTAGTCGATTAGTTGTGCACACAATCTGCCGGTTCTGAGTGCTGATGTCAGGTAGTAACAACGAAAAGGAGTAGTATGTTTAGAACAGGGTTAATTTTACAGTACAGTCAGGTTGATTGGTTTGTTGACCTCGAGAGTATGTCGGTGTGTGTGATAAAAAAAAAATATGACATCAGTGGAAACAAGTCAAAGATCAAAGACACTGCACTGTTAACTTGTTTCTGCTGATGTCACATTTCATTGAGTCATCACACAACATGTGGGATGTGTGTCATGAGCAGCAATCAAGGGGAAGATCAGACCAATCAATGAGATTAGGCCAATCTTGAATCCTGCCAATCATTGTGGCAACTTATTAAGTTTGTTACTGCTTGTATGAGATTGTTAACCAAACATAAATACAGTTTTGATCCAGTGGTGTTCCATGTAACCAGCTGCATGGACCGATGCTCAGCCACCTCTATCGATGGCTTAAAATCTGCCGATGTTAGATGCGATTGCCAAACATCAGTTAATCACTACAAATTTGACCTGTTAATTGAATATAGGTTATACAGTAAACTCCTTTTAATTGAATAAAAACTCTTGTAACTTGTCGAGAAATTACCCTTACTCTCCCCAGTTTTCCTTTTTAGCTCACCAACTTTAGTTGTGTGAGCTTATGGCGTGGCTCGATCGGTCGGCGTCAGCATACGTGTCCAATAATGTTAAAACTTTTGTTTAGGTCACTTACTCGCCCTATTTCATGGCCTTTATAATGCTGCTATATGATGATTATTATCATTCTACCATGATTTAACCCCTCGTACCCTGCATTTTGAACATTTTTCTTGACATTTTTAGTTGCGTTTAGTTTTCTGTTTAGCTCAGAATTTCATGTTTAACTAAATGTTTAGATCAGCTGCTGTGCTCCTTCTCTTTCCATGGCACTTATATTCATCATACATGTTCCTCAGTATCATTGTTTCTGATTAACCCCTCATACTCTGCATTTTAAACATTTTTCTTGACATTTTTAGTTGCGTTTAGTTTTCTGTTTAGCTCGGAATTTCATGTTTAACTTAGTGTTTAGGTCAGCTGTTGTGCTCCTTCTCTTCCCATGGCACTTATATTCATCATACATGTTCCTCAGTATCATTGTTCCATGATTAACCTCTCATACCCTGCATTTTAAACATTTTTCTTGATATTTTTATTTGCGTTTTGGTTTCTGTTTAGCTCGGAATTTCATGTTTAACTAAGTGTTTAGGTCAGCTGCTGTGCTCCTTCTCTTCCCATGGCACTTATATTCATCATACATGTTCCTCAGTATCATTGTTCCATGATTAACCCCTCATACACTGCATTTTAAATGTTTTTCTTCACATTTTTAGTTGCGTTTAGTTTTCTGTTTAGCTCAGAATTTCATGTTTAACTAAGTGTTTAGGTCAGCTGCTATGCTCCTTCTCTTCCCATGGCACTTATATTCATCATACATGTTCCTCAGTATCATTGTTCCATGATTAACTCCTCATACCCTGCATTTTAAACTTTTTTCTTGACATTTTTATTTGCGTTTAGTTTTCTGTTTAGCTCAGAATTTCATGTTTAACTTAGTGTTTATGTCAGTTTCTGTGTTTTACTTTTATTAAGAGGTTGTGTTTAGGTAAGCTTTGTCACATGTTATGGGCCTGTTTGATACAGTTCTTGTGTTTGCCAAAGTTACTATCAAAGAGGAATGTTGGTGAGCTATAGGACGTTGGCATCCTTCTTGTTATAAACCTATTTGGCCGTAGTACATACATCCAATACAGGCATTTATTCTATTATATCTTGTTTGACAGAGCTCATAGAGCTCTGTCAATCAAGATATAATAAAAGAAATGCTAAGTTTATCTCTGGAATACAGAAAAGTGACACAGTCCTTGTTAATTGAATTGAATACTCCTGTCAATTGAATAATTTTCATTTTCAAAGTGGCTATTCAATTAACAGGGTTCACTGTACTTTAAAGAGTTAAATAACCTGTCTCATCTAATGCTGTTATGGTTTTTCTACCACCACCTGGTCCTGTCACACCATTTGTTCTATCATAATTATTTTTGCAGTTATTCACTGAAAAGCACAAACCAGTGCTTTCCAGGAAATAGCTGCAAATTAATTGTAGCATTTGTTAAAGCAAATAAATAGACAATAATTTTCTGATATTGTAAACAATATCATTAAACTGCAGTTAGCACTGTATCAAGCGTTGTGTTGCCTAATAGTAATAGTGCATCAACGAGTGAAATAATCCGTTGCATCTTGAGTCGTCGGGATCTTTTTTAAATATCCTTTGTCCCACCTTGTGTTGGAAATAATCACCCATCAATTAACTCCCTTCACTCTGATGTCAAAATATCCAAATTTCAAGTAGCCATTTTTCCCATAATGCATCTAGGAATTTAATCAATTCAATCTTGTTTGACAGAGCTCAATGAGCTCTGTCAAACAAGATAGAATTGGTTAAATTTCTAGTTGCATTATGGGAAAAATTTGCACCTTGAACTTTAGATATTTCAACATCAGTGTGCAGGGGGGTTAATTTGCAATTATTTTCTAGAAAGCACAAATCTGTGCCTTCCAAGAAATAACTGCAACATAATACATGTAAAAATAAATAATAGATTTTAAAACTCTTTGATCCTCCATCAGTATGTAACAGAAATCTTCTTGGTGCCATGTCTTGCTTCTGGACTACCTTTGTACAGTTTGGTGTAATCTTTTTCGCCTCAATGGTTTCTCTTCATTCCACTCAAATCCTGTGGGTATCGAATCCCAATACTGTGGTCGCAGAACATCTATCAAAGTCGTTGACGGTCTCGTCAACAAGATCGCTACTAAGACCTTGACAATGCCTTGGATGTAACAGACAGTCTCATCGATAGTCCTGTGAGTCACCAAGCCAATCTGTCACTGTTCAGTATCGTCGCTGTGTCGTCAATTGACAGGCAAGGGTGGGAAGTATGCAATTCTTTATAGTGGTTTGCTGAGACTTCCTCTATTTAAATTAATTTGCAATTATTTCTTCAAACAACAACTGGTGCTTTGCAAAAAGTAATTGCAAACTAATTCTTTTAAAGCCTGCTATATTGTAGAATAGATATTTCAATTCATTTTGTAGTTATGGGGTGATGGGATAAAATATTGATAATTTCCATCAGTTTATAATATCACAGTATGGCCCAGTGTGAGATAATGAGTATGAAATAAATTTAATTGTTAAAAAACAAGAAAGGGTTTAAATTTCATTGGAATTTCAATCCTTTTTTGTTTTCTTTATTTGAAGTGTCCCCTGACTTTGTGTGTGTGTTCATTCAGTTTGTTTCCAGTCATTAAATGTCTTGAAAACAGCTTGAATGGATGCACTTTAAATAACTCAAGACCAACAAGGCTTTTAGGCCCTTCACATTTCGGTCTGTCATTTTACAGCCTGCGGTAACCAGTTCTTGTCAGATCACCGAAGTTAAGCAATGTCAAGCCTGGTTAATCCCTGGATGGGTGACCGTCTGAGCAATCGATTCAGACTCCTGTGTTGTGTCTTTGAGCAAGGCACTTAACTCCGATTGTCCACATGGGGGCACGATGATGCTGTGTGCTAAGGCGTACTGCACGTCGATGGTACGCATGTCTTCAACCAATCTAACCATGCCTGTGTTGCTGTACGGAGTTACAATGTTGGGGATCTGGCAGTTGCTCGGTGGTTCTCTCCGGGTACTCCGGCTTCTTCCACCCGTAAAACTATCACGGTCATGATTAGCCATTGTGCATAAGTATATAACCTTAAACACTCAATAAATAATAAAATAATTTTACAGCCTTGTGTGTTGATGCTTTTGTAAACTTGAAAGCATCAGCACATGAGGCTGAAAAGTAAAGTGCCGAAAAGTGTGTGGCATGAAAAATCGATGACTCCATCATTTTTGTCAAGTTTGTCCTGCGTGAAAACTGATAACAATATTAGCAAGTAAGGCCAGCAGATCAAATTATTACTCAGTTTAATGGTCAAAACCCTGATCAGCTGTGGCAACACTGATAGGAATTAGTGACTGATGCTAGGACATGATGTGATGTTACATTCTTCAGGGCATATTTTTGGGCCACCCCTTTAATGCAATTATTGTTGAACTGGATCATCCATGGACCGGTATTGTCGTTTAGTGCTGTAATCTGTATGAATGAATTTTCACCTGAATTTTTCCTCCTTGGTCATTATTCACCCACAATTACCGGCTTTCAGAATGTGAAAACCTGCATATATATCGCTGTGAAAAACTTCAAAAATATCCCACAGATGCAAGAAAATGGGAGTTTTGAGACCTTGGAATTTAAAGTTTTCAATCTTTGCTAACCCTGCTTGTGTGGAGTTAGTATGCCGGGGAGTCTGACATTTGCTCGCCATTGCTCCGTGGTTCTCTCCAGGTACTCTGGCTTCCTCCACCCATAAAACTGTCCAACAGGAGGTGAGTCTGGCTGTTGAAAGTGTCATTAAACCCCAATAAATAAATAAATATGGTCAGCCCATGGTAGCGACGACTCCTGGGCACCCCATCACCATCTCATTTTTTTTTCCCTGGCAGAAACACTCATTTTAATACATGTGCCAAATGACTTCCTGTAGTGGAGGACCACAGTTTTATGAATCTGATTGTTAACTAAGTTGACTTTCAGGGAGAATCCATTCTTGTTTATTGCTGTTTATATTTTTGTTAATGGACGCCTTTGAAAAATTCTACAGGTGAGAATTTCATTCATGTACTTAACCTGACTATCGAAGCATATTTACACGCTTTGTATGGCACTTGTTATTTGTGTATGTGATGATTATTGTCACATTAAAACCATACCTTACACATTGTTATCCTGTTAATTGAATAGTCACATTGCCCGAGAAGATTACTCAACAGGTTTACAATTAACAGGAATTGGATCATTCTATCTTCTAGTTATAAAGTATTTATTCTATTAAATTTAGTTTGACAGAGCTCCCTGAGCTCTGTTGAACAAGATACAATAGGTTAAATGGCAAGATTGGATATAATGAGTCCAAAAATGTTTATAATGTGGGGAATTTAGAGGATGCTGTCATAATTGTTCGAGAGATTACAAGGTTTTTTATTCGTTAACAGGAGGTTACTCTACAACCTATATGCACTGTTAACAGGTCAAATTTGTTCTGAATAGTGATGAACCGATTATCAAAACTTGCTATGAACTGATTACCGATTATTTCTGTGTCGATTGTGCCGATTTCAATGCTGATTCTGATGGGTGAAATAGGACCAAGAAGAAAATCTGTTAGTGCCTGTTATACTGCAGAATTTCGTTCCATACATCACCAATTAACCCTTTACCCAACGAATCACCCGCATCTGCCCGCGTAATGTGCAAATTCAACAGCTGAAAAAATATTATTTTTCGAAAAGTTTCAACAAAACCATATCATGTGACCCCTCTTTGGAACGAGCTCATCGAGCTCGTTCCAGAGAGGGGTCACATAATATGGTTTTGTTGAAATTTTTTGAAAAAATTTAAAAAATGATATTTAAAATAATAAATTTTGATATCGTCTGCGTTGGGTAAAGGGTTAAGAAAGCTTAATACCACATAAGTTCTCAGAGTTTGCATATTTAGTGCTGGGCAATATTAGCCAAAATAATATTTGCATTTTGGGAGTTGGGGTGGGGGAAGATCGTTATAAATGATACAATCACACAATATTGTTCTCTTGTGAAGATTGTGATTTATTCTTGTAAATAGTGTTAATACGGTTTTGTGTAAGAATACATTACACTTGGCTGTATTAACCAGGAAGATACTGAGCACACATACTTTGTGTCTTAATTGAATAATAACTTTGCTGTTAATGTGTGTTGTGAAGTTGTTTGGTGCATTGTTTACAAAAACGCGCAGGGTGTCAGAATATATCATTTAATGTTCATTGTTCAACTTGTTACCTCGCTTGATGTGTTTCTTCAGTTTTGACATAATATAAAATGAAGGTGACAAACTGAAAACGTGTTTGTGACGTCAAAAATTGGGTACAGATACTACAGAACTGAAAATTCCTACGGTACGAAACGTCCAATCTTGGGTACGAAACGTCCAGAAATTTGGGTATGAAGAGACCAAAGATTTGGGTACAGTGCTCAAAATAACTTTTTTTCTTTAGGTAGCAAAATGTTGCACATTTCAAAAAAATGAATAGCATTTTGTAAAAATTACGTAGCTATTTTTGTATACCAGAGTTATGTTATGCTGTTTTGTATTGAATTCTTCTAAGTAGATAGAATAGTTTCCATCCATTTCTGGGCATTTCCAAATGATCTGCAACACATGAAACATTTACTATGTTTTTTTTAACTGAACTGCCTTTAAGGGTTGCATGGACTTGGATGTTTTCAAATGGCATCTTGGTTGTTTAATAGAGTTCTCAAAATGGAAGTTGGGATTTTTAATTTGATGGGCTTGAAGTCATTTTTAATGTACATTTTATGCAAAATGTTGTAAAAACAGGAAGAATTTAAACCAATAGAATTCATTTTACATATGAAGTCGCTAATGATGCTTGATGGAGAGTTAATCTGAGTTATGCCTGGAATGTTTCACAATCAGAAGTAAAGCATCAGTGAAACAGTTTTCAAATTTGTTTGCAAATTTTCATTTACATTTTGCGATACAAGATAATCAACTGCAGCCTTATAGGCTGCAGTTGATTATCTTGTATCGCAAAATGCTATACATAAGTGAACAATGTGTAGCTTTTTGCAAGTTTTGCATAGCAAAAAGCGACGCGACACCGCTTATTTTGAGCCCTGTTTGGGTACAAAATTTCCAACTGAGTACGAAACATCCAAAGTACGAAATGCCCAGATCCCCTACAGGCTAGCAACTGAACACATTTTATTTATACATGTACCCAAAGCAACATTGTACAGCACCATGATTGAAGACCAGTGACTTTAATCAGCTGGGAATAGTGGCGATCTCGTATCGATTGCAGATGGTAAATTCCATAATATCTCGGCTTTGCAAATCCCTAAATATTCTGATATTCACTCCATACATTTTTAATGGGGAAACTTTATTGAAAAGGCCAGATATCAAAGAGATTTTAATAGTCAGTGTTAAATATAGAATAACCGGATACAGTGCAGCCCACTTAATTGGATATCTCTTAATTGTATATCCCTGTTAATTGAATATAATTTTCAAACACAAAACCATTTACCATACCTTCAGTACAAATTTGATCTGTTAATTGCATATGGGTTGTAGAGTAAACTCCTGTTAATTGTATATAAATTTTTGTAATATGTCGAAAAAATTACTGTGACACGCACAAAATTCCCCTTATTTATCAACCTTTTTGGCTTCACTACATCCAATACAGGCATTTACTCTATTATATCTTGTTTGACAGAGCTCTATGAGCTCTGTCAAACAAGATATAATAGAATAAATGTTCAGTTTACCTCCAGAACACAGGAAACTGACCAAATCCCTGTTAATTGTATACTCCTGTTAATTGAATAATTTTCACTGGCAAAATGGATATTAAATTAAGAGGATTCTACTGTACTGCCAGTTGTCATAATCGGCTGATGTCCCATAACTAGCCAGTTCCGATTGCCGATTCGGATTATCGGTTTATCACTAGTACTGAAGGTCTTGAAATGGTTTACTGCTTGTAAGTTATATACAATTAACAGGATTATTCAATTAAAATATATACAATTAAGGGGACTCCACTGTATTTTTGTATAAGCAATTTGATCTCAAGTGAGGGACTTTGGCTTCCTTGAGCTTATTATCTTTTTTTCTGTTTTCATTGTAGTGAAGGAAAAGGTTATTGAACATTTAGGTATAGAGAAAACAGAGCATACAGTGGAAGATATAGTGAGTATATAGTCTGAAGTTTATTCAAGTAAAAGATTTCACTCGACTTTAATTCAGTTTAACTTTTTGCATGTGGCTGGCAGATATTCCTGCCCAGCACAGGGTTTCTCTTGTCTCTGAAATAAGTATAATTTGTGTATATTTAATCATATTGTCTCCCTGTAGAGGAAATGGTATTTTCAATAATTATTTTTTATGTTTCATTTAGATTAATCTTTTCATCAAATCTAGTCATGACAGCTTTAAAGCAGCCATGACTAGATTTGATGAAAAATATCTAGAAAATACTCCGCGGGTAAGAGTTGAGATTGTTGAAATTAATTTTTTGTCTGCTCCCTGTTTTATTCAGATAAAAAAACCATGACATCAGATCAGCTGAACTGAATTCTTAACCCTTTACCTAACGAATCGGCCGCATCCGCCCGCATAATATGCAAATTCAGCAGTTGAAAAAAATATTATTTTTCAAAAAATTTTAACAAAACCATATCATGTTAATCCTTGTTGGAACGAGCTCATCGAGCTCGTTCCATCGAGAGGTCACATGATATGGTTTTGTTGAAATGTTTTGAAAAATTTGAAAAAATGATATTTAAAATAATAAATTTTGATATCGTCTGCGTTGGGTAAAGGGTTAAATAACTGTTTGTGTTTTACAGGATTTGACCACATTGGCACCAAGAAAACCTGATTGGGATTTGAAAAGAGATATAAAAGCAAAACTTGAAAAGCTTGAGCGAAGGACACAGAGAGCAATAGCTGAAATTATCAGTAAGTTTTTCATTGAGCACACATGCACGCTTGTATATTGGGATAATAATTTCTCCAGATCATGCGGTACTGAATTCTCAGGTTGATTCAATTGACTTGGAAAACAATGAAAAATGGAAACTGCATATATATACTGGATCCACTAATATGTGGAATTCGATATTATTATTATTTATTTATTGGTGTTTAAGGTCACATATTTATGCACAATGGCTAACAAGGGCAACGCCCCCGGTTCCCCGACCAAGATGGCAAATTCAAGGGAGCTGTTAGGATGCAATTTGTTCCAAGAGCATGGTCTTTATGAGAGGTTAAGGGTGTTAATTTCAATCAAATGATCAAAAGTAAAGTTATCATCCGGACAACACAAAAAGTGTATTTTATAAGTCGAAAAATGGGAATAACTCCTGTAAAAATAGACAAAGCATGGCCATTTTTTAACTTGACCTGTATTTCCAACCAATTAAACCACATACTTAGTTTCGTTTCAATCAAATGATCCAAAGTAAAGTTATCATCCGGACAACACAAAAACCGTATTTTCTAAGTTGAAAAAGGGGAATAAATCCAGTAAAAATCAGTGGAGCGTGCCCATTTTCGAACTTGACCTGCATTTCCACCCAAATAAGCGGCATACTAAATTTCGTTTCAATCAAATGATCCTAACTAAAGTTATCATCCGGACAACACAAAAACTGTATTTTTTAAGTCGAAAAAGGGGAATAAATCCAGTAGAAATCAGTAGAGCGTGCCCATTTTCGAACTTGACCTGCATTTCCACCCAAGTAAGACACATACCAAATTTAGTTTCAGTAAAATCATCCAAACTAAAGTTATCATCCGGACAAGGGTGCGACGGACGGATGCACGCACGGACAGACGGACACTGCTGATTACAATAGTCCCCTGAAGGGTCGGGGGACAATCATCACCATGACAGTTTTACAGGTTGATGAAACCGGAGTACCCAGAGAGAACCACCGAGCAACAGCGAGCAACTGTCAGCTCCCCAGAATACCAGCGCCACACAAGCAGGGTTATCATTGGTTGAAGACAAGTGCACCAGCGTCATGCAGTACGCCTTAGTACACAATGCCACCATGCCCCAATGCGGGCAACGGAGATGAAGTGTCTTGCCCAAGGACACAACGCTTTTGCTGCAGGTGGGATTCGAACCGAGGACCTCTCTGTT
Organism: Pictodentalium vernedei; assembly: GCA_031216915.1. NCBI lineage: Eukaryota > Metazoa > Mollusca > Scaphopoda > Dentaliida > Dentaliidae > Pictodentalium > Pictodentalium vernedei. Next base: position 98,935,996 of record CM062294.1, read on the forward strand.
TGCAGCCTGCACCTCTACTGACTGAGCCACCACGCTCCCAAATTCGATATTTAACTGGGGTCACTGCAATCAATGTTATCAATATTTGTGTTGTGTTATGCCACCTCCAAACTTAGAAGTACTTTTTAAAACCATTTTTGTTTTGATACATCCACCCTCGATGATATTAGATGAGATGTCTGAGTGAATATTTTTCTCCAATTCACGATATGTCTGTAGCTTGCATTTAAGCATTCTGCTTGGGTTAGTTTTCATTTTTTTTTTCAAATGGAGATCTTAACCCCCAAAGTGTAGCCCCCACCCCCCTTGTACAATAATCTTGAAATTCTTTAACCCTTTACCCAATGTAACAACCAAAACCGGCTAGCGCTATTCACAAAAAGCGCCAATTAATTTTCATTATTTTTTTCATTTTTGTTTCAAAAACATAGGTTATGACCCCTCTTTGGAACGAGCTCATTCCAATGAGGGGTCATAACCTATGTTTTTTGAGACAAAAAAATGAAAAAATTAGTTATTCAAAAATTTTATTTGCACATGTCGTCTGCTTTTCATGTTAGGTAAAGTGTTAAAAAGAATTTTTGAGAACCTCCACTAACAATACTTCGAGATGGTTCAGGGGTAGTTCCTCTCAAAATCACCTCAGCACAGAGTTTTGTCCAAAGTTGAGTTTGTAACCAGGACGATTCGTCCAAAACAGCTGATCTTTTTGGGGGGAGAGGTGTTTGTATGTGGGAGGGGGTGCCCATTCAAGTGTTTTTGAAGGAAGATATTAACCCCCCATATCCTGGAACCCTCTCCAATAAATTGTGCTTGCATAAAACGTTTTCCTGTTATTTGAATTTTATCCACTTTATTCTCATCGAGTAGAGGATAGTGGGTAGAGATAATTACCACTGCAGTATGTATAGCATGATTTGGCACAAAGCCACTCACCAAGTGGACGATCAATTTATGCCATTACCTGCAAGACCATTAGAATCTTGAGGACCCAGCATTCAAATTATAAGTCATGAACCATTGGTTATCTGATCTCTATCCAACTGGATTGCTGGAACTTCAATGAAAAATGCTGCAACTCATTAATCACCACCTCCACCCCCCACCTCCAAGATGATATCAAGACAATCAACATGACAACTGCTCCCATTAATGACTGTAGTAACAGTGTAACAGCTTTCACTTCATCAAACATCATGGCATTTAACTAGCATGAAATCTCGTTACAAAGCATCTACTTTCTAATCTTGGCACTGTTTTTGTCATTAATAATTCCAATATGTTGCAAATATGCAATTTGTATTGCACAAATTGTGCACTTCATCAACCTATTCATTTTACACAGATATCAAAGTATATTCATTAACCGGTTGAGTGCTGGAAGCCCATATTTGAGGCTTGAAACTATGTGGGTGTCCTTCATATTATCTTTGAATCTAAATTATAGGGAAGCGCAGTGGCTCAGTGGTAGACTGTTGGACTTCTATGCTAGAGGTCCTGCGTTCAATCCCCGCCCGGGATGACCCACGTTGTGTTCTTGGGCAAGGCACTTTATCCAAGTTGCTTACATGGGTGCACGATGATGCAATGTACTAAGGTGTACTGCACGTCAAAAGTGCACATGTCTTCAACCGCTGTAACCCTGCTTGAGCGGAGCTTGAACAGTGCTAGAATGTTGAGGAGCTGACAGTTGCTCATCAATGCTCGGTGGTTCTCTGTGGGTACTCCGGCTTCCTCCACTCGTAAAACTGTCATGGCCACGATTCGCCATTGTACATAAGTATGTGACCTTAAACACCAATAAATAAAAAAATAAATAAAGAAATCTAAATTATATAGTCTGTATGGATTTTCCTTGTTACAATTTATGGGAGAGTGCCTATAGGCACTCTCCCATAAATTGTAACAAGACAAAGATTTGTGAACAAATTTTGATGACTAAAAATAATTTAACACTGTACCAGTTAAAAAGCAATCAGGAATGAATGAATGAATAACTTTATTTGCAAAAAACATTATAGTACACATATATGGTCATATATGGAAGACACCAACTGGTCACAATAACATTAATATTTGCAATAACATCTATATTTGCAACATTTTATTAAGAAATAGTGGTAACATTTTACCAGAAATATGAAATTAAATATATTTAAAAAAACCCAGATGTATTGGGTAAATAGTTAAAGTAATAGTAGTACTTTCTAAGGTGAAGGGGTGATCAATTTTTTATTTGTAATTAGTGGCCTGATGACAGTAAAGTTGAAATTTAAATTTGTTCACCCCTTTAATAATGTAAATTTATTCATTCGATTATCATCCCTATGCAGCGGGTCATTACGATAAGTATACAATGCTCACGAAACAGTACCTTGAAGGCATGTGCTCAATTCAGTGCTGCAGGCTATAAGTTTGTTTTGAACGGTGTCCTATTACGTAGTTGTATTTGTCAACGCAATTAAATCTGTTGAAAATAATAAGCAATTTTATCTTCAGCTCGTCGCTTATAGCCATAATGGCCTGTGATCTGTCCATGTGCTCTCCGATATCCAGCTCATAGTGGTTTTCTGGCATCACGACTACTTCTTGGGAAGCCTCTAGATCTGCAGAATCAGGCTTTAGGCCTACATTCACTTTCTGGCTGTTGGTGATAGATTCGACTGGCAAGTTTTTATCTCTGGTGGTTTCAGTCCTCTGTTTTTTTTTTTTGAGAGAAGAAAGAATTTAGTTTTAACTGTCGAGAGTTTTCGGAAGGTCTTTTTCTGTCCATGACTTCAAATCGACTGAAGGGAATTAATGCTGCTCAGTTAGACAGTTAGTGTTTATCTGTTATAATTTATTTCCAAGTCATTCACATGTTTCCTTAATGCAATGGTTCCAATTAAGGACAAAGCTACAGTTAAATCTAGAAGTCCTGTCATGAAATGCGCACAAATAGCACGTCGATCTGTGCATAAATCTATGCGTTATGACCATAGTAAGGCTATCAAATTCCGTACACATGGCCTGTGCACAATAAATGTTTCAGCCAATAGACCTCCGGGTAACCCAGAGGTCCATTGGCAGAAACATTTCCTGTGTTTGCTATGAGTAATCAGCAGAACCTGCCGTGCTTTGGATACCTTTCGATATGGCAATTCCTACGCGCAATTAAGCCTTGATAAACGTGCAGTTCGTGACAGGACTTCTAGTTTTAACTGTACGTTACTGGCCATTTAAACTGAGAGTTAATTGGATTCAGTTGATATGGAGTTAATAGTCTCCTCGAAGCATGGTGATTTATTAAGCCCTGGTCAAACATTGCTAAACATGAGATATAAGTTGATGTTTATAAAAACATTTGTTAGTTTAATGAAGCTGGTGTTTATATTCTAATTTCTATATAATGTCAACAGTCAGTCAATCATGGTTGTAAAAATAAGCCAGTTGAAAAAAAACTTATCAGAGCCCAAAAGAGGGGGTAATACCCCCCCCCCCCCCCCCCCATCCCTGAATCCGCCACCACTGATCAGTGGTCATGGACCATTGGGTCAGGACTGTAATTATCTTAAGAGACTCGGCATGTGTTATTTATGTTTGCCCGACCATGCCATCAATTTGTCTTCCGCTTCTTACCTATGCTTCTCAGAAAACTACATTCAGCCAAGGAGTTTGCAATCACCAAAATTAGCCCTGGCAATCTGTAATATCATGGTAAAAGCTGTGTCAGACATTTACCAGGGCATTGCCATGTTCTGTAGCTAACTTCTAGGGCTGCTCAACTCACATATCACTAAACGTGCCAACGAATGGGCAATAATATTATGCCCAACAAGACAAAGAAATTGTGTGTGGATACCCAGGATTTACATTCCGGCATTGTGTAACAGCACAGTGACAGTGGTTCATGAAATTTGCTTGTTGGTTCATCCGGTTTCTTCTTAATTGGCAAATAAGTCTGTAGTCAGATGTCTTCCTGCCAGATGAGTATCAAACTCTATGCATACTGCATAGCAGTCTGGAGTGGATGATCCATTCAACAGATAGTAATAATTTCAGAGAAAAATCACAAGAAATACTATCACACTTTAAAAAATTGGTCTGCTGGGTTTCAGAGACCATAATTTGAAAGTGTTTGCAAATATTTCTATCTATTTTGAAATAAAATTGTAAATAATTGTAATTACCCCCCCCCCCCCCCCCCACAGTGTTTCAATCATGATCCTCTCCTCCTCAGTTCTACAAGTACATGAGATACAGGGTCTTAGTCCCACAGTGCCAGATTCTGTAGTCAGCTGGTCACACTCTGTTAAATTTTTCCAGAATTTGTTGATGCTAGTTAGCTCATCTTTGGCAAAGCCAAATTTGAGCTTATGCCATGGCCAGTTTCCGTCAACAATTCAATACGGCTTGGGCTAGAGGCCGTATTTATTAACCGATCTTTACGAAACTTTTCCTTTGTTATGACTTTGGGACGAGAACGAGTGTTTTTGGGTCCGATCCGAAATTCAAGTTGGCCGCCAGCCGCCATTTTGTACCGACGATGCAGAAATCTGTATTTTTATACTGTACCAATGACCCAGACATAGCTGGTGCTAACTCTTAAAATATAGGGCCAAACACAAATTTTGCCCCCCAATCCCCAAAATTTGCATCTAAAACCAAAGAAAACATGTCCTGAAAGGCCCTCCACACTTCGCCCCTACTGCGCATGCGCAGTGTCAAGGACGTTCCGAAATTGGCGCCATTAATCATTCTAAGTTTGGCCCTTCATCAGTTAACATCTGACTGATCTTTGTGCTTATAAATCTCAGTTTAAATGATGCCAGACACATAAATATTAGTGAAATGGTGATTCTAAGGAGGATAGAGAAGGAGGAGAGGAAAAAAATGTGTGACAGAATATTATCAGGGCTGTAACTTAAAATTTTTTAATGAAATTATGTTAAGTTACCTATTTTCGAGGCAGCAGCCATTTTGTTGTCATTCTGATTATTTAGTTACACTGTTTTTTAAGTGTTTTCCTCTCTCCCTGTCCTTTAAGTCCCCCCTTGCTATTCTCCCATGCTTTTGGCATAGTTTTTGTAATTATTATTACTAAATTTTCTTGGGAGTTTTAGCTGAATAACAGAATGAATTCTGTTCTTTCCCCATGTTTACGTCTTCACCTACGGGTGGTTAGGCGTTGTGTTCTGCATCTACCATCTGATGTTCTGCAGTTTCTTCCCTGGAAGTCTCTGTTTTGCATCAGATAGTGTATTTTTGGTAACTGATTTCGGGCCTGGGTGCCTGGAGTCTTATTTTAGTGTTTTTACACTCATTGTTTACATTTTCAACAGCCCTCTGTGTGAGGGGGGGATTTCTAAAAAATAATATCTTGATGTTATTTTAATCATAACTAGATACATTATTATTGTTCGTAAGTGTTGAATAAATTGTTTAAAATATTTTTAAAATTTTTGTCCACACTTAGGCTTGGGATCCATTGGAGTTCAATGTTACTTTTCAGAAACTTGGGCTGTTCTGAAAAAATATTTTTTCAAAATATTTTGATTTCAGTTATTTTTTCTATATTAATGGATCATATTATTATTATGTATTTTGATTGTCAGGGGTTAGTGCGAGTACCAGGACTTGTTTTCTTTTCACATTGAAAGGATATTGATCAATTGTTTTAAGAGGAAGTCTTCCTCTGACTTTATTATCATTCTATATGTGGTCAGTGTACTCGCATTAACTCCTGTTCTGTATCGTATGATTTCGATGACAATATGGGAAGCGTATGTCACGGTATGTTATTGGGGATTTGGACACTCCGGTCCTTTCCCCGCAGGGTCACTCTACTTTATCAATTTCTATTTCAGACGATCAAGATTAGGGTGATGTATCCGTGATGTCTTCCAACAGTGTGCCTCCGTCGTCACAATTAATGAAGGGCTAGCGGAAAAGTGCTCATGTAAATACGCCAATTGCCTAAGAGGACCCTAGTAGGTTCGACGGCCTTTGACGTCCGCCAGCTCGCCCGGTGTAGCGTCCATTCACTGAATGGTTCGGCAGCCGGGTTCCTCCGTTGCGGTCTAGAAGGAATTTTGGGGTGATGCGAGCACTATAAATTAACCTAATGCACACCCAGTGACGGCGGATCGGATGGAGAACGGAGGAAGCCTTTTAGTCCAGTTCATAGCTCGTTCCGGTCCATCCGGACGGCAAGCGAGAGAGGCCCCTCTCTCGTTCAACAACATCTGGCCCCAGATGTTGTGGTACAAAATGTGTCGCAAGCGGAGCATACGTCCGTCGCTCGGGACGCTCTGTTGTATAGGCAGTCCGCGGAGACTGCTAAGGCTTCCTCTTCTTGTCAGCGCACACGACCGCACCTTGGCTGCGTGACCGCCGATATATTACCAGCTTCGCCGATCAAGGATTCTTCGGCGACCAGGTCACACCATCCGGTAGCCAGGGACACGAGGCCTGCAGACTCCGGACGTTCGCATAGGAAGTGTGCGGGAGTCAACGTACACGGAGCTTCCGGCGGCAATGCATCGTAAGACCGCTACTGCACAGGCTTCGGGAACGGACGTGCTTTCCTTAATAGCACAGTTTATCGCAGCATCCCAGCATCAACTGAATCTGTCGCATATATTTTATCCAACAATGCTGGGTCGGGACGCTCCGCGGAAGCGGGTACGGACGTCCGAAAGTTTCATCCGGTCCGAAAGGGATTCGGAGGATTTCGAGCTTTCCCTTTCGGAACAACATATGCTGTTGTGTATGTCATCTGACTTGGTCTTCTACAGCTTCTTTCGTCGGACCAGAATGCTGCGATGCCGGATAAGAAACTGATAGCGTCGGTGGACTTAGAAATTTTTGGTTCGGTTCAGGGACATCGTCCCTCAGTTCCGACATAGTCCAATAATGTCACACAAACTTTCGAATTATTGAACGACGCTATATATATTATTATTTTATGCTTGCTAACCAAGCATTTCTGGTTTCTTGTTCGAAGAGTTATGGAGATGTCTTTCAAAAGTGTGCCTCTGTCGTCATAGTTAATGAAGAGCTAGCGGCAATAAGTGCTCATGGAATATGTCTATTGCCTACGGAGTGACATTCGCTAGCTCACCCGGTGTAGCGTACATTCATCGAATGGTTCGGCTGCCGGGTTCGTCCGTTGCGGTCTAGGAAGGAGATTTGGGTGATGCGAGCACTTTAATTACTTTAGTACTCACCCAGTGACGGCAGATTGAGGACAGATCGGAGGAAGCCTGTTAGTCCGGTTCCTGGCTTGTCCAGGTCCGTCCGGGCTGTGAGCGAGAGAGGTCCCTCTCTCGTCCAACAACATAGGGGAACGCATGTTGTGGTTCAGATATTTTACATTCGGAGCATATGTCCGTCGGTCGGGACGCTCCGTTATATTGACAGTCCGAGAGACTGTCCTTGATGCTTCCTCATCCTCACAGCAGGGCACACGACCGCACATTGGCTACGTGACCTCGAGTATCCGATCAGTTTCGGCATTCAGTGATTCCATGGCGAATAGGTCGCGCCATCCGGTAGCCAAGGGACACGAGGCCTATACACTCCGTTCGCTCGCTTATTGGTAGTATGCACGGGGTAACGATCACGGAGCTTCCAGCGGCAATGCATCATAAGACCACTTCTCCTCAGGCCTCAGTGACGGACGTGCTATCCGAATTAGCACAGTTGTTTCGCAGCATCCCAGCAATTGACTGTTTCTCGGTCGAATCAGGAATTATCCGACGGCGCTGGGTCGGTGCAGTCCGCGGTTGCATCAGGTACGGACAACCGAACGCTTTATAGGGTCCGACAGGATGGCGAAAGGGATTCGAAAGATTTCGAGTTTTCTCTTTAGTAGTATCGGAAGATGCCTTTCATATCTTCTGGCATTATCTTCCAGTGATTGTTATTTCGGACTTCATTGCTGCGATCTTGGATAAGAGACTTATAGCGTCATTGGACTCGGATTTTTCGATCGGTTCAGGGACATTGTCCCTGACTTACCGACGCAGTCCAATATTGTCATTACAACATGTGTTTTTTTTTTTTTCGACGCTATATATATATATATATATACAAGCCTGCTACCAAGCATGATAGTTTAGTTTCTTGTCCGCGTTGCTCATTTCTGCCATTTTATCATTTATACGAATAGTTTATTTTGGCAGAGCAGGGCATACCGAGAGTTCATATGCGTCTAGACGGTGTGATTAAAGACTGCATATATTCTTTTTCGCCGTTTATGTCTTTTCCAATTTCAATGTTGGGAACGACATGATGTATAGTAGACTTAACTTAGACGCTTTATCATACGTAATCCGCCTTACTGAGGCGTTATCATTACGTCTTCAAGAAAAGATTTACGGGATATTATTCTCAATGTAATTTCTTTTGAGGGCAGTGGTTTGTTCACGTATAACTCCGCCCTTCAGTGGCTGATTGGAGTTGGTTAGACGTGACGCAGCCCTAGCTACATCCACACGCGTGGATAGTAAGGTTAAGAACTCTCTCAGAGTCGCTTCGTTCTCGGAGGAGCTTCTCTTCGACGGCAACTTTTCGGCAATCCATGAATTGCTCGATTTACACGTTCTCTTGTCTATCTAGTGTTACAAGAGATTCAGACTGGGGCAAACATTCGGTGGTTGACTCAGAGAGTCCCACCGCAGTTGCCGGACCCGAGTATGGCTGTTATGACAGTTGCCAGTCAAACAGATTGGGATATAATACTGATCCCTACGGATTCGAAGTGCCAGGGTCTTTGGGTTCCGCAGTCTCTTAGCAATCAGTTTTCTTCCGCGGAATAATGTTTTTTAGGCTTGCTTTATGTCATTGCATGAACATTATTCAGAAACGCATGCCCAAATTCCTGTCCTTTAATTCGACAGTAGTGGCGTATCTCCGGAACCAGAGAGGCACTCTTTCGTTTCCGTTATTCAATTTAATGGAAAGAATCTGTCTGTTGGTTATAGTACACCAAGTTCAGTTTTGGTCCGTCATATTCCGGGTCGTCTGATTGTTTTATCGGACTCCCGTTCTCTTACGGGTCGCTTGTTGCTGTCAGAATGGACTCTCAACAAACAAGTATTCAATCAGATTTGCTATCTATGGGAGCGTCCAATGATGATTTATTTATGACACAGCTTGCTAATCAATTGCAGACGTATGTGTTGGCTTGTCCAGATCTCTGAGCTAATGTTGTTAACGCTCTATTGATCTATAGGACAGAATGATAGGATACGCGTATCCTCCGGCGCTGTTGTTTCAGCAGGTATTGCTAAGATAAACAACCACAATACATTTCTGTTGATAGCATTTCTATCTTCACAGAGATCATGGGTAATTTACTCTCTTGTCTACTGTGGGTCTTAACGTGAAATCTTCCTCTATGTGAGGATCTTTTTTCACTGGGTAAATCGTGTCATCTTTATCACAACCCGCAAGGTTGCAACCTTCATGTATTCCGTTGTGTGGTCCGTATTGCATTGTAAGCACTGTACTGGACGAGCTTTGGACGCGATTTCTTACTATAGGAGATCCTCTTCTTCGCTATTCTATGCGGCTAAAGTAGAGGCTCTTCCGTCGTGGTGTAGGGATCATTATGTTCATATTGTTGATCCCTCCATACTACTCATTGCTATATTTTTATACTGTACCAATGACCCAGACATAGCTGGTGCTAACTCTTAAAATATAGGGCCAAACACAAATTTTGCCCCCCAATCCCCAAAATTTGCATCTAAAACTAAAGAAAACATGTCCTGAAAGGCCCTCCACACCTCGCCCCCACTGCGCATGCGCAGTGTCCAGGACGTTCCGAAATTGGCGCCATTTATCATTCTAAGTTTGGCCCTTCATCAGTTAACATCTGACTGATCTTTGTGCTTTTAAATCTCAGTTTAAATGATGCCAGACACATAAATATTAGTGAAATGGTGATTCTAAGGAGGATAGAAAAGGAGGAGAGGAAAAGAATGTGTGACAGAATATTATCAGGGCTGTAACTTAAAATTTTTTAATGAAATTATGTTAAGTTACCTATTTTCAAGGCAGCAGCCATTTTGTTGTCATTCTGATTATTTAGTTACACTGTTTTTTCAAGTGTTTTTCCTCTCTCCCTGTCCTTTAAGTTCCCCCTTGCTATTCTCCCATGCTTTTGGCATAGTTTCTGTAATTATTATTACTAAAATTTCTTGGGAGTTTTAGCTTAATAACAGAATGAATTCTGTTCTTTCCCCATGTTTACGTCTTCACCTACGGGTGGTTAGGCGTTGTGTTCTGCATCTACCATCTGATGTTCTGCAGTTTCTTCCCTGGAAGTCTCTGTTTTGCATCAGATGGTGTATTTTTGGTAACTGATTTCGGGCCTGGGTGCCTGGAGTCTTATTTTAGTGTTTTTACACTCATTGTTTACATTTACAACAGCCCTCTGTGTGAGGGGGGGATTTCTAAATAATAATATCTTTATGTTATTTTAATCATAACTAGATACATTATTATTGTTCGTAAGTGTTGAATAAATTGTTTAAAATATTTTTAAAATTTTTGTCCACACTTAGGCTTGGGATCCATTGGGGCTCAACGTTACTTTTCAGAAACTTGGGCTGTTCTGAAAAAATATTTTTTCAAAATATTTTGATTTCAATTATTTTTTCTATATTAATGGATCATATTATTATTATGTATTTGATTGCCAGGGGTTAGTGCGAGTACCAGGACTTGTTTTCTTTTCTCATTGAAAGGATATTGATCAATTGTTTTAGGAGGAAGTCTTCCTCTGACCTTATTATCATTCTATATGTGGTCAGTGTACTCGCATTAACTCCTGTTCTGTATCGTATGATTTCGATGACAATATGGGAAGCGTATGTCACGGTATGTTGTTGGGGATTTGGACACTCCGGTCCTTTCCCCGCAGGGTCACTCTACTTTATCAATTTCTATTTCAGACGATCAAGATTAGGGTGATGTATCTGTGATGTCTTCCAACAGTGTGCCTCCGTCGTCACAATTAATGAAGGGCTAGCGGAAAAGTGCTCATGTAATACGCCAATTGCCTAAGAGGACCCTAGTAGGTTCGACGGCCTTTGACGTCCGCTAGCTCGCCCGGTGTAGCGTCCATTCACCGAATGGTTCGGCAGCCGGGTTCGTCCGTTGCGGTCTAGAAGGAATTTTGGGGTGATGCGAGCACTATAAAATTAACTTAATGCACACCCAGTGACGGCGGATCGGAGGGAGAACGGAGGAAGCCTTTTAGTCCGGTTCATAGCTCGTTCCGGTCCATCCGGACGGCAAGCGAGAGAGGCCCCTCTCTCGTTCAACAACATCTGGCCCCAGATGTTGTGGTACAAATGTGTTGTTAGCGGAGCATACGTCCGTCGCTCGGGACGCTCCGTTGTATAGGCAGTCCGCTGAGACTGCTAAGGCTTCCTCTTCTCATCAGCGCACACGACCGCACCTTGGCTGCGTGACCGCCGATATATTACCAGCTTCGCCGATCAAGGATTCTTCGGCGACCAGGTCACACCATCCGGCAGCCAGGGATTCGAGACCGATGGACTCCGGACGTTCGCATAGGAAGTATGCGGGAGCCATCTGATGCGGAGCTGCCCTCGGCGAAGCACCGATAGACTACGCCTCCGCAGGTCTCGACGCCGGACATTCTTGTGCACATAGCACAGCTTATCGCAGCATCCCAGCAGCCGACAGAAACGGTGTCGGATCGAGAATTATCCGACAGCGCTGGGTCGGTAGCCGGGGACTCGAGGCCTGCAGACTCCGGACGTTCGCATAGGAAGTGTGCGGGAGTCAACGTACACGGAGCTTCCAGCGGCAATGCATCGTAAGTCCGCTACGGCACAGGCCTCGGGAACGGACGTGCTTTCCTTAATAGCACAGTTTATCGCAGCATCCCAGCATCAACTGAATCTGTCGCATATATTTTCTCCGGCGATGCTGGGTCGGGACGCTCCGCGGAAGCGGGTACGGACGTCCGAAAGTTTCATCCGGTCCGACGGGATACCGAAAGGGATTCGGTGGATTTCAAGCTTTCCCTTTCGGAACAACATATGCTGCGATGCCGGATAAGAAACTGATAGCGTCGGTGGACTTAGAAATTTTTGGTTCGGTTCAGGGACATCGTCCCTCAGTTCCGACATAATCCAATAATGTCACACAAACTTTCGAATTATTGAACGACGCTATATATATTATTATTTTATGCTTGCTATCCAAGCATTTCTGGTTTCTTGTTCGAAGAGTTATGGAGATGTCTTTCAAAAGTGTGCCTCTGTCGTCATAGTTAATGAAGAGTTAGCGGCAATAAGTGCTCATGGAATATGTCTATCGCTTACGGAATGACATTCGCTTGCTCACCCGGTGTAGCATACATTCATCGAATGGTTCGGCTGCCGGGTTCGTCCGTTGCGGTCTAGGAAGGAGATTTGGGTGATGCGAGCACTTTAATTACTTTAGTACTCACCCAGTGACGGCAGATTGAGGACAGATCGGAGGAAGCCAACAACATAGGGGACCGCATGTTGTGGTTCAGATATTTTACATTCGGAGCATATGTCCGTTGCTCGGGACGCTCCGTTATATTGACAGTCCGAGAGACTGTCTTTAATGCTTCCTCATCCTCACAGCAGGGCACACGACCGCACATTGGCTACGTGACCTCGAGTATCCGATCAGTTTCGGCATTCAGTGATTCCACAGCGAATAGGTCGCGCCATCCGGTAGCCAAGGGACACGAGGCCTATACACTCCGTTCGCTCGCATATTGGAAGTATGCACGGGGTAACGATCTCGGAGCTTCCTGCGGCAATGCATCGTAAGACCGCTGCTCCTCAGGCCTCGGTGACGGACGTGCTATCCGAGTTAGCACAGTTGTTTCGCAGCATCCCAGCAATTGACGGTTTCTCGGTCGAATCAGGAATTATCCGACGGCGCTGGGTCGGTGCGGTCCGCGGTTGCATCAAGCTACGGACGACCGAACGCTTTATAGGGTCCGACAGGATGGCGAAAGGGATTCGAAAGATTTCGAGTTTTCCCTTTAGTAGTATCGGAAGATGCCTTTCATATCTTCTGGCTTTTCTTCCAGTGATTATTTTTCGGACTTCATTGCTGCGATCTTGGATAAGAGACTTATAGCGTCATTGGACTCGGATTTTTCGATCGGTACAGGGACTTTGTCCCTGACTTACCGACGCAGTCCAATATTGTCATTACAACATGTGTTTTATTTTTCGACGCTATATATTATATATATATATACAAGCCTGCTACTAAGCATGATAGTTTAGTTTCTTGTCCGCGTGGCTCATTTCTGCCATTTTATCTTTTTTACATATAGTTTATTTTGGCAGAGCAGGGCAAACCGAGAGTTCATATGCGTCTAGACGGTGTGATTAAAGACTGCATATATTCTTTTTCGCCGTTTATGTCTTTTCCAATTTCAATATTGGGAACGACATTATGTATAGTAGACTTATCTTAGACGCTTTATTATACGTAATCCGCCTTACTGAGGCGTTATCATTACGTCTTCAAGAAAAGATTTACGGGATATTATTCTCAATGTAATTTCTTTTGAGGGCAGTATTTTGTTCACGTATAACTCCGCCCTTCAGTGGCTGATTGGAGTGTTTAGACGTGATGCAGCCCTAGCTACATCCACGCGTGGATAGTAGGTTAAGAACTCTCTCAGAGTCGCTTCGTTCTCGGAGGAGCTTCTCTTCGACGGCAACTTTCCGGCAATCCATGAATTGCTTGGTTTATACATTCTCTTGTCTATCTACTGTTACAAGAGATTCAGACTGGGGCAAACATTCGGTGGTTGACTCAGAGAGTGCCGCCGCAGTTGCCGGACCCTAGTGTGGCTGTTATGACGGTTGCCAGTCAAACAGATTGGGATATATACTGATCCCTACGGATTCGAAGTGCCAGGGTCTTTGGGTTCCGCAGTCTTTTAGCTATCAGTTTAACTTCCGCGGAATAATGTTTTTTAGGCTTGCTTTATGTCATTGCATGAACATTATTCAGAAATGCATGCCCAAATTCCTGTCCTTTAATTCGACAGTAGTGGCGTATCTCCGGAACCAGGGAGGCACTCTTTCGTTTCCGTTATTCAATTTAATGGAAAGAATCCGTCTGTTGGTTATAGTACACCAAGTTCAGTTTTGGTCCGTCATATTCGGGGTCGTCTGATTGTTTTATCGCACTCCCGTTCTCTTACGGGTCGCTTGTTGCTGTCAGAATGGACTCTCAACAAACAAGTATTTAATCAGATTTGCTATCTATGGGAGCGCCCAATGATGTTTTATTATGACACAGCTTGCTAATCAATTGCAGACGTATGTGTTGGCTTGTCCAGATCTCTGAGCTAATACTGTTAACGCTCTATTGATCTATAGGACGCAATGATAGGATACGCGTATCCTCCGGCGCTGTTGTTTTAGCAGGTATTGCTAAGATAAACAACCACAATACATTTCTGTTGATAGCATCTCTATCTTCACAGAGATCATGAGTAATTTACTCTCTTGTCTACTGTGGATCTTAACGTGAAATCTTCCTCTATGTGAGGATCTTTTTTCACTGGGTAAATCGTGTCATCTTTATCACAACCAGCAAGGTCGCAACCTTCATGTATTCCGTTGTGTGGTCCGTATTGCATTGTAAGCACTGTACTGGACGAGCTTTGGACGCGATTTCTTACTATAGGAGATCCTCTTCTTCGCTATTCTATGCGACTAAAGTGGAGGCTCTTCCGTCGTGGTGTAGGGATCATTATGTTCATATGGTTGATCCCTCCATACTACGCATTGCTAGTTTTTAGTATACTTGTTTCACAAGATCTACTGCAGCCTGTTGTTATTTAGGTTATAGGTTTATGTTACCTCATACCTATGCACTCTACGATAGTTTACAATTGAGTCTTTTGTCTCTTTATCTAAGTCAGTTAGTAACTTTTTGATAAATAGACTTAGAATCTTTAGATTAAATTCCTATACGGATTTTAACTTCGGTTCTTATTTAGCTAAGTAATCATTTGAGCCTCTGGAAACAGTAGTTTTCAAATTCTGACCTTTTAGACAGTAATTCTGTTGGTTTCTCTTTTACTGTAGAGTCAGTGAGTTTCATGCACTATCGATGGATGATTTTCACTTTCATAGTTTCGGAATCAATACTTCCGTTACTATTTAGGTTGGATTGTTGCATAAGAGTTAGGCTCCTATTATCCGGAACCTATTATTTTAAGGTCCTTCCGTCTTCGTATGGGCATAGGCCTTTACTCTTTCCGGGTACAGTTTATGTATTTATAAACAGATATCTGTTTATTACAAGGGCGTAAGCTTCTTCTGTCTTTGATGTCTAGTAGAAGGACGTTACGCTCCATTTTATTGTTAATCGATTCTATTAACTAGCGTACTGCTTATGGTATATCATTGGCTTAGCAGTTGTGCTTAAGATTTCGGCTCTTGAAGTAAGAGTTCTTCTACTTCTTGGGCTTACATTAATAGTGTTGCTATTATAGATTTTTGAAGGCTGCTCATTGCGCTCAGCCATCCATTCATGAATTTTATCTCAGAAATATCGAGTCCATTTCTGGAGGCCTCTATTGTTAGGTCTATTATCTACTGCTCAGAATGTCATTCACTTAACAGTTGCTACTATAGCTAGGTAGGCTGTCTGTTTCGGCAGTGTCTCCGTTCGGCTGCCCTCTTCGCTCTGGGCTATTTGACCCAGGGCAAGAAAAAGGGGGGGGGGAGGGTGTTCCCTTGGGTCACCTGTTTTTACTATGAAAACAAGGGGATACCTCCTCCGGAGTTAGTAATTCTGAGCTGTTATTGGGATGGTTGTTTAGTGAGAAGTTTAAGTTTATAAAATTCATTCAAGTCTTAGTTTTTAAAGTATAGCTTTTGAATATTGCATATGTCAACGGACATGATTATGCAATTCTCACACACTTTTAGGAGTATAAGAGTCTCTATTCTCTAGACTTACTTTATTATTGGCTTACTTTAAAAATTATTAGTATAAGGATTATTGGATATTAATAGAGTACATGGATGTATGAAGCTCAATTTTTGGAAGGTGTTGTATCTTTCTAATTTATCATAAATAAGAAAGATACATGTAAGGCCTATTACTTCTTTTCCCTACAGGGGATGACTCTATTTTATTTTATTGAGCGTATTCCATTTTGCTCTATGTCCTTGGCCCTCCAGCCTTTTTACTATTCAGCTATGTCTGGGTCATTGGTACAGTATAAAAATGTTAAAAAATTTATAGTAATTTATATATTTTTTATACTTACCAATGACCCAGACGGGGATGGCCCTCCCAGGAGTTGGGAACTCTTGCCTCCCCGCTGAGTACATAGCGCTTACCAGGCACTGGTTATTAGAATGATAAATGGCGCCAATTTCGGAACGTCCTGGACACTGCGCATGCGCAGTGGGGGCGAGGTGTGGAGGGCCTTTCAGGACATGTTTTCTTTAGTTTTAGATGCAAATTTTGGGGATTGGGGGGCAAAATTTGTGTTTGGCCCTATATTTTAAGAGTTAGCACCAGCTATGTCTGGGTCATTGGTAAGTATAAAAAATATATAAATTACTATAAATTTTTTAACTTTTTAGTATACTTGTTTCACAAGATCTACTGCAGCCTGTTATTATTTAGGTTATAGGTTTATGTTACCTCATACCTATGCACTCTACGATAGTTTACAATTGAGTCTTTTGTCTCTTTATCTAAGTCAGTTAGTAACTTTTTGATAAATAGACTTAGAATCTTTAGATTAAATTCCTATATGGATTTTAACTTCAGTTCTTATTTAGCTAAGTAATCATTTGAGCCTCTGGAAACAGTAGTTTTCAAATTCTGACCTTTTAGACAGTAATTCTGTTGGTTTCTCTTTTACTGTACAGTCAGTGAGTTTCATGCACTATCGATGGATGATTTTCACTTTCGTAGTTTCGGAATCATTACTTCCGTTACTATTTAGGTTGGATTGTTGCATAAGAGTTAGGCTCCTATTATCCGGAACCTATTATTTTAAGGTCCTTCCGTCTTCGTATGGGCATAGGCCTTTACTCTTTCCGGGTACAGTTTATGTATTTATAAACAGATATCTGTTTATTACTATGGGCGTAAGCTTCTTCTGTCTTTGATGTCTAGTAGAAGGACGTTACGCTCCATTTTATTGTTAATAGATTCTATTAACTATCGGTACTGCTTATGGTATATCATTGACTTAGCAGTTGTGCTTAAGATTTCGGCTCATGAAGTAAGAGTTCTTCTACTTCTTGGGCTTACATTAATAGTGTCGCTATTATAGATTTTTGAAGGCTGCTCTTTGCGCTCAGCCATCCACATTCATGAATTTTATCTCAGAAATATCGAGTCCATTTCTGGAGGCCTCTATTGTTAGGTCTATTATCTACTGCTCAGAATGTCATTCACTTAACAGTTGCTACTATAGCTAGGTAGGCTGTCTGTTTCGGCAGTGTCTCCGTTCGGCTGCCCTCTTCGCTCTGGGCTATTTGACCCAGGGCAAGAAAATGGGGGGGGGGGGGGGGGGGGGGGGTGTTCCCTTGGGTCACCTGTTTTACTATGAAAACAAGGGGATACCTCCTCCGGAGTTAGTAATTCTGAGCTGTTATTGGGATGGTTGTTTAGTGAGAAGTTTAGGTTTTTAAAATTCATTCAAGTCTTAGTTTTTAAAGTATAGCTTTTGAATATTGCATATGTCAACGGACATGATTATGCAATCCTCAGACACTTTTAGGAGTATAAGAGTCTCTATTCTCTAGACTTACTTTATTTATTGGCTTACTTTAAAAATTATTAGTATAAGGATTATATTGGATATTAATAGAGTACATGCATGTATGAAGCTCAATTTTGGAAGGTGTTGTATCTTTCTAATTTATCATAAATAAGAAAGATACATGTAAGGCCTATTACTTCTTTTTCCCTACAGGGGATGACTCTATTTTATTTTATTGAGCGTATTCCATTTTGCTCTATGTCTTTGGCCCTCCAGCCTTTTTACTATTCAGCTATGTCTGGGTCATTGGTACAGTATAAAAATGTTAAAAAATTTATAGTAATTTATATATTTTTTATACTTACCAATGACCCAGACGGGGATGGCCCTCCCAGGAGTTGGGAACTCTTGCCTCCCCGCTGAGTACATAGCGCTTACCAGGCACTGGTTATTAGAATGATTAATGGCGCCAATTTCGGAACGTCCTTGACACTGCGCATGCGCAGTAGGGGCGAAGTGTGGAGGGCCTTTCAGGACATGTTTTCTTTGGTTTTAGATGCAAATTTTGGGGATTGGGGGGCAAAATTTGTGTTTGGCCCTATATTTTAAGAGTTAGCACCAGCTATGTCTGGGTCATTGGTAAGTATAAAAAATATATAAATTACTATAAATTTTTTAACTTTTTGTACAGAACTTCCATATGAAAGTGCTGATTTGAATAATTTTTTGTATGAATGTTTAGTACCATGTGATACATCACATATAATACTCGTTTTTTTCTCGTATGTAAATTATGCAAATTAGACTAACTTTGATGTATTTAGTGTTACTTTCAGCACTGTAAGTGCAAATGCCAATACGGCTCGGGCTAGAAGCTGTATTTATCAACCGATCTTCACGAAACTTCTTCGGTACCTCTGTTATCACCTTGGGATGAGAACGAGTGTTTCTGAGTGCAGTCCAAAATTCAAGATGGCTGCCAGTGGCCATTTCGTACCGAAATTAGGTCTAATCAGTTTTTTGTACACAACTTCTGTACGGCTCAGGCTAGAGACTGTATTTATGAACTGATCTTTACGAAACGTCTTGGGTACCTTTGTTATCACCGTGGGATAAGAACGAGTGTTTTTGGGTGTGGTCCAAAATTCAAGATGGCCACCAGCAACCATTGTGTACCAAAATTAGTGCAATCAGTTTTTTGTACAGAACTTCTGTATGAAAGTTCTGATTTGAATAAATTTTTGTATGAATGTTTAGTAAAATGGAATACATCACATATTGTACGGCTTTTTTTCTCGTGCAGAAATTATGCAAATTAGATGAATTTTGATTTATTTAGTGCTACTTCTACATTGTAAGTGCACATGTCAATACGGCTCGGGCTAGAGGCTGTATTTATCAACCGATCTTCACAAAACTTCTTGGGTACCTTTGTTATCACCTTGGGACAAGAACGAGTGTTTCTGAGTGTGGGCCAAAAATTCAAGATGGCTGCCAGTGGCCATTTTGTACCGAAATTAGGTCCAATCAGTTTTTTGTCACAACTTCCATACAGCTCGTATTTATGAACTGGTCTTCACGAAACTTCTTGGGTACCTTTGTTTTCACCTTGGGACAGGAATGAGTGTGTTTTGGGGTGCCTTTGTTATCACTGTGCTATGAGAACAAATATTTTGGTTGGGGTTCAGTCAGACCCATTCTGGGACTCAAAGATTTCTTTTCTATTTAGCATCTGACTGTCACCCACCTTTACAATACTTTACCTATACATTTGTTACAGGCTACGGCCAGTATTTATGTGCAGACTGTTACAGTACTTTATATGTACATTTTTTATCAGGTCATTACCTAGATGTTTGTCATTGCTGTGTCACATACTATACATGTACATGTCTTGACAAGTTGAGCTACAGTGTCATTGACACTTTCATTTTATTTATTTTTGCAGCATTTTATCACATAATTGCCATCAAATAGCTCATTACGGAAATATTCACAACGCATCTAATAAATGTCCCACATCAGAAGTTAATATTGATTTCACATAGTTATGTGTGAGTTGGTTTCGAAAGTATAATTAAATTAATCTTCTCTTCTATTTCATTAACTGTGTTTTTTGGAAAAAATTGAAAATACAATGGAACGTTGTTAATTGAATTGCCACTTTGCCAATTAAAATTATTCAGTTAACAGGGATTATGTCACTTTTCTGTAGTCTAGAAATAAACTTAACATTTATTTTATTATACATGTACCCTGTTTGACAGAGCTTCATGAGCTCTGTCAAACAAGATATAATTGATTAAATGCCTGTATTGGATATACTGAGACCAAATAGGTCTATAAACAAAGGAAAACTGAGGAGAGTCAGGGTAAGTTCTCGACAAGTTACAAAATTTTTTATTCACTTAACAGGAGTTAACATGGTCGCCCCGTCGAATCCTTAGGTTCACCATTACTGGCCTCATGATCTCATCTGTCTGAAATGCACATCTGGGACACCCAAGTGGAGGAGCTATGCCTTGTACATGTTAAAATGGCTGACCTCAGAGTGTACACAAAACTTACTAATGTGGGCCAATGGAACCCAACCCAAATTGTGCACGTATGCCATCTAACCTATCACCAGATCCTGTTGTTCTATAGTTGAGGTTATTGCAAATTGTTAAAAAAAATTGAATCTGGTTGATTTTTTGCTGATCTTTTTTCCCTATAATTCTCTACCTTTGGTATGAGCCTTAAGGGTGTCTGTGATGAGAGCCCTACGAGGACCTTTTGGGTAGGGGAAAGTCAACGAGGGGATTAGGGCTGTTGATGGGAACCCATGTCTGTATACCAGAAACCCTGGTTTAGTGTTAAATTAATTTTGAAAGTCAACGAGGGGATTAGGGCCGTTGATGGGATCCCATGTCTGTATAGCAGAAACCCTGGTTTAGTCATAAATTAATTTTGAAAGTCAACGAGGGGATTAGGGCCGTTGATGGGATCCCATGTCTGTATACCAGAAACCCTGGTTTAGTGTTAAATTAATTTTGTTGTTTTGTTACAATTTAAGTTTTCCCAAAGTCACTCTCCAATATATTGTAACAAAGCAAATCCCAAGTCAACAAGAACCCTGCCAATGGCTGTCAGCACAGATATTGATAGAATTTTGAAGACCATACTCTTTTACATGTAGTTCAGCAAAAATGACAATACCGTATTTACTCTATGTATTGGGACAGCTCAAAATAATTATTTTCACAGGTGTCCCAATTCTTACCCAAGAATTTTTTCTATGAGTGTCATCTGCAACAAGCAACGGGCCAAAAAATGTGTGTCCCAAATCATAGAGTGTCCCAATACATAGAGTAAATACGGTATCTAGAGTAAGATATTGTTTCCAAATAAATGTACTGATTTCCCTTCCGATGCATTCACAATATATTTGCTCATGGAATCTTGAAACTAAAACCACTCAGAGCATAGTTTGCAGATGATACCTGTTTAACTTAAAAAAAAATGGCTTATGTATTGAAAGCAGGATTTGTGTTCTGTCCTGACACACACCACTTGCACTGTCTCTTTGAGCAAGACACTTAACGCCCTTCACTCTGATGTCAAAATACCAAAATTTCAGGAAGCAATTTTTTCCCATAATGCATCTAGAAATTTAACCAATTCAATCTCATTTGACAGAGCTCAATGAGCTCTGTCAAACAAGATTGAATTGGTTAAATTTCTAGTTGCATTATGGGAATTTTTTTCTGCCTGAAATTTAGATATTTTGACATCAATGTGTAGGGGGTTAATATTCAATTGCTCAAATCAGAGCCTGGTGTCAAATTTTGCCTTCAAGCTGTGCGACCTGGTCTCTAATCCTGGTTGAAACCAGTTAGTATGTGGGCAGGTCTGACAAATGCTAACTGCTGCTCACTGGTTCTTTCCAGCTTCCTCCATCTGCATGTCTATCAAACCAAAAAACAAAGAAATAAATGCTACCAATGTGGGAGGGTGAAAGAGGATGGGCAAGATAGCTTACCTCCACATCATTCTCCATGGACATACAACCCATAAAAATTCCCCCTTCACTTCACTTCTTTATTCCCAAGTGATTTACTAAAATAATGCCCATAGCTTTATTCATGCCCTAAACCACAGCAGAGTGAGTTAGCTCCCATGGTATGCAAGATGTTTTAAATAATTTTGCATGAGGAAAGTGCATAGAATGCATTTCTTTTTTCCCATAAACTGATGGAGTGATGGAAGCAGAAATTAGGGCTTTGTATTTGAAGTGCAGGTACTGCAACTTCCTGGCTTCACATTCTATGGGTGTGCTTAATATTTGCTTTATGTTGGTGTATGCATGTCAGGGACTGATCAGGACTATTTAAAATACGCTCTAGCCTCGGAGCCTATTTTTTCAATTCATGCGCCAGATTTCAATTTACGGAGTCAGACTGCTGTTTGTAACACACACTGCAAGTATGTAATAGCTCTCATCATTTTCATTTAGTACACTATAGCAAACATTAATCTTCACTGTGGTTTCTGATCAAGTCTTGGCTGCCTATTTAGGCAGCCAAGACTTGATCAGAAACCACAGTGAAGATTAATGCTTGGTAATTAAGACTTGAAGTATTAACTTAAGCACTCTACAACAATGATAAATGATAATCATATAAAAAATACATGTAAGAGTGTCTCTCTCGATTATCCATCGAAAGAATATCAAAATATGATCTGAGAAGTTTCGCGCCAACTGAGAAGCCTATTTCTGAGATTTAAGAGCCAGGTCCTGATGTTTCAGAACCAAATACGCACTGGCATATGCCCAGGTCGGTCCCGGCATGTGTGGGAGTTCTGTTTGTATCTTCAGTTATTTGTAGATCAACATAGTCAGTATGCTCAAAGACTGATATTCTTCATATATTCCATATTCAGGGATCAAAATTTCAAATCTTGTCAGGTATCCCCTGCTTTAGCATGTTCATAAAATCTGGTAACACATCCTGATTGTTTGGTGCTGTATACTAAATTGACCCTGCAGCAAAACATGAAAGTATTTTTTTAACCCCTTACTGATAAACACAATATCAAAATTTCTTATTTTAAAATAATTTTTCTTAGCTGCTCACTTTTCTTTTTGTCCCCCGACAAAAACATTTTGTCGGAGGACTGTTGTAATCAGCTGCATCCATCCTTCTGTCCATCCAGAGTGATAACTAAAGATTGGTTCATTGAATGAAACCCGAATTTGGTGGATATGTCTCTTACCCCAATGATTGGGTGAATTTCAAATATTGGCTGGATCCAGTAATTTTTGTTGGAATTATGCCTCTTTTTTTTAACGTTTTTCCACCCAATTTCTCATCTTTGGAAATTTGGTGTTCAGATGATAACTTCAGTTTGAGTTATTGAATCAACACCAAATTAGGTACATATGTTTGTCTGAAAACTTTGCAGGTCAGGTTCATATTTGGGTTTGGTCTGACCAATTGTGACTGAATTAAGGGATTTTTCCATTTTTTTTACTTTGAAAACTGGATGTCCGGCTGATAATTTTAGTTTGAGTTATTGCATCAACACCAAATTTTGTACATAGGTTTGTCTTATGAATACGCAGGTCAAGTTTGGATTTGGGTTCAGTCCGCCAATTGTGGCTGAGTTATGGCCTTTTTTTTTCATTTTTTCGACTGAAAATTTGTTGTATGGAAATATGTCCAATGTAAGAACTTGCTGTCATGGGCATAGCCCATGCCTGGTGGGCACTTGTTTCTTACTTATGTACACAGGTGATGGTTCTGATTCATTAGGTAAAGGGGTAACTTTTTACTAAGCTTGACTTGCAGACAAATAAAATAATATTTTGCCTCAAAAACATTGTTTGTGATCCCTAATTGAAATGAGCTTAATCCACGAGGAGTCATGAGCTATGTTTTGAAGGCAAAAATATTAAAAATAATGTTTTGTTTCAGAAAACAGTTTACATTTTATTACACGCCTGTTCTGTGAAATTCCCATCTACAGCAACACAAAACTATGCGGAAAATGAAAATCCGTTCCTCGCACGTGCCAAACGAAAATCGTTTAGCAGATGATTGATCACCCAAAACTGAACCGATTGTGAAATAACCTTTTGTTTTATCTTTTTGCAATGGCACTCATGCCATATCGATTAAACAACCCATTCGCATGCGCTTGTCGTTCTGTGTATGTATTCAGCAAACAATGTGTATTCTGTATAATACAGCATGAATATTGTCATGTTGGTGGTGTCTGATCTCATTCTGTATCCCATAATTTGTGCAGTTGACTTAGTTATGTTGTTTACCAGCAGCTACTTGAACAGTGTGCTCATAAAACTTCTATGTATGTTTGATGAATGGTGAAATGTCTTTTCTTGGACAAAATACCATTTATGACCATTATTTTCTTTCATTTTTACAGGAGAGAGATTAAAAGATGGAAATGAAGATTTAGCGCAAGTTGTGAATTCTACTACAGTGAATGGTGGGTCAGATTCTGATGAGGACTGATGAATAAATGTCTTTCACAAAATCAACAATCCAAGTTCTGTTGTAGGACAGTGGACACTCATTTTGAACAACACTGATTTGAGATGTATATCGCAAGGGGATTGTGAGGTACCAGATGTTACCTCCCAGAAAAATATCAGCATGGTGGCCCGGAGTAAGCAAGAATTGAAAAATTCTTAAAATTGTCCTCACCCAAGCCTGAAAATAAGCAGTCTGACATTTGCAGAATGAGGTCCCCAGTGGTTGAATTTGATGATGCTATCCCATACAGTGGGCCAATTTATCCTCTGGGTACCTCTTTCTGTTTAGTTTTGAGGCCCTGATTCAGAGTAAGTTTCACAGAGGGTAAATTTATTGATGCTACCCTGCTATGCAGCATAGCATCACTAAATTCACCCTCTGGGGACCTCATTTTGCAGATGACAGTCTGCTTATTTTCTGGCTTGTCCTCACCCACTTGGACAAGTATTTCCAGTTTCTGCGTGCCCAAAAATGTGTCCAACTTTAACTGTTCTTCTCTCATTGGGCCTCCTGATGATAAAAAAAGAGTTTAAGTGTGATGCATTTTCAAATTCCATATGTCCACTCCACTTTGACTAGCATCTGTAGAACAAATCATGGAGAAGAGAATGACAGTTGATAAGGTTTTGTCAACATCTTTGGTATTCAAAAAACATTTAATCACTATGACTGACATTGAATTGAATCATGGGGATGATTTTGAATCTGTTAACCCTTTACCCAACGAATCGGCCGCATCTGCCCGTGTAATATGCAAATTCAACAGTTGAAAAATATTATATCTCAAAACATTTCAACAAAACCATATCATGTGACCCCTTGTTGGAACGAGCTTGGCGAGCTCGATCCAACGAGGGGTCACATTATATGGTTTTGTTGAAATTTTTTGAAAAATTTGAAAAAATGATATTTAAAATAATAAATTTTGATATCGTCTGCGTTGGGTAAAGGATTAAGCTTGATAGGGCCCCAGTTATTCTATCAAACAGTACGCACTTAAGTGGGAACTACTGTACTATAATACTGAGGTTGTACCAAGCCTGGAAATAAGCAGACTGTCATCTACAGAATGAGGTCCTCAGAGGGTGAATTTGGTGATGCTACCCTGCTGTGCAGTGTAGCATCACTAAATTGACCCTCTGTGAACCTCAACCTGAATCAAGATCTCAAGCCTAAACAGAAAAGAGGTACCCAGAGGATACATTGACTCACTGTATGGGGAAGCATCAGCAAATTCACCCTCTGGGGACTTCATTCTGCAAATGACAGATTGCTTATTTCCGGGCTTGTTGTACACCTTATTGTTTACAGCATGTTCTTGTACTGATTGCAGCCATTTTGTGTCTTTCTCTTGATCTACTTCTTGGCCCAACATGACCGAAAAGAAATCGATATCTTATCTCCAAAAACTTATAAACATATTTTTGATAGTCAAATGACATCGTTCATTTGGTATGTTCATATCTCTCTTTTG
The DNA here is from genome assembly GCA_031216915.1 of Pictodentalium vernedei. NCBI lineage: Eukaryota > Metazoa > Mollusca > Scaphopoda > Dentaliida > Dentaliidae > Pictodentalium > Pictodentalium vernedei. The sequence continues at coordinate 98,961,779 of CM062294.1, forward strand.
TTCATAAATTTTTGCAGCGTATTGTATCAGTGTATCATCTTATCTCAGTCAAAGGAAAATAAATCATGACATTCCAGTCATATTCTAAAGTTACTTGAGTCCACTTGCTATTAACCCTTTACCTAACATAGCATCAAAAACGGCCAGAAAATTAACCAGATAAGCCTACCACCGCCTAAAATATCTTGGAAGTTTCTCAATAAAACCATACAAATATGGTTATCATTAGAATCGGCTCATTGAGCTGGTTCTAATGATATCCATATTTGTATGGTTTATTGAAATATTTTGAATTTTGTTTTCAAAAAATGTGAAATTTCATTTATTTTTTAAAAACAGTGTTCAGGTAAAGGGTTAACATGTCAAAATTAAGTGCCTAAGAGGAATCCATGTAAACCTTAAGAATGAAAAGAAAATAGGCACCTTTACGCGTACTGGAATGAAAGTGACATTCCTACAAAAGAAAAATAGCAGATAGATCTTAACCCTTTACCTAACGAATTGCCCGCGTCAAAAGCTGCTTATTGTTGTACCTGTTCCAAGATAGAAGAAATGATCAAAGCAGGACTATAAATTTCAAAATTTCGCAGAAATTCTTCAGTATTCTTATCAGATTGTTGATAAAATACAAACCCTGTTGCGCAGCTTCTGGTTCCTGATACATTAGTACATGATAATCTGTGTGATCAGTTTGATGAATCAGACTGGCATTAAGCAAGCCACACTGGCACATCATAGTGTTAACACTTTACTCAACATGAAATGTTGAATGCACATAAATAAAAAAATCTTTAACTAAAATTTCTCATTTTTTGGCCTCAAAAACATAGCTTATGACCCCTCACTGGAATGAGCTTGTTACAGTGAGTCGTCATAAGCAGTGTTATGGGGTAAAAATTCTAAAGAATAAAATTTAAAAGGCTATTTTGTGTGAATGCCACTGACCAGCCAATCATTGCATTATGTTGGGTAATATATGATAATGTTGATTTAGTTCACATGTGGAAATTACCAGGGCTCAAAATAAGTGGTGTCAAGTCGCTTTTTGCTATGCAAAACTTGCAAAAAGCTACACAATGTTCAATTATGTATAGCATTTTGCGATACAAGATAATCAACTGCAGCCTATTAGGCTCAGTTGATTATCTTGTATCGCAAAATGTAAATGAAAATTTGCAAACAAATTTGAAAACTAGTTCACTGATGCTTTACTTCTGATTGTGGAACATTCCAGGCATAACTCAGATTAACTCTCCATCAAGCATCATTAGCAACTTCATATGTAAGATGAATTCTATTGGTTTAAATTCTTCCTGTTTTTACAACATTTTGCATAAAATGTACATTAAAAATAACTAATAACAAAGATAGCACGGCACCACAAAAACCTATCTTCATTGGAACAGCATAAGATGGGATCACAGCCATACAAACCGGATACTTGAACAAAGTCTTGTATAATAGTTAAGTAAAAATTCCAATGTCCAAAACCATCTAAAAATCTCAACGTTTCGTCAGCAAAATGCCAGCTTCATCAGGAGAAGACACAGAATGAGAAATGAGAAGACAGAGAGAACCGGGAAGAGAGAAGGTGTGAAACATGAAAGATAAACAAAGCTCACGGAATTAGCACACTGTTAACATCCAAGCGGGTCGTATTCATTAAGACCATAAGGCCAGACACAGTTGAGTCTGTGTATCCAAACAGACTCAGCAATATTAAGTTTGTTTTTATCTTTGGAAGGGATTCTCTGTAGCAGATAGCAAATGAAGTAATGTTCTGGCTGATTGAAATGTGGGGCCACATGGGGGGTACGGTCAATTTTATTATATTTAATATTGTGCCTATGACCCGATAATCGTTTGCTAAAGGGGTTAGTGGTCTGTCCTACGTATTGCATGCCACATTTTGCACAGGTAAGACAGTAAACCACAAAGTCTGATTGACAGGTAAGGGACTGTTTAATATAAAACAACTTAGAATCTCTATTAGAGACAGATGTAGCAGTTACCATAGCGGAACATGCTTTACACTTGCTTCTAGAACAGGGGCGACATCCAGGGCTAGTATCCACATAAACCTCACTGGGGTCTGACGGACGTAATTTGTTCATCTGTAATAAATTACCAATAGTGGGGTTCCTCCTCTGTGCAATAATGATCGTGCCTTTATCAAGAATTTTTGACATTCTGTGACTCGTTCTGAGGATTGAGTCATTATTAGCCAGTTGCCTCAAATCCGGTTGCCGGGGATCATAATTAGTTACCCAGGGGATGGGATCGATGCTTTTTGTGTTGTTATCCTTATATTTTAAGAGCTCTTCTCTGGGTTGGGTTCGGGCCTTAGCAAACATCTCTTTAATAACTTTTGATTTATAGCCCGAATTCTTAAGGTAACGGAAGAACTTATCTAAATTTTTATCGGCCCATTCAGTTTTACTGCAGATACGAAGGATGCGGAGAGCTCCACTGTAGATAATAGATCGGAAGATATGCCTGGGGTGACAGCTGGACAGGGGCAGGTATCTATGTGATGCAGTATCTTTGCAAAACAGGTCAGTTTGAATAGAATTACCTTCCTTAATTACCATCACATCTAAGAATGGGATCCGCTCTGCACTAATTTCAAAAGTAAACTTAATGCGAGGGTGTTGTTCATTAAGCTCAGTGACAAATTGTTTAATTTGATCAGCGGTAGCTGATGATATACCGCTAATATCGTCAATGAATCTGTACGCAAAATCTGGCTTGAATGGAATCGGAGACCAGTATTTGCGCATCCAGAAAGACATATAGATATTAGCATATGTAACTGCAAAAGGGGTACCCATAGCCGTACCTGACAACTGGCGGTAGAATTTGTCATTAAAAGTGAATACATTATTATACAGGACAAACTTGGCTAAAGAAAGAATAGGGTCTGCCATATCGGTCTGTCCCGTTTCTTCTAAAGCATGTTTAATAGCTTCGATACCTTCTTCAATAATAATGTTAGGGTAAAGGCTAACTACATCAAGGGTTACAAGATGTCTAAAGAAGCTAAATGGAATTCTACACTGTTTAAAACATCGTCAGAACTGAACAACATTGTAATCAAATACTTCAAGTCACACATACCAGTTTTGGAAAAACAATATAATGGTTTATTAGAGAATCTCTTAGCTAATATAGATAGTACATCTACCGAAAAGACACTTTTCAGCCTTGATTGCCACTATAACAACCTGAGAAGGAATTTTCAGCTGAATAATGAACGTAAATTGAAACAATTAAGTTCTACTTTTCTCAAACAAACAAAAAAGAGAAAACACAGACGATTCCGCAGACATAAGTATAAAATTGATCAAAAACATAAAGTTCACAATTCCTTTCATAAAGTTGAAGATATTAACTATATATTTAATGTTAGTTCTCGTATCCTTGATGATACTGAACAGTTGATTCTCAGTAAAGGATTATTTTTCTGTCCCAGCCCTCCACGGTATGATGTCGTGAAAGAATTACAAGACATGAGAGCCTTTCAGAGGAGACTTCGACTTAAAGAATTTTTTCTCGACAGTCCAAGTGTTCAGACTCTCCCCCCGTCCTTATATATTAAGAAAGACTGGACACCGCCACCAGAACGGGATCATGCACTCGATGTATATTGTGATTCTCAATATATCCAGATCAAACATCACGAACCACCAACCGTGAGGGATAACCTCTCGAAAATAGAAAGAACTGCACTTTCGTCACTCAGAAACGATTCTAATATTGTGATTGGTAAAGCAGATAAAGGAGGTGGGATTGTAATTTGGGATAGGGAGGATTATATTGGGGAATGTATGAAACACTTACTAAACCCCATAGTGTATGAAGAAATACCTAATGATATTTCGGAAGAAATTCACAGTAACTTAGTTGAAACTGTGAATGCACTCAATATCCCCGTTAATGAAAAAGAGGCTATTCTTTACTGGCCTGTCCATAAACCCGCAGAATTCTATATTCTTGGTAAAGTCCATAAGGTTAAAGTAGGGGAAGTGCCACCAGGCAGACCAATTTGTAGTCAGGTTACTTCCCCAACCAGACGGGCGTCACTTTGGTTAGATTGGAAGCTTAAACCGATTGCTAAATTGGTCTGTAGCGAGCTGGTCCGTGACACTACAGAATTTTTACAAAAAATCTCGGAATTCAATGATAATCCGACCTTCTTTAGACATCTTGTAACCCTTGATGTAGTTAGCCTTTACCCTAACATTATTATTGAAGAAGGTATCGAAGCTATTAAACATGCTTTAGAAGAAACGGGACAGACCGATATGGCAGACCCTATTCTTTCTTTAGCCAAGTTTGTCCTGTATAATAATGTATTCACTTTTAATGACAAATTCTACCGCCAGTTGTCAGGTACGGCTATGGGTACCCCTTTTGCAGTTACATATGCTAATATCTATATGTCTTTCTGGATGCGCAAATACTGGTCTCCGATTCCATTCAAGCCAGATTTTGCGTACAGATTCATTGACGATATTAGCGGTATATCATCAGCTACCGCTGATCAAATTAAACAATTTGTCACTGAGCTTAATGAACAACATCCTCGCATTAAGTTTACTTTTGAAATTAGTGCAGAGCGGATCCCATTCTTAGATGTGATGGTAATTAAGGAAGGTAATTCTATTCAAACTGACCTGTTTTGCAAAGATACTGCATCACATAGATACCTGCCCCCGTCCAGCTGTCACCCCAGGCATATCTTCCGATTTATTATCTACAGTGGAGCTCTCCGCATCCTTCGTATCTGCAGTAAAACTGAATGGGCCGATAAAAATTTAGATAAGTTCTTCCGTTACCTTAAGAATTCGGGCTATAAATCAAAAGTTATTAAAGAGATGTTTGCTAAGGCCCGAACCCAACCCAGAGAAGAGCTCTTAAAATATAAGGATAACAATACAAAAAGCATCGATCCCATCCCCTGGGTAACTAATTATGATCCCCGGCAACCGGATTTGAGGCAACTGGCTAATAACGACTCAATCCTCAGAACGAGTCACAGAATGTCAAAAATTCTTGATAAAGGTACGATCATTATTGCACAGAGGAGGAACCCCACTATTGGTAATTTATTACAGATGAACAAATTACGTCCGTCAGACCCCAGTGAGGTTTATGTGGATACTAGCCCTGGATGTCGCCCCTGTTCTAGAAGCAAGTGTAAAGCATGTTCCGCTATGGTAACTGCTACATCTGTCTCTAATAGAGATTCTAAGTTGTTTTATATTAAACAGTCCCTTACCTGTCAATCAGACTTTGTGGTTTACTGTCTTACCTGTGCAAAATGTGGCATGCAATACGTAGGACAGACCACTAACCCCTTTAGCAAACGATTATCGGGTCATAGGCACAATATTAAATATAATAAAATTGACCGTACCCCCCATGTGGCCCCACATTTCAATCAGCCAGAACATTACTTCATTTGCTATCTGCTACAGAGAATCCCTTCCAAAGATAAAAACAAACTTAATATTGCTGAGTCTGTTTGGATACACAGACTCAACTGTGTCTGGCCTTATGGTCTTAATGAATACGACCCGCTTGGATGTTAACAGTGTGCTAATTCCGTGAGCTTTGTTTATCTTTCATGTTTCACACCTTCTCTCTTCCCGGTTCTCTCTGTCTTCTCATTTCTCATTCTGTGTCTTCTCCTGATGAAGCTGGCATTTTGCTGACGAAACGTTGAGATTTTTAGATGGTTTTGGACATTGGAATTTTTACTTAACTATTAAAAATAACTTCAAGCCCATCAAATTAAAAATTCCAACTTCCATTTTGAGAACTCTATTGATCAACCAAGACGCTATTTGAAAATATCCAAGTCCATGCAACCCTTAAAGGAAGTTCAGTTAATAAAAAAACATAGTAAATGTTTCATGTGTTGCAGATCATTTGGAAATGCCCAGAAATGGATGGAAACTGTTCTATCTACTTAGAAGAATTCAATACAAAACAACATAACTCTGGTATACAAAAATAGCTATGTAATTTTTACAAAATGCTATTCATTTTTTTGAAATTTGTAGCACTTTGCTACGCAAAGAAAAAAAGTTATTTTGAGCACTGGAGATTACAAAAAGAAAGTTTGAACTGACAGGAGATAAATCCATAGTGCAAAATGGGTCAAAAGTTTAATATCTGAAGACAGTGTGGTTTAATCTCTGAATACTTTTGTTGTTCTTCATTCCTGAACTTGATTAATCATGTTTATTAACAGTTTAAACAGTAGAAATGTCATCAAGTTGCTTTAATGATTTATACAAAGCCCATGTTAATCCTTATATTTACTAAAGAGATATAGAATAAACATATATTTTTATACTGTACCAATGACCCAGACTTAGCTGGTGCTAACTCTAAAAAATCCAGGGCCAAACACAAATTTTGCCCCCCAATCCCCAAAATTTGCATCTAAAACCAAAAGAAATCATGTCCTATAGGACCTCCATACTTTGCCCTTACTGCGCATGCGCAGTGTCAAGGACGTTCCGAAATTGGCACCAATTATCATTCTCTGTTTGGCCCTTCATCAGTCAACATCTCACTGATCTTTGTGCTTGTAAATCTCAGTTTAAAGGATGCCAGACACGTAATTATTGGAGAAATGGTGATTCTAAGGAGGATATAGAAGGAGGAGAGGAAAAAGGAGTGACAAAAAATAATCAGGGCTGTACTTAAAATTTTTTATGAAATTATGTTAAGTTGCCTATTTTCGAGGCATGGGCCTCTTGTTGTCATTCTTGCTAAAAAGTTGCACTGCTTATTCAGTGTTTCCTCTCCGCTGATCTTCTAAGTCCCCCCTTGCAATTCTCCCATGCTTTTGGCATATTTTTGAGAAAGATCATTTCTAAATTCTCTTGGGAGAGTTGCTTGGTTACAGAATGTTTTCTGTTATTTTCCCCATAGTTACGTTTTCACCCATGGGTGTATAAACGTTGTGTTCTGCATCTTCCATCTGATGTTCTGCAGATTCTCCCCTGGGAGTCTCTGTTTTGCATCAGATAGAGTGTAATTTTGATGACTGATTTCGGGGCAGTTTTGTTAGTGCCTGGAGTCATGTTTTCTGGTGTTTTTACACTGTTTGTTTACATTGGCAACAGTCTCTTTTGAGGGGGGCTGTTTGCCTTTGGAGTTGTTTATCTCACTATAAGATACATTTTTATTATCCGTAAGTGTTGCATTAATTATTTAATATAAATTTAAAATTTTTGACCACACTTAGCCATCGGATCCATTGGGGCTCAATGTTACTTTTCAGAAACTTGGGCTTCGCTGAAAAAATATTTTTCAAAAATTATTTTGATTTTCAATTGTTTTTTCATTATTAATGGATCATGTTATTATGTACCTTTGTGTCGGGTTTGTGCGAGTAACTAGGACTTGTTGTTGACTTTTCACAATGAAAGGATATTGTTCAAATTGTAATAGGAAGAAATCTTCCTCTGACTTTCATGATCATTGCATTAATTGTAGCCAGTGTTCTCGCACTAATCCCTGTTCTATATGTCAATATTTGGGATGACAAACATTGGAAATGTGTGTCACGATATGTTGTTAGTGGAGAAAGGGCTATGCCGGCTCTTTCTCCGCAGGGTCACTCTACTCTATCAGTTTCTATTTCAGAGAAACAAGAACAGGGTGATGTTTCCATGATATCTTCCGCAAGTGCGCTTCCAGCGTCACAAATGAATACAGAGCTAGCGGCAAAAGTGCTCATGGAGATTCAACAAATGTTGTCCGCTAGCTCGCCCGGTGTAGCGTCCATTCACCGAATGGTTCGGCAGCCGGGTTCGTCCGATGCGGTCCAGGAGGAAATGTTGGGTGATGCGAGCACTATAAACATTCAACGTGCACACCCAGTGACGGCGGATAGTAGGCGAGATCGGAGGAAGCCTTTGAGTCCGGTTCCTAGCTCGTCCAGGTCCAGCCGGGCCACGAGCGAGAGAGGCCCCTCTCTCGTACAACAACATCTGGGACCAGATGTTGTGGTACAAAAAGTGTCGCAAGCGGAGCACACGTCCGTCGCTCGGGACGCTCCGTTGTATAGGCAGTCCGCGGAGACTGCTCAGGCTTCTTCCTCTCGTCAGCGCACACGACCGCACCTTGGCTACATGACCGCCGATATTTTACCAGCTTCGCCGATCAGGGATTCTTCGGCGACCAGGTCACACCATCCGGTAGCCAGGGACACGAGGCCGATGGACTCCGGACGTTCGCATAGGAAGAGTATGTGGGAGTCATCAGATGCGGAGCTGCCCTCGGCGAAGCAGCGAAAGACTGCGCCTCCGCAGGCCTCGATGTCGGACGTACTTGTGCAGATAGCACAACTTATCGCAGCATCCCAGCAACCGACAGAAACGGTGTCGGATCGGGAATTATCCGACGGCGCTGGGTCGGTACGCTCCGCCGAAGCATCGGGGGCAGACGACCGGGAGCATCATGAGGTCCAACCGGATGGTGAAAGGGATACGGATGACTTGGAGCTATCCCTATCGGAACAACATAAAGCTGCCGTGGACTTCATCCGGCACTTTCTCCCTCAAGTTGTTCCGTCGGGCCAGACTGCTGCGGTTCCGGACAAGAGAATTATAGCGTCATTGGACTCTGATTTCTTTGAGCGGTTCAGGGACATCGCTCCCGAGTTTCCGTCTCAGTCCAATAATGTTGCAAGAACATTTGAATTATTGAACGACGCTATATTCAAACTTGCTTCCAAAACGGAAAAAGCAGGTTTATTGTCCGCAAATACTCTCAACCTGCCTTTCATTAATGTAAGGAATAAATTCGACACGGCAGGACAGGGTATCCCGAGAGTTCCTCTGCGTATGGACGACGAGGCGGAAGACTTAGAATTATCATTACCGTCGTCGGCGTCTATTCCAACCGCGGTGTTGGAATCAACTATTTCGTCTAACAGAGCCAGTTTAGATGCCTTATCTTACGCAGATCACCTTACTAAGGCGTTATCACTGCGCCTTCAAGGGAAAGAATTTCAGGATATACAATCCTCTTTAAGACTTCTTTCAAGGGCAGTAGCTTATTCCACATGTAACTCCGCCCTTTCAGTGGCAAACCTGGAGTTGGTTAGACGTGACGCAGCCCTAGCTACATCCACACTCGTGGATACTAAGGTGAAGAACTCTCAGAGTCGCTTCGGTCTCCGGAGAACTTCTCTTTGACGGCAAGCTTTCTGCAATTTACGATAAAATTACAAAGAAAGCTTCGGATTCTCTGCTGTTCAAATCTGCTTCTAAGAAGTCGGACACGGCAGATAAGAGTAAGACAGGCACTTCTGGGTCTGATGCGCCCAAGAGAGGTTCCTATAGAGGTTCCGGTGCGTCCTCTTGGTCTTATTCAAGAGACCGTCAAGGTAGCGACTCACGTTCGGGACGTCCTTCGGGCCGGGACAACCGGTCAGACGCCCCGAGGTCGGCGGGTCGTGGAGGACATGGTTTCTCCTACCGCAGGTCCAGGAGGTGATGGCTTCAACCTCTATCGCGTACCGGTTGGCGGAAGGTTGTCGAGTTTTTCACAAGAGTGGGCGTCGATTACGGACGACCCTTGGGTGAGAGGGGTGATTTCAGAAGGTCTAAAGATATCCTTCAAACGAAAGCCTCCATTAACTCGAAGTCCAAAATGGACTCAACTTCCGTCAAATCCGCAGAAAAGAGACGCTCTATTATCAGAGGTGCAGTCTCTTTTAATGAAGAACGTGGTAGAGGTCGTAGAAAACCAGGAGACTCCGGGATTCTACATCCATCTGTTTCTGGTTCCGAAACCAGACGGCTCGTTCCGTCCAGTCATAGATTTGAGCTGGATAAACAAGCTGATCGTCGCTCCGAAGTTTTATATGGAGACGATTCGGTCGGTCAGAGCGAGTATTCGGGTGAACGATTATGCAACGAGCATAGATCTCAAAGATGCGTACTTTCACGTCATGGTACATCCGACATTCAGAAAGTATCTACGCTTCGCAGTCCTAGGAGTGGTGTATCAATTCCGGGCGATGTGCTTCGGATTGAATCTAGCACCCTGGGCTTTCACTCGGGTAATGAACTCGGTAATGATGTATTTCCGAGCTCATTCGTCTGCGGTAACGTCGGCGTACCTGGACGACATTCTTCAGAGGTACGGCAACGAGTTAACGCTTAAGAACGATGTGCAGAATCTACTTCTATTGCTCCGACGTCTCGGTTTTATAATAAACGAGGAGAAGTCGGATCTGGTGCCGTCCAAGTCATTCACACATCTGGGAATGAGCTTCGAGACGCACAACAATCTCGTTCGTCTGCCGTTAACCAGAGCGAAATTAGTCAGTTGTTACGCTCGCTATTGTCTGCACGCAGACAAAGTCACAGCGTGAGAATTTATGAGACTGATAGGTCTGTGCGGAGCCGCTGCGGATCTCATTCCGATGGGGCGGTTACGCACGCGTCCTCTCTAAATTTTCTTGACTCAGAATTGGAGTGTGAAAATTCATTCGCTCGACATAGACGTTCTCTTGTCAGATCAAGTGAAACGAGAGATTCAGACTTGGGCAAACATTCAGTGGTTACCTCAGGGAGTTCCGCTGCAGTTGCCGGATCCGAGTTTTACCATTATGACGGATGCCAGTCAAACAGGTTGGGGTGCATCATTGATCCCAACGGATTCGAGATGCCAGGGTCTTTGGGATCCGCAATTCCTGGGCAAGCACATAAACATCAAGGAAATGATGTCAATTTGGCTTGCGTTACGTCATTGGATGGACATTATTCACAATGCTCATGTCCAAATCCTGTCCGACAATACGACAGTAGTGGCGTATATACGGAATCAGGGAGGCACTCATTCAGTTCCGTTGTTCAATCTAACGGAAAGAATCCTTCTGTTTGCTCTAGAGCATCAGGTTCTTCTTTCGGTCCGTCATATACCGGGTCGTCTGAATGTACTAGCAGACTCCCTTTCACGAAAGGGTCGCTTGTTGCCGTCGGAGTGGACTCTCAACAAACAAGTATTCAATCAGATTTGCTACCAATGGGAACGGCCAATGATAGACTTATTTGCGACACATCTCAACAATCAGTTGCAGACGTATGTGTCTCCGTGTCCGGATCGAAGAGCATTTGCAGTAGACGCTCTGTCGATCCCTTGGGACGGAATGATAGGATATGCGTATCCTCCAGCGCCGTTAATTCAGCAAGTATTGCTAAAGATAAAACAATCTCAATGCAAGATTCTGTTGGTAGCATCTCTGTCTCCACAGAGACCATGGATAAATCTACTCAGGTGTCTGTTGTGGGACCTACCGCGAAAGCTTCCTCCACGGGAGGATCTTCTTTCGCAGGGGAAATCGCATCAACTCCATCACAACCCGCAAGGTCTCAACCTTCACGTTTTTCCGTTGTGCGGTCCTTCTTGCATGGCAAGCACTTTACAGGACGAGCAGTGGACGCGATTTCTAACTGTAGGAGGACCTCCTCTTCGCTAAACCATGCGGCTAAGTGGAAGGTTTTTCGTCGTTGGTGTAGGGATCATTCTGTGGATATTTTTGATCCCTCTATACCAGACATTGCAAACTTTCTAGTATACTTGTTTGACGAAATCAAACTGCAGCCTGTTACTATTAAGGGTTATAGGTCTATGTCATCTGATACCTATGCACATCATGATAGTTTACAAATTGGATCCAATGTCTCTTTATCTCAGTTGGTAAGAAACTTCTCTATAAATAGACCCAGAACTCTTAGGTTAATTCCTAAATGGAATTTAGCTTGGGTTCTTCTTAAACTGAAGGAAAAGCCATTTGAACCTCTTGGGACAGTAGATTTCAAATTCTTATCTTATAAGACAGCTTTTCTCTTAGCTTTCTCTTCTGCTAGAAGAGTCAGTGAGCTTCATGCACTGTCGGTGGATGATTCTCACTATCGTAGTGTCGGGAACACTATCACCTTCACTACTAATGTGGGTTTTTTAGCTAAGAATCAGGCTCCTAATAAATATCCGGAACCTATTGTTATTAAGGCTCTTCCGTCTTCAGACGGGCGTAGGCCTTTACTCTGTCCTGTTAGAGCATTACGTATCTATAAACAGAGATCTCAGTTTATCAGAAAGGGACGAAAACGTTTCTTTCTGTCTCTGATGCCTAATAGAAAGGACATTTCGGTCCATTCTATTGCTAGATGGATTCAGTTAACTATCCGTACTGCTTATGAGAATTTATCTTCTTCTCAGCAGTGTGTGCTTAAGATTTCGGCTCATGAAGTAAGAGCTCTTGCTACTTCTTGGGCTTACACTAATAGTATTGCTATTACAGATTTAATGAAGGCTGCTTATTGGTCTCAGCCATCCACATTCACGAATTTTTATCTCCGAAATATTGAGTCCATTTCTGGAGACCTGCATTGTTTAGGTCCGTTATCTGTTGCTCAGAATGTCGTCCACTAAACAGTTGCAACTATAGTTATGCAGGCTTTCTGTTCCGGCAGTGACTCCGTCCGGCTGCCCTCTTCGCTCTGGGCTATTTGACCCAGGGCAAGGGGAAGGGGGGGGGGGGGAGGGTGTTCCCTTAGGTCACCTGCTTTATAGTGAAAAGCAAGGGAATGCCTCCTCCGAAGTCAGTATTTCTGAGTCGTTTCCGGGATGGTTTTAAAGTGTAATATTAATGTTAAAATTCATTCATGTCATATTTTTAAAGTGTAGCTCGGTGTGAAGCATTTGTATATGTCAAGTGTTAAACGGGCGTTAATATACAATTGTCAGACACTTTTAAAGAATATAAAGAGTCTCAATTCTCTGGACTAACTTTATTTATTGGCTTACTTTAAAAATAATTAGTATAAAGGGTTATACTGGTTGTTAATAGAGAACATGAATGTTATTGTGCTCAATTATGAAGGGTATTGTATCTTTCTAATTTAACATAAAATAAGAAAGATACATGTAAAGCCTAATACTCCTTTTCTCCTTGAGGGGTTGCCTCTATATTATATAGTTGAGCTTATTGGATTTTCCTCTATGTCCTAGGCCCTCCAGCCTTTTTACTATTCAGCTAAGTTTGGGTCATTGGTACAGTATAAAAATGTTAAAAAATTTATAGTAATTTATATATTTTTTATACTTACCAATGACCCAGACGGGGATGGCCCTCCCAGGAGTTGGGAACTCTTACCTCCCCGCTGAGTACATAGCGCTGACCAGGCACTGCCAGTAAGAATGATAATTGGCGCCAATTTCGGAACGTCCTTGACACTGCGCATGCGCAGTAAGGGCAAAGTATGGAGGTCCTATAGGACATGATTTCTTTTGGTTTTAGATGCAAATTTTGGGGATTGGGGGGCAAAATTTGTGTTTGGCCCTGGATTTTTTAGAGTTAGCACCAGCTAAGTCTGGGTCATTGGTAAGTATAAAAAATATATAAATTACTATAAATTTTTTAACATTCTACTCGTAGGATTAAGAAAGAAACTGACTCGCCAGAGGCTCATCGGTTTCATTCTTAATCCTACTCGAAGAATAAATTTTTTACTTGAAAACACTATACTTTTATTTTGTTTATCCCATAAATCATTTATAGGGCAGTTGCTGCAAAATCGTGCTGTTACTCACTACAAAACACAGCAAGAAGTAAGCAGCACATTGGTCCAATTCGATCGACAAGCAAAACTGCCAAAAATAAACAAGGCGCAGTGATACATTTCTGTCTAAGAATAATTCCCCTACAAACTTGAGCTAAAGTTGCAAAAATTAATAAATGAACAATGTTTATCTTTCTTTTGTTTGTTGTTTATTGTTTTTTTCGTCGTCGATTCAACTTGAGTTTTATAAATAAAGCAGACAACAAGTGCATTTGTGCATTTGTTAATTAACATTTTCCTAATTTGGAAAATGAAACATTACTCATCATGCAACCGCCTTTCACAGTCGAACTTGTATGCTTTTCAAAGCTTGGTTTCGAATTATTTACTTTGTGTTTTCATTGTTAATCGTTGTTAATCGTTGTTCATTTTATTGTTAAACAGAGTTGAAATGTGTTATATATTCTAAAACTAAATATTTCAACGACGATTAACGTTTGATAAACGTTGGTTCATTATGTCTTCCACAAACATAAAACCTGTCATGACAACACAAATGCGGTAAAGGTCAGAGGTCAACAAGTCTGTCACTAATATAGGAATAAATTCTTTCAGTGGTAAACCTACAGGGAAAATTTATCACCCTACTAGCAGCTGCGACTAGGTGAATAAAGCAAAAATTTATCCAAGACTTTTATTGTTCAAATAAACGTCCATTTATGGGATAAAATGTTTTGTCTGTCGCATGGAATACAATTTGTAAGGAATTAAATGTTCAATCCACTACATTTACAGGACTGTCAAAGTCAGAATTAACCCTTTAACTTGTAAAGTGCTAAATTATTTTGGTGTGTCAAATTTAGTCACTTTTCTTCGCCCTATTACAGTTTATGGGCGATTGCTTTCAGTCACTCCCACATATATTTTAACAAGGCAAACAGACTAAATAATTACCCTCCAGAGATAATATGAAGCAGATCCATAGAATATGAAGCCTTTAGGTTGTGGTACCTGCACGTCAGAATAAAGCTCAAATACAGATGGCGCTATTGAAAAGTGCTGAGAATTACTTTAGCTTTACACCATATGCGTTAACTTGATGTTTGTTCAATACTAGAAGAAAAACGTTTGATATGAAATTGTTGTGTTGCAATTTATTAGAGAGTGCCAATTGTAACAAAACAATTATTTCTGAACAAAATCTTTCTAAACACGGGCTACTCTTGCTTGTAGTGTGGTATCTTTGGAAAAAAATACCCATTTTTCAAATCACCCTTTAAAAATAATTTAGCACTCAACCAGTTAAGCGTTAACCCATACAGTATGTGGAGAGTGGATTGTAACTAAATCACCCATGAAGTGGAGTTATTACCCAAAGTATTCCTTTCAAATTCTGTACGTATGGATAAAAACACAAGCAATGTTTCAGCCAATGAACCTCCGGGTTGAACCCGGAGGTCCATTGGCTGGAACTTTGCTTGTGCTTATTATGCTTTGCAACAAATTTGCAATTATTGCTTGGGCCGAAGCTCCACTCTGCGGGTGATTTAGTGATAATACACTCTCCATGTACTGTAAGTCCCTATACAACCACAAACTGCACTTTTCATATTACTCTGAAAAAGTTGTCCCAAGAATATTCTTCTCTTAAGAACTCAACCGGTAAGATGCATTTATCTTGACAGTGTTTTTAGTACTTTTTACTTTGTTATTGGCTGCAGGCAGCTAACAATAATGTAGAAACACTGTTACGTCATCTACAGCTGTGTAGATGTATATGTAATAGTTAGTAAGGCCCCATAAAGTAGATCTTCAGTTTCTCGGGCCATTTTTGGTAAAATTGCATGCGGGCGGGCAGTTTTTTTATATTTTATTTTTATAATTATTTCTTTGCCATCAAAAGTTCATGTTCTTGGTTTGTGTTAGGCCTCATAATCTACACAGTATGGTGGTGTATTTTGTCCCTTGAGTGCAAGAAGGCTTTGCAATGCTAAAGCATTGCAAAACCTTGTTGCACTCAAAGGACAAATTTTTAAATTTATTAACTTGGTTAAAATATCGGACATAAGCCATTTAATTTTTATTTTTACCTGCGTCACCAGCGGCAGAGCAGGTCTAGTAACCTCTTGACTTTGTCCGTCAGTCCGTCCGAAACACTTCTTCCGTCAAAGTTTTCTTGGCTTCTATGAAAGGGAATGATTTTATATTTGGTCTGCTGCTTCATTATGATGAGTTGTATCGTGTATCTAATTTTCAGATCTGCCATGCAGCCATTTCCTGTTTGCCGATACTTTGAAGTCTGTTTATCTCTGTAATCAATTGCATGCAGCGACGCAGGTCCAGACCTTGTATTGGTCTTGGCTTGTTCTAAGTTTGCATTGGTCATAAAAAAGAGTATGCGGTAGCTAAAAGGACCATGCGGGAGAGCCTGAGAAACAGATTTTTAATTTTTTTATGACTGATGTAAAATTAATCTGAGGACTTTAGGGTTAATGCTGCTGGTGTAAGAAAAACTTATGTGTATCACATTCTGACTGTAGAGTCATACAATGTGTGTATGCACTACTGTTTTTTTTGTACATAGATGTAAATTTTGTAAAAACAAACAAGAAATAAACATTTGTAGTAGATCTCCTTTTTGTTATTTTATATTTCAACTAAAACTACCACCCCAACATGTTCATTTGTGTTGCCCCAAAAGCATTGCTGTTGAACAGAATACTTAAAATTTTAACAGTACCTGTCATTGTATTAACCCTTCGACACTTTTGTATGTCTTATGACATACGAAATCAAACAGCATGTTGATACTTTCTGGTCATTTGTTTTGTTATTATTTTTCGATTTTTTAGAGTTTTAACCTCAATTCCTATTTTCTCCCGAATAGTGCTTAGTGACAACCGTTGAGCCAAATGTTATCACAGCTTAAAATAGTAATAGATCCTGCTCTCAAGACTTCTTAACCCTTTACCCAATGCAGACGATATCAAAATTTGTTATTTTAAATATCATTTTGTTTAATTTTTCCAAGAATTTCAACAAAACCATACCATGTGACCCCTCATTGGAACGAGCTCACTGAGCTCGTTCCAATGAGGGGTCACATGATATGGTTTTGTTGAAATATTTAATTTTTTCAACTGCTGAATTTGCATATTACGTGGGCGGATGCGGTCGATTTGTTAGGTAAAGGGTTAACTGGTTGAGTGCTAGAGGTCACTATCAGGGCTTTCAAAAAATGAGGATACCAGAGCAAAAGCCAACACTTTCCTTGCTTATATTTCATATTCAGTCAAACACAAATAATATTTTGGTTACATAAATCTGTTTTATTACAAATTATTGGAGAGTGCCTGTGGGCACTCTCCAATAATTTGTAATAAAACAAGTTTTGAATAACAAATTCAGACCACCAAAAATAATCTAGCTCTCAACCAGATAATCACTAATGTGAAAAATATCTTGTTACAGTTGAAACTAGAAGTCCTGTCATGAATTGAGTGCTTATCTTGACACAATTTCGCACAGGAATTGCGCGCAATTTTCCTATTGAAAATACCCAAATTACTGCAGAGTCTTGCCATTAGTCACAGCAAACACAAGCAATGTTTCAGCCAATGGACCTCAGGGTTAAACCCGGAGGTCCATTGGCTGAACCATTGCTTGTGCATAGGTTGCGTAGAGAATGTGATAGCCTTTCCGTATGACCTAAGGCACTGATAAACGCGCTAAATGGCGAGGTGTTTGTGCGAAATTGATGACAGGACTTCCAGTTTTAACTGTATTTGTACTTTCTGACGTTTTGACGTCACATTTTGAAAAAACGTTGAAGAAACTGAATTCCCAGTGACGTTTGAACGTCAGGATAATTAAAGTCTCAAAGGGTTAATAAGCTAAATGGTTAGAGAGTGACAGAAACTTAAACTAAACAAAACAGGTTACAGACACACAGTTGGTCCTCTAAATTTAAAATATCCATTAAATCAAACATATCCATTAGATCTACACAGGATAAAACTGTATATGTTCTTCCTTTGACTGATTCTTATATATTCCATTGAAGTTTAGGATGGTCCATATTAATATGAAACTCTTGAGCTGGAAAATCTTCCACTTGAAGTTGCTTATATTTCTTTCTAGATTATACTGATTTTGAGACTTTTTATTTTGAAACTGGAAGAACAGATCTCTGGGTAAAATGGAAAAGGAAAAAATTATTATTCTACATAATTGATTTCAGATAATCATTTGGGAGTATTTGTTAGATTTGTTGCCAGGCATATAACAACGATTCTATAATAGGAGTGCCAAAGCCTTTTTTTGGTGGGGTGAGAAGGGGGTTGATGATATTTGGAGACCATTGTGTTAGGTTTGGGGGGGGGAGTCTCCACTAGTCCTAACTAGGACCCTCTGGTCATTGCCCCTTCCTCCCACATTCCTGAAGGGATGTGGGAGAAGGGGGCCAATGACCTCAGAATCCTACTTAGGACTAGCCCCTCCCACACACACACCACACCAAGAAAATTTTGTATAAGTTAATGCTCTTAGAGTGAATCTGGGGCATTTGTAGTGTTTGTAGTATGTTGGAGACCATTTTGGTGCTATACATCATGTGAAAGTTACATTTGGCCCATGTTTTATTTTGGGGTGGAGGCCATGTCCCCCCCCCTTCCCCTCCCAGAGCTACACCACTGTTTGTTGCAGCGCCTATTGTATAGTATAAATTGTGAAATTAGATGAACTATCACTTCCGACTATCTAGACTTTGCTTTTCATCTTCATTTCTGCCCACAGTTTCCAAATGGAACAAAATACCTAAGATATCCCTAATTTAGGATCAGCAGATTTGTGGAGATCAGTTTAGATTTTCATATCTGTCACCACAGGGGCACATTCGTATTTACTTTTCTGGCAAAAGGCTTCCAGGGCATATAATTTTAATGCCCAAACAGTGTTCAGTTGTGGCGATAGAGTTTGTAGAACTGCATCTGCAAAAGGCTCTTGGGGTTGGGCAATTTTTGCTTTTCCATTTTTGCAGCAAACCAAAATGTGATACGTAGCAAAAATGGCCAAACGATTTATTGTGCTCGTGTCTAAATTGACACACTATTTTAATGGGATGGAACTGAGCTACTTCCCCATATGGATTCTCGTCACATAGTCTATCTAGAAAAGGGACAAATACATTGTGTTCTCATTGTCACATTCTCTTCTTTATTGACTCATCCACCAGACGAGTTAATAAGGAAGAAAACGTGACATTGAGAACACAACATAGTTTAGATGAACTTTATTCATTTGTTACTGTAATTTATGGGTTTTTTTTTTTTTTTTTTATTGAATAGACTTAGCAACTGATCCCCCAGAACCCCTAAGAATGATCGAAGGGAAGTAAGGCTGAACCCACTTGATATACCGTATTTACTCTATGTATGTATTGGGACAGCTGAAAATAATTATTTTCACAGGCGTCCCAATTCTTAGAAAATGGGGAAAGAACAGAGCCTGGTCTTGATTTGATGCTGAAAAAAGTTGTGTGTGATTTGTTTTCCATCACTATATATGAAAATCGCCGTCCAATTTTTTTTTATATTTTCATTTTTTGCTTTCAAAACATAGCTTATGATCCTTCATTGGAACGAGTCTATTGAGCTCGTTCCAATGAGGGATCATAAGCTATGTTTTGGAAAGAAAAAAATGAAAATTTTTAGTTACCCAAGAATTTTTTCTATGTGAGTCGTCTGCTACTAGCGACGGGCCAACTAGAAACAAATCTCCTGAATGTCCCAAACTTTGGAGCATAAAAAAAATATAGTTTTCTGGAAAAAATGTGTGTCCCAAATCATAGAGTGTCCCAATACATAGAGTAAATACAGTACTTACAAACAGGGCTATGGTGGTCAATGGTGTTGTGCAAAGCATTGAGCATTTTGTCCAAGTTAAGGATCTTGAAGTCTTATTTACTATTTGTTCCCAACTGGTGCTGCATGGTATTCATATTTCAATACTGGTATCAGTTATGAAAAAAAATACCGTGATATACTGGTATATCGTAGACTTGTTCAGAATCTGAACAAAGTTTCAGATTGCTGAGCTAATTAACAAATATTATTTTGAAATATAAATTTTGACACGAATCCGCAAGTCGATTCACATAAAGATTCACCCAGATTTCCAAGTACACGATTCTTAGTAGATTTGTGTAAAAAAAAATTCTTTTTTGATTGTTGAACACTTGCTACTTTCTGCATTATGGCTGTTTTAAAAACCTTGGTTTCGATATGGTTTTTCTTTGTGTTGAGAATCTCAAAAAATAGAAAAACCAACCTGGAACCAAGGTTTTTTACCTGCGTTGCCAGCGGCAGAGCAGGTCTAATAACCGCTCGACTCCGTCCATCAATCCGTCCAAAACACTTCTTCCGTCAAAGTTTTCTTGGCTTCTATGAAAGGGAATGATTTTATATTTGGTCTGCTGCTTCATTATGATGAGTTGTATCGTGTATCTAATTTTCAGATGTACCGTGCAGCCACTTCCTGTTTGCCAATACTTTGAAGTCTGTTCATCTCTGTGATCAATTGCATGCAGCGACGCAGGTCCAGACCCAGTATTGGTCTTGGCTTGTTTTTTCCTGAAACAGAATCTGAAAATCAAAACCTCCCAGCTGTACCTGGGGTATGTACAGTACGTGGAGAGTGGATTGTAACTAAATCACCTGCAGAGTGGAGTTATCACCCAAGCTATAACTTTCAAATTTTGTACATATCGACAAAAAACACCAGCAGTGTTTCAGCCAATGGACCTCCGGGTTAAACCCGGAGGTCCATTGGCTGAAACTTTGCTGGTGCTGGTTATGCCTTGCAACAAATCTGCAATTATTACTCGGGTGGAATCTCCACTCTGTGGGTGATTTAGTGATAATACACTCTCCACGTACTGTAATTCCAGATGTGTAAACTGTTGAGATGTTGCAGTGAGTCCACAGATGTGCATAAAGATTTCAGTCTTTAGTACAGATTTTCATTATGCTACATGTGGAGTCTCTTTCAAACATTTACTCAAAATAAAAAATGTTAGCCCTGCTGTTATACCATAGTTTAATTTCTTGTTTTAGATAATACATATATTGGAGGGATCTTCTAGGAAATAAGGTTTCCAAGCAATTTGGTATGTGGGACAATAAAAAAAAAGTGAATTTCTGTTATACAAGAGCATAGATATGATTTTTATACTTTTGTTCAAAGTTGCATAATTTGAGTTTTAAGAGTTACTGCCCCCTTCTGACTTGGAAACTTCAACCTTGAGTTCTTTTTGACTAATGTGTCACTCTTAATGGCACCAAAGTAGGAAAATCAATCATAAGCAAGCTTTTATGGTCATTTAAAGAAAAAGAAAATTATCAGCAAGATTCCCTTTCATTACGGTTTATTCAGAAGTGCTCAGTTTCTCATAATCCCAGAGCTATCATTCACTATTCCCCTAATGAACATGTTTGGCCAATATACTGAATCAAACTTGTCTAACCATCCTCCATTCACCAATGCATTTATACCCAGGTGTGTGTCTCTGCACTAATCCTGTCTTCTCCATAACTTAGTACCTACTGAAAATATTTGGATAACGTTTTGATAATGCATCACAAACACAAACTAGATTGCTTGATCAAAGATCAGTGTCACAGCTTGAGATAACAGATTTTTCATGACTGGCATGTTGGATGTTTGGTCCATAATTTGACATTTTTATAATATTTTGATAAAATTTTGAGAATGTGCACATGATCCCAAGATAATATGTTGCATTTTAAAAATGTAATGTATGAAATTGTAATTCTCTTATTGTACTCTGAATGCATAGTCCCAATAATTTTATTTTTGATTAACCCTTTACTCAACGCAGACGATTTCAAAATTTATTATTTTAAATATCATTTTTTAATTTTTTTCAAAAAATTCGAACAAAACCATATCATGTGACCCTTCTTTGGAACAAGCTCATTCCAAAGAGGTGTGTGTGTGTGGGGGGGGGGGGGGGGGGGGGGTCACATGATATGGTTTTGTTAAAATTTTTAAAAAAAGATTATTTTTTTCAGCTGCTGAATTTGCATATTACGCGGGCAGATGAGGGCGATTTGTTGGGTAAAGGGTTAACCCTTTACCTAACACAGTATTTTAAAAAAAAATAAACTAAATTTCACATTTTTCGAAACAAGTTTCACAATTTGTCAATAAAACCATACAAATATGGATTTCATTAGAACCAACTCAGCGAGCTGGTTCTAATGATATCCATGTTTGTATGGTTTCATTGAGAAACTTCGGAAATATTTCAGGCTGTGATCGGCTTATTCTGGTTAATTTTCTGGCCGTTTTTGGCTGCTATGTTAAGTGAAGGGTTAAGTAAACATCCAGCAACATCAAATTAGGCAGTGCTCCATTTCATTGGTGCACTATCGTGCTTACACACCTATAATGTTCATTATTTGCAACTCAGGTGCGGTACACTTTTTCTCGCCCTCCTAAAATATTAGCAGTTGGATATATCCAGTTTCTATGTATCACATCAGGCCTACCTGGGCGTAAAAGCCCAGGTAGGCCTGATGTGTGGTATAGAAATTATAAAATATGTCATACTGTTGATATTTTATGAGCATGTGCGCAGTTATTATCAATTCGTTGTGCACTTCCTTCATGTTAATACTAATTTACACAGCCTATAAGGGAGCATAAGGGATCACAGTGGCTCTGTGGTAGACTGTTGGACTTCTATGCTAGAGGTCCCGAGTTCGATCCCTGTCTGGGACGATCCGCATCGTGTCCTTACGCAAGGCACTTTATCCCAGTTCCCTATTTGGGGGCACGATGATGCTGTGTACTAAGGCGTACTGCACGTCAATGGTGCACATCTCTTCAACCGCTGTAACCCTGCTTGAGCGGAGCTTGAACGGAGTTAGAATGTTGAGGAGCTGACAGTTGCTTGTTGATGCTTGATGGTTCTCGGTTCTCTCCAGCTTTCTCCACCTTTCTCCACCCATAAAACTGTCACGGTCATGATTAGCCATTGTGCATAAGTATGTGACCTTAAACACCAATAAATAAATAAGGGAGCATAATACACTTGAAACAAAGATTTAAAGGGTGACCGGTCGCTAATGGCTATTATTGGTCAATAGCTCCCATGGACCAGCTAGCACTCACTGGTGTTCTGTACATGATGTCATTTCATTTTGCTGGGAATCGGTTTACATTTCCCAAACGAGTTTACCTTTTATTGGTGTTGCTTGAGGTAAATATAAAGTGTTCAGCCTTATAGTCCAGGCACATTAGACATAAAAATGAGAAAGTAAGGAAAAAAATCGGAGAAAGCTGATTTTTTTATATGTTTCCGGGACACACATTGCGGATAAAGTGTGAAAAGTCCCCGCGAATCCGAGTTGAGCTTTTTTAGTTATAGCGTTTTTTTGATGAAAAAAAAAAATTAAAAAAAAATTCGACCCAGCTCCATATTTCTCTTCTTTTTCACCTTATTAGGGTGAGAATCATAAATATCGTGCTGAATTATATTGAGAATACATATCCCCAACAGAAAATGCCAACTTTGTACCAATCCTCACACTCAATGGTGAAATATTCACGAAAATGTACAAAATAACGAAAAAAAAATTATTGTTTTCATACACACAACGGTACACAACGTCCATTAAATCAAATCTACGACTACTTTGGGAGTTAAATTATATATCAAAAATTGCAGAAAAGCAGTGGCTTTATAATGATATATAACAATAGTATTTTATTCCATAATGAACTGGTGAAACGTGTGAAATATTAACCATACCCCCTAAACTCAAATTCAAACGGCATCGACTTTCCTCATTCAAATACCGTATTATAGCATCATTGTTTCAATTTCATGTTCAATTAAATCACATAATGTGGTGTTCGCCTACACTCAAGATGCATTGGCATGTAATGTGTGCACGCCCTTGATGTGTACTCATAAACATCTACTGTCAAAATTACACGAACTGCTCCAGAATGCGTCCGTAGGACGCACAGGAAAGCTTTGGGTACAATACTACGAGCAAATAGGTCTTCTCCAGTTGTTCTTGAGAGCAGAG
This sequence comes from Pictodentalium vernedei, assembly GCA_031216915.1. Taxonomy (NCBI): domain Eukaryota; kingdom Metazoa; phylum Mollusca; class Scaphopoda; order Dentaliida; family Dentaliidae; genus Pictodentalium; species Pictodentalium vernedei. Next base: position 98,985,495 of record CM062294.1, read on the forward strand.
CGCACAGGCGACTGGGAACTCCACACATATTGTGTTCGCAATATGATTCCAGTATTTCACACAGGTGGTCATTTTGCATACGCAAAAAGCTCTCATCTCTATTTGCAGCAGATGAATGAGCTAACAGAAATAATGCAACAGGATGATTTGAAGTTGTTCACTGAGAAAGGTTACTTTACCATAAAGCGCTCAGATAAATTCTGGGGCGGGATATATTCTGATCAGACCATAGAGCAGTGTTTAATGAGAATGTTCAAGCTCCCTGGTGGTCTCACACATGGCAGGGGAATAACCGATAGCACTGTTGCGAAATGGGTACATGGACTACCTCTTTGCCTTCCGATATGTAATGCTCTCGAAAATTTTGTTCATGTTCACACTGGTCATGGCGAACAACATCGGGATCTCCGTCAAAGTTCACAATTGACTGATGCCAATGATATCACCAAATTATTAAACTGGCTCAGAGTGCATTCCCCCTTTCAGAATAGAGATCCACTACAATTAGTCTCTATAGCGACCGGGCTTGTGGCCGACCAAACTGTGAACTGTGACCAAGTTCGCAAAATTGGTGAATGTTGCGTATCGAATGTTGTAAGCAAAACGTTCAACAGCATCAAACTACGACGTGTTGACACTGTGAAGTCTTTCGCATCGATGGCAAATAGCATCAAAGTCCGTGGAAGTAAGGTAGTGATTGACCCCACAATTCTGTTCAGTCACAAGCAGAGATGGAAGAGTATCTCAAATATGAACTCGCCCCGAAACCACCAGCATTGTTTGATTCTGCTGGAATGAGGAAGACACAGAAAAGCACGCTCGGTAAGATCCTCAAAACATACGGTTCCGATCAAACTAAAATCCCAGAACATTCTCTGTTTGTTGTAGATGGTGGATTTTTATTGAGGGCAGTTGTATGGCCTAAATAGTCGTCATATAAGGACATATGTACATCTATTATCTAGTGAGACATTTTGGGGCGAACGTCGTGGTTGTTTTTGATGGTTATGCTTGTACAATGTCGACAAAGGGCATGGAACAAGCCCGTAGATCTAAAGACAGGTATTCCATTGATATCAATATCTCACCCGAGTTACCAGCCACCACACCCCAATCCGATTTCCTTGCAAATGCCAAGAACAAAACCCAACTGATCGATCTTCTAATGCAGGAGCTATCTGCTATCAATATTCAGTCCAAGCAGGCCGAGGCTGATGCTGATGTACTGATAGCCGAAACTGCACTTGACATCGCCCAAGATGACAACAATGTTGTCGTTGTGGGAACAGACACAGACTTGTTAGTCATTCTTACCTCTCGAGTTCAACCGGGATGTAATATTCACATGATGTATTCCATTACCCCAAACTTACTAGTTTCAGTTAGTGAAATAGCAACCAAAATGGGTGACCATAGAAGCAACCTCCTTGTAGCACATTCTATAAGTGGTTGTGACACTACTTCTGCACGCTTTCGAGTTGGTAAGAAGAAAGTATTCAGTACAATTGTCTCCGATGTTACTAGCGACTCACAACAGTATGTCAACACAATTTTGGCGGATGACAGTACACCAAGTTCAGTAGCCGCTGCCGGGGAACAACTTCTCCTGATCTTATACGGGAGTAAAACTGTTTCCTCTCTCGACCATTATAGATATGTCACTTACAAGCGTTATGTAGCAAAATCTAAACTGAATAAACCCATCGACCTAGCCTCACTCCCACCAAGCCGCGATGCTGCACAACAACATGTCTACAGATGTTATCTCCAGGTCCAACAATGGCTGGGCACTTCGCTTCCTCCGACGGATTGGGGGTGGTCGCTAGACAATGGACTTCTTGTACCGACTGCAGCCACAAAGCCATGTACCCCCGATAACCTACTGAATCTGATCAGTTGTGGTTGCAAGAGTGCTTGTACAAAAAGGTGTGGGTGTAAGAAGGCAGGACTCTCTTGCTCAGGTTTGTGTAATTGCAGTTCGGATTCTTGTAACAACCACAGAAACACTGTCCTGTCGGAAATTTCTGAGTTCGATGAATAATATGTATATAGGTCATGTCATTTCTGTATATAGCGTTGATAATAGTCAATGTAACTTAATCCATGTTGATTGATTTGTACATTCTGTAAATATTATTTATTGATTTTTGTACATTCTGTAAATATTATTTATTGATCTAATGCTGCCAGACACAGACGTGTCTGTTCGGTCCCAAGCCCGAAAATAGTTGAGTTCTCATGCTGACGAATTTTATGCCAAAAGGGGAACTCGGCCAGAAGCAGAGGGGGTCTTCCATAATGTCTATTTTGTAAGCAATGATAAAAGTCTTCAAATGGTGGTGGATTTTTTATCGTCTGTCCAATTAACATCCCGTTCTGTACTACGACCCTTTGGGCAAATCCGTTAGGAAAATCGTCATTTTTTGCGTAAATCCGATACTTTTTTGTGAATTTTCAATAATTTTTCGCAGAAATTGTCACAGAATGCACATTTTCCTCTAGGTAAATGTATATTAGACATTATGTAGCTCGAAATACGCGTAAACAAAAAATACAGTTGGATCAATTCGAGGTTACAAAGTTCGTGCGATTTTTTTTTATTTTTTTCAAACGCGTTTTCGAAAAAAGGCTGTAGAAAAAAAAGCTCAACTGGGATTTTAGAGGACTTTTGTCTAATCGTTCAGTGACATGTACTCGACATTCCCTGAAAAAATCAGTTTTCTCCGATTTTTTTCCCTAGTGAAACCTAATGTTCTTGGGCTATTAAATTGCTTAATAAATGGTCTTTCACATTGATTCTTTTCATGAGATAATATAAATCCACAAGGGTCGAAAATTATTCTTATAAGTTCTAAGTACTGATTATAATAATAATATGATTTTCTCAGGCACCGTTTGCCTCCATTACTGGACCTCTATCTGTGATTAGCAGCCCCACACCCATTAGTAGCCCTTGGCTATTGCCTCAGGCCTCTAATAACTGCTGGGCTGCTAATCACAGATGGCAGTCCTGTAATGAAACGCAATGCCCTCTAAAATCGTGTTATTGTATAAATATTACCGACTACTAGAAAAAGAGACACAGCATTATTGCCACCTTGAGCTGGATGCTGTGTTTTTGTTCCAGGCAGTAATTTGAACTTCATGGCTGTGCCTTTGTGAACTCAGAATAGATGCAGCCCTGTGGTGAAGCATAATTTTTATTTGGAATACATGTTATTTCTTCAACAACATGCCACACCAACACAATATGCTCTGCTCCTTATTAACTTTTCTTCTTGAAAATAGCAATCTTGAGTGTGTTTTCAAGAATAACCCATGAAAAAGTTGAAAAGACAAAACAAATCAACTGAACTGGACCTGGGCCAAAAGTACATGGTGCACAGCCCTTTGTCCCATCCTCCCTCTCTTTCAGAGTACACCTCATTGTTTATCTTCGCCCGATATGCACACTAAACTTCAATTCCTTATTTTCAACAGCCATCATGGATGTTATGTTTTCCATGTCTCTTCAAAAAATGAAAATTTAAAGATAGTTTTGAGCAATCCAAAGCCGGAAACAGTATGGAAACAGTGGATGTTATAGAGTCACAGTGAAGTGACTTTTGACCACTTTAACCTCCAGGGTCATGACATTAAGGTGATTCTAAACTGAAGATTGTCGTTTGAGTGGACAGGTCGAAAACATGATGTTTTTTTCATTACTTTTCAATACTAATGGTTATTTAATACATGAATGATTGCTTCCTACCTAATAGATTACAAAAATGTGATAAAAATTTTTAAAAAAAGAATTTACTCACCAAAAAAATGCTTTTGAAAATCCCTAACTCACGGTCAACTTCCTGCCACAAAAACTTAAAATATGAATCTCACATTGAAGAATATGTTTTCTATGTGCATTAGAGAACAACAGTTGAGTCATAACTTTTTAAAAAATAAATCCAATTGTATGTTTATTTAAATTTTTGATGGACCACTGCATGCACTGATCCAGCCATTTTTGCACAGGGAACTATTTACAGTTCAAAAGTATGGCACACTGCACTAATCAGTAATCTAGTTGACCGCCCCTGGAAATATTAGCCATACAAGTGATATATCTGTTCTGCCCTCTTCCACAAGTAAAAGTGTCTTGACATGAAATGACCCTGTTGAAAGTGTATCGTCAAATCCCAATAATAGAAAATAAAAGACTGCGTGGCCACACCTCCCCCCCCCCCACCACAAAAAAATGGAAATTTTCAAAATTGAAAAAGGGACCTAACTCTGGCAAAAATTGTTGGATCAAACCCTGATTTGACTTGACCTGCATTTTATGTTGCTGAACCTACACAACAAATTTTATTTGATTCTGCCAATTACAGCTCAAGTTATTGGTTGGAAACTAAAAAAAGGAGTTTTCAAAGTTGAAAAAGTGTGACACTGGAATCACCTACCAGGACTACATGCAGGCTCGAAGGGAAGTTATGGAATTGAATTCTGCCAATAAGTCGTATCGATTGACCAATACTTACAGTGCTCAATGTATAAAATATTCGTCCAGTTATTGAAAAAATCCGATAAGGTGGTTAATGTATAAAAGTGTTTTTAATGTGTTAAATGCCATGTTTTGGATCATGAATAAACTCATGTGTCAGAAACTTACCTTGTTTTATTTTTTTTTGGTGGGAGTTGACCCGTGGCGACTTGACCCGTTCCCAAAAATTTGAAGCTCGATTGTGCCTTGTGTGTGTTGCCATACTTCACTTTCGTGGAGAATTTCTATGCAACGACTAATAAAATAATTTTCTAGAGAAAAATTTCATGTTCACACTTCTGTCATATTTTATTTGTGATAGGGGGTCTAGTGGGGTGGATAGAAAGAAAAAAATATTATTTTTCGCACTTTGAACAAGCGCCTTACCAACGCATGTGGCTTTCCGGTGACAACAACTTCGATCAACAAACACTTGCAGGCATGAGTCTAATAGCCCACAGATTATTCGAAATTATCGATGATCTTTGTGGATTGCAAACAAATTTAATGAAATGCATCGTTTACAATGATTCGCAATGTAAATCACACCAGATCGCAAAATTAGGAACATTATTTCTGGAACTCACCGAAACCAGACCGAAACGGGTCCGAATGACAGACCAATAAAGTTAACCATCAATATTACATGACGAAGAATAGTTCCCCCGATTTGCGATTAAAAGAAGTGAAAAATCAACCAGTTTACGAATATTTCAACAACGAAAGAATACAACATGGGTTTCTAATTCCACTATATGTCACCGTTTTGTTAATTAAAGAAAATTGAAATTTTTGTTCTCTATTGGTAATTTTGGCGCATGAATACAAACTAATGGCAAGGTCGATCCATGTAAACAAATTAATTGCTTCAGTTGGTGAGGGAAGAATATTTACATAGAACAGACAATCAATGCAATTTACCTCTATTAGTCTGCCTCCCTTGAGATATATCGACAATCAGAATTTCAGCAGTGGCATTGTCATGAGAATTTACGGGACATATGGCGAGATCTTTTGTCGCAATGTTGCCCACAACCTTCAGTGTTTTGAATTTCTCACCGTAAACATGGCGGACACTTTTGAGACTGAAACGACCCAGGTTGACAACGTGCTTAGTCCTATCTTCGATGTGTTTTATTAAAAATTAAGACTCAACTGCTGCAGTACATTACTGATAGCTCACGTTGGTTGTTCATTGGAAGGTGAGGCGTTTCGATATTTTTTGAAAACCTGTCCACGCCATTTCCGACTTTTTGACAGTACACATTTTCTAATGTCTCCAAATGACTCGTAAATTTGTTAAATGCATATTTTGCGGGTCCCATCACGTTCTATGTGACATGACCATTCCCCCCAACCCTGGTATCCAAGGGCAAGGCTGTTTCGTTGCCAAGTTATTGTTCAATGAAATGTTCACATTTTTCTGTGTTTCTGGCTTCCATGTTGGCAGCCATGACTTTAGAATCACCTTAAGTCACATTTCAGTTTTCAACCCATTGAGCAAATCCCTTTTTTGGACGACGATGAAACCACAACAGACAAACAACTTGAGCATGAAAAACTATCGGATTGGTAAGCTCAGGACCTATCTCCCATACGGACTCAACAGAGAGTACTCTGGGTTGCCAAATAAAATTACTTGTTTACTTTGATTTATAATCGACGCAATGTCGAAATTCCCAAAATTTTCAAAAACAACTTCAAAGAATTAAACACAAAACTGCCAGAAGCCATTAACAAACGATGCATCATAGCTTATAAAAAAAAATCCCAGTCTTCGAAACATTCTTGTGGAAGCACTTCTGAGATGAGTTCATTTTGTCATAAAGTCATATCACTCTTCAAAAATATTAAAACAACATTGAATTCCATAGAAATAATTTACAACAGAAATCGATTTCCCGACCTGCGCCCGTGCTCCTTTGTTTTGAAAAATATCTATCTATCTATCTATCTATCTATCTATCTATCTATCTATCTATCTATCTATCTATCCGTCCGTCCGTCCGTCCATCCCACCTGCGGCAACCGCGTTGTGTCCTTGTTGTCTTGCTTCATCTCCATTGCCTGCGTGGGGGTACGATGACGCCGTGTACTAAGGCGTACTGCACGTCGATGGTGCGCATGTCTTCAACCAGTCTAACCCTGCCTTTGCTGCAGAGCGGAGTTACGATGTTGGGGAGCTGGCAGCTGCTCGGTGGTTCTCTCCGAGTACTCCTTCTTTCTCCACCCGTAAAACTGTCGCGGTCATGATTAGCCATTGTGCATCCATATGTGACCTTAAACACCAATAAATAAATATAAATAAATATCTATCTATCTCTCTCTCTCTGTTCTGGGTGAACTCCTCCGTTTCTTGACCGATCAATCTCAAATTTTGTACATGGCGGTAAGTCGTCCCTGCGAGTAACATGGGATGGGTGCCGTGCCCATGTGGGGTGACCTTGACCTTGAAATTGATGACCATGATCTTTTATTTCGAAAATGGCTGGGCCGATCGGACTGAAATTTAATGTGTGCGGGTATATTGACCCATTGATCATTTTGACTTTATCGGAGTGCCTGTATGGGGTGACATGGACCTTGAAATTGGTGATCTTGACCTTTTATTTCGAAAACGGCTGGGCCGATCAGGCTAAAATTTCATATGTGCAGGAAGATTAACCTATCGATCATTTTGACTTCATTGGGGTGCCTGTGTGGGGTGACCTTGACCTTCTATCGATCATACCTGAGGGTATATTGATATAACCATCTTCTCCCATGCAACGCCGGGTATTCACCCGCTAGTTATATCTAATATATAAATGCGAATGTCTGTATGTCTCTATGTCTCTATCTATCTTTGTTCCGGGTGAACTCCTCCATTTCTCGACCAATCGATCTCAAATTTTGTACACGGGTAATTCGTCTCTGTGAGTAACATGGGATGGGTGTCTTGCCCGTGTGGGGTGACCTTGACCTTGAAATTGATGACCTTGACCTTTTATTTCGAAAACAGCTGGGCCGATCGGGCTAAAATTTGTGTGGGATGACCTTTACCTTGAAATTGGTGACCTTGACATTTTATTTCGAAAACAGCTGGGCCAATCTGGCTAAAATTTCATATGTGAGGGTATATTGACCCATCGATCATTTTGACTTGATCGGGGTGACCTTTACCTTGAAATTGGTGACCTTTACCTTTTATTTCGAAAACAGCTGGGCTGATCAGGCTAAAATTTCATATGTGCGGGTATACTGACCCATCGATCATTTTGACTTTATCGTGGTGACCTTGACCTTGAAATTGGTGACCTTGACCTATTTCGAAACGGCTGATATAACCATCTTCTCCCGTGCAATGCCGGGTATCACCTGCTGGTATATTTTATATGTGTTCTAACATTCACTTTTCCCATTTAGTACGTTTGTTTCCTTAGGCTTTGTATTTCTTCATTTGGTTGAAATATTCATTCTAAAATGCTGGCAGAATTTGCTAGAAAAAGAGCCAAAGCTTATAAAAAGCAATAAAAAGCAAAAACTACTTTGACAGATGAGACATCTTTAAGCCTAAAAACATTAAAAATCTGTTTCTCAGACCCTCCTGCATGGTCCTTTTGGCTGCCGCAAGCTCTCTTTTTATAATGCAATGCAAACTTGAAAAAATAATTGAATGGTTTATATCTGTTATTTTACCCAAGTCAATAAAATTTCCCTTGAGGGCATTGCAAAGCCTTGTTGTACTCAAGGGACATAATACACCACGACCAGTGCTATTCTGTAGATTATGGGGCCTGAAACATAAAACAAACCAAGAACATTAACTTTTTAATGGCAAAGAAATAATTACAAAAATACAAAATAAAATAAAAAATGCCTGAGCCCGCCCGCAGGCAATTTTACAAAAAATGGCCTGGGAAACAGAAGATCTACTTTGTGAGGCCTTATGATCTATTAAGCTATTTTTAGCCTGTCTGTTTATAGTCTGGGCTATAGTCATGACTTTTGTACATCTGTCCGTCCATCCGTCTATCTGTTAACATTTAGAGTTTTGGTTAAAGTTTGTGGTTCAAGTTTTTTAGTCAAGGTTAAAGTTTTTTTCTTTTAAATTAATATTAATTTCTATTAATTCTTTCATTCTCATTGTTTCATGTTATTTTGGGAAATATTTAACCCTTTTTGTATGGCAATTTAACTTACAACTTCCAGGTTAAAGTTTTTGGGTTTTTTTTTTTTTATAAAGTTACACCTTTCATTCTTCAAACAGTTTAGTGCAATGTCACTGTTTCTCATTTGGGACAATTTCTGCTGTCTACTAAACCTTTTCTACGGTGATTTTCATTAATATTGGCATGATTTTAACCCCTTTTAAACATGTTTTCAGACTTAGTTTCTTTGTGTTTGAAATTAGGCTTTGCCACATACTTTCCTACTTTAATTCTTGCATGGTCAGTACAACTTAATGATTGCATTTACATCAATGATTTCTTTTATCGGTTTTAGGAAATAATTAACCCTTTTTTGCAGTCAGTTTTACTTAGTATTCCCAGCTTAAAGTTTTGGATTAAAGTTTTGCTTTTCTAGACTGTACCTTTCATTCTTCAAACACTGTGTTTCAACGTCATTGTTTTTCATTTGAGGCAAGGTCTACTGAACCTGTATACAGAGGTTTCAAATAATATTGGCATTAATTTAACCCTTTTCAAAATGGTTTTCGAACTTAGTTTCTCTAAATTACAAATTAGGCTTCTACCACATACTTTGTTATTTTTTATCCCCCCCCCCCCCCCCCCCCCCCCCCCCCACAAAGTAGGGATTAGGCCTAGAGCTCCATTCGTCCTCCGTCTGGTCCGTCCAGCTGTCTGTCCGAACTTTGTTTATGGATCTGTTTCAAATTTGTTCAAATCGGCCCACTGGATTCATATTTGGGCTCACTACAGAAGCCCGAATTCGAACTTAGTGCATTTCAGGCAAATTTCTTAAAAAAATCTTTTTCTCCAGATCCAGCAGGCAGAATCTTTTGATATTTGGTATGCAACATTGTGGGGTAGATCCGATTCAAGTTTGTTCAAATCGACTCCCTAGATTCATATTTGGGCTCACTATAGAAGCTCGAATTCAAACTTAGTGCATTTCAGGTAAATTTCTTAAAAAAACTTCTTCTCCAGATCAAGCAGGCAAAATCTTTTCATATTTGGTAAGCAACATTGTGGGGTGGATCTGATTCAAGTTTGTTCAAATCGGCCCCCCTTGGGTTTATATTTGGGCTCAGTATAGGAGTTCAAGCAAATTTCTTAAAAAATCTTCTTCTCCAAATCCAGCAGGCAGAATCTTTTGATATTTGGTATGCAACATTGTGGGGTGGATCTGATTCAAATTTGTTCAAATCGGCTCCCTAGATTCATATTTGGGTTCACTATAGAAGCTCGAATTCGAACTTAGTGCATTTCAGGCAAATTTCTTGAAAAATCTTATTCTCCAGATCCAGCAGTCAGAATCTTTTGATATTTGGTATGCAACATTGTGGGGTGGATCTGATTCAAGTTTGTTCAAATCGGCCCCCTTGGGTTTATATTTGGGCTCAGTATAGGAGCCCAAATTTGAACTTAGTGCATTTCAGGCAAATTTCTTTGAAATCTTCTCAAGATTCAGCAGGCCGAATCTTTTGATATTGGGTATGCACCATGCTTAGGGGGGTGAGATTCAAGTTTGTTCAAGCCAAGTCCCTGGATTCATATTTGACTCACTGTGGTAGCCCGAATTATAACTTAGTTCAAAATGAGGAATTTTCTTAAAAAATCTTCTTCAGAATGTTTTGATATTTGGTATGCAGCATCCTAAGCGGGGTGAGATTCAAGTTTGTTCAAGCCATGTCCCTAGGTCCATATTTGGACTCACTGTGGGAGCTCAAATTGTAACTTAGTTCAAAATGATGAATTTTCTTTAAAAAATCTTCTTCTTCAGATCCAGCAGTCGGAATGTTTTGATATTTGGTGTGCAGCATCCTTAGGGGAGGGGGGGGGGGGGGGGGGGGAGATTCAAGTTTGTTAAAGCCAAGTCCCTGAGTTCATATATGGTCTCCCTGTGGGAGCCTGAATTATAACTTAGTTCAATATGAGGAATATTCTTTAAAAATCTTTTTTTTTTAGATCCACTGGTTAGAATCTTTGGATATTTGGTATAAGCATTTCTTAGGAGGAGCAGATGCAACTTGTTGAAATCAATTCTCTGGGTTGATATTTAGGCTACCATGTCAGGTGAGTGCCCTCAGGCCCCTTGGGGCCTCTTGTTTAACTTAGAACTTCCAGGTTTTTTAATTAAAAGTTTTTTTTATTTACAGAGTTACACCTTTTATTCTACAAACAGTTTAGTGGAATGTCATGGTTCTCATTTGGGACAATGTCTATACTGTCTACTGAAGCTTTCTACAGTGATTTTCAGTAATATTGGCAGGATTTTAACCCCTTTTAAACATGTTTGCAGACTTAGTTTCTTTGTATTGGAAATTAGGCTTTTACCACATACTTTGTTACTTTAATTCTTACATGGTCAATACAACTTAATGATTGCATTTACATCAGTGATTTCTTTTATCGGTTTTAGGAAATATTTAACCCTTTTTTACAGTCAATTTTACGTACTATTACCAGCTTAAAGTTTGGGATTAAAGTTTTTCTTTTCAAGGTTGTACCTTCTATTCTTCAAACACTGTTGCTACATCATTGTTTTTCATTTGGGGCAAGGTCAACTGGTTTCATTTGCATTAATTTAACCCTTTTCAAAACAGTTTTCGAATTTAGTTTCTTTAAATTTGAAATTAGGCTTCTAACACATACTTTGTCACTTTTTGTTCTTGCATGATCAATACAACTTTTAATAATTGCATTTACAGACCTGATTTTCTTTGACTTGTATGTAGCTTTTCTTTCTCATTACCTGAGATTTACAATTTGAAATACAAAGAAAAAGTCTTCTGCAGCATACTTCTGTTGTTTTATAAAAAGTAATATAGATTGGAAGGCGGGACTCCTAAAGTTTGTGGTTAAAGTTTTTTAGTCAACCTTAAAGTTTTTTGTTATGCCCCCCGACTTAAGTCGGGTGACATATAGTGATTGAAGTGTGCGTGTGTCCGTCCATCCGTGTGTCCATGTGTGTGTGTGTGTGTGTGTGTGTGTGTGTGTGTGTCTGAGCCAATAACTCGAAAACTGTTAGGGCCACAGTCATCAAACTTCACATAATTATAAAGGACCATGGGAGGATGTGTCACACACCATAGCTGGGTTCGTACCTTCAAGGTCAAGGTCACATTTCAAGGTCACACTAAAAATCGGTCAATATTTGTGTCTCAGCCATAACTCAGAAAACGAATCATAGTATAATTGTTAAACTTTTTACAAATGTTAAGGACAGTCAGAAGGTGTGTGGCAAAAAATAGTTTCCGCCACATCTGCAGTGTGAAGGTCACAATTGACTTTCATATGTTCAGGGACACAAATCGAGTCTCAAGCATAACTCCAAAACTATTAGGGCTACAGTCATCAAACTGCACACAATTATAAAGGACAACGGGAGGATGTGTCACACACCATAGCCGGGTTCGTACCTTCAAGGTCAAAGTCACATTTCAAGGTCTGACTAAAAATCGGTCAATATCTGTGTCTCAGCCATAACACAGAAACGAACAATTGTTAAACTTTTTACAAATGTTAAGGACAGTCAGAGGATGTGTCGTGTATAATAGTTTACTCCGCATCTGCAAGGTGAAGGTCACAGGAGGGGGGGGGGGGCATGTGTTACCTTAGTAACCATTCTTCTGGGTTTATTTTTTCTTTTAAACTGATACTACTATTGATTGTATCATTCGCATTTTGTTTTTATTTTTTTTAGCTCGCCTGACTGAAAGTCAGGGTGAGCTTTTCTTATCACTCTTCGTCCGTCGTCCTGCGTGAAGGTGGTGTTTGAGCCTCTTTCTCCTAAACCACTGGCCACATTTTAATTAAATTTCAGGTAAGTAGTGGTTATATAGGGGCATTTGGATTTTTATCCAAATTAGGTTTCGGCTCATATTGAGCAGAGGTGTGGGGAAAAAATGGCCAAATTTTTTGAAAATCTTCTTCTAATGAACCACCAGTAGCAGAGACCTGATATGTGGTATACAGAGTCCTTTTGAGGTTTAGAATCAAGTTTGTTTAAGAGAAGTTTGTCGGGCATTATTTACCTTCGTTATGGGAGGGGCAAAAATTTTGGCAACGCCTAAAATTTCTATTTTCAGAACTGTCAGGTCAATTTGAACCAAATTTGATATGAGATGATAATGGGTCATAAGTAGTTGATTGGTGCAAAAAAAAATTTTCTCATTGCCCCATGGGAACCTCGGGAGCTAAAAATAGGAAAAACCTTAAAACTGCCATATTTCCAAAACTACACGGCACAGAGAATTCTTATTTTGTATAAAGCTTACTTTTATGCAGTAGAATAGAATGGTTTAAAAAAATCCCTATCGGTTTGATCACAAGGTACTTTTTTCAGGACTTTCAAAAAGTGCTGAGTCAGCACTTTTTAACACTGTTGGCAATGGGAAAAAGATTAAAAAAATCTTCTCCTGATCCAGCATGCAGAATCTTTTGATATTTGGTATGCAACATTGTAGGGTGGATCTGATTCAAGTTTGTTCAAAATCGGTCCCCTTGGGTTCATATTTGGGCTC